>OY979443.1:10790309-12192822 GCA_963855545.1 Ethmia dodecea | reverse complement strand
GTCTAATTTAAATTTTATCGACATCAATCGAGAGGTTTTAAAAAAATCAACAAAGGTCTAAAAATTGTATACGTTGATGATATTTTTAGTAATGTTCGTTGAAGTCTTTTACTGGAAAGTTAGGTACTAGAAAGATTTTTACTCTTTAGAGCTCTTTGTTATTATTTTAGACTACTTTAAACAACTTTAAATAATTATAAGTTCTAACTAAATGGTCATCTCAAATGAAAAATGTTAAGAGAAACCTAAAGAGGATTTTCAAATACCTATTCAATGAAATGATATACCCCTTTTAACATAGTTCTTTGACTTTCATATTTTTCTTTTTACTACATTACCCTCCACGACCATCGATCACGATCGGTGAGATTATGTTGCAGCGTTCATACCTACGCTGTTGATACACACGTATTGAATAGGTATGTATGTAAGTTAGAAACAAAACATTTTCTTTTCAAGTAGTTAATTTTAATTTTTTAATCAATTGCAAAACCGGCCCGACTTCATATAACAGACACTGAGAGCATGTTACAAATTTTACCCTCTTTCTGGAGCAGTTGGGAAAAATCTGTAACCCAATGACGAAGTGTCATTGGGTTGATTGAGATTGAGAGATGATTCATCAATAGAGCAAAATCTACATAGCTCCTCAAAATCCGTCAAACATTTTTGGTTTAGTTGGTTTAGACTCACAAACGAAAATGTCTTACATAATTTTAGGGTTCAGTACCAAAAGGGTGCAAACGGGACCGTATTGCTAAGGTTTCGTTGTCTGTTCGTCCATCTGTCACAGGGCTGTATTTTGAACCGTATGCGTCAAAAAAGACTTAAGACCTTTATTTACTTACATACAACCGCAAAAAAATATCGTCCCTCAGGTGCGGTCAGATAAAAAATACGCAATCAATTTGAATTTACCTTTCACTTCCTTAACTTTCTGAAAAATCTGTTTCACATACTTAAAGATTATGAAAACAACACACTTCTGAAATTGCTATCGAAATATGCAATCCGATAATACCCGCTGGGTAGCATTTTAATAAGCCTTTTGTAACGGTTGCACAACACAAAGTCGCGATTATCGCCACACACTAACAATGGGAGACATAATTGTAATGTTACTTCACTGTCGATTGAAGATTACCGATAATGCACCCTACTACAGATTAGATTTTAATAATAATATATTTCACCCACGTCAAATATTAAAACAGCTTTGAAATAAATTTTAAAATCTGATCAAAACTAAAGATTATCTCCTACAAACATAATACAAAACAACTTTACCTCTGTATAATATTAAGTATCTTAGATGTACATACACCCTTCCCTGGTCCTAGAGAAGGTCGGCAGAGGTATTAAATTACACATGAGGAATAACAAACACCCCTTAAGAAGTACTTTGATTTGATTTGTTGTGATTTGTTTTTGAGGCACGTGTATAGTACACTGGTGCGTCCACGGCGACGCAAGTAGGTACTAACAAATGGAATATCTCTGCCAACCATCTCAGAGATGAGACGAACTTTTCTAAATCCTGTTTGCGAAGTTTGTAAGTTTGTAAAATCTATCTAGGTATTTTATGCTAAGGTCGACTTTAACTTTGGACGAGAAAGGAACAATTCTAACATGTTCATTTAGTGTCCAACTGAATCAGATATTGTATTATAGGTTTTAAAAATACACTACAAATTAGAATAGAAACAACCAAAGATGAATTCAGCTAAAAAGGTATCTTTTGGTCTGGCACACTTTACACAGCTCTTACGTTTACTAACTAATTAATAAATTTCTCTATAATTTCACATGCAAACCCATGTGCATAACTGTGTTTTATACAACCACACAATACTCGTAGAACACCCGCATCAGATCACAATGTGTGTTTTTGTCCGTCCGTTTCTCACGTCTGTTACTAGACTCTATTTAATCGCAACGTAGCTCTCTGTGCTTATGTAAAGATGTTTGTCGCGGATGTCACGGGTTTGAAATCCGCCTGGGTTAACTTTGTGTGTAGAAACATATATTTTTATTTTTCGGATGGATGTTAAGTTTCATTCAACGCATTTATTGGTTCTTTATTCTTAAAAGCTTGGACTGACTTGATGAAATTTCAACATTTATTACATTACAGTGTTCTTAGATGTCATCAAACAGCACGAGCCCGAGACCCCACGGAGTCATCCCCTCCCATCCCCTGCGTGCGCCGGCGCATGGCGCAAGCGACCCCGTTCCCAGAGAGGACGCGGAAGTCAGGGCTACTTGTAGTATTTATTTACAATTTATAGTTTCGAAGATATTTTGGCCTTTCGAACGTTTCGTGTACCTGCGTGTTATGTGGTATCTGCCAGTTTATTATAATTTTAGTTCATGGAATTCCTTTCCATTAAACCTATCTTTTATAGGCGTCAAAGTAACAATAGTCATGCTGTGCTTTACTCTGCCATATCATTTTTGGTTTGATATAAGTTTGCTTCAAGCTATGACATTACTAGTTTCATTACAAAAATCCCTTTATAGATGTAAAAAAAAAGTTTAATAGATACCTTAGTACCTATATGCTTCGATTATATAATATTGGATATTTAACAAAATTAATCGTAAAATGTGCTAAAATCTAAAGGGCCCCATCTATTGTATGAATAAGTTCATATTTAAAAAAAACTTAACTTAGTCCGAAAACCATCAAATCAAATTCTTATGGCGATCTTATGACTTCAGGAGTAGAGATGTATGACATGTGTTAAATTATAAAAAATTGACCACCTACTGATTTAAAATATAAATAATAAATATTGAAAATATAATATATATTAACTGACGTATCAATTTATACACAACCTATTCGAACTTGTTTCAAAACTTATAATACATATCATAACCCATATGTGCTTAAATTCTCACGTTGTCACTAACTATGATTCATGTTCCGATACAGAATATCCATATCCGAAAGGAAATTATGCAAATAATAAATGCGGTCCATTCAATCCCACTTGATTTTGAAACTAAGTCTTGTGGAAGTGTGTATCCTAAGTAACTTTTACAAACACTGCGTAATTAGCATATAAACTCAGTCATTTATGATTTATGATTGACTAGCAGCGCCCCGCGGTTTCACCCGCGTAGTTCCCGTTCCCGTGGGAATATGGGGATTAAATATAGCAGATGTGTCATTCTGATTTATAAGCAATATAACCGTAAAGTTTCATGAAAATCCGTTCAGTAGTTTTTGCGTGAAAGAGGAACAAACATACATCCATACATCTATACATCCACGCATACAAACTTTCGCATTTATATTATTAGTAGGATAGGATTAGGTACCTATCGTACAAATAACAGTTTTTAATAAAATATCATTTATTTTGAAACACAGACAGACACTTCAGTTTTATTTTATATGTAGCCATAATAGTAAACCTCATTAATAACCTTATTCAGTAGACCGTACAGCGTTTACCTAATGCAGCAGGAATTCGATATATTCCGCACACAACAACCTAACACAACCGCGCCTAAAACTGTCAAATCAGTTGAGCCTGAAACTGGAAGGTAGAGCGCTCCGATGAATAACCCGCGAACTAAAAAACGGCATCGGATATAAAAAGTTGTCTCCGTAATTAAGTTATTCACCAAGCAAGCAGGAATCTCGTAGATTAACCACCAGAAACATTAAAGGTCAACGCACACAGAAGCGGGAAAGCAGTCTCGATCGGGGACGGGATTTTTTTGTAATGTTCGAGGTATGCGCTAAAAGCGATAAGACCGCCCATTGTACCTTATTTAATGTTGGTATCGATATTGTGTTGTTTTTGGTGTACAATAAAGAGTTATTGTATTGTATTGTTTACAACCTGTCCCACAGAAAGCGGGCGCACCGCGAGGATTGGAGGAACATACTCGTTCTAACAAAAACATACCAACGAACTTAGAACTGGTTTTTTAAGTCAGTTAACATAATTAAACATAACATAACTAAATTGGTAAAATTGCAAGACCAAAGCATATCTAAGTTAGCTAAAATCAATGCGGTTTAAATTGTTATTAAAATAATAAAGAGAAACTGTTATTATGTTACCGAAATGTAACAGTGAATAACTAGAAGTGTAAAATTTTCGTAACGGCTAGTCTACAAAATAATGTCGATAATAGTAGATAAATATGTAGCTACGAGGCTGCCATTGCTTTGGCAGTCTGTCCGCAGAAGCAGTGTTTCCTGCGAAGCTGTTTTCACTTTCCTTCGGTTCACGTTTGCTTTCAATGGTTTCACTTTTGATGCATTCGATACCAATGTTTACGAGCTATAAAATGTTACAAGTCAATATAATCCAACGTGTTTTTATTTTAATGCAATCGTGTCTTCGGACATAGGGTAAAACACCCAATTATTGACACCCTGAGTTTTGTAAAACAAAGATTAAAGCTGTTTTTTCGCGGTAGTATTCCGATTATAAAACACAAAACAGTAGAGGTTTCTATCTCGGGTATAATATTATTTCCTTAGATAAATCCAAAAGGCCACCATAAACGAAATTGGTTATTTCTGTTTACCTTTTCACAACAAAACCGCCGCACCGACCAAAATGAAATTGAGCAGGAACGCGAGGTCGCGGCAAAAGCTAATATTTAAAAACTTTAACATGCTAATAGTTGACATACAAGTTAATTGTATCTATCTATAGGTACATACATACAACCGCAGTTAATACTGTGGTTATACCTAAGAACGCTTAACTTAACTGATATGCAGTAGGAGTAGGAAAATCATAAATATACCTACTTATAATTCACATCATATTATTTTGTGTCATTGTTTCATTTTCCCGACACACAGAAGTTTTAGTAATATAATATTTAAATCTATGTTACCATTTATAGAGCTTTCATAATGGCAACTACTGTCTATTAGTGTGTATATGTCGTGCCCAGATCATAGAATTGAACATTTCATAAAATAGTCGACCATTTCATGAAATGGTTGTATACAATTTCATGAAATAGTCTAACCTAACCAAATCATGAAGTGATCAATTCTATGATCTGGGTACGACATATACCTACATTGTATCTATGCAAATAAAATCATTCATTAGTTTCTCTACATTAAAAACTTTTTCGATGTTTTACTTATAATTTCGAGGATTTATAATCTAAACAATGTTATGTTTTTGACTAGCCTTTAACCATAACACCTAAGCATTCCATAAAATAATATAACACTGTTTTACATAAAATAGGGTCCCAGCAAGCCGCGGGGTTATCGACCCGGACTAACGACTGTCCTTTCCCGCGCAAGGCACAGGCATTACTCGCATTGCCCAACTTCAGTAACTCTCCGATGCGCTGGGAACTGCCAATTTGTGCCGTGATTAAAAGAGGTCGTATACCATTATATGTTGTGAGAATAATACTGGCTGAATAAATTAGAGTTACACTATATGAACGACCAGTACCTAACTGCCGGAGTTTTAAAAATATTTAGTATAAAAATGTTTTTCTACATCGTATAAATACAGATTTTGACAAAAGAAACTGTTTTTCCTACAAGGTCCAAGGTTAAAGTATGTCTGCTACTTAATTGTTTTAACAAATACCTATACCTATATGAAAAATAAAAAAACTCTTTATTTTCTCCACACAGTCCTTATGGATGAATGTATGTAGATACATTTATTAACATGTCAGGAAGAAAGAACATTAGTAGAGACAGGAACCCAAACTAGGTAGATCCTGTGTCATGGGGTCCTGGTCTCCCTCCATATCTAAATTCAATAAAAGCTTAGACGTTCGAAACACAGGCTCTAAACTTGTTAACATTTAAACCGATACCGCAACACATATACATAACAATGGACAGTAGAAATGTGGTTTAGAACCACCTCACCACCTGACAGCTACTTACAAACCAACAAAACCAGTGTCGCTAATCCATAAAATCCAGGTGTCCAGGGTGTTCTAAAACCACATTCCCACACAAATTGACACTTACGTAAATTTTGGCCGCCATGTTTGGATAACTGTCACTTTTCACTCGCGAGCGCATGCGCGGAGAGTACGCGCGGCGAATGGCGGCCGACGGCCGGGCTGCACTTTATAACCTCCCCCCCAATCTAATATTATATTAATTACAACCAATATTTTCACTGCGGGTTCGCGGAGTCAACTTCCTGCACCGGTCCTGAAAAGGGTTATGAAAATATCATACATGAATTATAGCTTTAAATTAAACGAAACTTTAATTAATTTATTTTTATTTATTTTTGAATAACCATTTAAAGTTAGATTACTAACATTGGTTGCAAAAAATTTATCCTAGGTAGGTAAGTAGTCTCTATATAATAATGATAATATAATCTCACGCCTTTTTTATCCCCGAGGGGGTAGGCAGAGGTATTCCATTACTGGATATACCCACATTTCACGAGACATATTGGACCCCTAGACGTGATAGGTGGTGAGCCTATCGCCGGACCGGGTCTGTTTACATATGTCTCAGAATTAATTCTGAGACCTGCGGGTTTCCTCACGATGTTTTCCTTCACCGTCGAGCTAGTGATAAATATTTAGGTACGTAAGTATTTTTTTTTTGAAAAACTCATTGGTACATGCCAGGATTCGAACCCGAGCCTTACTCATTTTCGGCCGGCTCTTTTACCGTCCGGGCTATCACTGCTAAGTATCTCTGTACATATTTTTTTAAAATTCTTCATGTAGGTAAAATTTTCTACATCACTCTTGAAGCTAGAAAGAACCTATCAACTAGTACCAGCGTAACCAACGATCTCTGTCAGTGCACTGACGAGAAAATATCCCTGTAGACAGATTTACATTTTCAGTATGAAAAACTCACAGTCAAGAAATACATACAATTAAACGACGAAGACGTTTGGACGAGGCAATCATATTGTGGTCGAGGGAGGGAAGGAGCGCGCGATCCCGTACTGTCGTTCGGGATACCTAAATGTCAGTATACACTCAAAGGTCATTCTAGTATTTGTAGTACTGTAGGGATTCCTACGCTGCGAAAAACTTGGTTTTCTAAAGTGAATAGGTAATAGTGTTACTCATTTTCCCTAAAATCGAAAGTGATCGCTTTAGGTGATGATCTGAGAAAACTGCAAATACTAACTTTTGTTATATTAGACATTGTTGAGCAATTAATACTTATATCGTAAGTACCTATAGATTTCGCTTGATGTAAATTGTTAATTCATATCTCTCAGAGACTCTGAACCTGTTAAAATCTAAGCTGTCATAGAAGTAGACGTGACGTAGATATAGGTACCTACTAAATGTGTAAATTAGCATGAAAATTGGGCGCTTACATTTGCTCCCAATATGCGCAGGGCGAATTACAATTCGTTTTGCGGTAAATTTTATAGTCCAGTCCAACCAAATAGTGATAACTCTTCTTTAGTTGCATAATAAATTATTTTCACGATATTGAATTTTTAACGATAGGGCAAAACGAAATACATTGAACACACTTGTATAGAAACCCCACATACTTATTTATTTCTCTTACAGTTCAATATAGATATATCTATGAGGAAACCTCTTTTTTTTTTATTCTTGGTTATTGTATATTATTGTGTATTATTGATTATGATATTCACCGTAACGTCTCTATTTCAGAAGATACCGTAATTTAAAGGTAAGCCATATAGACAGACAGACAGAAAAAAGACTGACCGCTCAGACTTCGTAATATAGCCCCGTCCTTTATACAAAATATTAATGGTTTTTATGAGTTATCTGGATTGCTTGCCAACATGTCTCGTGCAGTTAGAGGGTTCTAGACAGTTTTGGTAGTTGTAATATCTGTCTATCCGCATGGCTATTAAATAGCTTGCGATGTATTATCTCATTAGTCATTACACTCAAAAATCTGACGGTTAAATAATATCATATTTTATGTAATTAAAAGTCTAATTCGTTTAAAAAATACTCGTACGTCGTAAGAAAGTGTGACCGTAAGTTTTTGTTTACGCGATTCTTTATTTTTAGAAAGAGATTTAATTATGCAATGTGTTAAAGTTATAACATAAGGTGACTCAGCGAACAGACATGTTCTAAAAAAAGGTAAGGTTTGATGCTCTATTCTAGGGGTTGGCAGAGTACGTTTTGTTATAAATAGCTTGCTAGCGACACGCGTGGCTTTGCTTCGTTTTATCAAAAAAATAAGCTATAATATATTGTAGACAGGAATAATGTAGGTTCCTATTAATGAACGGTTTTTAAAATCGTTTTAGTAGATCTAAAGGTTACCCCAACATAAGTATAAACACAAAATTTTACTTCCTGTAACATTAGTAATAAGTATGCACAAACAATAAACAAAAAAATTTAAGACACAACACAAATTCACACCCGGTCGTTTAGTCCCTATTCCCAAACTAAACAAAGCCAGATCTATGAATGCATACTAAGAAGCTGTTAAACGCATCTCATCTGATATAAAATAAATGTGATTAATAGTGTACTATGTTAGTTAGCATAACGCGAATACTTTCACACTGACCATAAAGTAATCTTAAGTACCAAATCCCGGAACAAATACCCAAATAGATTGATCTGTATCCGTGTAAGAACCTTGAATTAGAATTACCTCTCCGGACTTTGAATGTAAGGCGAAGCACACACCGCACTGCGTCTTGGGCGGTTCAGCGCGTGCAGCGGTGTCAAAGTCGTACGTTTTTTTAAAATCTAGCACACAACGACCGACCGTCCGCGCGGTCGAGCGCTCCAACCGTAGACGTGCAGTGCAGGCACATATCGCGGCTAAAGATATAGTCCAGTAAAATTATACAATACCGCATGCGTCAAATCCGGTAGTTCTGATTTTTTGCAGACTTGTTTATGATGTTGGCCTAATGTATAATCCAAGTTTGTGACCTCGAGCGCCGAACGCAACTTTGTCAAAAATCGAAAAAACTGCGAAAAAATAGTTATTTTTTCAAATTTTGGCGATTATAACCCTGAAGGACTAGTTTCTGAAAAAACTTTTTAAGGACGTTTTTAAAGTAGACTAAATTAACTACAATATGATACTAGAATTGTCTCTGTAGACCCAATAGTTTCTGAGATTTAGCCTTTCAAAGTTTATATTTTTTTTCGAACTTCGCAATTTTTTGCATTTCTGTCGTTTTAAAATGTTGCCTGCTACTTCGTTCGCGTTATTTTGGGATAAAAAGTAGCCTATATGTTAATCCGGGTCCTGATCTATCTACGTACCAAATTTCATCTAAATTTCATCAAATTTCATCTAATAATAGCGGTTCGGCGCGGTTTCACCCGTGTAGTTTTCGTTCCCGTGGGAATACGGGAATAAAATGTAGCCTATGTTACTCAGGGATATTTTAACTTTCCATCGGTGAAAGAATTTTTTAAATCGATGCAGTACTTTTTGAGTTTATTCGTAACAAACGTACAAACATTCTAATCTTTCATATTTATAATATTAGTATAGATTAGTGTAGATATCTATGTGATAAAAGACAAAAATAAACTTAGCGGCTGCACGGATTTAGATGAAATTTGGTACGTAGATAGATCAGGACCCGATTTAACATATAGGCTACTTTTTATCCCTAAATAACGCGAACGAAGTAGCAGGTAACATTTTAAAACGACAGAAATGCAAAAAATTGCGAAGTTCGAAAAAAAATATAAAGTTTGAAAGGCTAAATCTCAGAAACTATTAGGTCTACAGAGACAATTCTAGTATCATATTGTAGTTAATTTAGTCTACTTTAAAAACGCCCTTAAAAAGTTGTTTCAGAAACTAGTTCTTCAGGGTTATAATCGTCAAAATTTGAAAAAAGAACTATTTTTTCGCAGTTTTTTCGATTTTTGACAAAGTTGCGTTCGGCGCTCGAGGTCACAAACTTGTATTATACATTAGGCCAACATCATAAACAAGTCTGCAAAAAATCAGAACTACCGGATTTGACGCATACGAGCCCATACATTCAACCGACAAATTTACTGGACTAATATGAAATAAACAAAACATCAACGCCTTTTAGAACTATATATGAATGTGTTTTCTACTCAGAATCGAGTTCGCTTCATATAGCATTGTAGTAAAACCTTTTTATAGAAACCAAACTGTTGATACTACTTAAGTGGCGCTGGTAGAACTGACGAAACCGCCGCTTGTACTACTCTTGCAAGCAGTACTCTCCAGGAGGTAAAAAAGCTGCTACTAAAGTCTTGTTCGTTCTACATGATTATGCATCAACGTTTTCGAAATTCAAGGTTCGCTCTGTCCCGATAAAACCTTTTTATGTGCGGAGGAAACCGACAGAAGTCCGAAAACCATTCGAGTTTTCCCGACTGATTTGCGATACACCGAACTATTTCGCTTAGTCATTATTACTTATAGTAAGACCATGGTGGCTAGACATGTCGCGACAGCGCTTTAATATTTGTCTGCGAGTTTTACGCCAAAAAAAAGCGTTAGTCAGTGGACAGACATTTTGTGTTGTATTGCGAGGAAGTCCAATTATCATAATCCTAAAGACATTCGAAACAATTGACATTTACTAACAAGATTTCATCTAATACCTATAGGTCGCTTCCACATCCGGTGTGGGATTAGACCCAATGATCGAAAGTAAAGTTTTGCTGTCGAATGGTATTTAGAAATAACCCCCAGAGAGGGTTCCGTACCCATATACACGTACACGTGTTAACACATAATTATAATAAATCTCATAATAATTACATACGAGATATATGCAATTAATGATTTTCTGGCTTCTATTTATATGATTTGTTGCCATTTTAAGTAGGCAGGTTTTTAGTACTTGTACTAAAAGTCCTTTGTTCGTGCAATTTTTCAAAATTGTTGGTTATCATATTAAACATAATATATTCAACAAAATTTTACGTAGTATCAAGTTATTTCATGTAAGGAACACAAACAAAAGGATAGTTATGCACAAAAATAAAAGAGACAGTAACAACTTTGAGTCAACTTGTAATTGAGCCCGCTTCTCAAGCATGAGGCACGGGTTTGATTTCGGGACAAACTGTTATTATAAATAAAAAATAAATAAAAAAATCTCACGCCTTTCATCCCCGAGGGGTTAGGCAGAGGTATTCCATTACTGGATATACCCACATTTCACGAGATACATTGGACCCCTAAACGTGATAGGTGGTGAGCCCATCGCCGGACCGGGTCTATTTACACATGTCTCAGAATCAATTCTGAGACCTGCGGGTTTCCTCACGATGTTTTTCTTCACCGTCGAGCTAGTGATAAATATGTAAGTAAGTTTTTGAAAAACTCATTGGTACATACATGCAAACTGTTATTATACAATATTTTTGCAAAACATCGTAGGTGGAATATATCTGCCAGCAGCGCTAGCCCCATCGGAGGTAAGTCATTAATGTATATCTGTATATTTTCCAAAATTGTTGATGGCCAAGGTACTTTTAAAAATTTATTGTTATCCCGAGGGGTAGGCAAAGGTATTCCATTTCTGAATATACCCACTTTTCACGAGATAAAGATTTGGACCGCTAAAGGTGATAGGTGGTGAGCCCATCGCTGCACCGGAGCGGATCTGTTACACATGTCTCAGAATGAATTCTCGGTCCTGCGGGTTTCCAAATGTTTTCCTTCACCGTCGAGCTAGTGATAAATATGTAAGTTTTTAAAAAAAAGCTCATTGGAACTCATTGGCAGGATTTGAACCCGAGTCTCACTGATTATCATAATGTGAAGCAGGCTCTTTAACTGTAAGGCTATCACTGCTATCGATATATAAAGATACGAGTATTTAAGAAAACTTAATAGAGCGGTCTTTATAACACTAGTAGCTGAGAGAATTCATGTTTGTATTTCTGTACCTGCATCACGCAAACACTATTTCACCAAATTGGATGTGGTTTTCACAGTTGTATTTTTGTCGGTGTAACTTAAAATATGGTAAGTGTTTCACCTTGATACAGCGCGGGTGCCTAGAAGCTGACTTATATATAATTATTATCATACAGAGTGTCTTTTAAGCTAGTTCAGTTAAAGGGACAAAAGCTTATTATATAATACAACTTGTCATATAGTGTTATATGTAAATAAATTGTGTATGTTAATTTAAACCTACCTATATGTACTGTGCAATAAAACAAAAATAACTTACAGAAACTATTCCGTGGTTCTGTTTTCGCAACACACTCGAATCTGGTTCAGTTTTAACCGGTAACCGGATACGTGGTTCAAACCTAATATCATGAAACTTCATCTCCTGTCGGCTACGAATACCGATCTATTGTGTTTTCGTTCACTTTCGCTGCGCAAGCGCCGCGCGCCGGTGGCCATGTCAAGGTCGCCGGCTCGACCAACCGCTGTGCTTCTCGGCTATAAGCTTTAAGAACTTTTACATGTTTGTTGCTAACTGCTCCAATAACCTAAAGCAAACCAATTTTTGTGTCATTTGAAAGAGCCTTGTTGGAATCGAGGCCTTCTTTCATGCACATGAGACCTGCATGCATCCTGCAATAAGGTCTTCAAAACCCTTACGTATATACAGGGTGACTTTTTTTACCGTCTGGAAAAAAATGTGGTGTGATAGGTAAGTGTAATAGATTCATTTGGCAATGTTACTTAAAAAAAAAATTTTTTCTCAAAAAAATTTTTTCTTGCTTAAACTAATATACATTACACAATTGTAGTCAATAATACACACTGAGATATTTGAAATAGTATTTTAAAAAGAAACAGGCTCGTAGCTTCCATTTATGCGCAATCTACCTACAACCGCCAGCTGCGCGTAGTACTGTGCGTAGTTTTCTAGATTTTGTAAATTGCACTAAACATGACTATATTTAACAATTAATCTCGTGTATAACTTCGGCTCTAGCTACCTTATACGTCATATTTTTTTCCAGACGGTAAAAAAAATCATCCAGTATGTATCACATCATGACACGACGGTGAAAGAAAACATTTATGAAATCCACAGGCCTCAGAATTGGCTTGTGTAACAGCACCCCGATATAACTATAACTAATTCTCTCACAAGGTATTAAACCCGGGTCTAATGTATGAGAGGTGGGCTCAGTTTACAAACAGAAAAAAAAATGTGTATCGCGCGTTGAAGTCTTTTGTATTAGAGGATAACAAAAATTGTGATTTTAGATCAAAGGTTCATGTTTTATTGTAATCCTTACTTTCCCACTAATCCTGCTGTAACTATAATATCTCTGTTTACGTGTTTGTTACCTTTTCTGGGCTAGGCCGGTTGACCGATTTAGGTTAAATTTGTAAGGCCAATAGTTTACACCTTGAGGAAGTACATAGGCCAAACACACCAAGAGGGTGCTATACAATTAAGTTTACGCGTGAGGAGTCGCGGGCAACAGTTAGTACTTTTTAGTATAAGTATAATCTCACGCCTTTCATCCCCGAGGGGGTAGGCAGAGGTATTCCGTTACTGGATATACCCACATTTCACGAGATACATTGGACCCCTACACGTGATAGCTGGTGAGCCCATCGCCGGACCGAGTATATTTACACATGTCTCAGAATTAATTCTGAGACCTGCGGGTTTCCTCACGATGTTTTCCATCACCGTCGAGCTAGTGATAATACTTTTTGTTTAGGTAAATATGGTTGGAGTCTCGTCCTTTTCTTTGCCGAACTTAGCTTAACACTGCTGTGTGTGAACTATAAACATGCTACTGCAAAGATACTCGTATATTATTGTTCCAAACATGGTCGTCATATTTTATAGAAAAGTATTTAATAAAATAAATAAATAGTATTGAATAAAAAAAAAAAATCTAATTTTAAATTCATATTTTACCAAGATATTATTACAGCGTGGTCGGTGACGCATGTCCGGAGTCCGGACAGGCGACCTTGCGCGCGCGCCGCGAACTCTACCCTTTGTGCGCTGGGGCAAGTAATTGTTTTGTGGGCGGACACTTCCGCGGTACTGCTACTTTTTATGAGACAATTTACTTAAAATTCTAAATAAAATATAATATTTCAAGATACCTAGGAATGTAAACATTCGAAATTGTTTTAGCGATTCAATACTGTGAGTATAACTACCTACCAACAATAATTAATACCTTACATAATGAATTGTTTTGTAGTTATATTAAAACCCCAATTAGTAGGTATATTAAAATTAAAAAAAAAACCGCATAGGTACTTTAGTTTTGTGTAATCAAATTTATTAAAAAAGAGTTCAGAATTTATTTACATAATTATTTTTTCGAAAAAAATTAACACATTATAAAATAGGTGAAATCGATTAAGGAGTCGATTCTAAACAAACTAATTTCAGGAATTTATTATTATTATTATATAATAATTATTCTGCTACATATTGTACTTAATTTGGTGTAGGTGTGAGAATGTGTAGGGGGTCGTCCATTAATCATGAGGTTTTTTAGCAACTTTTAGACCCCCCTCCCCCCCCCCCCTTGGTGATGTGTGGTGAGGTTTTAGACTACCCCTCCTTCCCCATACCAAAATCACATGTATTTTTTTTAGTAGACAGTATATTGAGATTTTCGATGACGAAATGATCATTTTGGAAAATTAAGCATCAATGAAAAATAAATACACGTGATATCTCATTATACCCGCCCCCCCTCCCTCCTTGTGATATTTTGTGATTTTTTCCGAACCCTTCCCCCCCCCCCTTTCGAACCTCACGTGATTAATGGACGACCCCTAGGTATGGGACTCTTTGTGACTTCATTGAGCGCTTTTCTTTTCCTATACCAGTCCTTACCCGTGGTACTACTGGTGGTACTACTAGTAGTACCACGGGGATTGACCTCGAATTTGAGGTGATTTCAGCAGAACGTACCTACATTTGGAACGAAAACAAACGCAATCGAACTGTCAACATCAATTTGAGGCAAAGACATTACCTATTCAGCCAGAGTATGTGTTGCGATGCGTTCCAAAACCGAGACGAATGCTCCGTCGCGTTCTGCATTGTAAATGATCTAAGCTACAGCAACAATTTACCGCTCAGCAAATGCAATTCAAAGCTTAGTGTTCAGGATTTGGTATTTCAAAACTGCAAATTTATGTTGGCAGTGGTGCTATGCCTCAGTCTTTTTGTTCCAGATATGTCAAGGGCGAGTGTTTTGCAAAATTACTTTCTTCAAATATTTATGCGTTAATCTGAATATTTTATTCTGTGCACCCACTTTTTAACTTTGTATTACATGTCTTAAAACGTCTGTTATACTGCTTACTTATTTTATAGCCGCGTTTCCATAATAAGTACAAGTTGTTGCATGCATGTATGACATCCTGTTGCATGCAAGTTATTTGCATGGAAACCATTCCTGCAAAAATTTTCTTGCATGCAAGTGTTTACTATTGCACCAAATTGCCACTCCACGCAAGCGATTAAGCGTAAAACTATCTACCAGCAAACTGCATCTTCCAGTATTAGAGCTGCATGCAACTTCCACCTTGTATGTAAGATACATAATTAGCGGAAATTCAGATTATCAGTTTAGAAATTAAAACATTGAGAAGGTAGGTACAATCAAAACCACCAATGTAGAGTGCCCTACGCACTTCATTCCCAGTCCGATGATTGTTGTTAAACTATTTAGGCAAACAACACAAGTCAATTGAAAAAAAAAACAATACTTATTTTTGAATGCCTGTGCCTAAAAATTTATAAACTGTCGATGACCACCACAAACCATAAGTACTTACCCAATTTACACTAATTTTGTTAAATGCAAAGTTATTACTAAAACATCCAAGTTACGTAGGTAGTTGATGAACACTAGCTAATGAAAACATTAATTATGTAGAACCAATTTTAAGCAATGGGTCTTGCACTTTACACACGACCGAAATCTTATTGAAACCTCAACCAATCTCATTTCAACCAATTATTTGACAGAATTAAAACTAAATCGTTAGTCACACTGAAATTGTCAAGCGACGCCAACCTTTACATCCTGGAAATGTGATACCAAAATTTTTTATGCACCTTCGCAACCAAACCACATTGAAAACAGGACAAATAAAATGGCGAAATGAAATTAGAAAATTTTAGGTAATCCCAAGATTCTCGTGTCCAATATGCCCGCATGATGAACTCGGAGGCTGTCTCCATGAAAAGTCTGAAGAATCGGTTGATTCGCAGCCACAAAAACAGGATCCTGAAGAGGATGGTCAGGGTTTTCCACCTGACGAGCTCGAAAGATGATGAGCTGACAGCATACGAGGTGCAGATATGCAATATGGTCGCGTGGGCTGGAGCTATCGTCGTGACTGCAGTGGTACTCCGGTCCCTTTACCTGATGTATATGAAGCCTGACGGCTATTGATGGAGGTAAAAATCTATCCCTGTCTCTTTTTTTCATTCAGAGCCCAGAGGTTTTCATGAGGTCACCTTGAAGCCACGTTAGTCGCTCTGGAGCCATTAGTTGGACAAGAATTGATGGTAGCTATCCACAGTACCTATGGATGAAGGAAATCTAAAGTGCTAGTCTAACCCGCCCCCCGATTCACATTCTCTCGAGACGGCATTTCCATACGATATCTGTAGTGCCATTTAACTTTTTTGTGGGATGCCATTACCGTGTTCCATGAACTTTTAATAGGGCTGCACATTTTAAACAGAGATAATTTATATCACACAAACTGATAAATTTAAAATCTTGCATTTATTGCATTTTCTTTTTCATAATTTTGGTCCTCTAAAAGACACAAAACTGAAATCCAACTACTACTAACTACCTTCTACAAAAAATAAATTAACTTATTCGCGCCTCAATATGGATAAAAAATATTAATCAATAATTTAAAAGCAGTAACAAGACTAGGTAACAAGTAGAATAAGCTTCCATCTGGTCGGTACACAATTGAAATGGCGTCCTCTCTAAGGCTAATCGTACTAAGGAATATTAGATTGTTTATTTATATATTTATTTATTGGGCATGCTTACAGCAAAACATAATAGAACATATATAGTGAGAGCCGGCGATGATCAGACCTTCGTCATTTTGTAAAGTTTCAAAGTTTGTCAGTGTATGGCCCTACTACAGGGGAAAACGATCCCCGAATATGAAGTATGAGCTTTGGAAGTTATCATCAGACAGCAAAGGTCTATAAAATTGCACCTAAAATTCGTTAAATTAAATTATTGCGACAGTTTTACTCTTTGTAGATATTAACAGGCACTGATCCTTGTGCTAGCTGCCTTAAAGACGCCCATGGCCAACACTATCGAGGATATTATGCCAAAGTTCAATTTTCAGATCAAATTCTGCCAACCAAGGCGAGAATATGAAAAGCAAATTTCGACAAAGAAACTAAACTAATCGACCATAAATGTTTTTTCGAAGCAAACCGACACGACTGTATCGGTTGAAGAAGAGTATTTACATGAAGACTCATCCCCATAGGTGTTTTGATCCTTTCGGGATTCAGATGCACCATCTGCTAATGGGCACAGGGGTATTGTTTGTTCTGTTGCTGCTTTTCAGGACTTTATACACAAAGTAAGTGGTTGTTCTTTTTTCATTCCTTCTCTCCGACTGCTTCTATCATGATTTACGAGTTAGGTACCTACACAGAAGCCAAGGGTAACGAACTAAAATTAAGGAGAAAAATAGCCGCATCACACTAAGAATGATGCGCACTCCAACACATTTTTTCTACCTACTCCGCCCACTGTGATCGCCCTCGATGAAGACTCCTAATAAAAATTCCTCAATTTATTGAGTGTGACCACTGGAAATTCAAAATGTAAGGCCACAATTACCTTATCCACACGCTATATGTAGGGTCTTTGGCCTTTGATCCTTGGCAGAGTCTGTTCGATCCGTGACTGATTTTTTCTTACCTATATAGTAAGAAAAACAAATGTTTCAGTAACCATAAATATTGTATTCATTACCTCCTACTTATGTTTTTTCATCTTAGGTACGTAAAGGAGACAGGCTTAACATCCCTGTATGCGGCGGCGGTGCAGCGGTGGCAAAAACCGGAGCCCCCCTCTGAAAGCCCCCCCGAGACGAGACGCAGGTGCAAAAGGTGCATGCGTTTACAATAAGTCCACACCTACATACTTTTTGCGTTTACAATAAGTCCACACCTACATACTTTTTGTTAAGAACAATGTTTATGACTTCTTTGTTTAATTAAAAATATATGCAAACTCGTCCTGTATTTATTTATAGAGTCTGCCTAGTTTGGAAGTTTGGGTGCGAACCAATAGGAAAGTTGAAGCCTAGTCAAATCATTTAATTTTCAGACTTATTATTGACCGACGTCGATTGTTGTTAACACTGTAGACTCAATTTCTTCACTTTTCATATAGTATTTTTAATGAATGATTACGTCCTCGCAATTTGATTTCTATATAATCAACTACTAGGTATATTGTGCAAACCACCTCGACTTCTTATAATCTCCTTGCAAATTGGATTCTGTTTTAGCCATGCACGCTCTAGCTAGGCATGTAGGTATCTACTACTAGCAGCGCCTCGCAGTTTCACACGCGTAGTTCTCTACGGGGATAAAATAGCTTATGATACTCCATAATAATGTAGATTTTCATTGGTGAAAGAATTTTTGAAATCGGCCCAGCAGTTTTTGAATTTATTCGTTACAAATCGTGAAATCGTGTCGTCGCATCCATTAATCTAGCATCATTGCATCTACCCTACATATTTCAACTAGACCGAGACAAAACACTAAAACTAAATGCGCTCTAGAGTCCCTGATTTTAACAATAAATTTTGAAATTTTAAAAAGAGAGAGACATGTTACTCGAATCGGTCGGTGGTCGAGCGAGTGGGTGAGCTGGCAACAGAGTGCATAGTGCGAGTTTTGTTTAATCGGCCCCGCAATAAGGGGCGTAAATTTTTACTTCATTTTTTATGGGAAAACACACCTGGCGGGGCCGCGTCCTCATAATTAGCCTAGGCGGTCAGAACTCTTGATCAGTCGCTGCGCTTTGTAACAGCAGGTTTCTTTTTAGCGATTTCGAAGTTTAATTGTATTCTAATTAAAGTTTATAGTTGACGATTGAATATATTTACCACAATATTAGGAATGTCTAAGAAGATAACCCTATTTAGAAGTTTGCACCACTGGCGTAAACATGTATGTCTATCTATTGATTCTTAAATCGGTGGTTGTAACCAGTAATATCATAAGATACTATAATGGACAGCTATTGATCGCTATCATCCGCCTTGAACTTTAACATAACGTTTATCCGATGTATTGGCGTAAGTTAATTGTTTTAATACGCCACCTTCCGCAATAAAAACTATTTTCGATCACGCCCTAAGACTTGTTTTATTTGGTATCCAGACTGTGTACCTACCTACCTATTTACTATGTTTGATAGTGACTAAAGTATCCACCTACAATCCTACGTACATAATTCATCCTACCTACCTGCTTTGGATAGTGTGCAAAGAAAATAAACTTCGCAGTAACACCTATGTTTTACAAATAAAAACGCTCATGTGTAATGGTGGTTGGCAGAGACCAGGTGTTATATCCACCAGGGACCAGGTGTTATGTCCAAAAAACACACTGTCTAAAAGAGTATATTTCCAGGAAATGAATACGTCTGCTAACCTCGTCAAAGATCTAAGGATATTAATATAATATTTATATCTTGATTTTAAAAAATAATCATGTGTTCAAAACTAAACGGCTCTTATGCCCAAAGTCAAAATATTTAGCAGCTTAATTACCGCCTTTTAATTTAACATAATCTAAGCATCGCAAATGGTCAACCTTTCATCGAGTAATTGTTCTAAGACCTCTGCTAGGGGTCAAGGGCCGACATTGTTTTGACAATCTGATCTCCGTGAGGTCACTTCTGACTCGAGTTGATGATTGGTTTTGATTTGGTTTTACCTTGTGACGTGTTCGAGCCACTAGGCATTCAAATTCAAGTCATTTCTCAGAACAAATTGTTTAAGTTTTAAAATATCGAATGTTCGCCAACTAACCTTTTGAAACAACTCATTATTTGTGTTATAAAGAGTAGGTAGTTAGAAATTTTCCCGCATTGAGAAATCTTATCACTTTGATGTGCTTTAATTCCGCACTCAATATCGGCGCCTTACATGGAACATATATAAATCATTGAAGACAGAGAGTTGGCACTAACGACGCAAACTAGACTAGACGAAGCGCTCGTACTGGGTGTGTTTCTAACGATCACACTGGTTAAACAAATTCTGGGGCAGTCAGTCAGTGAATGGGTGACCGCCTAGTGACATTATATCACGAACGCCTCCGTGTTTCGGAAGGCATGTTAAATCGTTGGTCCCGGTTTTCGTTGTGTTTACGAACAATGGAAGTCGTTAAGCCTTTGGGTGGCTTGAAAAATTCTGACAGGTAGGTGGCCACTACCCTAAACCCATCTCCCAAGCCGTGGTAGCCTCTCGTGGGAGATTATGGTCCGTACTTCCTCTTGTAAGTATGAGGAAAGACCCTAAGCTCAGCAGTGGGTTGTTACGCGTTGATAACGAAAAGATAACGATTACACACGAATGTCGCGTATTCATTTGTAAGTTACTCGTAGGTTACTAAAAACACTAGGTACTGCTACTGCTACCTACCTATTTAATTCCTGTTCAAACGCAAGACATTCCAAGCGCTTGCGCAAGTAAATTATATCACTAGTCCATAAGCGAACGTTGATGTAAGAAAGAAAGCGACGTCCTTAACCGAAGCTTAGCTAGCACAGCACATGTGCGGAATGATAAGGTCGCTATAGTCCTGCGCGAAATGCGCTCGCGTTAAATGTGGGTCACACACACTGGCCCAATATAGTGACTAATGTTGATGTGTAGCCAGTGGCGGATTTGCCATATGGCCAAAGGGGGCCGGGCCTAGTAGTCCAGTCAATAAATAACCCAACAGTAGGTGTAGAGTGCGTGAGGGGGACCTCAACGATTTCTTCAGTAAGTTGTTCAGGGTGCTTAGGGAGTAAACATACTAAAAGTCCCGGCGTCTAGGAGGTCCGCCGGAGTGGGGAGGGGGGATTAAAGTTCCCACTTTTGAGTTTTTCGCTAATATCTTTAAAACGGTGTATCGTAGAGAAAACATATCTTCTACATAAAGAAAGCTCATAAAATATTCTGCAACTTTTATCTTATACACATTTTTCAAATTCCTACCCGTTTTCGAACTACACGTTCCGGAAGAGTGATTTTTTTCGAAAAAGTACTTTTATCAAACACTAGCTGTTGCCTGCTACTTCGTTCGCGTTATTTCGGGATAAAAAGTAGCCTATATGTTAATCCAGGTCCTAATCTATCATCCTACCAAATTTCATCTAAATCCATGCAGCCGCTAAGTTATTTTCGTCTTTTATCACATAGATATCTACACTAATTTATACTTTATATATATTTAGGAAAGATTTATATTTTGTACGTTTGTTACGATACGAATAAACTGAAAAACTACTGCACCGATTTTAAAAAATCTTTCACCAATGGAAAGCTAGAATATCCCTGAGTAACATAGGCTATATTTAATTTCCGTATTCCCACGGGAATGGGAATTACGCGGGTGAAACCACGCTGAACCGCTATTTTACACAACACTAGCGGTATTTGTAACGAATAAATTCAAAAACTGCTGGGCCGATTTTGAAAATTCTTTCACCAATGGAAAGCTACATCATCATTAAGTAACATAGGCCTTATTTTATTCCCGTATTCCCACGGGAACGGGAACTACGCGGGTCAATCCGCTATAAATTGTAGCACTAGCGGTGTTTGTAATGAATAAACTCAAAAACGAATTGGCTGATTTAAAAAATTCTTTCACCAATGGAAAGCTAGAATATCCCCGAGTAACATAGGCTATATTTTATTCCAGTATTCCAACGGGAACGGGTGTGTTAACGTGTTATATAAAATAGCGGTTCCGCGCGGTTTCATCCTCGTAGTTCCCATTCCCGTGGGAATACGGGAATTAAATATAGCCTATGTTACTCAGGGATATTCTAGCTTTCCATTGGTGAAAGATTTTTTAAAATCGGTGCAGTAGTTTTTCAGTTTATTCGTAACAAACGTACAAAAATATAAATCTTTCCTCTTTATAATATTAGTATAGAAGTATAAATTAGTGTAGATATCTATGTGATAAAAGACGAAAATAACTTAGCGGCTGCACGGATTTAGATGAAATTTGGTAGAATGATAGATTAGGACCTGGATTAACATATAAGCTACTTTTTATCCCGAAATAACGCGAACGAAGTAGCAGGTAACAGCTAGTGTTTGATAAAAGTACTTTTTTCGAAAAAAATCACTCTTCCGGAACGTGTAGTTCGAAAACGAGTAGGAATTTGAAAAAAGTGTATAAGATAAAAGTTGCAGAATATTTTATGAGCTTTCTTTATGTACAAGATATGTTTTCTCTACGATACACCGTTTTAAAGATATTAGCGAAAAACTCAAAAGTGAGAACTTTAATCCCTCCTCCCCACTCCGGCGGACCTCCTAGACGCCGGGACTTTTAGTATGTTTACTCCCTAAGCACCCTGAACAACTTACTGAATAAATAGCTGAAGTCCCCGCTCACGCACTCTATAACCATTTATTGACTGGACTATAGGGCCTATTATTATATATATTAGGAGTGGCCATCTTGATAAAAAAAAGTCACTGGTGATAACAAGAAATAATAAGGCTCGCGCACATTGTGTACGTATAAGTTATTTCGTATATAGATACTTAGAATATTGTTACACGGGCGAGAATTAAAAACACTCGGTCATGCGTCGGCTTCATGAATCATGGACGTACGTCGTTGCTCGCCGCAAGGGTCTCGTGCTCGGGAGTTCTTAATCTTTAAACCGGTTTATTTTTTTTATTTCCTAATTAAAATGTCCAATTATCTTTGAAACCTGAGAAAGTACTAACCAGTAGATATAATAGATAGCTAAATTTCTAAATCTACTTATTTCAATAAAGGTTGGCATTACAGTAAACTAGCTGTTCCTCGCGGTTTCACCCGCGTAGTTCCCGTTCCATTGGGAATATGGGGATAAAATATAGCCTATGTGTTATTGTGATGTATAAGCTATATAACTATCAAGTTTCATGAAAAACCGTTTAGTAGTTTTTGCGTGAAAGTGGAACAAACATCCATTGGTACATCCATACATACAAACTTTCGCGTTTATAATATTAGTATTATTCACACTAGCGGACTAAGGTAGGGGCGGAAGGGGCGGTGCGCCCCGGGCCTCTCATCCTGGGGGGCCTCCATATAGAAAATATTCTTTTAATCAAATCCTAAACAAGGATAAAAGGTAGTTGGGTGTTGATTGGATGCTTCATATATTACAATTAAGATTAAAGCTACGCTAAATTTGGAGACCCCCCAGGACCCGAGGCTCGCTCAGGCCTGAGGGGCTTCCAAATTTAGCGAAAAGTTGTCTTGATCAAATCCTAAACAAGGATAATTAAGAGGCAGTTGGGTGTTGGTTGGAGGCTTCATAGATACAAATACGATTAAAGCTTCTCTAAATTTGAAGGGCCCCAGGACCAGAGACCCGCCCTGGGCCTGGGGGGGCCTCGAAATCCAAAAGTTCTAAGACCGGGGGGGCCTCATTCAATTTTTCCGACCCGGGCCTCCGACAGGCTTAGTCCGCCACTGATTATTCATTATGTAGTCTACGTTGGGTAGGTACTCAGAAAGGGGCGGCTAGTAAATTACTCTTACTACATCTCCGCTAGGAGCAATAGTGTTTTGTGGCCTGGGGCCAAGGGCGGCCAAGACTACAAATCCGCCACTGTGTGTACTCTCCGCTACTCTGGGTTTTCTTCGATACCGGCTGGGCAAATCGTAAAATTCAAAATGGAAAATTCACTGTGGACATTTTTGAATTGCCTCAAGAAGTCACAATAAAGTCTATTATTATGTACTATCATTTTAGTGCCGATTACCGAAGGGAGATAAAGAAAGTTTTGAAGACACTGTATGGGCTCTGAAGTAGAGCCATTTAACTAAGAATATAATTTATACGAGAAAAAATACTTGGTAAGAAGATTTGGTAATGACTGAAGACGAGGCAGTATGATGTTTGATCCTAGCCTGTCCAACAAAATTGGGCGAAAAAAATCATACATATGTCAAGATTGTCAAGTTTAGTGAAAAATGCTGGCTCGCTTGTTATTTACATACCTACTCCAAATAAATAAAAGTGAAAACATATTTAGTGTCTAAAATATACAATTAGGTGAATTCTTTAAATAATAATAACAAGGGCAAACAAGAAAAAACTTCCCCTTTATTATTATTACTAAAACAATATAAAAGGTAAGGTTTGGAAGTGCATTACTTAGAAAATGCATACAAATCATTGCTTTTATTTATGTAATTAATTCTTAAAGTAGTAATTAAAATCACAATAACGTTTATAATGTTGTGTTATTAACATCACCCTGACAATACTTGATAAATTTCTGCTTTTTAGGAATTGCATAGCCATGTCTATGCCACATAGTAGCTCAAGCACAACAAGCTCCAGCACTAAAAGGAAGGAAATATACAAGTAAAAACATTTTCAACAATTTCTTAACCATATTGACGTCTAACCGGTTGACCTAATTTTGATGTTGTGTTCACAGGTACCAAGCACCATGGCCGCTATATTCTATGAATTGGTCAGTCAGACCAGACAAGAGGTTTCGACTTGCGCTTGGCAGCTTTGTTGAGGAATATAACAATAAGGTGGGCAGAGACATGTTCTTAAATTTAGCCTTTTCAAAGAGTGGTAACTGGGCATCCAGAGACACAGCTCATCATTGTATTTTCCACTTAAATCACTACTGTGCTAGTCTGGAATACTTCAACCTTCGTGATATCATATCACACACCCATCATTTTCTGTGTGAGAAATATGTATTTGACTTTTTAAATGGTCAAATTTAAGTGTTTCTTATTGTAGGTACAAATCATATCTCTAGATGAGGAGACTAGCGAGTTCAGTGCCAAGAGCACATTTGACCATCCATATCCCACCACCAAAATCATGTGGATTCCTGACAGCAAGGGTGTCTACCCTGACTTGCTAGCGACCAGTGGTAAGATTAGTTTATTTGTTAGTGACAAGTCAACAGGAAGTTTGATACTTGCTACGAAAAACAATAACAATTGCTTTATTGACTGACTGTACATAATAATTTAACAAAATATTTGCAACTAGTAAAACTGCTATCACCAACAATACCATCAGGCTGTCCTTGGACAAGGATTTTGTTTTATTTATTTGGTTTGCCAACAGTGACTACATCATTAAATATAAACTTTCCTTGACATTCGGGTAAAAAAATAACTTAATTTCTAAATGAATAACTAGTTAGTAATAATAAGTAGTTATAGGCAACACTGTATGGGCCTTTACACTGATGGGAACCTCAAACGGTAAAGTTACATGGATACAAATAGCATTTAAGAAAAACTGGAATCAGAATATAAAAAAACTAAAATTATACAAGTGCCACTTGACATTGATGTGTTAAACAATATATTTACATAACTAGAGATATCTTTATTATTTAGAAATATTTTAATATGTATTAGTAGATAACATAGTATGATAAAGCCTAAAAGTTGTAGAACTCGCCAAATTGGATCAAAACTAATAACCATGACATTAAAAAGACTGAGGAATCTGAGTTGCTTGTTCTCAAACTAGGATTTCTAGCTAGGTAATAACCATGATGGTTAATGCAAACAATGTTGGCAAATACTTTTATTTTGTTTGTCCTACAACATTGTTTGGTTTAATTATTTTTCTCAATAATGAAGACAATCCCACAGTTTCTTTATTTATTTTTTTGGTTGTGGTTGTAAATGGTCAATCAATAATTCTTCATTGCATTGCAAAGAAAAGTAATTATTCTTTAATACTCTCAGGTGACTATCTGCGGATCTGGCGCGCAGGAGAGCCATACACACTGTTTGAATGTGTTCTGAACAACAATAAGAATTCAGACTTCTGTGCACCGCTGACTTCCTTTGACTGGAATGAGGTGGACCCCAACCTGATAGGAACCAGCAGTATTGACACCACATGCACCATTTGGGGGCTAGAGACGGGCCAGGTCCTTGGGCGAGTCAATGAGGTCTCAGGACATGTGAAGACGCAGTTGATTGCTCATGATAAGGTGTGACTATACTATTGTTTAATCCATTGGGTCTCATTGGCTAACTCAACCAAAAAATATTTGTCTATTTGATTGGGTAATATTCAAATTTTACATAATAAATTTGGCTATAACATTTACTTGATAAGTTTTGGCATCATTAAGATTTCACTTGTGATGATTAATAAATAGGCTATGTACAAGGTCATTTGAAGAAAAGATATCTCTGAATTTTTTTTCTTCCACACTCTACTAGGTAGCTAAGTAGTTGACAAAAGCCTGAAAAGAATTATTATTAAAAAGGTCAAATGATCCAACAATGAAGAAAACCGTTGGCCATTAAATTTGTCTATTAGATTGGGTAATATCATATTTTTTCCAACTAACATGGTCATCATCTGCCAGGAGGTATACGACATCGCGTTCAGCCGCGCGGGCGGCGGCCGTGACATGTTCGCCTCGGTGGGTGCGGACGGGTCGGTGCGTATGTTTGACCTGCGCCACCTCGAGCACTCCACCATCATCTATGAGGTTTGTAGTGGCAGCTGCTTTGTCTTAAGCATTCGGTATCATACAACAGCATGTATAGTCGATAGTGATATTTGTAACGATCATGCTGCATAAGCAAACAGTCAATCGTCGTTTAATCACAAGCTTCTCTGTATTTCAAAATGAACATTAACCCTTTGGTCCCCGTTCTCACAGACACGAAACCAACCATCATATCTACTAATAAACCAGAAAATAGAGAACTTCGGGGAAGAGGCGTGGATGTTAAATACTCTGATGACAAGTGACAAACATTTAAAATGGTTTGGAAAATATCTTTTTGTCCTGGAGTTTTTTTATTCTTATTCATGGTCGAACCGAAGCGATTTTGAACATTCGTAGCTCGCATCTTTAGCAAGGAGCTTTAGCCTATCTACTACGAATATTATTACTCATCTAATTTTTTGTCGCAACGCAAACACAGTCACACACAAGTCGCCAATAAAAAAAATGATCACATCTCAGGATCCGCAGCACACGCCGCTGCTTCGGCTAGCTTGGAACAAGCAGGACCCCAACTACCTGGCCACTGTGGCCATGGACGCTTGCGAGGTCATCATCTTGGACGTGCGGGTGCCCTGCACGCCAGTGGCTCGCCTCAACAACCACCGCGCCTGCGTCAACGGCATCGCCTGGGCACCGCACAGGTAAAAAAGAAAAACAGGCGGCAGTTTTGTCAATTTTTTTATGGCCGACATGACGGCGATCTACTTTAAGAATACTGTTGCGCAAAGTGTTAAGCAAAGGACAAGAGAAGACTCGCTTTGCGTTGCGTCTTATGATACTCACGAGTAGATAAAGATGGGTCAGTTTTGGTTATGATATTGATGGACGAGTTTAGTGTGCCTTATTGACGTTTCAAAGTGCATTTTATATACCTACTGAAATAAATTAATTTTGAATTTGATATTAACGATACTTATAAAAAAGTTTTTTTACAAAAATTGTACAAGATTCGGCGATGAGAACTTGAAAACTTCACTTCAAATCTCAACATACATAATGTGGATCTGCACGCAGCTCATGCCACATCTGCACGGCGGGTGACGACCATCAGGCGCTGATCTGGGACATCCAGCAGATGCCGCGCGCCATCGAGGACCCCATCCTGGCGTACACGGCCGCCGAGGGGGAGGTCAACCAGATCCAGTGGGGCGCCACGCAGCCTGACTGGATAGCCATCTGCTACAACCGCCACACCGAGATCCTGCGCGTCTAGGCCTCTGCTCCAGTCTAGACTTGATCCGCCTCTTAGAGACACGCATTATCATATCCAGTAGGGCATCAACTAGCAACTGCCACACTGAGGTCTCGCGCGTTTCGACCGCTGATCCAGTCTAGACTTGATCCAAGTTGTGTAGACTCACACCGCCTGATCCACCTCGTCTCGACTCACATTACCAGATCCAGTACGGCAACGACAGCTAGTATAACTGCCACACTGAGTTCCAGACCACTGAATCCAGTCTAGACGTGATCGAACGCGGATAGACGTGCACAATCGGATCCAGTGGATCAGTGAATTAAATGGAATATCTACAACAACTGTCACATAGAGAGAGAATCGTATCGTATATAAGAATGTGTTGTGACAAAGACAAAGAAACAAGCTAAAATAGCTACCTAATTTCATTGTGTGAATGTAACTGTAGGCCAAGTAGAGGCCACCAAATGTATCTGGCTATAAATTAGTTTACGGACATATTATGTTAGATAATATGGTTTATGTTGTAAGCCATATAGTTGACTATACGGGCCACATACAACCTATAGGACGGAAATTTTGTTGTTCATAGCAATTATTTATGTAAGAATGTGTCTCAAAATTGCTGTCAAAACTGACAACTGCATTTATTTGTAGAATAGGTGAATAGGTGATTATTTTATTGACCAATAATACCCGTGTGTAGGAATGTTCTCCCGTTATACCCGTTTTAAATTCGTGAAGAACCACTAAACATGAAGACTCGTAATCATTCTGGGCGATAGACACACTCACAGCAAAATTGCATACAGATAGCTATATATGATTTATGTATCTTTATTAATGAAACAAAAATTAACATATTTTACTGCATTACAAAAGCAATTTACTAGGATATTATCTATCTATATCATTGGCTGCACAGAAACATTATTTGAATTTACAAAATGTTATTATTCATCATGTATTTTGTGTTGTAAATACTTGATACGATAATTTATTAAGAATGACATTAGGGATTTGAGCATTTTTTATAGATCCCAAAATCTGGTTTGCAATGAAAAAGAAACAGTAAATGTATGTGATTATGACTAAATAAGGCTTAGATTATTTATTAATTTATACAAAGGGTACATATAAGTTTTCATACCTACATTATTATTGAATAAATAATGCTACAGGAAATGGAAATTTATTATATAAAACCCCATATTTCTATTCAAAATTTAATATATTTATACAAACAACTTTTGTAAATAACTGTAAATTCATTTAAAAAATACATTTATCATAAATTAACTTGATTTCTGACCCAAACCAAATTCTTCATAAACTCTTAACAAAGACATTGGAGTCCTTGGCTTGAAATCTTTTAACACATGCTCAAAATGCTCCATAGCGACAGCAGGACAGTCCAAGTCCCTCTCAAGAGCCCTAAGCGCCGCTTCATGGCACAAAGCCTGCAGCTCTGCGCCTGAAAACCCTTCAGTCCTCGTCGCCAAACTATGCGAGTTCACATCGTCACTTGTACTCATTTTCCCAAGCTTCAGCTCTAAAATCTGAAGTCTAGTTTCGAAATCGGGCAGCGGGACATAGATCAGTCTATCTAAACGACCTGGCCGTAGTAAAGCCCTATCCATCCTATCTGGTCTGTTGGTTGCTGCTAAGATAGTCACGGAATTTAATGGCACTACTCCATCTAGTTCTGTCAGCAATTGTGCTAGAACTCTTTCGTGAACCCCTGCTTCCCCCGCGCCCCTCTCTCCGCCAATAGCATCCATTTCATCAAAAAAAATTACAGAGGGCGCCACTTGGCGTGCTTTCGTAAATAAATCCCTAACAGCTCTCTCCGATTCACCCACCCATTTTGAGAATAATTCGGGTCCTTTAATTGAGAGAAAGTTTAGACCACTTTCTGTGGCTAATGCCTTGGCTATCATGGTTTTAGAGCACCCAGGAGGTCCATACAATAATACTCCACCTGGAGGCTGTATTCCCAATCGATGGAAGCTCTCTGAATGCTTTAATGGCCATTCCACAGCTTGGCGCAATTTTAACTTCAAGTTATCTTGTCCACCGATATCTGACCATCTGATATTTGGAACCTCGATTAACAACTCTCTCATAGCACTAGGTCTAACTACCGTCAATGCAGCCACTAGATCATCTTTTACAATAGCCTCCCCTGACCGTTTTATGCATTTCATCGAGGCTTGTGTACACAGGTTGACCAAGTCTGCAGCAACATAACCATGAGCCAAATCAGATATTGAATTTATATCATGTGAAGATATCCTGTTGGGTAGATTTTTCAGTAGACTGTACAATATTTCTTTTCTGCGTACTCTATCAGGTACAGGCACTTCTATCTCTTTATCTAAACGACCAAAACGTCTTAACATAGGGTCTATTGCTTCTGGCTTTCTAGTTGTAGCCAAAATAAATACTCTACTGCTTTCATCATGTAAACTATCTAAAAGAGATACAAATGCAGAAGTCACTCTCCTCTCTTGTTCTGTACTTCCTGATGAGCGTCTTGGACAAATAGTTTCTATTTCATCAACTAAAATAATGCTAGGTTCATTTTCAACAGCTTGAGAAAATAAAACTTTAATAGATGCTTCCGTTTCACCAAAATATTTGCTAAATATTGCTGGACCATTGACTTCTATATGATGGCAGTTTAGATTTTCAATTAAGTATTTACATATTGCAGTTTTTCCTATGCCAGAGTGACCATAGAGCAATATTCCTCTGGTTGGCTGAAAATTTACTGTTAAACCATCTGTGTTAAAGGATATTTTAATAGATGTATTAATTTCTTCTAATATGTCTTCTACACCACCTAAACAGAGTGGTTTTTTATTTACCTTCGGATTGAAATCTTTCTCAATATTCCAAATAGTATTTTCACTTAAAAGATACCACATTTTACCTAAATCTTCTGTTTTTACTGCCTTAACATTTACAACTTGTATTTCTAGTTTTTTACCAAAGTAATAGTAAACAAAAGTGCTGCCAACTGATACAAAATATTTATAAAACTGTTGTTTTAATATATCACAGATATCTGTGAAAGTTTTGTGATTCTTTATTTTTATTGTAATAGATAAAGCTTGAGGCACTTCTTCTTGTAACACAGATACTGTTATTTTCTTGTGATCGCTACTCCAAGATCCAGTCAAGTCTGAAAATCAGTGTACTAAGTATTAATTACACATAAAGCTAAGCCACCTTTGATGACAGAATATAAAGGAATTGTTATAAATGTAGGAATAAAATGTCTCAAATACAGACCAATGACTGACCTGCAGCAGGTAATATGACAGCAGCTGGTGCAGACGTCTTCGACGGCCACATCCGCCTTACTAAATCTGGAGCACCTTCCCTGCTCAGTAACAAAGGCCTTCCGATCACGGCACTGATTAAAGTGCCGGCTGATGGATGAATCAACACGGCGTCTCTAGGAACACCATCAGGTAGTGACCCCGCTCGCTCCAACCATGTGCAAAGTTTGCCTTCCTCCACATACGGGCATTTCAATTGGTCCTTTGCGCAATTCAACTCGACATGAACATTTTTGTCGTTGGAGGTTATGCTGCAGCCGCATCGCTCACAGTCCACCCACAGGGTCTTCTTAGCAGTTGTACTTGATTTTGGTGGCATATTTGTTATTTTACTGTATTTCTGTTATGATTTATTAAATTTGATGTAAATATCAAACTTATCAAAGAGACTATGTACTATCAACAAACAAACGCTAAGCCTGATACCACATATATCTATAACTAGTCGAAAGTTAAGTTAAGCACGTTCATAAGGTTCAAATTAGTAGTGTTTTACATTAGAGCTGTAACGAACCGTATGTATTCGTTACTGAGTAACGGGTACTCCATAAAGTAACGAGTAACGAATCGTTACTCACGAATTCATTTCGTTACTCGCATCTTTTTCGTTACTTGCATATTTCGTCGTATAGGTGGGTATGGGTACCCACACTATTTCAGTTCATGCAGGGACCGTTGTTGCGTGTATCCAAACGTTTGATGACCGTTTGTTTTGTGCATTCGCGTACTTTTTCGTATAAAAACGTACGTTAGAAAGAAAAGAAGCTAAACAATTTTTAAGTTGATTTATCGTTAAAATGTTGTTTAAATTTTATTGTCAATAAATAATGTTGGATACACAGGTTGGATACCTATTTGTTGCTTTTTCATTATAATCGATAGGTACCTATTAAGATATTAGATCGCGATGTTACTGTGATATAATATAAGGTCATGGTTAAAAAAAAAATAGTAAATCCATTGCAAATTTTAGTTGATTTTGTCGAACAGTTCACTTGTATCAGAAGTAACGAGTAACGATACGAAAGTAACGAGTACTAATTGATAAAGTAACGAATACATACGGGTACTGATTTTCTCGTTACTTTTACAGCTCTATTTTACATGTTTGACATTCCTCTTCAATCTAAGGTTTGTTTGTCCTTTTTCTTCCGTATTCTATGGAGAAGAATTGGCTAAATTAAAATTAGGAATTTTAGCTGGTTTGCAGAATCGAGTCCATTGTTATTTTATGAAAGGGCTTTGTCGGTGGGAAAAGATAACTGCTCGGAAAAATTACATTATCTGTATCATACGGAACTTTTACTGATAGTACATACATATATATATATATTTAATTTTTCTCATTTGGGAAAGGCAAAGGGATCTAGTTCCATAAAGCCTCGTCTATTTTTTTTTCTCTGATCCAAATGTGGTAAGGCCAAAAGGCCGAGCCATGTCTTGGTAAAGGCCTAGCAAAGACTGAAGACCAGGCAGTATGATCTATGATCCTAGCCTGTCCAACAATATTTGGTGGAAAAAAATCAATGTCATTGTCAAGTCAAACCCACAGATCAGGCCCGTCCAGCTGGAATGACGATATGGACACGATAAGACTCTTTTGTCCCTCTCACACTCATTGTAAAGTCCAAGGTACACTCTCGCTTTTCATTCCTTCATTTGCGTCTGTGTGCTGAATTTGTATGCATGAGTAATTAAAAAAAAGAGTCAAGTTGTTTTGTTGGTAATTTACTTCCGGTTATTGGTCTGTATCTTCTGGTTATTGGTCTGTGATCTGTCTGTATTACTTCCATTATGGGTGAGCATGTGGTCCTCCGTACCACCTCTTAATTCTTTTCGAAAACCACCTAGAAGTAATGTGACGGTGATTGTGACGCTGATTTCTGATATCATTTTGATTGTGACGGCTTCCTCGCAGAAGGATGGATCAAAATAGGTGGCACGGAGGTTCACATGCTTTGTCTATGGTTTTCAGACAAATCGTCGAATTCTAAGAGAATCACACCATGTACCGGCGAAATTAACATTTTATACCAATGTGACGGAATATGTCAAAAATCCTATTGAAACATGAATATAAAAAAAAACCTATCAGGAATTCGAAACCGTTTAGTCACGACAAATAGCTCATAATATTATTTGCACGACTACTTTATTCGTTTAAGAGAAAATTGGATTTGTCCATTACTATGGAAAGTTACTGTATAGGGTGACTATGATTTTGTTGGGAGTGATTCAGAGTCGACCCTCTTGATTTAAAGTACTTCATACTGAAGTGCGGTAGGCACTTCGCAAATGGTAAAGGAGGGGTGTTTATTGTCTACCTACCAATATCGTATGTAATAAGTATGTTTTATTTACAATAACTACCTATATAGAATCGAAAATTTTAATGAAAATATAGAATTCACTAAAAGACAGTAAGTTTTTATTATAATATTTATTGAAACATCTTGTTATGAATGATACATGTACGACAAACGCTAAGCCTGATGCATTCGGTAGAATTGTTGCTTGTAAGCTCAAGCTTTATTACCAGGACCCTAATTAGATAATTAGAGTTAAACAATGAGAAGCCAGTAACACCGTCTTTTTATTCCATTCCCACCCATTCGACACAAAATGGTCATAAACATGAAAGAAATACTTTTTTTTGTAATTGTCTTTGTTACTATAAGAGATGGCTTTGTCGCAAAAATTACCCTTGGGTGTATCAGGCAAAAGTTTGAAATAATAAGTGGCTGGTTAATTAAAAAAAAAAATCTCACGCCTTTTATCCCCAAGGGGGTAGCCAGAGGTATTCCATTACTAGATATAACCACATTTCATGAGATATATTGGACCCCTACACGTGATAGGTTAATTATTAAAGTTGAAAATACCTACTAAGACAAAATTAAAAGAATCTACTCTTTCTTTTGTCTATACATCTTACTGCTCATATGACGATTATTTCACGTTTAGGGGTCCAAAAAATATCTGTTGAAAGGTGGGTATATTCAGAAATGAAATACCTCTGCCTACCCCTTCGGGGATATTAGGCGTGAGATTATTACTTTATTACTAGAGACCGGATTATATGCAACATAAAAAGCTTGTTATATGCATGCAAATATGCATGAAAAATGCTTGAAATATGCACGAAAATTGGCAGAATATGCAAAACTCAATGAAAAATTTTAGGAACCCCCAAAAAAAAGAGAAAAGTAAATTTTCATTTTTTTATTTCAAAATTAGCATACAGTGAGTAAATTATTTTTTGATAGGCTATAATAAGTACAGTAACATTACATGACATTAAAATTATTTAAAAAATTTGTAAACGTAAACAATCAAGTATTTTTTCCAAATTTTGAGTGGCAAGATTGTGTCTTCGATCATTTAGAATATTGTTGTAAGTGGAAAAGGTTCGCGAATTCGCGATATTATCACTTTTCTAGCATTTCGGAACCCAAGGTGAGTGCACTGCACTCTGAAAAATATTGTAAATGTACCGATAATATGCATCATGACTAGATCTTAGGTAAAATATGCTATTACCGCTGAAAATGGCTTAAATAAGCAAATGCATATGCAAATATGCAAATGCATATAATCCGGTCCCTATTTATTACTAACTAGCGACCCACCCCGGCTTCACACGGGTGCAATGCTAACACCTTCTTAACCTTCCTCTTGAATCACTCTATCCATAAAAAAAAACGCATCAGAATCCGTTGCGTAGTTTTAAAGATTTAAGCATACAAAGGGACATAGGGATATAGGGAGATAAGGACAGAGAAAGTGACTTTGTTTTATACTATGTAGTGATAGTGATAAATTGAATTGTGCGAATGTCGATCCAGTGTTATTTACGATAACATAAATTGTGTCGTTAATTATCTAATTCTTATAAATAAAAAAAAAAACTCACACCTTTTATCCCCGAGGAGGCAGAGGTATTCCATACATACATACATACATACAGCTCACGCCTTCTTCCCACAGGGGTAGGCAGAGACGATGGATCGCCACTTTGCCCGATCTTTGCACACTTCCCTCGCTTCCTTCACATCCATAAGCCTTTTCATGCACGCCCTTTTATTCCTTGCACTCTTGACACCAGATTTTTGAAGGACGTCACTAATTTGATCCGTGAACGTCCTTCTGGGGCGTCCTCTTGCCTTGTATCCTTCAACATTTGCACCATAAATCTCTTTCGTTACTCTTCTTTTATCCATACGTTCTAAATGACCAAACCAGCTTAACATGCCCTTTTTCATCCTTGTCACTACATCTTCTTTCAAACCACACTTCTCTCGTGTATCCTCATTCCACACTCTATCACACAATTTTACTCCACACATTTTCCTCAAAGACCTCATTTCCACTGCGTTCGCCTTGCTTTCATGCTTCTTCTGCCACACCCAACATTCACTCGCATACATCAGCTTCGGGACCAGAACAGCGTTATGCATAGCCATCCTTGCCTTGTTAGACATGACCTGGCTACTCACGAGGCCATTAATTCTTATACTTTCTATAAATATTTCTTTAGCTTTATTTCAGTTTACCATTACAGCGGCTTTATCCGTTTTTTAAATTATTATTATTCGTTGTACTGACAGCAAACATTCTTTTGAATTAAGAGCCGATGAGAGTTAAATTTTTTTATTTATAGATGAATGTCCTAAGGTGATCTAAGACATTGGTCACCCTAATTCGTGTATATGAAAAATTCATTCACGTTTTTCTTAAAAAATAATGAAGTAGTCGTGGAAATAATATTATGAGCTATTTGTCGTGACTAAACGGTTTCGAATTCCTGTTAGGTTTTTATTTATATGCATGTTTCAATAGGATTTTTGACGTTAAAATGGTGGCCAAACTCAAGACATGCTTCTGAAAAAAAGATCGCTTATTTCTCTGTCCCTATTGCGTCACATATGTAAAGAATGTGTTTGTAGCTGTCACATATTCCGTCACATTGGTTTAAAATGTTAATTTCGCCGGTACATGGTGTGATTCTCTTGGAATTCGACGATTTGTCTGAAAACCATAGACAAAGCATGTGAACCTCCGTGCCACCTATTTTGATCCATCCTTCTGCGAGGAAGCCGTCACAATCAAAATGATAGCAGAAATCAGCGTCACAATCACCGTCACATTACTTCTAGGTGGTTTTCGAAAAGAATTAAGAGGTGGTACGGAGGACCACATGCTCACCATTATGGCTGCTATCTAAATTGTGATTTAAATGTTATTCCGTTGAGTGTTTATATTATCTCTTAGGACTATGATAAAATGAAGGTAAAAAATTTTCAAATTTGAAGCACATATTGTATAGAAAGTTCATTTTTTTACTTTTTGTCTTTAAACCAAACTTAATTCATATTCTTACTTGCATAGTGAAGTAGAATTAGCACAAAATATAGGATTCATTTACATCAGTTTTACAGCCCTTTCGGTTAAATAAATTATAGCTAATAATCAAAATAAAAATGATTTTTATCGTTTATAACACAAATATCATAAGTACCTTTAGATCGTTACAGCTATACATAAATACACACACCGGCACAATTAGCGGAACAGAAAAAAAAGGGAGTATTTACGCATTTTTGCGTGTTACTGGCCGGCTAAATAAGCTTTTTTTAAATTTGGGTTTTAATTTAAAAATGGAATACTAAGCGACTGCCCTTTTTTTCATTCTTTTGTTTTAATTTTCATTGATTAATTTTTTTCCACCGCTTGTCCGTTTTTAGAAGGTTCGTGAATTCCACTTGAAAATCTTTGAATTGCAGTTTTTGAGGCTTTTGAGTTTTTTCGCATATTGATAATTTACGAGCATCTAAGTATGCCTGATTTAACGCCATCAGAAATCATTAGGGCAGATCAAATGAGGAGAAATGGTCAAACCTACAGATCGATTGCCAGAAGCCTTCGTCGATCGTTATCAACGATTCATCGTAGCATCCAACGATACAGATTGACGAATACTCTAGTGAGAAGGAGAGGACAAGGCCGGAAAAGGTGTACTTCAAGGAGGGATGACCGTTTTCTCCAACTTCAAGTCCGACGGAACACGAGACTAACGGCGGTGCAGGCTCGAAATTTACTGGAAGAGGTACGAGCAGTAAGGATGAGTGAGCGGACAGTTCGTAGAAGATTCGAAGAAGTGGGTATAGGCTCGTATGTGCCCGCCAAAGCCCCAAAACTTGAGAGACATCATCGCACAAACCGTCTACACTTTGGTCGTGAACATCGTGATTGGGACTTCGACGACTGGGGACAGGTTCTTTTTACTGATGAATGCAGAGTTATGTTAAATCAAATTGATGGAAGGCAGCGAGTATGGAGACGCAAAGGAGAACGGTATATCCAGTCTAATTTTGAAAATACAGTGGCATATGGCGGCGGTTCAATTATGGTCTGGGGAGGAATATGTTTAGCAGCTCGTACGGAGTTAGTAGTGGTCGATGGCGGGAATCTGAATGCTGATCGGTATATCAGGGAGATTTTAGAAGAACATGTTGTGCCATTTGCCCCCTTTATTGGTAACAACTTCATTCTAATGCAGGATAATGCTCGGGCTCACAGTGCTCGCACAGTACAGACATACCTAAACCATGTTGGTATAACGGTGATGGAGTGGCCAGCACGGTCCCCCGATATGAACCCTATAGAACACGTCTGGGACTTGCTAAAGAGGAGTGTAAAGTCAAGAATGCCACCTCCCAATAATCTCAACGAGTTGCGAAACGCATTAGTTGAAGAATGGCAGAGGTTGCCCCAAGAAACCATTGATAACATCATCCGCAGCATGCCCAGACGGATGGAAACCCTCATCAGAGCACGAGGAGGAAACACTCGATATTGAACAGTCATTGAAATTGATGTTAACCTTTGGAAAATTTTGAATTTTCTGCTGTTTCTCTATAATTAAAAAATCGAAGAAAAATGTATTTTGTTTAATTTAATTTTTATTTTTATTAAACTTTAAGTATGGTGTTACAAATGAATGTCAAAACATGTTAATTTAATTGTTGTTTCATTTTAAATAATATCTTGTTTAAAAATTACATTCATTGTTCTAAATTCCCTCTTTTTTCTCCTTTTTTTTTCTGTTCCGCTAATTGTGCCGGTGTGTGTATTAAGAACTTTTTACTTTACTTGACAGTGGCTTCGTAAAGTAACTGTGATTTCATATTAGGGTGATTCTACAAATTCATACTTTTATAGAATCACTTGAGATAGTCGAGATTACTGTAAAAAGGTTTAACATCTTGACCTTGTCTTGTAGTATAAAACAAAAATGTTTATTTACACACAAACAACTTTACTTTCAATCATAATACCTATAATAACTAAATAAGATTCATCAATTGATATTCGTGTTTATGCTGATCAGATTGTTTATTTTACGAAATGTCGTTTTTCAGATCCAGTATGCAGCGCAAGTATTCAGCCACCAAGTATCAACAGCATTGGCGGTTTATATGAAAAATTTTCCAAAACTTTTACGTTCTTGAATGTACTTACCTCTTTTTTAGGGTTCCGTGCCCAAAGGGTAAAAATGGGACCCTGTTACTAAGATTTCGCTGTCTGTCCGTCCGTTTGTCTGTCACCAAGCTGTATCTCAAGAACCGCGATAGTTAGACAGTTGAAATTTTCGCAAAATATTTCTGTTGCCGCTATAACAACAGATACTATAAACAACAAACGTTTTTTTTCCGTTTTCATAGATAATGGTACGGAACCCTTCGGGCACTTGGCCTGTTTTTGAAATGTTGACTATCAGTTTATGTATAGAATAAAAATAAATGTGCCTATTTCAAACGCCTTTTATTTTAAAATCTTAAAAATAATTATAAAAGTAGAAACCCATTACACCGGAAAACAAAAACCGATAAAAATCGAAAAAAATCACATCACTATTTTCGATTGAATACCGATGTTTCGGTTAAATACGAAAGCAGGGCATCCCTAATAAAGATGACAGGGGCCAATACTTATGTAAAATGTGTGAAACAGATACTAGAGTGGAATGTGACCGATCGCTCAAGGGGGACTGAGAAATAAGATAGATTCTATATGTTGTTTTCTCTGCCTCCCCCAACGTCTCTTTAATTGGACAAAAATTTTGTTCCTAATTGGCTGTCTTTTTCTATTACCGGTCTGTGACGTTATGTATGAGTCGTCTACTGTGCTGTGTGATAAAGATTTTTATCCAAAATAAACATTTATATTTCCGATTTCGTCTTTACGTTTCCTTTTAAACTTAAACACAATAAAACAACTAAAATTTCGCTGCGATTCAGCAACAAGATATCAGCATAGAACTAGTTTAGTGAACTAAAAGTGAAAGAAGTATCATGACTCTAGCAGAGTTTTTTAGTTGTTCCTTGCTTGCCTTCGGGGCTCCGCTAGCAATGTTTGCTATGACGGTGGCCAACGACCCGGTGCGAATCATCATCATGATAGCTGCAGCCTTTGGTTGGTTGTTATCATTTCTTCTGTCATCACTCGTATGGTACGCCGTTGTGCCTTTACGGACTTATCTAGCTTTTGGCATGGTGTTTGCGATTATTTTCCAGGTAAGAAATGTCAGTCGACTACAGTTTTGTCTAGTATGTATCATTACATTAGTGAAAAAAAGTAAGTAAGTACCTACTTCCAGGAATAGAATACATCCATACCCCTCAAGGAGAAGCTGTTAGCCTTTATTTTTTACCTTTTCAGTAATCATCTCATTTCAGTTGTACATTACCAAGCGAACGTACCACTGTCTGTTATAGCCATGGTTGCTTAATTGGTGTACTGTTTACAGGAGTTATTCCGGTATGGCATGTACTTACTGCTAAGGAAGACAGAAGCTGGTTTAAAAGAGATATCAGAGAACCATGATATTGGCAGCAATAAACTGGAATTGGCTTATGTCTCTGGTCTTGGGTTTGGCACTATGAGTGGTGCCTTTGCCCTTGTTAATGTATTGGCTGACTCTGTAAGTATCAAACAATTCACTTAGTATTAGGTATTATTTTGAAGAATTCCAACTAATATAGTTATTAAACTACTTTACTTAAAACTTCAATAATCCTTTACTTCCTGTACAAAATTCCATCTGCTCCTTTCTTTTTGTAAACATGAATCCGTTTACCTGTTTTTTGATATGCATTTGTAATGGCAGCTTAGCCCATAATAGTAAAATAATAATTTTATGTAACAGCTTTATTTCTTTTTCAGGTGGGCCCTGGGACACTAGGCCTGCAGACTGGCACAGAATACTTCTTTGTTACAAGTGCATCAATGACTCTCTGCATGATACTACTTAATACATTCTGGAGTGTCATATTCTTTAATGGACTTGATGAAAAGAACTATACAAAAGTTATATGGGTGATTGGCTCACATTTCTTCGTATCTGGCTTGAGTTTATTGAACCGTAGAGAGCTGTATGCAGTCACCATACTGCCTTCATATATTGTTTTAGTAATCACTGCTGTTATAGCTTTCAGGTGTGCAGGAGGTACAACTCAAAGTTTTCTACAAAGCTTTGCAATGAGAACGTAGGTAGGATGTAATTGATTGGTTTTATATTATTGACCTTGCATTAGAGTAAGATGAAACATGACATTTTGTTTAGTTAATAGATAGCTCTGAAAGTGGCACATATGCAGTCCAGGGCAATTATTGTCTCAATTCCTGTTTCTTCAAGGACTAATAAGATTTGAATACTAATCTTATTAAAAATTTGTAGGAATTAGTTAATTCTTTCATAGGTAAGGCCTCAGGGTGAAAAAATAGGACCTTATCCTGAGGTGAGGCTGAACTGAAGACCCAATGGATCCTATTTTAAAAGATAAGTAAATAAAGAACTAAAACCTGACTTGAAAATATAAACTAAAAAGTTGTTTATAAAAAATGTGGCAAGCAGATGAGTGGTTTAATTTGTTGTGACGTCGTATTATATCCTATGACACATTCTGAATCAATAAGTATCAAACAATACAGATCTGTTCTATAGCTTAGGCTGTAACAATCCATCTTACATAAATGTTGGGTAATAAATAAATTCTTAGACTCAGTACACTGTAAGACACTCTTGTTTTATTAGTAATTTCATCATTATAATTATTTATACAATAGGGTCAGTCAGAAAAGTCACATTCCCTTAATTAACATTTATTATGCTAGAATTTACTTTAGATAGAATCTAGATGCTATAATGTACTCCTGAAATAATGTTATAACTTTTGAGTTTTATGTACATATATAAAAAGGCAAAACATTTTTACAAAATAAATCATGGATTTAACCCTAGTGGACTGTTTTTTATTTAGCTTTTATGCTTACCTATGTCTGAAAATTACAATGACAAATTTCACAAAAATATTTGTCTTATCAATTTGAATAAATGAGTTTCTATGCATGTTACGACACTCTCAGCTCTGCAATGCTGATTTTTTTTATCATAGATCACACTGGTTAAGCTAAGTGGGTTGTGGTCAGTGCTTATTAGTTGACATTATTGTATTAGATGTCCCCCACATAAGTTATTCTGGCTCTTGACTGTCATCAGCAAGTTGGGTGAGTAAGGAATCCACTGTCCACACCATATCAGCAACATCAGTGTCTACTTGAGGTATGTGTGACTGTAACACTTCTAATGCTGCGTCTATGCCCTCCACCGACCCACTGATTCCCTCGCCAACTGCAGCTAAGGCACTCACTGTTTCTGTGTTGGACTGGTCCGTTCTAAAAATTAAATTCGAAATTAGTTACTGAAAAATTAATAGTAGGTACTAATTATGAGTTTTTGGTACCAAGGAATGCATCATAATAATTTATTTAGAGGTAAAAGTAAAGATCCGTGCGGGCTTGATATGGGAGAGGAAGTCATCCCTTTTCTGCCTTGGAGATTTTCTTTTTTAATATAATAACTTTCAAATATAATTGAGGCTAGATCAGGGGTATATGAGGGTATACCATGGCCATCTCCATAGAGGAAAGATAGGGGTTTCTTTAGTTACCCCTAAATATTTAGAACTCTCCAGTTAATCCTGAACCCTAATTTTCTATGAAAGAGATACTAAGTAGAGACCTATTAACCTCCCAGGCCATGAAAATGGAACATCTCACTATTGTGATAAATATTAAATAGTGGTAAAACCTACGCAGGGGGCAAACAGGTCTCTTTTTCCAATATGTCCTGCAGATCATCCAAATCTGGTATTGTGGGTATGTCGTCACTTGATTCCGGTGAATTTTTCGGTATAATAAATTCTCTGAAATAGAAAGATAAGTTGAGTGTTACCATTCACGGATTGTACGATTTTTAATAGCAAATACACGGTGCATGGATCCCTTCTATTCATATTTTAAATTCGGTAATTACATTATGTGTGTCTGTTAACGTTTTTACAGCTAAACCACTAAACCGATTTTGATGAAAATTAGCAAGACATTGGATAAATTATCTTGAGAAAGGAACTCTACTACTTTTAATTTAGGAACTCGATCGAAGTTTATTCACAAATCTCACGATTGCTATTCCTACCACACGGCAAATAAGGAAGAATCTTTGATTATAGATAATCAAAGAGAAGAATGTAGTATCTCTCACTTTGCCTCCATGTGTGTTCCTTCGGCCCATACTCCTACTTTTCGAGGCTCCGGGATTTGTGAATTAAATGGGTCGTTCATTTATGCTATGCAATTCTGCTAATTTCCTTATTTTTGGATCTAAATAAATGCTCCCATTTACGAATAACTCCACTCTTTTGCGCGATTTGTGTTGTGTGCGTGTAATGCACATTTGCACTATTTTGCACAATGCAAACGCAAACTACCGCCCGCGTTCCAAAACACGTAAAATTCACTCGGTGAAGTGTAAAGTGAAGGATAGCGTTATGCAAAACATTAATGTGTGACTGAAACAGACTACTGTCAGGTAAACTTGGTTTAGGAACGCGGCCTATCTAAGTTACCATTCCACTGCTCTATTCAAACTACAAACTACTGGTACGGTCCAAATTGCGCTTTCTGCGCTCGTGTGCGCTATATTCATGCAAACAACTGTCCAAATTGCGCTGTGGTACGCTGACATGAGCATTGTGACTTCATCGATGACGTCATCGATTGGTGCAAACAGTGGTAACAACGAGGAGGTAGTGCAATGTCTCCGGATCTGTCAAACAGTTGTCAAACTTCAATGTGCGTGGTATTTTTTTTTCCCGCGAACTTTTTTCATATTCGATATGTAATCGATTAATTAAAATTAGGTATGTCGTCATTAATATTAACAGAAGCATTACATTGTGAAGCTTCGGGGGACACTATACGACTCAAATACGACTGAATTTAACTTCAGAACAGTATCAACCTAAATATTAAAAGAACTGTCATTTTTGACAAACGAAAACCTGTTCAAATTGTTTGCATGCTAACAATCGTAATCATTTTGAACAGTCGTGTGCGTGCTTACGAACGTATTTACTATTTGCACAAAACGGACCGCAGCCTACAAATTGCATGCAATGCAAGTTTAGTGTTGCCAACAGTCAAATTAACTCTCCACCAGATTCAACATCTAAAACCACTAACGATAAACGAACCTACTCTCATAGACGCAAAATTTTCCACGATTTTTTTATTGCATAGCTTCTATCGAGGGCCTTGAGCGCGGGGACCGAATCCAGAAATTCCGTAACGAAAAAAAACCTCACGCTCCCCACTCCGACGGGCACGGAGGTGTGGCTTGAAGGCCGTGCATTATGTCTAACGTCGTTTGTTTTCGGCAGTCTTGTTGATACAAAATGCTATGCAATAGCTTTACCGCGGCAGTCCCCAAGTGCCACACGTCTTTTTTTATTAACAACATTAAGTATTTATTTAAATGTGTGATTTCTGATGGGAAACATAGCCGCTTTTGGTTTTCTCTACCAGTTGCCCATTTGAAGTGATCAGGCGTTCAGGCGAGAATCGGAGGGCGCTTCCACACAGGAAATAAAGAAATTAACTATACTTATAGGTATATAAACAGAGCGCTTTAATTACCTTTTCGAAAGAGAAGAGATGCTTCGCAAGTTCCTACTCGTTTCTATGAATTTTCCACTATTACATTGACTAAAGCGGAATAGCAGCGGATAACGGATTCATTATAATAAGGAGTAGTGGGCTGGACGCTGGAATTAACGCACTTTTCCACTTGGCGTTAGAGAAGTATGATATGTAATCATGGATAATAAAACCAATATCATTGGAAGGAGCAGCAGTGAAAAAAATATTATATAGATACAGGTTAAAAAGTGAAATTCTAACACTAGAAAAATCCACTAGCCACTTCGCCACTGAAAAGGGGTCGAAACCACCAGTTTTAGTGGAAATTCCACTAGGTTGGCAGCACTGCAAGTTGTGTGCACGCAAAGTTGTGTGTGTGTTTCAAATAGTATGTATGTATGTATTTGTTTACTGTCGTCAAGGCAACCAAATTTTTTTCTTTATTTAGCCCAACAAGGTACAAACTCCTTATGCCCAACTTATGTTGGTCAGGCTAGAGTCATAAACCATACTGCGTCGTCTTCAGAAATCCTTGAAATGGCTCTACTTCCGGGTCCATGCACAAAATACACAGTGTCTTAAACACTTTCATCCCTGTTTGGGTCAAAGACAGTAAAATGATAGTACTTTTACTAAAGACTATGCAAATGGATTTGATATGAATAATGTTTAGATTTTCTTCTCTTTGATGAAGTTTGATGACAAGCCCGCTTTGAGTATTAAAGCCCGACAAGGAACTTGACTTTTTTTACTTATAATAAATAAATCAATAATCTCATCCCTTTTATCCCCGAGGGGGTAGGCAGAGGTATTCCATTTCTGGATATACCCACTTTTTTCACGAGATGTTCTTTGGACCCTTATGGGCCATTTACACGAGGGCAATCCACTAATGGCTTCGTGTAAATGGAGAGTCCGAGGCAATGGATTGTCCTCAAGTTTTTTTTTGTATGCGCTTAGTGGATTGTCTCAGTGGAATGGCCTCGTATAAATGGTCCCTTATACGTGATAGGTGGTGAGCCCATCGCTGGACCGGGTCCTTTTACACATATCTCAGAATTAATTCTGGATATTATGCGGGTTTCCTTACGATGCAATGTTTTTCTTGATATACAGGGTGACTTTTTTTACCGTCTGGAAAAAAATGTGGTGTGATAGGTAAGTGTAATAGATTCATTTGGCAATGTTACTTAAAAAAATATTTTTTTTCTAAAAATTTTTTTTCTTACTTAAACTAATATACATTACTCAATTGTAGTCAATAATACACACTGAAATATTTGAAATAGTATTTTAAAAAGAAACAGGCTCGTAACTTCCATTTATGCGCAATTTACCTACAACCGCCAGCAGCGCGTAGTACTGTGCGTAGTTTTCTAGATTTTGTAAATTGCATTAAACATGACTATATTTAACAAATAATCTCGTGTATAACTTCGGCTCTAGATACCTTATACGTCATATTTTTTTCCAGACGGTAAAAAAAATCATCCAGTATATTTTATAAATTAGTGATTTCTTTATTTCATCCAGCTTGTTTGAAAAGGTTAGGGTCATTTAACATACTGCCTGTCTTCAGTCAATTGACTACATGAATAATAGGTAAAACGGGGTTTTATAATATCTTGATGATATGGAAAGGTTATGCAGAGATGCAGAGCATGCATACATTAAAAAATGCAGATGTGGCTGACAAACAAAAGATTTCTTACCATTTGGTACAGTCAAGAGCAAGTCAAGCTTTACACTACCAGTTTAAGCTGAGCTCTGATTTATACTGCGCGCCATAGAATACAGGGCCGGGTCAAAGTCCAAAGTGTCAAGCTCAGCGTGCTCTTGACTGTACGAAACCCTATCAGGGACGGCATTCTACGAAGCGGTAAGATTCTAAAGTGTAGGTACTCGCTTAAATCTTCCCACAAACTCTTTTTTTTTAAACGTCTGGCAGTATTCAGAGAAATACCTGCGCTATATCAGAGTTCATGTCATATTGGCAAAATATCGCATTCTCTAAAACCACTTTCACAAAATGTCACATTCTTATTCGCAAATTATCACATATCAATATCGCGACTGTATTTTCTTATAAGAGCGGGATTCGTATTGTGCGAATACTTCACCATACTAGGGGCTAGAAAGTCTTCTACGAGAGCTGTCATTCGGTCAAAATAAAATTGTACTAGATTTATTCCACTTGGAATAACTTTTGGCTTCAAATTTTCCTCGCTTTGTCCCCTCTATGCCCTATTATATTTTAATCTCTTTGGACCATACCAAACAACTTTTTTTAAGAATATTTGATCCGACTTCAACGTTGGTTTTAATCGGTGTTTTAATACTCAGACTTCAACGGTTGATGGTTGGAACGTAATATGTAAAACCATTCTTCAACCACATCCCAAATCAATCATAGACGTAGTACCTACATGTATAATAATAAGCTCCATAGTGAGGTGCCTCTCGCGGCCGGGCCAGTAGTTTTTGAGATAATCACGGATTACATACGACGGGATAAACAGAGAACAACCTTTTCTAAATATAATATCAAATATACTAGTTTACAAAAAAATCTGTGGTTTGTTTGTTTATGCCTCAACGGCGACGAAGATAGGTAAGCATATGCTTTGGGTCATCAAATAGATAAATTATTGTATCATAAAATAACAATATTTTATTTGCTTTTACACAAAATTATTACAACAGTAGGTAAGTAACTTGTTTTAAGTTCTTATTTTTGTGATGTTAATGTGTAGGTACCCCTTGATAACGCGAATTATGATACCTATAAACAACAGTATTCTTATTTACATCGCTGCTGATCTTTTATTTCATTATTAAAATGCAGATGGACGTAAATTTTCAAGTATTTGGTAGGTACCATATCATATACTTCGAAACCGTAAACAAACACAAATACTTACCTAAGCTATGTGAAACAAATCGTTAAAACTAACTTTAATCACAATATAAAATATTCTTATTACCTATAAAATCAAAATCTCACGAATACATGCATTTTCTTCACAAAAGCACTGCAGACACAATGATGTCATAGCGCAGTCTCAAATTCCTGGTATTAAATGTACTTACTTACAGTAGGTTTTCAAAAAGCTACCTGTTAAAAAATACAGACACTACGCCGCTTCTTACACGTACTGGTTGCCGGGTAGCCGGCGCGCGGCGGGCGGTGAAGTATATGCCCCTTTTCACACGTACCGGTTGGTTTTTACCCGGCAACCGGTACGTGTGAAAAGGTAGTATGGCCATGTACGTTCGCTTTCATACGTACCGGCGGGCAAACGGGCAATCGGCCATACATTTCGCCGCCGGGTAGCCGGTGCCGGCCCGGCGGAAACCAGTACGTGTGAAAAGGGGCTACCGATGCGTAGCCTTATATTAAATAATTGTTGGTTATTTAAGAATCATAAACTTTGATGACTGAATTTCGAATGGCTGCGTTGGCCATGCATGATATGGAGATTCATTAATTTCAATTTGTCGACTTCCTCTTCTGCACTATGACAAAATTGCAGACTTTCGTTTCACTATCAACATACTATGTGTGGACTGGGTTATTTCTTTAACATTTCTGTGTTAATTATGTAAAGTCAAAGAAGAATAATGATCAAACGTTATGCTTACGAAAGAGATTAACCTGTGATAATTAATACGTAATTGCAACAATCCCTCTAAAACATTACTAAATAAAAATTAAGTAACAGTATAAACCCAGCCATTTTTCACATATTTTTTGTGTCAAACATCTTAGTACCCTGTTCGACATTTTTAATATCAATACAATTTAAGACTCGCATTCCAAAAGACATTTCTAAATTAATAGAAGTGGTATTGGACGCTTGTCTCTAACCTACAAGTAAATAATATCAATGATTAACTTTAACCCCTATATTTATTTTAGAGCTAAGTAGGTGTGTACCAATTTAAGGCCCGTATTTAAGCATAATAATCAAATTAAGCGCAATTAGAAAGGGACAACTTCATGCGACTCATCGTTAGCGGAGTTTCGTGGCTTGAGGATCATTCTGTAAAACGGGCCTAAGTATCGGTTTTTCGAATAATGTTGGTGTTTAGAATGACATACATAACTAGGTACTTAGACTTTTTTCAAAAACCCCATAAATTATGTACATTTCACAATTTTATAATAAAAAAAAATAACAATATTATAACATAACATCCCGAGATCTGGAAGACGTGTTTTGCACCACCTTAAAAGTATGTTTAATAAAGAAATAAACCTATCAAGCATCAGCCTATCACAGGCGATTAAATTGTCAGAAGTCAAGTCTAACTTGAACAGCTACAGATTTAAGACTATTCACGAGCACCTTCAGTTCACTATTTGAATATCCACACAATAGTGCACTAGACAGTTCCAGTTTTCATTGATTTGAAAAAACAATGTAGTTACATAGCTCCAAAAATACTATTTTCGTATAATATAGGGATATTATAACACTATACATAGTCTGCAACACCAGTGGGTCACTGACATTCTGAGGATAAGTTTTATTACATTCTCCCTGGCAAGAATCCTCAACATTTTCAAACCTTTTATAACTTGGCATGTATGTTTCGATAGCTATAACATAATTTTTATTAGGTTTTTTTTTTATTTATTTTTTCTGAAGCAAACTTCGTAGATTCAACTGCAAGAAGTCACCCTATTTTTCACCTTATTTTCGCTGACCATGCACAATCATTTCATTATCTATTACAGACATAAAATCTCCCAAAATCCAAATGAGAGATAAATCAAGTTACAAAGCACTAAATTATTAAATGAAAGAGTTCAATGTAACTCACTCATCCAATACATCTCCTTAATAGTATTCCTTGTGTGTAGTTCACATCATGTCTTTCAGTAGTTCACAAAAAAAAAAAAGAAATGTTCACTAATGTTTAGGCGCTTATAGGGCCAGTCAGTGATGACCGCTTTGACAGCTATCAAACTAGTATATAACTATCTAACTTATAAAGACACATCGTTATGCAATGCAAGTCGCTAAACTACTTCCAACCTAATGTACTATAATATTTTATATTTGTAATGTTGTATTTGTGGTTCTAAGGAAAATGGTGGCAGTATAACGAAACTTCATAAGCATTATTCGAACCGAATAATGTTAACGACGGTTCACTGTCTGGCCCTCACGAAAGCTAACATTCTCCCATGTTCACAAGTGTTCACTGTGGTTCACTACAGTTCAGCAGGATTCAGAAGGTCGTGATGTTCACAAGTGTTCACTGTGTTTCACTACAGTTCGGCAGGGTTCAGTAGGTCGCTGGTGGAGAGCCTGTTCAGGCTGTCGCTGAGCTCGTTAGGACGGTAAGCATGGTTGAGGATCGCGGAGAGGCTGGATAGATCACCGGAGTTGAACAGGACGGCACCCTCACCGCGGTCCATCAGGAGGTTCGATAGAGACAGGTTGTTGCTTGATCCTTCCATTGGCTGTTGTTGCTTCAACAAAAGGAGATTTTATAATTAGTTTGGGTATAATACCTAGGCGGGAGCCTAACCAACATTTTTGGGCATGAACTTACTTGTTGGCTTCATGTATAGGTATTAAAAATGATGTATTGTTTGGTATCCATATAAGTTCGGTCTAGTTTAAGACTGAATAATCGTGTGTGAATTGATTGTCCCGCAATATTTGTAGCGCGAGTCATTAATTGAATTTAGCTAGTTAAAAACTTACCAGTAGCAATGGTTGCTGCACTAAATTCGGCGAAACATTCACCAAGTTGCGGTTCACATTCACCACGTCCGTGTCCATCGCCATATGGGGGGACATGACCTGTCCCTGCGGTGACATGACATGTCCCTGCGGTGACATGACTTGTCCTTGCGGTGACATGACTTGTCCTTGTGGTGACATGACTTGTCCTTGCGGTGACATGACTTGTCCTTGCGGTGTCATGACTTGTGCTTGCGGGGACATCACTTGCATGCCCGGCGACATGACTTGTATGCCAGGAGACAAGGATTGCGCAGGAGGCGAAATAACGTGCATGCCTGGTGACATCCTATGGTGTGCTCCAGGGGAAATGGCGGGCATGTTTTGCGTAGCCATGTGTAAGTTAGATGAGCGAGATTGCATGCCTGGCACTTGCATGCCCGGGGAGATGGGTTGCGCGTATCTTGTTCCAGGCCACGGCGCAGTAAGGTCTGCGTAGAAAGGGGGGTTCATGCTACTTTGCCCGGGTAGCCCACCTTGCATGCTATCTGGCATCCATTGCTGGAATATTACAAAACAATAATATAATAATGCACTTTTGCACCGGTATATTTTACAGACCCCTTGACGTGACACTTGGAGAGCCCATCACCGGAACGGGGTGCTGGTACACACACATTCCTCTTAATGGTTTCCTTCACCGTCGAGCTAGTGATAAATATCCCTATCCGTACGTAAGTTCATGAAAAACTCACCAAGATTCGAACCCGAGCCTCACGCAGGAGAACCGGGCTCAATATTATCTAATGACTGCCGGATTAATATAAATCACGTATTCCATCGATTTATTAGGCAGCCCATTGTTCACATTTAATTATGATTGAGTTGTTTTATGTTAGTATATTTTATTTCCGCGTTTGAATATTTATAACCGAAACCAGCTGTGTACAAAAATTCTAATCTTACCTCTTTATAAAATTGATAATGATGTCTGAGGGTCTACATAAATGGCTTTATAGCAAAATAGTCGAGCTTTATACAAAACGTAACAGAAAAAGCGCATTTGCTCATACACCCCAATTAGTATAAATATGATGCAATCGAACTTTATTTGTGTCTAACCAATTTTATTAAATATCGATTAGCACGATTTTCATAAAAAGCACTAAATTCAGCTACGATAATTCATTTTTTTTAATTTAACACTTATTAAAAATTGCTGAAATCGAATAAGTAGTCGATACTGAACAAACTAATTTCAGGAATTGCGCTTATTCTGTTACATGTTGTATATTATAGAAATAAAAAAAATTGGAAACAAAAACATTAGACAAAATTTTCCAGCAATTTCAATCTATTATGTGATTTTAAAAGAATTGTTTATTAAAATATTTTTTCAGAAGAGTTAAATGCTGTCTGTCCAAAAAATATTTTATGCCTACTTATAATACTCGTGTACCTATGAACATTTCAGATCAACTCTAAATAATATAAAACAAAGTCGCTTCCCGCGCCGTATGTAAACTTAGATATTTTAAACTACGCCACCTACTACTACGATTTGAATGCGGTTTCCATCAATAGACAGAGTTATTCAAGTGGAAGTTTTACATATATGTATAATACATCTATACTAATTTTATAAAGAGGAAAGATTTGTTTGTTTGTATTGAATAGGCTCCGAAACTACTAAACAGATTTTAAAAATGAAAGCTACATTATCAGGGAGTGACATAGGCTATTTTGTCCTCGTATTCCCACGGGAACTGGAACTACGCGTGTAGAACCGCTTGGAACATCTATTAAGAGATATAGAAAATCCAAGAATTTCAAAGATAAATAAAAATAATAAATAATAATCTCACGCCTTTCATCCCCGAGGGGGTAGGCAGAGGTATTCCATTACTGGATATACCCACATTTCACGAGATACATTGGACCCCTAAACGTGATAGGTGGTGAGCCCATCGCCGGACCGGGTCTATTTACACATGTCTCAGAATTAATTCTGAGACCTGCGGGTTTCCTCACGATGTTTTCCTTCACCGTCGAGCTAGTGATAAACATGTACCTACGTAAGTTTTTGAAAAACTCATTGGTATATGCCAGGATTCGAACCCGAGCCTCACTGATTTTGGCCGGCTCTTTAACCGTTCGGGCTATCACTGATCTAACTGATCATGAATCTGAATTTCAAAGATTATGTCGTAAGAAACATGTTTTTGTGCGTTTAAACTTTAAACCGAAGCGAAGCGAGGGCGGGTCGCTGGTATTGAAAATGTTACCTGGTATTGTTTTTCGGGCACCTGCTCCAGCGGCGTGTACACTCGACGCGGGGAGCCGCCCATGTGGAGAGGTGAGCCTGTTGATGACGTCATTCTACGTTAATGGTGCAAATCAAATGTTAAAAAAACCTGCCAGTCACAATACAGTTTTGTCTTCATGAATTACAACCTAATATAAATATGTACTGTTACTTTATTTGCCAGACGTGTAATTTTTTTATAACTAAAAACTTATATTATTGTAATTTGATAATATTGTTTATTGTTAACAACTCTGTTTTGCTTTAAACATGGTCAGGAAAGGGACAAATTTGATCAAACGTATCACGGCTAAATTACAATGTTGGAGATACAAGTGCCGAAGTGCCGTATACTACCGTGTCGGGTACCGGATATTCAGAATTTGTGTGGACAAGCCATAATGTACTTTTTGCTGTAACATATTAAGAACGTACCACTCGGTTCCGATTTGATGGGTTTCTGTTCTTGGTTCCAGGTGGCCCCTGTGGAATTAACATAATATTAATATTATTCGTATTGGATATGTAGCTACATTAAACACCAAAATGAAGTAATTGTTATAACTAAAACACTGAAAGCATAATACAAATAAAATATAACATGCTCCTACTGATTTACATGAAATCCTAAATTTTATACGATATAAATAAAGACTGTATTATAATTGGGCATACCATGATAATCGTTACGACAGCTACTAAACCAGTCTGCAGTCGGATTTGTCGAGACATATCGATAAGCAATGCACACTATTGCACACCCACATAAACCGCTCTCAACCATAATGTATCGTAGATATTGTATTAATTACGAATCTTTAATTAAAAATCTAACGTTAAAATAACGAACATCGCTAGTTGGCCCTACTATAGAACTTCATGCATCTATGAGCAACTTAATTCTAATATTCATATGTGTGCGAAATAATAGAAACAAAGTTTAAAAACTGAACCACCAACTTAAATGTTAAAGAAACTCAAACGAAAATGTAACAGAAGAAAACCATGCCACAAAACATTATGTACCTCAAATCGTACCTTTTCCACATTTTCTGGACAAGAATAAAGGTACTACTAAAAATAAAAAACGTGGTTTATTATTAGCATATTAATATAGAATTTCACGTCAATCAAGCTTTGCTTACAAACATTTTAAGTTAGAATTATAAAAGTGTAAAATGAATACAGCCGGCGACACTGAAAAATAAACAGCCACTTTCACTTGAGGTATTTTCCAATAGGGTTGAATATTTTTACAGTAAGCCAGTAACAAATTATAAACCGTATCAAATCTAGTCTATAATATTTTTTTCTTGATTCACAATCAATAAAATTTGTAAATATCTCTACTCTCAATTTAGATATGTTCTCACCGCAGACTACAAGCTCCTGAAGCATCTTTTAAATTATGATATTTTGCTAATTGTTAACATATTATACAATATAAAGCATAATTATTACGAATACAAAATCATTTTAAACTGTTTCACAATACACATCTGTGTTTGCCTTCTCAACGAAAATAAACAATTCTTGATACATCAAAACAGCAAATAAATTATTATAGAAAAATTAACTTCGCCAGACTTAACATTGAACACAAACAATTAAATTACTTATTTTCTAGTAATTATTCTTTACTACAGACAAAACAAAGTTAAGTTAAAGTATACTAAATCTTAGTTTAACAGGCGACATCATTTTTCGAGTTAATCTTGAAGTCTTGTCCATTTATGTATTTCACAAATACGTAGAATAATCGAATAATATATCTCCAATGTCTCCAAGAAAATAGAGCAACCATTTATCAAGTTTATAATTAACCAATATAACTGATAAACTTTCTCTAATAAGTATTTAAATTAGCAGAAAAACATTATCAATAATTTAATTTCTTATTTTCGTTTCGATTCACTAAAAGAACTATACTCTTATTTTCTTAGACTAGGGTCCAATGGGTAGGGTACATCTAATTGTATGGTATACACTCTATTCTTTTTTATTTTTAGTGACACCGAGTACACAATTGTCTGGACTGTAATATCGTCTTCATAATCTCTAACTGATTATCTGTTATATACTAGTATCATAATCTGTTTTATGTAAATTCCTCTACATAAAACAAATGGTAAACAAATTTTAAATGCCTTAGTAATAGATTAACCTACGGCAGAGAGCTTGGTTCTCTTCGTATTTTTGGTTAACACACATATTCATATTAGCACAAAATTTAGTGCCTTTTATTGATGTAGTATTATGGCGAGAAAAGACTGCAAAATATAATGTAATATAACTTACCACCTATGTAATGTAACAAAGCCTTTCTTAAACAAACAATTTCTGATTTTTGTTTTAATTATGAAAGATATAAGATACTTTTTATGGCAGATAAAAATTTGCTTTTTAAAGTATACAAGTACCTACTTAAATGTATTATAAACTGTACATACAATAAGATCAGATTTTCCGATGGTTTATCGTGAGATTAGACTCACTTATTCCCTTATATAAGAAAGGGAACTAAATTAAACAATACAAAACCTAAATGATTAAGGGAAAGGGGTTGCGATTCTTGTTCTGGTTCGTACCTAGTCTAAAGGATATCTATAGCTATTCAGCGTGACAATGAAGCTAGCGTATTATCTTTTGAACCAGAGACGATGAATGGTGGACTTTATGACTGCTTTTTTTGTTACCTGGACGAAACTTGTTGCGAGTTTTAAGAATGTCATCAGCATTTTATTGACAAAGCATGTGTTGGATTATGCGACATGTAAGTATTTTTAATTAAGACGAAACCAGTTATGGATGTTTTGCATGGGATTTTACTATTAATAATTCAAATAAACCAAGTGGTAAGTGTTGGTATTACATGGTATGTTACATTACAGGTTGCAGTCTATAGCCACCGAAACTCTTAAACCGAAGCAGTGCGCTATGAAAAGCATAGTGACTCCCAGTTTAAAAACAAAAGTGAAAAATTATTTAACTGAAATAATAAACATCCAAAATTTTAACAAGATAAATTAATTTATAACAATTTGTTAGTGCTAAAATTATCTAAAAACATATTTACTTCTAATAAGGCAACACAAAGTAGCACCCAGAGGTACTATCAAAATTATAAACATAGTATACAAAAAAGTATGTTTATAATCCGAATACATGCTTAACGTATTTTTTTTTCATGTTTCATATGAATAATAAATACAGCCATATGAAACAGAACAGTGGCCCTCTAATGTATTTACCCAAAAAAGTTTAAAGCGTGGATAAAAATGATAAGTGAAGTGAGAAAAAATCCTTAGATTTTTTCTTATTCGGACACCGCAATGCTAAGCGCCGTTGCCTTCTCCAAGAGCTATAGTAATTTTGATTCACTTGCTCTTTTCAGTGGACACAATAATAATACTATAATACACGAGCACAAATATATTTTATCGTTTTAGTAACACCACTGCATAAATTAAACTACTTACTACAAATATATAAAATTCCATATACATATGTAACTAAATATTTGTTAGGCGATATATAATATCTTACATTTAATCGTAATTTTGATTCCATATCCGTTTCAAAAATATTATTTTACCGAGAATATCAGATTTATTTATTTAAAAAGTATAAGGTCTTGAATATAGTGAACTTTATTATAAAGACACAAAAAATCTTTAAAAGTCAGAAAAGGATAAACCAATTGATTATTAATAAATAATATTATTAATATAACTAGTAGATTTAAACTGGACTGGACAGTAAAGAGCAAGTCAAGCTTGACACTACCAGTTTAAGCTGAGCTCTGATTTGTACTGCGCGCCATAGAATACAGGGCCGGGTCAAAGTCCAAAGTGTCAAGCTTAGCGTGCTCTTGACTGTACTAGTAGATCCATCAGTATTTTAAGGACCGTATATATTTCAAGTTAATTTAAAGCATGCTTAATACACTTACCTCCAGTTTCCGAAAGGCAAATCAAACTAAAATTAGCTGACCGACTGTTAAATACCATGTTTAGTCGTTGTAATTGGTTGAATAAAATCATAACGCTTTTCAACAACCAATCAGAACAGTTGACATGAGATTTAACAGTCCGTCAGCTAATTTAAGTTTGATTTGTGTTTCGGAAACTGGGGGTTAATGTCCCATAATGTTGTTGTTTATAAAGATCACATATATCTTTCAAAATAAGTAAAGATCATTAAAAAACATATTCATACATCACATCCACATAATACAATAAATAAGTATGGTAGTAGATCTACGACATTTGAATTATAAAATGATATTAAATTTCGTTGATGCAAATTATACACTGACATTTAATCAGTCAGGTGATTAGTAACTTTGAACTTTTTCTTCAAACGTCTTCGACGGGTATTAAATTTAGAAAGTAATCTCATATATTTTTTTTATTTTAATTTTTTTACATATTTTTCTGTGTAAGATAATATAAAAATAACTTATCTCACGGTACATCGCCGATGAAGCTAAGTTTCCTAGTAAAAAGTATTACAGTACAATTAATTACATAGTAGGCTTCTAAATTTAAAGCATAATATTTTAGTGTGCTGAGGTCTTTCGTAGTACTGTAACTGTATGTATAACACCATAAGAAAAAATAAATACAAGAAGTATGAACTTACTTTCTTGTTCGATTTTCTGCAAAACAGACGAAGAGAGCGTCTTCTGCCTTTTTCGCTTTAAATATTCCGAATCTAAAACATAGTAAGTGGCATTAATATTAGACACATTATTATTAAAATTCATTATCCCTACTTAATATTAAGTTAGCTGCCAAGAGAAAGCACTTACAGCCCATCCCACACAAGTTTTACGGAGTTCAAATTAATGCTTAGACACCAGTCCCCCATTGTTTTGCGCCTTCGTAAATTTGCTTTCTCACAGACAAACACGGTTAGAAAACTGAATCACATACACATTTAAATGACTCGGCTTTGTACCTATTGGTTCATAGATTTGGTAAGATGTTTGAGATGTGGTACCGTCGTCAACTTCCTCGTTCCTTCCTTGTCAGTAACACTGACAGTGGCAAACTTGAGTGGGCCAGGTTGTAAGTGGTTTGACATAGTATTATAAAATGCATAAAAATTATGAGATTCATATAAAATGGTTCAAAAAATTTGGCATATGGGCGGACTACATGAATTAAGTCTTGGGGTTAAAACAGTCAACTCGAATCCTGGAATTGGAACCAGTGGAAAACATTACCCTCCAGGGAACAACGCAGTAAGACTTTGTTATGTTCACTGTAATAAACTATTTTTTTTCCCACAATTTTTATAAACAACAGTTCAAATATTGGAAGTGTAGATATTTCCACCTTTGCTTCCTATTTGAAATTGTTACAATAGAAGGACAAGTAGTTTATAATGATTGAACAGAATACTATTTATTTATATGATACGACTTTGCCCGCGGTCCAAGATATAAGCTATATTCATTCCACATTTCATCAAGATCGCTTCGGCGGTTTAGGCAGAATTACATTCGCATTTGTAATTTCATTACGAATCTTGGTCAACACCAGCAAATCGCCTGTAGTCATTAAGTCATACCAGCAGGACAACTCGGTTTGATAGTTGATGGTCCAACATGCGATTCGTCCACATGGAATTTTCATGTCTTATTTTATCCAACACGCATTTGGTCCTATACGCAGTATGTCCAACACGTAGTATAAGTATGAGTAACTTAAAATAAGTTAATGTTATAACTTTGACCACATGCGACACTGTCAAACCACTTCGTCATAGTGTGATTTAACCGTAAAAGCTGCGTAAGCTGTTAGGAATAAAATCGATTCAAAATCACTTCTGTTCGGTGAAAGAACTTCTGTTAGTGACAAGATTGCGGCGAGTCGTTGACTTAGACTAATAGATTAGTCGTTGCGACGTACACGCATGAGCGATTTTCGCATAATACGTCACAAATTTATTGATCTATGATTTTCATCATGTGATACAAATCTGACAGTAATAAAGATGGCCGCCGCTTGTGAGTCAACAGTTAGACGAACTGTTATATGTAGTGCGTGTATCCGCTTCCATACTTCCCGTACATAGCTTGCGGCCAAATAAATGGATCCGTCAACTGACTTGTACCGCCTTATCGTAATAGGTGACGTCTACCGCCAGTAAAGAATGACAGTCAATCGACAACGCCCACATATAAAGCTGTTACAATGTAACGAAAGTAATTAACTAGTGGTAGGTGGTACGAATATCGATTAGGACCGGAATTAAGTAGATCGCCTTAGTTCTGAAACTTGCTGCCATCTACCGGAGAGTAGTAGCAACTGGTCTCATCAAACTCAGAGGCAGTGGCGTGAGGTGCCACTGCCATATACAAGGCATAGTGCTCCGCCTCAGTGAGGTCAAGGTCATCCTGCAGCTTTTTAAATGCCGACGCGTCTAATGCTAGAACGCTTTCAGCTACCAGGATGGTTCCCCCGTCTGTAGGAGGGAGGGGGGCTAGGCTCGCCGGACGGCGCAATGAGGTCTGGGACGTAGATTTCCCATTCTCGTCTCCGTGTAAGGATATGTGTGTGATACTGTCAGCGTAGCTCAAGCCTGTGCCCGAGGCGTTGTCTTTCAATGAGGTGTGGGACACGGACGACTTGAATTTCGAAGGGCGTTGGCCAGAAACACTGCTAACGGACCGGCCTACAAGCTTGTTCCGAGATTCCTTCTTGCCCTCAGATTTAACGCTGGGCGCGGGGGATCTTTCCCTACGTCGGAATAACCGAGAGAAGAAAGAGCGCTTTTTAACCGGAGGTAGCGCTGGCTCGCTCCTAGCCACAGACAGTTCAGTTCGATCGCGGGCCAACACCTCAGGGTTACGAGTCACCGGGATCTGTTTCCCGGGTTTAAGTATGCTATCGACTGAAGTTTGGCTAGTTTTAAATGGTTCCGTGGAAGTCGCCTTCCTAATTCTTTTGGGGGGCAAAGGCGGAGCGCGCTCATCGTCAGTGTCGCGTTTCAGGGGAGTAAACTCTATAATCGGTCCCCTGAACGTTTGGACTTGGACGTCCTCGTACGAAATATCCGGCTCGGCTATTTCGACGGGGTTTTTGAAGGCCAACTGCAGGCTCGTGTACGTGCCGGCGTCGTTAAAGTCGTCGGCGTCCATTTCTACGTCATTATTAAGGGAGACGTTCTCGAGTCGCGTCCGGTTTTCGGAGTATATTTCGTCGAGCTCGGCGACTTGGTCGAGGAGGTCGTTGAGGCTCTTTTCGTTGGAGGCGACGACGTCGGTGACGTCAGTGGCGTCGTCGACGAATTCGACGTCGCCGTTGACGCCGGGCGTGTCGCTGGTGGAGGAGACGGCCTCCCGGTTGTTGTTGGTGTCGGTGGGCTGGCGCTTGTCGGCGAGCAGCAGGCTGAGCAGCGAGAGGTCAGCCAGAGGCTTCTTGACCGTACCTTGCGACTGCGGGATGTACATGAAGGAGATGCCGACGCTGCGGGCGTTGTCCGAGACGCGCTTCAGCTGGATTTGCACCTGGAGGAGATGGTGTTGCTGTTCTATGTTATCTTTGTTTAGATAAACAAATAGGTTATGATTTTTTAAAATTATCATAAATTATTTGTTTTATAGCAATTATAATAAAGCAACACATTATGAATTTAATTTTCGGATTTCCTAGGACATTTCAGGGCGTGAACCCATACTCAAAACTGTATTCTCATAGGAAAACCTGATTAAAAAAGATAAATATCTCAAGCTAACAAATTATATATCTGCATCTAAACTAGTATTAAAAAGAGGTAAAGTTGTTTTTATTTTTGCAAAATATAATGTCTGATCCAATCCATTCCAATTCTCAAAATTTTTTAACGACTAGACAGCTACATTATTCTAGAATGAAACTGCAGGGCGTAGCTAGTTAGCAACATAACGGCGAATATGTTTCTACTATAGCATTCATTATACCTACATGCTTTTGTTACCAAATTTTTCAAATTATTTCTGTAAACACAAGTATAAGTTTCGAGTATATATTGAATTTTATAGACCATCCTAGATCGAAGGTGAATAGTATTTGACTGCCTAGTCAAATGAGTTACTTATTATGATCTGTGAAAATGAAAATTTAGTATGGAAAATGTACTAAGTATGTACTGAAATGTGACGTCATAACTATTTATCATTTGAAAATTTGCTATAATTGTAAAATGAAAATCTAAATATATTTTAGAGGTGTTTTGAGATAAGTTTTTTAATGAATTATTTCTCACAATTTAAAAGCAATACAGTAAAATAGGCTATTACTGTAGTTATAATACATACCTCGACGTGGCGGCTGGTGTTGGGGTCGCGGTAGGCGGGCGTGGTGAAGGCGATGGCCACCTGCTTGTGCACGATGATGATGTTCGCGTTCTCCTCCCACTGGACGCCATTCGGGCCCTCCTCGCACATCACCACCGCTATGTCTTCGCGGGTCACCTGCGGGAGTAAACAGATTGGTCTACCTACAACTGCCATATATTGAAAATTACATAAATAATAAATAATAATCTCACGCCTTTTATCCCCGAAGGGGTAGGCAGAGTTATTCCATTTCTGGATATACCTTCTTTTTTTACGAGATATTCTTTGGACCCCTTAACGATAGGTGGTGAGCCCATCGCCGGACCGGGTCCGTTACACATGCAAAGCAATTACTAACTCTGTTACCTGCGGGTTTTCTCACGATGTTTTCCTTCACCGTCGAGCTAGTGATGAATATGTACGTAAGTTTTGAAAAACTTATTGGTACATGCCAGGATTCGAACCCGAGCCTCAAAAATGACGTCATCCTCGTTTTCCACAACCAATTACTTAATTAGGTACTTACTATGGCGTGCAATAAACCGGTAGATAAAACCAACTCGCGCGTGACCTACTGTCTAACAGAGATGCTTCGTGCTACCGCTGCTGAGTGGGAAACACCAAATTCAGTCGACAAAATATTCAAAAGTTTCAAATTTTATTTTCACATTTGAACATAATGGTAAATGTGGGTATTTTAAGGAATTGAATACATCCGCCGACTCCCGCGGCTTTATACCCATGGGCATACTATATTTTGTATTAAAACAGTCTGAAATATTTTTTAGAGCAACTTCAAAAACAATAAACACAGCTTCTAAGGTTATTGTTTCCAATCCAGGTACCACTCACCAAATGTCATAATTTATAAAACATCAGATGGCACGTTTGTCGTGTTGATTTTAAAGGCAAATCATCGAAGAACGTCAGAATAATCAAATGTCGTAATTGCAACTGTCATTAGTGACAAAATATATATTTTCCAAAGAGAGACAAAAAATAAATTAGTTTTTTGATAATGAACCTCAACCTTACACCTTCATAACTTCCGTGGGCAATTTCTAAGACCTTGAAACCCTCTTACGCTTCAGTTTGGAAATAACTACTGCCCGCAAGTCTAGTCGCGTGTGTAATTTTAGTTGTCGCGTCTCAACTGGGAATTACTTTTTCCGGCATGACAATATCATGTCTTTCCTCAAGGTGTAAGTTTCCTGCAAAATTTTATGAAGTGTGTGTGTATCTGTCTGTGTTTGCAATATCGATTACCTTATCTACCGAGCGTACCTTCTCGCAGAGCAAGATGAGTTCTGTACCGCCGAGCACGGAACCCGAGGACTGCGACACGCGCAGGATCTGCAGGTCCGACATCGCCTTCTTGTCGTAGATGACATCGGACACGGCTGGCGGCAGCGAGTGCCGGATCTTGCCCGCATCGTCCGGGAGGAACACTTGGAAGCACAGCCGAACGGCGTTCAGGTCGATGCTCTGCGGCTGGCTGCGATGCGCGTAGCCCGCTACCACAGAAGTAACAATAAATAAACGACCGGTGGTACTCAAATGGTCAGCGGCTGTGCCTGAGTTGGTAAACCTTTAAATAACCCTTTCGTATTGGGTACCTGTTTTTTAACCGACTTCAAAAAGCAGGAGGTTATCAATTCGTCTGCATGTTTTTTTTAATGTTTTTTACCTCAGAACTTTCGACTAGGTCAACCGTTTTGGATGATCCGTTTTTTTATTTGGATTTTGGATCCAGATTGGTCTCATTTTAATTTCTAAGTGTATATCTTATACCAATAGAAAATAAACGATTTTGAATTTTGAATTTTTTGAATTTTCTGACAATGGTATCCATTAGAAAACCATATAAATTGAAGTCGGTTTTTTTACTCTTTAGAGTTCTATGTTATTCAAGTGACTTTTATGTAATCCGGGTTACAAATTCCTAGGTCAAGTGGTTGAGGCTGTGCGTTGAAAGGTCAATCAGGACATTTCTCATCATATGGATTATGCAACAACACGATAACAAATAACAATTATCACTTTCTTCTTTTATGACAGCGGGGCAATACAAATTACAAGGCAGACATTTCAGAGAAAATGTATTAGAAAACAATCATAGACATATTAAATCATATAACAATTCACAATTGACGCCATGAAAATGCCTCAAATACTCGTATGCTTCAAAATTGATTTCTCTTTAAACATTTGAACAAGCTAAATTAGAGATGACCGACATGGGATCTAAATAAAATAAGCATTTACTTTTTTTATTCTAGTCCAAGCAAATACTGTCTGGTATTCCTATGAGAGTTCTGGATGAAATTATAGAAGAAACTAGCTTTCGCGACATCGTCCTTTATTCTAATCGGGCGTAATCAAGATGAAACATGTAAGTACCAGGTTTTAATCCGGCAATAATACAACTGTAAAAAAAAAATATTTATCGTTCTAAGTTTTTTAAAATATGATGATCCTCATATTTCGAAGAAGGCTTCATTGAAAGCAAATCTAAAATCCAAGCGAAGTAACCAATCACACACTCAGGAGACTTGATAATGAACGAGAGCATCGCAAGATTTAAGACAATGGAAATATAAACTGAGTTAAATCGGTTAAAATCGTCTAACTACCAGACCGATCGACGTGTCAAGGTTTCAGTCGATATAACGCAGAAATTCTGTCAAATGTTATCTGCTGGCAGACCGTCAGTTTATGTTTTGTTATAGGTACTAGCGCAGCGGAATTGGAAAACATCGAGAGGAAACTGGCACAACCAGTGAAATCAATTATTATTATTTATTACATTTATACATATGTATAACACGTCCATGCTTATTATTCCTGAGTAGTTCCGGTGGCCATCGGTGGTCTTCATCATCAAATACGTTAAAAAAAGCTTGTCTCTAAGAAACATATTTTTTCTACCAACCTCTTTAGCACATAATACCCGTAATCTGTGAATGACAGCTCGTTTGTTTCTTTTTTCTTTATAAAAGACAAACAAGGAGTTTTCTTACAGATTCAATCCATCACGCCTTCTATGTGATACGTGGAAACAGCCCTGAAAAATCCCTCATTTACCTGAATAGAAAATCAGGCCCCGGGACAAGGAAAGTAACTCACTCCTGAAGGGGTCGACGCGCAGCTCCTCGCGCACGCGCAGCGCCTCGGGGATGTCGCGCCGCTTCACGCATTGTATGCCGAGGTTGCTGAAGCTGACTAGCGCATTGTCGGGCGACACCTCTGTCTTGAGAGTGCAAACGCCGCGGTTGCAGCGGTCGCGGCCCACCAGGTTGTGTGGGTGTGGCCTGCAACGGCAACATACAGATGTTAAAACTAACCACGTTTTTGCAGTCGTTGCTGTTCCGGTATGAAAAGTCCTATGCCTACTCCATTGTCAAGACACAAATATCTCTAAATTCGATGAAGATCGGTCCAGTTGTCGTATGATATACAACGCGTAACAGAAAAAGCGCAATTCCTCATACATCCCAATTAGTATATTAAAATAAAAAAAATATGATGCAATCGAACTTTAGTTGTGTCTAACCAATTTTCTTAAATATTGATTAATAATAGCACGATTTCTATAGAAAGCACTAAATTCAGCTACGATAATTTATTTTTTTGAAAAATTTAACACATATTAAAAATAGCTGAAATCGATTATGTAGTCGATACTGAACAAACTAATTTCAGGAATTGCGCTTATTCTGTTACATGTTGTATAGAGAACTAGCACGAATACATGTGTGGTGAATCACTCGTTAGGCGTTAGCACAAATGACGCGCAATGCAATCAAAGGTTACGCAGATGTAAACAAAATTATCTCAAACCGAGGAAGACTGACCGCATACAAAACCGCGCGAACGCTATTATGGTCGTACGCGTCAGTATTTTGTCGTTTAAAATCTCTCTTAAATTTTATTGTGTTATTCCAATTACCATATCGAAATGGGTGTTTCACTGTTTAGACAAATGGAGACATAATGAAAGAGTAGTTTTTGATAAATGTTTTCTCGGCTGTAAAAGTATAAAGCGATCACCAAAATGTCAAAGACATTATAAATTTCATAAATAAATATTAGTTACGTTCAGAATGTATATTGTAATTACTATAAAGATTTTGATATTTTTAATTCGTCGGATTATAGTTCTTAGGCACGCTGTTCAGTCTGTGAGTGGTGTGGATGAACATTAAAATTAGGATGAAGAAATGGTCTCAGAATATGTTTATACCAGAAAAAAATAAGGACGTGAAAGTGAACTGGGCTCTGATGTACCTATCTAATATCATCGAAAACATGTTCCTGTACGAGATTTCATTGTACCTACCCACTATTTCAAGGTACTAACTTATTTATTAGTCCAAGCATCCACACTTTACTCCTTTCGCAATACAATGTTCTGTATTCGTTCACTCAACTATGTTGCCAGCCGAAAGAATGATCTATCTAAAAAATATAATTCTGGGTGTAGGTACTTGTAGTAGAGTTTGTGTACCAACTTTCGTTATTAGACATGTCAGCTACCCTTGGATGGTTTGGAAAATTCTTATAGATGCACAAATACCATCACCCAATCCGAAGTAGGCTCAAACTATAAAACACTAAGATTTCCTTTAATAACTGACCTATATGGCTCATCTTTGGTGACGCAGGAGACGACGACGATTGCCTTGCCTGTGTGCCCGCATATCTCGATGGTGGGGTACGTCTTACGGTCCTGCGTGCTGTTCACGCCGGGAATCGAACCCGCTGACCGCCCCTCGCACTCGTATCGGAACCTGCGAACAAAAACATAGTTAGCTTTATTAACTTAATTTTAAAAAAGTATTAATTAACAGTTATTATAACACGTTTAGTTTGGTTTCGTTCAACAATAACTATTTGTTGTTCTGAGATTAGGTACTTCAAAGGTTTTGCGATTAAATCTCGGAATGGCACTTGATATTGGTCTCCAAGTGCACACGGACAGAATCTGGGCCTGATAGAGACTGAAAAATACTGGATTTAATGGTAATGTTTCATTTTACAGAACATTGGAGGCACCTTATTAAACACAGCTATGTTAGCACGGCCATACAGGGGCAGCAGTCATTGCCAACTGATCAGGGCAGTCTCGTGTTTGTCATGAAATGAAGATTGAACTTCACTATAGCCGAACTACTTATACATTACTTTTGACTGCGATGATTTAAATAAATAGAAGTCCTTTAATGACCAATTTACTTAAATCGCACACACCACAGCGTCAAACGTGGACGAGCTGTGGTTACACGTACGTAATAGTCACATTTAATGAGAATACTGCAAGTGACTGTTTATCGTGTCTCTGCAGCTGCAAACACAAGGTCGCCGAGTTCGTTGCCTTTTCTACCCACAGCAAGATTATGTACATTTGTTTTTATTTACTGTTGTAAATAAATAAATAGCAGTATGGAGCTATGATTTAGTGCATAACATTGAGCTATTAACAAAGTGTACCAAAATAAATTAAAAGTATCACAAAAAAAACTGGTTAAATAAATGAACCGAACTCAATTAAGTCTGATTTCATTTTTCAATTGGTTTTAAATTTAAAAAGTGAAGACAAGATAAAAATGGATGTACCTGTTAGGAAGCGTTTGCGATGTTTAAGTTCGTTCATTCGTTATTTTTATTTGTTCAGGCTCAGTCACGAACCCACGCATAATTTTTGTTTATTTTACAGTGAAGGACTAACTCCGAATTTTTTTAATGCGTTGACTTATAATATAAGCTTGATTTTTTTACTGCTTTAAGGGACCGTGGGCCTTAGTATCTAATATAAATGTTAACCAAAACATTAAAAAATAAAACAGAAAATTGCCACCGTGAGAAGAAATCAACCACTATCGGATGGTCTGTAGAATGAATTATCGGCGAATGTCGTGCAACCAACAGTTTTATTATTGGAGTAATTACTCGATCATAGCAGGCGTCGCTTATGCTGATGGCCGCGTGTTACTTCCTCAGTTTTCCTGTCACACCTATGAAGCCGGTGCACACAACTCTTGCGAAATTACGAATGACGTTAAATCTACTTGTACTGTAAAGTATAAGGGACGGATTCTTGATATTTTTGCTTTAGTATAATGTTTCCTTCAGTCATTCGAACAGTACTTCAAACTTTAAATGCATACTGATCTTTTGTGACTAGCATTTCGATATATTTCTTGTTTTTCTACTACTTTTCTTTTTTCTCATCAGCATCCTGTAAGGGGCCGTTCAAATATTACGTAAGCAGATTTATTACAATTATTTACCCCCCCATCCCCCCTTGTCAGCAAAAGTAAGCAAAGCTCTTACCCCCTCCCCCTATGCTTAAGTAAACATTATTCAATCATAAATGTTTTTTTTTAAATTATAATGTTGTAAGGGGTCATCCATTAATTACGTGAGGTTCGAAAGGGGGGAGGGGTTCGGAAAAAATAACAAAATATCACAAGGATTGGGCGTAATGAGATATCACGTGTATTTTTTTTTCAAAAAGTTTCTAAAAAACATCACGTGATTAATGGACGACCCAAGGACGTTTAAATGGACGACCCCTAATTATAATTCGGTCAATGAAACCCGAATCCATGATTCTAAGTTTTCGATGACATTGGATTGCTTGGATTGCTGCTCAGTGTTGTGAGTGCCTAAACGTATGCATTATTTGCAGGAATCCACGAAAATTCGTTTCGTTTTCAAGCATAGACAATGTGAGGGTTGCCATGTGTTAGGTTAAACAAAATTATCTATACTTTCTTATAAAATAAACAAACTGGGCCTAGTTTGTTCTGTAAAAAATTTATGAAACTAAAAATAAACTTCAAAAAATCTACTTCTGTAGACTAATTTAGATAAACTATAAAAATATGCTCAAGAGATCAATGTTTATAGGTATTGTAAATGTAAATGTATCAAACCCGAAAATCCCGGGATTCATTAAATTTGATCCCGAAATTTTCGGGACTAAAATATGACCGTGATCCCAGGATCGAATCCTCTAATACCTACCGAATATATTAAAGCTTTAACTTTACTATGACAGGGTATTGGGAGATTAACGCTATCTTGAAGGTCGAACGACCGACATGACGTAGTCTTTCCTTATATAGTGGTTGTCGACGTTCAGTTATAAAGAGGTTACGTCGTTGTATATTGGTTTCTCTGGAACTTAATCTTCATCGTGAGCGTTAACGTCAATAATTAATTACCATTCATATTACACCTTCGATACGGTACTTGGGATTGGCATCACAATACAGCGCCCGAAAGCGACCCAAAAGTAAGTCGACATTGCTGTAGGCAGAGTTGCTGTGCCCTTGTTTCTCGTTCTAAAACTAAATTGAGACTGAATAATGTATGTATAATATAATCATTCCTTGACTGCAATGATGATGGACATGATAATATAAATTACTAAGAATTGTTACATAAACTGTAATGCATAAAGAATTACTGGGTTGGGTAGCGAATTGCAACTTACTTACTGACTGCAGATAACATCTATTTATGTGGAGAATTAATATTTATCGAACGGGAAAACGGATACGACATTCTACTCATACTCATGCACACCCAGTGTTGAAAATGTTGAAATTATATATGTACATATATATTAGGTATTTCACTAAATGCAAATACACAAGATAAAATGGCCAAGTGCGGCAACGGCAAGTCCAAACCTGTGTTGTTAAATTTTTTGTAATTTCTTACAAAAATTATAACAACAAAAGTTTCGTATTCGTAATAATAATTTACGTTCACATCACCAGGGTGTGAGGCTGTTAGTGGTGGTGTATTTGAAATACCCACCTTTCACCAGTATATTTTTGGGAGACGGGGTTAGGCGGGGTGGCCTTTCAGACTTTTACCACCATCCAAGTGTATTTGGCATCGCTAAACGACTTCCATTCTGAGTAAATAACGGAAACCGTGAAATAATACTATATAGGCGGGCACCCACCCATTCACCACAGTAAATATATATTAAGCTAAAGGAGTATGGTAACTACGTACAGACGTTATTCATCAGTTCCATTTCACCAAATGATATATTCTACATGCAAATGATGGAAATGTTGCTGAAAAATCTAAATCCCTATTATGTAGGTAATGTATGCATATTAAATTTAAGCAATTCCATAATCAGAACTGACTTTTGATTAAAAGTAGACCAATATGGAGGTATACTTATCCTTCCAAATAAAAAAGAACTTTCGAAATCGATTTGAAAAAACAACTAAATTGAAAACCTCCTGCTTTTTATAAAAGTCGGTTAAAGAAAAAGAGAGCCAATATTTTTATTGCAATTCTTCTATAAAGAAATATGAAACGGTGTTAGAGCTATGGGTTTTTCTACATGACTCATATTAAATCTCTATATTTGTATTATTCTGATGGCGGCTCAGCCATGGGTCTTTCCTCAAATAATATGAGGAAATATGGGCTATAATTTCTCATCGTATCCGACCGATGTTTGTGAAATGGTGTTAAGCTAGGCTTAAAGTTTTTCAAGGCATGGCTTAACGACTTTCACTGTGCATCAACACAGGTCGTACCTTAGTACTTTGCAACTGAGCTGCATCCAGAATTAGCCGACGCCGTAATGCGGATCAAACACTTTGTTTACGAGTCGTCCTATTCTTTTTTTTTTTATGATAAAAAAAGGGGGCAAACGGGCAGACGGGTCACCTGACGGTAAGTGACGTCCGTCGCCTATGGACACCTGCAACTCAAGAGTCACAACTGCGTTGCCGACCTTTGAGTCGTAGAGTGGGAACCATCGCAAAATGTCAGATTCGCAAAATGACGGATTCGCAAAATGTCAGATTAGCAAAATGACGGATTCTTTAGGGGAAGGGGAGGGAAGGGTAAAGGGGGGATTGGGGCCTCCGGTTACCTCCGGTACTCACTTAACGAAACGCAATGCATTGCTTTACGCTGGTTTTCTGTGAGGCCGTGGTATCACTCCGGTCGAGCCGGCCCAAGCGTACCGAAGCATGGCTCTCCCACGTTAAAACGTTATTCTACACGCTCATTCAGCTATTAGCTCCCACGGCGGGCGGTAAATACGCCGACTATTACTGACTGCCTCTGGTATGATTGATCGTCAAGTTTGTCTGGTTTGTGCGTTCACGTCTCTTGGTGGTCATCTGTTTGGTCATCATCACCAATGAATATTGATATATATCTTCAGTAGTTTTTACGAATTTGTGCAATTGTACTTTATAACTGGTGAAACGTGGGGGACCCGATCTCGAGGTTACCGTTAGGGTAATCAAGAAACTCTTACGTCCCTCTTTAAAAGACTTGGGTTGGGTACCAGAAAGCGAATTAAGTTTGTACACCACACAAACTCACAAAAACACGAAACTAGTAGTGTAGTCATAATTTAATTTTGGAATCAAAATTAGGAACAATAGTAGTGTAGTAATAGGGAAAGGACATGATGATGATAATTTCGACTTCCATTGCGATAAACAAATTTAAATACCAGGAAAGTCCAAGTTCCCGCTTAACATAAAATATGTTTGTGTATCAAAAAGTAGTCGTCGTGGCTCAAGTTTGTGTATAAGGATCCCGAACTGGGATTCTTACTTTAGTTTACCGAGGCGATTTCCGCACTTAGTCTCTAAGTTGAGCCATTTGCATTGTTTGTGCGTAAACTGATATTTTTATCACAAGGTCGTTTCACACTTGTTTTAAAAACCTGCTGCTTTAGGTACTTTATAATTTGCACTATAATCACAAAAAAGTAATAGTATAAATCTGTATGGTGATTGCTAAACCAAGTATCACAATTTATATGATTCCATGGTCATTTATTTGAGCAGTTAAGCTTGCGGTCATCGTGATGTGAATCACTTGTTTACTCATTCCAAATCTAGTAGCGACGTCAGGTAGATTTAATTCAAGAAATAAAACTAGCTCGAAAATGAAGAATTGTTTCTGAGGCATGTGTATTGTATGGCAGCACCAGGGAAGGCGACAGGCTGTCACGTTTACCATTAATGATAGTACAAGTACCGTACCTATATATTTCCAATGTTCCTCATTATTTTCAGAATTTTCTTGCGAGTCATTTTCAGAATTTTCTTGAGAGTCATTATCAGAAACAGAACATACTTAGCAAGTTTTCCTTTGAAACACCATGAAATAAAAAAAAACACCTGACTTTCCCTTTCTCCCCCATTACTGATCCCTAAAAACAATGCGAAATATTATAATTCTTGCAATCACTTTTAATTCTGGCTTTCGCCGCAGTACTTGAATAGTGGCGCAAGCTGTACTGATTAAACTTAGGCGTCATAGCTACTAGATATTCGAGCTGTAAAGTCGTGATTCACTTGAACACACACACGCAATGACTGTGCAAGTTTCACTGAACAATATGTAACAACTATAAATAAATAAATAAATTGTAGGACACAATTTACACACGGTTATTCAGTCCCAAACTAGGCAGAGCCTGTACTATGGGTACTAAACAACTGATAGACATACTTAAATAAATATTAAACGACCAGACACGAAGCCAACAGACATGTTCATGCACACAAATGTTGACCCCGAGCGGGGATCGAACCCGCGACCTCCGACTCAGAAGGCAGGGTCACTACCAACTGAGCCAACAGGCCCGTCAACTATGAAATAATATAATAATAAGAAATAATAACTGTAAGACTATCTTAAATACCTTAACTGGCTGCTGATGATCTTTCCTTTCAAATAATAAAGAAAACCTGCCCTGCATGCTACGGCAGTGTTACTTATTGCATAGAGATGATAGTCCTATAGAAACTTCCATTATATAAAAAAAACTCACGCCTTTTATCCCCGAGGGGGTATGCAGAGGTATTCCATTTCTGATAATAACTACGATTTACCATATATTCTTTGGACCCCTAATCGTGATAGGTGGTGCCGCCTATTGCCGGACCGGGTTTGTAGATAACACATCTCAGAAATTAATTCTGGGACCAGCGAGTTTCCTCACGATGTTTCCCTTCACCATCGAGCTAGTGATAAATATGTACGTAAGCTTTTGGAAAATTTAATTGCTACATGCCAGGAAGAAATATTTTATATGTGCAAAATACAATGTGAGTCTCCATAAAGTGCAAAATGGGTAAAACTAGACACATTTTTATCGACGGAAAAAATGTAAAAAGAAATCTGAGATTTTATTTTTATTATTTATAAATATTTTTTCTTTTGATTACCTACTGTTGACTTTATGTAAAGAAAACGTTATAACTTTTAAACTAAGGAGTATATTTTGATAAAATAAAAACAGTTAAGATGTAAAACAACAGAAGATACTATTAAAATAAAAAAATACCCAAAAAACGGTACCAAAAAATAATAAAGGGACTTTTTGAGGAAAATCTGTATTTTAATTCGTGTTTTTTTAATTAATTGTAAAATTTTTCAAAATAATGCCCATATTATTGGTAGTTTTTATTACTTTATGTTATTTTCTATCGTATTACCTTTCAAAAACCAAAAATCCCGTATCTCTATCCTTATCACAACGTTTACTATGATTGTTTGAACTAAGTCATTCCGGGTACACCATTCAACGCTTCGTTCTAGATTAACCCATTTTATTATTTCTTGGTACCGTTTTTTGTTTGTTTTTTAATTTTATTAGTGTCTTCTGTTATTTGACATCATTACTGTTTTTATTTTATCACGATATACTTCTTAGTTTAAAATTTATAACGTTTTCTTCACATAAAAAATAAAATCTCAGATTTTTTTCAACATTTTTTCCGTCGGTAAAAATGTGCCTAGTTTCACCCATTTTCATATGTGCACTTTATGGAGACTCACACTGTATATAGCTTATTATATAACTTTTTTGGATTTGCCGCAGTTAGGTAAGCCACATTCGGCTCAGTTTTTCCTGCCGGTTCGGTCCGCTTATAGCAACAGGCGGTCGCTAGCCAACGCTGGCTATTGGCCAAAATCTCGTATATTGTGTCGCACGTTTACATTTCCAAGCCGGCAAGTCAGTGTTATTTTTACCAGACTTTACCAAAAGGAGGGTAATATTTTTTAGGGTATTTCGGGATTATCATTAGCGCAAACTGTAGCCCTAAATGGTATGACAGAGTCTGAGTGTCATATGTTATTTTCTTCGCAAGTGTACATAAAGAAGGTAATGTTTTTTTAATCCTTTAGTGTAGTCGGGTTTTTGAGTTCTATAATTAAAGTACTTAGGTCCTTGCTATTGTAATCGAATTATTCAGTAAGTATTATTAGACAAGATTTTTGGATGCATGCGAATTCGTAAAATTCGCTGGTGAAAAGGTATTTCCAGTATTAGAATACTTCAGCTTACCCCTCCTGAGTTAAGGCATGAGTGTGCATATATGTATTTAATATTTATTTATTAAGATGCTGAACGCTAAATCCGTGTAGTAGAAGGGGAGCAGAGCACGTACCGTAGGACAATCGGTGGGTCGTATAGTGATAATAATAAATTGTTACAGATACAGAAGGTTCAAAGTTGTAAACACCTAAAATATATATAGCCTAAACTTCCTTAAGTGTTAGGAAATATCCATAAGCTCATTTGATGACGAATGTTTTAATTTATAACGGTGTGTTGTCAAATTTCCGTTGACATTTGCGAACAGGTAAATCTATAATCAGGTTTTTCAGTTTTTTAAGCTCTTCGTGTTGTTACTCGCTCGCGTTTATAGCTTACGTTACAACAGGTAAAATAATGAAATTATTGACTTGCAGGTGACCGCAAATAGCAGCCTCAGCGACACCTCGCCTTGTGGGAATACACATAACTGTATAATATTACTCAGTTACATAGGCGGCCGAAAGGACGATGCAACCTAGGATTCCCTGTGCTTTGGATACCATACGTATACCTACAACATACGTGATTTCAACTCACTTACACTCGCGAAAATACGCATTTATATTTACTACAAGACCCTAGCCTTTGCCCGCGACTTCGTATGCGTTCTGGGATAAGACGTAGTCTACGTTATTCCCCGGTCCTTCAACAAATCTCTATGCAAAGGATCGCGTTTATACATTGCTTTAATAGCGTTGTTAATTGAAAAAAAGGATTTAAAACTGTTGTTTATGCCTTTTTTTCAATCAGCAACGCTATAACATAACGCAGCAACGAATAAGGTTACAATTGCGAAAATGTTTGCTTTTCAATTTCGACGCTCGACGCGGATAAAGTCGTGAGGATATGTTTATAATATACTAGCGGTTCTGTGCAGTTCCTGTTCCCAAGGGAATACGGATATAAAATATAGCCTATGTTACTCAGGTATATTCTAGCTTTCCATTGGTAAAAGAATTTTTAAAAAAGGTCCAGTAGTTTTTGAGTCTATTCCTCATACAACAATACAAACTTTTCCTCTTTATAATACTAGGGAGACCACAACTATTAATGAGCAAAGAATTTAGACATCAGCAGAGGTCTCCACAAGTACCTAGCGAAATATTAATGTAGGCGGTATTCGCATAGATATAGATGAGGGCGAGCTCTATTTAGTATGCCATGGTTCCTATAACAACACGTACGACTCGCTCGCACCCGCGTTCGAGACCGCGCTTCTCAAGATCTGCTTTTGGGGAGTTGTGTAATATAAGGAGGTACTCACCGTAGCGCCTTGCTGGCGGGCTGCTCGACGATGCGCACGAACTGCGCCCCGGGGAGCGGCGGCCGCGCCATGTCGTCTTCTAGCACAGCGCCCGCGCCGGACGGGTCCGCGATCGTAATCGCCTCAACTGCGACCGGAATTAAGCGTCACTGAATATATAGGATGCAGTGAAACATATAGGACTCGCGTGGTTTCCGTTCCCGTGGGAATACGGAAAAAAATAGCCTATGTTACTCAGGGTTCTTCTAGCTTTCCATTGGTTATAGAATTTTTTTAAATCAGTCCAGTAGTTTTTGAGTTTATTCGTAACAAATATACAAAAATACAAATCTATCCTCTTTATAATATTAGTATAGATAGTATAGACTACGGTAGAGTTTGAAAAAGTATCCTTCTTGCCTCCCCTTAACCTTGCTATAAGCTTATTTACACATATGACGATATTTGTGCCCAATATTAGGTGCCTTGCATGTACAACAGTTGCCGAGGTGTATACGTACAACATGGATTCGTATCCATGGACTTGGACCGAAGATTTCAAAGTTAATCGAGTATTACCCTTACTTGCAAACTTAAATAAACAGGTTTTAGTTCTACAATATTTGGGGAAACAGTCATTTATAATCAAGAAGTTTTAATTCGTATACAGATAGGCAAAGTGCTCTTCATACTTGTAAACACTGCAACACTCGTATCTATAATGGCTCTTTACTTCGATAACAGCGCTTATTTTATAACTTACTCTTCGAACTTTACATCATGATAAAAATATATAATCTCTTCGGACGAAGCGCTTCGTATAAATATGATCGAACTTCACTTACAGGTAAGTTCGATTAATCATAAATTATGTATTATTCCGACAAGTAATTCAAGATTTCTTTTCCGTAAGTATATTTGTATTGTATGAACTTTACTCAAATATTACCTGCTATTTACAACCACAACTGTAGGTAAAACATATTTTCCTCCATTTCATTCATTGTTTCATGGAAAACCCAAATTCTGGATTACAACCATGATGACTAAGGGAACTTTATTAAATATTTAACGACAATTCCTTTGCCTTTTCAAATTCTGCCAGAATTATCAAATCCAATATTAAACACACATACATGTGCCTCTCCGCTGTCAGCTGTCGCCTCAGGATGAATTTGGCGATTGATAAATGTTCTTTGACTGTTCTAAGAATAGAGGAATTTTGATTAATATTCATTAGACCACAGTTGCCAAGAAACATTGAATGAAATTAAAGAAACTATGTTTTGCTGTATACGTGTAAATTAAATACAAGTCACGGTCAATACATTGTCAACCATTCCCGAAAGTTATATCCCATGTTACTACAAGCTTTCCATTGGTGAAATAATTATTCAGATCTGTCCAGTGTAGTTACGGAGCCTATTTAATACAAACAATCAAATCTTTCCTCTTTATAACATTAGTGTAGATTTGACGTAAACTGTAGTGCTTGAGAGCAGTGATAGCCCTTACGGTTAAAGAGCCGGCCGAAAATCAGTGAGGCTCGGTTTCGAATCCTGGCATGTACCAACGAGTTTTTCAAAAACTTACGTACATATTTATCGCTAGCTCGACGGTGAAGGAAAACATCGTGAGGAAACCCGCAGGTCTCAGAATTAATTCTGAGACATGTGTAAATAGACCCGGTCCGGCGATTGGCTCACCACCTATCACGTTTAGGGGTCCAATGTATCTCGTGAAATGTGGGTATATCCAGTAATGGAATACCTCTGCCTACCCCCTCGGGGATGAAAGGCGTGAGATTATTTATTTTATTTATTTTTTGTAGTGCTTGTGTTCCTAGATCAAATGAGTGAGTCATTTCATTCAAATGTGTGAGTGGTAATGATAACAGATGGATGGATATCGTTATAATAATCTACTACTTACTACTTAAATATCACTATAGTAATAGCTACTCCAAACTAAATATTCCACCAAAACTACTAAGAAGGTAGTCATTCATTTACGAACTAGAAACTTTACCTTCTCTAGTTATATCATAAACGTCAGAGTCACTACACATATTTGTGCAACAGTGAAATAAATACTTACACACATCACTAATATTCAGGTTGGCGTGTTGCTGGTTTTCATTCTGGTCTATCACTCCGGGAGACAGCCCACCCTCTGGGAACAAGTGAGCTCCTTAGTATAATCTTCTACTAGGAAGTAAGTTAGTAGCGTTTAAATCATATTACATTGTTTTAGCGACAACCATCAATTTCTCCGAAAAACACATGCCACTGACTACAATAGTGCATAGCTATAAACGCTAATTAAAGCTTTCACTACAGTTTCATGCTGCATCCATCCTAAATACATCCATCTAACATCAACCCTTGAATCCGAGAGATCCAGGTAGATCTTCCCTTTTCACGATGGCGGAACATTCCATTTATAGTTCCCTACATATTTTAGTTGAACCGAGCTGGGACTACTCATTCACGGTGAATGTGCATTTTAGAGCTACTTTTTGTTTCATAATTTTATCATACCGAGTATGTCACAGGCCTTTCTTATACAAAAGGAAATAAATAAATTCCCCAAATACCGGTAATTAAGTTAAAACTCGTTAGTTGGTCTAATTAAAAATTGGTTGTAAAGAGCTACATTTTACATGAAAATGTTTTTGGTAGAATAAAAAAATATTCTTAAGGGCACGGATACTGCTTGCTTATAGGTGCGAAGCCTGTTATTAACGAATTTAAACAAGCTGTTAAAATGCAGTATTAACCATAGAATGCGGTTACTATAAAATATCACCCCTTGCCACTTTTGCGAATTTTGTATTGTATTGTATAGCAAGTAAGTTGGTATTGTTGATCGAAGGAGGTAAGTATGTTATTCTTCCCCTGCTTTTTTTTAACCCTGGGAAAATGCATTACTGCATGTGCATACTCACCCGACCCCTGCAACGCGGATTTTAGTCAGAATTTTTAATGATATGTATGGCTTCGCGACGACGCATAAACACTACAGTAACTGGAACCAAAGATTAATGTTTTCCAAAACACGGAACACCTGTTTATTCTATGTGTGACCCAGCCTGGCATATTTTCCCCTTATTCGGACCCTCTGACTGTAGTCACAATCAAATAAAATGGCACTTGTCTGGGGCGATGAACTTAAAAGGCCGATTCAATTACATCATTTATTAGTAAATCAAAATTTACACGTCAATACAATAAATTAAAAGAAATTCCATCGCGTAGGCAATAGGTGGTTATGTTCTACCGGTACAACCCGTATAAAATCCAACCTTTAAAGAAGTATTTTTTTAGCCTGTGACTTCTTTAGTGTTCCAGAATATAAAAATGAAAAAATGCTTTAATTTTTCTCCCAAAAACAAAAATGTAACAAAGATAAGGCTAAGAAACTAGAGGATAGGTGGGAGACAGGAGCCCAAACTAGGATAACCTGTGCTATGGCACTCCTGGCTCCACCTCTTAGAAAGTACCAATACAATAAGTTTTTTTTTTTTTTTTAGTAATTAGGGAAAATATTCTATTTTACTAAATATAAATGCAATTATGGTATGTGACAGTTTGGTGGATGTGAGAGTGTCGGGAGTGTGAGTGTGTGTGGATGATTAGTGTGGGTGATTGTATGAAGGGTGTGTGCATATGGTATGGGGGTGTGTTTGTATATGTGTGGAGGAGAGGAAAAAGAGGGTTTTTATATGGGGGGTGAACGTGGGGGTAAGTATTGAGGCATTACGACGGAGCCAATAATAGTTCTTCAGTTTTGTCATAGTCAAGCTTTTGAAGCCAATTAGAGACGACAAGCTTGGTATCCGTTCGTGATTTAGGGTAAATATTAGAAATTTTGTTAGCTATGTTATAGAGTCTGGCGCCTTGGTAGTCGAAAAATCTTTGGGCAAAAGATGAAGTAATAGGTCTAGCAACACAGACCTGATACTCACGTCTGGTTTGGGCACGAATATGATCAGGGGTATATATAATTTTTCCATGTTTACGGAGGATGGAGGAAAGAATAAATAACTGTCTGACTGTTAGGACTCCAGTCTCCTTGTAAAGGATAGAAGTAGGATACAGCCGAGGTTTCCTTAGGCAGACCTTCAAAATAAGCCTTTGGGATCTTTCCACGTGTAGGAAGTGAGACTTGGAGGTGCCACCCCAGACAGAAACACTATAGGACAGTATAGATTGGCACAAGGACAAATAAATTGATTTCATCAGTTGAGGTTCAGCAGCATACCTGAGACTCTTGAATATGTAAGTTAGTTTGCGAACTTTAGATGAGAGAGAATCAATGTGTTCCTTAAAAACTAAATTTTGATCGATAGTGATACCCAAGTATTTAATGCTAGATGCAGATTGTAGGGGAGGACAACCACACTGGGAATCACTTTGAATGGAACAAGAATGAACAATTAACTTATGAGGTAAATTACTTATGAAGGGATCGCTACGGATCGAGAAGTTTAGATATTTAGTTTTAGATGCATTTAGAGTCAACGAATTCGAAGTTAACCATTTAACAACCCTGTTTAGGCCAAGCTGTGCGTAATTATACACTGAATCCCAATTATCTCCATGGAAAGTCAAGGATGTGTCATCAGCGTATGAAACAATCTTACAGTTTTGTAGCTTAAGATCACAGAGGTTGTTAATATAGCAAAGAAATAGTGTTGGCCCCAAAATACTGCCCTGAGGCACACCGTAAGTAACGAAGCTATCATCGCTCTCATAGTCAGAAACTTTGACGCGCTGGGTACGATTTGACAAATAGTCATTGAAAAGTTTGAGCTGGGTGCCCCTGATACCCAAGGATTCAAGTCTTCGAAGAAGGATGGGAGAAGAAACCGTGTCAAATGCCTTCGCGAGATCCAAGAAGATGGTCAGGCATTTGCACTTACCATCAAGCTTCTCTACAAGGTGGTCGACTAAAGAATGGACAGCATCATCTGTGGATTTAGATTTACGGAAACCAAATTGGCTATCAGACAGTATTTGCTTTGATTCAAGGTAATTAGTGAGTCTAATGTTAATGATTTTTTCCAGGATTTTTGACAAGGATGGGAGTAAAGAAATTGGCCTATAATTGGACACATCGTCTCGCTTTCCCGCTTTATGTATTTAAATAACAATAGATTTTTTGAGAGCGTCTGGGAAAATACCCTGATGGAGACAACGATTGAAAAGATCTGTGAGCGGAGAAACTATGAAATTTTTAGCGGCCTTTAGTACGTTGGAGGAAATACCATCCCAGCCAGAACTACAGTTTGATTTTAGACTTTTAATTAAGCTATCCACTTCAGCTTCGTTTGTGTCAAGGATCACAAAAGAGTCTAAATTGTTCCTTAGGGACAAATCATGGTCTAATGTCATAGAAGAAGAGAAAGGAAGGTGATTTGCCATATTTGAGCTTATGTTAGAGAAGTAGTTATTTATAATACCAACTGAGTTTTCAGGCGAAGGAGCAAGTTTCAGTAGGTCAAGTGAGTTATCCCTGGACTTTTTGCGGTAAGTAATGTTATTAATAGCCTTCCACAGTTTCTTGCTGTCTCCAGCAGCAGATTTAAGCTCTTCTTTTTCATAATTAGATTTACACTTTTTTAATAAATTGTTGCAGAAGTTTCTGTAGCGTTTGTAGGTTAGTGCAAGAGTGACATTTAATTCGTCTTTTTTCGATCGAGCATGCATTCTGTCTCTATTTCTTATGCATCTTAGCAGTCCGATAGTAATCCAGGGTTTGATTGTAAGTTTGCTTCTCGGTAATGTAGTAGTAATCGTGTTTTTCAGAATTAGGTTTTGGGTATATTGAATAAATAGATTTGTAGCTAAATTTAAATCTTTGGTATTGTAAATGGTTGAAAAGTCAACATTTAGAAGGTCGTCATATAATTTAGGATAATTTACTTTAGTTTTTAATTTAGTGTTAGTGAATGAATTTGGAACTTTATTTAGAAGGGCAAATAGAACGGCGTTATGGTCGGTTATTGTAGTTTTTAAAATAAATGCATATGAGGATAGTTTAGTTTTAATAATAGTATGGTCGAGACAGTTATTACCTCTAGTTTTAGAGAAATAAGCAGGTATCATTCCCGAGAAAGCAAGTGTATCAAGATAGAACGAAGTGATTGTATTTGAGTTAGTAATATTAATGTTTAGGTCACCTACAATAATTATGTTTTTAAAAGAGGATAGGCTTGATTGTATATACATTTTTAGCCGACTTATAATCAAATTTAAAATTGTTTTAGTGATTTAGGCATATGATGAAATGAAAGTCCGATTTCAATCATTAAAAAGGTCATCTAAAGGTAATAAACAGTATTGAAAACGAAATTATTTATTTTATAAGAATTAATATAAATTTATGGATATCATGGTCTGATTTTGGTCGGCATTTATATAAACTTTTAAAATGTAAAAAAGTAGTTATAGTGACATAATACAATAGCTAGTCATTTGGTATCGCAAAGTTTTTTGTACCTAGATATTAATATGTTCTTTAATATTGTAGAACATATTTTTTTATGGAATACCACTGCCTACCCACTCGTAGATGAAAGACGTGAGATTATTTTTTATAATAAAAAGCGCAAACCTTTCCAAATACGTCCCTGCTTCTCTAAAGGCATGAATGGAACACCCTCTTTTGATAACTTTTTGGGGGTACGGATGAGTCACCGAATCCTGAGTCACTTTTCCCTGTTGAGAATAGCGCTGATATAAATAAACTACGTAGGTACTCTACGGGTTTATTGGAATCCTTAAACTTGACGAAGTGATAAGTCTGAAAGGTACGAAAACTGAGAGTCGAATCTATGGCCTCGTGTGTGCAAGGTTCTTTGTTAATGTGGGATTGTACCCCAATTACCCCAAGGCTTTAGTGAGAAAAAAACTTTTTGGTGACACAGAGGAAGGTTCTTTACCGAGGCAGTGATTCATAAAAAATATAAATAAATAATATCTCGCCTTTTATCCCAGAGGGGGTAGGCAGAAGTATTAAATTTCTGAAAATGAAATACCAACTGATTCACCATTTTTCTATAATAAAAAAAAAATCTGACTGGCTGACTGATCCATACGTACAGCCGAAACCGCTGGGTCTAGCTATAGTAAGCACGAAATTTAGCAAAAAGGTACTAACGTAAAACTTTTCGAAATTCCCACGGGAACGGGAATAAAACATCGACGCTAGCAACCGCTAGTAAAAATTTTATGTTAACTATCGTAATCAACTAGGTAGTCACAAGAGGTCGCGAGTTCGATTCTGGTTCGTCATTAATTGTGTTTACGAAAATTATTGTTTGCATCGTGTTTGGGGGTCTATTTAGTAGGTTTATCATTTGTTTCGTACCCATAGTACGCGTCTGTCAATATGGTATATTTATTTAGGTCACCCAATTTTGAAAAATGGCTCAATTATTATTTTATTATTCATCAACCCACTGCTGAGCTAAGGGTCTTTCCTCACACATGAGGAAGTATGGGCATTAATCTCCCACGCGAGCCCACCGCGGTTTGGGAGATGGTGTTAAGCTAGTGGCCACTTAACAGTCAGAATATTTTAAGCCACCCAAGGGTATCTGACATGGCTTTACGACTTCCATTGTGCGTAATATAATAATATAATAATATATAATCTCACGCCTTTCATCCCCGAGGGGGTAGGCAGAGGTATTCCATTACTGGATATACCCACATTTCACGAGATACATTGGACCCCTAAGCGTGATAGGTGGTGAGCCCATCGCCGGACCGGGTCTGTTTACAACATGTCTCAGAATTAATTCTGGGACCTGTGGGTTTCCTCACGATGTTTTCCTTCACCGTCGAGCTAGTGATAAATATGTACGTAAGTTTTTGAAAAACTCATTGGTACATGCCAGGATTTGAACCCGAGCCTCACTGATTTTCGGCCGGCTCTTTAACCGTCCGGGCTATCACTGCTCTTAAACACAACGAAAACCAGGACCAACAATTTAACGTGCCTTCCGAATAGGGCATGGATACCGGTATACCGGTATATCGAAATACCGGTATACCGGTAAATTTTTTCGGTATTTTGATACCGGTATTTGAGGATGAAATACCGTTATTTCGGTATTTCGAAAAAAGTGCTCTTTTTTTGCAAGGGTTTTTAAAGACCATGCAGAACGCTCGATTTCTATGGTTCATAGTGTTGTTCATACTGCAGATGAATTTTCATGACACGAATAACCACGATTATAGAAAAAAATCACTACAAAACCAACTGCGCAAAACACTGCATGCACATATTATACTAGCTATACACTTCTGCTCTAGCTGGTATTTTATGATATTGCTTTTAGTTGTTAATGTTTTACCCACACCACAAGCGTTGAATCAGAAATAGCCTTTTCAGCTGCAAGTTACATAATATGTAACAAAATAAGATCATCGCTCAACGACGCAAGTTTGAGCGCGTTGTGTTTCCTTCGTTCGATGTTCCAACAAACGCGATCTGCCTGATTGATGGCGTTGAGTTAATCTGCGCCTGCTCCTACATTTTGGTTTATTTAAAAATAATTACTTTCGACGATACCTTCATTTTCAATTTTATTTGGTTTTAATAATACGTTCGTATTCATAATATCGGCTATGATTAACAGAGATTTTCAAAATGTTTACTACAAGTTTTCTTATCATTAGAGAGTAAAACTGATTTTAATAACTATTTCACCATGTACTTGCTCTTTTCCCATTATTTGGGGTCGGTGCAGTATGTTTTTTCCTTTCATTTAGATCTATCATACGTCATATCTACATTTAATTCCATCTTGCACATAACATTGTTTACACAATCCACCCATCTTTTCTTTGGTCTACCCCTCTTTCTATAGCCTTCCACATTCATATCAAGCACTCGCCTTACAATATTACTCTCATCCATCCTCATTATATGTCCATACCAAGACAGACGATTACCTCTCAACTTTTCCATCACGGGTGCTACTTTCAGACTTCCTCTTACGTATTCATTCCTAATGTCATCCATTCTGGTTAATCCACACATCCATCTCAACTTTCTGATCTCCGCTGCATGCAGTCTCCTTTCATCATCCTTGCTAAGGGCCCAACATTCCGATCCATACATGACGACAAATCTTATCATGGCCTTTCATACTTTTCCCTTTAGTTTGAGGGGCATTCAGTAGCAATTTCATCCACCCTGAGTTAATACTGTGATTTTAATACCTATTTGATTGTGATATTTGTGTCAATGAAACAATATACGTAAATATTTTTTGGATCAAATAACGTATTTTTTTTTTGTATTCTTTAGATATTACCTCTACTTTAATAACTCATTTTGTGGTTTCTAGGGAGTTGATAAATAGTTTGTGTTTCTGACATATATAGCATAGTTCTTGTGATCATTTAAACAGTAACCAGCAGTATTTTAAAAAATACCGAAAAAATACCGAAATTTCGGTATACCGGTAATTGAAATTTCAATACCGGTATCAATACCGGTATGAAAATCATTCCGGTATTCCATGCCCTACTTCCGAAACACGAAAGCGCTCGTGATATAAATGCCACTAGGCGGTCACCCAGTCACTGACTGACCGCACCCAACTTTTTAACTTAACCAGTATGATCGTTACAAACACACGGCACCGCAGAGCTACTGGCGCTTTCGCAGGGCTACGAGCGCTCAATTAGAGTGCTTATAAAATAAACCACTAAAAACACCAAATTTTTATTCAATCGAAAAGTTCAATAAAAATGCATTTCAATTTGATTTTTTCTTTTGAGCGTAATTTGACGAAAACGGTGGACACAGTAGGTACACGCCATATTGCTCTGTGTTCAAGTACAAAGCACAAATACGCTGATGACCAGTTGACTGACACTGACACTCTTGTTTACACAGCCGTGTGAAATAATAACATGGTTTTAAAATCAGATTCCAAAATCTGAAAACTTTGAAATATATTTTTTGTTTTATGAACTAAAACTAACATTTTTCTAGTGCTTCTAGTTTTTTTCTCATATACGTAGAATAAAATACCCTGCTGTACCCCCCAAAAGAGATCAAAAATAAGTAACTGCAATTTAAATCAAAACTAGCTAGGATCTACCTAGCTAGTTTTGATTTTTTTGTTTGGAATAGACTCGCCTCTAGTCTATCTAAAAAAATATTATGATTATGTATTTATAAAAAAAATACTCTGTAAATTATATTGATGAAACATCAACATAAGCACGTACAGTCAAGAGCAAGTCAAGCTTGACACTACCAGTTTAAGTAGAGCTCTGATTTGTACTGCGCGCCATAGAATACAGGGCCGGGTCAAAGTCCAAAGTGTCAAGCTTAGCGTGCTCTTGACTGTACAGTTCAGGGCATGTGGAACTTAAAACATTGGACTTTGTAACGTTCTTATAGTCCAGGCAATGAAGCGGATTTTTGTATGAAGACCCCAACATTAATTCCTCAGTCGATGAAACTTTGCAGGATTGTAGTATAGTATGAGACAATACTTGCATAAAAAATAAAAAAATAAACCTAACCGAAGTTAGGTATTTTTAATGAATGTTTTTTTAATGTACCTTGCACGGGAAAATTGCTCAGTCCCGTGCAAGGTACATTAAAAAAACATATATGTCTGAGTTTTGTTGTTTCTACCAGGAGATTTTTTTCGATATTTCGCATATAGCTTTCCACACATGAATATTGCTGGCGAAGAAAATTTTGACTGAGCATTTTTCCCAACAAAGATATCAAATAAATAAGTATTTCATTAAAAATACCTAACTTCGGTTAGGTTTACTTTTTTATTTTTTATGCAAGTATTGTCTCATACTATACTACAATCCTGCAAAGTTTCATCGACTGAGGAATTAATGTGGGGGTCCACTACCTTTATTGCCTAGACTATTATTACAATCGCCTTCGAGGTCAGACTCGCACTACAAGTGTAAAGCTTCATCTGCTCTTGACTTGGCATTTCATAATGCATTCATATTAATAAAGTAATGAAAATCTGAGATAGCACCAATACTACAGATAACATTACATCAATATATCAATAATTATTTCATCATATAGTTATTGTAGAATATAGAACAGTTATTTTTGAAGGGCTTTTTGCTTAAGGGATTTTATGGACAATGCTACAGAATATCAGAACCAAAATCAAGAAGTTGATATAGTCCGGTCAATTTAGACATTCGAAGGTGCATAAAATCCCAACAAGCTGAAAATCAGTATAATTGTTCAAAACATAATTATAAATACCTCTGCCTACCCCCTCGGGGATAAAAGGCGTGAGATTAAATTATTATTATATATTATTATTATTATATATTATTATTATAAATAATATTTATATATTATCTTTTTAAATTTTTGCTATTTTCTGTTATTTTGCAATAGTTTCAAATTAAACACGATCACAACTGATCCGTGGTATAGGCCTAATGAGAAAACCACGTTTAAAAACGCGCTAAGTACACCTCATAGGTGGCGTGGAATCGTGTGCATATTATGACGATTATAACTTTTACAACTTTTCGAATCGTTATATCTCAGAAACGGTGGCTCGTAGGAAAAAAAGTATTGATACATTTTTTTATAGATAATTTTATGATCTACAATTTTTGTCTAAGGTACTTTTATAATAAAACATACCGTTTTGCTGAAAATCGCGAAAACCTCATTTTTTTGTCCTTTGACCTTGAATAAAAAAAAATTCCATACACGGGAATGATGGGGAACTTTGAAATTTTATTTACAATAATATTCTGAACAATTCTACCTACTGATTTTCCGCTTGTTGGGATTTTATGTACCTTCACTATCATTTTTTGGTCTAAATTGACCGGACTAATATGTTTGGAAAGTATTTAGTAAAATGTTTATGTAACGGAATATGATTTTTTTCAAATTTTACCTTACAATAGTAGGTAAAAAAGAAACATGACTCCCCTGAGGCATTTCGGTAAAAAAAACTACCTATTTATAGTCAAGCATCAGACGGCCATGGACGGATAAGCAAAATAGCTGATCCTATAGGGATAATTCCCTAAATCTTGATAAATCCCAGGATAAACAGCATACCTACCTACCTCTTTTTAGAATCATCTGAATTTTCAAACATAAATAGACGTTTTTTTTTAATTATAATAGGTATTTATTTGACAACTGAATTATTTATGAAACAATAAGAATATATATTTTAAATGCTAAATTATGAGATGGAATTAGGGCTGCCATCCGTCCGGAATTCCCCGGATTTGTCCTAGTTTGAAGGGCGTCCGGGGGCCGTCCGGCAGGGGTTTTTGGAAAGAGTCCTTTTGTTGTCAGGGGAAATCCATTTTTTTATAGATAAATAGACGAAAGAAAGAAACTCGTTAAACATACACACGGTTTCTTCTCTGATCAAAATCAGGTATAGTTTCAAGGACCTGAGTTTTTCCGACTTTCGGGAAGACTAAAAATACCAAAATAAGTAAAAAAAAAAAAGATCTCGTTAAAATTAAATCTTTTGGCAGTTACATAAGTACTTTTAATTAATAATCAACAAATATTATAGGGATTCGCCTACCTAACTAGATGACTGAAAATATCATTGGAGTAGTTAATTTTAAAATTAAAAAGTATTACAATAATTTCTGAGGTAATAATATTACATACGTACTTCATTCGATTGTAATAACAAGTTGTATAGAAAAAAAACACAACGATTTTTATTTTTGTAGCAAAAAATATTTTTCATAGGTGTCCGGGGAAAAACCCACATTTCGCCCAAATGTCCAGGATTTTTGCCGTGTTTATCCGGCGTCGGCAATTTAGGTGATGGCAGCCCTAGATGGAATGAACCTGATAGCAAAACCAGTTATATACATTACTAGCAACCCGCCCGACTTCGCACGGGTGCAATGCTTATACTAGAACCTTCCTCTTGAATCACTTTATCTATTAAAAAAAAACGCATCAAAATCCGTTGCGTAGTTTTAAAGATTTAAGATACAAAGGGACATAAGGACATAGGGATATAGGGACAGTGAAAGCGACTTTGTTTTATTCTATGTAGTGAGTAGTGATATACAAAAAAAAACTTCAAACAGGAAACTAAAAAAAGTAAAAAAGCATTAGTCGCCACCACGATTTTCGGAGGTTCCCCTTCATTGGGATGCCATCATCAGATCCTGGTTTCTTTATCATGGGATATGTCCTTTCCAACAAAAAAAAATCATTAAAATTGGTTCATAAACGACGAAGTTATCCGCGAACACACATGTATAAAAAATATACCTAGGTACGGTATATAATTAGCGATTCCGCACAGTTTCACCTGCGTAGTTCCCTTTTCCGTGGGAATACGGGAATAAAATACAGCCTATGTTACTCAGGGAACTTTCCATTGGTGAAAGAATTTTTTGGTCCAGTAGTTTTTGAGTTTCTACGTAACAAACATACAAAAATACAAATATTTCCTCTTTATAATAGGTATGTTACTTATGTTAGTATAGATATACGGTCGAAAGACACCTCCTCCGTTTTAGAAGTCGTTTAAAAAGTGACGTATACCAAGTTTTAATTGCCTATGTTCAATTGTTTATGATGAGGCAAGAAAAATATTACTGGCATTTTAGACACATTGATAATTCACTTATATCTTTTCTGAGTATAATAATGTAAAGTTAATTTGTTTATTAATCTATATACAACATGTAACAGAAAAAGCGCAATTCCTCATACACCCCAATTAGTATATTAATATAAAAAAAAATAAGATGTAATCAAACTTTAGTTGTGTTTAACCAATTTTCTTAAGAGAAGTAATTAATTGCAGCAATTATAATATTTAGTGAGCCACAAGAAACAGCATTTAAATCATTTGGTCGGCACACAAAGATTTTGTTTGCAATTTAAAAAATTAGGCAGCAATCCTTGTTCCGCAAACTAATAACTACTTGGTCAGCAAGATTTTATGATTGAACAGCAGAGAAAACATGCCTATAAGCCGTGTATTTGATTGGTATGCATATTTAAAACATGGCGAGCAAAATAACTAATTGGATTGCGTTTTGTTGAAAAATCGGCAATGTACGTTATGATGATGTTATTATGAGATGATGATGACGAGATGATGATGATAAAAAGTTGCATAATCTAAATTCCTTCCTAAATAATCTTTGTAAGGAATGGGCCCATTTTGCACATGACAAGTAAAGTATTTTTGCTACTTTTCAAATGCAGCTCAAAATGAATTTTTTTGCTTACCCTCTGTCTGAGTGCTTACCAAAATTTTATTAAACAGGAGCAGCTCATTGCAGGTTATATAATTAATATGCTGTACAAAAATAATTACAGCCACCCAATAACATGACTGACATTGACATAAATGACATAAATTGCTGATTGATTTTGGAATGTTTGCTGGCCATGAGTTGCTGACCAATTAGCTATTTCTGCTTACAGATTATATTTTTCTGCTCACAAAAATACGAATACTATGCTAATCATTTAAATAACACCCTAAACTATAATATGTAGGGTTGGGAAGAAATTGCCAAGATTTTTTGTTGATTTTGAAATTTGATTTATATAAAAAAAAGTCTTATAATGATGATCTCTTTTTGAAGAAATAAGATAATTCATAATTATTGTAGTATCTAAAAATGTAACATTTACAATAGTATGTTAACTATTTTTTTAAATGTATTCCTTTAAAAAGTTGTCATAATTATAAAAAGGAATCTGATTATTTTATTTATTTCATATAAGAATAAAGGAAACTATTAAAATTAAAACAATTGAACCAAAACTCATTGTTTTATAATCAAAATTAAAAAACAATATCATTTTTCTAAATACATAATGTAACTTGGAATTTATAACCAAAAACTAATGGGTCTGTGGGACCCGGTAGCGAGTACTTATGCTAAAATGCTAAAAACAGAAACGCAAGTCCTCAAGTGCTAATAAAGTTTATTTGAGGTACTTATGTATATTACTAATGGAGTGCAAAGGAGTGGCTCAATACTAGGCTAAGCACCTAGAATCCCTGGGGTCGCTCCCGAAGCTCTCAAGGAAAAGAAGTTACTATTGGGTTTCTCGGAGGAGCTGGAATTCAGTAATTGCCACCATCATGAAAAATAGGCATCGAAAAGTTATTGGATAGCGGAAACAAGTCAGCGTTACAATACCATACTGTTAAATTGGATTAAATTACAATCCAACTATGTTTTCTCTTAAATCATAGCTTAGTCTATCCTACACCACTGTAGGTAATACAGTATACTAATTCTACAAAGTGCAAACAAATCAGGAAGCAATACATGAACGTAGGTATAATAAGTTATCAGTTTCTAAGCCAATATTTGTGAGAATTTGTGAACAGACAGAATCTAAATAACATGCCTGACCTACTTATTTGGAAGTCAAAGATGGAACACTGAAGTATATGAGTTTTAAAATAAACCATTGTGTAGAACATCCTTTGGCAGGTACACAGCAAATCATTAACACCAATAGAAGATTACATATACAAGGAAGAATTAAAATTAAATACAATATTGCATAAACTAAACGTCTATCTGAGAAAACTACTGTCCATGGGCAGTGTGCGGCCCGCTTAGATATTTATAGAACAACACTCAACCACTGTACCACTGATAATGGCGAGACACAAGCTGCTGTGCCTGGAAGTGGCTACAAGAAAAGCCCTAGCTGCGTGTTACCTTAGTTCCAGGCTGTGTTATTAAAAATACAACGTGCAAAGAGCTAGCGCGGGTGTAAATTGCTCAACGACGATCATGGCTGAAACATGCAAGTCTCGCACGGTTACCTCCACCGATGTCCATCGCAATAAAAACGCGCTGCGCACTCGCGGTGCGAGCAACGCGCACAGTTGTCCCTTCCGCAAACGACAATAATAAACGCACAAGTTGGTTTCAAGTTATCATAACAACACTGGCCGGTCACTTAGAAGTTTTTAAAGAACGTTAAAGATCTCCATGAACTTTAAACGCACTCAATAACAATCCCACAGTTTGCCTCGATCAGAAATTCAACACACACGATCAACAGCACTAAATGTAAACTAAAGACGTACCTCCGTGGGCATGATCCTATAATAACTGTCTCTTCATTCGTTCGAGGAACAAGTTATCAAGGTCTCGTCTCGATCGCAGCATGCACGGTTCCAAGAAGTGTAACAGGTTAACGCGCGGCCTAACACTGTTTTTTTAATCGGTTTAAGTTTTCAAATAACACCAAAATAGCTAATAGTCTTTATAAAAAGTAATAAATATTTTTATTTTATCATTAAAAGTTATCCACCTGTCGAAAGAGTGAACGTCAAAAAATTATGATTGCAATAAGCCCCACCCGCGTAGTGTGCGTGATCATCGGTTCTCACACCACGAACGACTGACGGCGATTGGCCATTATATGTCACATGGCCGCTCCGTGTGACGTATGCGGATACGGCGCATGCGCGCTGTAAATTATAACTTTTCTACAAAGGTGTGAATGAGAAAGACTATTGTTGCTATCATTCATCCATCACCAACAGACAGCGGTTCTTTTCACAGGCTATTATAATAAATTTCCCGCCATTTTCAACATGGATATGTCGCAGTCGGATTGTATAATCCGCCGTATTACATTACGGCTAGCCGTTATCAAAAACAGGGCCGTTTTGAAATGCGGCGGTTCAACGATTAGCCGGATTGTCATTGCGATACGTTCTTCAATAAGGCGGCGGGCCACGTTTAGCCGCATCGTACTACTACTTAGATTGCAGGGTGCCCATACTCACAAAATAAAACAATGTTTAAAATGGGACAGCCATCTAAAAAAAATTATTATAATGAAACTTTTCCAAACATTTTATACATAAGTTTATATTTTTTATTTGTTTATATGTATATGGCGTAATTTTTCAGTTTTTGATTGAAGTTTAATACGTGGGAATACTGGTATAAAATATAGCCTGTTATCTCTATGAAGCTACTAGCGACCCGCCCCGGCTTCGCATGGGTGCAATGCTTATAAGATTTTTCCGCTTTTCTGTTGAAATTTTTCCTGAATTTTTTTAGCTACAAACCTCGCGGAGCCCGTGCCCTTTCCAACGAATGCAAAATCGTGGAAATCGGTTCGTGCATTCTGGAGTTATAGCGTCAGGAAGGAAAACCCGACTTATTTTTATATAGTAGTAAGAATATCTAAATATTAAAAAAACACAACTCTTGCACAACTTCCGGAAAATCACATATAAGTAGGTAACCTTTTGAATAGTGTAACAACCTAAAAATAACCTGACGGAGTAAAAAATCACCTAAAAGGTTACAAAAGTAACCTTCTGGCAACACTGAAACGGCAGCGCCACGAATCGGAACTAAAACCTTTCAAAGAGGCGGCTAATGTTTCGCTGTATTACATTATGGCTAGCCGTGTAGAATAACGTATGGCGGCTAATACATTGCGGCGGTTTTATATTCAGCTCAGCTGCATTCAATCCGACTGCGACAGATGTCAAATGACAAAAAGAAAAGAGCTATCGCGCCGTGAATACGTCGCTAGAGGCGCTATGCTGTATAGCGTATATGTGAGGTCTCCGAATGATTAAAATGTCACTATTTGTGCATGATCTACGGGGGTTAATTTATTTTTGTAATTACAGTAATGTTGTTTATATTAAGAAATACCTGAGATTAATTATAGCAAATATGAGTTACAGGTCAATAAATCTCTGTAAAACACTAGCGGAGCTCTTTCTTTTTCCAAACAAAACGAGACTGCGCAACACGACAGCCAGTTGAGCATCAAAACTATATTCCTTATAGGGAGCAAATGCTACTAAGAAAGCAGGCAGTTCTATTGAGAGGCACCTCGAATAGTATTGTGTCCCTTTCTAATAGTTACATTTTCTAACGAGAAGTAATTAAATGGGCAGCAATTATAAAATTTGGTTAGCCACAAAAAATCAGCATTTAAATCATTTGGTCGGCATACAAAGATTTAGTTCGCAAATAAAAAAATCTGGCAGCAATCCTTGTTCGGCAAATAATTTTGATAATGGTCAAAAATTTAATCAGAAATAGGCAGCTTACAATAACATGGGTTTGCATAATAAACATTCAGTCCGCAAAATAGTTACTTGGTTGGCAAAATAACTACTTGGTCAGCAAGACTTCATGATTGAACAGCAGAGAAAACATGTCGAAGAAAATTATACTATAGCCACTCCCACTCCCACTCCCACTCCCACTCCCACTCCCACTCCCACTCCCACTCCCACTCCCACTCCCACTCCCACTCCCACTCCCACTCCCACTCAAACTCCCACTCCCACTCCCCCCCCCTCCTAACACCAACCCCCTCCTACCCCTCCCAACCCCTCCTACTACCTCCTACCCCGCCTACTACCTCCTACCCCTCCTACTACCTCCAACCCCTCCTACTACCTCCAACCCCTCCTACTACCTCCTACCCCTTCAACTACCTCCTACCCCTCCTACTACTACCTACCCCTCCTACTACCTCCTACCTCTACTACTACCTCCTACCCCCTCCTACTACCTCCTACTACTTCCTACCCCTCCTACTACCTCCTACCCCCTCCTGCTACCTCCTACCCCCTCCTACTACCTCCTACCCCCCCTACTCCCCACTCCCACGCCCACTACCACTACCACCACCACCACCACAACCACCGCCACTGCCACTACCACTAACACCATCACCACTAACACCACCACCACCACTACCACCACCACAACCACCACCACTACTTGTAATCGTAATAATAATCATAATCATAAAAGTTGCATAATCCAAAGTCCTTCCTAATCTGTGTAAGGAATGCGCCCATGTTGCGCATGACAAGTTTGCTGAGATTATTTTTGCTACTTTTATATGAAGCTCAAAAAATATTTTTTGGTTTCCCCTCTGAGTGCTTACCAAAATTTTATTAAACAGTAGCAGCTCATGCATCTCAAAAATAATTACAGCCAGCCAGAATGACATAAATTGCTGATAGGTTTTGTAATGTTTGCTGGCCATGAGTTGCTGACCAATTAGCTATTTCTGCTTACAGATTATATTTTTCTGCTCACAAAAATACGAATAGTCTGCTAACCATTTAAATAACACCCTTTTCTAACTTACTTATCCAATACAATATCTATAAAATGTACTTTTTATAATGAATAAGAAGTGTTTTTAAGCTATTGCATAGCTTCTATCGCGGGCCTTGAGCGCGGGGACCGAATCCAGAAATTCCGTAACGAAAAAACCTCACGCTCCCCACTCCGACGGGCACGGAGGTGTGGCTTGAAGGCCGTGCATTGTCTAATGGATGGATGGATGGATGGACGGACGGATGGACGGACGGATGGACAGACGGATGGACGGACGGACGGATGGACGGACGGATGGACGGACGGATGGACGGACGGATGGACGGACGGATGGACGGACGGATGGACGGACGGATGGACGGACGGATGGACGGACGGACGGATGGACGGATGGACGGATGGACGGATGGATGGACGGACGGAAGGACGGACGGACGGACGGATGTATGGATGGACGGACGGACGGACGGACGGACGGACGGATGGACGGACGGACGGATGAACGGACGGACGGACGGACGGATGGATGGATGGACGGATGGACGGACGGATGGACGGACGGATGGAAGGTCGGATGGACGGACGGATGGACGGATGGATGGACGGACGGATGGACGGACGGATGGACGGACGGATGTACGGACGGATGGACGGACGGACGGACGGACGGACGGATGGACGGACGGATGGATGGACGGACGGATGGACGGACGGACGGACGGATGGACGGATGGATGGACGGACGGATGGACGGACGGACGGACGGATGGATGCCTTCTATCGAGGGCCTTGAGCGCGGGGACCGAATCGAGAAATTCCGTAACCAAAAAAAAACCTCACGCTCCCCACTCCGACGGGCACGGAGGTGTGGCTTGAAGGCCGTGCATTGTCTAACGTCGTTTGTTTTCGGCAGTCTTGTTGATACAAAATGCTATGCAATAGCTTTACCGCGGCAGTCCCCGAGTGCCACACGTCTTTTTTTTTTAATATGTATCCTGATTAAAAATATCAATATATTGAACTGTTAAAATTAAAGTACATTTAGCATACCTACCAAAAATTATTCCAAATTTAGGGTTACGATATTTTACCTACGATGGCAACATCAACCATTGACATTTGTTCAACGCTGTTCAACGCAACGTCAACGGGTGCCAAATTGACCATGTTATGTAGACAATCTTTACAATATAGGTAGGGTAGGTTTTTAGGTAGGTCAGACTTATGGTCCGACTTATATTATAGGAATCTTTCCCTCTCTCGAGCGGAAATTACATTGTATAGTAGTAGTCTCACTTTAAAATGTCAACCCTTCTTAGCTTCGAAATTCTACCAATATGATAAACGCGAAAGTTTGTGAGTATGGATGTATGTTGCTCTTTCACACAAAAGCTACTGAACGGATTTTGATTAAACTTACAGATATACTATAGCTTATACATCAGAATAACACACACATAGGCTATATTATATTCCCGTATTCCCATGGGAACAGAACTACGCGGGTGAAACGGGGGGGTACTGCTAGTAAATAATATTTTTAAAATTCTTCATATTATTTAAACAATCTCTCCACAGCCAAAGTAAAATGCCAAATTGTCCATGTTTTAAAGAAAATTGTGGGTGCACTATTAGAAAGGAACACAATACTATTCGTGGTGCCTCTCAATAGGACCGGCAGCTTTCTTAGGAGCATTTGGTCCCTTATGTAACATACTATGTCCATGCTGGGGCTACATACCCCTATAAATTTTTCGAAAATTAAATTATTTTACCGAAGATTTAGCAGTCCATAACTTTATCCTGTCACTATCTTCATAGCAATAAAAATCTAAACTAATTTATTTACATAACTGTTCAGGCAGGGGCGCCTTCAACATAATAATTATAGTTTAGTATTCTGTGCTTGCTTATGTTATAAAACATGGACGTAGTTTATATGTGTAAATTCCATTTCTAAAAAAACTTTTATTCTATAAAAAAAATCTGATGGTCGCCGTACGTGCGACGGACGCACCTCGCACACCATAAGAAATTTTGCAAAGATATTTTTATACATAATATTTAAATAAATCTCTTTGGTAATTTATGTAGGTACGCTATCACTGGCTGCAACTGCAACCGCTAAACCGATGCAAATTTCTGAAAGTGTGCAAAATGTATGGATCGGTGCGCCTTCCGACATTTCTATCAGAAAAATTCTGACGTCCGGTAGGGTAGGTGTGCAATCCGGCGTGCATCCGCACCGGACGTCGTAGTTAAGTAGGTACTTTTTTGTCGTTTAATTAAAAGTTTAGATTTTATGGTTTTCCTTGCCCTACCTAAATTAAACATTTAGGTACCATGTTAGTCAGAGAGATTTGTTCCTTATGATTGGCCCTGTAGATCGATGCCGTAAAAACACAGGCCCGTGTTATTTTTTCGGATTTTACCCGCCCCGGTGTGACAAGCGAATTTTCGAAAATCTGTGAATACAGTTCTGTTTCTTTTTAAAAATAAAGGAATGTTTCCGTTGAGTAAAATTGTCTATCTCTAGTACTTATGTACAGTACTTTCCCTCCAGCTGGCGTTAAAAAATTCAACCCTGTATATACTTTCCCATGCCTTATTCCCCAATAATGTGTAGGTTACCTAAGTTTCTTTTTTCACTAACCACTAACCAGGGTTCAAACCCGAGTAACACGCATGGGCGACGCGGGCGGGCGGGTGCATTAACCACAGAACTATCAACGTCTGCTTCTAAACTATGTTTCACTAGCTCGCGTAAGTACTGTTCCCGCCCATGTTAATCCCAGATGAAGCTTACTTTCTAAAACTATTAAAAATTCTTTTTTACCACTTTGGTACGAGATCCTGAAAAATTACCTCCAAAGATAAACCGTGTGGAACAGAAGGTACCCCGAGGGCTGATTGCATTTCTTTTTGGGATAGTTAGCCAGATCGTTTGAAACTGAAAAATAAACTCAAATACCTGTGAGCACAAAAAGTAGAAAACTTGAATGAAAGGATGAGTCAGAAAATAGTCCGAGTTTAGCGTGGGCGTGGAGACTACGTTACGAGAGTATGAGATTAGGTACCTATTTCAGTGGATTTGGACGAGTGACTCACCGCGTTACACATTTTAACCCCGACATCCAAATATTTAATATTTAATTTTATTATCTACTAGTCTAGCCTAACCTAGACCTATTGCTAGTGAATTTGAATATGATAGGTAAGTACGTAGGTAGGTACCTACACCACGCACACAAACTTACACCCTGAAATCTTGTACTGAAAGTACCTCTCTGATTTTCTGACTTAATAACATAGAACTTTAAAGAGTTAAAAACGACTTCAATCTTCAACTTATATGGTTTTCTCATGGATGCCGTTGTCAGAACTGGACGAAATTATATTTATAAATAGGTAGGACAAATCTGGAAGAATCCAATCAGCTTTCAAATAAAAGAAGAATCATCCAAATCGGTTCACCCCGTGTTCACCCAGTCAAAAGTTCTGGGGTGACAAACATAAAAATTAAAAAAACAGACGAATTGATAACCTAAGAAGTCGATTAAAAAAAAGTTGTAAGTACTTACCGAATCCATTTTCATTAGGTTTTCCTCTTTCTTCATATACAAAAACCCAATTATTATTTAGTACAAAGTTGTTGTTATGAAAGATTAAATTCATGATTTGCACTATGTACCTAGTTAAGTTTTTATTTTAGAAATTCAATACAGTGTAGAATATTGCTCTCACGGATTTCAAAAAACACCCGAATCTCTGAATTTACAAATGATTAACTAATATTTACTGGCGCTCTAGTAGGTATGTATAATAATTAATAACTTTATGAACTGCACGTCCGACCTACACTAGACGTTTTTTGCAGAATGATAACCGCGCATCCGATTATGAAAAAATCCTCGTGGGACGAAAGTGGGATCAAGCCTCAAGGGCAGTGGTGTAGCGTGCCTTGGATCATGATGGGGCTCTGTATCAAAATAAGTTGGGGGCCCAAATAAAAGGTAAAGATTACAAAAGAAACAAAAATGTTTGCATTTTATTAAAATAAATATTTATTGATTTTAAGTTGTCACTTATTTTACTTTTCTGTTTACCTTTTCTACCTTTATACCTCTGTCTACCCCCTCGGGTATAAAGACGTAAGATTATTATTATTATTTTATAGTGTATTACTTAGGTAGTTACCACGTGCACATCCCTCTTGCGAACATTATTCACTGCGGGCATGTTAAAAGCCATTCCAATTTTATTGTGTCTGAATGAAATTCCTCTTAGTAAATGTCTTGATTCTGGAAGTCAGTCAAGTCGAGGATTTAGTAATAAAATAAATAACAACCATACAGCACATTTGCAAGACCTAGGAATCCTAGGATCCATCGCATCCCAGTCTTGGGATGCACCATCTTTGATCAAGGGCGTAGCTACCGCCGCATTTTTTGCCTAAGTACGAGTAAGAGTAGACTTACCCTCAGTTTTATTTGGTCTGAGGAAGTACCTGTAAAGCTTGGGTCCCACGGTCCGTAAAATCGCGGATGCACGCAGACCAGCTCGCACGACGCACCGTGGGACCGGCCTCGTCCGTGATAGCACAGAACGTCTGTGGCGGTGCGCCCGTATCCATCGTGAGTCGGTAACTTCAAAGGTGCGCTCTTCTCTCTCTTTCTTTCGCTTTGCATTATGACAACATAAAAACATCTACACACACCGACACGCACCGTTGGACCGGCCCTGCCTGTGGTGCGTCGCCGTCCGTGCTCGTCGGCTGAGTGTAGCTGATCCGTAGAATAGCGGACCGTGGGACCCCAGCTTAAGAGGAGATACGAGTAGGTATATTATCTGCTGCGGCTAAAAAAACTCATGAAACTTTTTCTTCAAATGTTGGTTCTAGTCATAGGTATATTTCTGAAAACATTTTAGTTAGGTCTATGTTTTTAGCTAAGGAGGAGAAGCAATTCGCAAAAAACTAAGTATATAGGTACTTTTACAAGTTACAACAATATGAAAAACATCTACTGGTAATATTTAGTTCCTCTTGAGGGAATATGTGTTGAACTACAGTCGATATCTGACAGCATCAAATTGCATTTGGTTACCATTTAATTTGAGGTTTGCGATATGAATTGCCGCCGTCGAAAAGTGATCAATAGTTCTTCTTGTTTTATGATGGTCTATTTGCTAAATATAAAACGGGTGAAATGAGATATCCCGTAATGAAACTTAGGAGGTGTGATTGAACAATTAGTAGTAGGTAGTCGTTTAGCCGGGCAGTCGGGCAGGCGGCTGAAAGGCGCGCCGACCCGCCATCGGTCTGCCAGTCCGCCACTCGCGTGCGGCGCCAAAGCTGCCAACTTTCAAACCATAATTCTACCCCAAGCCAAGTCCCCCTAGTAGGTACCCCACTAAATATTCCCCTTTACCTACTCACCCTAAGGAAATGCGTAATTAATTATATCATGTGTTGTAACTGATTACAGCATGCTGATTATATAATCCGTATTATTTATAAATATTATTAAGCTGATAGTCCTGAGGGTAAAGAGCCCACTTCTCATGAGTGGTCCGAATCCTGGTGAGGGCTGTAGATACAAATGAGTTTTTCCAAACTTACCTAACTACATGTTTTTCACTAGGTCGACGATGAAGGAAAAAATCGTGACTCGTGAGGAAACCAGTAGGTACACCTACGGAGGCATGTAGCAACAGTCCGGTACGGCGACAGGCTCACCACCTCTCACGTTTAGGGGTCCAAAAACTATACCTACTTAGGGCTAAAACGCACTAGCGGCTGGCCGCGATGCGGCGTGCCGCTGCGGCAGGCCGCAATATATACGGCCTGCCGTAACGGCAGGCCGTATTGCGGCTAACCGTGTGGTTTTGACCCTGTACGGTCTGCCGCAATCGTCAGTGCTTCTAGAAACATTGCACATGATGGACGTTGAAGAAGTTGCGGCAGTTATTTACTTATATCATCGTAAAAAATATCGTAAAAAAAAGAACAGATTTTGGATACATCCCCTATTGGAGACACGACATGACGGCAAAGAGTTAAATATTTTTTTCATATCTCATACTCGGAAAGTAGTGTATGTTTGATCTGAGTACCGGGTCGGAAGCGATGATTCCCACCACAGAGAGATTCAGGGCTGTGACTCCCGCCCTCGGTCGGGAAAGACTCATAGTAATTGCTTCCGACCTTAGGGCGGGAATAAATAAAAAAAAATAGTAAAATTTGGCAATGACGTTTAAAGAAAAAGTTTCTCTAGGAAAGAGAATGACTTTCTTCCAATCTCTTTGGGTACTTAGTAGGGATACGAAACTTTTTACATCAATTAGAATAAGCAAAAAAAAAAGGTGCGGCCTTGTGAGTGTAGGTATAAACAACAGAAAATAGCCCGCGCGCGGGGCGGTACGCGTTCCATATTTAAAATAAAAAAAAACAGTAATAATTTGGTAAGCTGTTCCGAAATTCAAAATCTTATTTTTCATCGACACTAATTAAGCACAGAACACTATTACTTGGCTAAAAGTATTATAAAGAGGAAGGATTTGTATATTATTTTTGTAATGTTATTTAGGTTAGGTACCTACTCTATGATGTAGTATTTAAAGACGTTTAAAAGAAAAAGTTTCTCTTTCTTCCAACCTCTTTGGTTGTATTGTTGACAATTTTGTTTTTTTTTGTAGGTATTATTGCGTTTTTGCATGTTTGAATTTTTGTAAAATTGTAATTTTTTTTGTTTACTTTCCTTAAATTCGAAATGAAAAGTAGAGTGTTTAACGCGGGTGGAAGTTATCAATTCCTACTCGGACTATATCCGCCCTCGCTGCGCTCGGACGTCTAAATACCTCGTATGGGAATTGATTCCTTCCGACCCTTGTATAACAATCTACTATATTTCAAACCTAAAGAAATTTGAAGACAAGTTCTTTGGATATACTAGGATGTCAGTAAAATCGTATGAAGAATTATTATCAAAATTATATTTAAATATTCGTGGCCAGGATACACGATTTCGGTTGTCTATATCACCAGAAGAAAAGCTCATTATAACCATCAGGTAAGGAAACAATTTATTAAGTTGAATCACATTTATTTAAGCCACATAGAATGATATTAGCAAAAAAAAAAAACTACGGTGAATTAAACAATTCAGACATCAACGAAGAGTCGTCTTGGCTAGCCGATTCTTGAGTTACTTCTTCAGTTGTATCTATTGTGTGCGTGGATGTACCTGGTAAATTTTGACGGTTTTGGTAATCTGTTGTTGTGGATTCTCTATTATTGAGTCTACTCTCACCCTCGGCCAGTGTAGCCACTATCAAGTGTTTGATAGAAGCGCGGGAAACGTGAAAGTTGGCGGGTGTGTTTTTCGTTTCGGCCCTTTTCTAAAAATAATTTATATTGTTTATAGAGGATTAATTGAGTATTTTCTGTGTATATATTGTTTTAACTTCTATTTTGTTGTATGTAGTACTTTAAAAACTTACCTGGGGACCAGGTAAGTAGCTTTTTCATTTTCATGGATCCGCCCGAGGATCCTGTGGGCACAGTCCCCCAGGTTTCTCATTACGTTACTGTAGATAAATCTATCGAATATGAATCTAGTATGGACACGGATGGTTCACTGAATACTGGTAATAATGATATTGGACGCAAGCGAGTTACAGCTCGCCGTATTTGCAAGCATTGCAATAAAAAGAGGAGAAAACATCATGACTCACGAAAAAACCGACCTAATGATTGCCGATGCGATGATTTAGATATTGAATGTAAAATTAGCAAAGTCCCATCCAGCACCCAGGGTATCGTACTTCCCATTTCAACAACTGAACTTATACCTGAAATTAATCGTACTAACAATGGTACTGCTAGTGCCTCCAATAATACGAATAAAAATATCCCTTTATCTGGTGAAACACCATCAAACCCTAGTTTCTCACGTCCTACTATTGGTCGTGTTCTTTACCAATCTTCTGACGCCTCACCTTACATAGTTCATGTTCAAAAAATAACAACCTCTCCAAATGATCCTGCTACTCTCCACCCGATCACATTTGGGAGATTTCTGAAAAACAGATTCTTCCAAAACATAGTAAATGGTAGCCTAAAAAGAATAGGGCGAAACAGACTCTCCATTTCTTTTTCGGACTTTAATCAAGCGAACTTATTTGTTGAAGATGAAATTCTTTCAATGAACAATTTTAAAGCATTTATCCCAACCTTCAATGTAACCCGTATGGGGCTGGTAAGAGGTGTACCCTCAGACTGGACTGAGGAAGAGGTGTTGGAAAACATGACAGTGCCTATAGGTTGCGGAAAAATTTTAAAAATACGACGTATAAAAAGGAAAACTTTTAATAATGAAAATGCTCCTCAATTTCAGAACACGGAAACTGTAATAATAACTTTCGATGGTCAGGTTCTTCCCAAGAGGGTTTACATATGCTATTCTGCTTTGCCAGTTGATCTGTACATATATCCCACTATCCAGTGCTATAACTGCTGTAGGTATGGTCATGTTAAAACTCAATGCCGCTCCAAACCCAGATGCTTTAGATGTGGGCAGGGTCACTCGGGTGCCAGCTGTTCAGTAGACGATGATTGTGTGATATGTTGTTTGTGCAATGGGTCTCATGTAGCAACTAGCAAAGTATGCCGAGAACATGAAAGACAAAGGTCTATTAAAGAATCTATGAGCAAAAGTTGTATTTCTTATGCAGAAGCGGCAAAACTCCACCCATTTATTCAAAAAATGTCCTATGCAGAGGCTGTAAATTCTACTAATAAATCCCCCAACACTTTTCAATCTGTGTACCCTGAAGATCGGTCTCCATCACATAATATGTCGCAACCGTCTTCATATAAAAAAACTGTATTTTTAAAACCTCGACCTCCTCCTAAGAATACCAAAGGCTTTGACCAGGAGGCTCATGCTGCCTTAGTTAAAGATTACAATATTCCTGCTCCTGCTAATGGATGTGCCTTTAATGATGAACTGAATGTAACATCCAAAACTTCTATATCAGATCTAATTATGCTCCTAATAAATCTTTTATCCAAATCTAATATTTTTTCACCGTCCAACGTTGCTTCTTCTATAGATATATTAAATGATATTAATATCAACAATAATGGACCTACTCGCCAAGGTAATTCAGTGGAATTGCCGAAGTATAACTAATAAGAAAAGTGACATTATCTACTTAGTTAACAAATTTAATCCTTTTTTATTTGCATTTCAAGAGACATGGCTTAAACCAGATTCCATCTTTAGGATTCCTGGTTATGCCTGTGTCCGAGAGGATAGATCTGATGGGTATGGGGGGGTTGCCATGCTCATCAAACATTCTTATAATTTTTCACTTGTTCCTATTCCTGTACATAATGATTCCTATTGTATAATAGCTGTAAATATTAATAATGTTTGTTTTGTATCTATATATATTCCTCATCCTTCTTCTGCCATATATAAAGAAATTTGTAACATTTTTGCCACTCTGCCTAAACCTTTTTTAATATTAGGAGATTTTAATTGTCAACATGAATCTTGGGGCAGTAAGTCAAGCAATTCTTATGGTTGGGAACTTCTAGATATTTTAGACACACACAATCTTTGTCTTCTGAACACAGGCGCCCCAACACGTCGCACTGGACCAGAAGTAGGAAGTAGTGTTCCAGATTTGTCCATAGCTACTCCAAATTTAGCTTCTTCTCTTTCTTGGAGCACGCTGTGCTCTTCATTTGGTAGTGACCATATTCCAATAATAATTTCATTTCCCTGGAATAATAAATCAAATACAAAACATACTCCGCGTATGAAATATCAGCTTTCTAATGCAGATTGGAATTTATTTAGCACCCGCATAGATCACAAAGTTTCTTTACTGCCCAATGTTGTTGCTGGTAATGAGATTACATGTGTTGAATTACTCACTAAAGCTTTCATCGAGGTTGCAGATGAGACCTTTCCACTAAAAAACAGTTCATTAGGATTCCTTCCCTCCCCTCCATGGTGGGACTCTGAATGTTCGGAAGCAGTTAAGAAAAGAAAAGAGGCAGAAATTAACTATTGCAATAGTATGACTCCTGAAAACTTTGATTCTCTTTGTGAAATAATATCTGGCACTCGTAAATTGTTTAAAAATAAAAAGTTTGATAGTTGGAGAAACTTTTGTTCTAGGATTTCTCCTGATGTTTGTCCATCTGAAGTTTGGCGCAGTATACGAAGATTTAGGTCAGCTTTTCGGGATTCTACATATAATGCTCTGCCCTCTGCCTTAGCTGACAACTTTTTAGATAAATTGGCTCCTCCGTTTGTTCCTGATGCAGGCTCATTACCTTGCTCCTTGCCTCCTGAGATTACTAACTGTTTGACAGGTCTTAATTCCCCTTTCTCTATTTCTGAGCTTAAGAATATAGTCGTTAATCTTAAAGACTCTGCTCCTGGTTGTGATGGTATTCCTTATTCCTTTTTTGCTCATCTTCCCGACACTTCGCTCAATTATTTTCTGGATATTATTAATTCTACTATGATTTCTGGTAATATTCCTGACATTTGGAAATGTCAGATTGTGTTGCCAATTTTGAAACCAAACAAACCTCCATCTGACGCCTCTTCTTTTAGGCCAATTGCTCTCTCCTCTGTGTTTGTTAAAATTGCTGAACATTTAGTTAAAAATAGATTAGAGTGGTATCTGGAGAGTAATGGTTTATTGCCTGATAGCCAATACGGATTTAGAAGGGGTAGGAGTACTTTGGATAGTATTAGTATCTTTATTACTGATATTCGATTGTCTTTTTCTTGTAATGAATCAATTGTTGCTGCTTTCCTGGATATAACCGGTGCTTATGATAATGTAGTTTTATCAGTACTTAAACAAAAATTAAACGAATTACTAGTTCCAACAGTTTTACTTAATTTCATTATGAATATCTTGTCAGAAAGAACCATCTCGCTTACTGTAGATAATAGTACTTACTCCAGATTAGTTTGGAAGGGCCTGCCTCAGGGATCTGTGTTGAGTCCTTTATTATACAATATTTACACATATGATCTAGAGTCGTCCTTAGGTGACGTCAAAGTTCTTCAATATGCTGATGATCTCCTTTTATATGCACCTGATAAGTCCATCGATAAGGCCTCTGCCTCACTGGGTTCCTCCATGACTTTATTAAAGACTTGGCTTGATTCGAATGGTCTGGAATTATCTCCCCTTAAGAGCAATATTGTATTGTTTTCCAGAATGCGGCTGCCGCCTCCAGTTATTATCTCTTTCAACGGAAGTGTAATCCCTGTGAAATCGCATATAAAATTCCTTGGAGTCATTTTAGATTCTAAGCTCTCTGGTCTTCCGCATTGTGATTATTTAGTTTCCAGATGCGAACGCGTTTTGAATATGCTTCGTTGTCTGTCAGGTGTCTGGTGGGGTGCGCACCCCTATTCTTTGAGATTGCTTTATAACGCTTTAGTTCGTAGTGTTCTTGACTATGGTACTTTTTTGCTAGAACCCTGCAGTTCAGCTGGACTGAGGAAATTAGATGCCATTCAATATAAGGCTCTAAGGATAGTCTTAGGTGCTATGAAATCTAGCCCCACTAATGCCCTTCAGGTTGAAGGTGGAGAGCCTCCTTTAAGTATTCGCAGGCAGTATTTATCAGATAGATTTCTTTTTCGTGCCTTGCAAAACATTCGTCATCCCCTTTTTTCAGGCCTTTCTGCTCTTTCTCATCATGTTCTCTCTTCTGGATACTGGACCCATAAGTCTACGCCCTGTTTGGTCCACAGTTTTAGGAAATTTATAGCACTTTGTGCCCCTACTCACAGATCTTTGTATTATCCTCTTTTTAGTTGTGAATACGAGTCTCTAGTGTTGTCTCCAAATGTTCGTTTAAACTTAGGAATTATTAAAGACTCCCCTGATGCCTGTTTTATGTTTAATATTGCTAAAAATGAAAATTGGTCGGACTGGCATCATATTTATAGTGACGCATCTAAGCACTCTGCGAATGGCTGTGTTGGTGTGGGAGTATTTCATTCTCAATATAATGTAGTTCAAAAAATTAGATTGCCACCCGAAACATCCACTTTCACTGGTGAATGTTTCGGCATTTTTAAGTCGGTGGAATATGTCACGATAATGAAACTTAGGAGAGCTGTTATTTTTACCGACGCAAAAAGTGCTTTGGAAGCCTTAGTTAAATCTCCCTTTAAATCAAAGCCAACCTATCCTATTATAATCGAAATTCGGAAATTATTATTGAAGTGTGCTTTTAATGGCGTCGATGTTTCGTTTGCTTGGATCCCAGGCCACTCTGGTATCCAAGGGAATGATAGAGCAGATCGTCTTGCTAATGAGGCTGTGGAATGTGGAGACTTGTTTCCCTATAAAAACTATACTCATGATCTGATAACCTTGTCTAAAGAATATCTTGTAGATTCATGGCGCGATGATTGGATAAGAAGTAGTGAAACTAAGGGAAAATATTTTTACAATATCCAACCCGATGTATCGTTGAAACCATGGTTCTATTTATTTAATTTTCTTAAAAAACCAACAACAACCCTAATACGTATGAGACTTGGTCACATAGTGTCCCCAGCTCACCTTGCTAGACTCCATATTGTGGACGACCCGGGTTGCGAATGCGGGTCGGACTTTGCTGATGTCAATCATATTTTCTTGTCGTGTCCTTTGAATGATTGTTCTTCCCTTTTTACCTCGTTACTGTCCTTAAAGATTCCTCTGCCTACATCCATCCCTGTCCTCCTTGCTACCAAGGATATTATTGTTTATAAATTGTTAGCCATATTTATTTGTAATAATAATGTAAATATTTAATTTTATTTAGTAGGTAGTTGTACTTATTAATTTGTATATAATATATAATAATTAATATAGTTTTTTATATAACCTTTTAGAGGATAATATGTTTTTCCTTAATTAATCCTTTTCCTTTCCAAATTCCGTTCCTTTGTTTTTGTAAATATGAATCCGTTTCCCCGTTTTATGAGTGTGGTAAATGCGCAAGCCGCGCGAGGCCATTTAAAAAAAAAAAAAAAAAAAAAAAAAGTGTTTGATATCCCCTTCCAGCATGAATATGCTATGTGCATATGTATGAAAGTGAATACTTTCATACATATGGTTTCGATACCCTCGATCAAATTGGGTATTAGGATAACTATAATGAAATGATGGTTGTTGAGCATTTCTAATAGCTCTTATGATTTCACATCTCACTTCCAATTTATTGGATTCTGGAATTTTTTTGAACTCACTTAAAAGGGATAACAAAAACAACTTGTCATCGTCATTTTCCATTTCTTTTTTATACTCCAAGTTTTTGTTCAATACTGATAATAATTGTTGTCCAATAACGTCTTCATTACTACTTTTCTTCCTTTTTTTCTGATTAGCTACATTCTGTGATGTTTCATATGGGCCGTCATGATTTTGGGAAAGATCGTTGGCAATGTCTGACTCTGTCTCATTTACCATAGTAGAGTCTTTTAAGAATAGTAAAATATTATAATAGATATATGGGATTTTTTGTTTGGTATCTGAACCGCTTTTCGTGTTTTTTAAACTTTTCGAAGCTTTTACAAAATTATCTTTAATATTCCGCCATTTTTTCATAAGTACTTTACCTGTAACAATAACCATTTAAATTAATAAGAAATAATTATGTTTTTAGATATTTGGCGACCGGATGCACATTCGCTGAACTACATTACACATTTCGAATTGGTGCGAGTACAATAGCTGAATTTGTTCGTGAAGTATGTTCGGCAATATGGTTATTGTTGAAAGAATCTTGTTTACCGAATCCGTCTCATCAAAGATGGCTAGATATTGCAAAGGGTTTCTCTACAAGAGCTAATTTTCCGAATTGCATTGGGGCTATAGATGGGAAACACATACGGGTAATAAAAACGTGTCATAGTGGATCCATGTACTACAATTATAAGCAGTTCTTTTCTATTATACTGATGGCTATATGCGACAGCAATTACAAATTCATAACAATAGATGTCGGCGCTTGTGGCAAATTTGGAGACTCAGCAGTTTATCAACACTCTAACTTTTACAAGAAAATGATAGCCCGAGAACTTGAGATACCGGAACCAACACCCATATCACAAGTAAATACTATTCCAATACCATATGTTTTAGTAGGCGATGAAGCCTTTCCCTTATCCACGAACTTAATGCGACCTTATGCAAAATCAAATTTAAATACTACTAAGAGAATATATAATTATCGGCAATGTAGAGCACGGCGATATATCGAATGCTCGTTTGGAATACTGAGCAATAAGTGGCGTATATTCCATAGACCTATAAATGTGGATATTACTTTAGCTACTGATATCATCAAAGCATGTTGTATTTTGCATAACTACGTTCGAGATAGAGACGGTTATAACTATGAAGATACTTTAACATGTTACATGCCGTCTGATTTACCAGAAACTCAGAGAACATATAATCGAATAGGTAATAATATCGCTGAAAGGATTCGTAACTCTTTCGCTCAGTATTTTGAACACGAAGGAAAACTGGAATGGCAAGATAAATTTATATAAGTAAATATAATGTGCATTGACCCGTAATATCACAGGAAATTAATAAATAACGTAACTTACCGAGTTCTTTCTTTTCTTCCGATGTATCATCTTCCTTTGCATATATATTAATCATTTCCTCCCAACATTTTAACTTTTTATTTCTGTTTGCATAATCAGTGCATTTGCTATCCCATATTGCGGGGCGTTCTTTTATTTCTAAAATGAACTTTTCTGTGTCAAAATCCATGACGCGCACTCTGCCTAGTGTTTAGCGTACGGAACAAGCGACACGACTGGCGGGTAGGACGCGGTGTTTGCGGGTAACCGCACCGAGTGCGTGGAGGGGATGCGGGGCGCCGCATCATTCAACCGGTGCGGCTCGTCGCAGCCCCAGAGCAACCGGAGCGGTTGACGGCTGGCCGCAAATCGTCGTTATCATGCGGTTTCATATAAAATTCGATGTGCGGCCTGCCGCAGCGGCACGCCGCATTGCGGCCAGCCGCTAGTGCGTTTTAGGCCTTACTGGTTAAAAGTGGGTACATTTCCAGGAATTGAATACCTTTGCCTCTGTAAAAGGCGTGAGCAAATATTTAAATGCCATTCGTTACATAGGTAGACATGTGTACCTATATTGCTGTTATGAAAATGTTAAGAATCTTAATCCTATGTAAACACTGATAAATAAATCATTTTTCCTTTAACTTCTTAACACGTTGAACGCCACGCGGGGCACCATGTGGGCGCCACACTGAAAAGTTGGTTAGGGCCATCGGGAATTCATATTTATGACAAGTTTTCACAATGTTGTTTTTTAATTTTAATCGATTGAAAATATAATAGTTACCACTATAAACTAAAAACCCTGGTGTTTTTCTTCCAAAATCCTAAGAATTTGTGAGTTGGCACACGGGTGTCCCCCATGGCTCCCGCGGAAGGAATTACGTTTTTCCTACCGCGGGGGCCGCGGGGATCACAGCGCGGCCCACCCCGCACACCTGCCCGAATGCCCGTACGCCGCGTGCCGCGCTCGGCGATTTAGTTGCCCGTTCCAGTGACAATTTATTCTGACAGATTTTAGGGTTCCGTACCTAAAAATAAAACAAACGGAACCCTTATAAGATCACTTTGTGGTCCGTCTGTCTGTCAAGACCCTTTATCTCGGGAACGCGTAGAGGTATCGAGTTGAAATTAAAACCATGTACTCAGGTCTACGGTCCCCGCAAGGTATTCTGGTGTGCCAAGAATTTCCTTGCAGATCTGGGAAACGCCAGCTCACTCGAGGAGAATATGTGCTACCGTCTCCTCCGCCTTAATGCACGCTCTGCATAGAAGGCTGAGGTGTACCTAATCAGTAATACATATGGTGTGTAAGTGTTTATTCAGTGAGCAGTGTCCGGTGATGGTCTCCGACACCATTCGCAGGCTATCTCTGTCCAGGCGCAGAAGGCGCTTGGGCTGTTCCGTCTTCAGGAATGGCATATACTCCTTGGAGCATTCCTAGTGGTGTGGATAATCTAATGGTGATATCACCTGAGTTGACTCCCGACTCCAGTTCCAGTGTCTGTTTTTGATCCATCAGTGTAGATCCTTAGCTCTTTTGAACCTTAGTGATCATAAAACTCTGCTGTGAGTTCTACGTTGTAGTGTTTTACGAAACAGTGTGTTTTCTGGATCCTATCGCTCTTTGATGCCCTCATCGGTTTTCGCGAGATTGCATTCTCTTTTATGTGTTATGTGTTTGATTCTGGAATCTCTGCTTAGGGTGCCGGATAGCTCCAGCCTGAACGTCGCTAGGGCTGCTTCTTCCCTCACGTTAAGGTGTAGGGGTGGTAACCCCAGCATCTCCTGTTGGGCAGCAGTAGGTGATGTTCTCATGATGCCGGTAATTTCTACGCAGGCTAATCTTTGTAGTTTCTCGAGGTCTTTCTGGGCTGTCGTCATCGTGGCGTAGCCCACAAGAACGTCATCATCGAGGTATATTTTACACTAGCTTCGCGGTTTAGCCAGCGTAGTTCCTATTCCCGTGGAAATATGGGTATAAAATATAGCCTATATTACTCCTTGATAATGTAGCTCTCCATTGGTAAAAGAGTTTTTAAAGTCGGTTTAGTGGTATAGGTATTAAAGCGTAACAAACAAATAAAGTCACTTTCGCATTTATAATATTAAGTTAGGGTGGTAGGTACCTACAAATTTGTACGGAACCCTCGGTGGGCGAGTCCGACTCACACTTGATCGTTTTTTTATCATAAACTAAAAATCAAATACTACATAATATTTATATACGTTGTATATATCTCATTAATTGGTGCAATTTGAAACAACCTTTACAAAGTTCAGAAAAACGTAAAAAAATTCTAAGTCTTTTGAAAAAAATAAGAACCAAGCTGACTGGATTGTTTTACAGGGCCACACGGCCCACCTTTCTAACTTTTTAGAATGAAAACGATGCCCTGTGGCTTGTAAATCGCGTTTGAACAGAAGCATTGCGGTGGCTCACCGGTGACCCACGTGGCCTGAATGGATTCAATGGGTTTGGCCCACCCGTGTCCCCAATGGCTCAAATGAAAAGACAACTATTTTTCTGTGGCGTTCAACGTGTTAAGCCAAGAAATTGAGATACAATTGATTTTTAATTGTTCTGTCACGCATTGGAACCGCACTAATAAATGAACCATTAGATCCGTCTGTGAAGATGAAGAATAGATATTTATTTAAAAAAAAACCGTTACAGCTACAAACTCAGATCACTGCGCTCAGCCAAGATAAATGACATCCTGCTCCAGTCACAGTGCGCTAAGATCCAGATCCATAGCCGATTTCTGCAGAAGAGCTAGCAAGTTCATGAACTCGGGTTGTTGAATGATGCGTCATACGCACAGTCAGCCCGGGGCGGCGACGCACGGACTGGCGCCGCGGCGCGCACGCGAACCAACGCCTGTTTGAAGTATTCCATTATTTCTGATTATATCGAGTGCTAGTGCCAGGTAATTGTTTCTATACCCTTATGGCATACGGAGGGGAACAAGTATTGGCAGGTTAATAGTAGCGCGATATTGTAGCCCTATTGGAAAAGAACTGGCTAAACGGGCCTTGGTCTGTGTTAGATTCCTGACCTACAAATTTATTTAAAACTTACGTATAGTTACTTTCGGATATTTCTCTGGCTCAGCGGAAAGGGAATATTCACGAAGTTTATAGGTACGAATCTTGCACAGGGCCTGTTGGCTCAATTGGTATATAGTGCCTTCTAAGTCGGAGATTGAGTTCCCCGCTCCCCGCTCGGGGCCAACATTTGGATACTGTACATGAACATATCTGTTAGCTTCGTGTCTGGTTGTTTAATATTTAGTTTATTAGTTGTTTAGTACCCATAGTACAGGCTCTGCCTAGTTTGGGACTGAATAACAGTGTTATTATTAATAATAATAATAACATATAATAATAACACAACTGATAAACATACTGATAAAGGTACTGAACAACTGATAAACATACTAAATAAATATTATATTATTGTACAAATATTAAGTAGTAGGTATAGAGAGCTAAAATTGTGTATTTATATGTTGGGTTCAATGATGTTAAATATAGTTGGGTTGGGATCTCTGGAACTACTGAAGCTATTTATAATATTTCTCCTATAAGAAGCTACATATTCCTGAATACCTAATGATTTTGATAAATCGAAGGGAAACGAAGGGCACTAGTAAAATCCTACTAAGCAAGTTAAAATAGTAGGACCTACTTCAATATTTTATTTCTCGGGTGATTAATAATTATTAGGCGTGTTTACATAAAAAGTATAGTCTGATTCCGATTTGCGATGTTTTACAATTCAAACTACCGCATGCACCTTACTCGACTGTATTCTCGCAACACTTGCTTATAGTGATTATAAACTATCTCGATTATAAACTAATTATTATAAGGCACACTTTGAAACTCTTTAGATGCAGCGAATGCGAGACCATCTAATTATTCAAAAATTACGAGCACATTTTCGAATATCTATCAATCTTTCAAATAAATACCTTTCAACAGTCACTTCAAAATATACTTTTTTTGTGATTATACGAAAGCAGCTGCGTTTGTTGCTTTTGGAAAGTAATACATTGTGTTACTTGTACTACTTACTACCCACCAAACTTTTTAAAGAATGCCTGAGAATATTCAGAAGATTCCGCAGCCCGAGTCGCCGGTCGCGCGGGCTGGCGCTGGAGACATATCGGAGCGCGAGCTTTCGAGGGAGCGGTTCAATTTGCAAACTCCACCGGCGTGAGTGACGGTCTACATCCAAAAATAACTTACATTGGACACAAGCTGCGCCCCTGGGTGAAACCCAAGTCAATAAAACAGCATAATGCAACTCGGGAGTCCGTTACCAGTCTGGTTTTAGAGTCGAATCAGTAGTTCCAGAGATTACCTACCAATATGTGTAGAATAGAATTGTATGTTTGCACAGGTTAGGTATGGGTTCCCTTCATAAAAGCCTCAGGGAAGCTGCTAAACTTATCCAGCTTTTTCTTGACACCCTACCTAAAGATAACGCTTCTACCAACTAAAAATAAAATCAGCTATGTTGATAGGTAGGTACCTACATGAAACATAAATATCATTTGCGTTGTAGCTCCTACCTACCTGGACACTAATTATTCACCGCTCCAATGTCTCCATGTTTTATCTGTCGGTGGCCTTTCTTCTCTCTACCAAATATTTTTCGAATATTTATTTCTCTTGAAAATTGCCAGTTTTTGCTCGTCTTTGCGGACTGTCCATGTCTACCTTGTCTTGTACTTATCCCATTAAACCAATTATTACAGGCGCGTCCAACCAGCGCATCCGAAGAAGCAGCTGTTTTCGGTGCCAGTAAACAAGTTCACAGCTAAGCCAGCTGCGCCTAGTCCCAATCTGGCAAGGATCCAAAGCTGCCTCGAAGAATTCCGCAACCATACACCCTCGCGCCCGGCCAAGATAGGCCCCAAAGCTCTGTCTATGGAAGATTTGACGCCCAACAAGAGGATCCGTTTAGAAAGGTGATGTTCCTAACATTGATTTTGGTAGATTCATATTTTTATGAAGGGTGACCTACACTCAGCGGGATCTAATGTCCAGGGATGTGAGGTGAATAGAGAGTTCGTTTATAGGTAGGTACAGATATTTGCTGCTTGTGTAGGTAGGTACTTAATATTTTCAATTCCAAACGACAGGAAAGACAATGAGCTGCCCGTAGTAATGTCTCCCGGGCTGCATACCGCAGTGGAACAGCAGGCCGCAGCCAGGATCTGTCGGTTCATGTTGGCCAGCGTTTGGCGCCGGCGCCGCGAAGAGGTCCGCTGTTTACGGAGGACTTTGGAAACTCAAGTAAGAAATAATTTTGCCCTCTAAAAGGTAGGTAGTTAATGTTTACATGGGTTTGTTCGGTTCAAAGACTTCCGGGCCGCACGTTTGTAGAGGTAACGCCTTGGTGAGCTTATGTAAAAGGAGAGTTTCAGGAATTTGTAATTAACGTAGGTAGGTAATAATGTAAACCAGAATATAAATTATTTTAAGACTGCTCTCTGAAGTAGGTAGATTCCCTTCATTGTCTTCCTCGGTTTATTACTGTCACCAGGCTGCGTATAAGCACAATGTAGGTAGGTTGTGATCGATCTGCAGTGTAAGGTGTAACGGTAATTCCAGCGTTTCTCGGTTGCTGCTTTATGTAGATCTTTAGAGAGATTTATCTACTTATTTACTGGTGATAAGTATATTTCTAAGCGACTTTTTAAAACACAACAAATGAAATGAAATGAAATTATTTATTTCGGACATGAATCCATATAAATGGTAGTATCAGTTAATAGCTATGTTAGTAAATTTTAAAATTTTAAATATACACTGGGTGTTATGTGCACAGCCACCCAATGTGCAACAATAGGGCTGTCAGGTTTTTCAGCGATTACCTTCAGAAGAGTGTTGGTGCTGCCCCGCATTCGCTCCCACAGGGAGGCCACCCGCTTGCGCAGCACGGCATGAAAGCCGTCAACACTGCAGTCGGCGAACATCCCTGAGGCGCTACAGCGCCAGAGCAGCCCTAACAGCCCTCTGAAGGCGTTGTTGTATTGGACACGCAGAGCACTGAAGGCTTTTTTGGTATAATCACTCCACAGGCTGCATGTGTACAAAGTTTGACAATACGTTCTGAATAATGTAATTTTTACCTCACGTGAGCAGCGTGCAAACCTGCGAGACAGCATATTTCCCCTCACCGACAGTGCCCTGCGTTCCCTTTCCAAATCCAGATCATCTCTGAGGTCATCTTAAATTGCTTAACGGCTAAAAATGGCTATTCCCAATCTGCTCGCATGGAAGAATTTTAATTACAATTTCTCCAAAAATATTGCCGAGGTACACGTGTCACATACCCGAAAATATTGAATGGAATCGAAAGCGAAGACTCCTTGAAATACCACGATGAATGTTTATATGGACAATGATATGGTAATAGGGATAAGTGGAAGGAGAAGACAAGGACCTCAAATAATAGCAAAAGAGTAAACGAATGATGATGATATTTCCAGGTGGGGTGCTCAGAGCGGCTGCGTATGCAAGTCTCAGCCCTCAAATCTTTACTAGACTCGGACAATGCTAAAGTGCGGCTGGCAATGCGGGAGTTGGACCGGCTGAAGCAGCTACTGCGGGACAAGGAGCTGGAGAAGGCGGTGCTCGAGAGGGTACCTATGTCTTAGTGTGTTATTCATTGTGACGTCCGTCGTCTATTGCTGAACAAGGGCTATGTTGTTCCCTTCCATAATGACCGATAAAAAAGCCGTAGGTACCTATGCGTCTTGCAGGTCCTTATAGGTGGACGTCCTTGGTCTTCTTCACACAAGAAAGTTTCTGCTCCATCGGCCATCACTTTTGTAAGATATGTCCCGCTGGTTACTTTAGTGAGGGCACAAATCCGCAATACGGCAGTGTTGGAATACTTACAGTAAGAGATCCCAATTCCCATGAAGACTTAATTTTCCCCTGGGATTATACTAGTAGCTGTAATTATCACTACATCACTACATAGTATAAAACAAAGTCGCTCTTTCTTTGTCCCTATACCCCTATGTCCTTATGTCTCTTTGTATGCTTAAATCTTTAAAACTACGCAACGGATTTTGATGCGGTTTTTTAAATAGATAGAGTGATTCCAGAAGAAGGTTTTAGTATAAGCATTGTACCCTTGCGAAGCCGGGGCGGGTCGCTAGTAGTACTACACACACCGGCACAATTAGCGGAACAGAAAAAAAAGGGAGTATTTACGCATTTTTGCGTGTTACTGGCCGGCTAAACAAGCTTTTTTTAAATTTGGGTTTTAATTTAAAAATGGAATACTAAGCGACTGCCCTTTTTTTCATTCTTTTGTTTTAATTTTCATTGATTCATTTTTTCCACCGCTTGTCCGTTTTTAGAAGGTTCGTGAATTCCATTTGAAAAGCTTTGAATTGCAGTTTTTGAGGCTTTTGAGTTTTTTCGCATATTGATAATTTACGAGCATCTAATTATGCCTGATTTAACGCCATCAGAAATCATTAGGGCAGATCAAATGAGGAGAAATGGTCAAACCTACAGATCGATTGCCAGAAGCCTTCGTCGATCGTTATCAACGATTTATCGTAGCATCCAACGATACAGATTGACGAATGCTCTAGTGAGAAGGAGAGGACAAGGCCGGAAAAGGTGTACTTCAAGGAGGGATGACCGTTTTCTCCAACTTCAAGTCCGACGGAACACGAGACTAACGGCGGTGCAGGCTCGAAATTTACTGGAAGAGGTACGAGCAGTAAGGATGAGTGAGCGGACAGTTCGTAGAAGATTCGAAGAAGTGGGTATAGGCTCGTATGTGCCCGCCAAAGCCCCAAAACTTGAGAGACATCATCGCACAAACCGTCTACACTTTGGTCGTGAACATCGTGATTGGGACTTCGACGACTGGGGACAGGTTCTTTTTACTGATGAATGCAGAGTTATGTTAAATCAAATTGATGGAAGGCAGCGAGTATGGAGACGCAAAGGAGAACGGTATATCCAGTCTAATTTTGAAAATACAGTTGCATATGGCGGCGCTTCAATTATGGTCTGGGGAGGAATATGTTTAGGAGCTCGTACGGAGTTAGTAGTGGTCGATGGCGGGAATCTGAATGCTGATCGGTATATCAGGGAGATTTTAGAAGAACATGTTGTGCCATTTGCCCCCTTTATTGGTAACAACTTCATTCTAATGCAGGATAATGCTCGGGCTCACAGTGCTCGCACAGTACAGACATACCTAAACCATGTTGGTATAACGGTGATGGAGTGGCCAGCACGGTCCCCCGATATGAACCCTATAGAACACGTCTGGGACTTGCTAAAGAGGAGTGTAAAGTCAAGAATGCCCCCTCCCAATAATCTCAACGAGTTGCGAAACGCATTACTTGAAGAATGGCAGAGGTTGCCCCAAGAAACCATTGATAACATCATCCGCAGCATGCCCAGACGGATGGAAACCCTCATCAGAGCACGAGGAGGAAACACTCGATATTGAACAGTCATTGAAATTGTTGTTAAACTTTGGAAAATCTTGAATTTTCTGCTGTTTCTCTATAATTAAAAATCGAAGAAAAATGCATTTTGTTTAATTTAATTTTTATTTTTATAAAATTTTAAGTATGGTGTTACAAATGAATGTCAAAACATGTTAATTTAATTGTTGTTTCATTTTAAATAATATATTGTTTAAAAATTACATTCATTGTTCTAAATTCCCTCTTTTTTCTCCTTTTTTTTTCTGTTCCGCTAATTGTGCCGGTGTGTGTATAAAACAAAGTCGCTTTCTCTATCCCTATGTACTTATTCTTAAATCTTTAAAACTACGCAACGGATTTTGATGCGGTTTTTTAATAGATAGAGTGATTCAAGAGGAAGGTTTTAGTATTAGCATTGGACCCGTGCGAAGCCGGGGCGGGTCGCTAGTCTGTCCATAAAGTCAATTTTCTGATTTACCATTACAGGAGAAGGTGGCTCTAGAGAACGATGTGTGCATTGCGGAAGACCGCGCATCTGAAATGAGCATTGGTAAATATCCTTACTTCATTTACTATTACAACATTACACAATTATTAACATGTTCGATTTGCGATCTGATAGATGTTTTATTTATTATTTTATATATAATAAAGAATATTTTGTTGTGGCAAATCTCTGCCCTCAGCACCCTGGCTACTGCTACTATTACCTAGTAACTACCTACTAAGTATTGCTAAAATTTATGAACCGTGTACTTATGTACGAGCATCACGAATGAGACAACACGACCGTCGAATATTCATTTAAATCACGCCTTTATCCCATGCCTCAGAATTAATTATGGGCCCTGCAGGTTTCCTCACGATGTTCCTTCAACGTCGAGCTAGTGATAAACATATAGGTACCTAGGGTGGAAGAAGTGTTGACAATCTCTAGTCGAATGATTATACTGCGCCTCAAGGCTGGCGTAACTGCCGCAACGAGCTCGAGGGCGTGCGCGCGGCGGCCGCGCTTTGTGAGCACGCGCTGCACCAGGAGAGGATTACCGCAAACGAGGCGCGTGCGCAGCGAGACCACGCCTGTTGTCGGGTGAGGGACTCAGCTACTATAGTAATAATTTATTTCAGACCTCAGTCCATAGTGGGTTAGTAACAAGAACTTACGTGCTAGTGTCAGTAATAAAAATAAACTATAGGATTTTATACTTATTATTAATTGAAATCGGTGTGTAGCTGCATCCACATGCGTGGGAGGCCAAGTTCCACGGATCTACAAACACACAGGGGCCACGCAGCTGCCTCTGTTATTATCTCAATCTCTTTTTTAAATAAATGGCAAAATTTTAAGAAAACTACTTACTACCCACCTAGATATTTATACTATGTCCTATAATAACGTTTTTATATTTTTTAAGTTGCTCTCAAGTATGCCCCGAAAGGGCTCGACGGATTTTTAATAAAAATTTTAGGGATTAACATGGAATTTTGTACCTACGTCAGCAGCGAAAGTGTTCAAACAGAAATTTTCGTGTATGTTCCATTTCGATATATTGGTCAAAAAAATATGAGATGCGATGAGATCATTTCGATAGGTGAATCCAAAGTCTAACAATATTTCCAGCTGTCGCAAACAGAAGACGAGCTGGCGCAACACGAGGAACTGCTGGCGGCGGCAGAGGCGGAGGTGGACATTCTGCGTCGAGAGGCTGACCAGAAGCAGCAACTGCTCGACCAGACCAGCGACCAGCTCCGGCTGGAGCAAGAGTTAGTGGCCTTGGATGCTCTGACAGACATTCGCTAGATGAGTGTGCTGTCTTCGTCGCTACTGACAGACTGCCAGTGGACTGCTTTTGATCATTTGATTGACATTTGAAAAATTAAAAAGATCTCTACTTCCCTTTATATGGTACGACACCAATACAAGAAGATTGCAACTATAGTCGATGTGGTTATAACATCAAAAGAAGCTAAAACTAATTATTTTAAGAATTTTTGTTTGTCTGTCTGTTCGTGTAGTTGTACGCGCATTACGCAAACTACTGCACCAACTTGGATGCAGTTTTCCAGTGGTATTGTTGCTGGTCTAACTTAAAACTTGGTACATGTTTCATTTTGATACGCCGCGCGCCGCCGCCTAAAAGCCGCGTTGTACCTACAGAAAGTTTTTAGATGCTATGCATATCATATACAGGGTGTCACAGAAGTCAACGATAAGCAGGAAACCAGCGATAGGCCTAGTCATGACGGTAATCAGAAAAATATAAAAAAAAAACTATGTTCTTTTTTCAAAATGTTATGAAGGTTTTAAAAAAATCCTAAAAAACGGACACCTTGTAATGAACTTTCTTGTACTGTGACTGTAAATATTTACTTTTTGAATATTTTTTTTCTGTAATGCTATAGTGAATAGCCGTGCTACAATTTACAATAAAAACAAAATACATAACTGCTTTACTTTTAAGTAAAAAGTTAAATTTGTTTCCAACATTGAATTCTAAATAATTTCATCAACCAACTTAAACCAGCTGTACTGTAAAAAAAATGTATGGCTACTATTTTGGCAAGTATACTTAAAAGTTGACGCATTTAGTCTAGATTCTAAAATGGTATAACACATGCTAGGTTTTGTTATAGTTGAGGCATGAAATTTTTTTTTCTCGATGAATCCGGATTCTATGCCAATCTAATTTAATGAGGTGAAATGTTGGTAACGCAACCTTAAGTCTGCAGCTGACCTGAACTAAGCCTTTTTATCCTCTTTCTTAACCCTCCTTTAAAGTAATGATACTTAAAATTAGTTTGTGTAATATTTTTATAAATCGGGTAGTTGATTTTGTAGGAAATCTAAATAAACATGTCCATTTATGGTCTCTGGCAGCTCAATCGGACCAATAACTGTACCGTTTAAAATGCCTGTCCACATGTTTACTTTAAAACGGTACTGTGAATGATTTTCACGTATTAGGTGAGGATTTTCCACGTGCCATTCGTGTAAATTGTGTAAGTTCATGTAACCGTCCTTTTTAAACGTTGCTTCGTCGGACCATAGAATCGTTTCAAAAAACTGTGGATCTTCAGTGTGTTTTTGCAAAATCGTTTGACAAAATCGCACTCTCTCTGGGTAGTCTCGGGGAAGTAAAGATTGTACTCGTTGTACAGTCAACAAAGTTGTTAGGGTTACATGGCCAGTAACTAAGAATTCATTTTTCTGGGGAAGTCTTAAATCATATATACAGGTATGATGTTTCCTCAAAACCTTAGTCTGAAATCAGACTCCTGCTATTTCCAGAGCAAGGGAGCTTTGCAGCCGCGAATGCGCGCTACTGGGCGCGCGAGTGACGGCGGCCGCGCTTGAAACTAGCGCGCTCACTGACATAGTGAAGCAGCTGCAAGGGGAGATCGCCAGGCTGGACGCCGCGCTGAGGGCTACACGCGAACAGCTGGACTGGTGGCCAAGACCGCTCACCAAGTGAGTGCGGGGTTGGGATGAAGGGAATTGGGTAGTTGACAGCATCGAAATTAAATTGCGAGTAGTCATACATTAAAAAGATTATCCCAAAACACCTCAAAATATGTATTTCGATTTTCAATTTACAATTATAGCAAATTTAAAAATAATAAAACAATCAAAAAAGTGCTGCAATTGAGTACTACAAACTATGACGTCACGGTTTGCTATTTCAGTACATTTTCCATAGTAAAATTTCGTTTTGACAGATCGTAAAAAGTAACTGATTTGACTAGGTAGGACACAACCCTATTGCATTCATAGAACAAAGGGCTCATTCACATGGGATCCGTCATTGACGATTCGTCAATAAACACGAATCGTCATGACGGATGGACGTTCACGTTGCATATGGAAGCGTGTCACGATTCGTCTAAAGTCCGACTTGATCACATTCTTATCGTGATTCGGAGTTCAACCTACGATGACCGAATAATGAACCGAGCGGATCCGTCATAAAACATCACGATTCGTGTTTTCTGATGAACGTTATTTTTAAAAGTCTATACATGATTAAGGACTTAAGCATAAAACTAATCGTGAAAAAAAACCGAATCGTCCTCGTCTGAATAAACACTTTTAAGGAAAGACCAGTGGTTAAAGAGCCCGCTTTTCATTCTTGAGACTCGGGTTCGAATCCTGGCATATACCAAGGAAAACATGGTGAAGAAAGCCGCAGGTCCCAGAATTAATTCTAAGGTATGTGTAACTGACCCGGTCCGGCGGACGGCTCACGACCTATCACAAGGGGTCCAAAGCATATACTTATGAAACCCGGGAATTTCCAGAAATGGTATTTCATTTCTGGCAGAGGTATTCCTCTGCCTACCCCCTTGGGGCTAAATCCAATGAGATTATTTATTTATTTTTATTTAACCTGCTTCAATTTTCTTTACAGAATGTTGGGTGCGGCTAGAACCTGGCTCCGGTACCCTGTCTCGTTTCCCGAGGCTGTGCTGTGGTCGTTTGTTCCCGCCAGACATGGCTGCTAGTTTTACTTAATATTATTAAACCACCAGTGCTACCACAAAGTAGGTATCTTACGTTCAGAGCACCTTCAATTTCTTTCGCGATTTCATATTGCTTACTATAATATTATAGAAAAATTAAAAATGGTGTCTGGAAGTCGATTTCAAAGGAGTTATTATGTGAATAGCTATAGCTAGGTAGGTACCCGTTTTCTTTGGTCGTTAGATAGCGATAGGCTGGATTCCGCCAAATTAAGACTGCGTAAGTTCAGAGATTGAGGGATGATTGATTGTTCAATCGTCAGATTAACCTTATCTGGAGAATATCTTGATGCTCACTGTCTGACACCATAGAAAGGAAAAGAGACAGGTGATGTTAATTCTTCAGATAACTTTTAACCTATTAATGAACAATCAGCCCTTAGGGATCGAATAACACTGCAGTATCTTAGAGATTTGACTTCGGTGTTGGTTGAATGAATCCAGGCTAAGTTACAGATAATATTAAAAACTTGATAAGTATATTTTTAGATTATTTTAGACTTTATACAGGGATTTGCTAGGAGTTTTGCGGAAAAGGATTTGGTAGGTAAGTTTGTTGTTTATAATTTATAAGTAATTCTTCTTATTTAATTTAATATACTTAATATAAATTATGTATAAAAGTTGAATAAAATAAAAATATATCGTATGTTAAATTGTTTATTTCAGTCTTAAAATTCTAATCAACAATGTCTACTACAAAATATCAACATTTGGAATGGTTCCTATCACTTGGGGGTCGAATTCCATTAAAAGACTAAAATAATATTAAACATATTGATGTGTTAATTTCAAATAGAAAGTGTTTGGAAATATAAGCTGAAGACCTACGATTTGACCCCCTAGCTACAATTCAACATTGATTTTTTTTTATTATTTACATCTTATTAACCTGTAAGATAATCAATCTCAAATGACAATCGATGGTAGACTTTAAAACTAAGAGATAAGTAATTTATCAACAATAAATAAATAAATGCGTTTGCTATTTCACACAAGAATGACTAGAATAACTACTGACTGCTAATATTATAATATTTAAGACCTTTTATACAGGTTTGTCCACAGATTTGATCTGATATAATTTTTATTTTTTAGCCAATACCATAATGGAGATTTGGCGATAATGCATAACTTAATGTGTAACGCGTAAAAGGTAAGTGTCAGACAAGCCTAGTCGTGTACAGTTATGAGCACGTAGAGCTTGACACATTGGACTTTGTAACGTTCTTATTACAATCCCGACGCCAGACTCGCACTACAAGTGTAAAGCTTCATGTGCTCTTGACTGTACGATTCCGAGTAATGTAATGTTTTTTGCAAAACTTGCATACGGATTATCACTACTCGACGGAGTTTTACCCTGGTGAAAAGTGGGTACTTTCACAAATCAAAAAGAACACACATCACAAATCGAAAAGGTTTGAGTGTATAGTTATAATATACTTACTACTCAGTTATGGTCTAAAACTACAGGGTAAATTGTGTATTTTTAAGTACAGATTTCCTAAACTTTTTACCTTTCGGACCATCAAGTTGATTTCGTGTAAAGTCTAGGTATATACCAACCATGTCTCTCTAGGGCCTAAATAATGTTGGTGCCAAACACAAACAGAAGCAAATTAACGATTAGACCTTTAGTGGTAATGCAGAGACAGAGTGCTACTACATACAATTTCAATCTCATCAGCCTTCCATCTCCAACATCAGACACTCGATAGTAGTAACCTATTAATTAAATAATTTTCTAATAAAGATGAATAAATAAGCCCAAACACGAATTAGATCCCTAATTTCAGATATCGGTCATGTTGTAGTATCATTAGAACTACATAAAATGTGGGCCATGTTTTAACAGGCGATTCTGTTCTGTTCTATTTTTCTCTCCGTCAAAGGTGTTTTTTTTTGGGATATATGGGACCAATTTCAAAATATACCATGGTCCGTGCCAACGGTACATTATTTGTTAGGTGTCCGTGGTTATATTAACAAAAGTGGACACTAAAAGTGGTCCATGGTTAGATTGATCTGACTACGGATACAGAACGAATTTTTTCATAACGTTAAACAATAAAAAAATTTTTTACAATACACAAACTTCAACTTAAACATCAACTATACGTAAAATCAACTTGATGGTCCGAAAGAACTTTTTAGATGTCTACAAGAATCTTGTAGGTATAAGTACTTTTAGGCCATGAAACAAACAGTGGACGTTTTTCAAAGTTTGCACATTTTGCCATGAATACTGTAGGTACTACAGTATTCACTTTTCTTAAAACCAACTACTTACATAATTGAATAATTTAACTAACTGTGTATTTAGTTAAATTATAAAAAGTTAAAGTTAATTAAAAAGGATTTACAATAGGTTAAATAGGAACACTTATTCTGTTACGCGATGTATTTAGACCATTTTCCTCATTCAATTTGCGTTGAGGTGATTAAAATAACTGATTTGACTAGCGCGTCGCATTCGCCATTATCTGTAGGTCACAAAAAACCCAGAAGATAAACTGTGTTTATTATTTATTATTTTGCAACAGTTGAACAACCAATCAGAAATTTGCACGAGTTGGAACAGGATTAGTTTCGGGTTGTATGTTTATAGTATGTAAGTAAGTATATTTCTTTGGCGCAGGTCTTTGAGTATTCAAAGGCGCAGGTTGATAGATTGAATGAATTATTTTTCTGAATGTCATAGGCTGAAGTAAATAAAATCTTTTTAGATCCTTTTACACTAAGACAGGTTACCTTTACGTTAAAAACACTTTAATATAAAGACAAGAAGGTACCTATTTCAATATGTTGGAATCTAACAAGCAATAGGATAGGGGGACGTATTTTAAATCACAGAAAGCTATCTCAAATTATTTTAAATTAAATCATCATCAACCCGTAACAGCCTACTGCTAAGCTAAGGGTCTTTCCTCAAACATGAGAAAGTATGGGATTTTAATCCCCCACGCGAGCCTACCGCGGATTGGGAGATGGTGTTAAGCTAGTGGCCACTTAACATTTGACATGGCTTAACGACTTCCATTGTGCGTAAACACACGGAAGCGCTCGTGATATAAATGCCACTAGGCGGTCATCCATTCACTGACTGACCGCACCCAACTTTGCTTTGATCATTACAAACACACTGGCACCCCAGGGCTACGAGCGCTTTTAAAAGCTAAAATGTTTATATATAAATATGACTTCTTGGCTGACGACGCCTTAAAAAGATTAGAAAGAAGAAATTAGGCCTACTTCTATCTACTTTTTTAAGGTTGGTCCGTAGCACCTAGTTCTACGAGTAGTGTTTAAATCTACTCTAATAATACGTTATATGTATAAATTACGGACCGCTTGTGCTTCCTATTTACATAATTCTTAATATATCTTTAAATTTTTATAGTATTTACAATGGGTGATATATCTATGAAAATGTAGTCGATATTGGTGTTAGTACTAAACTGTAAAATTGTTAAGTTTTAGCAACATATTTATGTAAACTATTAATGGACTCGATTCTGCAAACCACCTAAAATTCCTAATTTTAAGTTAGCCTACCCTTCTTTATAGAATACGGAAGAAAAAGGACAGAAACAAACCATAGATTATAGAGTAATGTCAAACATGGAAAAACCGACTAATTTGATGTCTTATGTCACTTTTATCCATGACCTCCTTACATCGTTGCTAACATTGCTAAAAACGTGTATTTGAATGCGTCCTTAAGGTTCAATTTTGTTATTTTGACATTTGTGACGTTGTAAATAAATATGGCGCTTATTTCTGTCCCTTTCCTTTCCAAAGCGGTGGAAAAGAATAGAGCTAACTTAAAATTAGGAATTTTAGGTGGTTTGCAGAATCGAGTCCATTCACTGAGCTCTATTAACATTCTTAGGTGTGGGGAGACAGCGAGGGGTCTAATTCTATGGCAGTGTATGAATAAAAAAAAGCTGGTGTCTTCTTCTTCGTACTTTGTATATTTGAGAGGTTTGAGCGGTCGTCGTCTCCCCCTCCGTGTAGCCGGATTAGGGGCAAAATTGTTAATAAAGTCGGACACAGAATATTCGTTGAATGAGAGAGACAAAGAGAGATGAATCTGTGCGTGGAACAGAACAAATTCACATAACAATATTATTTAAATGGTGCCGATCAGCTATAAGCGGCGAGAACTCTGCACTAGGAAATAATATTTCACGTACTATAAGTAACAACATGCAAAACCATATCACACGTAGTTTGCACATAATTGTGACTTATGCTGGATTCGTGCAACGAAAAGTAAGACTTACCCAACACGATACAAGATACAATTTGTGACCGGGCGATAACGCTAAATCGCTTGACATCCTCAGAAATGAAAATGGCAAAATGCTAAAGTGTTTTGGTTATTTATCCTTAGTTTACTCTACTATGGGCGAATCCGGCTTTACTGAGTTACTAACTTATTCTTATATCAATACATGTGTCACATGGAGAGGTAGAGCAAAATATTAATTGTAACAGAATATTGCCTGAATATATCAATGCTTATCACTACATCTATTATAATTATAGCTAGTATGGCCGTTAATTGCACAAAGATTCATTAAGTTTAATTTTATATTAAGTAACGTATTGTCTCAAGTTTTAGTTGGTTATCATAAAGTATACTACATAGTAAACTTTTTAGCCATGCCATTTGGAATTACGTACTATGTATTTGACTAGCGAAAGATTGTGTCGTACTTAGGTCATACACTTGAAGTTAGGGCCACAGCTGGACATGTCTCTCTCTGGAGAATGATCTATTCTTTCCCACCGAATAACACCACAAGTGGAACCACTATTAATAACGAGTTATAACCAGTAACCATCTTTAGGGATGGAATTCAAATGAAGATCCAAAATGACCACGCGTGCTTCGTGATTTTTTTCTTGAAAAATTGTCTTAAAGCGTAAAAAGTAAAACTTTTTAAAAGTGTCCACTGCATTTGCACTGTAGAATGTTTGTGATTGTATCAATGCAATAAGTATCTAAACTAAAGGCCCTTGAAGTTTCGTGAAGGTACGGGCGGATGAGCACAGCGTGTGCGATTCTATGGCCGAGGATCCGTCCCGCTACTGCTCAGTGTGGCTGCGTTCGTGTCATAGGATTACACACATCCCACCCGCTGTGTGACCCGCCTTAAGCCCGTGTGTAATCATACACAGTAAATCTAGAACTACAATAGACTCAGACGCTTTCCGCTTCATATAATTAGTAGGGTTAGAAAGAGAAAGTCACGAGTCACACTATACTCACGAGTGAGTCACACTATACTCACGAGTCACGACACACCATTCCACTATATGTATTTCTGACCATAATAAACGTATGAAACCGACAGGTTTCTGTATAGGTAGCACGAATGATGAGTTGGTTTTGTCTACCGGTTTATTGTGAGCCATAAGTACCACGCAAGTTGTGATTTGTTGTGTTAGTGCTAAAACGCGGATAAGGTTTCGAGACGTAAGTGACAGTTGAAGGCAAGCGTGGATCCACCTTTGTGGGCACCATTGGCATGCCCACAACCCTAATAGGCTTGTGACGTCCCACATCACGTTTACTTTTGTAATTTTCGTCAGTGAACAAACAAAATTTTAAAAGTTCATTAATTTAGTTTCGCCCCACGACTTTGCCCACACTGTACAAAACTCTTTTCAGGGGGACATAAACATTTCCTTTGTAGGAATGCTCTATATCGATCATGAGCGAGTTCATTCTCCGAATCGCAGTTGGCTGATTTTTAGCTGCGAACACACTCTTTTTGCGGGTTGGATCCGCGCCTGTGAAGATAGAAAAATCTTGTCTACCGGCTATGTACCCCTGCTGGTGCTTGACGCACCGCGGATGGTGTAGTTCTACCTTAACGAGTCCATGGGGCCACCGTGTGGGCCCTAAATCATGCCGAACCCCTCGCCGCCTTCGTTGATGGCCCAAAGCAGCGCGTGGACCAGTTGCTCGTAGCTGTCGTAGTCTGGCAGGCACAGCTGGTTGAAGCACGTGTGGGCAGTGGGCAAGGCCCCGAACGTCGGCGCCGCCGTGATTTGGAATCGCGGGTTCAGCTCCTGAAAAGAATTTTGAATAAAAAATAAATAAAATAAATAATCTCACACCTTTTTAAGCGAGGGGGTAGGCAGAGGTATTCCATTACTGGATATACCCACATTTCACGAGATACATTGGACCCCTAAACGTGATAGGTGGTGACCCCATCGCCGGACCGGGTCTATTTACACATGTCTCAGAATTAATTCTGAGACCTGCGGGTTTCCTCACGATGTTTTCCTTCACCGTCGAGCTAGTGATAAATATGTACGTAAGTTTTTGAAAAACTTATTGGTACACGCCAGGATTCGAACCCGAGCCTCACTGATTTTCGTCCGGCTCTTTAACCGTAAAGGCTATCACTGCTCTTATTTATAATTTAATTACAATCCCTTTTATGTGTAGTGTGTGTATTCCTATGTCCTATAGTTCCTATAAAATGCAAGTTAAAAATCAAATGGGTTCTACATACAAAAGACGCGTTTTTATGTTGTATGGTGGAACGGAACCCTTCGTGTGCGAAACCGACTCACTCCTGGCCGTTTTTCTTAAATCATAATCCTAAAATTATTTCGGAATGAGCTTTAGAGCGTTTTCACATTATCCGATCCGATATCAGAGTCGGATGCCGATACGATATCAGGGCAAGTAAAATGTATGAAATATAACCAATATCGGAGAGGTGAAAGGTAGATACATATTTCATACATTTTACTGTGAAATGTGATAATGTGAAAACGCTCTTAATAACTACAAAATAATGAATGGAAGTCAGAGTAAAAATTATATAAGGCCCTATATGGGTATTAGGAAAAATACTAAATTAAATTGCGAGTAATCATTCATTAAAAAGATTATTCCAAAACACATCTAAAAATGTATTAGATTCATTTTACAACTCTAGTAAATTTTAAAATGATAAAACAAAAGTGATGAAATTGAGTACTATGAATTATGACGTCGCACCTGACTCAGTACATTTTCGTTTTGACAGATCATAAAAAGCAACTAATTTGACTGGGCAGTCAATTACTCTGATAAATTTTGGTACGAGGTTATATTTTCTATTACATTATACCTGGAACCCGCCGGGCGGCAGCTGGCTGCATCCGGTGGTGAACTGCAGCAGCCTCGCTCGCTCCTCGGTGGTGAGGTTCCCGAGCGCGGCCCAGAACCAGCCCAGCAGCCGCTCCCAATCCCGCCCGCTGCCCGACACCAACGCGTGCGAGCGCCAGTCCAGCACGGACACCTCGCCCGTGCCGCAGATCAACAGCTGCACGAGACATCGTTATTTATATTTAAAGAGGCAATGGAGTCGATTATGGACTTAATTTTAAGTTAGCCTATCCTTGTCCATAGAATACGGAAGAAAAAGGACAGAAACAAACCATAGATTGAAGAGTAATGTCGAACATGTAAAAACCAACTAATTTCAACCTTATGAACGTGCTTATCTGTCACTTTTATCCATGACCTTTTTACATCGTCGCTAAAATTGCTAAACACGTCTTAGTTGACAGGACTAATTTTAATTTGACAGGACGAAATATCTCTCGTCTCTTTTCTTTTCTAGGAGAAAGAAAATGACAGGAGTAAACTAAAATAAGTTCAGTCGCTGTAAAGCAGAATCGAACCCATTGTCAATACAGCAGACAGCACAGCGGTTAATAGTAGATTATACAACAAGGGAATAAAGCACTGTTTTATGTCACGGGCGCGACATTGAATCCTGAACGTAACGAAGGACTCCCAGTTTTACTCCCGAGCGCAGCGAGGGAGTTATGATTTAATTCCCGAGTGAAGCGAGGGAATTAAGACTGAGTCCTGAGTTTAGTGAGGGATTTAAGCGCCCAAGACAAAAACAGTTTTATTCCCGAGTTATATACTCTACTTTTCTCACCTTATGCGAGACAATAAAATGCAATTGCATGGTAGTAGATTATTGACAATGCCTATGGCATATAGTATAATAGACTCTGAAGTCAAAGTACTTTCATCACTCGACATTTTCGATATTCTTATTGAAATGTTAAAGCTATAAAATGGATACAGCAACTTGTTTCTGCCGGCGTGACCTAGGTACTTGATTTAACAATTGAAGATCGGATAAATCTAGTTGGTCGCGGCTTAGGTTTTCGAAAATCGAGTTCGCCACGACTGCACCACATTTTGCTTAACGAAATTAGACTTTATCATCATAGCAATAAGAATTATGAAAAGTGAAAATTACATTATTGACCTAGGGTTATAATGAAATTCCATACAACATTATAACCTGGTTAAAGCCAATGGATATAATGTCTTGCTTTCGGTGACGTTTATATGATATATAATCCGGCTTTGTCGAGCATGTGGTGTGAAAAGTATATAATAGGTTCGATTCTGCTTTACAGCGACTGAACTTATTTTAGTTTACTCCTCTCATTTTCTTTCCCATAGAAAAGAAAAGACGAGAGATATTTAGTCCTGTCAAATTAAAATTAGTCCTGTCAACTATGGCATTTCATAACGTGTTAATTATATCACTAAATAATATAAAACAAAGTCGCTTTCTCTGTCCCTATATCCCTATGTCCCTTTGCATGCTTAAATCTTTAAAACTACGCAACGGATTTTAATGAGGTTTTTTTTAATAGATAGAGTGATTTAAGAGGAAGGTTTTAGTGTTAGCATTCCACCCGTGCGAAGCCGGGACGGGTCGATAGTATATTATACATTAAAGTAAATATAAATAAGTAAAGAAATCACTACTAAAATTCAGCCTCTGACAGGACTAAATTCGATAGGTTATCTTCTATCCCTTTTTTTTTGATGTAAGACAAAGACAGTACTAAAATAAAATAAGTTTAGTAGGTGTAAAGCAGAATCTCCCCCAATCATTGCTTGAAAAAATCTGGCAGTAAGATGACCGCTAGCCTAACACCAATTCCCAATCCGCGATGGGCTCGCGTGGGAGATTTTAGACTATTCTTTCTTACGTATTAGCTCAGCTGGGGGCTGTTACGAGTTGACGATGATTGTGGGACACAATTCACACACGAATATAAAGTTAGGTTAATCCCAAACAAGGCAGATGACGATGATAGTTTATTCCGACCTCCAGCTCGTTCTCGTCGAAGATGGCGAGCAGGTTGTCGGGCACGAGCAGCGTGAGCCCGCGCAGGAAGGCCTCGGTCTCGCGACGGCATCGCGCCGCCAGCCGCCACTGCGCCAGCGCGTCCAGGTACTGCAGCTTGTTGCTGTTGCGGACCTGCATTCCATACTTGGTTATCTATCACGTCATGAGTACATTGATGTTATATCTATAATAGTCCAGTCACCAAATAACCCAACAGTAGGTGTAGAGTGCGTGAGCGGGGACCTCAGCGATTTCTTCAGTAAGTTGTTCAGGGTGCTTATGGGGTAAACATACTAAAAGTCCCGGGCGTCTAGGAGGTCCGCCGGAGTGGGGAGGGAGGATTAAAGTTCCCACTTTTGAGTTTTTCGCTAATATCTTTAAAACGGTGTGTCGTAGAGAAAACATATCTTCTACATAAAGAAAGCTCATAAAATATTCTACCCGTTTTCGAACTACACGTTCCGGAAGAGCGAAAATTTTCAAAAAAAGCAATTTTATTAAACACTAGCTGTTGCCTGCTACTTAGTTCGCCTTATTTATGTTTGTTACGAACTAGAATATCCCTGAGTAATATAAACAAAATTTTATTCCCGTTTTCCCACGAGAACGGAAACGACGCGGGTGAAACCGCGCATAACCGCTAGTGCCATATTTAATAGTGGTTCCGCGCGTTTTCACCCGCATAGTTCCCGTTTCCGTGGGAATACGGAAAAAAAATTTAGTTTATATTACTCAGGGATATTCTAGCTTTGCATTGGTGAAAATTTTTTCAAAATCGGCCCAGTAGTTTTTTTAATTTATTCGTTACAAACACCGCTAGTGCCATCGTATATATATCGTATATAATCGAAATGTCCCGCCAACTGAAACACTGCCTCCTAAGACACAGGATATTCTAGTTTACGAGACAGGATACACCTGAATTGTTACGCCTTTCAAATATTATTGTTACACTGTTTAATTGTTATCTATAAGGTTTTGGTTTGGTTTAAATAAATTATTATTATTACTTACCCGTATGGCGGCCCCTCCGGGCACGAGGTCGTGCGTGGCCAGCAGTCGGCCAGCCGCGTCGTATTGCTCTTCCGCGAAGTACAACTCGGGCAACGCCTCCGCCGCGTCCAAATCCGTCTCCAACACGTACTTGATCTTCGACAGGTACAGCTCAGGGTCGTCTTGCTCGAAGTACTGTCAATTACAGAACACCACAGTTTAAAATTGGAATATAGGCATTAATGAGGCGTTTTCGGTAATCAGCTGTCACTTGAGTATTCAAAGGCGTCAATAGATGGTGCTGTAAAGAACTATCATGGAGCTGTCATAGACTAGTACAGGAACACCCATGCCACACATAAAAAAACCCAGAAGTTCACATGTTGATACTAAATAAATATTAACACTGAGAATTTTTATTGCTACAAAAGGTTAAACGCGATTTGCAGCGACTACCTACGATATTACTACTACGTTATTTTTAACATGCGTACATGTGCCATCGACGGAGTCGTTCATACATATCCAACTGATGAGACCGTAGAAAACTCCACTTAAGTGGATTAGAGCTACCAGGATCGGGTGGAACCAGTAGTAGTAGAAGAAGTAAATATTCCTGTGTTTGTTCGAACCACTTTAAACCTAGTAGTACAAGAGCCCACGACCAAAATTTTTGTCTCATAGCAATACGGCCAAAACCGCATCAAATCGATAGATACGATTATCCGATAGGGTAAAGCAGGAGACAATACACCAACTACAATAGAAATTAAATATCACTAATAAACAACACGTCTGTCAGCATCAATAGCTGTATATTATTTCATGACCCTTGCATTTATTAAAACAAAAAAAGCCATCATTCGATGACATCGCAATCTATAGTGATTGAACTAGTTTTTCTTTTTTAAAAAACACCTCATTGCACCAAGTATACATATTGTTAGTAACAATATTACAACTACTTAACAGGATGAATTATGTGTTACTGTAAGGTAAGACAGAAAATAAATATTTAAAAAAATGACTTTTTTTAGCCCTACCTTGTAGTGCACGCGAAGGCCGATGATCATGGCGAGGAAGGAGCGCGTGAGCCTCGCCCGCACCAGCTGCCGATAGCTGCCGCCAAGAGCGCTCTCGTACAGGCACTTGCCCACCAGCTTGCCCGCCAGCTCGAAGTGCTTCAGCTGCAACACCACACCACACTCGGATGACAACTCCAAGTTATATACAAATGGTACTGTACCGAAATAGTAACAAAGGAACTTTTATGAATTACTAGCAGTCGTCCTGTCGTACCGTCGCCCATTTACACCTGCAACTCGAGAGACACAAGTGCGTTGGCAGCTTTTGAGGTGGGAGTACGCTCTTTTCTGGAAGTTTCGGAGGTCGTATATGCCATATAAATAGGGGGTGGGAGGGCCAGGTGGGTGAAAAGTACTTGAAGACCTATTCTTATACCTAACAAATACACAATTAATAAGATTTCATTAAAATCAATCGAGCCATTTCGGAGTAGTGCAACCACAAACACCGTGACATGACATTTTCAACCTTGACATGGCTAATACACCGTTAAAAAAAACAATTCAAAATTAATTTTAAAATAGATTGATAGAGTATATAACAGCATTTGTTTTGTATGTTCTGCGGAAAGGCGTTTAGCACGACGATTAGCAAAGAGACATTCTCTGGTAAAAATATATTGTCGCACTTTTATTGTCGCCAGTTGAAAGAGGCAACCCTATGCTGATGATAGTTACACACGGGCGATCTATGTACTAAAATGTAAAATACCTTGAGATGCGGCGGGCGGTCGGGATTGGGGTGCACGAGGCCGGTGGGCGAGTCGTGGAAGGAGGCGAACAGCCCGAAGCGCGCGTCGAACAGCTGCGCGCACAACAGGGAGAACCACTCGCGCCGCACTCCGCCCCAGTCCACGCCTGCGAGAACGAACACGCCCCAACTAAGAATTGCCTCCAGTGGCTTCTTGCCGAGAAAAAATCGCTGACTTATCAAATAAGCCTCCGAAGACCGAAGGGTTTACGAGTAGAGAGTAGGGTTTAGGAGTTGCTCTGTCCATATCTGGGTCACATTGTCAGACACCCGTCACCAGTTGTAATATGTATGCCACTGGTCGAAGGGACTTAAAAAAGTGGGCAAAGGCATGTCGTTTTAAGGCGAAGGGTGAGGCAAATGACCTTGGAGGTTTGAACATTTAGAGCCATCCCTTTTTAGGCCATCTATCGGGGCCGCGGCGGTATGAGGTAGCGTGCGTCACTGTTACCCTATCGTGCTACTGAGCTCGGTTAGATGGCGCACCGGTAGTCCTGCTTTTTGTGCTTTTCAGGGCCTTCTTGCTGGCCCTGACCATGTGGACACGATAAGACTTCTCGCACTCATTGTAAAGTCCCACTTACACTCTCGCTTTTCATTCCATTTGCGTCTGTGTGTGTGCTGAATTTGTATGTGTGGGTAATTAAAAAAAGAGTCAAGTTGTTTTGTTGGTAGTTTACTTCCGGTTGGTATGTAGCTTCTGGTTACTGGTCTGTGGTCTGTATTTACTTCCAATATGGCTGCTATCTAAATTGTGATCTAAATGTTATTCCGTTGAGTGTTTTAGTTTTTCGAGTGGTATTTTCAAGTTTCTTTCATCGGTTGACGTTTATCGAGTTCCTGCTACTTGGATATTGAATCTGGACATTCGGTGAGTGTATTATCATTATATTTTTCTGCTTAGAAGTTTGGTTAGGTTGTTTTTTCACAGATTCTCTTTCACTGTAAAAGAAAATCTGTAAAAGGTTTACAGTGAAATTTTCTGTGTTCCGAGACTACCGAGGTGTGACAGTCGATCAAAACACATCTGTCCCACATCTGCTGAAATGCTTTCGTAACAATTTTGTGAAGGAAAACATCGTGAGGAAACCCGCAGGTCCCAGAATTAATTCTGAGATATAGGTGTAAATAGACCCGGTCCGGCGATGGGCTCACCACCTATCACGGTTAAGGGGCCGATATATCTCGTTAAAAGTGGGTATATCCAGTAATGGAATAGGTACTTCCGCCTACCCCCTCGCTCGGGGATAAAAGGCGTGAGATTTATATTTTTTCATTTAACAATTTTCAAATAAAATATCTCTTTATTGCAGGACAGCAACAAGCACAACGGGCTTTCCTTGAGATGTCTTATAATGTGGATGGGAGCGGAGGCAAAGCACGCAGCACCAAGCTTACTGATGCATATTATCTCTTAGGACTATGATAAAATGAAGGTAAAAAATTTTCAAATTTGAAGCACATGTATAGAAAGTTCATTATTTCACTTTTTGTCTTTCAACCAAATATTCTTCCTTGCATAGTGAAGTAGAATTAGCACAAAATATAGGATTCATTTACATCAGTTTACAGCCCTTTCGGTTAAATAAATTATAGTTAATAATCAAAATAAAAATGATTTTTATCATTTATAACACAAATATCATAAGTACCTTTAGATCGTTACAGCTATACATAAATATTAAGAACTTTTTACTTTACTTGACAGTGGCTTCGTAAAGTAACTGTCATATCACATTTCATATTAGGGTGATTCTACAAATTCATACTTATAGAATCACTTGAGATAGTCGAGATTACTGTAAAAAGGTTTAACATCTTGACCTTGTCTTGTAGTATAAAACAAAAATGTTTATTTACACACAAATAACTTTACTTTCAATCATAATACCTATAATAACTAAATAAGATTCATCAATTGATATTCGTGTTTATGCTGATCAGATTGTTTATTTTACGAAATGTCGTTTTTCAGATCCAGTATGCAGCGCTAGTATTCAGCCACCAAGTATCAACAGCATTGGCGGTTTATATGAAAAAATTTCCAAAACTTTTACGTTCTTGAATGTACCTCTTTTTTAGGGTTCCGTGCCCAAAGGGTAACAATGGGACCCTGTTACTAAGACTTCGCTGTCTGTCCGTCCGTTTGTCTGTCACCAAGCTGTATCTCAAGAACCGCGATAGTTAGACAGTTGAAATCTTCGCAAAATATTTCTGTTTCCGCTATAACAACAGATACTATAAACAACCAACGTTTTTTTGCCGTTTTCATAGATAATGGTACGGAACCCTTCGGGCACTTGGCCTGTTTTTGAAATGTTGTCTATCAGTTTATGTATAGAATAAAAATAAATGTGCCTATTTCAAACGTCTTTTATTTTAAAATCTTAAAAATAATTATATAAGTAGAAACCCATTACACCGGAAAACAAAAACCTATAAAAATCGAAAAAAATCACATCACTGTTTTCGATTGAATACCGATGTTTCGGTTAAATACGAAAGCAGGGCATCCCTAATAAAGATGACAGGGGCCAATACTTATGTAAAATGTGTGAAATAGATACTAGAGTGGAATGTGACCGATCGCTCAAGGGAGACTGAGAAATAAGATATATTCTATATGTTGTTTTCTCTGCCTCCCCCAACGTCTGTATATTTGGACCAAAATTTTGTTCGTAATTGGCTGTCTTTTTCTATTACTGGTCTGTGGTGCTTTTTTATCATTAGCAAGACGTGATATCCGTTTTTTATGATTTCATTGATAATCGTGGTTTCCATACATACATACATACATAATCTCACGCCTATTTCCCATTGGGGTAGGCAGAGACAACAGACCGCCACTTTCTACGAACCTGGCAGATCTCACGCGCTTCCTCCACATCCATCAAACGACTCATGCATGCTCGTCGGTTTCGGGTACTCTTTATCTGGCATTTCTTCAACACATCGTGGTTTCCGTCCTTTTTTATTACTCATTTTCATCAAAAAACTACATTAACAGCACGCGCGAATGAATGAGGCTGACTAACTATTATTATAATAAAAAAGTACTCTGTGAGGCTGAACCAACTGGCAACGTCGCGCGATCGCGGCGGACGGGCCGGCCGCGGCGCGGCAACGTCGCATCCCGGACAGCTGAACGCCTGATGACTTTTTGCGAGCAAATGCGTAGTTACAGTTTTAGTAGGCACAAATAGTTTATACGCTTAAAATCCATATTTGTATTAATGTTCGTTACTAACTGACCATCAGGGACAAGGTATGAACTATAGAAATATGTATATCGAGTTTCATTCGAAACGGATTTGACATACCGTTAAACGATCTGTCTAGTTAAATTCATAACTTGGCTTTTCAAATAAGTTTTGAATGCTAATTAAAACGAAAAACAAGCATTTTAAACCATTAGGCAAATATTCAAGATATGCTTTACAGCATGTTTTGTTTCCAAAGTCCCACATTCTATAACTTAGCTAGGACACTTGCTGAAAAACACCTCGTTTACGTGTTTTCTCTTACCCCTTCGCATTAAGCTGGCGCCGTATGAGAAAGCACTTCTGTTTTATGAGCTCCATATTTGGTAGAATATTTTGTTTGACGAGAGATAATTTTGCAATAGTACAGTCAAGAGCACTTAGAGCTTGAAACATTGGACGTTGTAACGTCTTATTACAATCGCTTTAGAGGTCAGACTCGCACTACAAGTGTAAAGCTTCATGTGCTCTTGACTTTCCTGTATAATAGCACGTCACACTCAAGAAACACCGATTAGTCAACCGGTCGCAGAATCGGTGAGTATCATTGATGTAGTCTGTGAATGTGACTGACCCTGTTCGCCGTGGAAGGTGACGTCGAAGTTCTTGCACCAGTCGGCGACGGTGAAGTGCCTGGTGGCCTTCAGGCTAGAGCGGACCAGTTCGGCGCGCACCACGCGGATGGCCAGCTTCTCGTGGGCGTGCCGCGCATGCGCCTTGCGCACCTCGCTGTAGAAGAAGTCTTGCTTGTTCTGCAAATGATTGACACATTGTAACTCAAATTGACAAGCAGATGGAATAACAAATTCCCACAATATTAGACTGCTGACAGAAAAATAGCTAGTTATTCGTATTATCATCTCCAAAATATTTTTCTCTATTACGAGTATTACCTATCTGAAACTAATAAAATTACCCGGCTTCAAAATGATTATTTTTTCGTCAACAACAAGAGGTGAAAGCTTAGGGTCTAGACACACGGACCGAAATTCAACTGCAATTCGACCGCAAAACTGCAGTTTCGGTGCAGTTTGAATGCAGTTGGCACGACTGCAATGAAACTGCAAGCCAACTGCAATCAAACTGCGCGTTGGTGTGCGGTTGGCTTACAGTTTCATTGCAGTCGTGCCAACTGCATTCAAACTGCACCGGAACTGCAGTTTTGCGGTCGAATTGCAGTTGAATTGCGGTCCGTGTGTCTAGACCCTTAGTGACCACTCAAACAATTTAGTTAGACATTCTGCTCCTTATTAATGGCCCTTATCCTGGTGACTTCTTTTCGGTACGATTTTTCCGCTTTTGAATCCAAGTCCATTAATTTAAATGAGTCGAGTCAATAATATTATTAGGTCGAGTTAGTTAGTGAGACAATCAGTATTATCATTCAGCCTGACTGACTCTTTTGCCGTTTTTGGGCGCAGAAGATGACCCGCTTCCGCTTTTTAATGGCCCTTGTCATGGAGACCTTTCGCTTCTGAGTAATTAAGATGACTCAGTTGTATACGTGGAGTGAGCATTCGTGAATAACTGACCGTCTAATTTACCTACTGTCTGACTCACTCACTTACTAACTCACTAAATGACCTAACTGATTGATGCAAACACTCAAAAACAAAAAAATTCTAAAATTCAAATTCAATCAATCACACTTAGAAACGTCAATAGTTTAATAACAAGGCACTCTAAAGTCATCCATGAGTATCGGCTAAATGTAAACTGCAGTCATCTCCACCGACGAGTTGCTGGTTTCAAATGCAGTAACCCGACACTGACTCACTCACTCTCACTCACCGACTTACACGGACAGTTTAACTGATCCGTTTAACAATCAGTTTAACTGGTCAGTTTAACTGGTCAGCTTAACTGGTCAGTTTAACTGGTCAGTACCTGGTTAGTTTTTAACTAATCAGTTTTACTGGTCAGTTTAACTAATCAGTTAATCTGGCCAGTTTAACTGCCCGTGAGTGTCGCGCTCGAGTCGCTCACCTTGAAGGAGTCCTCCCCGCCGCAGTTGGCGATGAGCAGCTGCGCGAAGGTGGCGGCGATGAGGTCTCTCTCGGGCGCCGCCAAGTGCAGGCTGGGCTGAGCGCCGTCCTCGAGGCAGAACTCGCCGCCGGGGCCATTGCCCGGCCGCGGCTGCAGGATCAACTGCGAAGCGGGCAGAACAAAGAGATTAAAATATAATAGGACATAGAGGGGGACATTGGGAATATTTTCATACAAAACTTTGAAGCTCAAGCGTCATGTCAGTTAGTATGAACGCGAGCTGTCATTCAGTCGAAATCGTACTAGACTTATTCCTCTTGGAATAACTTTTGTCTTCAAATTTTCCTCGCTGTGTCCCCTCTATGCCCTATTATATTTTAATCTCTTTGGGGCAGAGGCATCAGATACCCTCAACACCATAGTATATTACGTGTCAAGGGTAGTAAAATAAGAAATGTCTCAGAACACCGATGTCTACAAACATGTGATCTGAGGCTTTCTTATTTACTTTCCGAGGTGTGTATATTATTTTTCAGCTCGACGGAGGTGGAAAGCGGTAACTGCGCCGAAAGTTGACGCTTTCCGCCCGGAGAGATGAAAAATCTTTTTAATACAATAGCTGTTCCCCGCGTCCCTTTCCCGTTTGAAAATTATCGTCCATTTTACTCCCAGAAAAATAAGCTTTCCATTGGTGAAACATTTTTTATAATCGGTCCAGTAGGTTTTGAGTTTATTCGTTACAGACATAAAAAAATACAAATCTTGCCTCTCCGCGCCGCATAATATTGAAAATCTACACTAATAGTTATTCAAAGTCAAAGTCAAAATGTTTTATTCAAAATAGGAACTTACAAGTCCACTTATTGAACGTCATTTCAACTCTCTCTCGCTTCAGCATGTATGGTTGAGGAGAAGAAGCGGGGCAAGAAACTCCTCAACACAATATTCTTTTAATTAATTGTTACTTAATACTAAATTGGGTTACATAATTTCGTTTGTTTTTCGCTATCGTATTGCGCTGGACTGGAGGAAATCTGTTGCAAGCATCATTGTCAATTATATAGTCGTCTAGTTTGTAATATGCCATTTTACAAAGTACATGTTTAACATGAGTTTTGAACACAGTTTCAGGCAATTTCAAAATATCTTCTGGTATTTTATTATAAAAGCGTATGCAAAGCCCCACAAAGGAATTATTAATTTTACTTAATCGTGACTGAGGTTGCTCTAGTTTATTTTTATTCCTAAGATTACAATTATGCCTGTCACAGTTTTTAGTATACAGTAATATGTTTTTCCGTACATAAATAATGTTTTCATAAATGTACTGACAAGGCATTGTTAAAATATTAATTTCTTTGAACAGTTCTCTTAGGGAATCACGACATCTTAACTTGTAAATGGCACGTATAGCCCTTTTTTGTAAAATAAAAATAGATTCTGCATCAGCAGCTCTGCCCCACAGCAAGATGCCATAGGACATTATACTGTGAAAGTAGCTAAAATAAACGAGTCTTGCTGTGTCTACATCAGTAAGCCATCTGATTTTTCTGACGGCATAAGCAGCTGAGCTCAGTCTGATAGATAATGCAGAAATATGAGAATTCCATTGAAGTTTGGAGTCTATCGTTATCCCCAAAAAAACTGTATTATCAGCGAAATCTATTTTGTCATTGTTTAAAATTAACTCATTCTCTACTCGTCTAACATTAGGGAGTACAAATTTTATACATTTGGTCTTCTTAGCGTTGAGCACTAGATTGTTTGCAGTAAACCATGTGAGAATTTGTTGAAGAGTGTCATTTACCTCGTCGAGCTTCTGAGCTTGTTTATCTACTATTATTAGTTATGAAAATTGAACATTATGCGAACTGGACATTCTGCGTCTAAACAAGATCTAATCAACCGCTTCTGTGTGATAAAGACAATGCCATATACATTTTAGCCAGTTGAAAGAGGTTTGATGTTACTGTTGTGCAATATACCTTAGTAGATGGGCAGAGCCGAAACGAAGTGATCCGCTTCGGGATAAACTTGAGAATGTAGTCCTTGATGATGAACTGCTTGGGGCTGATGCAGCAGAGCACTCTGCGGGGCTTGCCCGGTGATAGCAGCCGCGCCTCGTAGCTGACGCTGTGGCCCTTCGACGAGATGTTTCGCTGCACCGTCGCCGTATCGCTCGCTGGAATTGTCAATAGAGTATTTTAATATAGTAAGACCGCTTTAATGAGTCCTCACCCGCGGTGTACAGGGACGCGGGCGTGTTACGAAAAAGGGGACTGAGGGAGGTGCGGGCATTCTCGCCTTACCTCATTTCATTCGGTACGTGGTCCCCCGCACCTCCCTCAGTCCCCTTTTTCGTAACACGCCCGCGTCCCTGTACACCGCGGGCGAGGACTCATTAAAGCGGTCTTACTACCTATACCTAGTCAAATTAACTAGTTACTTTTTATCATCTGACAATACGAAAATTTACTTTAGCAACAGTACTAAGTACTGAACTGTAACGTCACAACTCCTATAGCTCAATCGCATCACTTTTTATTGTTTTATGACTTTAAAATTTCCTATACTTAATTGTAAAATGAATCGCAGTTTAATTTCGATACCGTCAAATAGCAAGCTATAGCAAGCAAATTCGTAATGCTGATCTGTTAGAGCACTAGAGCACAGAGACAGAACAATTGAGGTATAGGTGTACTAGTTCCGAGCTAATATTGCATATTTTGTTCCATGCTGTTGCTGCACTATTTCCGAGTTGTTAGTGCTCTAATTCCTAGCCATTAGTGCACTAGTTCCGAACCGTTCGGGCACTAGTGCCGATCTATTAGAAAGTAACCATTTTTTACGGACCAGTCAGTACGATGCAGTCGAACTGTCCGTTGTGAAGCAGCACGTTTTCATAGTAGACGGCGGCGCGATAGATGCCGGCACTTTCGAAGCACAGCGTCAGGCACACTCGCTGGTTCACCGCATCGTAGGAGAATGACGCCGAAGACGACAGTTGCTCATCCACCTCGCCTCCTAGAGGGCTTACTTGGATCGAGAATCCCTGTGGCAGAAAAAGGGGTTCCGTATAAAGGCGCGTGAGGAAGGATGCTTATACTTCACTAAATAGTATAAATAAAACAAAGTCGCTTTCTCTGTTCCTATGTATATGTATTCTTAAATAAATCTTTAAAACTACGCGGATTTTGATGCAGTTTTTTTTTAATAGATACCTAGAGTGATTCAAGAGTAAGGTTTTAGTATGAGCATTGCACCCGCGCGAAGCCTGGGCGGGTCGCTAGTAATATTATAAAGAGGAAAGATTTGTATTTTTCTATGTTTGTAACGAATAAACCAAGCTACAATATCCTTGAGTAACTTAGGCTATATTTTATCCCCGTATTTCCGCGGAGAAACCTGGATAAAAAAATGGATATATGAATTATCGTTTTCCAAAAAAAAGATAAGCCGTGAATTGAGTAGGTACCTCTTAATTTTTTAAAGTGTGCACATAACTCGCATAAAAACTAATATTCATCTATCAAGCCACTGACCGCGGGCGGCTGGTCCCTGTCCTGGGGGTTCTGGTGGTCCCTCAGCGGCGCGGGGTTGTCGTACTGGTCCCGCGGGTGCACGTGCAACGCGCGCGCGTGCCCAGCCGCGCACACGAGCGCGTGGTGCGCGCGGCCCACGCGTGAGCGACGCGCCTCCACGCGGCCCGCTAAGAACTGCCTCCGGAACGGACTGCCCGCCACGCCCACACCCCCTGCATTACGTATTTGTTGGGTTGGGTACGTACAGGTTTTACGAGAGAACTGGAAGCGCCAATAGAATCTATCGATTGGATATTACAACATCATATCATTACGCACGGATGCAAAAGTAAAGTTAATAGGGGAATAATGAAAACCAGCTCTACTGAGTCAAGTATTATGGCTTGGTAGGACAACCTTTGCCAAGCTATCAAGGTGCCGAGAAATGTTTTCAATTTATTTGTGGCAAAAAATTTTTTTTCTTTTTTCATTCTTTCAAAAGTAAAAAAAAATCGCTAAGGCCTAGTACTATTGCATAAACAGATAGAGACTGAAGATGGTCACTACATGACAAAGGTGAAAGGGCGAAGGTCCATAAAAAAACTACGTCGACGCCCTCTGAATTTAAATCAGAAGGGTTACTGAATACAACTACGGCATTTCAGTTCATATTAAATTTATTATCAGTTCCCTGCGGACGGCACGCGGGCTTTTTTGTATCACCGGTAAAGTAGTAAACTTATCCGTACGTCCATACACTCTTACGACTTTTTCCCGACAAGGCTAGAGAAAAAAAGATCTGCACCTGGTACGAACCTGGCACAATAACGAAAAATAATATTCTATGAAAGTGTTTATAGTATTCAATTTATGGAAGTTGTGGTACCAACCGATCATGACGGAGATGATGTAGAGGCCGGCGGTGCGGACGGTGAACTTGACGCGTGCAGTGTGCGCAGCCGCGGGGTCACCCGACCCCAACTCCGACACGCACGATATCTGACATAAAACACACATAAACTATTTCGCACAAATAACTAAAAGTTCAGGCATCACATCACTAGCTCCTCCGTAGTATTGGTCCCGTATGTCGTCGTTTTACTCGCAATAAAGATCACACAATCTAAGTTAGTTGCTGTTATTTAATTTTTTGCCGCGGTTAGGCGGCAATATTATAGTCAGATACTTCCTCATGTGTGAGGTAAGCATAGATTTAGTATACTTAGATCGGCAATACGCGAGAGAAATAACATAGGTACCCGTGTATTAGAGCGAGATAGATAGGCGAGACCATTTACGTACACGCAATCGGCCTATTTCGGCCCGACGTCAGATGTGAACGAAATAAATCGCGCTTATTTTGATTAATCTCGCGTATTAAACAGCCATGGTTATATCGAGAGCCACTGTTTAGAGAGAGCACTATTTGTCTTGCACACATCCACAGAACACGCACACTAGTGTACCTACATTGTTCTTGGTCTCACCGTACTGGCTCTATTGCCAATAACGTTTAAATTTATGAAGGAAAGACAGTTTAGTAGTAGGTTGTTATAATTCATGATGCTGACTAGTCACCTTCCTGGTGCCATGCGAGATGCTGACTGTGAGCTCGTCGGTGTCGCAGATCGGGTAGGGCTGCCCGTTGCGCTGATAACAGTGCACCGTGAAGCACATCGTCTCGCCCACTGACTGCGGCTCCTGCCAGCCCCATTCCACCTAACAACACAACTCATTTATTTATCCTGAAACTCACTCTTTAGACAACAACAACCAAAGATCAATATTAGATTGTCGGATTTGTAATCAATTTACTTTTATATTATTTAAATTTTTTTACATAACAATATATAATATTAATCTCACGCCTTTTATCCCCGAGAGGGTAGGAGAGGTATTCTATATCTGGAAATACCCACTTTTCACGAGAATATTCGACCCCTAAACGTAAACAGAATTAATTTTAAGACCTGCGGGTTTCCTCACAATGTTTTCCTTCACCGTCGAGCTAGTGATAAATATGTACGTAAGTTTTTGAAAAACTCATTGTTACATGCCAGGATTTGAACTAATTAATTCTGAGACATGTGTAAACAGACCCGGTCCGGCGATGGGCTCACCACCTATCACGCTTAGGGGTCCAATATATCTCGTGAAATGTGGGTATATCCAGTAATGGAATACCTCTGCCTACCCCCTCGGGGATAAAAATGGCGTGAGATTATATTATTATTATTATTTTATATTATTATTAAATTAGCTGTAGGTACTGGTATTGTAAAATAAAGAGGCAATACATTTTTATCCGGTCACGCAGCGGGTTCCCGCTTTATCATCTCACATGTTACCTGAACTGAACTGAATATGAAATGAATGGGTCGGTATTTAATTTCGATACAGTTAATTAGGTACCCTAATCTACACCTATTATAGTAAATCCCTGCATGTTTTTTTGCTGTAAAACGAAGACGTATTTATTTTATTTTCACTCAATATCATAATTGTGCATTATGTGTCCGTGAAACTAAACTGGGGGACAGAAAAATCGATAAAGGTACGTCCTTTATCGATCAGGATCAGGATAACATTTTCGTATTGCCTCTGGAAACCACTTCTGTCTCCACTTCACTAAAAGTGAATTATTATGACTTTGCTGTAGATTACCAAGTGATATTTAGGAAGAATTTATTCTCATCAGTCACAAAAATGTAAGACATAGGGTTTAAAAAGCTCTGGAGACATGAAAGTTAAAAGTGACAAAGTTACAAACCACGCGAAGCCAAAAAATAACATATTATAACCTTGCAACTGGGCGGGTGCAGGTACTTCCCGGTGACGTATTGCAATAGGGAGTGCTTGGCCTCGGGCGCCAGCGACGGCTGCGTCATGGCCGCCAGCGTCACCAGCCCGCAGACAGATACCGACACCACAAGCATACCGCCTGGCACACATACGGAACATTAATATCTACTATACTTCTATCGCACTCCGGGAGAAAATGTCCATGCTTTTCCATTTATCAAAATTGGTTCATTTTAATATAAAGGTAACAAACACAACATGCAGACAGACACGGCACTTTTATTGGACTGAATAACAGCCATAAAAAGCAACAGTCCTGAGACATATTTTGCTATCACAAGTTTAATCGGATAATTAAGTTAATCAATGGCGTCATTTGACATATGGTTGTAACAACACCTTTACTGCCTCACCCCAGGTCCAAGCGTCCTGGTGCTTGCTGCTCTTGACGACGACGCTCCAGAGCTCCTGTTTGAGTGCCTGCAGAGCGTCCTTGCCCGTGGGCAGGCTCTGCCTCGCCGCCGACCAGGTGCTGAAGTCCGCCGCCTGGAGCACATGCCTGGCGGTGGAGTCCTCCAACCAGTATACATCTTCCAGCGATGATACGTCCAGACTAAGTAGTCTGGAAAGAAGAAAGATTTGGAGTCTACATTTGTCTCGTTCAGTTCTGAATGTAATTGAAATATTTCATTTCCCTTTGAGCTATGATCACAGACTAGATCATAGTTACTACTACGACGTTCTATAAATATTTCTCTTGGATGTGCTGTGACTCCTCTTTCACACCATTCACACCATTTACCATCAGAAAACCGTTTTAAATTGATGCTAACAATGTGTATTTGATTCTGGCTTACAATTTCTTGTGTAAAACCTATCCAATTATGTACATCAAATGTATATGGTATGTAGCATTTGCTTCATTCGTTCGATCGCCATTCGTTACCACTTGAGAGATAAAACCGATCAATCAGTCAGTGTCCCCAAAGGAGCCTGATTGCTTCCTGAAATTTATTTCAGGAATAACATATAAAAAGAAATGAGAAATACGTACCTATCACATTAGGGTCAACGTGAAAACGTCATCGGAATGTGTTTGCGTTTATTCTTTACTAGCTGATTCCCGCGACTTCGTCCGCGTGGAATTTGTTATTCCTTTGCGTTTAGAAAATATATCAAGAAGGATAATCTACACTATTTATCTACAATAATATTATAAAGAGGAAGGATTTGTATTTTTGTATGTTAATAACGAATAGACTGATTTAAAAAATTCTTTTACCATTAGAATGTTACATTATCCCTGAGTAATATAGGCTATATTTATGACGAAAAAAAATTAAGGATCCCTACTAAAACTTGACTGTACATGCCGGGATTGGAACCCGAGCCTCGCGAATGAGAAGCGGGTTTTTTAGCGACGGCTATCATTGCTATTTATATTTTTGTTATTAAAAACACCCTATATACAACGCTTCACAGAATAAGCGCAATTCCTGATACGTACCCCGATTAGTATACTAACATAAAAAGTTGGTAATGCATTCGTACTTTAGTTTTGTCTAACCAAATTGCTTTAAATAAAGAGCGATAACAGTACGGTTTCCATGGGCAGTCCTAAATTTAGTTATGCTAATGAATTTTTCGGAAAAACCTTACACGTATTGAAAATAGCTGAAATCAATTAAGTAGTCGATAATAATTTCAGGAATTGCGCTTATTCTCTTACGTGTGGTAAAGCCTAGGACACTCTCTGGATTATGATTTTTGAATTAGTTCTTGATATCAATGGCTACGCATGTGGTCATAATAACAAATAAATTTCCATAAGGAACCCATAGTAAATTCTCAAAAAAAGAAGTGGACTTTGTATGGAGACTATTGAAGAATATTTGTGCCAAGTTTCAAGTTGAAGATAAGGAAATCTTGTTGTTTGTTTTGAGGAGTATTTTTACAATATATCGAATTTATACACCCAAAAATGAATGTTTTCCGTGCATACCAAACTCAATCCCTACTTTCACCCTTTTAGGGGAGAACTTTCGAAAAATCCAAAAATACATATCTCATCATTTATTTCTAAGAGTAGTTGTGCCAAGTTTCAACTTGATAGACGTAAAAAACAGCACGTCTCCATACAAACTCCAACCCCCTGTTTCACTCCCTTAGGGGTTTTTTCGGAAAAACCCGAAATACGTATCTTGTTGTTTGTTTTGAGGAGTATTTCTAAAAAGTTTTGAATTGATACACCCAAAAATGAAGGTATTCCATACACACCAAACTCAACCCCTGCTTTCACTCTTTTAGGAGAAGATTTTCGAAAAATTCAAAAACACGTATCTCATCATTTATTTCGAAGATTATTTGTGAGAAGTTTTACGTTGATAGAATAAAAAAAACAACACGTCTCCATACAAACTCCATCCCCTGTTTCACCCCCTTCGGGCGGGTTTTTAGGAAATCCGGAAATACGTTACTTGTTGTTTGTTTTGAGGAGTATTTTTACAAAGTTTGGAATTGATACACCCAAAAATTAAGGGTTTCCATACACATCAAACTCAACCCCTACTTTTACACCTTTATGAGTCGATTTTAGAAAAATACAAAAATACGTGTCTCATCATTTATTTCTAAGAGTAGTTGTACCAAGTTTCAACTTGATAGACGTAAAAAACAACACGTCTCCATACAAACTCCATCCCCCTGTTTCAACCCCTTAGGGGGTTTTTTTGGAAAACCCAGAAATACGTGTCGTGTTTTTTTGTTTTGAGAAGTATTTTTACAAAGTTTCGAATTGATATACCCAAAAATGAAGGTTTTCCATACAATATACCAAACTCAACCCCCACTTTCACACCTTTATGGGACGATTTTCGAAAAATCCGAAAACATGTATCTCATCATTTATTTCTAAAAGTATCTGTGTCAAGTTTCAACATGATAGACATAAAAAACAACACGTCTCCATACAAACTCCATCCCCCTGTTTCAACCCCTTAGAGGGGGTTGTTTGGAAAATCCAGAAATACATATATTGTTGTTTGTTATGAGAAGTATTCCTACAAAGTTTCGAATTGATACACCCAAAAATGAAGGTTTTCCATACATACCAAACTCAACCCCTACTTTCACACCTTTAGGGGACGATTTTAGAAAAATCCAAAAACACGTATCTCATCATTTATTTCTAAGAGTATTTGTTACAAGTTTCAACTTGATAGACGTAAAAAACAACCCGTCTCTATACAAACTCCATCCCCCTGTTTCAACCCCTTAGGGGAGGTTTTTTGGAAAATATAGGATCACGTGTCTTGTTGTTTGCTTTGAAGAGTATTTTTACAAAGTTTCGAATTGATAGACCCAAAAATGAAGGTTTTCCATACAAATGTTCAACCCCTTTTTCACCCCCTTATGGGTTGAATTTCTAAAAATCCTTTCGTATTCCTACTTTACGTCTTAAAAACAATATCCGTGAAAAAAATCAGCTTTCTAGGTCTAAGGGTTTAGGCTGGGCGTTGATGAGTCAGTGAGTCAGGACTTCTCTCTTTATATATATAGATAGATTAATAACCATAGCCAATCTGATTTGGTTCAAATCTCAATTAAGGTATTATCTAAATACCTTTACATTATAAGCAAAATACCACACACTTGCTGAATGATTTAATCAAAAGAAGTATAAATGCTGTAAACGAAAGGATTTTGCGAAATTTCTACGAGATCTAAAAAAACGTTGCCTACTCCCGCTGTTACACAGGCCGCTAGTCCAAACTAAGTCGATTTATCTGTGATTTTATGAACCGTATAACAACACTAACCATAATTACCCTTTAGTAATTGTTTACGTCGCAGATTTACATAGGGCCGAGATTTCATCGCATTAGACTTCGGACTGCGAGGTGGCGACGTCTACGGCTGAAAAACGCCTGAATAAATAATGTAAAGCTCAGAACGCGACGGCCTACGCACGATTGGATTTTAACTTTTGTAATCCGTTTAAATAAATAAGACAAGTATACACTGACACCTTATCCCAAAGTTGGCAAAAGTAGGTATTCTGTTTGTACAAGACAGTCCACTTTATTTTGACGGTGTGACTGGGCCTCTAAAAATCAAATGTAATAAAATCCTGCAAATTGCTAATACCTTAAAATACTTTACACGAATAAAATTTATTGATAGGTATTTATTACTAAGGATGTCTTAATGAATGTTTTAGTGAATTTAAATGTGACTTTTAACTTTCACGTTTAATTTTATTATAAAATAGCATCTCACCTCACAGAATAATAAAAGTACCTAAGTACCTTAAGCCACGATTACATTTTGTATAGCAGTTCCAATATCTTATCTTATAAATGCTAGCATGGCACATAATATGGCTGTCTTCTGCACGACACGAGTTCCTTTTGTGTTTATTTATATCTTTCCTTTGTGTCAGGAGTCCTTTTACTGTCCCAATACTGAATGGGCTGACAGAATTGCAATAATGGATTTATATAAATAGAATCTTTACATTAAACAGTCACTATCTAACTCCGGAAACGATTCTGTCCACAGGTCATCACTATCCCTAATAATCCCTTTTTACAATAGGTATAATATAATGTAACTGTTTCTGTTTGACCGATCTTCATGAAATTTGGCAGAATGGTAGTTAACATCTTGAGGGAGGACATAACATAATAATATTATTTCTGTATAACGCGGTAACCCAGATTTGGTGTAGAGGGTGTAATTTTCTGAGATTTTCATATTTTATACATGGATCAACTTTTAATAATAATGAAGGTAACTTATTTAAAAAAAATACTGAATTGAAGCAGCCTCTTGATGTATGATTGACAGGTTTGCCTGACAACTAATTTATAAAATACGTTCCGTTTAAATAGGATTAATTTGGCAGTTGACCAAAACAGCGGCTCATCTAGAATTTCTTTACACTATAACAACACACAGTTAATGCGGCTGTTTGATTTGATTCACGATTTTACGACTACAGTACGATTATAAACTGGGCCATAAATCACGGAAAAGTCAATCATAGCAAACGCCAACCGCCAATCGCAATGAAATGTTATCCGCAACGGAACGCATAGCGCAGCCACGCGGACTCCGGAATGGCAGCGACACCAACTGATTAATCGGGCACTATTTGCTCTATCAGTATCAGTAAGGCTCGGGTTCGAATCCTGGCATGTACCAATGAGTTTTTCAAAAACTTACGTACATATTTATCATGTGCTAGTGATAAATAATCACTAGCTCGAAGGTGAAGGAAAACATCTTGAGAAAACTCGCAGTATGTGTAAATAGACCCGGTCCGGCGATGGGCTCACCACCTATCACGTTTAGGGGTCCAATGTATCTCGTGAAATGTGGGTATATCCAGTAATGGAATACCTCTGCCTACCCCCTCGGGGATAAAAGGCGTGAGATTATTTATTTTTATTTTTTATTTGCTCTATTTCAATTATTACCCCGGAGGTGGTACTTTACACAGGGTGTTTTATTTATGTTAAAATTAATGAGAGAACCCCTCGTCAACGGGATCTGCCATCCCGTACTCCCGATATGTCGGTAGGTAAATCAAATCATAAATTCAAGAGAGTAAGCAACTGTGTGAAGCGGTTGTGAACACTATCAACGCCACTCTACTATTGATGTCGTAAAAGGCGGTTATGAGGTGACATACTGCTTTGAGCCCCGGACTCAAAAGGGGCTTAACCACTAACAGTATAGCACTCCCAACGAGGGTCGGAAAAAGGCGGCCGAGCGAAAAAGTTGTCAAACCTTTTGCAGTAGCTAGACATAACATAGGTACTGAGTCGACTATACATAAAGGGGAAAGTACAGGATTAGTGCCAAATGCCCCCCAATTGCAGCGCTCTGCGGTTCAACTCGCGTAGTTCCCGTTCCCGTGGTAATACGGGGATAAAATATAGCCTATGTATTATTCTGATGTATAAGCTTTATAACCGTAAAGTTTCATCAAAATCCGTACAGTAGTTCTTGCGTGAAATAGCAACAAATATCCATACACACAAACTTTCGCGTTTATAATATTAAAAAAAAACTAAGATTGTCTCGTAATATTGTATGAAATGTAGACGATGGACAAAAGTCCGAGCAATCATAATACCAGTTAGTGAAATTAAAATATCACGGCATTTACAATAACCCTGCGATAAATGCATTCGATATACCTTTGATCAAAGTCACATTTGAAAAATAAACCTAGCTTGGTAGTAGATACCTATTCCCGAACGGCACACGGCATATTATTCTAATAATCTTGAGCTACCCTATAATTTTATTAGTTTTTAAATACATTTGAACAGGGGGCGACATATTTAAAACTGAAACATCAATTTCCTGTTGCAGTGAAAGTTCTAACAGTACCAAAATTGATTAAACGGAGGGTGCACGGCGCGCTCTAATTGAATAACGTAAGCCTCCCGAGAGAGTTGCACAGGATGTATCTTTGAATATATGATAAATATTAAATTAATGATATACCGGCTACCCACAGTACCTACACAGCAAATAATTAAAAATATATATTCTAGTACACAATTCGCACACAGTTATTTAGTCGAACTAGGTATAGTCCTACGAGTACCGGGCCTACATTGCATTTGTCTTTATGCTAATACTAACAGCGCCCCGCGGTTACACCCGCGTAGTTACTGATCCCATGGGAATACGGGAATAAAATATGGCATATGTGTTATTCTGATGTATAAGCTATATAACTGTACAGTTTCATAAATAACCGTTCAGTAGTTTTTGCGTGAAAGAGGAACAAACATCCATACATCCATACTCACAAACTTTCGCGTTTATAATGCGTTGCTCCGTTGATGCGTGAAAAATAAAAACACAATTCACACACTGAAACTGATTCGGATATGATCTGTATATATGATTATCTTATCGCTAGACGTTACATTTTCTCCGGAAAAGAAGACTGAATTTCGCGACTACACTAATCTATTGGCTACATACCTACAAGTTTTAAAATATTATCAGAGCCTTTTAGAATAAAAAAAACGTGTAAACGGCACTTAGAACATTTTGGGATGACCGGGAGGTCACTAAGCAATACCTAGGTTTGACTAACTGGCTTTCGCGTGAATAAATAAGCGTCCGGGGAATAATTCATTCGTGATACCATCCAGGGGCGGCAAGCCGCGTGGTTATCAGCCACAATATTCACGAGGTTTATTTGTTGACTCGGGCTAGTTTGTTCCCACTTTGCTCACATAAATGTTTACTTCTTCTACAGACAACAGTGCCACCTATCAGGTCAAAATGTGAATCTGAACCATCCAGAGACTAACAGGAATCCGCAAAACTTTTTTTTTTATCAAAATCAGTAGCCATTTTCGAGTTATGACGAAACTAACATTGCAACGTAAGACTAGTTTCTTAATAGGATTGTATATTTCGCTGTATTACATCTGGCTGGCTGTTTTAAAAAACACAGCCGGTTTTTAATAAGGCGGGCTAAACGAAAATCTGCTGCAGTGTATGTTTAAACAACAATAATAACAGAAAAGAGACAGCTAGTTTTTATCACATGTCCGCACGTATCTTTAAGTTGTTAAAGTGACGGAGGCAATAGGCGACAATTGTCGTCTTTTGATAGCTTATTTTTCACTTTGCTAGTAACATTCGACCTCTTGTTTATATGTTTATAATATCATTGATGAAAGCAATCACTGACCTAGTTATTAGCGCGAACTATGCGCAAGTAATGCGGTTGCCGGTATAGCTATTAAACTGTCGACAATGCTTCATCCGCACATATTATATGTTTTCAGGGAATCGTATCTCATAATAGAAATATACAATCATTATTTAATCACGAGCCAAGACCCTATTTTCTGAAACAATAAAATTAGTTTATAGTTTAACAAAATTAAAAGATCCTACATATTTTTAAAACGTGATTTTATTTCGATATACTTACCAAATACTTTCAAATATTATTAATAATTAGAATTGTTACTAAATTAGTAGCTTCTTCTGAGATGTACTTACTTGTAGTAAGGTACTTCGTCATTTTGTATTTTGATTCGGAACCCTAAAAGACTTTAATGACGTGAACGCGTTACCAAAGGAGGGGAGAAAGCTATGAAAACGGAAAAGGATGCTCTCGTTAAAATACCAACGCCAGATTGTTCTTTTGCTATAAAATTTTAATAAATTCTCTCAGCGGGATAGAGCAGTACCTACTGTTTGGTCGAAACGGAAAAAGTCTGAAGAAAAATCTTAATAAATTATTTGAAAATAGCCGTAGGATGGGAAAAATAACAAGACTATTCAAAGTTTCATCCCCTAATATAACCTCTTTAGGGAATCATTTAAAAAAACATTCCGAAGTGCTCACCAATCACTGAGCTAATCTTCTAATTTTAATAAAGATTGATGTCTTCAATTACTGTATTATGTCATTTAAATAAATACAGACACGTCCATTACTGTATAATATTTACTATACATTGTGAAGATCCCTCATGTTACGAATGTCATATTTTTCAGAATGCGAATGTACATACGAATGCAGCGAATGTTTGAGAAGAACTTAAAAAAAACTTTAATCAACTTAATTCATTATTGACATTACTTATAATAGGAATATTTAAAAAAATAGAACAGTGAACCAGTGTTATACTTATAAAGTAATTATATCTAATAGTCAAAGTTCAAAGAGGCATATTCTATTTAGAAAAGAAGCAAGCAAAGAGCAGTGATAGCCCGGACGGTTAAAGAGCCGGCCGAAAATCAGTGAGGCTCGGGTTCAAATCCTGGCATGTACCAATGAGTTTTTCAAAAACTTACGTACATATTTATCACTAGCTCGACGGTGAAGGAAAACATCGTGAGGAAACCCGCAGGTCTCAGAATTAATTCTGAGACATGTGTAAACAGACCCGGTCCGGCGATGGGCTCACCACCTATCACGTTTAGGGGTCCAATATATCTCGTGAAATGTGGGTATATCCAGTAATGGAATACCTCTGCCTACCCCCTCGGGGATGAAAGGCGTGAGATTATTTATTTTTATTTATTTTTATTTTATATTTGTAACATAGCTATATAACTGCCGCTCATGTTACTTGGTCTACGATATATAAAATGAGTATACAAGTCACTCCCCCAGTCCCCACAGCAACTGTTTCTGACGTATGAAATATTATCAGATCCCAGGGCGTTGTTAGAAAGTGTAAGGGATATTTTCGTTATTTTGCTTTGTCTTTTTTACCGACCACGTAAAGCTGCTACTGATCTGACGTACTTAAAGTATACGGGAGAAGTTTGAGGCAACAATTCATAATTTATAATTTATTCAATTGAATTGAATTTATTTCAATAACCGCATTAGCTTTATAGGAGTCGAGATGGTATTCCACTTCTGGAAGGACACACGTCTTAGCAATGTTATTATTTGGACCCCTAAACGTAACAGGCTTATCCATTGCCAGCGGAGTGTTGTTACACCTGCCGCAGATAGAACCAATAATTAAAATTGGAATCGTATTGATTTCACATTTATTACGTAGAGCTTGCTCTACATACACTGCCGGTAATGACAGAATATGCCTAAGAAGTAATGTGCTTCAAAATAAACGATTACGTATAAGGGAGACAATAGCCCTGCTAAGAACTGCGGCTTTCTTTAACATAGAATATTAACAAGAAAAGTACTTGGTGTAGGCATGTTGCAGGCGGTGCGTGGCGAGCCACTGGCGCAGCACGAGCCGCTGCTGCAGAACCTGCGCAGCGCGGCGCAGCCTCTTTTCCTCGGCGGCCGGAAGCTCGGGCAGCCGCTCCAGCTGCTCGGGCGAGCCGCACCCCGACAGCGTCGATATACCTGTGACAACAACCAGACAAAAGATACATATAAGTAGTTTTTCGTGTTCAATGTTGCTCATTAGGCCCAAAAAAAGCATATATATATATATATGCTTTTTTAATATATATATATATATATATATATATATATATTTTCTTATATTTTCTTTACACTGTGTAGGTAAGTTCAAATGGGACCTGTGCTAATCCCCTAGAAATATTAATAGCTGCGACATAGCTGCAATAAAAAAGGTTACCCGTAATACAAACATTCAACAAAATAAAAATATAATTAAGAACTCACAATTTACTTTTACGTGGTTTAATTGCATACTATTACTAATCTGGAATTTAAAGAAAAATGTTATTTCAATTACCTACTTAATACTAATTGACTTTCTAATCGCCATTGCAATTCGATCAATAACTCTTTATAGTATTTTTATAACACATTTGCTCGTAAAAGGTTTCTTATTTCACCAATTTCAATATCGTATTGTACCTCATTACGCCCAAGTGCGGTAATGTAATGTAAAACGCACGGTTTATCAAGATGCTCCGTCTAAAAACGAACGGTACTTTTTAAAATCTTAGCAAAGAGTTATAATGTCAAAAAAGTTGTCAACATTTAATGATTAAACTCAACTTTGAGAGATAAAATATAATAAAGAAACATTTATGTACATAATTATTTAATTTATTTAATTTTGACAGTAAATTACTACCAATTAATCTGCAACAAAAACACAAAAATATTAATTTACTTTATTAGTAATACTGGCTGTTTTTTGTGCATTTGCCTAAAAAAAATGCTGATGCGCGCGCATCGCTAATTTGTGAACAAGTAAAACATATTCCGCGCGCTTTTTCTTAACGCTTTAGTGTTTTTATTCGTTTACTATATTCAGAGTTTTATTTTATTTCCTCGCAAATGTGTTATAAGACGTCGTATGACATACGTGTGCTTTGATATTTACAGACTCAAGTAAGCATACTTGTAACCCTCGCCTACGGCTCGGGCTAGCTGCTAGTCCGAGCCGTAGGCGAGGGTTACAAGTCTGCTAGCCGCTAGCAATATCACCTCGGCTGTAATTTTCAAGCACTTATATCATAATGACACTATTACATTAAATACCTTATCAATTTGCACAGAGGTGATAAAAATGAGTTATCTATCATAAAATAAGCCTGTAACGACACCGTGTCTGTATATGAAATATTTCTGGGATTTTTTTTGCTGCAATGAAGATAGTTATAGATTTAGATACCAAAACAATTTTTTTTTTAATTTTTGACAGTTTGTCTGTTTGTGCACGCATCACGCAAAAACTACTAGACGTTAATAATTAATCAAAGAATAATAAGATGGTTTGTTGTCGGGCCGCGTTGCCTGGAGACGGCGACCTTGGCCTTGATGTGCCCATATGTCACACCACTGTGAAATCGAAGTAAATTTACAATGTTCAGTCTGACCCACCATACTACAAAATGCAGACAGTGTTAGAGGTAAACATATGTTGTCCGCCCCGTAAGTCACTTGTTATCGTGAAATGGCCATTTATAAGGCTAGGCTTTTAAACGAGCGACCATAAAATTAAAATATACCTTAAACATTACAAAATCATATGTAATTTGTACATATTATCGAGTCAAGCAGCGCGCAAGATATTAGATACGAGTAGGTAGGCAATGTACAAGTCCTTATTCGTAGCATAAATGACATAAATGTTACCAGACTGGCTACGAAGAAAGGCTACGAAAATTTTTAAGAACAAAGTATTCCAAAAAAAATAATTTCAGATTCTGGAATTATTGTCACATAATGAAAATTAATATTCTGAATTATCTTTTATATCTTTAGGTGTATGAATAAAAATGAAATGCTGTTCGTTAAGCGCACTAGTTGTTGAGAACGGCTTGATGGCCTGACGGATTTGGTTAGCTACCTGGACCCGAATATATAATCTCTACTTCTAACCTTTAATGCCACTCATTACTCATGTTACAGTTTGCTTGCATTTTAAACAATATGGTATACTAGCTGTGATTACGATCACGTAGTATGCCCAAACAGCGAAGAACTTCATTAAAGGAAACCATAAAATAAGACGGCGAGGTACCTACGTGCCAGGGCCTATGCCGTGTCTCACGCGATGCAGACATTTGACTTGCAAACTACAGTCTTTCGTACAGTTGATTACTAGGCTTGAATAGCACGCGAGGCTAGGTTTTAGTTTTAGGGTTATACCTACGTGGCGAACTACTGAATCGTCACGGCGCTTGTTGCTGTACGTTCTGCTTGAACGACCGGAGGACTGTGGTTCATGCAGCATGAACCCTACCATAGGCCAAATGAATGAATCATGCTTACGAAATACAGACTCTTAGGGACACGGCGCGGTAGCTAATCAGTGCCGGATTAAGCCAACGAGGGGCCCGTAGCCAAAGAGATTAAAATATAATAAAGCATAGAGAGGGCCTTGGGAATATTTTCATACAAAAACTTTGAAGCTCAAGCATCATGTCAGTGAGTATGAACGCGAGCTGTCATTCGATCGAAATCGTACTTTTGGCTTTAAATTTTCCTCGCTTTGCCCCCTCTATGCCTTAGGTATTATATTTTAATAATATATTTTTGCCCGTAGCAAATGCTAAATTTATTAGATTGCTTTATTTGAAAATTTAGGATAGATAATCAAAATTTTAAACATTTTCAAGATTAATTTATTATTATTATATTATTCAATGTGAAACATATTCTAAGTAAATGTAAATAAAAAACCGGCCATGTGCGTTATAGCGGCAACAGAAATACATCATCTGTGAAAATTTCAACAGTGTAACTATCAGCCCCTTTTTACACGTACCGGTTTCCGCCGGTCCGGCGGCGAAATGTATGGCCGATTGCCCGGTTGCCCGCCGGTACGTATGAAAGCGATCGTACATGGCCATATACTTCGCCGCGCGCCGGACCGGCGCAAACCGGTACGTGTGAAAAGGGGCTAAATCTCATGAACCGTGAGCCTCTTTTCACACGTACCGGTTTAAACTACAAAACTATAGTCGTTTTATAAATAGGGGGGATGTTATGTAAACGTGTGAACTGATGCATTTGCATGTGGTTGCGTTAAAACAAAGCTGGTACAAAAACATTAACTCACATGATATTCAATTTGAATTTATATGAAATGGAGGCAACCTAGCTTTTCTCTTTGTTCTAACTCCAAATATAAGCACATAACTTATGGAAAATAGATTATGTATAGATACCTATACCTACTAACACGCCTTATCCCTAACGGGATTGTTAAAGGTACAATATAAAATGTCTGGATATATAAATATTTCACCTGCGTGAGCGCATCGCATTAATGGACTGGGATGCTGTTACTAAAGCCTCAGAACTCATTTCGGGGCCTGCTGTTTCCTCGAGATGTTTTCGTCCACTATAGAGCTATTATAGGTACCTATAGAAAGAGAAATAATATGTAGGTAATTATGTATTTTTTTTAACTGATTGGTGTACACAACAACAAACATCATTTTAGTTTTCGGAGTATTTTTTACAAAACCGAATTTAGTTTTTTTACGAAATCTAAGTTTTTATTTAGGTTTGGGCAGTTTCAACACAAAATATATAAAAACTGAAAACACAAAAGTTAAAAATGTCTGTACAACACGCGAATAGTAATAACACACAGTAACATTTTATTTTACTAATTAGGAAAACGGTGGCCAACTATCTGGGCTATTTTACTTATTTATGGCCAGCACGACGGGATTTTAGGAGGCTACACATAAAAACATTCCATTAAAATTAACCTTCACCAACGCTTTTTTACAATGAAATGTTCGGACAAGTCAAGTCAAGTCAAAAGTTTTTATTCAATGTAGGGGCTTATAAGTCCTCTTATTGAAGTCATTGCGACTCCACCGCTTCGGAATGTATAGTTGAGGAGAAGGACCAACATAAATATTAGGTAGGTGACTATAGGTTGACTTCCAAAGAAACTTTGACAGAGATGTAGTTTTAAGCAAGCTTCGAAACAGATTGATTTGTACTTGCAAAAAAATATCTGGAAGGTATTTTCAACTAGTACCTATTGTACATTCCTAGACTTCACAGATATTCGAAAAATATATGTATATATATATATCTACATTCTCATGCATTTGTTTCTTCGGGAGGCCGAAGTTATCCGTTTATAGAAATACCAACTTGTAGTGAGCCCATCGCCGGGCCGGGATGCTACATGCCTCAGAATTAAATTCTTTGACCTGTGGGTTGTATCAGGATGTTACCCTTCACCGTCAAGCTAGTGATAAATATACCACCTACGTAAGTTTTTGAAAAACTCATTAGTAGTCATAAAAGAGTTAGTATATAGGTAAGTCTTATTATATATTATTAATTATTAATATTATAAACGCGAAAGTTTGTTTGGATGTATGGATGTCTGGATGGATGTTTGTTCCTCTTTCACGCAAAAACTACAGAACGGATTTTGATGAAATTTTACACTTACATTGCTTATACATCAGAATAACACATAGGCTATATTTTGTCCCCGTATTCCCACGGAAACGGGAACTACGCGGGTGTAACCGCGGGGCGCTGCTAGTAAATAATAACTTTGCCAAGACGAAAATCCAGGGGTAGCTTTCGAAAACACTCGCAAAAATAAATCGCTAAAACGCAATCACATTTCCCTATATTATGTAACAAGGGTCGGGCATCAATTTTTCATCGTCCTTTAGCAGTATAATTTGGGAGTTTTACGGAGTATTTGCGAACGGAAAGAGCTGGCGGCTGTCCAACGCGCTATTGCAGATGGACAATTCTGGGCAACTTTTACAAATTTTGCCTGGACCAGAGGGGCGGACTTTAACAATCTACCTTCCACGGTTCAAAAGAAAGTACATAAGTTAAAGCGTCTTTTGGGTACGGAACCCTCAAATCTACAATTATTATCATCCGCACGTTACTGTCTTTTCGTGATTCAACATTATACCTATATATTTTATTGTGTAATTAAATATGTATTTAATATAATATTTTTAGGGCTTACAAGCAACTCACTAGGTATTATGTACGTAGGTATGATGCGCGGTTTACTATCCCCATACGCGATGTATGGTCTGCATAACTGCTGTGTGGCTAGTTGCGCAGTTGTGCATTATGCGCGCGCAATTTATAATTTAGTAACATGAAACAAAAAAAAACAACTAATCTTTGAAGGCACTGAAAAGATTTTAAAAATGTAACATCATCATCATAAAATCCCGGAGGCGTTACCCACAAACACCCCGATTTACCCATTCTCAAATTTCTAAAAACCCTAAAGTCGTAAAAGCTACCAACATTCCAGCGTCCTAAATTCTGCGATTGAGGTTGTGTGTTGATACCTACATCAGTAACTCAGGACTCGTCTATACATACAAGTAATGACATTGTTGTGAGGGTGTCGATCTAGGGGGAGGTAGGATGTAACTAAACTTAACTGCATTTTTTAATTAGTGTACCGTGACTGTACCCAACCGTGGGAGATCTAAATGACAACGATAAAAAGCTCTCTTGTAAAGCCTTTAATCTTTGTTATCAAACTCACATTCTGAATCTTTACATAACATTGCAGTTTGTTTGTCAGATAGAACAAAGGCGGAGATCCTCGAAACTACAAGGTTGACACTACTTGGCCCCAACCCTGCTCTGCTGGGCACTGACCTTTTTGAATTAGTTCCAAGTGGTGCACAGTGTACCTCCTTCGTGCGACCGTTGGTGCAAGTTATCAGCACTTTTGCGATATAGTTGTAATAATCGGTGCAGATATTTTCGTCCTGAATACAATGTTATAAATCCAAATTATAGTAACATACTAAAAAACCACTCCTGACCCACCCCAATTTTAAATGTTTCGCCACGTCATATAAATAAGCAGTAACTTGATTGACTGTCTATCTTACACCTGTGCAGTTAGTAGCAGCCACTCGTATGAAGTTTGAAACAAGGTTTTGTCAAGTGTTTGATCACAAATAGTCACAATGTTCACCTGGTGTTATGTGATGAGGTGGCCGACGATAGATCACGCTTACCCTTGAGCATAGTGAACCCTTCGGGAAATATAGATTTAAGCAGGGAATTCGATTTCGTATTGGTGGAATTTTCATATTCGGCCCTTGATGTCATGGCGAGGGATGATTGAATAAGATCATGCAATACCTGCGCAGTTTCCGAAATACACTCGGCGTCAAAAAAATCTCACCTTTGAAAAACCACTTTTAATCCCATTTAGAATCAATGATGATGGGACTATTAGGTATCATTTTATAGGTCTAATCATCAACATTCAGAAAATCGTACTTTAGTCTTGCTAGGTCACAAAAAAAGAAGTGATTGCAAAAGAAGAAGAAAAAGTTTGTTGACAAAGAATGCTTAAAAATTACTTAAAACCTAGTTTTACCCCCCCCCCCCCTTTTATACCTCTAAAAGGTAGCGCAACTAGCGGCCCTTTTATAAAGTAATTATGCATTATTTTTGTATAACGTCGTTATTTGGGTGAAATGTTTTTTTTTTATGGCATAAATGATTGTTAATTTTAATGTCGTTAAATTAATGTTTAAAATGATACTTAATAGTCCCATCACCATAGAATCTAAATGTGATTAAAAGTGGTTTAAAGTATTATTTTCCGAAGGTGCGATTTTTTTCACGCCGAGTGTATAACCTGCTAAATACTTTGCACCTGTGCTAAAGGCTCTGAAAAGTTAGACTCGACAATAGGGTCCTTGTTTCGGAAGGCACGTTAAATTGTTGGTCCCGGTTTTCGTTGTGTTTACGCACAATGGAAGTCGTTAAGCCATTTCAGATACCCTTAGGTGGCTTGAAAAATTCTGACTGTTAAATGGCCGCCATCACCCCACAACACCATCTCCCAATCCGCGGTAGGCTCGCGTGGGAGAGGTTATAGCCCATACTTCCTCAAGACTCTTAGCTCAGCAGTGGGCTGTTACGGGTTGATGATGATGATGATGATGAAAAGGGTCCTTAATAATCCTAAAATTAAATTTGATAATAATGATCGCACTTCAAAATCCATCAAATACCAGAGGTAGAAGGAGGAGGCAACGTGAAATTTGACCGACCTATTCCTTTGTGACCTCACAAAGGAATAGGTCGGTTATATTTCATAATGTGACTGCAACGTCCAACGAAGACTGTTGTAGTTTTTTTTCTTAGGATATAGGCTGTGTCAATGAAATTAGGCTTACATCTTTGCACACATACACAAAATCATTACCTTCCTTCTGATGCAGTGGGGTAAATTGACTTTCAGTGCGAGAACTTAGTCAGTTCCTATTTGAACAAAATTGTACAACTAGTGTCTGAGAATACCACAATGTGCTTCAAAATTTTACATTCTTCGCTCAAAGTTTATGTGATACACCATCAGCGAAATTTACAGAGTGCTCTCACAAATTACCCAGATGCAGCTATTTCTGCATTTCACTTTTTCAGCTTTATGCGGTAAGCGCTCCTCTATCCGAGGGTCGACTTGAATCTTTTATATATATATGCAGTCTTGTAACTAGATATACATATATTTAGTGTTAATCTGTACTATATAAGATACAAGCAAGAGTGATAAAGATTTTTTATCTTTGTAATGTGGATATTCGGCTTCTAAGTAGCCTATATTCTTTGTAAGTATCTTCTAATTAAACAGTTTGTCTAGTCAGAATTTAACTATTCCTTATTTTTCTGCAACTTGATTTATTTTTTATTTATTTTACCCTGTCCTCCGATCGGAACTCCGATTGGTAGGAGGAGTAGGAATATTTTTTCCCACATCTCATAGTCTGGCGTCATTTTGCGAAAATTCATAATCATAAACAAATTACTCCACACAAAAAAAAATTACAGTATGTGTATTTAATTCATCCAAACATTCTATGCACAAATCGTATTTCTCATGAAAGTTCGCTGTAAAAGGATTATGTCTCGCATTTTGTTGTAGGTCAAAGGTACCTACACCATTTGTGTTCTGCGTGTTCGACGATTGATTTTCGTATAAATAGTAGGTACCTAGTGGTCTGAGATGTAGACGTTAGTACTTTGGTATTAAGAATACATTTTATCTTTGCGTGTGATAGCGGTCGAAAATATAAACCCACCTCTCTAATCGTGAGTATCTTAAATGGTGAAGAGTCGCATTTGACCATGGCACTTATCGCCTTGTACTCTGGTCCCCGAAAAGTGGCGAGTCATCCACCAAAAACAGCAATCCCAAGGATTGGTAGCGGTAGGCTGGTCAATTGCTAAATTTTAGCAATAATAATATGGATAACTTACTGCGTCGACCTCAAGAATTTGGTGAAGGACTAAAGGTAGTTATATCTTAACTACTCTATTCCTGGAAGAAGTCAGTTTTCACCAATTTATTATTAGGAACCTTAGACGAGACAGGTGATGAGCCTGGACCCCTTTGCTGTACACACGTTTAGGATACCTACTGGAGAATTATGGAGCTTGGTTTCCTCACGGTGTTTTCCTTTACAGTTTAGGTTAATAAATGTGTTAGTAGTTACTACGTGAGTTTTCTTAACGTAAACTAACTTTCAACAGGACTACTGGGACTCTAATTTGTAACGCTTCTTTTGTCCCTTCAGCGGTGATAACTTTAAATAGATCTTCAATACCGTTCAACACGCTCAAAGGACACTAATAGAGAAACATTCCCAGAAACATTGGTTTCCGCGTTGTACAATAAATACAATAGGATTCCGTACAACCGTACAAAAAAATACGTTTCCAGTATAGTAACCACCTTTAAAATGTACCTTTTTTATTTGTTGTTATAGCCTCCATAGCAATATACACACTCTGGAAAATTTCCAGTGTCTACCTATAACGGTTCAAAAGATACAGCACTGTACTGTAACAGACAGAGCGGCGGCGCAAAGCCTTAGTCATAAGGTAAGCACCCTTTAGGTACGGAACTCTGAAAGCGGTGTGTGATAGATAGCACAGTCTAAAGTAAAGATATACCTAGTTAGCGGTACAGAAACGAGCTTAATATGTTGGAGTACGGTATTATGCTAATTTATTTATTTATTTATTTACAATAAGTATTACATTTTTTAAATTGTAAGTACTCGCCAAACTGCATAGCAAACTGCATAATGAAAAGTCAGCATTTTAATGGATGGTCCAATTTATGTAGCTACAGTTAAAGTTCAGTATGACGTTGGACATATATGTAGGCGGTAAATTTTACTATACATATTTATAAAAGCGATGACTCACTCATTTCCGCATGACATCTTGTAAAACTTATTTCATCTTGTAAAACTACTGGGCGGATTTTGACGTGATTTTCATAGTTTGATAACTTAGAGCTCAACTTAAAATTCACCTGATTGAAGAAAATTTTTGAACAAGATAAATTACCCATATAATCACCCTTTTGTGAACTGTGGAATGAGCACAAGAGTAGGAATTCACAGACCAAAGTTAGTGTTATTTTATTAGCTACTAGCGATTCTGCGCGGTTTCGGGAATACGGGAATAAAATAAAGCCTATGTTACTCAGGAATACGAATACTGTAGTTTTAAATTAGTAAAAGAATTTTTTAAATCGGTCGAGTAGTTTTTGAGTTTTTTCGTTACAAACGTACAAAAATACAAATCTTTCCTCTTCATAAATGTTATTATATACAACTTTAAGGTACGGTAAGGTAGATAAGGTGCATTTACATCTCAAAAGTATCTGCAAATATACAAAAACATGAATCGTATGTTGATGGATGGATCTATAATAATGATTAATGGGTGATAAACCCATTGCGATACCAGTCAATTATCTAAAGCGTTCTGTTTGGATAGGCTGCCAATTTGATCAATGCTTCTATTCAGTGATCTATATATATTGCTTTTAGGATTTAGGCAACCACTAAGAAGGGGTATTTTGAAAGTCCCGCAGGAATAATATGTTTGTTTACAATCGCGTTCACGAAAACGGCTCTAAAGATTTAGTTTTAATTTAAAACATAGAGGATTAAGGAAGAAAAAAATTATCTAGCTGCTATAATTTGGAGTCGCAATGACTGAATGAATGTCAATAAGAGGACTTATAAGCCCCTACATTGAATAAAAACATTTGATTTTGATAGTACATTTAGGAATAGTTTTTGCACGCGGCTTTGCTAGCGTCGGTCTGTTTACCAGTACTACTATCAAGTACTCATGCCATTTTATATGCATGTTGAAATTGTTGAATGTCAATCGATTGGTTATTGTGGCTCGATCAACATAAGTTACTTTTTAGTAGTCGGGTTTTAATTTCAGCTATTTGAATATACTAGTTTTTTATGAGTTTTCACGACTACTCGTGAAAACTCATAGAAAACTACTCATAGCTTTCTCTTGCAGGTACTTTAAAGTATGAAATAATGTAAAAACATTTTGTTGATTAACCACGACGAAACTATACCCCGATAGCTTAAAGTAATAATTTGAGGCAAATGCACAAGCCGTGAGACGCAGTAAAAAAGTAATAATCGTATATTCTTCAAAAAAACCAATATTACATTATTATGAATGTTATGATACAGGCGAACGTGGGAGAATAATTTTATAAAAGATGGTACCTGAAAACTGTGACACTCCAGACAGCATAGAGAGTCCAGAGTGGCGGCTGTGAGATGGATGGATCATCCCTATGGAGCATATCTCCGAATCCTCGAACTGCCACATCTCTGGGGCGAAACTGACGCTCAGCTTTTGAACGGGACCGAGGAACATCAACGTCTATCGCGAACACCTCACCGCATCAGACGTCTTTATGTCAAGTTATTTACAGCGAACACAAAGGACTCTCGCTTAGCGGATTTACTAAAATCGTCATTTATTGATTTATTGAATGAATTTACGTAAAAAAATTAAATGGAATCGTTTTAAAAAATAGAGATAATAGTCTTTATCACATTATGATTAAAAACGATCATAATTAAGTGATGTGTCCAGATATGCATGAAGTTGTAAAGTCCGCCCGGCGCGGTGGCTGCGGCACGACTGAACTGAACGGATAGATAAGCTCCGCTGTGGGGTCAGGAGCGCTCCCACCCCTACGAAGGGAGGCAGGGTGGGGTGGTCGACGTCACGGGCCGCCACCCGCGGGAGCACCGAGCACGGCTATTGATACTCTCGCTAAAATTCTCGCTTTGAACCGCTTCTAATTAAGTTCAGAGCTTATCTTTTTAATAGGCTTTGAAAAAGAAAGAGCTTTAATCAGATCTTATTAGAATTAGTATTTCATGAGTAAACTTCAATTTTGGCCTGCAAGTTCAAATTCACCTTTGAATATAAATCAGCTATTTATTAACCTACATGTAATGGTACAGTTTGGTACGTTGATTTTCTTTGTCCTCATTTGTTATTGTGGGAATTTCAGAAGAGGCTTACTCACTATTGTCTACATTACATTCTAAAGAATACCTTTTCAATCATCAACACATCCCAATTTTTGTTTTATTGGTTGAGTAGGTATGTGTACATAAAAATTGATAGATCAGTCAGACAGAATCTTCTTTTATACTTGTACATGCACACAAACAATTCATGACAAAGATGACAAATGTGTTTAGTTAGCAGCTTCAAATACTATTGACAACAATCATTATCAACCTCTAAATAAAAACATGCCACTTGGGTTCATAACAAACACAATGCCATCGAAAACAAAACTTGTAAAAAAACAAGTCGTAACTCAGTTCTTCTATCGTAAAAAGTTGTGAGATCCATGTAATATCAAGTCGGTTAACTTATTCAGTCCCTACTAAGAGACGTACTGTCTTAAGTAATTACGTAATTAGCTAACCTAACAACCTCATATTAAAAATCTTTTATGTTTTTAAAAAACAGAATGACTTGGTCATCGCATGGAAACACAATGTATATCACAAGTGATAGGTACATATTATATTAAATTAGATTGTTTAGTGTGATTGCCAAGTCAATCTATTTATTTAAAACATAACAGATTTTTAATATTGTTATGGTCCTATCATACAAGCCCAAACTCAAGGGTCTAACGAGTAGTCATTGCGGAGTTGCGATATCCACCTCCTGGCTCTATCATCAGATCAGCTCTGTGGTACCATAATATTGCATTGTCACCGAAATTCACATAAGTATACCAAATTTCAGCTCAATCGGTTGAAGATAATATCTGCATCAAAATTTAGGTGTACATGTAATTTTGTAATCCTATAAAATAATATAGGATTACAAAGTTATTTATGCAGTTGGTGTATCTAGAAACCTGGACCGAAATTGCAAAATATTTGAGTTTTTCCTTGATTTGTACACTAAACACTAATTGTATTCTAAATTTGAAGCTCTACGACTGCTACTGCTGCTAAGGGCCTTAGAGTTTTGATGATTGGTCAGTCAGTCAGTGAGTGACAAAATTAGGAAACTTGGACTATTTATAATTCTTAAACTACCGGTTCAAATTGGATGAAATTTTAGGTATACTGTGTTTTTACAATGCCTGCTTGGTTACTGAAAATTCAGGCTTCTAGTCTTATCCACAACGAGTTAGCTAAATCATTACTGTGAACTGTCTGTAGTACCTATATTAATCATATATCTACTATATAAAAATAAGTCGGGTTTAACTATAGTTTAGCTATAACTCCAGAACGGCCGGACCGATTTTGATGAAATATAATTTTGTGTGGGTTTGAGTGGGTCCAGGGATGGTTTATATGGTGGCAAAACAACGTTTGCCTGGGGCCACTAGTATGTATATATATTAGTTAGTAAGACAATTACCTACATGTTGTTAACTACTGCTAACTTGCTTTTTAATATACTGCCCTTCTTAACTCTTATTAGTATATTTCATGGTCTACACTAGAAAGTTTTTGTTTAAGTCTAGACATTTTAAAATATATTAATATTATAACATGATAGAGTAGGTAATCATCTCTGGAGATATTGATATGATTCACATTTTTTTAGTGTGACTGACAGATATTAATAGAGGTCCAGAAACAGTAAAAAAACGGGTTCCATGGGGGGAATGGGTAAAACTTTAGTATATGGACCGTCGATTTAAGGGGGGGGAGGGGGGAGGGGGAGAGGGGGAGGGGTAGGAGGCCCCCCCTGGTGGGGAGGGGTTGCGGAACACTATAGTTTTTGAAAAAAAAACAAAAACCTAATTTTGAGGTTATGTTGCGTATGGAAAATCACTACCGCTTGTTAAAAAAAAAGGTCATTAGTACCAAATTTCGAATTCGTGACGGCTCCGGCGCTGCGGAAATTGCAGCCCCTCCGCCCTAGCGTAACTAAGCACAGGCATATGCGCCAGCCTACGCAGCTTCGGCTTTATTGGTCGCCATCGGCGACCAGCCTCCGCCGCTCGGCTCGCGCAATGCCTGTGCTTAGTCACAGCGGGCGGGGGCTGCATTCCCTACGCGCCTCCGGCTTATAAAAAACACTCTAGAGGTAGGACAGATAAGACCACGTGGAAATCGGGGTGGGCAGATTCGGTTCCGAGACAGTTAGTGACCTAATCTATCCCATTCGGGGTGGGCAGATTCGGTTCTGAAACTGTTAGTGACCTAATCTATCTCATTCGGGGTAAGCAGATTCGGTTCTGAAACTGAGGCCTAATGTATCCCAAAAAAGTGAAACGACGCAAAAAATACGAAAGTTTATGATAATTTTTTTTGGAAAAACTAATTTTCCGCAATTCGAAACTTTGCAAAAAGACTCTTTGGGATAGGACCTTTTTGCTATAACATTGCCGGAATCCAAATCCATAGTTGCGTTTTTTTTCATACAAAAGACGAAACTTTATGATTTTTTTTTGGAAAAACTATAATTTTCCGCAAGTTGAAACTTTGCTGAAAGACTCTTTAGGCTAAGACCTTTTTGCTATAAAATTGCCGTAATCCAAATCAGCGGTCCATATACTAAAGTTTATCCGGGGAATGCATCTAAGAACCATGGCGAAAACATGAAAGGCAATAATCCCCAACATTTTCCTTTTGATGTTAATTACAATTATGAAAAAGTTATGGTGGGATCCTGTTTGTGTTTGTGTAATAGTCAAGTACAGGGCAGGACCATCCAGTAGATAATCTGATGGATAACATCATATTTTTTAGGAAACTTAGGTATCTGCTCAGTCAAATAGACTTGAATTGTTTGATGAAATAGAAAGGAGAAAACTTTAAATGTATTTAATTCTTTTACATGTGCTCACACAATGAAGAGTGAACAGGAACTAAACTTATTGTCTAAATATTTGCAAAATTATGGTAACATGCAATACAATCATACATAAAATACCTAAACCCTTACAGATCTTAGTTATAAGATTATTCCAATTAATTTATTTAGTCTTACCATAATCCCTGAATAACTTCTTATAATCGCCAAGATCGTTCTGTTCCAGCCAGTCGTCCACTTGGGCGCTTTCGTCCTCGAATATCTCGGTCAGCACTACCTTTACCAGGTATACGAGCGAACACAGACATAGTAAAGTGCCGACACAATGTACTTGCTTATACATTTTTACCTATTTTATTCATAATTTATAATAAATTTTCAAAATAAACAACCGGAACGCTCCCATTTTATTTGCTTTACTTGGCATTGTTTTTTTGTTTGTCAATGACATCATGTCATGTCAATTTTACTTAACTTTTTTTATGTTTCATTTTTAATCTGTGACCATGCGGTTTATATTATGGGGGAATGAGATGCAGTATAAAAACGATATAGGAGGATTTCATAGTGCTACTTCTTTCTAGACATAATTATAGCACTTCCGAAACACAACTACACGTTCCATTATTTGTACGCCATGTGACGAGTCACGATTCCTTTGATGGTTTGAATGTTTTTCATTGGCGCGTAATCTCTTCCTACTATAGTCTATTTCGCACCAAATGGGTTCGGTGACAGTTCACATTTTTCCTTTTTACGCATACAACTTTCTAGTAAGAAAAATAGATGGTTCCAAAAATAATGAATAATTTATTATTATGTCATTGCTAAAATACAATAATTGTCGCCTCTAAAATTCTAAATTAAAATCTCAGACAATCAAAATCAAGAAAAATATAAAAAACAATAGATAAATAAGATATCCTAAAAATACGTATTGCGTGGAACGGAACTTTTACTCATAGGGATTGACACAACTTAATCTACATTAAATCGATGAATCGAAGCGTTTTGGCGGGAATCCGAAAAAACGTGCAATGTTTTTGTAAAATTTTCATTTTGTTGTATCTTTTGGGTTTTGAAATACTATAAGTGTATTATGTGGCAGGGGTCTGTGAAAGTGTACAGTGATTTGTAGATTCGATAGTGTATGATTATTTTCGTATTGCATCAAAAAGTCGATGACATTTTTTTTTATTTTACAATGTTTTTCCCTTATATAACCAGTGAAATTTAAATATATTCAATAAAAATTAATCTAGAAAAATCATTCTACCAATAAAGTATAAAATCGATTCCATTTCCTTTACAAACTTACTCGAAACTTTAGAAAAATCGATTGGATTTCATTAGGACACATCACTTCAATTGTCAACAGTGGGTCTAAAATGGCCACTTTGAGCAATTCCTCTGAGCAATTCTCCTTTTCTGAATTCCCAGCTAATCCTAAGCAATTCCTCTAAATTTCGTAAAATGGTCCCATAATTTAGTGATTCACTGACAATTTAATTCATTAGCAGATTCGTATTTGGTGAAAATTTCGAATATGAATCGAAATAGAATTCTATTATGATTCACCCGAAACGGCCTTTTTAGACCCGCAGTAAACTGTCACCGAACCCATTTGGTGCGAAATAAACTTATAAAAAATTATGGATGTATGGATGTTTGTTGCTTTATGGATGTATGGATGGATGTTCACGTAAAAACTACTGAACGAATTTCGATTAAAAATAATAAATAAGTAATCTCACGCCTGTTATCCCCGACAGGGTAGGCAGAGGTATTCCATTTCTGGAAAAACCCACTTGCGGCGTGCAGGTACCTTAGCCTATCAACGTTTTTTAATCTACCCATAGGTCAACTCTCCCTCTCGAATGATCCCGGTCTTCAAGCATAAAAGACGAACTCATATCAGGACTCCGATTTTATATTATGCTGGCTGGCTGGTTAGTAGGCCTATGGAAGATCGTATACCTACCTACATGGAGTAGGGGTACTCCATGTAAAGCACGGAAAATTCCTTTATAGTAGAGGATCCGAATATAAGACGACCTTCACGGAGCTGGATAATGGATGAAAAGTATTTTATATCAAATTTAATAGGTAGGTATGTTAAAAAAGATGTCGCGATTGGGTTGGCTGAAAGACTATTAACACCAAATGTGTAGTGGCACTGGGCCACTAACTATAAGGTTTGGAGTAAGATACTTGAGGAAATAAATTAAATATTGGTTTTCACGTTCACACAGCAAATATATTATCAATCAATTGTCTAGAAAACAAAACTGCGACATCTAGTCACATTTTCAATTCAAGTATAAAAAAGTATTTATGTTACCCTCTATAAGGAGGCTCTACATTACTCCCTCAATTACCTACGTTTAGTAATAACATTGAATAATTTATAATGTACTAACATACATAGAAGGGACTGATTAAATATCACATATCGTCGCACTAGAGTGAAAACCTCGTATATGAAATTTCATGTATTTTTTATTACATATTTGGAAAGAAAACCTCGTAACGGAAGTATCATGTCTATGATATTAACTTGAGTACAACTAGAACGTCCGTTACGAGGTTTTCTTTCAAAAATATATAATAAAAAAATATGTAAGTACATGAAATTTCATATACGAGGTTTTCATTCTAGGGCGACGATATGCTTTTATATTATGTACTTACTAATGGTTAAATAGTCTGTTGCAGATTTGGAGGCCTTTGATGTTTGAAATCAATTTGAATATAATTAATATTTATACCTATAAATATAAAAGTACCTACGTGGTGGTACAAAAAACTATTATTATACTTAATAGCGGGTGTCCAGCGGCGTTGTCCGGTCCAGTAGTTTTCGCGTGACGCGTGCACAAACAGATTGGAGTTTTGGTATATCTACATCGCTATCTACACTATCCCTGAAATTTTCAAAAAACAATTCCTGTTCACACAGTCCCGTTGCAGTTTATTATATGTACCTATAGAAAACTACCTAAGGTAATTTAAGAAAAACACACGAAAATATTGCAAGAATTATGTACTTATTAGTACGCAAAGTGACTAAAAAACATAGATGTAAATATTATGTAACTTAAATGAGTAGGTACGCTAACTATAAAACACAGTTATATCTGATTATAAAAAACTTTAATTTTACGTAATAATTGATATTCAATATCACAAGCCGTGCTTCAGGATTTCGAAGAGTTAAAGCTACAAAGGGTTGATCACATTATTCACTAAGGAGCAATCTTAAAATAAATGTTTTTTTGTTTGTTTATTTATTGACTTTGATTTTATCCGCCAGGGAGCAGGAGAGGCCTGTGCCATCTGGCTCCACATTCAGCTCCTCGACCTTGGAGTCGTTGATGACCATGGAGAAGCGTTTGGAGCGCAGCCCGCCGAGAGGTGGCAGGTTGGTGCCAAGGTCGATAGCTTTGATGAAGTTGCCGCTAGGGTCTGCCAGCATGCGGATCTGTAGAAGAAATGTTGTATTGTAAAGGACAGAAGCGATTAATAAAAAAAAACACCAACTTATCAAGTTGTTTTATAATTTGCAAGGTTAAAACGCAAAAACAACACGGAGGCCGCTCGGCCGGTGCTGTCCAGGCATGGAGCACTACGGATTGTGTTGTGTTTTTTGAATTTGTTATGATGCACCCACATATTCGAGATTCGGCGAAAGTTCGCTCGTTCACACGTTTAGAGTATCGGGAATTCGGGCGAACTCGAATGGTGTTCGGGCTTTTGTCGGTTTCCTCGCACAACACGGTTTTATAGCGACAGCGCTAATCTCGACTATGTAGCCGAATCTAATTCGCCAACAAGACAAACAAGGGCCAGACAAACTCCAGCCTGAAACCCGCACACCCAGCTTCACTGGGGCTTACGTTGCACCGGGATGACTTAAAACGTCAATCCCATTATTCGAAGGAGTTTAATTAATCGAACATGTTGTCCTTATTTACATAAAAAAACAATGTGTTTGAAGTGTCAGATAAGCAGAAAACTCTTCAGCTTTTCAAGTTTAGTAAGTAAGTACATACTTAGGTACACTTGCCCTTGAAGATATTATCCTTTATAATATTTATTATTAGTCTTCCAATAATAATACCTACCTACTTATTATAGTGAATGTAATTTGAAAAACCTTTTTGTTCTATGTTTAAAACACTTATATTTTGTAATGTGGATATTGTTACTTTTACTTGGAATGGTAGTTACACACTTTTAGCTTTCAATAAAAAAAATAAAAAAGTTAATTTAAAAAACCAAAAACGTGATTGTTGTAAGATTGTGCAGCACATGGTCTTGACTTCCTACTTCTCTAGTAGTTTTAAATTAACTTTTTTATTTCATACTTTTTAGTTAGCAACCAACTTTAAACCGTTATAAGTCCAAAATGGTCATTCGAAATGGAAAATGGTAAAAAAAAACCTAATTATGATTTTCAAATACCTATCCAATGATACCCCACTTAACATATTTATTCGATTTTCTTATTTTTCTTTTTCAAAATTTGGCGCCAAAAACCCGCCATTTTTTTTTCTAAATTTAATATAAGTACCCAGTGTCATTCTCACTGTAAATACGAATCTAACGACACCTCTCAAGCTAAAATCCATCGAGCCGTTCAGGCTGCAGAGCGTGCCAAACAATTATACATAAATACATACATACTCTCGAAAAACATAACCCTCTTTCTGGCGCAGTCGGGTAACAAGGCACAAAACGGAAAAGAATGACTGGTCAGCTGTTGGCAATTCAGGTAGGTAGTTTTTTTAATGAACTTAGTTGTAGCTGTATGCCGCGCCTCTCACCTGTTTGAAGGTCTTTAGTGAATGTACCATAAAATTTTAAATTATGTTATAGTGTTATGCTTTTTAACAGAAATAAAATGAGGGAAGGTTCTCAATTTGTCTGACACACTTATTACGGTTCTATACCCAAAGGGTTAAACAGGACCATATTGACGCTATAACAACAAATACTAAAAAACAGAATTAAATTAAATATTTAAGGGGCTCCCACACAACAAATGTGATTTTTTGCCGTTTATATATATTAAATGGTACGGAACCCTTGTGCGCAAGTACAACTCGCACTTGGCCGATTTGAAAAAATATTTATTGGTTTGTAAGGGTAAATTTTCTAGTTGGTTCTCTTGTCATCAGGATCTGAAGATGGGATCCTGGAGAAATCTAGGGGAATCTTCAAATATTATACCTTAGCGATTTAGACTCAGGTTTAAACCCTAAAATGAAACATTGTGCGCTTATACAATTAACCAACTAACACATTCTGAAACACTTGAATTATAAATAACATAGCACTTAAAAGAGTAAAAAACCGACTTTAACTAATACTAAAAAAATACATAGAATTGCAATAAATAAATAAAAAAATAATAAAAAAGAAAATTGAGAACCTCTTCCTTTTTTAAAGTCGGTTCAAAGAATTGGGCGAAAAAAAGAATCAATGAAATCAGTTGGCGTGATATTGAGTTATTCATCCATTTGTTGCGCACATACTTAATGCAAATTTTAGACTTATAGGGCTTTCCGATGGATGTTATTAGTCAGAACTGTACAAAATTACAATGGGACCAATCTAAGTACCAGCTTTCAAATAAAAAAAGAATCATCAAAATTGGTTCACCCAGTCGAAAGTTCTGAAGTAACAAACATAAAAAAAGTCGGTTTAAAAGAAAACAGGCGAAGAAAAATAAAGCTTAATAATAATGAAAGAATTTACAAGATTGAAGTGAGTGATTGAAGGTTAAAACTGCTTCCCTTCATTTTAGTTTCCAAGTAAACCATTTTATTGATTGTAGATAATAATATGTACTTTATCATGAATAATATATTGCGAGGGGTACACGTCACTTGAATGGCAAATCAGGGTGGAGGTCATGATGTGGACTTGGTTTATTGATTAAATGTGTGACTATGCTTGTTACCAACATTAAGATATGTGTTATCTAAATAATTATAATTAAGTAACTTGACTTTTTGTTATGAAATTTTAGGTATATCCATTATAGGTATAACCTAAAATGTTTTGTGAATTGGATATAATTTATTTAAATATAATTCTATAAGAATTGTCATTGACTTTATTTTTATGATACCTACCTTTTAATTTTGTAAGAATGGGAAATACATTACTTATCTTATTCTCTATGACAACCACTATTTCCATCTAAAATAGGAAAGTGGAAAATTGGAAAAACAACCAGACTCCTATTTCCAATATTAGCACAGAGATATAAGTTGTGGCACTAATAGAAGACTGTAACAACCTAAAAAGTATAGTAAACACACCTTCCCCTTGGTGTTGTGCTTCTCTCCCCATGCTGCCATTACATAGGGATCGTTCACAGAGACGCAAACGATCTCCCCGACGCCTTCAGACTTCAACTTGTCCGCGGTGTCCACGTAGCCTGGCAAGTGCGTCTTCGAACAGCCGGGAGTGAATGCGCCTGGCACAGCGAACAGTACTACCTTCTTCCCCGATGTAAGCTCTTTAATGTTAACTTTGTTCGCCGGGGAGTCTTCGAATAGATCCACCGAAGGCAAGGTGTCTCCTACCTACAAATTAAAAAGTAAACACTCCAATAGTTATGTAATTTTCCACAACAAACGGTTTAGTGAGTAAGTACCTTGATTGGCGCCATGGCTACGGGCGTTGTGTGTAGTGCACGTGAGGACGCTTGCTTAGCGAATGCAGAAATACAACGTACAATCGATGAGGTAGTGAGAATCATTTGGTAGGTATGAAAATATTTTTTACCGGAGTGCCGATGCCGGATGGAAAATCGATTGTGCGGCCTTGAAGTTGTCACTTGTCGGTCCTGACCTGACACTGACACGACATGGCAATTGTCATTGTCACCTGAGTTTTCGTCTAGGAGTTCATATATCACATTATACGAAGTTATACAAAAGCACTTGGATTGTAGCAGTATAAAATACAAAATATTTCTAAAACTAAAAACCTTAAATAAATTAATAACTTAAATCTATTTTAGGTTTATTATAATGTTATTTGTTTTACTTTGTAGAAATCAATAAATTATAGTTTAAGTGAAATATTTCTAAACGTATTTGTTTATGGCCCACGTTGCATCAGTAAGTAGCCAGTAATTATATAATTTACTTGATATCAAGTAAAATTTGAAACTGTATCAAAGAGGCAAATGTATAAAAATGCTTTTAGAACATAAATATTATTTGAAAATAATATTTTATTATTTATTTTAAAATAGTTTTCGGTACATATGATAAGATGTGTAATGGCAAAAATTTATAGTAATAGTTACTTTAATTACAACTTACAAAGTCTGTCGTCTACTACGTATGGTAATTAAAAAGTCATTATATGACATATATTAATCAACAAGCTTTTTACTGCCACACTCCGAATAAAGCTGGAAACAAATTATCGGACTCGGCTGACGGACGTGTCAGCCGAGTCCGTGTACGCAACTGATACGTGTACACAGTCTTTTGAATTCAACACGCCAGATTTCTGTCGGACGTCCGAACGCTCAAGGTTACGTCCACGACTTACGTCCAATAGTTTGTGTGTACATTCATTATCTAGATCGCGGCTATCAGCCACGTCCGTAAGCCGCGTCCGATAATTAGTTTTCAGCTTAACTCGTTATAAAATTCATAATTTTGAAAAATTACAGATATAGGTGTACTTTTTATCTCGACATACGTTTAAAAATCCCGCCGTAAGACTTCTTCTAAATTACAGTAACTAATTAGATTATAATGTTAGATATTAAATAAGTGATTATATTGAATACGCCACATCGAACTACTTTACAATTTATAACCCAAAGGATAAAATTTTAGTTGAAATGAAACTGGGGTGTGGAAATGTTATTTATAAACTTGCAACATTGCTTGTCTATTCTCTATACCTACCTATCGCCGATTTTTGTCAAGCATTTCTTTCGAATGAGCTTGTTTTCGCTAGGTATTTCTTTTATAATTGTTTTCCCCGTTATAATATGATAGTGCGCAATATTATTGTTTTGGAAGTGAGGTGTTGAGATTTCCTCTTGAAACACTGCGACAAACATGGAGACTCCTTCGATGGACACTGTTTACCAGGCCATCAGCGCCTTGTACGATAACCCCAATGCTAATGAGAAGGAAAAAGCTTCAATCTGGCTGGGAGATGTGCAAAAATCTGTGAGTACAACCGCTTTCTAATATTTCAATCTCGTGACTCATACGCTTTAGATTTTTCTCGCATACTTTTCTATTTCATACACCACGTCTATTTTTGTTCCAGATACACTCGTGGAAAATAGCTGATGAGCTGCTGCAGCATAAGAGGAATATGCATTCGTGCTATTTTGCCGCACAGACTATGAGATCGAAAGTCCAGCATAACCTATCCGAATTGCCATCTGAAGCTTTAGTGTCGCTCCGTAACTCGTTGGTTACCCACTTAGAAAGCACCACTTTTAGCGCCCCGATCATAACGCAGCTCTGTCTGGCGTTGGCTGACCTAGCACTACAAATGCCTTCCTGGCAAAACTGTATTAGCGACCTAATTAAATCATTTTCTAACAAAAACAATGTCGCTCTATTAGAAATATTGACAGTGCTAACTCAAGAAGTAGATTCGTCAAGTCTCAAGCTCGGGGAAAACAGAAGAGAGGATATTAAAAACGAATTACGATCAAATGCTCAATTAGTTTCGCTGTTTCTTAAAGAAAGTGTCTCTAGTTCTCAAAACACAGATGAAGTTTTGAAAGTAATTAAGTGTATGACCTCATGGATACATGTAAAGGCTATAAATATCCAGGAAGTGCCGCAGAACGCTGTAATAGGACTTTGTTTACAAGTGCTAAGAGATCACAATTCAATAAATACACTACACGATGCTGCATCAGATTGTATATGTGCTTTGCTACATTGCTTAGAGGAGAATAATAATAATGATGAAGTAGAAAGACTCCTATTTGATAGTATTGTTGCTTTAGAACAGAGCTACCATTTGGCCGTAGCTCATGAAGAAGAAGAAAAAGTTTCAAATTATGCCAGAGTGTTTACCGAGTTAGCAGAATCATTTTTAGAAAAGATTATTGCTTGTGCTATGAGTGGCAGCACACACTTTGCTATGAGATCTCTAGAATTGACACTGGTTTGTGTAGGACACCATGATTATGAGGTAATTCTAGTTAATTAGGGTAAACATGCTTACTCTCATGTCCCTCTATGCTTTTTATATTTTGTGGCAGTGTAAGCATAACATTTATTCCATCCAAAATAATGATTGATATAAATAATAGCTGACTGTTGAGATATAAGTTTTTCCTTGCATTTATGGAACTATATTTGTCATTCATGTTATCACCACTAACCCACTGGTTCCGGACTCAAATAAAAAATTATATTAAGTACATTTGGCACTCCCAATCAACTCTATTCAGAGTTAGTAGCAAGTTTTGTTTTAGTCTAAATAAGACACAATTACTTTTAAATTATACTTAATTATACATCATTACTATTGTTTTCTAATGATAAAAAAATATATATATATTTTTTTTTAAAAGCAACATACAAATTTCATATATAATTAAGTACAAATGGAAAGTAACTTCTGTGCCTCTTTATGTTTGTTACCTATTTATAGTTATACCTATGAATGAACCAATGTTGATTAAAGGTAGGGAGATAACTTGCATCCTGAGAAAGGATATAAATTATCAATTACTATGCAGCTGAATTTTCCCTTTCAGATAGCAGAAATAACATTTAACCTGTGGTACAGACTATCGGAAGAGGTATACCAGAAAAATCACCAGCCGCTATCAGACACATTCATGCCACATGTTGAGCGGCTGATCGAGGCTCTGGCCCGGCACTGCCAGTGTGAGCCCGACCATACGCAGCTGCCTGAGGAGGGGCAAGATTTCTATGTGAGTGTGTGGGATACATTTTTAAATAAATGTATATAAGTGTTAAATGTAGATAGGTACAGACATTTATAATTTGGTGTTAAAAAAAGTTTAAAGAAACTTGTGGTATTATACCATGAGATTCAGGAGCCATATTTCGGAAGGCATTTCAAACGAAAAGTTTTTAAGCCATGCCAGATAATGTTGGCATCTGAATTAACCACTTTTTCTATCTCATAAACATGCACATAACACAATTCTTTTATCAGTTTTGCTTTCTTTTCTAAGTTTCCATGTTTGAAAACATCAGTTGCAATACAAAGTTACTACATACGTAAAAATCTAACAAAATTTCACTGTTCTGTCTGTAATCTGTGGTTAAAGATCTGCACACAGTTATTATTACTTGTGACAAAACATAGTATTCTACCCACTCCACCAAGTAATTAAAGTGGATTAGAGTATCTTGACAATTACAGCAAACGTCTCTCTGGTCTCTACCCCAAAAGTCCCCAAACGGCACAAACATGTAACCCTTGTTTAGCCAGCGTTCAGGTGGGATTGATGTGAATGGAGCCAATGTGTTGGTACAAGTGGCATGCCACACCAGCTTCTTGCCTATCATATTTACATTTACATAGCCCAGCGGTAATATAGTCAGATCACCCGCCATCTATCATTATCATGTCATGCCATTGCTCATAAATATCTGGGCGTTGATAAGTACCAATGAGTTTTTCAAAAACTTACGTACATTTTATCACTAGCTCGATGGTGAAGGAAAACATCGTGAGGAAACCCGCAGGTCTCAAAATTAATTCTGAGACATGTGTAAACAGACCCGGTCTGGCGATGGGCTCACCACCTATCACGTTTAGGGGTCCAATATATCTCGTGAATAGGGCATGCAATTCGGATATCCGGATATCCGTATTATTCGGATATTCGCCACATTTACTATTCGAATAGTATCTATATAATTATTCGGAATTTTCGAACAATCCGAATACTTAGGTTTTAATTTTGTTTGTTAAAAATTTCCGAAGATGAAAAGGAAGAGACAGCTAAGACATTGAATTAACAATAATTTGTTTGTTTTCTTTATTTATATAGATTTAATAATAATATAGTGAAGTATCAACAAAACATTTGTCCGCAAACGATGACTTAGAAACATTGTCAGGGTGGAAATGGCGCTATTGGATCGAGTAAGAGGAAGAATGGTTCCCCAAACCACTGGTGGAATAAAGAAGCTAGAGAGATAGTTGAACGAAAAAAGAAAGCAATGGATGTATGGGCGATGAGGACCAGAAAACCAGTAGATGCCATAGTGATTGAATATTTAGTGAAAATGGTAGAGAATTAATATAGAAGGATAAAATGTGAAGTGAAAGATAAGATTGAGCAAATGAAGAAGAACATGGATGAAAAGAATGAAAGAAAGTTTTCCGACAACTTCCGGGAAAACCAGAAATTGTTCTGTAAGCAAGTTAGGGTGTACCGGGGAGTGTCGCAAAATACAAGGACGAAGGTGATTAGAGATGAGAATGGGGAGCTAATAACGGAAGAGGATAGAGTGCTGAGGCGATGGATGCAATATTTCGAGGGATTATTTGAATTTGATGATTCCCTACCTCAAGCAGATCTTGCACCTGTACCTGCACCTGTAGATCTGCTTGAGGAGAATAGAGATGAAAACGAGATTAGTGTGCATGATATTGCGAGGCTGAGGCTGCAGGGTATAACAGAATATGTGTAGAAATGCTGAGAGCTGGAAAAGGGGTGGTAGCTTCTTGGTTGTTCTTAATTTTTAAGAAATGTCGGGCCAGCGGTAGAAGTGCCGCAAGATTGGCAAAAAGCCGTAACAATGCCTCTTTTTCAAGGGAAAAGGGTCACAACAAGAAGCCAAAAAAATACCGCGGAATCAGCCTTCTCAGCATTGTCGGCAAATAGATTGAAAGAGTGATGAGAGAGACAGATGAGAAAATATGGGATGTATAAGTGAGATTTAGAAAGGGAATGGGGTGTATGAATCAATTCTTCTCTTTAAGATGCCTAACAGAAAAACACCTTGCCAAACATCAGAAGGTGTTTTCCGCCTTCATAGACCTGGAGAAGGTATATGACAAAGTGAGGAGGAAGGAAATATGGGTTAAATGGCGCCTACACAGACTGGTTTAACATCTCAAGGGGTGTTAGACAGGGCTGTGTAGCATCGCCGTGGCTCTTCAACCTATTCATGGACAGCTGTTTGGATGATCTACGAGAGCGTGATTGTGAATTAAAAATGAGTTCGACCACCATCAAATGCCTCTTGTACGCAGACGACAAAGTCATCCTTGCATTGTCGGCGTCCGAGTTGCAAAAGATGGTGGATATAATGAATGCAGCATTTGAGAAGAAGGGCATGAAAGTGAATGTTGCAAAAACATAAGTGAAGATTTTTGAAAGAGAAGATTGTATGACAGAGTGTGATATTAAAGATCGATGGTGTGAAATTTGAGCAAGTGAAAGAGTTCGTGTATGTGGGTAGCGTGTTTACAAGGGATGGCAAGTTTGATAATGTTATTAAAAGAAGAGTATTGAAAGGAAATGCAGTGAATGGGACTCTGAATAGCCTTGTGAATCGTGTCCAACAAGGCAGGGATGGCTTTGCATAACGCGGTTCTGGTCCTGACGCTGACGTATATGCTAGTGAAACCGATATACGATTACGAGAGAAGTGTGGTTTGAAAGAAGATGTGGTTTGGTAGAAGAGTAACGAAAGAGATAGAAGAGAGAATAAAGTAGTATTCGAAAAATTCGTATTATTCGAAGTATTCGAATACCACTTTTTTCTTAATTCGAAATATCCGAATACCTTTTTCGAACGAATAATGCATGCCCTACTCGTGAAATGTGGGTATATCCAGTAATGGAATACCTCTGCCTACCCCCTCGAGGATAAAAAGGGCGTGAGATTATATTAATATTATATATTATTATATGATAAGAGTCCTGCGGATGTCATTGAAAGACGTTCTGGCGCGGTAGGCTACCGGGCGCTACTCGCACTAGATAACCCGTGCTGCCCGATTTGTTCAACTTATCTCATGAATAAGATTTTGTTATATTTTTACCTTTTGTAAAAAATACAGCATTACATATGACTTTACCTCTTCAAACCATAAGATGCAGACGTATTAAGATTATCTATCGTCCTTGTCCATTCGCGGGTTGCTGCTATATTATCGACATTTATACACCTACACTAACATTATAAAGAGGAAAGATTTGTATGTTTGTAACGAATTAACTCAAAAACTACTAGGCCTATTTCAAAAATTCTTTCATTATTGAAAAACTTACTTTTCTGGGAGTGAAATGGGCTATAATTTTCCTACGGGAACAGCTAGTTATAATATAAATTAACGAGTTTGGTTTCAGGAATTCCGCGTGAAGGTGATGGAGTTGATCAAAGATGTGGCGTTTATCGTGGGCTCGAGCTCGGTGTTCCGGCAGATGTTTGCTGCGCTTCACGCTGACATTTCGTGGGAGACTACCGAGGCCGCGCTCTACGTCATGCAGTCCGTGGCCAAGAACATCCTGCCGTGAGTCAAATTGCACTAGGAGATATATAAAATAACATAACAGAAGGTACCCACCGCTGTTGCGTTACCTATCTCGTTTTAAGGGTTATATACCGAAATGTGAACAATGAACATAGGGGTTCAGTGTTCATACTCCTGCGAGTTCGTTTCTCCGCCTTTGTCTGTCACAGCTGATTATTTCAGCAACTACCAAAGCTATCCACTAGGAATAGTTTTAAATAATATTTGCTCAACCTAAATGAAAACAAAATATGTAATTAAAAAACACTTGTTAATGTCTTGTCAGTGGGCCCACCGTTTCCGGGAGGGTCCATTTACGCCAACACCGAAGAAGCAACAGGTCCTCCACTGACTAAGGGTTAATTTCATTGCCAAAATGGGGGTCACTATTTTTAAATAGGGTTACTAGGTCAAAAAGAGTCAGTAAAGGCGTATTCCAATAACGCGTGGGATACGGTACGTCGACGTCTTTAAACCCAAAACATTTTTCTTCTTTTTGTGTGCCTGTCTGTTCTTTACATAATGCAAAGTTGTATTGGGCATAGCCATTGGGAGCGCTTTATCTAACTCGCAGTCCTACAGCGAACTAGTTCGTTTTTAATTTTCAGTAGAGATAATTAAAATAATGTAGTTCATACATTTATAAACTTTAAAAGCGGCATCACTTCTCCATAATAGACCTGAGGCCAGAAAAATAAATATTTAAAGAACTAAGAAAGATATTGTGGACGAACTACACACACCGGCACAATTAGCGGAACAGAAAAAAAAGGGAGTATTTACGCATTTTTGCGTGTTACTGGCCGGCTAAACAAGCTTTTTTTAAATTTGGGTTTTAATTTAAAAATGGAATACTAAGCGACTGCCCTTTTTTTCATTCTTTTGTTTTAATTTTCATTGATTCATTTTTTCCACCGCTTGTCCGTTTTTAGAAGGTTCGTGAATTCCATTTGAAAAGCTTTGAATTGCAGTTTTTGAGGCTTTTGAGTTTTTTCGCATATTGATAATTTACGAGCATCTAATTATGCCTGATTTAACGCCATCAGAAATCATTAGGGCAGATCAAATGAGGAGAAATGGTCAAACCTACAGATCGATTGCCAGAAGCCTTCGTCGATCGTTATCAACGATTTATCGTAGCATCCAACGATACAGATTGACGAATGCTCTAGTGAGAAGGAGAGGACAAGGCCGGAAAAGGTGTACTTCAAGGAGGGATGACCGTTTTCTCCAACTTCAAGTCCGACGGAACACGAGACTAACGGCGGTGCAGGCTCGAAATTAACTGGAAGAGGTACGAGCAGTAAGGATGAGTGAGCGGACAGTTCGTAGAAGATTCGAAGAAGTGGGTATAGGCTCGTATGTGCCCGCCAAAGCCCCAAAACTTGAGAGACATCATCGCACAAACCGTCTACACTTTGGTCGTGAACATCGTGATTGGGACTTCGACGACTGGGGACAGGTTCTTTTTACTGATGAATGCAGAGTTATGTTAAATCAAATTGATGGAAGGCAGCGAGTATGGAGACGCAAAGGAGAACGGTATAATAATATATATAATATAATCTCACGCCTTTTTTATCCCCGAGGGGGTAGGCAGAGGTATTCCATTACTGGATATACCCACATTTCACGAGATATATTGGACCCCTAAACGTGATAGGTGGTGAGCCTATCGCCGGACCGGGTCTGTTTACACATGTCTCAGAATTAATTCTGAGACCTGCGGGTTTCCTCACGATGTTTTCCTTCACCGTCGAGCTAGTGATAAATATGTACGTAAGTTTTTGAAAAACTCATTGGTACATGCCAGGATTCGAACCCGAGCCTCACTGATTTTCGGCCGGCTCTTTAACCGTCCGGGCTATCACTGCTATATATATGGAGAACGGTATATCCAGTCTAATTTTGAAAATACAGTTGCATATGGCGGCGGTTCAATTATGGTCTGGGGAGGAATATGTTTAGGAGCTCGTACGGAGTTAGTAGTGGTCGATGGCGGGAATCTGAATGCTGATCGGTATATCAGGGAGATTTTAGAAGAACATGTTGTGCCATTTGCCCCCTTTATTGGTAACAACTTCATTCTAATGCAGGATAATGCTCGGGCTCACAGTGCTCGCACAGTACAGACATACCTAAACCATGTTGGTATAACGGTGATGGAGTGGCCAGCACGGTCCCCCGATATGAACCCTATAGAACACGTCTGGGACTTGCTAAAGAGGAGTGTAAAGTCAAGAATGCCCCCTCCCAATAATCTCAACGAGTTGCGAAACGCATTACTTGAAGAATGGCAGAGGTTGCCCCAAGAAACCATTGATAACATCATCCGCAGCATGCCCAGACGGATGGAAACCCTCATCAGAGCACGAGGAGGAAACACTCGATATTGAACAGTCATTGAAATTGTTGTTAAACTTTGGAAAATCTTGAATTTTCTGCTGTTTCTCTATAATTAAAAATCGAAGAAAAATGCATTTTGTTTAATTTAATTTTTATTTTTATAAAATTTTAAGTATGGTGTTACAAATGAATGTCAAAACATGTTAATTTAATTGTTGTTTCATTTTAAATAATATATTGTTTAAAAATTACATTCATTGTTCTAAATTCCCTCTTTTTTCTCCTTTTTTTTTCTGTTCCGCTAATTGTGCCGGTGTGTGTATTTCGTATAGTTCACCAACAGGAGCGCTCTTCCGACCTAAGTCGTTCGCGAACTAGCAAAGACTATACTAGTTTTCGCCGTATAATAGCTTAGGGTACAATTTAGAGCATTAGGCTATCTTTATTGACATAAAGATAGCCTAATGCTCTAAATTGTACCCTAAATAAATGTACTAAATGTAATGTAATAATAAATGTAATAAATGTACGCATAAATTTGTTTGTTGATATAGCGTCGGTCACGACGCTATATCAACAAACAAATTTATGCGCGATATAATGATAAAGTTTATTCCCTTACAATACCATAACGATAAAACTTTACTTCTACACAGAGAGGAATACGAGTACGTACCAAAGGTGGTGGAAGCGATACTGTCGATGCCGGAGCAGACTCACCCGGCGGTCCGCAAGACCTGCATCCTCCTGCTGGGGGAGCTGTGCGAGTGGATCGAGCGGCACCCGGAGTGCCTGGAGCCCTGCATGCAGCTGCTGATGCGGGCGCTGCAGGAGCCGCAGCTGGCCTACGCCGCCGCCGTTGCTCTGCAGGTGAGATGACGCCACGGGACCAAATTCATTTATTTCAGTAGGTATATAAAATACACTTTGAAATGCGAAGAGGCTAACCTGGACCTGGTCATTTGCACGGACTCGAATGCCCATCACCCGCTTTGGGGTTGCGACAAACCCAACACTAGAGGTGAGGTACTTTGCACATACTTATTTTCCACTAACCTTAACATCTTAAATCGCGGTTCGGAACCCACTTGGGTCACAGCTCGCGGACAAACAATTATTGACCTAACACTGGCCTCAGAAAACGTAACGACCCATATCTCTAACTGGCACGTGTCCAGCGAACCCTCATGCTCTGATCACAGGATTCGCTTTTCACTGTCAGCAAACACCAAAAAACCTGAACCTAAACGTAACCCACGGCGAACCAACATACCTGGATACAAACGCCTTCTGGCCTCCCTGTTATCCAGGCACCCAACGCACCCAGACCTAAAGGACCCCATAGAACTCGAAAACACTGTGAAGAAACTCTCGGAATATATAACAGAAGCATACCATGCCTGCTGTAAACTAATAGATCCAAACACCAAGAGCAAGGGAAGCTCTTGGTGGAACACGGAACTTAGTAAACTCAGACAAACATTGCGCCAACAATTCAACAAAGCCAAAAACTCTAGGCTCCCAGAAGACTGGGACAAATATAAAACCACACAATACACTTTTAAAAAACAAATCAGGAAAGCCGGCAGAGTAGCCTGGCGAAAATTCTGTGAAGACATTGAATAGAACAGTGAGGCTGCACGGGTAAGGAAAATTCTATCTACGGATCAGAACCGCACCCTTGGCTCGCTGAAAAACCCAGACAACACATACACTAAATCTGATCATGAAACAAGTAAAGTACTCCTAGAAACACACTTCCCAGACTGCAACCTCTCCGAGGACAAGACATGGGCAAGTGAGCCTTTATACACGCCTAATGACCAAGACTGGTCCAGAGCCCGTACCGTAGTAACAGAGGAACGAATAAGGTGGGCAATTACAACCTTCAAGCCGTACAAATCCGCAGGCCTAGATGGCATTTTCCCCGCCTTGCTACAATGGGGAGCGGATTTCCTCATACCATGGCTGGTTGTAATCTATCAAGCCTGCCTAGCACACAAATACGTACCACTTACATGGCGAGAGATGAAAGTAATCTTCATCCCCAAGCCAGGAAAAACCGACTACACTCAACCAAAGGCGTACGGTACAGACCAATAAGTCTGACATCTTTTCTACTGAAGACCCTGGAGAGACTCTGTGACCGATATATCCGGGACGGGCCCCTTCGGGAATATCCACTACACAGACAACAACACGCCTACTCCACAGGGAAATCGACAGAATCCGCACTACATAGTGTGATTTCCAAGATTGAATGTGCGGTAGACCACAAATGCTCCTCACTAGCGGTTTTTATCGACATAGAAGGAGCCTTTGACAAAACCATCTTCCATAGCATCAGCGCAGGTCTCGAGGAGCATGGAGTAAACTCGACCCTACGAGGATGGATCACAAATATGCTCAGGCTCAGAGCGGTACAAGCCACAGTGAACAACACCACGAGAGCCGTTGTGGCGAAGGGATGCCCACAAGGAGGCGTCCTCTCACCTCTTCTGTGGAACATAGTGGTAGATAGCCTTATCAAACGACTAAATGATAAGGGCTACTTCACTGTAGGCTACGCGGACGACATAACTATAGTAATAAACGGCACACACGAAAACACACTGTGTAACCTTATGCGCCAAGCCCTAAGGGTAGTAGAGGATTGGTGCAAGGAATACAAACTAACAGTGAATCCCACTAAAACCGAACTTGTCCTATTCACAAAGAAAAGAAAGCTGGCAACTCTACATTTGCCAAGCTTCTTTGGGTCCACCCTTAGCCTATCAACTGAAACCAAATACCTGGGTATATATTTGGACAAACAGCTGAATTGGGCAAAACACACCGACTATGTCACGACAAAAGCTAGCATGGCCCTATGGCAATGCAAAAGGCTGCTAGGAAGAAATTGGGGCATAAGCCCTAAAATCACCTACTGGCTATACACCACAATCATCCGACCAATCATTACATACGGCTCCTTAGTGTGGTGGCCCAGGACCAACCTAAGCACAGCCCAAAAAGACCTCGAAAAATTACAAAGATTTGCCTGTGTAGCAATTACCGGCAGCATGAGAACAGCACCCACGGCTGCCCTACAGGCAATGCTAGGGTTACCACCCCTACACCTTGTCGTAAGGGAAGAAGCAACCCTAGCGACATTTAGGCTGGAACTATCCGGCACCCTAAACAAGGATTCCAGAATCAAACACATACGCATAAAAGAGGATGCAATCTCGTTACGTCCGATGATGGCATCACCGAGCGATAGGACCCAGAAAACACACTCCTTCATAAAACACTACAACGTAGAACTCACAGCAGAGTTGAACGATCACCCAAATCTAAAAGAGCTAAGAATTTACACTGATGGATCAAAAACAGACTCTGGAACTGGAGTCGGAGTATACTCAGATGATCTAAACATTAGAATCTCCAGACCGCTGGGAATGCTCAACACTGTCTATCAAGAAGAGTGTGTGGGCATTATCCAGGCAGCACACGCAATAGAGGCCAGAGAAGTGACGGATACCCATATCCGTATACTCTCCGACAGTGCCTCAGTCCTCCAATCTCTAAAGAAAAACCAAATCACGTCGAAACTGATAATGGAGTGTCACAATACATTAGAACGTGTTACGGTACTAAGCCACAACACAGTGACACTTCAATGGATTAAAGGACACAGTGGCTCACGTGGGAACGACGCAGCGGATGAGCTCGCCAGAAGGGGTTCTGACACTAAAGCCATTGGACCCGAACCCATCATACCCATTCCATTTAGCCAGCTTAGGCACTGGTTAAGAGAACATACACAAACACAAGCGGAGAAATGTTGGACTTCGACGCCAGGATGTAGACAATCCAAGGAGGCTATGCCATCCCTGGACAAGAAACTGACCAAGCGCCTTCTGCGCCTGGACAGAGACAGCCTGGGAACGATATCGGGGACCATCACTGGACACTGCTCACTTAATAAACACCTACACACCTTAGGTATTACTGACAGCCCTCTGTGCAGAGCGTGCATGGAGGCGGAGGAGACGGTACGTACATGTGTTTTGGTGCTTACTGTAAACTTGTATTGTAACTGATAAATAAATAAATAAGATGCATTGATAACGAAGCGAATGATTTTATAAATTGACATAAGCACTTGTCAACGAGCGCTAACGTTAATGAGTGCTTATGTCAATCTATAAAATCATTCGCATTGTTAGCGATATGTATCTTGGTTAGATGGGCTGGGGGCCCACCACCTCTTAAAAAACCAACATTCAGATTCTTACCACAACCTCTTATAACAATATTGTTTTATTCCTCCATTGTGATGTAAATTGTAAAAGAACGAATGATTGACTCATAAACGTCTATTCCATAACGTGATGCATCCGCATTTTCCATTAGCGTGATCACTTTTGCACAGTGTTCCTAAACAAGCCTAAATAACGCAAGTTATTTTATTTGACACAAAACAATATTAAAACAAGCTTACTTTAAAGGACGTCATAGTACAAAGATAGCAATAATAAAACAAAACTGGTTTAAGAGATGGTGGTCCGGGGCCTGGAACAAACCATTGGCAACCAGCAGCCGTAGCGTGTGATAGGTTTGAGCGACATCATGGGTACGTTCCACTTACTGTCTTCTGCCACGACCCCTAAAATTGCCGTTCTACTAACGTAAAAAGGCCGCAGGCGTTGTAAGCGAATGTTATAGGTGGAACGCACATGTTGAAGGCGTTGACGTGTTACTCCCAGAAAAGTAAGATTTGTGAAATAATTTTATAAGTCGATCCAGTAGTTTCGGATCTTATACAATACAAACAGACACACAAAAAATCTAATCTTCCCTCTTTATAATATTATTAGTGTAGGTAAAAGAAAGGTTTCAAGTTTAAAGTTATACCTATATTTTATTATTTATTTAATACACTAGCAGCTCTTGAACTGATGCGTGTATATCACTGCACTTGTGTTTATTGTATCTATCACTTCTTATTTTAATAGTGCGCCATCTACCCTATTCGTAAATGTTTCATCCATCGCCAACCAATAGCACCGCTCATAACGACCGCCTATTGTACTTTATTATTGTTACAATCTAGTATTGTTTTTGGTGTACAATGAAGGGAAACTCCACAGAAAATCTGCAAGGCGTGCCGCCATCAGGCGTCGTCGCACGCCATGATCCTTCTGCGCGCGGTCCGCGGCGCCGCCGAGATGCCCCTGGCGCTGCCCGCGGCCGTGGCCTGCACCCGGGCACTCTCCGCCTCGCTTGGCAAGCTGCCCGAAGAACAGGTGACGAGACTGTTAAGGCTTAACACTTGCCTATTGTGAGGGCCTGATTCGGCATACATTGCTGGTTGTGGCACAGATATTGATCAATTTCGAAGCTAAAAAATTTTTTGAGAGATTCTCTCCCATTTCTTGAGCAGACTTGACTAATATTTTTCAAATCTTTGCCCACTCAGCCCCATCTCGTTTATTCGGTTAGATGTCTCAGTCGGCAACTAAATACCAGGCCCCTGTCTCGTAGATTTGATAAAGAAAAGTGTGAAATGGCACTATTCATATCGAAATAATGTAAGTTGGGAGCAAATCGTTTTTTCCTGTTCTCGTGGGAATTTGAATTTTTACTAACCTGGGAAGGTTAGTAAAAAATTAAGCCCAGACAAACAGTAAAATATATGTATAATCTAAATTTTTAACAAAAATACAAACCGACTTCAACGGATAGCACTAAAAGAACTAATATTTGCAAAGTCAACATCCATTACCTACTGTTGCTAAACCTATTACGATAATAGAGTGATTGGCTGATATCCGTTGAGGAGTTCCGTTCTCCACCTGAAGTTCTACATCAGATTTTCACAAAACTTATATGGGACTCCCTTGAGGTATACCAGTTTTTTTTTCGAAATCAGTTCAAATGTCTAAAATATAGATTGAGAACCTCATAGTTTTAAGTCGGTTAAAAACTTGATATAATCTTTGATGCTTTCGCAGCTAACGGCGGTGATGCGCGAGGCGGCGTCTGTGTACCTGGGCCCGTTGTCCGAGCTGGTGAAGTCTGACAAGGAGGTCCGCAAGGGTGGCCCCTCGGACCCCGTCACGTGGCTGGACCAGCTGGCCGCGCTCTTCCGGGACGTGGACTTCCCAACTACCACGTCCTCTACGGGGCACCCGTGCGTGGCCGCGCTCAGCGACGCCTGGCCAGTGCTGCATGACGTCATGAACAAGTCAGTGCATTTTGTCATCATCATCATCGTGACTTGAATGGTTTCCCTCTGTTCGTAGGGAGTGATGTATAGCTTCTACTTTTTGAAAGCCTATTATAGGGTTTGCATTAAAATAAAATAAATATATTCATGTCTTTCATCAGCAAAGGTATAATACCACCTATCACGTTATGGCGTCCAAAGAATATATATGTACCAGGGATGTTGCGGATGCCGATTTTTTCACATCCGCGGATGCGAATGCGGATGCGGATTTTTGAAGGCTCACATCCGCGGATGCGGATGTTTGGGATCTTATATAAATATAGTATATGAATGAAGAATTATCTTACTATAGGTAAAGGTATCATCCTATGGGGCAACAGTAGAAACGTAGGTAGGTAGAGCGTTCATTCCGTAGAAAAAAATATTAGAGCAATAACGGGAATATCTTGCTTTGACTCTTGCAGATCATTCTTTAATTAAAGACCTTAATGGCTTTTTGACATTATCATCTAACATGAATGAGATTTGCGTTTTTGCTGAACAGCATGGGGAATTGTTTAGAAAAATTTGTAACATAAACCCTCGTAGTCACAGAGACCCAAACACTCTTGCCTTTGAAACAATTCCAAAAATTATTAAATTATGATAAAATTGACTTTGAGTATTAGAATATATTATTATGTATAATAAAATCCCGAATGACATTAGACTTACCTGTTAAAATTATTAAAAGAAAATTGTATAAATTACTCAATGAACGTATTTTTTACAATATTAATTAATTTATTGAAAAATAAAATGTGTGTCCAAAATGTCAAAGGTATTTGCATGTCTTTTAATTATAGTGAACATGTATGCACTGCCAAAACTGTATTTTTGCATCTGTACCCAAGTTTGACGCAAATAAAGAAATATTCTATTCTACTCAATCAATAACAGGAACCTCACTGGAAAAATTAAGAAAACTATAAACTTTACCTACAATAAAACGTAAGTTTTACCGGTATAACATAATGGCATTTTCCTGGCGATTTTAATTTAATAAGCTGAGCTAAGACTAATATAAAGATTTCCCAATACTCAATTATCTACACACATTGATCACTGATCACAATAACACTCAAAATATATATCTTCAAGATAAGTAACCCACAGCGCAAACAAACACGTAATAATTTAGTTACAAGAAACAAAGGATGTACCACAACAAATGCGTCGAATCTTGTCACCAATTTTTTCGTTCCCATTGGTCATTGTCTCATGCGAACGGCACGTGCCATTCGCGGGTCCGGCCCAATTTCTTTCTTGTCACAACTTGTATAACATCCGCATCCGCATAAATATCCGCATTGATTAATGCGGATGCGGATGCAGATGTCTTAATCTATGCGGAAGCGCCGCTTTTGCGGATGCGGATGCGAATATTCGCAACATCCCTGATATGTACTGGTGAAAATTGGGTATTCTCAGAAATGCAATACCTCTGTCTACCTCCTCGGGGATAAGAGGCGTGAGTTTTTTTTTATTGTACTTTATTCCGTCCGCCGGGCGCAAAAGGACAACCGATAACCCTGTTGTCTTTGACTCCGTCCAGATGGTCGTCGGAGAGCCGCATAATGGAGCGTCTGTGCCGCACTCTGCGCTTCAGCCTCCGCTGCACGGGCAGGCACGCGGCCGCCCTGCTGCCCCCCCTGGCGCACACGCTGGGCGCGCTGTACGCTGCGCACGCGCACAGCTGCGTGCTGTACCTGGCCAGCATCCTCGTGGACGAGCTGGCCTCGCAGGCGCAGTGCGTGCCGCCGCTCATCGCGCTGCTGCAGCAGCTCATGCCGCGCGCCTTCCAGCTGCTGCAGCAGCAGGACGGCCTCAAGGACAACCCGGACACCGTCGACGACCTCTTCCGGCTGTGCATCAGGTGAACTGGGATGCATCCGATGCGATCGGATTCCGTTTCGTGATCGAGTTGGGACTCACCGATGACTTGGATTGATTAAGAAGCTAGACCCTATTTGTTACAAAAATACAAATATTTCCTCTTTAATATTAATTTAGATGGTTTATAAACGCGTAGCCTTGACTAGTACTAACTAGGTAGGTATTATTTGAAATGTAGGTAGCTGTAACTAATTTCTCAGAAAGTAATACGTCGGCCCCCCTTTGATAAATAAATAAAGGCGAGTATATATTTTTTAACGTTGGTATGCGCCCATGCCCGCAGGTTCCTGCAGGGCATCCCGCTGCAGTTCCTGTCGTCGGGCGCACTGCCGGCCGTGCTGCAGTGCGCGGCGTTGGCCAGCGCGCTGGACCACAAGGAGGCAAACTCCTCCGTCATGAAGTTCCTCTACGACTTAGTGCGGGCCGCAAAGGCCCCGCGCTACGACAAGGAGAGGGTCAAAGGTTAGTGCGCGACAGCTGGTTCTGACTTCTTCCAGAGATAGCGAGCGAGCGCTATTCGGCATGTAAACTAAAAATAAACTGCAGTTTCAAGCCATTTCCAGATTTTAAGTTTCTAATTAAACGCTATTTGACGGAGTGACCCTACACAATGCTTCGTGTGCTAGTCTGACTCGTGTTTTTCCACCATAAGATGTGTAAATTTTATAAAAGGAATTTGGACGGGCCTCTTGGCTCAGTTGGTAGTGACCTTGCCTTCTGAGTCGGAGTTCGCGGGTTCGATCCCCGCTCGGGGCCAACATTTCGTCGCTGACGTCGCAAAAGAGCAAACCTCTATTGTTTTAACAATAGAGGAGGAGGGCGACGTCAGCGACGATTTGTGTGCATGAACATGGCTTCGTGTCTGGTCGTTTAATATTTATTTATCAAATAAAATAAAATCAAATGGTATATTGCAATCCTTATGTTTTACATAGATACTATTTACATTTTTGGTATTTAAGTATGTTTATCAGTTTAGTACTTAGTACCCATAGTATAGGCCCTGCCTAGTTTGGGACTAAATAACCGTACGTGACTTGTGTCTTACAATTATTATCTCACGCCGTTTATCGTAGAGGGGCTAGGCCTGTCTCAGTCTACCGAATGACGTGAATGATGTCACAAGTATTCCGCAGCCCTTGCCAACGAGACGCTGTCCACGTACGGCGAGAGCATCACGTGCGCTCTGATCGAGGCGGCGGCTCTTCACCTGCACTCGTACATGCTGCCCGAAGTGGCCGAAGTGCTCCTGGAGCTGTGCGCGTGGCAAAGGGCCGCTGGCCAGGACTGGGTGCGCGTCGCCGTGCAGCGACTGCCTCGCGATCGACCCGCGCTCGCCACCGAACAGCAGTGCTGGCAGTTCCACCAGTACGCCATGAGGTCGGTGGTTTTGTCTAACCACTAGCTTTTACCCGCGGATTGAATTTTGCAAAACCCTGTATAAGCTATAATGCCTACAAACTACGAAAAAGTTTCTCTTTCTTCCAACCTCATTGGTTGTATTCTTGACATTTAGGTATTTTTTGTAATTATTTATTATTGCGTAATTCCTTTTTTAAATTTTTGTAATGTTGAAATTTTTTTTGTTTACTTTCCTTGAATTCGAAATGAAAAGTAGAGTGATTAACACGGGTGGAAGTTATCAATTCCTACTCGGACTATATCCTAAGTCTAAACACCTCGTATGGGACTTGATTCCTTCCGACCCTTGTATAACAATCTACGATTGTATAGTGCACACAAGTCATCCTATATTATAATATTACTAGGTACTAGTAACACTAAGTAGTGTCGGTGTCACTTGTACCATCAATGGTACAAACACCGATGGTACTACTGACACCACGGGCTTCTTTTGATCGTGACTTAGTACCCGCTGATCTAGTTAAGAAAACAGTGTGTGTATAGATGAACTCTGCTTCTAGGCGGCGTATCAAGATGAAACGTACTAGAATTTAAGTTAGACCGGCAAACTACATTCAAACGTCATGCGCGCACGCATATACTCACAGACAAACCAAAAAGTCATAAAATGAAACAAATGTTTTGGCTTCTAATGATGTTATGGATCAATTATATTAAGTTTTCGTTCTCAGATTTATAGACATCGGGTTCGATTCTGCTTTACAGCCACCAAACTTATTTTAGTTTAGTTCTGTAATTTTTTTTCTCCTATAAAAGAAAAGAGACGAGAAATATTTAATCCTGTCAACTAAGGCGTGTTTAGCAATTTTAGCGTAGATGTAACAAAGTCATGGATAAAAGTGACAGATAAGCACGTTCATAAGGTTCAAATTATTTGGTTTTTACATGTTTGACATTTACTCTTCAATCTATGGTTTGTTTCTGTCCTTTTTCTTCCGTATTCTATGGAGAAGGATAGGCTAACTTGAAATTAGGAGTTTTAGCTGGTCAGCCAGAATCAAGTCCATCATGCAGTTATAATTTTATTATATGTATAGATTTCATTATTTTCTTACAGGGCAGAAAAATGCAAGGAAATGACACGACTACTGCGCGACTTCGCGAGGCTCTATCGGTAAAACTGTATCAAAATGAAATCCTTGAAGACATTTGTTTAATAACTCACATTACGATGACATAGAGATTACATTGTGTTTACCCCAGTTAACTATAGAATATTACAAGACTGAATAATTCGGCAATATACATTGCGTAACATATGGACATTTACGCCTCGTTTACTAGGCGACATGCAACGCTATCGTTTGCGACGTTTACACAATTTTTGGCAACGTCGAATGTTGGGCTGGCTATGCCGGCCGAGGTCTGCTATCGCCGCATACGAAATGTTAAACATTGATCGCCTAGTGAATAACAAGTTTTATTTAAAAATGATTATAATTACTTACCATCGTAAATGTATAGCCAGTTTCAGTGTAATATTGGCATTTGACGAACTAAAATTAGGATCAAATTTTTTCGCATTTCTTTGATTCTAGCTTTAGCGTAGGGAACTAAAGAAACAATTTAAATAAGTGAATAAATAAAATTGTAATGTTGATTTTTTATATTATAAAGTACTTCGGCAGTCATTGGTTAAATAAATAGAAACTTAGATTTCTGCTTACATTTGTATTTGGATTTCCATAATAAATAAATCAACCAGTCAACCTTGAGTTAGGTAAGTACGACACTTTCTATTATAGATATATTTTGTTATATTATACTCTCTTTTATTTGAAATGTGATAAAAGTATGCATTACATTGTAAATATTTATTAAAAATGTTTACTTTTATACCTAGTTTCATTCACAACATTTATCAAAATTAATAAATATTATTAAATTATCTTCACATAAGATCTCTTAAATAAAATACCAGCGGGTGAGCAGCGGTATTGCCCGCTTTGATTCCGTTTTTTCCGATCACGTGGGAATTTCCAAAAATTCTTTAGTGCTCGCCAACGGCATTTAACCCTTTCACCGCCTAAGTCTGATATATATGACATACTAGCAGCGCCCCGCGGTTTCACCCGCGTAGTTCCCGTTCCCGTGGGAATACGGGAATAAAATATAGCCTATGTGTTATTCTGATGTATAAGCTATATAACTGTAAAGTTTCATCAAAATCCGTTCGGTAGTTTTTGCGTGAAAGAGGAACAAACATCCAGACATCCATACAAACTTTCGCGTTTATAATATTAGTATGACATATTATTTTCGTGCCCACGCCGCCACAGACAAATGAATCAATTAAAAGTAATTATAAAATATATATGTACATCCGTAGCTTACAATCTGTGTATTGATTGTTCAGACAGTTTATACTTTAAAAAACGAAAAAATAAAAATATCACCGCAAAGTGGTACGTTATTTTAATTTTATTTAAATAAAGATAAACCATTGTTTTATTGTTATATCTGAATTTATTTTGCATTACTCTGCAACGCCAAAGTCTGATATTTAAGACATTAGTGATGTTACCATTACAACAAAATTAATAAATTAAAGATTGTAAATATTATTTAAAAAGGAATTATTATCAAAATAAAACTTCTGCGTTATTTGTTTTCGCCATCAAACTTATAAGTTGACGTAATTTTATTATGTTTTATCGCTAAAAATACATTTATTTTCAATAAACGTTCTGCATCATTGATGGTATGTTCACAACACTATAGTGCCCTGAAGATGCAACAGTCTGGTACGCCAATGTCTGATTTATAAGACAGGAAGTGACGTTCGAGGCGATAGATGTTTCTGGAACACCTTAATTAATGTTGTACAACGAGGGAAGGTATATATCGATATTTTATGAAACTACCTTACAAAATAATCATATTTACTGTGTTAATGATTTACGTTGCTGTGTTGGTTTATATATAATATATTAATTATATAAAAATGACTACTGTGGACGAATTAATAGGATTTTGGAAGGAAATGATGATGGTGAATTTAAAAGTAATGCTGATGGACTACTATTACATAGTCAACAAGTGAGTTATTGCAAAGTTTAAATAAAAATTAATGATAATAAAATTGGAAACTTAAATTTCTTTTCGCTTCAGTAGCATGATAATTATATTTTGTTAAGATTAAACACACTAGCGCCACAAAATGTAAAAAAAAGCATTTACGATTCAGATTGGTACATAATAAAAAGAATATTAATTACATTTTATAATTGTTCTTTCAGGGAGAACATTCATTCATTCATTGTATTCTATTTCCACAAAAATTGAATAAAAAATCACATTTAAATCTAACAGCTAATTTCAATCTTAAATTGTTATGCAATTAAAGCAAAATCTTATACCCTTTATATTTATATTTGTACAGAAGGAAGAGATTATTAAATTATAATCCGAAACGTGTAAGAGGTACCTAATCGAAAGGTCCATGTAAGTGAAGGGTAAAATACGCATACATAGGTAAAATAGACTCGTTTTGTGTCTTTTTAAATAAAAATAACCCGAGGTACGAAATATTTCATATTAATATTTTCATCAAAACTAGTAAAATGATGGTTTTATAAATATTTAAATCGTTAGCTTTCGTTATTTCTAGTAAGTTATCGATGTTTATGACCGGAAGTTGTCACCTCACTAGAGACTCGAAAGAACTCATAAGCGTACGCCAAAGTCATAAATATCAGACCGATAGTGATGCAAATATGAACTTTTTAAATAGATATTTTTTTGGTGTATTGATACACCACGGGAAATTAAATCATTTTAAAATGTTTTAAGGAATAGATAATAACTCAATAAAAATACATTATCTTTTTAAAACGTAGATTTCTTTGTAAAATTAGTGGTTTTTACAAAAGTCGATATAAAATCGATAGACACCGTTCTCAACACTATTCGAACCAAACATGTTTGTGTCGTGGCGTTTGGTGAGCGTTTTTAACAAAAATCCGTGGCGGCGAAAAGGTTAAGGAACTTTGAAAATGTTTATTTGAATTCAGGAGATATAAAAACGAAATACCACTGTCTCACTAATCGCAATGAAATCTGAGAAATTAACACCTGCAATAGATGTGTGCCATCGGAATGGGAAAATAATATTTATATTCATCACTAATAAAAAACATAGTAAGGACACTTTAAGGACTGCATTAGTTCTAACGAAAGGCTTACAGCATCCCGGTTCAGTGACGGGCTAACCTCCAGTTTGTGAAGGGATCTAAAAACTAAGTTTTTTTTTAATATTCGACTGCATACTCAAAAACGAAGTAGCCTAAGACGGAAAATTGCCTAACTGTCCAGCACTGCAGAGACTTATTGACTAAACTAGATGTCGCGCGGTGCGCGAGGCCGCAAGCGGCCACGCGTGTCTCTGTGGGGTCTTATTTTGACAGAAAAATATAGTCAAATTTTGGGCGCCCATCTTGTTTTAGCCATTTTAAATCGAAAAATAATAAAAAAAAATTAAATATTTTTTTTCATGGCAACACTGTTTACTGAGACCCACAATTGCTCCATACAAGTCAACTTTCCAAAGTGTTGCCAACTGGCTAAAAAAGTCGATTATTATTAAGAAAATTTAAATTTTTCAGTAAAACAAAAATAACGGGGCGGCCATCTTGTTTTTTCTATTTTTCGGGATTTTCTAGTAAACTACAGGATATACCCTATGCGATGACACCAAACACATCCCTGGAGCATATCGACATCTGGGAGATCAATTCGGGTCTTTTGAGGTCTACCCTAAAAATTAAATCAACCATAACTTTCAGTGTTGCCAGGCGAAATTCAAAAAACCTACAAAAGGTCATAGGGAGGAATAAAATGTTTCACTGACTGTCACTTGTTTTTGCAAAATGGTAAAATTTAGAGTTTTGACATTTTGCGTTAAAAGTAAAAAAATACGAAAAATTCCGGGAAAATTCTTCAACACGGCCACACTACGTAGCAAGACCTCCAACCCCGCTATACAGACCAACTCGCTCAGGTGTTGCCATCTTGCCGAAAATCGACAATCAAAATGTGGTAAAATTAATACTTTTCTTTGGGAGCAAATCACCGGTCGGCCATCTTGGTTTTTCAAATTTTCGGGATTTTCTGGTAAACTACAGGATATGCCCTGTGCGATGACACCAAACACATCCCTTTAGCATATTGGCATCTGGGAGATCAATTCGGGTCAAGTGGGGTCTAAAACCACTCCAACTTTGAAACACTACTACGCGGCCGCCATTTTGTTTTTTCAACTTTTTTAACTATTTTCGTAAATCATTTAAACATTTCTACAGATTCCAAAAATTTCAACCGGATCGGCCGGAAAACAAAAGAGATACGATAGGCAAGCCTGGCCGCCATTTTGTTTTTTTGAAAAGTCGGAATTTTCCCGGGGTCACCCCGCCATCTTGAACACTTTTCTCATATATGACTTGTCTCCAAAACGACTCCTTCTGGGAGAACAATTATGTCAATGAGTCAGTGAGTGAGTGAGTGGTAGTCTAGCTTTATATATTATAGACTAGATGTCGCGCGGTGCGCGAGGCCGCAAGCGGCCACGCGTGTCTCTGTGCGGTTCGATTGTGACAGAAAAATAAAGTCTAATTTTGGGCGGCCATCTTGTTTTAGCCATTTTAAGTCAAAAAAAAATATATATTGTCAAATATTACTTTTCATGGCAACACTGTTTACTGAGACCCACAATCGCTCCATACAACCCAACATTCCAAAGTGTTGCCAAATTGCCTAAAAATGCCGATTATTGTTAAGAAAATTGAAATTTTTCAGTAAAACAAAAATAACGGGGCGGCCATCTTGTTTTTTCAGATTTTCGGGATTTTCTGGTAAACTACAGGATATGACCTATGTGATGACATCAAACACATCCCTGTAGGATATCGGCATCTGGGAGATCAATTCGGGTCTTTTGAGGTCTACCCTAAAAATTCAATCGGCCATAACTTTCAGTGTTGCCAGGTGAAATTCAAAAAACCTACAAAAGGTCATAGGGAGGGATAAAATTTTTCACTGACTGTCACTTGTTTTTGCAAAATGGTAAAATTTAGACTTTTGACATTTTGCGTTAAAAGTAAAAAAATACGAAAAATTCCGGGAAAATTCTTCAACACGGCCACACTACGTAGCAAGACCTCCAACCCCGCTATACAGACCAACTCGCTCAGGTGTTGCCATCTTGCCGAAAATCGACAATCAAAATGTGGTAAAATTAATACTTTTCTTTGGGAGCAAATCACCGGTCGGCCATCTTGGTTTTTCAAATTTTCGGGATTTTCTGGTAAACTACAGGATATGCCCTGTGCGATGACACCAAACACATCCCTTTAGCATATTGGCATCTGGGAGATCAATTCGGGTCAAGTGGGGTCTAAAACCACTCCAACTTTGAAACACTACTACGCGGCCGCCATTTTGTTTTTTCAACTTTTTTAACTATTTTCGTAAATCATTTAAACATTTCTACAGATTCCAAAAATTTCAACCGGATCGGCCGGAAAACAAAAGAGATACGATAGGCAAGCCTGGCCGCCATTTTGTTTTTTTGAAAAGTCGGAATTTTCCCGGGGTCACCCCGCCATCTTGAACACTTTTCTCATATATGACTTGTCTCCAAAACGACTCCTTCTGGGAGAACAATTATGTCAATGAGTCAGTGAGTGAGTGAGTGGTAGTCTAGCTTTATATATTATAGACTAGATGTCGCGCGGTGCGCGAGGCCGCAAGCGGCCACGCGTGTCTCTGTGCGGTTCGATTGTGACAGAAAAATAAAGTCTAATTTTGGGCGGCCATCTTGTTTTAGCCATTTTAAGTCAAAAAAAAAATATATATTGTCAAATATTACTTTTCATGGCAACACTGTTTACTGAGACCCACAATCGCTCCATACAACCCAACATTCCAAAGTGTTGCCAAATTGCCTAAAAATGCCGATTATTGTTAAGAAAATTGAAATTTTTCAGTAAAACAAAAATAACGGGGCGGCCATCTTGTTTTTTCAGATTTTCGGGATTTTCTGGTAAACTACAGGATATGACCTATGTGATGACATCAAACACATCCCTGTAGGATATCGGCATCTGGGAGATCAATTCGGGTCTTTTGAGGTCTACCCTAAAAATTCAATCGGCCATAACTTTCAGTGTTGCCAGGTGAAATTCAAAAAACCTACAAAAGGTCATAGGGAGGGATAAAATTTTTCACTGACTGTCACTTGTTTTTGCAAAATGGTAAAATTTAGACTTTTGACATTTTGCGTTAAAAGTAAAAAAATACGAAAAATTCCGGGAAAATTCTTCAACACGGCCACACTACGTAGCAAGACCTCCAACCCCGCTATACAGACCAACTCGCTCAGGTGTTGCCATCTTGCCGAAAATCGACAATCAAAATGTGGTAAAATTAATACTTTTCTTTGGGAGCAAATCACCGGTCGGCCATCTTGGTTTTTCAAATTTTCGGGATTTTCTGGTAAACTACAGGATATGCCCTGTGCGATGACACCAAACACATCCCTTTAGCATATTGGCATCTGGGAGATCAATTCGGGTCAAGTGGGGTCTAAAACCACTCCAACTTTGAAGCACTATTCCGCGGCCGCCATTTTGTTTTTTCAAATTTTTAAATTATTTTCGTAAATCATACAAGCGATCCTACAGATGCCGAAAATTAGAACCGAATCGGCCGGAAAACAAAAGAAATACGATAAGCAAGTCTGGCCGCCATTTTGTTTTTTTGAAAAGTCGGAATTTTCCCTGGGTCACCCCGCCATCTTGAACACTTTTCTCATATATGACTTGACTCCAAAACGACTCCTTCTGGGAGAACAATTATGTCAATCAGTCAGTGAGTGAGTGAGTCAGTGGTAGTCGAGCTTTATATATTATAAATGCGATTACACCTCCTGAATTAATTAACTGGATGATTCAGTCGACTAAATTCAGGAAAGTGTAATAAAGCCTTTTAGCAAGACCTGGCGGCAAAGACGTTTAAAGAAAACTTTCTCTCTAGAGAATGATTTTCTTCCAACCTCTTTGGTAGACATTGCTTCTGACGTACATCTGTCATTAGCGTCAGTATCTATAGAGCAAGCGATGGCCACGTGATAAATGTCAAATAAAGACGATTCTGATTGCAATTCTAAATAGATACCTACTTAAAATAATCCTACTAATATTATAAACGCGAAAGTTTGTATGAATGGATGTTGTTCCACTTTCACGCAAAAACTACGGAACGGATTTTAATGAAACTTTACAGTTATATATCTTTTACATCAGAGTAACACATAGGCTATATTTTATCCCCATATCATTAAAAAAATATACATTTACGTGTAGCCCGCCAGCCTAATAGATTGTAGTTTATTTTCAAAGTTTTCATGCTGAAGTAGTCACTTGCTAATCTTTAGAGTCGAAGCTGTTCAGACTCCGTAGGTATCATCTGCATTAATTAGGTCGAATATTTTCAGAATATACTATTTGTTTTTCTTCTTTTAGGTGATAGTGGCTTTTCACTGTTTTTTTTCCACCAATTTCATGACTTTCGCCAATGTCCAAGTAAAGAAAAAACTACGTGCGGAGAATGTAATATTCGGTAAAAATTGCAACACTACCAAAAATACACTTGTGAAATCGGACAGTTTCGGAAATGGATTTCCTCTGCCAACCTCTCAGAGAACAAGGCGTGAGAGGATATTTATTTTTTCTTATTCTTAGGGCTGGAAAGCGTCACAAAGCTGACTCTTCGTGGTGCTTTTGGACTCTGCACGGCCATCACAGCGGGCTGTTTTACGTCCGTCACCTTTGCTTGTGTAAAAAAGCTGTTCGACTTTGTCGTAGTTGGTGTGCCCACTTGTTTAGGGGATGTTTTCCTTTCTGGTGATTTTTTATCAACCGGCTGTGCTTCAGGTACTTCAGGGGACTTTTTGGAGTCATTAGGAGATTTCTCATTGCCATCAGTTGTCTCTTCATATACCAATTTCATGTCTTCACTGTCTTCGATTTCCATGATTTCTATTTCGGATTGAGAATTTGTATTTTCAGGCTTCTGTTCTGTTCTCTTGTTTATTTCACTATTGGAATTGTCTGACCAAGAAGGCATGGCAGTTTCAACTAAGACATCAAGTTTGACAGGAGTTTTCTGGAGCACCATTTCAGTTTTCTTTTTCTTAGGTGACTTTGCTGGTGCCTTAAATTTCATGTACGAGTCTATTTTAGGAGTTGACGGTTTCGGTTCTTCTGGTTTATCTTTAGCTGGTTCAGATTGTGGATCATCTGTTAATTCCATTGGCTCTGAAAGAAATACATATTATTTATTTTTTATAAATTTACTAGCGGATCCAACAAACAGATGTTGCCCTGTCTGAACTCAACCGAGTCTAATTGTGGTTCTACTCCATCCAGTTGATATATTGTCTATTTACAATCTTAATAGCAATCGTCTTCATTTTGATGTAAGTTGATTTTTCCGTGTAGGTAAAGCAAGCAATGACCGCATAACAAATCTATATAGAGGAAAGATTTGTATGTTTGTATCTTTGTTACGAATGAACTCAAAACTACTTGAGCGATTTTAAAAATTCTTTCACATCTTCATTAACATCAAACTTACTCTTTTAATACGCGAGATTAATTAAAATAAGCGAGATTTGTTTCGTTCACAACTGACGCGGACGCCATTTGTCACGTTTAGAGGTTCTGGAGGTTCAATTTCAATGAACTGAAAAGTGGGTACTTCTAGAAATCGAATACCCGCAGACCATTCAAATGATCTGTGCGAATACCTCTGCTAAGGAAGGAGACCTCATAGAACGGGAGATAGTGACACAAATTATTTGGTCATTTGTAACAGTATGGCGGTTCTTCAGGGGTCCTAATACGCAATGACAAAAAGAAAAATGATGGTCTTAGCGCTGGTACCGGCGGTCCAATCGCGTGGGTCCAATTAGTCGAACTCGTCGGATAAATTACGAGTGTCAAACGATTTGTACCACAAAATTTTTAGTATTTTCCGATAGTCCATAAAAAACAAGTAGGCGGTAGTGTCATGCCATACTTCTCCGGTATGACTTAGTCCCTTTTCACACGTTCCGGTTTCCGCCGGTCCGGCGGGCGGCGAAGTATATGGCCATGTACGTTCGCTTTCATACGTACCGGCGGGCAACCGGGTGATCGGCCATACATTTCGCCGCCGGATCGGTACGCCGGACCGGCGGCAACCGGTACGTGTGAAAAGGGGCTTACAGCCCGCCATACCGACGCGAATGCGTTAATAAAAAATAAAAAAATCAACCATTTGTACCTACCAGGCTAATTTTTGCACAGTTAATCATCGACGTGCAGCCATTTACGAAAATCACCATGCCATACTTTTCGGACGGTTCCAAATGGTCGCCATAGCGCCGAAAATCAGCAATTTTTTTTCACCAAACGATTTGTAACAGTATTGCATTTGGATATTTGGAAAGTATTTGATAAAATGTGATTGTTATTATATGTGCCACACTTCTAGTGGGGGGAAAAAGTGCTGCCATACTTGAAAAACTTATTTATTCGACACGTTTCAAAAATACGACTGTACGATACGTAAAATATTTTTTTACAGCATGGGATCATTATATTCTGTTTGTTTGGATACAATTCTACCTACAAAAAATTATCCCGGATTGTAATCATGGGGTGGACGACTGTGAGACTTAAGCCAAGACGTAAAAAAAAAATTACGATTTGTACCAGTATGCCATTTGGATTTTTGGAAATTATATGATGCAATGTAACCATTGTTATATGGATTAGGCGCATAATGCCACATTCGCAAAATGACACATTCGATTTTCGCAAAATGCCACATTCTCAAAACGCCACATCGCAAAATGTCACATTATCAAAATGCCATTTTCGCCATTAATGCCACACTCTCGTACTAATCTGTGTGATGTGATGTGATTAAATACTGTTATAAGTACAATATTACAATAAAACAGCTGAATGATGTACTTAAATACAAAAAAATATGCTTTTTTGAAAAAAAGTTATAATATTTTGTTATTAAGTTTTTATGATTCTCAGCGGCATTCATAATTTCAGTTAACATTTTCAATTTATTTTGTGTTAAAATAAATGGAAATTAATAAATAATGTGATTAAATACATACATACTAAAATTATTAAATTAATTTTATTTTCTAATTTATAAATCATCGGCCTACATACTGCAAGAAAGGGAGTTGGACAAGTATGGCACTTTGTTAGTGTGGCATTTTGCGAATGTGGCATTTTGCGTCATGTGGCATTTTGCGAATGTGGCATTGTGCGCCTAATCCTAATATATTTGCCATACATCTAATAGAGGGAAAAAATAGTGCCATACTGTTACAAATCGTTCAAAATAGAAATAAAATCTTACAATAAAAAAAAAAGACGTGTGGCACTCGGGGACTGCCGCGGTAAACATTTTGTATCAACAAGACTGCCGAAAAGAGACGACGTTAGACAATGCACGGCCTTCAAGCCACACCTCCGTGCCCGTGAGGTTTTTTTTCGTTACGGAATTTCTGGATTCGGTCCCCGCGCTCAAGGCCCTCGATAGAAGCTATGCAATAGCTTAAATATACATATGCCACCTTCCACAGGTATGGCATTATCACACTTCTATTTATCATAATAGGGTTGTGTCCTACCTAGTCAAATCAGTTACTTTTTACGATCTGTCAAAACGAAATTTTACTATAGAAAATGTACTGAAATAGCAAACCGTGACGTCATAGTTTGTAGTACTCAATTGCAGTACTTTTTTTGATTGTTTTATTATTTTTAAATTTGCTATAATTGTAAATTGAAAATCGAAATACATATTTTGAGGTGTTTTGGGATAATCTTTTTAATTTATGACTACTCGCAATTTAATTTCGATGCTGTCAACTACCCAATTCAGGAGCTGTTGAAAAAATTTTTAGTGGAACAAATCGTTTGGCAAAAAAAAAAATTTGCTGATTTTCGGCGGTATGGCGGCCATTTAGAACCGTCCGAAAAGTATGGCATAGTGATTTTCGAAAATGGCTGCACGACGATGATTATCTGTGCAAAAATTAGCCTGGTACAAATGGTTGAATTTTTTTATTTTGTTTAACGCATTCGCATCGGTATGGCGGGCTGTAAGTCACACCGGAGAAGTATGGCATGACACTACCGCCTACTTGTTTTTTATGGACTATCGGAAAATACTAAAATTTTTGTGGTACAAATCGATTGAAACTCTTAATTTATCCGACGAGTTCGACCAACGCCTTCGCGATTGGGCCGCCGGTACCAGCGCTATGACCATCATTTTTCTTTTTGTCATTGCGTACTAAGACCCCTTGAAGAACCGCCATACTGTTACAAATGACCAAATAATTTGTGTCACTATCGCCCGGTCCATCAGTCTATATGTAGTATCATGTTTTATTCATATGCATACATGGAATCTTACCTGTAGCGCTGTTGGTGGTCGCAGTGTCGGCGAGCGGCTCGCCAAGCTCGTCTGGTGCGAACATGATGACAGAGCAGTAGCCGTCCGTGCTCGACGCCACAAGAGTGCGCCCGTCGGGTGACCAAGTCAGGTCCGTCAGTCTGCCGACAAGATAGTTCTACTTTAAAATCATATTAAACTCACCATACAATTTCACCCCTAATCTAAAGCCGAATTTACATTACAAAACTAGTAGTACGAAAGTACAATATAATTACAGTATAATTCATCGACAATTTCACGAGAAGTAGTTATTTTTTTAATAAAACTAATTTCATGCATGCCACTAATTTAAACGTGTAAATTAATCATATAACACTAGTTTAGTAATGTAAATTTGGCGTAAGACATCAAATGTGCATAGTGAGTTGAGCACGATCAACCACCAACCAACCAACTGTATCGCGGGTAGACGCTCTCACCTGGTATAATGTATGTTAGAAATGATGGCGATGGGCGTCCTCTGCTGCGTGTCGTAGAGCAGCACGGAGCGCTTGGTGCCGACGGCGAGCAGCATGCGACGGGGGACAGGCAGCGCGGCCTCGGGCCCTCCCCGCCGGGGGCCGTACAACAGCGGCGACCAGCGCGTCGCCAAAGCAGGCTCGCCGCATGGCAGCACGCACGCGGGCCTATGGCACGACGCTTTACTACATTATTAAAATCAGTTTACGGCTCTGGCTTCAAGCCCTTTTAATCCAGCCGGGTACTGCCCTTTTTGCCGACTTTTTTGTAAAGTCATATTGACTTGGATGGAAAAATGGATGTCCAATGCCCACTTCCTCGGGAATGAGGCGTATGTATTTTATTGTAATTCTAACATAAAAATCATTGCTATAAATATAAGATAAAGCACCCAATTGTTGACACCCCACCAATTAATTGACACCCCAAGCTTTATTTAAAATCAACGAAATTATGATACATGTTTCTTTTTTATATATTTTTTACCCTATGTAAGAAATAACTACTATGAAACGATTATTATCTTCGAAGATTAAAAGCAATGCCAAGAGATGTCACTTTAGGGGTGTAAAAGCTAAGAACTGGAATAACTTTTCTGAACCCGTCTTAGATAAAGGCATAAGCATATATTTATTTATATTAAAAGCAAAACTTACACTTTTAAGGAATATCTGGTGTAAATATACACAGCATTTATTGGCTTGGTGTCCAGCTTCCCTTGCTCCGGCTCTATCCGGCCCGCAGGTACTGCCACTAGCAGCCCATCGGGGCTGAACTGCAACCTCCGGTAGTAAGTCTGTAGGGTGTCATCGTGGAACAGGCGGATGGGTACGTTATGAAGAGGGTGGCTCTCTGGGAATGGTAGTGTGGCTTTGCTGCTCCGTGATATCACTTTCTTTGTTGCAATGTCAAATGTGCGGAATACCCTGAGAATGTTATAAATACCTTTTTAGACATAATGTAGGATCAATGCCTACAATAGATATACATACTATTAATTCTTTATTATTGTCATTGTAATGATACAGAACAATATAGAAAATCTACACTAATATATTAAATATATTAATATGTGGAACAATTTGTTTTTGTATATTATATACATTACTAACAGATATCTGGGACAATACGGACAATACATGGACTATAATTTTCATGTAAGTAAAATCAGCTAAAGTAATCTAGTAATTATATCAACATTAAAAACAAATTTTAATTCAATACTGCACAAACTATACGTGTATAGTATGACCATGATCAGACAAAAAAAAATTATATTATGCTTGTAACCACATTTAACCAAGACAAGAACTCAAAAATAGGTAGTATAGCAAAATGTTTTTGTGATTTTTTACAATATTAACAATCAATAACCATTCTTAAAATTCACCTATCAGAGCTAGCAGAGGCTATCAGCTGTCCTTGCGGGTCCCACGCCACTCCCTGCACGAAGCCTTTGTGGTCTGAGAGAACGGTACTGTGTCTCCCGCGCACCACATCCCAAACTAGTAGTTTGTTGTCCACTGAACCTGACGCCAGCTGCAAGGAGTTGGCACTCCAGCTGATGTCTAAGACGTCCTCCACATGCCCACGAAGAGTCTGCAAGGTTGCACATCAAGGAAATTCAACAAAAAAAATTTAAAACAATTCAAAATTCTGCTTCCTTTAGAAGTACACGAAGGAGTGTTTTACAAAGGTTTGTTTAATAATTAATTATGTACAAAGTAAAAGTTTTTCTCTGGGCCTTAGGCTATGTCATCATCATCAATGCCTATGCCTAGCCTATGTATGTATATGTTAAAGCGGTCTTGTTTCCGCAACTTGATGTCTGTTTTGCACCAATTTTGCGTGATGGTGGGAATGACTCTACTATTGCCGTTCCAGTTCCTCCACAAAGCCCAGCAGCAACTTCAGGTCCTTGAGAGCTTTGGGGAACGACACCACATTGTTTCTCACTGTGACCCTTGATCCACTCCCAAGTGATTGTGTTATGGGAGCTTACCTCCATCAGCTTTTCATGGCATTGCATAATGATGCTCGACTTGATTGAATTGCTCTCTTGAGGGCCCGTAGAACCACCATGCTGTCAGAGAGGATTCATATGCATGGACCTTCTAGTCTCCTTGCAGCTATGGCCACCACCATGCTCACGCACTCAGCCAGGAAGACTGTATTGCGAGCTTCCAGCTTGGCCAGCCAGGGCCTGGATAGATCGATTTGTAGACCTTCTGAGAACACATTGCACCTGGTGGGAGAGGCCCTTTTTGAGCCATCTGTGAAGACTTGCAGCTCCCGGAGATTCAGGCTCTCGACCCCCTCCTTGAAGAGCTGTATCTTGTACTTTATACCAAACATAAACCTTACCGGTATCCTGTTGTTTACTGTCATTATGGCCTTAGCCTATTATGTGTGAAATTATTATTCATTATATAAATACCTTGTGTATAACCCAGGTCTCTTTGTACTGCTCTTCACCCTGCTCAACCGGTGCAGAGTCCTCAGTCTTCTGTTTCCAGATGAAAATTATTGATTCATCATCTCCTGAAGCCAAGTACTGGCCGTTGGGCGACCACCGTACTACGTTCACTGCCTTCTGGTGCCGCGTTAAGTCCGCTACAACTTCTAGGTTCACTGATCCCGTGTCTGTTGTCGAGATGTACCATATCTGTAATTGTAAAGTATGAAAAAAAGGTCACATTCCACAAGGACCTAATACTAGAAAATGCTGTACGTAGTGCCTGAGGGATGTAGCTAAACATGAAAACATCTTGGTGGATGGAAACGCAAATAAGTTTTTAACTATAACTACTATAAGTCGACTCTCTGCTCACTTTCTTCATGTTCCAGAATCAGAATGTCATTTATGTCGATTTCAAATGTAGAAAAATCATGAAACCATACCACAACATGCGAGTCCGTTCCCCCGGTAGCAAGCCTCAATGGATCACCTGCTTCACATTTTGGCTGAAAATCTACGCATAATACAGGATCTCTGTTATGCCACGATATTTCTGGGATAGCGAATTTCATTTTGCAGGCTGACTGAAGTATAAATTGTAAAAACGTCACTTATGGCGCCAAAAGTGTTTTTTTTAGTAATTTGAGTTTATGGTTCGGCTACGAGGCCTTTAAACCAAATCTTTAATTTATATCTACAAATACTATAAAGAGGAAAGATTTGTATTTTTGTACATATCTTTGTAAAGAATATACTTAAAAACTACTGAACCGATTTTAATTTTTTTTACAATAGAACGCTACATTATTAATGAGTAACATAGGCTGTAATTAATCCCGTATCTTACTAAAACGGAACTAACGCAAGTAAAACCACGCGGAACAGCTAGTTTTTTTCATAAAGTGGCTCTGCTTCAAAGTCCATAAAAAAAAAATATACAGTGTCTTCAACACTTTATTTATCCGTTTTCTGATCATCGACAGTAAAACGACAGTACTTTTACTGAGGACTTCTTTCGGCTTCACCAAAACCTCGCGGGCGAAGCTTTGGAGTGAGCTTTTAGCGGAGTTTTTTTTTATTTGGCAAGTTTTTCGTCGGTCGTACTGTCAAATACGTCTACTCTCTGTCAACGTCATATACTATTTCTTTCAGGCTTTTTGGCGGGAATCTGAAGAAGAACGTCATGTTTTTTGTAAAATTTTCATTTTGCCGTATATTTTGGGCTTTAGTTCATAATAGTGATAGTATATTATGTGGTAAATGTCCGTCATAGTGTGCAACGAATCGGAAATTCGATAAAATGCGTGCGATGGACTTTTTCGGATTACCTCAAGAAGCCTCTTTAAAATCTTCAGTAAAAGTGCACTATCGTTTTACTGTTGATAACCAAGTGACATTTCGATAAGTTTCGAAGAAACTTAATTATTTTTGTGCATAGACTCTAAAGCAGAGCTAAAAACCTTGAATTTCGTTTCGTGTTTAGTGCTGATGCCTAAATGCCAATGCCTTAAAATAAGAAAAAAAAAAACTATTTCTTTCTTTGACGTTTCCTTGAAAATCGTGCGAATCGCAAACGAAAATGGTTGGTGTTTTTTCAAATTTATATCTAAATGAATCATATCTTGTGCAAAAGAAAACCGTGAAAATAATTTTCTAAATGGTGTAAATTGTTATAAGGCATAGGGAAGTGGACATATTTCATTTCCAACTCTTGTGAATTTCAGGTGAACGTACCCAAACAGCGCAGGACTTACTGCAAAAAATGCAAATGCCACAAGACACACAAGGTGTCGCAGTACAAAAAGTCCAAGGAAAGACACGCTGCGCAGGGTAGGAGGCGTTATGATCGCAAACAGCAAGGGTATGGTGGTCAGTCCAAGCCCATCTTCAAGAAAAAGGTAAACAACATAACCTCAATCTTTCTCGAAGTGACCTACCGATAACCGCAATTTTCATTCACGTAGAAAGTCAGGTTACGGTTAGAAATGTGTACTGGTTGCAATTTTAGCCTCCGGAGATTTTTCAGCTAAAACCTTTTTTTCACCAGAGATTAACCTATAGGGAAATGTCTTGATATTATATGGGTAGGTTTAATTTCTTCAGTCGTAGTAGACAATATTTATTTCAACACAAAACAACCCTAGAAATCAGAAACGAGAGCAGATACCATGTTTTATTTGACTGAAGTTTGATTTGCTAGTCGAGTAAAACGGTTTCTGTTTTAAAAACAGAGCAATTCTACTGCATATTTATGCAACCTTGTTAATGGACTGCCTGCTATATAGCCAGCCGTCGAAAAATGTGTGATGGGACTGATGTAGCGGGCACTCAAAGATATCTTGTATCAATGGTACCTAAATGCGAAAGGTGTTTATTGTGGTCCCAAAACATGCCAATGTTCACTTTGGCGGCTTGTTTCCTGGTACATTTTAAGGATGTTAATAGCTGATTTGTGTTAGGAATTATGGCCAGTTCCGAATCCTCTTTGCGTTTGTTTAAGATGTCCAGCAACTTCGGCGCAGATGTCGACAGTATCATAGTAAAGTTGTGAAAAAAATATATAAAAAAATTGGTAGTGACGTTATCCAGTTTTCGTAGAACTGTTACACCTCTTTAGTTACAGTGTAGTACCTGATACTCTAATCGAAAGCCATATTATCTTGATCTACCAAAACAGTTATTTTCATCGAGAATGTTCTTTGGTCTCATTGGCTTCAATGAATCTGCACTTTGTACTATTGCAAATAATAGCAGTTTTATATATTTTTTGTAGAATACTATAGTTTTTGACATAAACTATATTTATTTATTGTTTATTCGGGAAACAAACAGTTATAATACCACAAATTAATCTAACATAAATAATAATGAATAGAACCAGTAAAGTTTCCACTATTAAACAATACAAAGAGTGAACAGAAATATTTATATATAAGTAGGTACTATACAAACAAAGTTAAAAACAAAAAGTAATACTGGAACCGAAACTATACAACTTTAAGAGAGATTTCGTTTAAGAAATTTGATAGAGGTGAATGAAATACATCAGATTCATAGAATAATTTGTTATGCACATTACAAGCTCTAGGAATGTAGGCGTTGGACATATAATTTGTTTTATAAGGTGGTATTGCAAAAACTTAATTATTTCGAGTATTTACCCTAGGGCAACGTAAAGAGATATTATGGAGTAAGTAGGGACAATCTACGGAATTTCTAATAATTTTAAACAAAAATACTTGATCTCTAATTATTCGGCGTTTATGGAGAGAAACGACACCTTCTAATGAATAGTAGGGATATCTGTATTTCAGATGCTTTATAAACTTATTTTGTATTCTTTCTATAGTATTAATATATATTTCATATTGCGGATTCCAGACCGTTGAAGCATATTCAAGGATAGATCGCACAAAGCTGTTATAAAGTAAGACCAGTGTAGCAGGCCTTATGAAGTCTTTTGATACTCTCAGTATAAATCCCAACATATATCCTCAGGTTGTCTGTGATTTGAAGAAATTAACTGTTCTCCTTCATGAAAGCGGTCATAGTTATAAAATTAAACAAGTAAATTAACATTTTACTTTAATTTCAGGCGAAAACCACGAAGAAAATTGTGCTCCGTCTGGAGTGTGCGGATTGCAAGGTGCGATCACAAGTTGCACTAAAGCGCTGCAAGCACTTTGAGCTGGGTGGAGACAAGAAGAGGAAGGGACAGATGATCCAGTTTTAGGCTGGCTAATAAATAAGACTTATACCTATTTCTTGTGTTTTATTATTCTTACATATTTACGTACATGGGTAATTCTCGCGAAATACCGAAATTCTTGTCCTTCAAGTTTTATCAAAAATCTAACAAACATTAATGGTTACCAATATTTCCTTAACATCCACTTCACTGTGGCTAAAAGATTCACTTACTGTTTTGGTATCACATGTGTAAATAAAAAATAGTAGATTATACAACAAGGGAATAAAGCACTGTTTTATGTCACGGGCGCGGAGCAGCATGAGCAGTGATAGCCCGGACGGTTAAAGAGCCGGCCGAAAATCAGTCGCTCCGGACTCGTGGTCCCCCTGTAATGTTCCCCTGGGGGGACCACGAGGCATTCGCAATCGCTTGTAGTCCCCCCAATTCACTCTTGACGAGTTGTAAGGAATATGAGGTAGTATGGTATGTTATACTTTGAAACAAAAATATCTATCTATATACAGGGTTGAATTTTTGAACGACATCTGGAGGAAAAGTACTCGACATACGTGACATAGTTAATTTTACTCAAAGTATAAGTATAATCTCACGCCTTTTATCCCCGAGGGGGTAGGCAGAGGTATTCCATTACTGGAATTTCAATTTTACTCAAAGGAAACATTCCTTTATTTTTAAAAAGAAACAGAACTGCATTCACAGATTTTCGAAAATTCGCTTGCCACACCCGGGAATCGAACCGGGTAAAATCCGAAAAAATAACATCCTGTACTTTTACGGCATCGATCGATAGGATCAAATCTCTCTAACAAACATGGTAAATTAAACACAAGGAAAACCATGAAATCTAAACTTTTTCAATAACCATTTCAATACGCAGCCTTATTGTCTAACTTTTATTTGCGGTCGCTTTAGATTATATCTTGTTCATTTTGCCATTTAAACAAGATGATATGTACTTCGGACGTCAAATTTCGTGATTTGCCTGGAAGCCGTCCACAAATCCTCCGGAAGTAAATTGAGTGAACTAAAACGCTCTATTTGACAGTTTTGACAACTAAATTGGTATTGTGTAAGGAAAAATGACAGCTGGAACCGGCACGAAAGCGGTTGGGAACTGTCAGTTGAAATGGGTTGCAAATGTGCTGCCTTCTTCAATTTATTTCTCGTTTAATCAGTTAATTTACTGAAATAAAAAGGATGTGTGTAGTGTATTCCACGAATTAATAGTGTAAAATGAATTCCTGGTGCCGATAATCAAGTTATTGTAGCTATTGTTATTCGGGAAATCAAAGTAACGTGATGTTCAAAACTTGCAAATTTTCTTTATATATGTGTTTGAAATCATAAAGCGAGATATCATTTCTTGCCCGGGAAAGGAAAATATCCCTGAAAGAACACCGGCATTCACCTGCGAAGATCACTCTGTGTTGCGATTGTTAATCACCGAGCTCACAATCCAAGTGTAGGTAGTGATTAGAGGTCAGTTGGGACTGATGATGTGATCATCAGTGGTCAAAAAAGTTGATAGGTATTACAGAACTCACTACGACTTAGGTACTTTACTTCCAATGTGTCTCATAAGATCAAAACTAAAGTATAGGTATTCCATTTTAAAAATAAGTCTAATAAAATGCAGCCCTATCCTCAAAGAGTTTGTCTGTTGTGTTGAGTGGCGGATTTAAAGTCTTAGCCGCCCTAGGCTCCAGGCCACGTAGTAAGTAGGAGCCGTCCCTTTCTCAATACCCATCATATGGACTACTGCCAATATAAAATAAGTAGGTATAATTTATACTATTCATTTACCTTTAGGTATGAAAGGTTTTGGAAACTTTTTTACCAGGAAAAACTATCTAATCCATAGTGATACGAACATAACTGTGTCTGTCTGTTTGAACTTATCGCTGAGCCAATCTTGATAAAATTTAAGGTTACAAAATATTACCGATATCATCAGGGAGGATATTGACAGATTTTTATTTTGAAATGTGAATAAAGTCACAAGCAAATATGTACTAACTTAAGTAGATAATAACGTTAGTATACTAAATCTATGGTAGATAATATAATCTTCTAGTCTCCTTATGTAGGAATTGTGTAGGAATTATTGTTATTAGTCCATAAACAAGAGAAACAATTCATTTAACTTACTATTTTATTGTTACTATGAAATCCCATTTACATAAGGTTATTAATAAATATGAAAGGAACAATGAAAGTTGACGAAGCAAAAGAAGTATGTAAGGATCGTAGCAAGTGGAAAGAAGTGGTCTCTGTCTACCCCTACGGGAAAGAGGCGTGATTATATGTATGTATGTATGTATTAATAAATATTATTAAAAATATTTAAATTTCTTACAGGTATACTCAAATTTCTCTAAGTGCGAAGGTGAATTCTGAATATAAATTGGAGTATCTTGGCAAGTCATAGATGAAGAAGACGTCTGACTGATAACCTTATCCTATAAATATAGGTACATATTGTTAAAGCTATATACTATAACATTATAATATTTAATTGATTGTTGTAAGTGTTTATTATTACCATTACCTTTTCAGCTAGCAGCGAGGTAGTATTAAAATTAGGTCATCTCCCAATTCATATTGGTATTTTGGTGACAATAGGACAGAATATTGAAACTAAAATAATAAAAAATGTACTTTAATAAAATTAAAGATAAGGATTTAAATAGTTTATAATCTTGCTAATCTATAAGTACTAACTAAAATGATTATAAACAGGCAAAGTTGTTTGTATTGTAGTCAAGCACTGATAGCCCAGTAGTGTAAGAGTCGCTTCTCATTGGTGAGGCTTGGGTTCGAATCCTGGCATGTACCAATGAGAGAAAAGTTTACTTACATATTTATCTCTAGAGGTCAAGGAAATCATTGTGAGGAAACTCGGAGGTCCCAGATTTAATTTTAATTCACATGTAATAGACCCAATCCGGCTATGGGCTCACCACTTATCAAGTTATGCTCCAAAGAATATACTGGTGAAACATGGGTATTTCCAGAAATGGAATAACTATTCCTACCCCCTCTGTGATAAAAAGCCAGAGCGTATTAAAGTTGTTATGTTTTAAAGATATAATAACCGTAACTAGTAGTCTAAAACTCAAGTTTAAAAATGCTTTTAGATAGCTAAATCATTCCCGAGTGACAAACCAAGTGGTTAAAGCTAGTCCTTGTTAAAATAAAAATTCTTTATCATACTATAGAAGAAAACGCCTGTCATTAAAGTTTAGCAACAAAAGTACCTATAACAATATTGCTATGACAATGTTCTCAGATAGATATGGCATACTGAATTCTAACAAAGTATTCTCATCTTAGCGATGAAAGGATCATAATTATATGTCATCAATAAAACACATACATATTTCATATTGATTTAATCAGAGGAGTGTATATGTATGTAATTATTTTAATAAATTTAAGATAGCTTCGGAGAAGTATTGTCATGTCCCTACTAATATTAAAAATGGGAATGTAACTCGTTGTTGTTACATAATATAAAAATAAAATAATTAGAAATTCGACAAACATATAATAACTTATAAATAATATTTTCATGTCATCATTAAATTAATTTAAGTCAATAAATTGATAATATAGTATAATAATATTTTCCAACAAAAAGCATTTCACAAGATTTTTGAACACATTCACATAGTCAATTACCTTTTAATCTACCAGAAGACTAATAAACATCCTTATAGAATGGTACCTCGCACTGCGAAACAATTGTCAATTTCGGGGAGATAGATTAAGGAATGCCAATTTTCTGCGGCATAGGCGCTTTTTTGTTTGATCTGAAGTTTCATGACAGGCTGAGTTACTTCCACATTTATAATATTAAGTAGGGATTTCATTTCAGGTCCATCAAATGAAGCATCATATTATAAATAATCATTATATAATGATAGATTTTTTAGATTTTTTTTATGGGGATATGTAAAAAATCACATTTACCGAAATTCCTACACAACTGTAAACGAGAACGGGAACGGGAACTAAGCTGGTGAAACCGTGGGGCGCTTATTTTGAATGTTTTTTTATTAAAAATACTTTTTAAATGCTTCTATTCCGCCATTTTGGATGTTCAGCCATGTTGGATTAAGAAAGACGTCACACAGCTAAACATGCATTGTTATCCAAATTTAACGTTTTTTTAGGGGAGACCGGGGTCAATTGGTCCATTTTTTCTTTAACCGTCGTTTGTGCGAAAACTAGAAGCGTTGATTAGAAAATCGATTATACTATGTCATAGATAATTTATTCAGCTTCTAAAAGCTAGTCTTAAAATCTAATTTAATTAAGCAGGGAACGAGATATTATCGATCCAATAGACCGGGGGAAAGTGGTTCAATTGCACCATATTTTCAAAGTCCAAAAAGAATTTTATTACTTCTAGCCTAAATAAAAGCCTCATTTTCATATATGATAAAGATATTATTTTAACGAACATGTATTTATATTAAAAATCACAAAATGTTTAGAAGTTAAACTGTAAATAAAAAGAATAAAAGTTAGCCTCTAACTTTTTAATGGCTCGTCTTATTTTAATTTCTATCAAACCAGTCGCTACAGTTTGTAATTGTAAATAAAAAACAATAGTATATTTTTAGTTTCTATTTGAAATTCCGGTGTAATATTAAGAAATAGTATTGTATGGAAACGAGCCTGATGCAAATGACCCAGTGGTACAATTGCCCCAGAGGCACAAAAATCCTAGGTGAACTGACGAGGTGTACCACGACCAATACCTCTCGTCGTTGAGGGGTCGAATATTCTCGTGAAAATACCTCTGTCAACCCCCTCGGGGATAAAAAGCGTGACGTTTTTTAAATTAAGTATTTGTTTTATCTTACTGTATTAACAAAAAAACAATTACAATAATAATATTTTATTTTTACAAATGAGTATCTATTGCGAAATAGCAATATACTAATATCAAATTGCTAAATAACGATTATAACATTGCAAGTGCAACTCAAACAGATCAATAATCAACATTACAATTTAAACAAAAAACATTGTAATTTTTTTATATGTTTTGTTTTACACTAAAAAATAGACGAACACAAAGAAAATACTAAAGATACGATTGTATCAATGAACGAAAAAAAATATTCTTTTTCTAATATTTATATCTTTAAAATAGCTTATGTGTAAACAATATACATACATATACACACACCGGCACAATTAGCGGAACAGAAAAAAAAGGGAGTATTTACGCATTTTTGCGTGTTACTGGCCGGCTAAACAAGCTTTTTTTAAATTTGGGTTTTAATTTAAAAATGGAATACTAAGCGACTGCCCTTTTTTTCATTCTTTTGTTTTAATTTTCATTGATTCATTTTTTCCACCGCTTGTCCGTTTTTAGAAGGTTCGTGAATTCCATTTGAAAAGCTTTGAATTGCAGTTTTTGAGGCTTTTGAGTTTTTTCGCATATTGATAATTTACGAGCATCTAATTATGCCTGATTTAACGCCATCAGAAATCATTAGGGCAGATCAAATGAGGAGAAATGGTCAAGCCTACAGATCGATTGCCAGAAGCCTTCGTCGATCGTTATCAACGATTTATCGTAGCATCCAACGATACAGATTGACGAATGCTCTAGTGAGAAGGAGAGGACAAGGCCGGAAAAGGTGTACTTCAAGGAGGGATGACCGTTTTCTCCAACTTCAAGTCCGACGGAACACGAGACTAACGGCGGTGCAGGCTCGAAATTTACTGGAAGAGGTACGAGCAGTAAGGATGAGTGAGCGGACAGTTCGTAGAAGATTCGAAGAAGTGGGTATAGGCTCGTATGTGCCCGCCAAAGCCCCAAAACTTGAGAGACATCATCGCACAAACCGTCTACACTTTGGTCGTGAACATCGTGATTGGGACTTCGACGACTGGGGACAGGTTCTTTTTACTGATGAATGCAGAGTTATGTTAAATCAAATTGATGGAAGGCAGCGAGTATGGAGACGCAAAGGAGAACGGTATATCCAGTCTAATTTTGAAAATACAGTTGCATATGGCGGCGGTTCAATTATGGTCTGGGGAGGAATATGTTTAGGAGCTCGTACGGAGTTAGTAATGGTCGATGGCGGGAATCTGAACGCTGATCGGTATATCAGGGAGATTTTAGAAGAACATGTTGTGCCATTTGCCCCCTTTATTGGTAACAACTTCATTCTAATGCAGGATAATGCTCGGGCTCACAGTGCTCGCACAGTACAGACATACCTAAACCATGTTGGTATAACGGTGATGGAGTGGCCAGCACGGTCCCCCGATATGAACCCTATAGAACACGTCTGGGACTTGCTAAAGAGGAGTGTAAAGTCAAGAATGCCCCCTCCCAATAATCTCAATGAGTTGCGAAACGCATTACTTGAAGAATGGCAGAGGTTGCCCCAAGAAACCATTGATAACATCATCCGCAGCATGCCCAGACGGATGGAAACCCTCATCAGAGCACGAGGAGGAAACACTCGATATTGAACAGTCATTGAAATTGTTGTTAAACTTTGGAAAATCTTGAATTTTCTGCTGTTTCTCTATAATTAAAAATCGAAGAAAAATGCATTTTGTTTAATTTAATTTTTATTTTTATAAAATTTTAAGTATGGTGTTACAAATGAATGTCAAAACATGTAAATTTAATTGTTGTTTCATTTTAAATAATATATTGTTTAAAAATTACATTCATTGTTCTAAATTCCCTCTTTTTTCTCCTTTTTTTTTCTGTTCCGCTAATTGTGCCGGTGTGTGTACAATGAAATCTTTAATAAGAAATGAATAATTATATTCATGCACACAAATGGAGGCTCCAGGTGAGAATCGAACACACGCTCTCTAGTACATGAATAAAAAAAAGTAAGTTACAATTGAACCACTGGGTCAATTACACCGGTGCGATTGACCCCATACGAAGTGGACCAATCGCTCCTGTGATTCGATTAAAGATAAAAATTTATTACTCTGAATCCAGCAGCTGCACGGCAACGAATTTAATCACAACGTAAGCTCAGAAGATCAACAAACACAAAAACTAACAAAAAATCCCAAAACTCTTATGTGTTCACGTCCGCACTGCACTGCGCTCGTGGCTGACAGACAGTTACGCTAGCTGCTTTCAAGGAGTGGTTCAAGGGCACGCACACATTTATACGTTGCTTAGTTACTGAGAAATCGGCTGTGGAGCAATTGCCCCGCGGTTTATTTGACCCCGGTCTACCCTACAAACTTTCCCCCTATTCCATCTATCAGCAAATCTAGCAAAAATGAAAATTAAAATATTTTTATTTCTATACGCAATTAAGGCAAAAAACTCAAGGGCAGCTCTTTTTAAGCTCATGTCTTACTAATAAATATGGTTTACAATAATAATTATAATTAATAGCCTTATACAGCGTCGAGTCGGTTAATCCCATGCATGTTGGTCTACTAAGTAATCTGTAATTTTATAGTACCCTTTTTTATGTAATTTTTGGTTAACTATCATATCATGCAATATCTGACATTTTAAATACTAGATTTACAGAATGGAAACCAGTTAAAATGCATATGGATTTTGAATTGGCAACATCAAATTCTTTGAAGAAATTAGTACCTGATATAACAATGAGGATCCGTAACGTTTTTAGTTGAGAATGCAGATTTATAGAGCTAAGAAATCCTTACCATACAGTACAAAAATTTTTGTTCTACGACAAAAATTGACAAAGTTATGACCGAATTCCTAGCGAAGTTCACCGAGTAGCCGCCGCGGTAGCGGTGACGTCATTGTGACGGAAGCCGCGAGTCAGCCGTAGGCAGCGATAAGGCGCGAAGTGTTTTGTTCCTTTAATTGGGACTTTTAAAAGAAATTAATTGTCTGATTTATATCTAATTCAAGTTTTTAATTATGTGCAAATATTGTATAGTACCGAAATGTACAAACACTTATATAAAAACGCCAGAAAAACTATTTTTAAGGTGCCGAAAGATCCAAAACTTCGTAAAAAATGGTATTCCGTTGTAAAAAGAGATGTTAAAACTCCACCCTCTGCCCAGGCTACAAGACATTACTTTGACGATCATTTCGAAGTACGTTCCTACCTAACTATAATATACCTATTATTTAGTTGATATTCATTTAAATAAGGAGAAGTAATTAAATGGTCCGCAATTTTAAAATTTGGTTAGCCACAAAAAATCTGCATTTAAATCATTTGGTCGGCATACAAAGATTTTGTTCGCAAATAAAAAAATCAGGCAGCAATCCTTGTTCGGCAAATAATTTTAATAATGGTCAAAAATTAAATCAGAAATAGGCAGCTTACAATAACATGGGTTTGCATAATAAACATTCAGTCCGCAAAATAGTTACTTGGTCCGCAAAATAACTACTTGGTCAGCAAGACTTCATGATTGAACAGCAGAGAAAACATGTCGTGAATAATTATACTATAGCTACTCCCACTCCCACTCTTACTCCCACTCCCACTCCCACCCCCTCTTACGCCCCCTACCCCTCCTACCCTCTCCTACCGCCTACTACCCCCTCCTACCGCCTCCTACACCCTCCTACTACCCCCTCCTGCTACCTCCTACCCCCTCCTGATGCCTCCTACCCCCACCTACTAACTCCTACGCCCGCCTAACCCCGAGTTAGTAGGAGGAAGTAGGAGGTAGTAGGAGTTAGTAGGAGTTAGTATGAGGTAGTAGGAGGTAGTAGGAGTTAGTAGGAGGAGAGTTAGTGGGAGGAAGTAGGAGGTAGTAGGACGTACTAGGAGGTACTAGGAGGTAGTAGGAGTTAGTAGGAGGTAGTAGGAGTTAGAAGAAGTTAGTAGGAGTTAGTAGGGTTTAGTAGGAGTTAGTAGGGTTTAGTAGGAGTTAGTAGGAGGTAGTAGGAGTTAGTAGGAGGTAGTAGGAGGTAGCAAGAGTTAGTAGGAGTTAGTGGGAGGAAGTAGGAGGTAGTAGGACGTACTAGGAGGTACTAGGAGTTAGTAGGAGGTAGTAGGAGTTAGTATGAGTTAGTAGGAGGTATTAGGAGTTAGTATGAGTTAGTAGGAGGTAGTAGGAGTTAGTACTAGTTAGTAGGAGTTAGTAGGAGGTAGTAGGAGTTAGTAGGAGGGGGTAGGTACTCCTTCTAAATCCTACTTACTCCTACTAACTAGTTCTAACTCCTACTACCTCCTACTAACTCCTACTAGCTCCTACTAACTCCTGCTAACTCCTACTACCTCCTACTAACTCTTACTTACTCCTACTAACTCCTACTAACTAGTACTAACTAGTAATACCTCCTACTAACTCCTTCTACCTCCTACTACCTCCTACTAACTCCTACTAACTCCTACTATCTCCTACTAAATCCTACTGACGCCTACTAACTCCTACTAACTAGTACTAACTCCTAATAACTAGTACTAACTCCTACTAACACCTACTATCTCCTGCTAACTCCTACTAACTCCTACTACCTCCTACTAACTCCTACTACCTCCTACTTCCTCCCACTAACTCTCCTCCTACTAACTCATACTAACTCCTACTACTTCCTACTACCTCATACTACCTCCTACTTCCTTCTACTACCTCCTACTCCCTCCTACGCCCCACTCCCACTCCCAACTCCCACGCCAACTCCCACTACCACCAACACCACTACCACAGCCACTGCCACTACCACCATCACCATCACCACAACCACCACCACCACCACTGTCACTGCCACTACCACTAAAACCACCACCACCACTACCACCACCACCACCACTACTTGTAAGCGTAATAATAATCATAATCATAAAAGTTGCATAATCCAAAGTCCTAATCTACGTAAGGAATGCGCCCATTTTGCGCATGACAAGTTTGCTGAGATTGTTTTTGCTACTTTTATAAGAAGCTCAAAAAATATTTTTTGGCTTCCCCTCTGAGTGCTTACCAAAATTTTATTAAACAGTAGCAGCTCATTGCAGCTCAAAAATAATTACAGCCATCCAGAATGACATAAATTGCTGATAGGTTTTGTAATGTTTGCTGGCCATGAGTTGCTGACCAATTAGCTATTTCTGCTTACAGATTATATTTTTCTGCTCACAAAAATACGAATACTTTGCTAACCATTTAAATAACACCCTTAAATAAGGTGGTACGTGTAGTGTACCTTCTCTTCTTTTAATCCTGCTGTATTTATAGAAACATACCTTACTTTTCCTGAGTATTGTCACATGAGTAAAGAAACGGAACAGAGACAAAGCTTCTAAGGAGCGTGCAAAATTCTTACCTATTTTAGTAGGGTTGGCAAAGGAGAATAAAATAAACAAAACGTTTATTAGACTTTTATTTGTACATTAGATTATTTACAAATTACCTACTCTAAATATTTTTTTATAACTTTTTATTTTTAATAAATTATTAAATCTTTTAATCTTATGATGAATTCTAAATCTAATGGATATAAAGTTTTTTCAAATAATCATTAAGGACGCTTCCACATGGCATAATATTTTTACAATCTTACACTCGATTCAGAATATCATTAGGTAGGTACCAATATTTACAATGTTTACGTCGAGTTCTTTGTAATGAGTAATTAAAGAATCTTTGCCCATATTTATAGGTTGTTCAGGTCTATTAACAAACAATTTTATTTCGTCACATATGTGATTTTCGAGACATTCATGCAAACTGTACAGTAGGTAGGTAACCATTTTACACCTCCGAATCTAATTATTTACACTTTCTTGACTTTTTAGTTTAATACTTTATTCTACCATAAACAATTTAAAATAACCATTTCTCACTAAGCAGGAGCGCGAAACAAATACGGCAACCATTGCGCGGCCCTCGGCATTTCTACTGACCGAGCCGGCTTTATCCAGTTGCTGCGCGTATGTGACGCAGCGCTAGTAGAAACGCACACAAGCATTGCATGCTTGTAGTAGTGTACCTACGACAGCGCGGTTGTATGAAGCTTTGTCTCTGTTCCGTTTCTTTACTCATGTGGTATTGTGGATAAACCTACGTAGGTACCTATCTATTTGCTCGTTCCCATTTCTGTGTAATATTCAAAGGATAATACGATGACACAGGGACGTACTCGGGTAAAAATCAAGAGTGAATAATATTTTTAGCGCAAATTCGTATTCTACGAAAGGGCTGTTGCCAACGAAATTTACGTGTGTATGTGTATGTATGTATGTATGTATGTGCGGTGTCTACCGGAGCAGCTAGAAAAGTTCTAAAAGCATATTATGTGAATAGCTGAATCGAAGCGAAGTGAATTTATAGGGTTCCGTACCCAAAGTGTAAAAAACCTCGACCCTATTATTAAGACTCCGCTGTCCGTCCGACTGTCACAAAGCTGTAGCTCATGTACCCTGATAGTTACACAGTTAAATTTTTCACAGATGATGTATTTCTCTGGCCGCTATAACAAAAAATACTAAAAGACAGAATAAAATAAATATTTAAGGGGGCTCCCATACAACAAATATTTTTTGCTTATGTTTGCTCGATATTGATAACGGCAACAGGTATCTACCTGCTTCAAATATTCACAGAATATTTAGTTATAATACACTTTAAATAAATAATTCATTTAAAATAAAACAAATATTTAAGGGGGTACTCCCATATATTTTTTTAAATACTTTTGATTTGATTGATATGATTCCTTGTACTTTTTCACAGATCTTAAATAATTGCTTCCACAAAACAAACATGTTTTTTTACCGTTTTTATAGATATATAGTACGGAACCCTTCGTGCGTGAGTCCGCACCTAGCATCCTTTACTCAACAGACCCCTGCACCCGCATTCATGTTATTCCATTACTTGTGTCATATGGCCCTGCTTCTTATCAAATTTCATAGCTCTAGCTAGACCAATGGGAAGTAGATTTTCTTAACAGACAGACGGACAAGAAAACGATCCTATAAGGGTTCCGTTTTTATTTTTGAGGTAAGAAATGCTAAAAAATTGCTTTATACCAAGTCATCCTTCCTAAGTACATACTGAGCGACTGACTTGTAACAAAAAGCGAGATGGCAAAAAAACCAGCTGTTGTCAACAAATATTCAGGTTTCTGTCATACCTTGATCAACAAGTGTAGATCACTAAATAAAGTGCAAGTACATAGGTTAAAAAGCCATCCGCGTAATGATGTACCTACGTATGAATAAACAAAAAACAACTTTCGTTTATCAAGATACTGTAAACAAAATTTATAAGTTCTAAATACGTCTCTGTACCTACACTTTATATTCATTCTTTCTTACACCTACCAACCACTACCAAATTTAAGAGTACTAATAAGTACTTATGTACGTAATCGTAGATATATAAGCAGCACCCTTACCTTTGTAGTTTCCAACGACCAACCAACTTAGAATGATTACCTAGGTAATCAAATACCATGAAAGAATCCACTTTTGGAAGGTTATAGAATTGAGTTTGCACAAAACCTGCTTCTACTTTATTAGTACTTACTCATATTATGTAAGTACTTTTGTTTTATACTTAAATATCACAAAATTACACTCTAACAACACAAATATTACGCGCCGCTTCCTCAAATCGTGAGTGCCGGCCGGCCATTGACATCAGAACCTTGGAGCCCCGGAGCTACAGAGCTGGCGAGTGGCCTAAATTATTGTAGTGAAAATGTAGTAGTCAAAAACACATCTCTTTGAATTTGTAGTTCTATAGTTCTGGAGTTATTCGACCTGAAAGCTAGAAATCATCAGGTCGGTGTGGCCCCGAGATCTCAGTAATTAGGGCAGTAACGGACGTTTGCTCTTAGACAAAGTTACTGTAATATTTAGGTAGTAGACAGAAAAACAAAGAATATAATTCGTAGTTCGATATTTTGGCAGTAATTCACGTTTGAAGTGCGTGACAATCAGGTCCCTGTAGCCCAGTGTTTTCTCTGAAACGAAGCATCCTAGCATAGTATGTTGTTTGAGTAAGTTTCTGTAGTTCTCGATTTAGGAATTCGTATGGAGCTAGTTTTTTATGTAGTTCTACGGTTTAATAGAATTTTGCACTCTTTCTAAAAACAATCAGAACGGTGTAGCCCAGTGTTTTCTCTGCAACAAAGCGTCCTAGCATAGTATGTTGTTTGAGAAAATTTTTGTAGTTCTCGATTTAGGAATTCGTATGGAGCCCGTTTTTTATGTAGTTCTACAGTTTACGAATAATTCAGGTCGGAAGCTCCGAAATGATAGCTAACCTCACTCATTACATCTTTGGAACCAAACAAGCTAGCGAAACAGAAACTTACACAACGATTTATTATCCATCGAATAATAAGTGTGCAAAATTTCATAGAGATCCATGCAGTATCTGTAAAGGAATTTAATATAAACACATTCGGTACCATTATCTGTATAATGGAAGAGGGTGACCATACATTTTATGTTAAAAAGGAAAAATATTCGAGCACTGAAATTTGATGGTGAAAGTAGTAGGTATGATATGACATCAAATAGTAGGTATTTATTGAAATTTGCACTCCGGTTGTTTATTCGTAAGTTTTAACATTAAGTAAATAAATAACTAAAAATAGTTAACATGGTTTTTTATTGAATTATTATACCCATGGTGGTTTTTTCTAGATTGTGGTTTGGCTAATTGCTCGAACTAAACAAAGTCCATATACAGGATGTCCCAGAAGTCAACGATAAGCCGGAAACCAGCGATATGTCATGAGGGTAATCAGAAAAATATAAAAAAAATTCTATGTTCTTTTTTCAAAATGTTATGAAGGTTTAAAAAAATCCTAAAAAACGGACAACCTGTAATGAACTTTCTTTTACCGTGACTGTTAATATTTACTTTTTGAATATTTTTTTTCTGTAATGCTATAATGAGTAGCCGTGCTACAATTTACAATAAAAAAAATTACATAACTGCCTCACTTTTAAGTAAAAAGTTAAATTTGTTTCCAACATTGAATTCTAAATAATTTCATCAACCAACTTAAACCAGCTGTACTGTAAAAAAAATCTATGGCTACTATTTTGGCAAGTATACTTAAAAGTTGACGCATTTAGTCTAAATTCTAAAATGGTATAACACATGCTAGGTTTTGTTATAGTTGAGGCATGAAAATTTTTTTTCTCGATGAATCCGGATTCTAGGCCAATCTAATTTAATGAGGTGAAATGTTGGTAACGCAACCTTCTTAGGTAAATTCAGGTTAAAATCTTTTTGAATGGAGACGGACTCATAATTTTGAATAGAGAACCTAACAGGGATTTTTTATTCGTACATCTTTTGTTTATGTCATTTGTTTGATGGCTTTGATTTAAATCCATCTGTCCCAGAAGTAAAGATTCTGGAGTCTGTTGCTTAGATTGTATTTGCGTGTAATTACGAGTTCGTAACGTGAAGTTATCATGCCAAATAGTTATACCGTACAGGAGTACGCCAACATGCATCTTATTTACGGAGAATGCTTATGTAACGCCAATGCTGCAGCTAGGGTGTATCGCGAGAGATACCCAAACTTAGAGCGTCATCCTGAGATAACTGAGTACCCGGGTCAACATCTAGAGTACTTTTTATTCCAGGAAAATATCGGGAAAATATAAAAACTGGTTAAAAAGAGAAATACGTACTACTCCGAAACGATAACCTCTAGAAACTGGAAAAATAGTATGAAGGTGTCGTAGGAAACCGGTATGAAGGGATTTTTGGAATTTCCCACGGGAACGGGAATAATAATAATAATAATAATTTATTCATTTTAAATTGGCATAACAATAAGTCTGTTATAAAACATTAATGGCATACATAGTGTAGAAGACGCTGGCAACACTTTGAGACGCCAATCTGAGGTAGGATTTAACCTGTATTTCAGGTGGCGCCGCATTATGCTGACAGGGTCACTGGGTTTACAAATCGGGGGCAAAGCTAGTAAGCCACGATATTGAAAAGATTAACAGTTTATTGTTTAATGACTAACTATTTCCCAAACTAACTAAAAGCTGTTATTTGGGTGATAGAACACAAAAACTTAATATTAAAAACTAAAAAGAAATAATCATTTGTGTCACCAAGTAGTATTGTATATTATGTGGTATGTAAGGGAGTGTTAGGGTGAGTATGTGTGTGTGAAAATGTTGAACGAGCCTGTGCGTAGATGTAGAGGTACTGGGTACTAACGATTCTGTGTAACTATAGTAGAGAGAGATAGAGTAAGTGTGAGGGAGGAGACAATCAATGTGCATTTGGTAAAGTATACGTAGCTGATGAAGGTGCAGTAGTAGAAAGTGACATATTTTTATTTAAATTTTCATGAGTTCCTCCGTTTTATCATAATTCAGAGTTTGCAGCCAAGAGGTGATTTTGCGTTTACATTCAAATTTTGTGCGTGGGTAAATGTTAATAATTTTGTTTGCTCTATTATATAATGACCTACTGATGACCTCGTAGTGGCGCTGTGCCAATGTGGTACTATGTAGTATCCGAGGACACACTAAATCTGATCGGCGTACGGATGTGTATAAGAATGGGTCAAATGCAAGTGTGGAGTGCCTTCTAAGTAGGGTTTGCAGAATAAACAGCTGTCTAACAGACAGGACTTTACAGTCAGATAATAGTTCATCTGTGGGATACCGGAAAGGTTTTCTGTTCATTGTTTTTAGAACTGCTCGCTGAGCCCTTTCTAACTGCAGAAGCTTAGATTTTCCTGCGCCACCCCACGCTGTTATGCAGTAAACAAGAATAGATTGGCAAAGACCAAAGTAAATCATTTTGATAGTGTCAAAATCAACGACTCGGCTTAAGGTTTTGAAGACATAGATAAGTTTTCTGACACGAGTAGTTTGTATATCTATGTGGTGATGCCAGTTTAGACATTCATCTAAGTATATTCCAAGATATTTTACATTGGTGACCCTATTTATAGACTGGCAGTTGCAGTTTGCGGAACGATTTTGGCAGTTGTGAGCACGAACACTGAAAGTATGTCTAGACGGCTGTGTAGTCTTATTTAGGGTAAAAGTGATGAAATTCGTTTTACTTAAATTTAAGGTAAGCGTATTTTGGGATAGCCAGTCAATGACCGTTGACAGGGCGAATTCTGCTCGGTCCTTTGTCTCATTCCAATTAGGTCCATGTACTACGATTGCAGTATCGTCTGCGTACGTGTACAAGTGTGCAAATGGTATCTGCAGCTTGCAAAGGTCGTTGACGTATACAATAAATAAGGTAGGCCCCAAAATGCTGCCCTGTGGAACTCCAAAAGGTAGACTATTCTCACGTTCACTCATAGTTTCCAGCACTCTGACAGTTTGAGAACGACCCGAAAGATAGTCTTTGAAGATGTTTAGTGGTGTTCCTCGAATTCCGCATGATTCCAATTTAGAAATTAGAATTGGGATTGAAACTGTATCGAACGCCTTTGAGAGATCAAGAAATATCGCTAGAGTTTTGTCTTTTCTATCGAGAGTGCTTACTATTTTGTCGGTTAGGGCAGTCACTGCATTTCCAGTTTACTTACCCTTTCTAAAACCAAACTGATTATTTGATAGTATACCCTTTGACTCCAGATAATTAATAAGTCGTGCATTAAGGACCTTTTCCAGAATTTTCGATAAAGTCGGCAATACTGCAATTGGCCTGTAGTTGCAAATCTCAGTCTTTTTGCCATTTTTATAAACAGGGTGCACAACCGCATGTTTAAAAGGCGCTGGAAAGACACCAGTACTCATAGACAGCTGACAAACATGAGTAATGAGAGGAGCAAGTACATCACGGGATCTTTTAAGAACGCGAGCAGGGATGTTGTCCCATCCTACAGCGCAATCAGTCCGTAGTTCCATTATTATTCGGTCTATTTCATTTAAATCAACATCAAACAGCACAAACGAATCAGACGAAGCAGTGAATGTGCTTAGAGTAGTAGGAGTAGGGATTTGTTTGGCCAGCTCACTGCCCACATTGACAAAATATTTATTTACAGTATTAAGTGATGTGATTGGATCTCCGTTTATTTTAAGAAGCTCAGAGGAAGTGTCGTGATTTATTTTAAGGTGAGTTATATCTTTAATCGTGTCCCAGGTTGCTTTGGCATTATTCTTGTGTTTTGTAAATTCATGTTTATAATGTGTATTCTTAATGTTTTTCAAAAGTTTATTTAAGAAGTTTCTATACCTCAAATATGTTACTCTTAATATTAAATTCTCAGGGTTTCTTTTAAGAGTTCTGTGCATTTTGTCCCGATTTCGCATACATCGCAGCAATCCAGGCGTTATCCATGGTTTGATGATTTTTTTCCTTCTGGAGACTACAATTGTCTTAGTACATTTTCCAATTATAGCCGAGATAGCGTTTACCAGTGAGCAAGCCGCTTCATTTGCATCCTTCATTAAGAACAGGCTGGAGAAATCATACCGCAACAATTCGTAGTGTATTGCGGTGAAGTCGATCAAAGTACGAGTGTTTTTGGTAAATGAAGGGCTTTTATTAGTGTAAATGCAAAGCAAGGTAGGGCAATGGTCAGTGATAAAAGATTGAAGTACCATAGTTACTGATCTTTGATGTGGTTTTAAGAAAACATGGTCCAGGCAATTTTCACCGCGAGTAGGTAAATAGTGCGTGAGTAAGATACCGTGTATAAACTGAATCCACGCGGGAAAACGCCGCTGGGACCCACTATATGAAATTTGGTATGTAGGTGTCTTAAATATGTTGTAGGCAACCACTATGAAGGGATTTTCGGAAATTCCCACGGGAACGGGAATAAACGGGATCCGCGCGGGCAACGCCACTGGGCATCCGCTAGTTATAAAAATAAGTGTCGTGTGTAGCAGTCAATAACTATATTAGTATTATTATTACGAAGCAGGTATACAATACCCGAGCTTGGCTCTCCAGTATTTTTTTTAGAGACTCTAAAAAATACACGTGATTTTGGGTATGGGTTAGTTTAAACATTACCTCGTATCACGAGGTATTTAAATAGTTGCTAAAACATCACTTAATATATCAATGGCCCATATTTTTCAAATTAGTAGAACCTGCTTGAAGTTTATATTAAACTAGCGGCGCCTAATAATTTCACTCGCGTCAGTCCCGTTCCAGTGGAAAAATGTTACTCCCAGAAAAGTAATAAGTATTTCCCTTGGTTAAATTTTTTTTAAGACTCACATGGTCAACTCTTTTTTATTCCTTTGCACAAAAGAAACCGTAGGTAGCAGGTAACTACTTTAAATACCATAATATATGGATTTTGTTTAGTTCGAGCAATTAGCCAAACCACAATCTAAAAAAACCACCATGGGTATTTGAATTCAATAAATAACTATGAAAACCATTTTTAGTTATTTATTTACCTAATGTTAAAACTTACGAATAAACAACCGGAGTGCAAATTTCAATAAATACCTACTATTTGATGTCATATCATACTTACTTTCACTATCAAATTTCAGTGCTCGAATATTTTTCCTTTTTAACATAAAATGTATGGTCACCCTCTTCCATTATACAGATAATGGTACTGAATGTGTTTATATCATAGTCTAATAAAACATGGTCTTCTCTTCCCAGAGTGACACAAGCCTACGTCACAATAATATTGCCTGTGAACAGCATGATGACGTAGGCTTGTGTCAGTCACGTGGTTTGCGAGTCTCGGAAGAGAGTACCAGGCGGAGTATATTATTATACCATGGTTTATATAAAATTCCTTTATAGATACTGCATGGATCTCTATGAAATTTTGCACACTTATTATTCGATGGATAATAAATCGTTGTGTAAGTTTCTGTTTCGCTAGCTTGTTTGATTCCAAAGATGTAATGAGTGAGGTTAGCTGTCATTTCGGAGCTTCCGACCTGAATTATTCGTAAACTGTAGAACTACATAAAAAATGGGCTCCATACGAATTCCTAAATCGAGAACTACAAAAATTTTCTCAAACAACATACTATGCTAGGATGCTTTGTTGCAGAGAAAACACTGGGCTACACCGTTCTGATTGTTTTTAGAAAGAGTGCAAAATTCTATTAAACCGTAGAACTACATAAAAAACTAGCTCCATACGAATTCCTAAATCGAGAACTACAGAAACTTACTCAAACAACATACTATGCTAGGATGCTTCGTTTCAGAGAAAACACTGGGCTACAGGGACCTGATTGTCACGCACTTCAAACGTGAATTACTGCCAAAATATCGAACTACGAATTATATTCTTTGTTTTTCTGTCTACTACCTAAATATTACAGTAACTTTGTCTAAGAGCAAACGTCCGTTACTGCCCTAATTACTGAGATCTCGGGGCCACACCGACCTGATGATTTCTAGCTTTCAGGTCGAATAACTCCAGAACTATAGAACTACAAATTCAAAGAGATGTGTTTTTGACTACTACATTTTCACTACAATAATTTAGGCCACTCGCCAGCTCTGTAGCTCCGGGGCTCCAAGGTTCTGATGTCAATGGCCGGCCGGCCGAGCTCGGTTCCGTCACAGTGACGTCACCATGCTCCCGCGCTCATTGAGTTTTGCGACAGGAGCGGCATATGTTTATTATTTAATATCTCCGTAAGTAATGGTCCGATTTGGATAATTCAAAAAGATATATCACTCTTATATCATAAAGAATAACGTGGATACTATTTCTAATGGATTTGCTATAACTTTACTGATCCTCATTAAAAAATGCTTACTATCATCATTTTAATAAGAGTAAATGGAAGAAGGCAAAATCGTTGGGCATCAAACACAAGCTTTACAGACGTATGGGCAGTTTATGTACAGTGTTACCTTTAGTTCCTAATGATAAGATTCACGATGGATGGAAATATATTGAATCGCGGACTTTGAACAAAAGAGATGAGAAGTCAAATACCTTTTTGGCTTACGTTAAAGAAACATGGATGAAGAGTCAAAATTACATAAATAAATGGTGTGTTAACCAGGCGAGACATAGAGCTAATAATATCCCCTTTCCATTAGTACAAGAAGAATTTTAAAATATGACTTTAATTATCGTATGGTTTCCAGAAAATGCCCTTTTTATTTCATTTCATTTTATTTAGCTAATTACATACCATACGTCTTCCAGGTATTTAAGGTCAAGAGTGAATTGGGGGCACTACAAGCGATTGCGAATGCCTCGTGGTCCCCCCAGGGGAACATTACATGGGGACCACGAGTCTGGAGCGAAATCAGTGAGGCTCGGGTTCGAATCCTGGCATGTACCAATGAGTTTTTCAAAAAACTTACGTACATATTTATCACTAGCTCGACGGTGAAGGAAAACATCGTGAGGAAACCCGCAGGTCTCAGAATTAATTCTGAGACATGTGTAAACAGACCCGGTCCGGCGATGGGCTCACCACCTATCACGTTTAGGGGTCCAATATATCTCGTGAAATGTGGGTATATCCAGTAATGGAATACCTCTGCCTACCCCCTCGAGGATAAAAGGCGTGAGATTATATTATTATTATTACACCTTCCTAAATTCAGTCAGTAGGAAGGTTTTGATCCTAAATTCAAAAACAAATATTTTTGTCAATCAACCATAGTTTATTATTGATGACAATTTTTTTTTTATAACTAAGTAGGTACATACCTACCATGATAGTACTTATATTTATTTAATAACAATAACAACAAATTAATTATCTTTATAAGAAATTCTATAGGTATGTGGTATGCAATAAAAAAGAGCAGTGAGCCCTGCGGTTAAAAATCCCACTTCTCGTGCGTGAGGCCCGTAGTCCGTGGTCAAATCCTAGCATGTATCAATGAGTTTCAATAACTTACGTAGGGGTTCGAAGGACAGGCAAACAGAGGAAACCTGTGGGTTTCCTCTGTTTTCCCAGAATTAATTCAGAGGCTTGTGTCTTTGAGCACCCCTGTCTGGCGAAAGGCTAACCAACCGCCTGTCACGTTTAAGAGCATAAAAAAACTGGCGATAAGTGGGATTTCCAAGAATGCAATACTTCTGCCTACCCCCTCGGGACAAAAAGCGAGAGCATATTTTTTACACATTAATGATTATATTTTGTGGTTTGACATCAGAACCATGGAGCTAAAAGGTGATGTCCATTGGACATTTATGGGCCATTTACACGAGGGCAATCCACTAACTGCATTCAAAAAAAACTTGAGGACAATCCGTTGCAGTGGAATGGATTGTCCTCAAGTTTTTTTTGTATGCGGATAGTGGATTGCCCTCGTGTAAATGGCCCATTACACGAGGCCATTTCACTAATCCAATCCATTGAAAAGCGCAAATTCGAATCGTTCATTTATGGAAAATTTACACGAAGCCATTCCACTAATGGCTTTGTGTAAATGGAGACAGTCCACTGCAATGGATTGTCCTCAAGCTTTTTTTGTATGCAGTTTGGATTGGCTTAGTGGAATGGCTCATGGAATGGCACACGGAATGGCTCATGTAATTTTTGACACATCTAGGTGTGTCAAATTAATTTCATATTAAATTTTGTAATCATATCCATTCATCCATTCTGGAGGCATTAACTTATGTGTGTAAATATAATTATATAAAATATGTCTTATAATAATAGCAAAATAAATAAAAGATTGATGTACAGTCAAGAGCACGCTAAGCTTGACACTTTGGACTTTGTCCCGGCCCTGTATTCTATAGCGCGTAGTACAAATCAGAGCTCAGCTTAAACTGGTAGTGTCAAGCTTGACTTGCTCTTGACTGTACCTAGTAGTAATTAAAGACTTTTACAAAAATCCTTGTTCATCCAAATTTTGCAAACATGTGAGGCAGTATATATTTTCTCTAATAAATCTTAAAATTTTACAACTTATGAAATGTTCAAACAATGCCTGGACTAACCCCAAATAGGGCAAGAGGCTGTTGAAAGAATGCCATAAAGATTTTTATTTTCCTTTTTATGGTATTCTTCATTATTTTTGTGTATTAAAAAGTGTTCATTTCCCAAGTATTTTGACTAATAAACTAGGATCCAGTCCTTCTAGAGATGCTTTTAATTTAACAGCTTCTAATGGTACACCAACTTGCACCATTTTAACAAATCTCTCATACTCAAGAGGTGTTTGAACAGGATCTTCTATGGCTGTATGGGTATTTTCTTTAGTGCTTACTGGTTGTTCATGTTTTTCAACAGTTTCAATTTTTTCTGTACTTTCCGATTGTACTGCTTGTGATTTTGTTTCCGTTGATTGTGATTCTGTTGGAGATGCTGAATTGATTTCCGGAATTGAAGATAGCTACAAAATAATAGTTTAGTTAAATAATATTGCATATTGAAAAGCTGTTTTCAAGAATGGAATACATACCTCTGCAAATAATCTATATAAATAAAAATGAATTGATGTTCGTTAGTCTGATTAAAACTCCAGAACGGCTGGATAGATTTTGATGAAACTTTTTGTGTGGGTTAGAGTGGGTCCAGGGATGGTTTATACGGTGGCAGAACGACGTCTGCCCGGGCCACTAGTAATAAATATAAATTTAAAAAAGAATAATAATATAATCTCACGCCTTTTATTCCCGAGGGGGTAGGCAGAGGTATTCCATTACTGGATATACCCACATTTCATGAGATACATTGGACCCCTAAACAAGATAGGTGGTGAGAGCATCGCCGGACCGGGTCTGTTTACACATGTCTCAGAATTAATTCTGAGACCTGCGGGTTTCCTCACAATGTTTTTCTTCACCGTCGAGCTAGTGTTAAATATGTACGAAAAAAAGAATATTTAAAAAAAACATCAATTGAATATTATGCAGACAAGGCTTTGTTATGATAGTTTATAAACATAAGATAGATATTTATATATGTAAATATGAAACAAATTTATTACAGTTTTGTATATTAACTACATACATGGTTCATGCTACCTTGCATATTTTGCTACATCTGAAATATTAATAAGTTCATGGATGTAAATTGCTAGCATGTTTAATTGATTTCAATATACAATACGTAACAGAATAAGCGCAATTCCTGAAATTAGTTTTATTCGATTTCAGCTATTTTTAACAGGTAGGTATGTATTAAATTTTTCCGAAAAATTTATTAGCATAGCTGAATCTAGGTCTACCTATGGAAACCATAATTGCTCTTTATTTAAGAAATTTAGTTAAACAAAACTTAAGTATTAATGCATCATATTTATTTTATATTGATATATATAGCGGATATATCTGAGCAGTCCGTTCGCATACTCCCAACGCAAGCTGTTGATCCAAGAAGTATGTGAACTTGCTAATTGTGGTGTTTAAGGAATTGCGCTTATTCTATGACGCGCTAAAGTACTTGAAATACTGCTACAATGAGGATCATAATGTTAATACTTACTCTGGCTTCCAATAACACCATAGCAGCTTCTACCTTTTCCAATTTGCGTTCAAATTGCATAAATTTTCGTTCACAATTTTTCATAAAACTATTGAGGAAATTAACTGTAGTAGTTACAAAGTGATTAACAAATGCAAGTGTACGCTTCTGCTGTAATGCTGCTACCTAAAACCATTAATTTTATCGGTCAGAATGTCTTCGGTAATGAATGAAAAAAGCAAATCAGCGAATGTCAACAAGGTTCTATTGAGGGTTCTATTTACTTGAGTTAGGTTTAAGTTGGCCAGTTCTTGGTCTATTATTGTCTCCTGCATCGTCATTGTTATGTTAGCTGTATGTGTTAAATGTAAATAAATTAGTTACAAAATCTAACAACTTTCATTTCGTTTCGATGCAAACGTCAAGTCAAATGTGACAAAAAAAAAATTCTTTTTTCAAAAAATATGTGTCAGTTTATTTGTTATCTGTGACGAAGAAGACTCGAGTGATTTGAGAAGCCCTTTGCCCCACCTTGCCCTTAACTACTCAGTGTTGCCAACTTAGCTACTTTGTAGCTAGATCTAGCTATTTTTGGGTATCAGGCAGCTACAATTTACAAAATCTTGTAGCTAAATTTTTTAGCTACTTTTACTCTTTCACAAGATGTGAGTACTTTCGAGACTTTATGTAGGGTATCGGTCCTTAAATTGTACCTAAACGTGGCTGGCTTATGTATTTTATAACTAATACCTGGATAAATGAAGGGGATAAACATATTTCTTCGTTTAAAACTTAAATTGCGTTCTGCTTTGTCTTATTTTATAAATTTAAAATTATTGCTCGCTGTTTTAATAAACTGAAAATTGATTTACCTATGAAAAAATACACGTAATCTGCTTACTTTACCTAGTTTAAAGTGTTAGCTACTTCTGGCTACTTTTTTGTGTCAACAAATCGGGCAATCTGGCTACTTTTCGCAAGATGTCTAGCTACAAGCAGTGTTGCCAACTTAGCTACTTTATAGCTGGATCTAGCTATTTTTGGGTATCAGGCAGCTACAATTTACAAAATCTTGTAGCTAAATTTTTTAGCATTTTTTTCTAGCTACTTTTACTCTTTTACAAGATGTAAGTACTTTCGAGACTTTATAGTAGAGTATCGGTCCTTAAATTGTACCTAAACGTGGCTGGCTTATGTATTTTATTACTAATACCTGGATAAATGAAGGGGATAAACATATTTCTTTGTTTAAAACTTATATTGCGTTCTGCTTTATCTTATTTTATAAAATTTAAAATTATTTCTCGCTGTTTTAATAAACTAAAATTGTTTTACCTATGAAAAAATACACGTAATCTGCTTACTTTACCTAGTTTAAAGTGTTAGCTATTTCTAGCTACTTTTTTGTGTCAACAAATCGGGCAATCTAGCTACTTCTCGCAAGATGTCTAGCTACAAGGTAAGGGTAGCAGTTGGCAACACTGGCTACAAGGTAAGGGTAGCAGTTGGCAACACTGTAACTACTAAAGCGGCCCAGTATCCTCCATGCAGTCCGACCTGAAAGAGGCAGAGCTATCCGTTAAAAAGAAAAGATGTCACAGCTTCCTCAGAACAAGTTATTGTTCTAAAGTGCAACATACACGGAGCGATCCGTCTGTACGATCCGTCGCAACAAAAATTGACGCCCATACACGGAACGATCCGTCTGTGAGATCTATCGTGTTGCCAGACCGTGGGCAATTACCCACGCCATGGGCAATTTTAGTTTTTTTTAAAGAAGGCCAAAAGTTCGGAAAGGTCTTTGAATCGGTAAAATATGAGCAATAACGTTAAGTGAAATAAATGAAGAAACTAAATTTTATTTATCTAGTAAAATAAAATTACATCGATAATATTTTCTCAGACAGCACTCTGAATGAAACATCTTATTCACACACAACTAACTTCACGTTGGACTTATTGTCAAACGATGCTAATGCCATAGTTTATGGTTTTTTTACTAGGCTTTTAAACCAATTCTTTATTTTACACTTTAATATTAGTTAAATGGCTCTGCTTCAAAGTCCATGCACAAAAATTCAGTGTCTTCAACACTTTCTACATTCATCCCTTGGTTAATGTACCTATAGAATATGTTTCTAGTTTTTTTTTTTTAATTTATTTATTTATAAGATCCTCCAACAGTTGCTACAATATTTCTTATACTAATACTTAAGCCTATAACAATCTGGGGGCCAATTCTACTAAATGACAGCGGTGATAGTTGTATGACAATTACATGATTGTGGTCACTCAATGGTGATATTATGTCAAATTTTGACACTTTTCGTATTCTGTTAACTGTCAGTTTTCACAATCATTCAGCTATCATTGTTGACCACTTTTGGTATTCTACTATTCCTACCATGGAATGGCGCTGTCCAGTGATTGCTTTTTTCCCCTTATTTTAAGGCATTGGCAATTTAGCCATCAGCCCTAAACACGACACGAAATTCAGATTTTAGCTCTGCTTCAGTCTATGCACAAAAATACACAAGTTTCTTCAAAACTTATCGAAATGTCACATGTACCATAAATAAAATCAATCATCTAAAGATTTTAGTGCCGAAAACCCGAAATAAACCTAATGACACGCATGGTAGTAATAGTAATATATGGTAGGCAACACCTAACGTAGTCCATAGTCATTCCATTGTAATGCCACAATGATTTTAGTGGAATACAAATTAAATGTCATAGTTGCCAGTTGCAGCATAATGGAATGATAGTTCGATGACAATGGCTGACATTTAGTGGAATTGGCCCCCTGAATGCACAACCAATTATAGGAGAATACCTCATGCACAAAGAAGTACCTACAGATAAGAACATGTAGATTTTGAAGGGTTTATTTATCTCTTATATATAAGTATTTATAAGTATTTTTAAAAACAAGCTACAAATTTAGACAGACAGGTGGATATTTAGTTATTATGATAATATATTTCGACGGAACGTACATGGAGAGTCAGAAAATAAATCTGCTGTTTTACTACAGTTATTGTATAGTCTGCATAAACGAGCAACTGTGGAATTAAATCCCAATACCGTTCTACGAAGAGGTGGAGCTAAGGGAGTGATGGCATATCTTGGCAGTCTGGCTGGAACACGAAATTTGAATTCACTTAATAGCTGAGGGCAGTCAATTTTTGCTCTTACGATTTTATAAAGCAACATTAAGTCCAACATCTCCCTTCGTTTCGCTAATGTAATCATCTTAAAGCGATTGAGCCTATTGTCGCGGATCATCGCGAACCTGTGGTAAGTCGTGTGAACTAATCCTTATTTTGTAGCTAGCAACATTTAGATGACAGAATAGACAGATACATTTGGCGCCATTGGTTAGACGAGAAAATTAAAGAAATGGTGGTTCAAAGGACGAGGAAGGAAGTTTGTGCAAGTGGACAAAGTGTGTATAACCTGATCCTGGATCCTGAAAGGCTGATGAATTTGAGCTAAGTATTAGACTAGGTTAAGATAACAGTCATAGTAAAAGTTCTAATCGTAGTAATTACGAATACAGGTAAATGGGATCCCAAGTGCTATGTATAGTATATCATATTCATTGTAGGATACTGAAGCTGAAATCTTGAGTTAACCTGGTTTATGCTTAGTGTTTATATTTCAATCTATCAACAGGCGGTGGAAATAATCTCCAGGCACCAGAGGAAAATAAAATATCGTAGCGAAGCAAATCATAGACTACCAAAGCGGTGACACAGGACTGGACGTTCAGGTAGGACTTGGAAATTATAATTATTACCACCGACATGTTAACGCCAAAACTTAGGTTGATAGAAAATTAATAGTAAGAATCGATATCAATAATAATAAATATATTATTTCTTTATCCCCTTTGGCGTCATGGTGGAGGTGCTGGGATATTTCCAAGTCCAATGTGAACGACCATAATTTGTCTCATTTACGCATGGTTTTGTTAATGATAGTTTTCTATTATTTTAGAATCATTTTCCGTTTGTTCATGTTTGTCTTTCATCCTTAGTTCGTAAGTCACCCTTAGTTCGTAAGTCAAAAAAAAAAAAAAAAAAAAAGGCAATGGTAAGTGATTTCTTTTTTTTTTTTATCGATTTTAGCAGTTACCAAATCATCGATTCGCAACGATTATTTTTATTCATTTCAAAGTTTTTCGAACGCTACACTATAAAGTGACATGCTTGGAAATCAAGAGTGTTATTATTTATAAGTAAACGATAATATCGGGACTCCTGATGCGAGTCAGTTATAACCCCGTCTCCCTTATTTGGTATCGTGTACGTCTGTTAATTCTGTGTAAACCCTGTTATGTTATAAGGAAGCTATTTTTTAGATAGCTGACAAGCCGGCGGTCATGTTTTGACGCGGATTGTCTTGAGTGGTATCGTTTCCGGTCTGGCAGAGGCGCAGACTAAGAACAGGTTACAGTCCCGCGACCCGACGTGCTGGGTGGGGCCACCTTGGTGGTCTCTCATGTTTTGACGCGGAGGGTTATGGGATCTGTCGACCCGACGTGCTGGGTGTGAATGTTCTCGTTCGCTCATCTTTTGACGCAGATCAATGTGTATCGCCGTGGCGTGACTGAGCGCTGTCATTGTTCGTACAGCGTTTTGTTAGACACGGTGGTAGGTTCAGCTGGCGACCCGACGTGCTGGGTGCTTGCTCAATGACGCTGGCTAAGAACAGACAAGAGTCCAGCAGCCCGATACAGGGTAAGAGTGTAAAATCACTTGCTCAGACTGTTAGGGACGGGGTAGAATATTAATAAATCCAGAGAATAGCATATTATTGAAATGGTCTTTTGAATAAAAATATCGATATGTGATGGTGATACTCCATGAAGCATGTTGTAAAAATATTTTACTACAGTTAGATCGACTAAAATTGTACCGTATGCCGATGGGGCGTGGCGTGCCGACAAATCGACATGTAAGTAAAATAATAATTGTATTCGATGAACATCGATTTTAATCGATTAACTAGTATCTATGGTCATGAAACTACGACTCTTACTTACGCGGGTTGAGAAACGTCAAAGTGAAAATTTCCTTGTACCGGTCGAAGTTTGTCTCAAAGTTTATGTAAAAGTAAATGAAAACGAAAATACTGTGCAATAAGTGGCAAATGGTACTTGTTTTTATGAGTAGATACACATATTTTTTGTTCATATCATCTGGCCAATGCGAAACGCAGCGTTGCTACTTTCATGGTAAGTACAAAGTGAATTTGTTTCGAACATTATTTCACTGCGTTTGATTTCATTTGAAAATGAAATAAGATTGTCATAAATTGTACACGAGCGAGCTGAAGATTAAAATCGAACATGCCAAGACCAAGGAAACAACATCTACTAAATGTTTAACTGGGAAACTTCTAATACTAAGTTTACCTACATTTGATGGAGACATCTTAAACTGGCATTCCTTTTGGGACCAGTTCAGGTCTCAGATTGATCAGCGAGAATTATCAGATGTAGATAAATTTCTGTATTTATCTGCGGCCTTAAAGGGCGAAGCTAAAAGTTTAGTGGAAGGCTTACAAGCCACAAATGCAAATTATGCCATAGCAGTCACAACCCTTCGGGAGCGTTATGGCAGAGACAAATACATAAAGGATGCTCATTATGCTGCACTCAATAAAATAACACCGGCTAGTGAAGCTATTATAGATTGTCGTAGAGTATTTAACGAACTAGAACGACATCTGCGAGTTTTAAATGCCCTAGGAGAAGATGTCTCTCACAGTTTCTTCAGGACTTTAATCTATGAAAAATTTCCAGAAATTATTGTGTATGAGCTGAAAAGAGTTATAAAAGAGGACTCCATAAATGAAATAAGGACTCAACTTTCAAAGTTGCTTGCAGACAAGGAAGAAGTCTCCAAATCCAAATAAAGTTCCACAGATACCGAAGGTTGTACAACAGGGACTTTACAAGCTGTAGAAAATATTTCTAAAAGGAATAGCAGACCATTTCGCAATACCTTTAGCCAAGGCCCTAATACTAAGAAATCTCATTGTGACTTCAAAAGGAAACGTACATTCAAGGGAGACAACTTTCAACCGGAGCATGGGAAGAAACCGAGAAAGGAATGCAGATTTTGTCACACTCATTCACATTACAGTGATGAGTGCACTAAATATGCAACGTTGAAAGTACGGAAGCAGAGGCTAGGGAAGAAATGCTATTTATGCCTGAAAGAGGGACACTTTTTAAGAAATTGCAGAATGAGTTTTAGATGTCATCACTGTAAAGGAAGACATAATAGAGCGCTTTGCCCAAACCAGTTGAAGTCTGCTATACCACAGGAGGTGGCTGCAGGTGAGAATACAACTTCATTTCTCAATAATGTTGACCAAAAGACAATAAACTTTAGCTCGGTATCTATTTATTCTTGCTTGCAGACAGCAACTGCAGTAATAAGGAATAAGACTGAACAGGGTACTCCACAGTCATGCCGCATCCTACTAGACTGTGGAAGTCAAAGGAGCTACATAACAACTAAGTTAGCTCAATCAATCAATTTTACACCAGAAAATGAAGACCTGCTTATGGTATATACATTTGGTTCAAATAAACCTAAGGAGATTATTAGTCCTGCGGCGGAAATCTTCTTAGAAACCAAACGTGGCTTACAGAAGAGGATAAGAGTAAATGTAGTCCCACATATCACAAATAGTATCCCGATATTTAACTTTCCGGACAAGATATCTGTAGATATCAAAGCTGACGATGACTCATTGGGAGATATAATTAATGTACTGATCGGAAACGACTATTATTTCTCCTTTATTAGAAGTAGTCGACGCCATATTGGAGAGAATCTACATTTAATTGATACCGACTTTGGTTGGATGTTAACAGGGGGTACAGATGGGAACATTTATGACAATGCTCTTTCTATAGTAACATATTGTCAATGTCACGGACCTAGTTGCCCATACTTTACAGAGCCCGACTTACCTTTGCGAAATGTCGACATGAAATTCTTATGGGCACTTGAGAGCATTGGTATAACGGACTCTCCTAAGACTACTAGGGAAGAAGAAGCGGTGAAATTCTTCAATGATACCATCAAGTATGCAGAAGGACGGTATGAAGTAAAGTGGCCTTGGATACAGTTCCCTCCAGATATACCAACCAATTACAATCTGGCTTATGGAAGATTGAAAAGTCTACTGAGGAGATCTGATAGCGCGACGTTAACAGAATATGATCGGATACTGTCTGAACAACTTGAAGCTAATATCATTGAAGTTTTAGAACCCCAAACAATACCTATTTACCAGGTAAACCCGCCTATTCACTACTTACCGGCTCATATAGTTAAACAAGAAGGAAAAAGGGGGCGTATTGTTTATGATGCTTCAGCTAAAGTAAAGGATTATAAAAGCCTGAATGAATGTATGTATCGAGGACCATCAATGCTAGAAGACTTAACCGCCCTACTACTAAAATTTAGATGTGGAGAAGTAGGAATAACAGCCGACATAGAAAAGGCCTTTCTTCAAGTCGGTCTCCAAGTTGAAGATAGAGATGTCACGAGATTCCTCTGGGTAAAGGATCTGTCTAAAGAACCCACTGAAGATAATATTCTTCATTACAGATTTTGTAGAGTACCGTTTGGAATAATTTCAAGCCCGTTTCTCTTAACAGCCACAATACGACATCATTTATCACACGATGAAACCCTTCTTAAGAACATTGCTGACAGATGTTACGTTGACAATCTCGTGACATGCGCTGAAGACTATAAAAAGGCTACTACGTTATATGAAGAAACCAGAAAAGTCTTCAAAGAACTGGGCATGAATATACGAGAGTGGCTGTCAAATGATAAACATTTTTTGGAAACTATTCCTGAGCCACTAAGAGCACCACAAAAGGACCAAATAAAGGTTCTTGGCCTTATGTGGAACGTGGAAAAGGATAATTTAGAACTGAAAATTAATGATAACTTGTTCGATTGCCATAAGAAGAAGCTTACTAAAAGGGACGTTTTACGCACATTATCAAGGGTCTATGACCCATGTGGTTTCGCTTCACCACTCATCCTACCTGCAAAAATATTCTTTCAACAGCTCTGCGAGACAAAGATTAAATGGGATTCAAACTTGCCAACAGAGCTCATACATAAATGGTCAAAAATATTAGAAAACCTTAAACTGATTAGAGATATTGAAATGCCAAGATATGTAGGACATGTATCATCAAAGTCAAAAGTAAAATATGAACTTCATACATTCACAGATGCTTCTATGAAGGCATATGCTGCAGTGACATATCTACGTATAGTCGGAGAGAGAGAAAATAAGTTAGCATTCCTTATGTCAAAGGCCAGGATAACACCTTTAGAGGATCAAAAAGATTTGAAAATACCTCGTCTGGAACTGTTAGCATATTTAATTGGTAGCAGGCTGATGAAGTATGTCAAAGCAAACATAGACTTACCCATACACAAACAACATTTGTGGACAGATAGTCTGGTCGTGCTCGGCTGGATCAAATCGAATAAACTGCTATCTCCATTTATTACTCGTCGTGTTAACGAAATCAAGGAGAACAAAGACTTCGAATATCGCTATGTAGATACGAATAGAAACCCAGCTGACTTAGCTACTCGGCCTGAGCTGTGGGAAAGTAAAAAGGGATTATGGTTCAATGGGCCTGAATTTCTTTCCAAGGAACCAGTACATTGGCCAAGTAGTACAAAATATGAAGATCGTCAAGCCTTTCTTGTTGCTGGGGAGGGCCTGGACATCATCAATGATCCAGAGATGTCAGTGGAGGATGGTGAGAAGGACATACCTGATGTCCAACACAATATGGATCTTGATGGTCATACAGCTCAAGAGCAGGAACATGCTATCCAGATAGGGACTGATATTATTGAAGATAAAACACATTTATCAGAAATTATAAATCTGCAAAAGGAACATTTCCCAGAAGAAGTGAGTGGAAAGGAAACTCATTTGACACGAAACTTAGGGCTGTATCTAGACGTAGATGGATTACTAAGAAGTCGAGGACGACTTTCAAACACTTGTTGGTCCTATGATATGAAACACCCAATCCTTTTACCGGCCAAATCTAGTTTCACAGATAAGGTTATCCGAGAGACTCACGAAGAAAACTACCATGTGGGAGTTCCACATACCTTGAATATCATCCGTGGAAAATACTGGATACTTCAGGGTAGGACACAAGTACAGAGGGTACTTAAAACCTGCAATCAATGCATTAAACAGGGTGGAGGACCCTACCGACTTCCTCCTACACCAGCCTTACCAGCGGAGCGAGCGAATTACAGTGATCCTTACACCTATACAGGTCTTGATTATTTCGGTCCAGTATTGGTTGCAACAAAACTAGGAAAAGAGAAACGGTGGGTATGCTTATTTACCTGCCTTGCTGTGAGAGCTGTTCACATGGAGATAGTAATGGATTTAACAGCTGAAGAATGTCTGCTTGCGTTGAGACGTTTCATAGCCTCCAGAGGAAAGCCAAAGATGATATTATCAGACAATGCACCTCAATTCAAGCTGACATCGGAACTTTTGACGAGCTCGTATTGCGTAAAAAACAACATTAAGTGGAAGTTTATCCCTCAACTGGCTCCATGGCACGGGGGAGTCTATGAACGGCTCGTAGCCCTGGCGAAGCACTGTATGAAGCGCACATTGGAAAAACATTTACTGCACGATAGCCAGCTACTCACAATAATTAAAGAGATTGAGGGAGTCATTAACACAAGACCTCTGACGTACGTTGGCGCAGATTTGGACCGTGTGCTGAGACCAGTAGACTTCTTGAGATTAGGTAGTTGCGTGCTTCTTGAACCAATGGAGATAGACAACATGGGCAAGATCACTGCTAGGAAAGTAGACCTCATTGCAAGCTGGAAAAGAGGTACCATGATTCTAGGGGAGTTTAAGGACATGTTCATAAAGCAATACCTAACAAGTCTGAGGGAAAAGCACAGATATTCCATCAAACAGCATAGATCCACTTCTGATAATTTACCAAAAGTAGGGGATATGGTTCAGATTTACGACGACTCTAAGAAAAGGATAAACTGGAAAGAGGGGAAGATATCAACCTTGATCAAGAGTCAAGATGGGCATTGTAGAGTTGCAAAGGTGAAGGTTGGTGACACGGAGTTTACCAGATCCATTGGACACTTATATCCACTGGAAACAGACTGCAGCGTAGAATCTTCAGGAGCAGAAATTCCAGTAGTCGAACGAATGGATCTTACTGTACCTGCAGATCATCCTAACATAAGATTAGATAAGATACCACCTGAAAATGAGATGCAAGATAATATGGATGTACCAAATGAAGTACATAATCAAGAACAAGCTGAGGCAGTTCAAGGCACAGAATTGACTTCGAAAGAGTCTGAAGTTACTGATAGGCAAGAGGAAACTGTTCAACAAGAGTTGGAGGATACTCCACAAGAAAGGGAACTGAGTGACTTACCTGTTGAGACGAGACCAGAGCGGATTGCAGCTCAACGAGCCCGAGAGAAGATTGCTGAGTGGACACGCCACTTAGCAGCTCTTCTATAAGCTTCTTTTGTTGTCGGGAGTGTCGCGGATCATCGCGAACCTGTGGTAAGTCGTGTGAACTAATCCTTATTTTGTAGCTAGCAACATTTAGATGACAGAATAGACAGATACATTTGGCGCCATTGGTTAGACGAGAAAATTAAAGAAATGGTGGTTCAAAGGACGAGGAAGGAAGTTTGTGCAAGTGGACAAAGTGTGTATAACCTGATCCTGGATCCTGAAAGGCTGATGAATTTGAGCTAAGTATTAGACTAGGTTAAGATAACAGTCATAGTAAAAGTTCTAATCGTAGTAATTACGAATACAGGTAAATGGGATCCCAAGTGCTATGTATAGTATATCATATTCATTGTAGGATACTGAAGCTGAAATCTTGAGTTAACCTGGTTTATGCTTAGTGTTTATATTTCAATCTATCAACAGGCGGTGGAAATAATCTCCAGGCACCAGAGGAAAATAAAATATCGTAGCGAAGCAAATCATAGACTACCAAAGCGGTGACACAGGACTGGACGTTCAGGTAGGACTTGGAAATTATAATTATTACCACCGACATGTTAACGCCAAAACTTAGGTTGATAGAAAATTAATAGTAAGAATCGATATCAATAATAATAAATATATTATTTCTTTATCCCCTTTGGCGTCACCTATCTTGATACGAAGGAGTTCTTTTGGCAATACCGACGGTGTGTGCCAGATGCCAAAGAAACCTCTTTTGGATTCGCTCTAGTCTCAACGAGTGCACAGCAAAATGTGGCCTCCAAACTGGGCTACAATATTCTAGTATACTTCTTACTAAACTATTATAGAGTAAAATTTTTATTTTACTGCCACGGAAAACTTTCACGCTTCTGATGACAAAACCTAACATTTTAGATGCTTGTCTAATAATATTTTCTAAGTGCGGTAAAAAGGTAAGTTTGCCATCAAGAGTCACACCAAAATCCCTAATGTTAACAACTTCTTGCAATATAACGTTATCAATGGAGTAGGAAGACGAGATAATGTTACTGTTTCAGGTGAATTTGATGTGGCAACACTTCTTTAGGTTCAGTCTCATGCAATTCAGCTTACACCAGACAGACAATCTGTTTAATTCACTTTGTAAAAGTTTAGCATCATCAAGTGACTTCACTGTTCGAGCAACCTTTAAATCGTCTGCAAACAAATACGGAGTGGAGTACCTAAAACAAAGCGGAATATCGTTAATAAAAACGTTGAAGAGAATAGGTCCCAGATGTGACCCTTGTGGGACTCCAGAAGTGACCTCAAACTCATCGGAATTATACCCACCGACAACAACATAAAAGTTACGCTTTTTTAGGTATGATTCGAGCCAATCTAACATAGATCCGGCTATTCCGTACGTAGCAAGCTTTTTAAGTAGAATAGGGTGAGATACGCAATCAAAAGCTTTGCTTAGATCAGTGTAAATAACGTCAGTTTGCAACTGTGCATCCATCGATTCCGTAAGTGACTCGACAAAGGTGACTAGGTTTGTGCAGGTTGATCTTGCTGTGACGAAACCATGCTGGTGGTCAGTAAGATATTGTCTTAAGTGACCCTGTATAAACGGACAAATTAATGATTCCAGTATCTTTGAAAAAACGGAGAGAATAGAGATGGGTCTGTAATTAGAGACTAGAGTTTTGTCGTCAGATTTATGTATTGGAACGACTTTCGCAAGTTTCCATTGTTTAGGAAATACTCCACTCGATAGCGAGGTATTAAAAATGTAGTGCAGAGGAGTTACTAAACTACAAGCTAATTTAACAATAAAAAGTGGGGGAATGCCATCTGGCCCAGCGCCTTTATTGATATCTAAACCTTCCAGTTTACTCTGTATAATCTCCTTGGATATGTATAGCGAGGAGAAACTTTCACTGTAAACACTGATAGATTTCATTTGCTCAGAAACAGAATCACACCGCAGAGACTCATTATTATGGCTCTGCGAATACGCTGATAAAAACTGAGAGCCAAACAAATTACAAATCTCGATGCCATCTGAGACCTTGATTAACCCGTTTGTCATAATTTTAGGATAAGTACTCGAGCCTCCTCTCCTTGACTTTATGAACGACCAGAAATACTTAGGGTTTTTGAGAATGTTATCTTCGATACTATTTATATAGGAGTTATAACAGGAGATTGCCATTTTATTGCATCGTTTACTCAAAAGCTTAAATGATAATTCATCTAATGGGTTTTTGTAGATTTTGAAGCGTCTTCTGTACTCGTTCTTTTCACGTAAAAGTTTGATTATATTTTTGTTGAAACATGGAGGATATTTAGTATATAATTTGGCAACCGTAAAGGCTACGTGCTTACATATTATTTGATTGCTTTCGTCATAAAATATCTGTACCATAGTATCAACATCGGTGCAGTCCATTAATGTCTTATTCCAATCTATTTTACTAAGACTCTCCTGGATTTTAGGATAATCAGCTTTTCTATAGTTGAGTCTGTTATGTGTCGGGCACTGGTTTAAAGATTCATGCACATTTGATATATTTAAGTTAAATTCAATGGGAGGATGGAACGGATCTATCACACTCAAGACATCTCCACCTTCAACTACTTGACATTGTGGAGCATCCGATAGTACCAGATCTAGTACTCTGTCCATGTGGTTAGTAATCGTGTTAAACTGCTTCAGATTATTAACCCGTACAAAGTCAATAAGTAACTGGGCCAGAGATGATGGACAAGAATCACCTGTATCAGCGATTTTCCAATTTATGCAGCTGAGATTAAAATCACCTACTATAGAAGTCTTAAGATTATGTTTTTCAGAGACAGAATTACAGTTTGCTATAAAATGCCCCAACATGTTCTTTTTAACAGGGGGTCTATGATACACAGCACATAGAGTGAACTGTTTATCAATGATAAGCCAAATGTCCTTGCAATCACTTTCCCACGCAGTAATTCTCTTTGAGTAAATTTTTTTAGATACAGCTACCAAAACTCCACCTCTGTCACTATTAGAATGAAATGCCGATGATTGTCTATCTCTCCTGTTAACGTTATATCTATTATCAAACAGTTCTGTACTCGCAATAGCATCATTTAAAAACGTTTCAGTCAGAATAACAATATCATAAGAGCTACAACAAAGATTGCGATAGAAATCATGAGTTTTCGTTCTCAATCCTCGAACATTTTGATAATACATGTTAAGACTGAATTAAATAAAAAATAACCAGTAGCATGCAATAGTTTTATAAAAAGAAAGAAGTCGTAGAAATACACACTTAAACTATTTTATCTAAAGACGTTATATCTCTTATATAAATATACGGCTCGTTGTCCCCTTTACGCACAAAAATACGGCCGCTTCTAACCCATACATATTTGAATCCTTTTTCTTTTGCCTTCAATCTTGCAGCTGCATACAGAACTTTATTTGCTGATGACAGATGCTCTGTAATATACATATATAGGTGAACCATCACGAAATCCCAGATGAGAGCCGTTCAGCTTATCCTTCACTTCGAACTTGGCCTTATTAAATTTGATAGCAGCGGCAAGGAAGTTGTCACGTATTTTAGGAGAACAAAACTGAACGACAATTGATCTTTGTCTATTGTTATTGGATTTAAGTTTCGCATTACGTGTACAGTTTTGGATGTTGGCCTCAGTGACATTGCAATCGATCGCTGTTCCAAGCTGCGCAATTAGGGATATTAGGTTTTCATCTTTCTTTTCTGGGACACATTGTATCTCAACGTTATTAGAGCGAGCATGTTGTTCTAGTTGGTTTAGCCGTGAATTCAAATCACTTATAGTAGATCGCATGTTGAGATTATCTTCCCTTCAACGTCTGCTGTAAAGAAGTCTTCGTATTGGTTGTCTATGAATGACATAGATTATTTTATATCATTAATTTCTTCCTTAATTGACTTCAATTCAGCATTAAAAAGCGTAGCCATTTTAGTGGTGCTTTATAGTTTTTAGCCTTTTACTTTGGTGCTTTATAGGTCTACACTTAATATGTTAAGTAGAAGTTTAAGTTAGAGACTTTTTGTTTTCCTAAATAAATAAAATAAAAAATAAAGTTATTGACAGTAAAATGATTTGATTTTTACTGAAGACTTCATTGTGACTTCTTAAAGTAATCCAAAATATGGCCATCCCTCGCATTTTATCGAATTTTCCCACTCACTGCATACTTTCACGGACACTTAATAATATCTCTAATCTATGTCAAAACCTGAAATATACAGCAAAATTAAAATACTGAGCAAGTTTCCAACCGAACATACATAGTTATATTACATGGCAAATTAAATAAATAAAAATATATTATAAATAAATAATCTCATGCCTTGTATCCCCGAGGGGGTATTCCATTTCTGGATATACCCACTTTTCAACAGATATTCTTTGGACCCCTAAACGTGATAGGTGGTAAGCCCATTTCCGGACCGGGTCTGTTTATGTATGTCTCAGAATTAATTCTGGGACCTGCGGGTTTCCTCACGATGTTTTCCTTCACCATCGAGCTAGTGATTAATATGTACGTAAGTTTCGAAAAACTCATTGGTAGGTACATGCCAGGATTCGAACCCGTACCTCACTGATTTTCATCATGTGAAGCAGGCACTTTAACCGTAAGGCTATCACTGCTAATTAAATTAAATAAATGCTTGTAAAATTGCCCACAGTCTGGCAACACGACAAAATCGAGTCGTTGATCGTAGAGCGCCATACACTGTCGATTCATCGTTATGGGTTTTTGTTGCGATCTGCGATATCGCTTGCGATGAAGTAAATCGTTAACGATCTTCACATACACGGACGATCCGTCGTTACGATCTATCTGTTGCGACGGATCGTACAGACCGATCGTTCCCGTGTATGGCGAACAGCCTTCTTTTCTTGCCGCCAACTCTAGCCAGACTGCATTCAGGATAGTGAATAGTGTGACTGAGATCTAAAAAAAAAACCACCAACTGGAAGTCTTGGATGACAATGAGATAAACATTGTATTTTTATGCTCAGGATCATATTTTGTTCTTCTCTCACGTCATTGAATTTACGTATCATATTATATAATAACTCCCGCACGCCACTTTTTATAGGTTTCACCATTATTTTTCTTGAAAATAAGAAAAAACCACAAATTCGAACTGGATCTGACAACTCAACTACCACGAATTTGACCACAGACCAGTAATAGAAAAATTTGACTGACAAAAAAAATTGCCATATGCAAATGTTTTTGGGGTTGCCCGGTTATTCCATTGCAGAGTTAGCGTAGCCAGACTCTATCTCAATGGTCAGTCAATGGTGTTATTTTGACACTTTCAAAGCAAAATAACACCATACAGTTGGATTACAATGACATGGTCAGTCGCATGTCATTGTCATCCAACTGTAACCATTGACATTTAGTAGAATTGGCTCCCAGAGCCGTTAAAAAAAAGAAAAAAAAGAAGCAAAAGTTGTAATCAGGGCGATTGTAATTTGTTGTTATTTTCAGTGATTTTGTTTGCGATTGCGGATTGTGTGCTACTATATAGTGCATAACTTCCTTATCTTTACGAAATGGCAGGAGAAGTGGTTGTGGACGCATTACCATACATAGATCAAGGTTACGATGATCCAGGAGTCAGAGAAGCGGTAAGGTTCCAGTCTAACCTATATCCTGATTTATTTACTTAGCCTAGAAATACATTTACTTCTCCATTTATCTATATATTATAGGCGTTGGCGATGGTTGAAGAAGAGTGCAGGCGCTATAGGCCAACGAAAAACTATTTAGAAAACGCTGGGCCTGAGCCTAGTACTGCTTTTGAGACAACTTCCATTCAGAGGGAGATGGAGCGCGTCCAGCAGAGATTGCCCATGGAGCCGCTGTCTATGAAGAGGTAGGCATAATTATGAAAGAGACTATCACAATACACGGGTTGTAGTTGGTTACTTACAAAATAATTGTTTAATTAGTAGGTAGTTATGGGTACAACTACTTATATGTTATGGCTAGAGCCCGAAGTGCGGCTCCACCTAGTTTTAGCGGGTTAGAATTAATTAAAAACAAGTGGCTACACTAAGTTATAACCAGCTAAAACTAGGTGCAACCCTTCAAAAACACACACAGCTCAGTGGTTATAGGCCTGCTTCTCATTAGTGACACTCGGGTTGAAATCCTGGCATGTACCAATAAGTTTTTCAAAAAAGCTAACATCCATATCGATCACTAGCTCGATGCTGAAGGAAAACGTGAGGAAACCTGCAGGTTCAAACCTGAAGCTGACCAAGCACCTTTTGCGCCTGGACAGAGATAGTCTGCAAATGGTTTTGGGGACTATCACAGGACAGAGCAGTGTCCTGAAACTGAATAACTGAACAAACACCTACATACCTTACATGTTACTGAGAGCCCTCTATTCAGATCGTGTATAGAGGCAGAGGAAACGGTAGTGCATGAACTCCTCGAGTGTGGTGGTGGTACTGAAAGCTGCAAGGAAATTCTATGAACACCAGAATCCCTTGCTATCCTTAGTAGACTAAGAAGACTGAGCTGCTTCTGGAGGGAGGTGGGTTGGCTGGAATGACAACCACCATGGCTCACATACAATGGTCCGATTCAAGGACCAAATCCCTAACATAGAACTAGAACCTGCAGTTCCCAGAATTAATTCTGAGGTATGTGTAACAGCACTCTGGTCTGGCAATGGGCTCACCGTCTATCACATTTGGGGGTCCAAAGTATATACTGGTGAAATGTGGGTATTTTCAAAAACCTCTGCCTACCCCTTGGGGAATAAAATAAAAGGCTTAAGATTATTTGTATTTTTTTTGTACATATAAACATCCAGACACAAAGCCAACAGATAGGTTCATGCACATAAATGTTGGCTCTCACTGGGAATCATCAAACCTACAACCTCCCTCTCAGAAGGCAGTGCCACTATAAACTTAGATAACTGGCCCATCCATGCAACATTGTTTTGAAATAATTAATTAAAATTTGCATTATTAATCAGATATGAGCTCCCGCCACCGGCCGCGGGCCGCCTCAGTGAACCGACAGCATGGGCCGAGGCAGTGGACAACTCGCACGCGCAGCTGTCGCACCAGGCAACACGCGTTCTCAACCTGGAGCTACAGCTGCAATATGGTGCTGAGGCCTGGCGAGCATACCTCAACACACTGCAGTCACTTGTTGCTGGCTCCCAAAATGTGCACTCACAACTTAGGTTAGCTACACACTTAACAAGCAATTTACTAAAGTTTTTGTATCTAAACATGTCTGGATATGCAAAAGTGTAACTTCTAGGTTTATGAGTAAACCTTGACAAATAAAAATTTCCTTCAACGAGGAACTATGTGGGACAGTGCCAGACAAGTGGATGCAAAAGTTTTAATTGATATTTCTTTGGCCCAAGTTGCTAGTCCCTCATGTGATTGGTAGGAAGCAGATAGCGGGCGTGAACTGGGAGCGGAAGCGGTCGCAAACGGCGAGTGGCGCCCGACTGCGGTCGCTGCGACGGCGCTGGGCACAACTCGTGTCCGACAACTACCGCCTCGAGCGGGCCATCCTTTTGCTCGAAGTGCAGATCTTAAAGGTACCAAATAATTTGTTTGTGGTTAAGTTCAATAAACTTTCTGTTAAAAACATATTTGGTTATTGGTAAAAACTAGCCAAGTCAAATGTTGAGCTGTGAAATACTTAATTGCATTTTGTAAGAAATTGTCTGTTAAAATTTAAGAATTTATATTACCTATTAAGTAGAAAATATTGTGGTAGCATCAAGACACAAGAATTTATTGAAAAAAATATTTTAGAATGTTGTATGTTCTTGAAACTAAAATATTAGGATTTTCTACATAGAAATTATCATCCATATAGATTCAAATTCAAATACTTTATTTATTACTTTATTTATATCTCGATTCTTTAGTCGGCGAAGTCGACAAGGACGCATATTCTTCTCACTGTGGTCACAATGTGGATCCGAGCTTAGATCTAAGGAGTAGTTTCTTTTGCGGGCTCATGGATTTGTACAATGGACAGCTTAATAGCTGGTTGTCTGACCCCTACATCAGATAGCATTATGAAGCTTTATAAGCTTGTGTGTCCCATGGATTATTTATTTATACTAGTGTCCGACCGAAAGTTCGGTTTCGGCCGAGTTTCGGCCAAAAATCAAGTTTCGGCTTCAGTTTCAGTTTCGGCCAAAATCGGCCGAAACTTTTGCCGAAACCGAAACTGATTTCGGGAGTTGTCGTGCACGCTCGCCTAACTTCGTTTCTCGCGGCAACGCTTTGGCGGATGCTGGCGGCCCTGTTCAGAAATTGTCGTGCGTTGATATTTTTTTATATTATACTAGCAGCGCCCCGCGGTTTCACCCGCGTAGTTCCCGTTCCCGTGGGAATACGGGGATAAAATATAGCCTATGTGTTATTCTGATGTATAAGCTACATAACTGTAAAGTTTCATCAAAATCCGTTTGGTAGTTTTTGCGTGAAAGAGGAACAAACATCCAGACATCCATACAAACTTTCGCGTTTATAATATTAGTAGGATTAAATAGCAGCAGAGAGCAGTGATAGCCTTACGGTTAAAGAGTCTGCCGAAAATCAGTGAGGCTCGGGTTCGAATCCTGGCATGTACCAATGAGTTTTTCAAAAACTTACGTACATATTTATCACTAGCTCGACGGTTAAGGAAAACATCGTAAGGAAACCCGCAGGTCTCAGAATTAATTCTGAGACATGTGTAAATAGACCCGGTCCGGCGATGGGCTCACCACCTATCACGTTTAGGGGTCCAATATATCTCGTGAAATGTGGGTATATCCAGTAATGGAATACCTCTGCCTACCCCCTCGGGGATAAAAGGCGTGAGATTATATATTCATATTAAATAAATTATTGCAACAAAATTAATATATGTGTTTCCATTGCATGACCTAAATAATGCAGAATAATGGGTAAAATGTACCAAACAGTATTTTAAGGAATTATATACTCGACCACGTGAGTCTCGGTTTCGGCCGAAACTGAAGCCACGGCCGAACATTCGGTTTCGGTTTCGGTTGGACACTTATTTATACATAATTATTATACTACATCCATGGTCTGTCCCTTAAATACTATATACACTGCGGATCTTTCTAGAAAGCTGACATGGGCCACTTAGGGCTCTCAAAGCCATGATAAAAATAAGAATAAAAAAAATCATGGATAAATTACCTCTGTATTCTTTTTTCAGGCGCAAGGTCAAGCGACGCCTGACGATGGTGAACCTGCTGACCTGGAGGCTGTTAAGATGTTGCCCGACAAACTCAACTCAGAGACAGAGAAAGAAGTGCAGAAGAAGATAGAAGACATGTTTGCAGATTAGTTATTCTTTAAATGTTACTAAAGCATAAGTTATTATCAAATCTCATAGGCAAGTTGGCATTTTGTATGCATGCATGATCCCTGGATATTAGATTCAGGAATTCTAGAATCCCGTTTGTACATCAAATATTTAATGGTATATACTTATACCCATTAAACCTTATATGTATGAAAATAATTAGTTTTATAAACGACTTTGTAAAAAACATACTTACTATATGTTAGACGATAAATAATTTAATTAAGTAATCAATACTGTTGTAAGAAAATTAAAAATTGTAGTATTTTTTAAAAATAAGTTTTAATGTAATGGTTGTGTTGTATTGTAAAGGTTGAAAATACAGCCTAGCCAGACATTCTGGAATAATGTACCTACATAATATAAAATAAAGTCATTTTCCGCGTCTGTGCGCTTCGATCTTTTAAACCACGCAACGATACCTCTGCCTACCTCCTCCGGGGATAAAAGACGTGAGATTCTGCATTTTTTTTAGACAATTTTAGTATGGAGTTTGTGTCAAGAATCACGAGCATAACCTCCCGACATCATTTTCGGAAGCGTTTATTTCCCTAACATCTTGCAGCGTTAGCAGGATCTCGGTAGAAATAGGCAGTACTTAGGTACCTACAGACTTATACAGTGTGAGTCTCCATAAAGTGCACATATGAAAATGGGTGAAACTAGACACATTTTTATCGACGGAAAAAATAATAAAAAAAAAAACTGTCATTTTTTATTTATTTTTTATAAATATTTTTTCTTTTGATTACGTACTGTTGACTTTATGTAAATAACACGATATAACTTTTTAACTAAGAAGTAAATTGTGATAAAATAAACACAGTTATGATGTAAAATAACAGAAGATACTAATAAAATAAAAAATACCCAAAAAACAGTACCAAGTAATAATAAAAAGGGATTTTTTGAGGAAAATCTGTATTTTTATTCATGTTTTTTAAAATTAATTATAAAATTTCTCTTAATAATGCCCATATTATATGTAGTTTTTATTACTTCATGTTATTCTCCATCGTATTACCTTTCAAAAAACAAAAATCCCGTATTTTTATCCATATCACAACGTTTACTATGAGTGTTTGAACTAAGTTATTCCGGGTGCTCAACGCTTCGTTCTAGATTGTCCTATTTTATTATTTCATAATACCGTTTTTTGTGTTTTATTTTATTAGTATCTTCTGGGGGTCTAAAAAGGCCGTTTCGGGTGAATCTTAATAGGATCCTATTTCGATTCATATTCGAAATTTTCCGCCCACACGTATGTACAGTCAAGAGCACAGACCAGTGTCAAGAGCAAGTCAAGCTTGACATTACCAGTTTAAGCTGAGCTCTGATTTATACTGCGCGCCATAGAATACAGGGCCGGGTCAAAGTCCAAAGCAGTGGTCTCGAACGTCATTGTACGAAATCGGTAGAGCTGCCAACTAAAATCGGTATATTTGTACCCAACATCGGTATATGACAAAAAAAATATTCTTATATTTAAAAAAAATTGTTTATTTATCAAAAATAATCCTAAAGTCTAATTTAGATACATAAAAATATACTCAGATATATTATTTTTTACTATCTTTAGGATCATACCAATATTCTATGACCATATTTTCTTCCCTTTCTGTTCAATAATATTGTACATCTTTTTTCTCGCTACTAGGATCATCGTCAGAAGACATTTTAACTTAGAAATAGCACTTAGTTCGCAACTTTAAACTTCGCACTTTCTCTTCGATGTTCGAAGTAAAAAAAAAAGAAAGTTTCATTTTTTTTGTATTTTAGGTATTCATGAACCGAAAATACCCAAGAATTTTTATTTATATAGACAAGTGAGTTCCCAAATGGGAAACACCATAAAACATAAAGTTTTAGGATTCAAGGGTGTTCCCCAAAACACAAAACATTCCGCAATAACTAATAACTTCATCCATACCTTGCTGCCGAGGGATTCCCTCCAAATTTAAACATAAATTATAAGGGTTGGCAGCACAAAAGTGTAAAATCGGTAGAAAAATCGGAAGAATTTCCATGTATTCTCTAAAATCGTGGAAAAATCGTCGCGTTTCGGTATTTCGGTAGGACTGAGCCCATTTCGGTAGAAATACAGAAAAATCGGTAGGTTCGAGACCACTGGTCCAAAGTGTCAAGCTTAGCGTGCTCTTGACTGTACCTACGTACCGCGTGTGTACCGGTTATCAGTGTTGGCAGATTATAAAAAGTAAAAATTACGGAAAGTTTGTAAAAATTAAATCTAAGTACGTTTTCTTTAATGAAATAAAGAGTTTGTTTTAAAGTTGATTTTTGTACCTACATTATCATCAGACAAATTAAGATAGTTAGGAAATATTTTTAGGAAATAGCTGAATGTGTTGCTGTGCAGGCTCGCGGTTTATTTTTAAGCCACTTTTCGTGAAAAATAAGCATGTTAGTGGTAAGTAGATATGTTTCTGATCTTAGTTTTCATGAGATTGATCGCAGAAAACAGACACTCGAGACTTGTGGCCATTTTAATAAATTTTTGTTTACGACGCAATGAGACATGCGTTTTACACACTCACATGAGATGAGGATGAGACACAGTCACGGCACGGCTCTATGCACCATGAAGAGGTATACACATTACACACTTTGTCTTGTGTGGCGAGGCGTGTTCGTTTGTATGAAACGGAACGTTTATTAACGTTTTTTGGGACAGCCTTTGCATATTTCGCATTCAGCGTATTGAGTAATATTATTTTGAAAAGTCAAATTCAATGAAAATACCTACATTCTGAATTGAAGTTCGTGGGTAGGTAGGCAGGAAAGGCCTAAAGTAAGTAGATCTACGTAAAAAGACGTAGAGTTGGCAACGCATAAACGGAACGGAACATTATGACTACGTCACAATTTTCTTTGAACGCAGCTAAAAACAAATCTATTGATGATTGTCATTTGTCCCCTACCTGTCAATTGTGCTGTCAATTTTATTTGAAAATGGCGGACGATGCGTCGAGCAGTAGCGCTTGTACCGGTAATTTAGTCGATAACTCAATAAATCAAGATGAACTGATTATGAAACAGCAACGGGAGATAGAAAAAGAGGTGAACCATAAATTGGTCTCGGTTTTGAGGTCGTGCGCAATTTATTTTAAACACACGAAACCTTAACAATGACGCTTTGTTTGTGTTTGTTTTTCAGATATCAGAATCTATACCGCTTGTTGGAGAACTTGAGGATTTCTCCTCATTAGAAAAGGAATATAATGAGGATCCAGTGTATCTCTTAAAAGTTAAAGACCTTTCTGCTAAGTATAAGTTCATCCGAAGGACTCGACCCGATGGGAACTGCTTTTTCCGAGCATTTTCTTACGCGTATTTAGAGTACCTCCTTACAAATAAGGCAGAGTACGAAAAGTTCTACGAACTAGCGAAGAACTCCAAGGAAATACTCGTTGCATTAGGCTTTTCCCAGTTCACAGTAGAGGACTTTTATGAGACGGTGAGTTTGTGATTATTTAAGGTTACTTTTTTTTGCGGTATCTAGTTTTGCGGGTTTTGTTTTACCAATCGCAAAAATTATACTCTTTTATGGTTTCAATCCTTAATTGATGTATTTAGCTAGACACACTTGAAAGGCTGCAAGTAGACATTCAACATTGAATCAATCAAGCAAACACTGATCAATATAATTTGAGACTTTACATTGCCCTTTTTTGTGATTTAATTACTGGTTGTTTAAAATATCAGATCATTAATAAAAATACAAAATCTTGCATAGAATATAAATAAATCAAGCCACATTTGTTATCTGGTATACAGTTCATGGAAGTAGTACAACGGGTGGGAGAACAAGCTGCTGGTTCACCGGACACTCTGCAGGAGGTGCGGGCAGAGCTTCACGACAAATTTAACAAGCAGGGGTACTCAGACTACATTGTGGTGTACCTCCGCCTTGTCACATCCGGCCAGCTGCAGACTCAGCATGATTTCTACCAGAACTTCATTGAGGGGCCACGGACTGTTACCGAATTTTGTAGACAGGTGTGTTTGGATTCTAATATCCTGGTTTTAATTTTAATAGTAGTGCAGTGATAGCCCGGACAGTTAAAGAGCCGGCCGAAAATCAGTGAGGCTCGGGTTCAAATCCTGGCATGTACCAATGAGTTTTTCAAAAACTTGTGTACATACAGTGGTGGTCAGATAATTAGAAACACTGCCAACGGTCCTTGACATTATGTAAGATACTTCTCCGCAATCGTTTTTATTTTGAAAATAAACAATAAATAGGACAACAATATGTTCAACGATTTATCATTGATTAGAAAAACAATATAAATTCCATTGCACAAGGGCAGTTTCAATATTACATTACGGACAAACATTTAAACCAATTTTAAGTTATAAACAATAATGGTCAACTAATTAGAAACAACAACAAAAAAGTATAAATTTTTTTTTTTTAAAGTATTAGTAATTAGTATTGTTATTTAAGAAATAGCTACTATCCCAAACCTATCAATAGTTATAATTAATATTAAGTGGAGTATCCCTTAATGCCAATAACAGCACTGCAACGACGTGGCATTTTGATTCAATCAATTTCGTAAAATTTTCTAGGGGGATTTAATTCCATGCTTCAAAAAATGCTTCATTTAGTTCGTTTTGACTGGTGTTACGTTTGTTTGAGACTTTCTTTTTAACAATAAACCAGAGATTTTCTATCGGGATTAAATCCGGACGATTTGCTGGCTAGTCTAAACTGGATATACGCTGTTTTGCTAAGGAAACATTTGACGCTATTGGGCGTGTGTTTAAGGTCATTGTCATGCTGAAAGATCCAGGTTACAGGCAAATGATCGTCCGAGTATGGAATCATTGTGTGCTCTAAGATATTTTAGTATTGCCATTGATCCATTGTACCTTCAATCTTCCGAACGGGTCCAACTCCATATCCGGAAAAACACCCCCAAACTTTAATCTTACTGCCACCGTCCTTGACTATACTCCTTGTGTATTTATAATTAAAAGCATTGTTTACAGGACGTCTAACATAGCGCTTTGCGTCGGAATTTACCATATTTATTTTTGTTTCATCTAAAAATAACACTTTTTTCCATTCTTGTACCGTTCAATTAACATATTTTTTTAGCGAATAATAATCGCTTCTCTCGGTGCTGCTTGGTAAGAAGCGGTACCTTTCGAAAGATTCTATCAAACAATTTAGCTTCTACTAATCTTCGGCGTATCAATCTTGGCGAGATGTTTCTCGGGTCATCAGGCGAAAAAACTTCATTTATAATCTGGTTGGAGCCTTTAATTGGGTCTTTTTTAGAAACACTAACAACAACTTATCTTCTCTGGGAAATGTTTTTCTTTGCCGCGCCTTTCTAAGAACATTTTTTCAACAGTTCCATGTGTTTTGTAATGATCAATTGCATTAAAAACTTTCTTTACAGAACAATTTAAGTGCTCAGCTATTCTTCTGTACGCCCACATATGATCTATACGTAAATAAACAATGATTTGCCTAGTTGACGCGACACATCTTTTTTTTTTGGCCCATTTTGAACAAAATAAAATTCAGATTAAATTTTGAATTGCCGCTACAATAATAGAAAAAGCCAAGAAAAAAATGTTATTCTCCAATTTCTAAAAAAAGAATGAGTTATGGATACTTTTTTTAAATGTTTCTAATTATGCGTCCAAGCGGCAAGTTACAGAAAATAAACTCCTACATGTGTAAGACTCATTTTGTAATTAAAAATAACATATGTTTTATATTTTATGCATTTAATGAGTTTTTTATTTGAGTGGCTATATTATTGCATAATTATTAATTATTGAATGTGTATATTTTTTACGAACATTTGTACGTTGAAGTTATACTTTCCTTATTCATAAGAAGTGTTTCTAATTATCTGACCACCACTGTATTTATCACTAGCTCGACGGTGAAGGAAAACATCGTGAGGAAACCCGCAGGTCTCAGAATTAATTCTGAAACATGTGTAAACAGACCCGGTCCGGCGATGGGCTCACCACCTATCACGTTTAGGGGTCCAATATATCTCGTGAAATGTGGGTATATCGGGGATAAAAAGGCGTGAGTTTATATTATTATTAATTTTAATTAATTTTAATGAAATTATTTACAACATGTTATTATAGTACCTGTTAAACATTCTATTACAAGTTCTAAAACACATATTATATCACATGTACGGGGTGGGGTTAATTTTTCAAGTGGGCATGGGTGGCTAAATCTGAAACTATGAGGAATAGCGAAAAGTACTCAAAGGAATCTCGGGCCCGATTTTGATGAAAACTAATCTTTGGATCGATGCGAGCCAGAGTGCTTGCATTTATCTTATACCCTTGTATGTTAACAAACTACCACCTAACTTTTAACTTTTCAACAATTTTATTTCAGAAATAAGATCCACCTAATCAAAATGTCCAATTCTCACAATGTTGAAACCTTAAATTGTCCAATTAGCAACTTGTTCAATTATTAATTACTCCAATTTGCAAATTGTCTAAACATTGTGAGAATTGGACATTTTGAGACCACTGGACATTTTGCGAATTGCGCATAATATTAAACTAAATAAATATGTACATAATAAGTAAGCAACAACTCTTTACAACACAGGGTACGGCTGTTTTAACTTGGCAGCTCCGAAATTGCGCCAATGGATGCGCAATACCATTTTTTAGCGAGCATTTGGCGGTACGAGGGAGTTTGCGCAGACAAAGCCTAAGTTCAGAGAATAAATAAAATAAAAAAAAATCAGAGAAGCTAAGTTAAAACAACCGTACTATACATCAGGTAATATTGTATAGTTAGAACGGCTCACTGCCTGTGAGGTTTCCATGTTGTGGTCACTTATTTTTAAGAACCAGTGCTATTTATCACTACATAGTATAAAACAAAGTCGCTTTCTGTCCTTATATCCCTATGTCCCTTTGTATGCTTAAATCTTTAAAACTACGCAACGGATTTTGATGCGGTTTTTTTTAATAGATAGAGTGATTCAAGAGGAAGGTTTTAGTATAACTATTGTACCCGTGCGAAGCCGGGGCGGGTCGCTAGTATTGAAATAAAAAACAATGAAAAATATAGAGAAAAAAGTCGTAAAGATTATAAACTTTCTAAGGTACTTTCACTTATTAAGAAAACCAGCAGATTCCATAGTGTTTTAGTGCCCAACTTACTGAAGTGTTATATTACAATTATTACAGGTTCCATAGATAGAAGCTACTTTTTAGGGTTCCGTACCTCAAAAGGAAAAAACGGAACCCTTATAGGATCACTTTGTTGTCCGTCTGTCCGTCCGTCTGTCAAGACCCTTTTTCTCAGGAACGCGTGGAGGTATGAAGCTGAAATTTATATCAATTACTCAGGTCTACTGTCCCTTGAAGCTGTGAAAAAATCAAACTTCTAAGCCAACGCAATCAAAAGATACAGCAGTTTATGCCGCAAATTTTCGACACTTGCAAGGGAATCAAAACCTACAGGGTGCTTCCCGTGAACTCAGAATCTTGAAATTTGGTACGAAGCAACGTCTTATAGCATAGATAAAGGGAAAATTACGAAAACCATAAATTTGCAAGGTTGTACGGAACCCTCGGTGCGCGAGTCCGACTCGCACTTGGCCGTTTTTTTTTAGAAGTTTTAAGGAGGTACCAACGGAAAAGAATAATTACAAAGCAAAGGCAACAAACAGCATTCTATCTAACTTTCGTTTTTTATTGATATTCTAGAAAGTATTTCACAAAGTTTTTATGGAACATTTATTTTATGAACTCATGAATAAGCTAATATTTGGTCAATAACCCTCTTATACTCTTAACAAACTAGCATCTGCTATACCTTTGTTTGTATTCCAAGATAACGTTACAAAAAGACAGGTTTCCCTAACGTAGATCCCGTTTCCGTGGGAATACGGGGATAAAATATAGCCGATGTTACTCAGGGATATTGTAGCTTTCTATTGCCGAAAGAATTTTTAAAATCGGTCCAGTAGTTTTTGAGTTTATTATTACAACGAAACAAGAACACATAATTATAAACAAAAAAACTGACTTGAAACAGGAAAGTAAAAAAAATTGGTCTCCATCATCAGACCTGTATTGGCACTTATAACCCCTATGGGTGCAAAGTTCTCACCAACAGAAATGAATTAAGTCCAAACACAAGGTAGCTACAAAACGTTGAGGAGTTTCCTTGACTATCCCTTGTCTTCATCATCAGACCCGAAATGACAGTCACTACACAACCCATCTAGGTGTAAAGTTCTCATCAATGTAAATTAATCAAGCCCAAACACCAGGTAATTGCTGTAAATCGTTGAAGAGTTTAATCGAGTGTCTTTCGGCTCCATCATCAGATCGACTCCAGACCTTCATTAAATAGTAATGCTTAAATTAAAATACTTAGTGAAAAAAAATAACAAACGCACTAGTGGCCACTACGATTTTCGAAGGTTTCCCCTCGTTTTCTCTGGGATGCCATCATCAGATCTTAGTTTCCTTATCATGGTACCACCCATGGGATATCCCCTTTCCAAAAAAAAAATCATCAAAATCGTTTCATAAACGATGAAGTTATCCTCGAACACACATAAAAAATATATCGTTTCATCTAATTTCTGTCCACTGCTGGACCAAAACCCCCCCAAGGATCATCAACCATTCGGTCTAGGGCATCCCGCATCCATCCACTGCCAGCCACTCTCCTAAAAAAAATACTTATATACAGCCGAATTGAGAAACCTCCTTTTTTGAAGTCTGTTAAAAAATACAAAATAAATATTTACTCTTTATAACATTAGTGTCGATAAACTAGCGACCTCCCCGTCGTCGCTTCGCTCTGGGCTATATGATCTACAAAAACCTTCGTTTATTACTCTTTCTATTAGTACAGACGGAAAGCGAATTTATTTTACACTATGTAAAGATGATAAGTGAGTAAACACAACGCGATAACAACTTAACATAATCTTGCAGGAAGTGGAACCGATGTACAAGGAGTCTGACCACATCCACATTATCGCACTCAGCAATGCACTCAAGGTGGGCGTGCGGGTCAAGTACATGGACCGTGGGGAGAGTAGCCAGGTAACATCACTTGTCTTGTGTAGTCTCGGTACTTGTTAAGACCACCATAAAACTAATAAAAAAAATAAAATAAAAATCTCACGCCTTTTATACCCGAGGGGGTAGGCCTCTGCCTACCCCCTCGGGTATTCCATTTTTGGATAAACCCTCTTCTCACGAGATATTCTTTAGACCCCTAAACGTGATAGGTGGTGAGCTCATCGCCGGACCAGGTCTGTTACACATGTCTCAGAACTAATTCTGGGACCTGCGGGTTTCCTCACGATGTTTCAGCGTCGAGCTAGTGATAAATATTTTCGTAAGTTTTTGAAAAACTCATTGTTACATGCCAGGATTCGAACCCGATCCTCACTGATTATCATCTTGTGAAGCAGACTCTTTAACCGTAAGGCAATCACTGCTATAATACTACTACTACTACTGCGATAATACTATAAAAAGCATGGTATGGTTACCTAATGTATTCCTAGATGTCATCTGACTATCCCCACTAACTTGGAATAATTATAAAGTTAGATAGATAAAGACATTGAATTGTTGTTAGAATGGCAGCTTGAGACACACACACTTTTTACACTTCATCTCAACACAATACTAATCAAGACAGATGCCTCTTGGTAAAGTAAAGTTGTTTAAGAGTGAAGTTCCATTGATCAGCATTTACAACTTTATTCATTAGATTTCCATATTCGAAGGGCCTTTTCATATAGAATGCAGATAGTAGTGCCGATCTACGGGTGCTAATCGGTTTCAATATGCATACAGCTACCCGGGAGTTTCTCAATACTCGCAGCTGTCAAATAAAATAGACAGACCGACAGACACATGGGCTGTAACCGATGAGCGCTGACGTAGCGCTAACAGCTATAATGGTCTCGAAAGCAAGAATTGATATTATCAGTAGGTAACTTTCAAGACGCTAACTGTCAAATCAGATATTAACTAAATAAGTCTTATTGGTTGTTCAAAAGCACTATCCATCATTTAAGTTGCCCCTCTGAATTTCGGTTTCATGGAAGTAAGCAAAATAGAATGAAACAGCAGCTAAATACCGAAAGCCAAATGAACGACTGACTATATCAATTTCGTAAATTGCCCCGTTCAGCCGTTGACACTATTCATGGGTGCTGCGTCACCCGCGCTCTGTTCAGGGCATACTTCGTTGACTCGTAGTTTATCTGCTTTCTATGTGAAAACGCGTAAGTCTGACTATCGGTTTCTGTACAGGCAAAACCTGATTTGCGGCCGGTCAGTGGAACTTGTTGCGATGACAATGACGTCAGTGACGAAGATAATTTGGTGGGGATATGTATTTTTTATACAGACATGATTTTAGACTAGGCTTGGGAGTTGGTGGTAACTAGGTATATTCCAAACACTATGAAAGTTAGATATTTGCATTGGATATAGTCAAATTCTAGGGAGATAAGTATTACTTGTCTGTGCGAGCTAACGAGATGTTTTTCATTGTAGTCTCCTTATGCAGCAAAGTGCTGGAATGCCTTAAAATTAATTATTGTTGGTACAGTCAAGAGCACGCTAAATTTGACACTTTGGACTTTGACCCGGCCCTGTATTCTATGGCGCGCAGTACAAATCAGAGCTCAGCTTAAACTGGTAGTGTCAAGCTTGACTTGCCCTTTACTGTACCTACCTATATAATTTTTTTATAATTTTAATGTCCTAATGTAGGTTTCTTGTGTATCATTCTAGCGCGCAACGCTCTTGGATTTTGAAATGGCTCCTCACTTTTTTTGAGTGGCAAAGACAAAAAGTGAAAAAAATTCCAGGTGTAGATATTACTTTTGAAGATATGAGACATTGGCGATATTGTGATTACTTACTAAAGTCATATAACCAGGAATTAAAGTTAGCCGCTGCTAGACGTCATTAAAGCAGCACCACGGCTGGAACTTACGTCGACAGGACTGCACCTGGCATTTCAATAAATATATGTTTGTGGTAAAAAATCTGAATGGTAAATTTTCTAAAAATTGACTTCATATTTGTGACGAGTAACTGTAAGATGGTACGGCCGTGCCGCTTTTCGCTCGACTTGGCGGGGGCACTGCCGTGCCCTCAGATGCCGTGATCCATGAGCGTGGCGCGGCTAGGATGATTGCACATATTGTTGTCTGTTTTTTTTCATACCTCAGAAACTTTCGAAATATTACAGAATATGAAAATTTTGTTAAGTGCACATTTTAAGTCAAGTGAGGTTCAATGCCTGACCATTACTTAACGTGTGACAGGTGATAGCGCACGACTTCCCCGAGGGCTCAGTGCCGCTAGTGCACCTGCTGTACCGGCCCGGCCACTACGACATCCTGTACAAGTGATCGCGACAACTACTCAATAAACGTGATGCTATACCTACAAAGTCTTTTATTCGTTCCTTATTATTATTATTATTTTTTTATAAAAAAAAGGGGGCAAACGAGCAGACGGGTCACCTGATGGTAAGTGACTACCGTCGCCCATGGACACCTGCAGCTCAAGAGTCACAAGTGCGTTGCCGGCCTTTGAGGTGGGAGTACGCTTTCTTCTTGAAGGTCGTATCGGTCCGGAAATACCACCGGCGACAATTTGTTCCACAGATCGGTTGTGCGAGGCAAAAAGTTTCGTGAGAATCTCACAGTGGTGGACCGCCAACTATCCAGGTGGTGTGCATGATAGTTTAGTCGCGTTGAACGTTGGCAAAACGCTGTGGCCGGTATAAGTCCGAACAATTCCTCGGAGCACTTCCCATGATACATGCGATAGAGAATGCAGAGAGAAGCTAAATCTCTACGCAACGCCAAGGGGTCAAGTCGGTCTGAAATGTCCTGGCAATCGACGATTCGAGTCGCTCTCCGTTGAATGCGGTCCAGAGGGAGAAGCTGGTACTGGGGTGGGGTGGTGGGGGGTGGGGTATAGATGAGAACAGTATTCCATATGCGGCCGAACCTGCGCCTTATAAAGTTGTAGACGATGGGCCGGAGTGAAATACTGTCTCGATCTGTTTAGCACACCAAGCTTCTTCGAGGCTAGTTTTGCCTTACCCTCTAAATGACCGCGAAACTGGACTTCGCTCGATATATCGATGCCAAGGATACCGATGCTAGTTGTGGCAGTTAGGGAAGTGCTCTCAAAGCGAGGTGACACGACAAAGGGTATCTTTTTTGCGGTGAACGCGCAAACCTGTGTCTTCGTTGGGTTGAATTGGACTAAATTAAGTCGACCCCAATCTGAAACTCCTTCTAAGGAAGTTTCGATTTCAGACACAAGTTTGCATCGGCTCTCGGTGACGTTTTCCCGAGAAATATTATAACGAAGCTTTTAGACTACGCAATCACAATCCTATGCAAGTATGTACTCAACTATTCATATGACCACTTCCCTCCATAGGGAAGGCAGCAGTGGCAGAATGATGTCTGTTCTGCTAGTACTGCTTGCCAACGTTAAATAAAGGCCTTTATTTCGTCACAGAATCGAGGTCTAGTCAGCAGCATAGGATCCAATTCAATTACAATAATAAATCCTAATTACTTCGAACGAGCAAATCTTGTCCTAATCAAAATGACAGCACATAGGCGTATCATGTCGTTCGCGTAAGTTTTTCATCATACCAAGTATTTGTTTTATTAAATTTATCAATGAAATTAGCAAAGACCCCTCAACAGTGGCGGATTTGCAGTCTTCACCGCCCTAGGCCATGTAGTAAGTACCAGACGCCCCTTTCTCAATACCCATTATTTAAACTACTTAATGAATTTATTCTTTAGACATAAAATGTGGAAGTAAGTACCAGCCGCCCCTTTTTAAATACCCATTATTTAAACTACGTAATGAATTTATTCTTTAGACATAAAATGTAGAAAGTTCCCGCCATTATGTGTTCTAGCCTTTAGAATCTTTAGGTATTCTGAGTTATTTTTTGTTATCATCACTGACTTTTTGGTCAGGATTGGCCGCCCTAGGCACGGGCTTACTGGCAGTGGCGTAACTATACCATCCGGGGCCCGTGGCAAACTCTTTTGATGGGGATATCAGTAAAAATCGTCGTTGTAATACTTAGTTTAATTTTAATAAACTTCGAGATTTTCAGCGTTCTCAATAACACGTTGTAGGTATATGTCCCACTAATGGCCATAGGCCTCTTCTCTAAGGCGAGAGGGAATGGTCTGTAGTCGACAGAACACTGTTACTCCTAGCGGAGCTGTAGGTAGTCCCCACGCTAGCCCAATGCTTATTGGAGACTTCACATTCATCCATAGAACATAATATACTGGTACAATGTAAAAAAATATTTTTGAGCTCGCGGCCTCTTGGGCCGGGGCCCTCTTGGGTCGGGGGCCCGTGGCATTTTGCTAGCCCTGCCACCCTATTGTTACGCCACTGCCTACTGGGCCTTAGGGCAAATCCGTCACTGCCTATCAGACCCATGTTCACTTTGTTTTCGACCTTACCTACATAAATAATTTAGGTAGCTGTTCCGCACGATTTCACCCACGTAACTCCCGTTCCCGTGGGATAATTATAGCCCATGTTACTCCCAGAAAAAGTAAGCTTTCCATGTATTTATCGTCCTAGCAGAGCGCCACGGCTTCTGATTAGCATTTGGACCAGATATACATAACGTACCCATTTCGTCCTCTGGGTAGGAAATAAGAGTTGGATTTCGTACCTTAGCGGTTAGGGGAGATACAGAGGGGCGGCTTGGTGGCGCTGCCAGAATGCCTTCTTTACGGCAGCGCCCCCACTGTATTTCGCTAAGTAGTTTCAAAGCATATTTCTGCATTAAGGCTACCACTGCACTACGTGATGGCTATATTTTATTATATTTAACGTTTATATGCACAAACACGGTCTCGTTAGAGTTTTATTGTATTTACCTATGTACATATAGATAATTAGATTAAACCAGTGTTTATTTGATTATTCTAAATATAATAGTGTATCGTAATTTTGAATAAAGTTGTTGGGCTGCAAAATTAGTAGCCCCGCCCCACCAGGGTGTCAAAAATTTGGTGTTTTACTAGGGTAACATGGACATCAAAGAAGTAAAATAGCAGTCAATTTGTGTGATTAGATATTACATAAACATGGAATTATATGTCACAAGCTACTTGCAAAACATTTTTTTAATATAAAATGGCATAGAAAATAATAAAACAAACTGTTCTTCAAAATGTTTATAATGATTCACCAATGAATTATATGAAAACTGGCTTACAATTTAACACACACTCAGCACTTCGGTTACACACTAAGCACAGGGAATGTTATGTTAGAATTACGATCACTGAGATACAATAATAAAATACGAAAATTCAAAATACATTTTGGAAGTTAATGCTTATATATTCAATTCATCGGCAGAAATACACGCCATCTGGTTCCCGAGTAGTCTTCATCCCTGCAAAGAATGCTTTTATGTCCTCCTCCTTAACAATTTCCTTCCTGTCCTTGAAGCTCTTAAGGAAATCTAGCAATTTGTCCCTCATTTTGTTATACTCAGTCAAGGCATTTATTTGTTGTACCCTGTCCAATGAAGATAATGCTTGTAATCCTTTCTCATACTGTGAAGAAGGTCCATCAATTCGTTCCTTCCCTAAAGCTTCGTAAGCTGTCACCGTATCATCTTGGTCAGTTAAGAATAGCACAGCTAAGTCTTTATACATAGAAATGCATTCAGAACAAGTGCAGAGCTTTTGGCGGAAATTCGACGGCCAGAACGTGGAACCTTTGTACAATCTCTTAACTCCTCGTGGTCTAATGCATTTCTGAGTGTCAAGTTTTGGTTTTTTTATAGTAGTGCTGTCTGCTTCTTCTTCGTCGAAAAGCTTCCTCTTGTTTTCTTGAGTCTTTGAGTCAAATTCTATTTCTTTTGAAATACTGTCTGCATCATCATTATTATCAGTTTTATTTTCAATGAGACTAGTGTTTCTATCACAATCTTTCTTAATTTCCACAGTCTCTATTTCTTTGCGTCTTTCTGTGGTTAAGTCAGATTCATTCACAACTGCTTCCTTGGCAACAGTAACTTCTGATGAACTAGTTGCTTCATTTAGGTCATCAGTAACTGAAGAATTTATATTTTCAGTAGTTTTATTGTCGTTTTGCCCATCAGATGTTTCTTTAGTGTCATCTTGTAGAAGTTTCTCTTCCTCAAGGTTTTCACAGATAGTACTTTCTTTATTAGTGTCACTTAAATCAGTTTCAACAGTAATTTGTTCTATAGACTCTTCTTGTTGTGGTTTGGTTTCCTCAGGAGACACAGTGCCATTTTTATCTGTGTTTTGTTCCTTATTAGTCAAATCTGTATCACCACTAGCTTCCTTATTTATTAAATCTGCATCAAAACTGTGTTCCTTATTTGTCAAATCTGTATTATCACTTTCCAATTTTGTCTCAGCCATATCCACATCAGTTTTTATTTCATCAACATTATTGCTGTTTCCACTATCAGGTACATTTTCATCCTTGTCAATATTTGATCCCGCATCCCCACTCAGGTTATTTTTCTTCAGATTACCTTGTATGGAATCAATCATAATACTTGTAACATCTAGGTCTGGATCAACAGTGATGATCTCTTTGTCTACAGTATTAACAACAATATCAGTGTAGTCATGAAGGAAATCATTGTCCTCCATACAGTCTTTGCAGACCATTTCAGAGTACTGATCATTATGTGGGACAGTAGCTTCCAGATGATTGCAATGTAACCAGTCTTCACAGATGATGCATTGGATCATTTCTTCTTCAGCAGTGGCTTCAGGGTCTGGGTAAGGACGGTGACACACACAGTAAATCCCACTGAAGTTCTGGTTGTATCGGTTCTCATAATTGAGGTCAGTTTTGTTTGGGGTAAATGTGCAGGGGTGTGAGTTGAACTTGGGGTTGCCGCAATCACAGCAGAAATTTCGCTTGGTGTACAGCTCCACAAGTTCATGGTTTTCGTGGCAGTTGAGGCTGCACGCGAGGCACACGCCAGCTCTTTTTGGCGGTTCTGTTTTGGCGTCGGGGCAACAAGTCAGGCACGCGTAAATGGCTTGTCGCTTCACGTAGCCCTGAAATATAAGGCGCAAACTAATAAGCTACTTAATTATTAGGCAAAGGGCGCCATTTACCTTAAAGCGGGCGCACAATCATTTGTAATGGAGCAGTCGTGCATAGACTAAAAGACCTATGGGATATTTCAGGAACTTAAAAGAGGAAAGATTTGTATGTTTGAATCTTTGTTATGAATAAACTCAAAAACTACTGGACCGATTTTCAAAATTCTTTCACCAATGGAAAGCTAGGATATTCCTGAGTAACGATATATTTTATTCCCGTATTGCCACGGGAACGCGAACTACGCAGGTGCAACCGCGCAGAACCACTATAGTATAATAAAATCAAAATAATGAACTCAGTTGGTGCAATGAGATCAAATGATTAAAATCAAAAATTATTTATGATGACCAACTTAGGTCTAGTTTACTAACTTAGTACTAGTGTAGTAGTAGTACTAGTGAATCAGTTTCTTCATCAATATAACATTCATAGCAAATGAATGTAGTGTGGCCCCTGCAAGTATTTCTCAACACGCATTTGTTGAGAAATACTCCAGAGGTCGCGACAAGTGGAGGTAAACAGTTTATTTCGTGCACAGTGAAACAATGACAGGCTATTATGAATGGGAAACAGATGCGACAAGAAATAACACTCTATTAGGTATGTATCAAGTGCGGTCGATTCGACTTCGAAGTTTATAAGGCTAGCCTACCCATATGACTAAGGCGTCAAATATATGTATATTGCTTTTATCGCAGAATACAGTTACCTATTAAACGTACCTACCACGTGAGAAAATAATTAATAAATAGATAGTGATTTAGGTGCCTAATTTTAGCTGCTGTGTAAACGTCAGAATGGACCGTTGTAATCGTACTTTTGCCAGCCATTTTGATGTTTCATACAAGTGTCTATAATCTCTAAAAACACTAGACCATGTACCTTAGAATAGGTGCAATTTTTCTCGTCGGAGGCACCAAGCACTGCATTAGCGTCATCTTCAAAGTCTTCCTGTTCTTTCAATACGTCCATCATAGTAACAACAGTTTCGCCGTCACATTCAGACATGTCCGCGTCTTCAGCTAATACTGCGCCGTTTGTAGCCATTTTACCACTTCGGTTACACAAATTTGTGTAAATTCGAGCAGATTGAGTGATAATTCAGAAATTTAAAACGCCGGTTGCAAATGGGCGCTAAAATGTTTTTTTTTGCGAGTTGCAGCGACTGCAAGGCAGCCAAGGCAGGCAAGAACGAAAGAAAAGAAAAATGCAGTGTTGCCGTTCTACAAAATTAAAAGTCTCGAGATAATTTCCGCTAGAAAGACTGTCGCTCAAGTCGAATCAAATAATTATTTTTTAGTTTCTGATGGATGCAAACTTATTTTTATTCCATTAAAACCAATAACTAATACCTAATCACAATCAGACAATAAAAAAGCAAAATAAATAAAACATGATCATTAAACAAATTAAAACAAAGAGATAGTAGTAATACTTAATCTTTAAACAAATGAATATGATAAATAGCAAAGTACTGGTAGCTTATTTTTAGTTTATTTATTTATTATTATTTGGGGAGGTTACTACATTTACAAATTAGTAGTCCTTGTGGACAAATACGTGCTAATTACAAACTTCCACATATAAATAACACAACTTATTAATACAACATAGCAACTAAATAATACATCATTATTTAACATAAATATTATTATCTAATCATGGGCTTACTCTTGGCCCCAGCCAGGCTAGCCCGAAGGCAAAGACGGTTGAAAAGCGCTTCGTGCGTATTAGACGGGATGTCCACCAAGTACTTAGGGATGAATGCGTATGTTAATTTCAAAATCAAGAAAGAGTCATCTCATGGTCTTTTTTGCGCACTTCTTATCAACAACGAAAAATTATTATGACACAAAAATACCGTGATAGAGTGCGCAACATTATCTTCAACTACGTTAGTGATACCAGTTACCAGACTTGGGTACTGACCTTTTTGCCGACTTTCCCATTTTGGCGATAAATCCACGATTTTTATTTCTGAAAAAAGTATCTTACCCTTATGGTTCCAAAGTCACTAAAAGTCTCTAAATATTTTATTTTTCGCTAAAACGAATTTTTTTCCCGCTAAACAGTCATGAAATCCCCTAGATCTAGTGACTAAGTTGCTAGAACGGCAACACTGGAAAAATGAAATTTGAATGATTGGCTTTGAAAACGCGAATAAAATATAATATTTTAATCTCTTTGACTTTGAAAGATGTATTTTTTATGACCACGGACACACGTCCTTCAGTCGGAAACAATTGCTTTAATTTTAATTTTATTCTTTAGAGTCAAGCCAGATTTTTGCTCGTGTGAACCTTCGTTCCACCTCATAATTCTTTGCTAGAACCACCTAGAATTAAGGTGACGGTGATGTGACTTCTTATTTCTGCTCGCTAAAAATAAATAAAAAATACTATAGAGATCTGAGTCAGTGGAACGGTAAGAAGATATTATTTTAAACAAATATTGTCCTACAAAAAATCCCCCACAATGCTCCCTTATAAAATTCTTCAAAGTACAAAAATCTACTTGCAACATTATCAAAATACTGGTAACCCTTCCAACATATATTTTTGTACATGGAATCAAAAAAGCTTGAATCCAGAGTCGTAAAAAGAAATATTTAAAATAAATAAATAAATAATTTTTTGAACGAAAGTAGCGATTGATGTGCGACGTGAAAAAGATTTAGCGCTTTAGTTTTCTTCTCACTCTTATCTGTCATTAGCATTTATGCAGAAGCGAAATAAAACACTGTTTTTTTTATTTGGTTGTCGGTCTGCCATCAGTGGTTCCATCTTGAAAATCCATGGACTTAGGGTCGAAAGTCGGAATTTCGATCTGATTTTTTTTTATACGTTGGAGAGTTATTTGCCTAGCAATAGTTGTGGGGGGAACTTTTCTAGAAAATTGATATTTTAGGCAAAAAAAAATATACAAGTTTTTTTTGTATGGAGAAATTCACATTATATTTTTTTTCTTTTTTTGTTTAAACTTGTCTAGCTGATGACTTTATAATTATAATAGTTCAAGTCATTACCAACCTAGAAAAAAATAAATCTACTGCAGTCACTTGCCGCCGCGCGAGATTTGAGTCGCTAAACATTGACACTTTTTTTCATACATTTTAATTAGAATGCTCAATCTTGCTCGACAATTCGTTTGTACCATATGTTCCTAACTCAATTGAAAACAAAATTTGAATATTATTTACCCAAAAAAGTTCATTAAAGGAGGTAAACATTCCGCTAATTCTTATTAAATATAGGTAAGTGGCCAACTATATCAATGTTTTATAACTTTTTGTTGAAGTCAAATGATTTTAAAAAACTCATTAGGTCATCACCCTAAAAAGTACCCCTTACTAATAACCTACCTCTTTTAAGTACCTTTTAAGTATATGATTTACGTTTCTGGGTAACGCTAATGATATTAGTGCGCAAACAAATGAGTCATCTACGATACTAAGCTCCCATTCTTCACTGTGCTCTCATTGGTCGGCCGTCACACACTGACGACCAATCAGAGCCCAATATCTCGCCTAATGTTGCCATAATTGAATATGACATTGGATAGACATTAATTGTAATGACTCGTCTACAATACTATGCTTCCGTTGGCTACTTGCTGTGTGTGATATATAGAAACTAGCAATGAAAGCAATTTTATACGAAAAGTCGTTCATTGCTGAACGAATGAAAAATCCTTAGTTATTGTGATATGAGTCGCTGACCCAATAATGAGCTCTCAACGATTTCACATGGTTTTGATATCGTCAAATAGAAACATTGATAAAATTTTAGCCCTGAAAAGGACTATAATAGTCCTTCTCAGGGCTACAAGTGTGGTTTTGCACATTTTATAAAAATCATTAGGTCAGCACCTCAAAAAGTACCTATTATTCATTACCTAACTCTTAAGTACCTACCTATATGATTTATGGGTAACGCTAATGATATTAGTGCGCAAAACAAATGACTCATCTACGATACTAAGCTCCCGTTGTTCACTGTGCTCTGATTGGTCGTCACAGCTGCTGTTGCCAACAGGCAGCTTACGACCAATAGGAGACCAGTATCGCGTATAGTACTTATCTAATAGCCTTTATGGGCTATGATTGGTTTACAGTACAACTAATTAGGTTTTTTATTTTAAAATAAATTTAAAATAATGTCGGATTTTACTTCATTCTGCTCCTGGCGTTTGACTGCAAAAGGACTAGAGTTAGAAAGTTCGCGTGTGAAGGAATTGTTATGGCTAGATTTTACACATATCTCGACCTGTACCAGGAACTTCGTAGTAGTGGTGGTGACCTGAAAGATTTTCAATATTTATACAATATTATACTTTCTAAAATACCATTCGAGATATCCCAAAACGACCAAGCTAAAATTATAGAATTTTCTCGACTTTTTACAATACGTCTATTAAATAAATGGAATAAAGCAAACAGATGTCAGAAAACTTTTCTGAACCGGGAAGCGAACCAAACGTGGCTGGAGACAAGCATCGCGTGGCCAATTTGTGACTCGGTGGATCTGAAGATGATAATGGAAACTTCAGTAGAACTAATAGAACTTCCAGATCCAACACAGACAGAAAGTGTAATCCCATCCGTCTCCACTACAGAAGCAGGAACCTCTACAGAAGCACCAACAAGGGTGGACTTTAAAGAATTGTGTGGGAAACAGAAAAAAAGGCGTTCTGACCCGACTGTGACATCAACAGACGAAGAAGAGCTGCAATATATGTTCACGTCAAAGTTAAAAAAAAATGGCAAACTTGCCTTAGCTAAGATCGTGGATCATCTTAGCAAGAATGCTGATGCTATACAAGCAGTGACGCAGCTTCTATTCGATAAGGAGAAAAGAGCATTAGACAAGATTCCAGAAGATAAATCTTTAGCGCTCTACACGTCACTCACCCTCTCAAAATGGCAATACTTGACACTGAGGTCACTTCTGCAGGAAGAAAATTGCGCTGTTCTCCCTTCTTACCAGAAGCTTTTAAATGTAAAAAAAAGATGTTACCCGTTAGATGAAAGCATGCAAGTAACGGAAAAAGGAGCTCGTGTCAGGTAAAATTTTATACAACATAAAAAAAAATGGTGTTAGGCCTGTTGCAATAATCTTAAAACTAATATTTTTAAAATTGTTTCAGATTACAAGATCTTTTGGACCACACGGTAAAGAGGATTTGCCTGGACTTGGGACCCATCACAAGTTCTAGCAACGAAGGTCTGAAGTTGGTGTGGAAATGGGGCCTTGATGGATCTTCATCACAGAGCAATTATAAACAGAGATTCTCAGATCCGGAGTTCGATGATTCCTCTGTGGTGATGATCAGTATCGTCCCTCTTCGCCTGATTGAAGGTAAAGAATTGATTATTTGGGAAAACCCAAATCCTGGTTCAACTCTTTACTGTCGACCAGTGAAGTTCACGTTTACTTCAGAAACATCAGACTTCATAAGGTCGGAAGAATCTGATATGCAGCGAGAAATTTCGGAATTGATGTCTACGCAATGTGGAGATGTTGAAATATCTCATGAATTGCATATGACCATGATCGATGGTAAAGTAGCCAACATTGTTGCTGATGTACCTTCGTCGGCAACCTGTCCCATTTGCCTTGCAAAACCAAGTGAAATGAACAATTTAGAGCTATTAGCTTTAAAACCACTTCGAGAAGACATCTACAAGTATGGAATTTCATCGCTGCATATGAAGATTCGCTGTATGGAGTGCTTGCTCCATATTTCCTACAATATGGACTTTGAGCGATGGAGTGCCCGGGGTGAAAATAAAATTCTAAAGAAGGCGAAGAAACACGCCACACAACAAGAATTTCGTGAACAAACTGGAGCACTCATAGATATTGTTAAGCAGGTATTTAAATTTCTTATTATTATATATCAATTTTTTAACTCTATAATTATTTTAATTAAATAATAATTTGAGGGACATAAATCAACTCTATGTTATGTACTTATCACTTATATGTAATAACCTAATAACACTTATTTTAATTGCAGGGGTTCGGAACAACCAACGATGGAAATACCGCAAGGCGTTTCTTTAACGATTACAAAAGAACATCGAGGATCACTGGAATTGACGAAAACTTAATTTTGCGCTTTGCTGTTATTCTTCAAGCTATATCCTCAGGAAAAAAGTTGCTAATTAACAACTTCAGAAATTATTGCAAAGAAACTGCGGAAATGTTTGTGCATTTGTATCCATGGTACTATATGCCAGTCAGCGTTCACAAACTTTTGATGCACGGGGCAGAAATCTGCAATAATTTTTCTTTTTTGCCTATTGGTAAGTTAAATGATGTTGTATTTACATTCCGTTGTACACTTAGGTATTAATTTTATTGTGTTTAAAAATATCTAATTTTGTTGCAGGCTTCTTATCGGAAGAAGCGTCAGAAGCAAGAAATAAAGACTTCAGGAATGTGAGAGCGAAAAACGCCAGGAAAACTGGTAGAATACAAACAAATGAAGACATTCTTCACGGGCTTCTAGTGAGCTCGGACCCCCATATTTCCCGAATCAGACCCAAATTATCAAAATCTGGACACTATGAGTTATTCCCTGAAGTAATGCAATTACTCCAAGTTGACTCAATTGGCAATGATTTTGAAGAGGAAGAGATTGTAGTGATGGATGCTGAAGATGTTCCTGACCCATTGCTATAATCTGGATTTATGCAAAGCCACACTTCTAACAGTCCTTTTCAGGACTAACTAAAACAGTCCTTTTCAGGGCTAAAATTTTATCAATGTTTCTATTTGACGATATCAAAACCATGTGAAATCGTTGAGAGCTCATTATTGGGTCAGCGACTCATATCACAATAACTAAGGATTTTTCATTCGTTCAGCAATGAACGACTTTTCGTATAAAATTGCTTTCATTGCTAGTTTCTATATATCACACACAGCAAGTAGCCAACGGAAGCATAGTATTGTAGACGAGTCATTACAATTAATGTCTATCCAATGTCATATTCAATTATGGCAACATTAGGCGAGATATTGGGCTCTGATTGGTCGTCAGTGTGTGACGGCCGACCAATGAGAGCACAGTAAAGAATGGGAGCTTAGTATCGTAGATGACTCATTTGTTTGCGCACTAATATCATTAGCGTTACCCAGAAACGTAAATCATATACTTAAAAGGTACTTAAAAGAGGTAGGTTATTAGTAAGGGGTACTTTTTAGGGTGATGACCTAATGAGTTTTTTAAAATCATTTGACTTCAACAAAAAGTTATAAAACATTGTTATAGTTGGCCACTTACCTATATTTAATAAGAATTAGCGGAATGTTTACCTCCTTTAATGAACTTTTTTGGGTAAATAATATTCAAATTTTGTTTTTAATTGAGTTAGGAATATATGGTACAAACGAATTGTCGAGCAAGATTGAGCATTCTAATTAAAATGTATGAAAAAAAGTGTCAATGTTTAGCGACTCAAATCTCGCGCGGTGGCAAGTGACTGCAGTAGATTTATTTTTTTCTAGGTTGGTAATGACTTGAACTATTATAATTATAAAGTCATCAGCTAGACAAGTTTAAACAAAAAAAGAAAAAAAATATAATGTGAATTTCTCCATACAAAAAAAACTTGTATATTTTTTTTTGCCTAAAATATCAATTTTCTAGAAAAGTTCCCCCCACAACTATTGCTAGGCAAATAACTCTCCAACGTATAAAAAAAAAATCAGATCGAAATTCCGACTTTCGACCCTAAGTCCATGGATTTTCAAGATGGAACCACTGTGGCGCCACTCTGCCAACGTCAATTTGACATTTCTTCACCTGCATGGAGCACAGAACACTATTACTCCTTGGAGTGTCTTCAAAATCACCACGAAACGAACATACCACTATATATTTGACTAACACTATTACTAATACTAAAAAATTATACAAATTCGATTAGCCTAATTGAACACGTAACTAAATAATTATTTAAAATTATTTTGGGTCCATAGGCCAAAAGGGTGACGTTCGTTTCTCAGTGACCCAAACCCTCATATTTCTCAATTTTTCAAACATAGGGAGACATTATTAAATATTTCATTATGTTATCAAATAGCCCAGTAAATTAGCTTTATACTTATATATTTGGTTCCGGTAATAAAATACGAGGAATAAAATACCACCATTATTCTTCTCTTTTGTAGATAACTTAGAAGCATGAACGTAGTAGGTATATTACATAAAGGGACCAAGTGCTCCTAAGAAAGCTGCCAGTCCTATTATGAGACACCTCGAATAGTAGTGTGTCCCTTTCTAATAGTGCAACCACAATTTTCTTTAAAACTTGGACAATTTGGCATTTTACAATGATTGTGGAGATCTCTCCACAATCATTGTAAAATGCCAAATTGTAAAAGTTTTTGCTGCTGTTAAAATAATATAATGAATTTAAAAAATATTATTTACTAGCAGCACCCCGCAGTTTTATTCACGTTAGTTCACGTTCCCATGGGAATACGGGAATAAAATATAGCCTATGTGTTATTCTGATGTATAAGCTATACTGGTATATCTGTAAGTTTAAGTTTTTGCGTGATGCGTGCACAGACAGACAGACAGACAAAAATTGCAAAAATTGTTGTTTTGATATCTACATCGATAACTATGAGTATCTACACTACCAGTAAAATTTTCCAAAAAAAATATTTTATGTACATACACGGTCTCGTAAGTTTTATTAAAAGTATGTATAGATAGAATGACACCCCGCGGTTTCACCAGCGTAGTTCCCGTTCCCGTGAGAATACGGGGATAAATATAGCCTATGGTTACTCCTTGATAATGTAGCTTTCCATAGATGAAATAATTTTTAAAATCGGTTTAGTGGTAGGTATAGGCCTAAAAGCGTAACAAACAAAGTCACTTTCGCATTTTTAATATTATGTTAGGATGTAGTACGGAATCCTCGGAGGGCGAGTCCAAATCTCGCACTTGTCCTGTTTTTATTATTTGTGTTATTTAGTACTGCTTACGAAATAAAATGAAATCTCACATCTTATATCCACGATGGGGTGGGCAGAGGTATTCCATTTCTAGAAATACCCACATTTCACCATCATATATTGTACATTATGTATTGCTAGAAGTTTATGACTGTGAGCGTCAACCGGCCAGAGGAGTAGTCCGAAAACCAGCGCTGGACGTCCGTAGCCCAGCATACGCTGAGACTACCTCCTTTTGCCGGCTACCTACCGATACATATTAGTGTTTTAGTTGTAAGTAAATTAATGTCGTAACGGGGCCAATTCTACTAAATGACAGCGGTGATAGTTGTATGACTGTGGTCACTCAATGGTGATATTATGTCAAATTTGGACACTTTTCGTATTCTGTTAACTGTCAGTTTTCACAATCATTCAACTATCATTGTTGACCACTTTTGGTATTCTACTATTCCTACCATGGAATGGCGCTGTCCAGTGATTGCTTTTTTCCCCTTATTTTAAGGCATTGGCAATTTAGCCATCAGCCCTAAACACGACACGAAATTCAGATTTTAGCTCTGCTTCAGAGTCTATGCACAAAAATACACAAGTTTCTTCAAAACTTATCGAAATGTCACATGTACCATAAATAAAATCAATCATCTAAAGATTTTAGTGCCGAAAACCCGAAATAAAACTAATGACACGCATGGTAGTAATAGTTATATATGGTAGGCAACACCTAACGTAGTCCATAGTCATTCCATTGTTATGCCACTATGATTTTAGTGGAATACAAATTAGATGTCATAGTTGCCAGTTGCAGCATAATGGAATGATAGTTCGATGACAATGGCTGACATTTAGTGGAATTGGCCCCCAGGTAGTAAGCCAGCAATAAATAAGTTATTTTTTTTATATGTTTTAGACCCCCATCACCTTCTGTCATCTTATCCGCATCTTATACTTAGTAGGAAAGCTATTCGTAACTACACGCTCGGAATACTGATCAAAGAGAGATCCAGGTCTACTTCGTGTTGCGCCTGATATATCGTCATCTTTTATTGTTACCAAATTACCAACTTATTACTAAGTATCCGTCGTAATGTCGTTAAATTCAACTTTTTATTAGGTATAATTCAGTAAGTAATAGTTTAAACAAGAAATGGTACATCCAAATTCTTTCGTCCATTCCCTATGTAAAGAAATCCTGCATCTGCAGTTCTAATTTTATGGAAGTAAGCCATTCCGGGCCAGTACAGGCTTTTCAAATAAGCTACGCTGCCGTCTTGTTCCACGGACACGTTCCAGCACCCGCTAGGAATATCCTGGTCAACAGAATCTAGAAAATCCATGCTATAGTTGTAATCCTGTCTGGTCAGGAGGTTGGTGTTCCAACGGTGCTGCGCGGGCCGGATGTGGTTGTACGACTTGAGCAGCTTTGCTTCAGGTGCGGTCAGGCCGTAGTAATTCGGGTTTATGACAACAGTGCCATCCGGCTTCTTGATGAGCTGCCCTCTCGCACAAATTTCTGCTTCATCACAGATGTTGCTGATCGTGGCGGCTAGACGACTTTCTTCCTTCATCAGCTTGCATTTATCTGGATGGTTTTCTTCCAATGCTTCGTCTTGAACTTTGATTTTTAGTGAAGGATCACCTCGAAAAGGAAATGTAGTGATAAGTGACAAGAGTTTATATTTACGCTTGGCCTTAGGAAGAAGGCCCCAGTACATGAAGTCATGAGTGTAGAAATATTTTCGGTCGGTCATGGCATCCTGGTTGATACCGACTGCTATGTGGTAGTCGGCATCGATGGCGTAGATCTGCCCCCAGTACTGAATGTGCTCAAAGTGGTTCTCCACCTGGAGCAATGTCAGAGAGTTGGTAAGCCGGGAGATTAGCTCACTGGTCAGCATCATGCCATTCACATTTACATACTCGCGGTACTCCCACAGCTTGTGTACGTTCATGCTTCTCCTTTTGTGCTCGACTCACACAATTCAAAAGACTATTAAAGGATTGGGAAATTATAAAAATAAATTAAAATGTCAGTTTTGACAAAATTTCAAATAGTTTTTCATAATATTGCCTTTTCATTATTTTAATCTCTTTGCTGTGTTTAGAAAAATTGCGTGTTTCACTAGCACTAGGTCTTTTTGTTATCTGTAAAAACGAATAGTTTAAGCAAGTCTTGTTTATCCATCATTCGGTTCGACCTACTTCTAGGTCTGTTACCAAATTATAATTTGGTAATATACTTACATAATATTAAAGATCATTGTCTATTACAGATAACAATGACGTAGCGCGCTCATTGTATTAATTTAGATTCCTGTTTCAGATGTGTTCCATACAACGCGTAACAGATTAAGCGCAATTCCTCATACATCCCAATTAGTTAGTATAATTCTTACTTTAGTTTAGTCTAACCAAATTTCTTAAATAAAGAGCAATAATAGTACGGTTTCTATAGAAAGCCCTAAATTCAGTTTTACACATAAAAAATAGCTGAAATCGATTAAGTAGTCTATACTGAAAAAACTAATTTCAGTAATTGGGCTTATTCTGTTACATATTGTATATTTCTAGTGGAACACAATATCAAGGTAGGGAAAGGGTCGTGAAGACTGTTTCGATAGGAGCGGCAAAAATGAGGTGGGTGTCATTGCTAAGACAGATTTTTTTTCCAACTTCTGACGAAACGCCGCGACATTGTGTTGATCGAATTATCGCCACGATATCGCTCGGACAACGACTTGCAAAATTTGTTTGTGTGTTACAGCTCTATGTTTACACGAATTTTATTGAAGGGACTTGGGAGGGACCGAAGGATAGCGTAAGGGCCAGTAATAGGAGATACTAGCTCGGGTGACAATTAGGGACATCAAATATTTGCCGGCCCTCTGTTGGTCGTAATTCGTAACTTGACCGCCGAATACATCTACCAAAGATGGACTTCAAGATCTTACTATTTCTCAGTACTGGTGGATCGACTTATGCTGGACATTGATAAGATTGGTAAGGTTAACTTGAGAACCAATTTGCTTATTTTCCCTATGAACGGAATCGTGTTGCTTGTTTGCAGACTCGCGGGTGACATTTCTTTTAAAATATTGCCTGGACGAATGATGCAGTGCCGGAAAAAGTCGAAGAGCGGGGCTCGAAGTGAATGTCAACTAATTGCCTGTTAAATATTATATTGAGGATGTAAATAAAACTGCTATTCGTGATTTGATGTACCTAGGCTTTAAAAATACGTAGGTATCTTGTCAGAAATGATGCTCAATATTTTTCTAAACTCAGACTCGCAGCGTAGTCATCTTCACAATGATGAAAGATTTTGATCTAATTGAACATAATGTTGTGAAGATGACCGCGCTCTCTGTGTTGAGAAAAATATTGAGCATCATTTTGGACAAGGTACCTGCAGGTAATGCAGGTATGAATTAAAGCATTCCTTAAAATATGAATCAGTTTATTAAAATCAAACATTTTCCTTATAGGTAGTCATAGGAGTTGTGGTGACTTTTTATCAGAAAGCTGCACTTTGTGATGGAAGCAAGCCGCTTTGCACAGTTATAGTAGAGATCAAATCAAAATAAGCGATTTTACCCGCAGCAGCGAAACTTTTGTCCCTTAGGACGCCAGAGGGCGCCACTTAAATAAAAACACTTCTAAAAATCAAAGATTTGGATATGAAACGGTTTGTCTTTTTATGTTTTATAATAAAAAAATAAAAACAAAAATATTTTATTTTCATGTAGGTAGTTAGCAAAAAAAAAATATTAAAGAAAAAAAAGGATTTTTATTGTTATTATTAAAACGCGTAAGAAAATATCTATAATTGGTATTATTTATTATAGGCAAATATATTTTGAATCTAAAATTGAAAACCGCATCGAAATCGGTTCAGTAGTTTTTAAGATATTCGTTGACAAAGTTGGTAAATTTACTTTTTTTAAAGATATTATAGTTGTTATATTGAAAAATGCAATATTATAGAGTCCACATGACTCTACTTACTTTAATTAGTCATGTTACACTATTATTTATGTTAATTTTAATAATCATAAGTAAAAAAATATATAAAATACTAGCTGTTCCGCGCGGTTTCACCCGCGTAGTCCCCGTTCCGTCCCGAATACGGAGATAAAATATATTATATGTTACTCCCTGATAATGTAGCTTTCCACAGGTGAAAGTTAAAATTTTTAAAATCGGTCCAGTAGTTTCGGAGCCTATTCAATACAAACAAACAAAAAAATTGTGTTTTTTCTATAAAATAAATAGTACTATCAAGAGGGAAGATTAGACCGATTTTAGAAATTCTTTCACCATCGACAGAGAGAATGAGGCCAGTCTTCTGGGCACTTTTCCACAGGGTTTCTCTTTAATAAATATTGTAAATAAATGTATTTTTTTGTAAATAAATGTATCTTGAACATTATATTCCGTATTCAATAAAATTAAGGTAAAAAATTATTAAAAAAAAAACTAATAAACTTTTTCTTTAAAACTGTTACTATCTTAAAACGTCATTACATAATTTTTTATGTAATAAAAGCTTGTCGCGAGAGAGAAGTAGGTAGGTACTCATAATTTTTAGAATTTTCAGAGAAAGACAGCTTCAAAATTGAGTTGCAAGATTCCACCCGAACAGACATACTTAGTTACATTGCAAGTTAAATAAAAGATTTAATAAAAAAAGACGTGTGGCACTCGGGGACTGCCGCGGTAAAGCTATTACATAGCATTTTGTATCAACAAGACTGCCGAAAAGAAACGACGTTAGACAATGCACGGCCTTCAAGCCACACGGGTCTTATTAAAATGGTTAGCAGAGTATTCGTATTTTTGTAAGCAGAAAAATATAATCTGTAAGCAGAAATAGCTAATTGGTCAGTCCGAGAGTCCGGATCCGAGTCCAGGTCCGGATCCGAGTCCGGGTCCGGGTCCGGGTCCGGGTCCGGGTCCGACTCCGACTCGGACTCGGACCTCCGTGCCCGTCGGAGTGGGAAGCGTGAGGTTTTTTTCGTTACGGAATTTCTGGATTCGGTCCCCGCGCTCAAGGCCCGCGAATCCCGCGATAGAAGCTATGCAATAGCTTAAAAAAAATGATCGGTTATACAAACAACTCGAACAAAAAAAAAAATTGGGGAATAATCTATATATATTATATATATAATATATATATATATATATATATAAGTAGTTACATATAAGTAAGTATAAAAGAAGAAACTGAATTGCTGACTGATCGATCAACGCACAGCCGAAACCGCTGGATCAATAATCATAAAGTTTTGTACATAGGTTCCTTAAATGACGTAAGTAAGCACTAAGAAGGGATTTTTGGAAATTCACACGGGAACGGCAAAAACAGATTCAACGCTAGCAGTGACGCTGGTCATCTCCTAGGGCTCCTAGTAAATTAATATTTTTGTAGTTAGTACCGCTACTTCATATTAGATGGCGCTACATGTAGTGAATAGCAATATATTTTTTTGTTTTTGTTCTAAATTAAATTACTGGTTGTAAATAACGAAGCATGTTCATAATTAATACAATAATAGGTGGAAGAAAATAATCTTACTCTTCCTGCCTATTATATTCTTGAAATGCTCATAAAAAAATTGTAAAACCACGCAGCGTGGTCGATGGCAAGGGTGCGTGTTCTATATCGTCAAAACCTACCCCCTTGTATTGAAACCTGAGCAAGCGAAGGATTCTAGGACTGAAATAAAAAAAAATCTAATATCAGTAGAATCCTGAGCGTGAAAACTTAAAATAAGTAGGTATTAGTTCAGTTTCAGTGGGCTGGCAGAATGGAATTTTACATAGGTACACTTTCCAAGCTAGCGGAAAAAATGCACTTTTGTACTCAGATTTTGAAGGTGAGTCCTTCTGAGGTAAAATTTTTTTTTGTTACATTCAACTCCTCAAGCACACTAATAAACAAAACGCTTATTCTGAGAAAAATTAAATAAGTAGTTAACTTTATCTAAAAGTGTTACTATTATAATATACTAACATAAAATCAATTTATGGGCGATATGATCGAGATATGATAAGATTGTCTTGTAACGGTATTATGCCATTTGTTTATAATATGTATATACTGCATTTGGAACCAGCAACTCGTCGGTGGAGATGGGCTGCTTTTTTAGCCAATCTTCATAGACGAGTTTAGAGTGCCTTGTTATTATAAACTATTGACGTTTCTAAGTGTATATTCCATACCTAAAGAAAATAAATGAATCTTGAGTTTTAGTTATATAGATGGCATAATAAATATTGGCGTAGGTCTTATAGTGGAAATAGATAAGGGAAACGTTTGGATTCCTTTATATTTGTGTCAGAGCAAAAAGAAAGAGCAGTGATATACCAGGGCTTGGTATCGAATCCTGGAGAGAGCATGTACCAAGAAGTTTTCAAAAACCTAACGTGAGAGGAAACCAGCAGGTTCCAGAATTTATTCTGAGGCATGTATATAACAGCACCACGGTCTGGCGATGGGCCTCCAACCACCTATCACGTTTAGGGGTGAAACCTGGGTATTTACAGAAATGGAATACCTCTGCTTACCCCTTTGGGAATAAAAGGCGTATGCATATTTTTTTTGTGTTAGATCAAATTAGTCTTTTTATTTTTTCAACTCTGACCCCACGACGTCAAAGTATCATCATGTTGTCTATTAAAACAATATACCTACGCGACACTCGACAACACGTGCGTCAATTAGCCTCTTCGGGCCGTTTAGAGGCTCTTGTCTATTTGGCGACGCGGTCTATTGTCTACGGAGCACGCGGGTTGCTATTCGGCACGCGCCCTCCCCCGCTAACACCCTCTTAGAAGCGAGGGGGTGTCCGAAACGTGCAGTGATGCTGATCCGCACCTCCGATATTCGACGTAGTTGTTAGGAGTGTTTAGATGTAAGCACGTGCCCGATTATTGAGCTTAAAAAATATATGCTGATAGTTTATAGTCAGAGTCACTGGAGATACTTCAAGCACTTCAAGTCGTTTAGATGATGAATAATTATGTAGGTGATTGATTGCAGCTTCATAAGAGGGTTGTGATGAGTGGATATAATAATATACATAGCATAATATGCATTTTGAAGTTAGTGGTCTAAGGCCCAAGTGCAAAAACTAAAAAGTCAGGTGAACAAACCCATTGCACTATCTACTCATCATCATAACGGTCCTTTAGTTTTGGTAAGTTCTGACCTAAATAGGAACTTATAAACTTAAGTATACATCTGTATAATAATATGATTGTACAAAGCTTGGTAAAATGCTATTTTTGAATGTTTTGAAACTTTTGTGAACCTGTGCATTGGGATGAAGGAGCTCAGATTTTTTTATTGCTGACTACTGACTGATTAGGTATGTTTTTGACCACAACAGGTTCACAACAGGTCAGGTTCGGTTCATATCGTCCGTGCGAGTTCACCACAGAATGAATGGCCGAATGGAAATACTCGTATATATCTACGAGTACATCTACACTAATATTATAAAGAGAAAGATTTGTATTTTTGTGTGTTTGTAACGAATAAACTCAAAAACTACTGGACCTACTTCAAAAATTCTTTCACCATTAAAATACTACATTATCCCTAAGTAACATAGGTTATATTTATTACTAAAAAAATTTGGGTTCCCTACTAAAACTTCAATATCTAATGTAACCCAAGGTGTATATTTTTTTGCTCGAAAATGTCTTTCATCGCATAAGCTGCGGAAACTATTGATGATAGAACAAAACAATGTTCTACAATAATATCTTAAAAAAAAATTGCGATACCATATATGTCTAACTATTGTAGTAATTTATGTCGCCACTAACTACTTTTTTACATTTTAAAAGTTGATAGAACTGCTGAACAATATCAGACCATGATATACATGTCGTGCACAGATCAATGAATTGAACATTTCATGAAATAGGTAGTCGACCATTTCATGAAATGGTTGTAGGTATAAAATTTCATTAAATACCTAGTCTAACCTAACCTAACGAAATCATGAAGTGATTAATTCTATGATTTGGGCACGACATAGATACATAACTTTATAGTAATCCTTATCCTAATAAATAGTTATTCAAAAGATACATATTAGGAATTTAAAAATCCTAACTTAATGTTATAAAGGCGAATTTGTATTTTAGGCACGTTTCACGCCTAAAAATCGCCTAAACCACTAAACCAATTTTAAAAATTCTTTCATCAATTGAAAGCTAAGTACTTTATCACCGTAACATAGGGTATATTTCATCCCCGTATTCCCACGGGAAAGGGAACTACGCTGGTGAAACCGCGAGGCGCTGCTAGGATATAATAAAGGGGCCTTTCATCAATCTCATTAGGTACGTACCTTATTGGCGGATTTATCACTTGATATTATCTTGTACGACATCATTTTGTCTACTAGGTATTACTACTACCTACCTACTGTAGGTAGGTACTTACTATCGAAGCTTTGTCAAAATGTAGGTCTCAACTTTTTGGGTTTTTAAAATTTTAATATTACTGTTAGTGTTGTTTTCTCTTCAATAGCTCTATACAAACGATGTGAATTTAATGTGCCATATGCAAGACCACATTTACTTGGGTACGCAAACGGCAAGTTGAAAACGCACCCACTGTTCGAGACAAGCGCGCGAGTGAGCAATCTCAATGAGGAGCCTCCAGAAACAATAACCTGGTTCCCACAACCGCGCCCCAAGCCTGCCCGCCGCTAATCGCCCTTTATTTTATAGTTTTAATTGTTTTCCAACGAGAGGCTGGCAGAACGCCCGCGGGCGCGACGCAACCGACAAAGCGCGCCAAAAGAAAACAACTGTCAAATTTGTTATACGAGCACTGTTTTCTTTTAAAATTGTTATAGGTTATTGTGTTCTACTCTTGTTTGATTTTGGGCTTATCTGCTAGTAAAACAGATATCAACAACAAATCATCTTTTAGGGTAAGTATATTGTTATGTTAAACATTAAAATGATGGGGATAGTAACTAAATGTCGGTAGTTACTTATATCAATTAAGAGAAGAATAAAATAACGCAAAAAAATATGCAAAAGGTAGGTACCTACCTACTCTACCTACCTAACTATACATTTTAGATGGAAACAGAACAATATCTACAACCTCGAAACCGGCGCCAGCTTATATCGTACAATTAACACAAGAAAGAATTGAATTATTCGGAAACATTTAATGGGCGTCTCAGGTCGTACTGCAATGTACTGCATAATAATTCATATCAAATTCATTCCCACAATCGAACTCAATAAATTACAAAATTGGAGTGTTCTTTTCCCACAATTAAGAAAAGGAATGCATCTAGAATGAGCGGTGGAGTGGCGAGCGAGTGGCCGCGGACAAAGGCCACGCAATCATGAGGAAAGTCGCAAACAGGGGCGAGATTAACGCTATTTGCACTAAACACGCAGCTTTGTCCATGCGCGTACGCATCGCTGCGCGCTCACGAGCCGCTTATGCTCGCCAGCGTTGGTCTTCGATTGTTATTAAGATTTGTGTGCAACGAATTCTTAAAAAAAAACATTTTTTTCTAATAAGCATGAGAACGGCACTATGGAATTTCAGTCATTAAATACCTATTGCGTGGATTATGGAAGTGATCGATTTTGGCCATGATAAAAGGTATTTGGAAAAAGGCTTTAAATACCGGTGGACATAATTATGCCGTGCCCCACGTTCACTGATTTGTCACAAGGACGCACTTAGATTAAAGACTTACACCGGGATTATATACTTTACATTATGTAGGTACTTTATATAATTTAAGTAGGTACTTAGGTAAACATGCGTATGCACAAACAGATCTGACATCCTCCTCAGTGATCAGACCTGAATGTATAACTGTGTAGGTATGTAGGTAGGTAGGTATTATAATTATTTAAAAAATATATCTGTGGAACTTATTCCAAATTCAAAATTCTTTGATAGGGCTGTCAAATTGTCTATGCCTAGGCGTGAGCATATGTATGTCATCTATATCTATACTAATATTATAAACAGGAAAGATTTGTATTTTTGTTAGGAATAAACTCAAAAACTAGGACCGATTTAAAAAATTCTTTCACTAGTGGAAAGCTAGAAGATCCCTGAGTAATATATAGGCTATATTTTATTCCCGTATTCCCACGGGAACGCAGAACCTCTAGTATTTAATAAACAACCAAAGAACTTAACTATTCCAAATTTACTGATATCTAGAATAATAAGTAGGTAGATGATTATTTTATTTTATTTTTATTTTATTTATTTAGAAACAAACAGTCACATATTGTTATAAATAGTATTGTAAATAAATTACACAAGATCTAGACTTACAGTTTCCTCACTATGTATAAAAACTCAAAGATAGAACTGTAATAAAGTACAGATAACAATAAAGCTAAATTTGAACGACAATTATGAAAAACGACAGGACTAGATGAGTGATCATGTCTTGTTAGTTATACCCACAGACCATTAATGTGGTTATACCTATACACATTGCAATGTGTAAGTACCTAATGTTGTTAATTGATAGGTAGGTAGGTATTCTAGAAATTCCAAAATCCGAGAACGGCGGCCAGCCGGCAGCGTCGCGTGCCGGCCACTACGCGCACGCGCCGCCCGCTGTCCGTGATGGACGAGCGACTGTGTTGCCAACGCGAATAATCAGTCGGATGGGGTTGCAAGTAAAATAATTGGCGCCCCGCGGACTTTGCGCTAATGTTTTGATAATGACGAGTGCCATTGTCCGGCGCATGAAGCGGATTAATGTTTTTGTTTTCAGATTTGTGTATACTTTTAGATGCGCCGGCGAGTGTTTGTTGTGTAAACAGTACGCGCAATTGATATAAATATACCTACCGTTAGAAAAATATTTTTGGAGTGTTTTAATTTTGAAATTATTGGAAAAGAAATGACAGATAAACGGACGATTATGTAGTGGAACAGGACAAACATTTTATGTTAATGAATTGCATTCTTTTGATTCCAAAACTTTAGAAGAACGCTTTGAAGTTACACAAAAAGCATCAATCGATCTAAAGATAACGGTAGCGAACGGCATACGGCCATACGGACAAACGTTTTGATGGATTGTTTTGGGTTTCCTTCACAACGCATGGCTTATTTACATGTGTATTGAAAAACATTCCTGTTTCGGTACCAAATTGGTTAGGTACCTACTTACTTAGAATTTGATTTTGGTAAGGTATCCGGGCTCTGTCTTTGTCTCCGAAGATTGCCTAATTTGAAGCTACCTCCTCCTTAAACTAGCTGATTTAAAAAATTGTGGTACATTTTAATATACCTACCTACCATAGTGATTTATTCATAAACCAAGATTTTTGTTTATAGTTCTAGAATTTGCTATTCTTCTTCATACTACAATACTTTCTATACACTCTGTAGGTAGATATCTAAGTATTTCATTTAAAAATGTTGCTATAATCTTTAATTGGTTGATAGTGGATATACTTACAAAATATTATAAGATTTTAGGTATATTTAGTAAACTGTGTTTTAATTGTCTACCTGTTACGGTTAAACATATAGGTGACACTGACAGCGGAGCCTTAGTAGGTAATAGTCGTACCCAGCCTTTGGGTATAAGAAACCCTAAAAAGTTCTGCAGTATAATTATGCTGCATTGTGCGGTCTCTGATATCTTAGTAAAAGGGGATTTATAATATTTATAATTCATTAAAAAGATATATAAGTAATATATTTTTAAATCATAAGCGCATACCTACCAAACTCGTAGTGAGGATCTTTACTTGAAATAAAGCAACAAAAGCATGCCATACTGGCTTCATTTAAAATTCTAACGACAAACTTAAGCAGTCCATCCGTAAACACTGCCATTGAACGCATACCTGGGCAGCGTGAGCGCCATTCTAATAGCAGGCTAATAGAGAGTCAATAGTGACCTCCCGTGCGTGTTGCCGTGGCCAGCATAGTAGCCGTGGCTACGCGAGTTCTTTGTTTCAGCAATTGCCTGTTGTTTAATGAGTATCTATGCTCATGCTTAGAGTGTTTGATTTTTTTCTTGTAACTCAATCCGAAGCGGTAGTGTGACGTTAAAACTTCACATTAGAATTACACGGATCTTTTGATTTTCGTCTGAATTGTTTTTTAGAAATATGTCCTAATAATTGTAAAATTTTAGGCAGTGTTATAAATTAAAGTAAGGACACCTACTTCCTAGTGAGAAACGAGGACAACAATCTGACACATCACATACCTACCTAGCTACAACCACTTACTAAATGTCAAAAGATTTACTACTGTAACCTGCATAAAGACATCTAAACAAACGAAATAAATTTTGTATCTGCCTCATGTAACAGGGTACCTACAAATAAAGGGTGAGCCGACGGCATCTGCATGAGGTAGACTCGACACGATCAATTATCGCTATTGTCAGAAGCCGACAATACTTTCTTAAACACGTCGTCGCGCCATATTGAGACGTGTTCGTTTATTCGTTACTCTATAAAAGACCCACGCTCCTATAAAACTCCTACGCTCGCCATTTTGAACCTTGGTGTTCGATATTTAAATCTGTAATTTGAATTTGGACCGACGCTGACAGGTGCTCTCAGAAACCGGGGCAACCTCCCACTGCTTGCCAACAATACGACACTAGGTCTCCGCTCACAATGCAAAGACGCAGTGCTATTCACTCTCAAACGATCGTAAAGACTTAATTAAATCGGATACATCTCCGAGAATGTAGGCAGATGATTTATTTACCAATTCAGTTGTTAGTCTTTGGAGGCTGGTTTCAGTAGGTAGAGTACTTACCTACACAATTTGTGTTTGCTAAAAACTTTTTTTTAATTAGTTGTCTGTTGTAGTTTTTTTGTGGAAAAACGGTTCAATTCTCACGGATAATATGATTATTGAATATATCTAGTAGGCGCATAATAGGTAAATATGTGCATTAAAAAGTTATAGTAAGATAAATAGGTATAAATATTTTTAAAAACTACGAATTAATAATGTATTGTAACATGTAGCTACCAAACTTAACATATTATTTTTTATTTATCCCATCTGTCATCGTATTTTCTATTGTGATACTTTCCTTAATCCGCTTTCAGATACTCAGATGTCCTTTCCTCGACCAAAATGGCGTTAAAATCGCAAATCCGTCACATTCGGACAATCAAAGAGAGCACAAAACGTGCAACAACTTAACAGAACTCGAAGTAATCGTTAGTGCGCACAATCCGGACCCCCCGGTGCCAAATCGGATCGACTTGGCTCTGGAAAAGGAACGCGAAAAAATTACAAAAAAAAAAACGATATGGACACGAGGTAGAGTTGTGGTGATCGACAAATGTTAGTAAAAAAAGTTTGTCGCATTCCAAAATCTCATTAAGACGATTTGCGGGGGTTGGATCGTTTGTTAACTGAGAGAAATCGACCGATGGAAGGGTGGCGTTTGGGATATTACATCAATTAGGTACTTTTGATTTTGATGCTGATTTTGTTTAACAAGTCCGATTACGGTAGGCATTCGTTTTAGGTAGGTATTACCAGAAGATGCTATAGTGTTTATTTCTATATAAATTATAAAAAAACTGGATTTTCTATTTACCTATATTAATACCTATTATGTTTTAGAGAGAACATTGAGATCGAAAAAAATATAACAAAGTTACATCACATTATCATATTACATCAAAATAATCTTTAATTTTAAATTTAATTAACTGGTTGGCAGGAAATTTACGAGTATTTTTGACAGTTGTAGGAATTTATGCACGCTCTTGTGAGAATTTTGATAGCGCGGTTAAGAACTTGTGACGTAATGTCCTTGCTGTCTATGGCGCTTGTATGTTTTATGTATATAGGATCGACAGATACCGCTACTATCGATTGATATGGTGAATTGGCGACCATCTTTAATTTTTAACTTTAAATGAATTTTATTTCTTGTTATAGCGGCAACAGCGTGGACATTGTGTTACAAGTGTCTACTTACTACGGTTCAAAAGATACAGCCCTGTGACAGAGAGATACAGGTCTGTGTCTGTGCTAGACGGACAGACAGACATTCACAGAAGCCTCAGTAGGTAATAGGGTACCGTTGGCACCCCTTGAAAAAATACAAATTTAAATACCTCCCTATGTATCTCTACATTAAATAATTAATTATATACATATCGTTGCGACTTCGCATTGGGTTTATTTATTAAACTAATTTTTGTAGTAAAATGTTGATTCCTCGAGATAGAGGAGGACATTAAAAATTGCAACAATGGTTTTTAATTTGATTTGTGCTTATTAGTTTGTCGTCCAAAGGTCTCCGCATTCCACCAAAAAGTAAGTTCGTGTTTCGCGCAAACGAATGTAATTATAATTAAACACGGCGGGAGCGCGTGTTGGCCGAGGAACTTTTAACTGTCGTCAAATAAAACGATACTTTTTAATTAATGGAGTTGTTTTAAAATAATTCTGTAGGCTGTGCCATCTAGGTTATGTTAAAAACGTGAGTTCTCTCTGCTCAAGCTATATACTTACAGTACCTACCTACAAATTTATATAATTAGGTAACTCTAGTATAGTATACCTACATTACGTTAGTTACTCATAAAGCAGAATAACTGGTGAGAATAGGAGAAAAGTCGTTAATGACTAACTATATCTATATATACTAATATTATCTATACTAATAAGATTAGATTAGAGAAAGATTTGTATTTTTGTAAGTATGTTTTTTACGAATAAACTCAAAAAACCGACAACAGTGTACCGATTTTAAAAATTCTTTCACCAATGGAAAGCTAGAAGATCCCTGAGTAACATGGGCTATATTTTATTTCCGTACCGCTACTGTTTTATGTCACGGGCGCGATATTGAATCTTGAGCAAATGAGGGACTCCAGATTTCAATTCCGAGCAAGCGTAGCGAGGGTGTTACGAGTTAAAACGGAGTTCTAAGTGCAGCGAGGGATTCAAGCTAGCCCAAGACGAGAACAACTTTATCCCAAACGAGAATACTCTAGTTTTCTCACCTTTCGCGAGACAATAAAATGTAAGGCCACTTAATATGGTTTGTAGTGACCAGTTCGATGTTCAAATAAGTTCTTTTTGCTGTAGGTGTCTATGGAACCACTTTTCATTACGAATTTATTATAACCCACCGGGTCATAATATTGTACTGAATCTCATTATAACCCGCTGGTTAATAATGACTTGCTTTAGGTGAGGTTTTCATGAAATAATAGTGGTGTAAAAATTATTTACTAATAGGAAGCTTCATTATCCCTGACTAATATATGGTATATTTTACTTTTCATAATCAATCACAATAAGATTCAGTTTAATACTCAATATTAGTAAATCAAGTCTAGAAAAAAGCGACGTGCGCAACTCGTAGAAGCCGTATACCTACTCGTACAATTAAAATGCTTTTCCATTGATAGGTACTACGATGGTACCAACTTTATAATAATCGCAAAGCAGAAGCGATTTATAATGGCGGACGGTAGGTAAGTTGTTAAATATTTGTCTGTGTGTGTGTGTGTCCATGATAAATGAGTTTTCTCGTAGCTCGTAGGTACCTACGAGCTACGAGAAAACTCATTTACCATGGAATAATTTAATTTGTTTTCCAAAATTTTACTTGAACCATCAGGAACCATTCAGGCCGTCAGGAAATAATGTGAGATAAGAAACCATTGAAATGTGTAACACCTCTCGACAGATGCTCATACCTGACAAAACTCTTGCTTGACAAAGGACAAAAGTATATTTTAAGTGAACAATAACCTACTAATAGCTTTCCAATGGCCTCTTTCAGTGGTTAAATAAATGTCAGCGGGACATTATAGAGCAGAAGTAACCTTCTTTCATACCAAAATATTCAAAATAATAAACATAAAATGGTTCAGAATTTTAAATGTATTCGCCGGGCTTCCGATTTTTGGAATCATTCGTTGTAACTGGAACAAGCCAGGTGTTTAGTAAATATACCGCCTCTTCAACTGTCTAAAAGGCAGTTGGATTGGATGCAAGGCACGTACCATTTAGTTTTCACCTCACAAGCTCGGAAACATTATGTTTATCATTCGAAATCTAAGTGCATTTTATTGTATGCTACGAATATTCTTTGCTTTTATCAAGTTTTACAACGTAAATAAGTGAATAAAGACCTTGGAGTGTACTTTGATTAAAAACTTACTTTCAAGTTTCACTACGACTAGGTTTTTTGCTACTACAATTATAGCTGTTTTTCTTGAACAGCATTTTCCCCGCCTGTACCTAGTGAGATTAGATGAAATGTTGTGTGTTTCGCTCGACAGCAAAAGTTATTCTGCGTCCCGTAAGTACCGTTGAAACCTCGCTACGCTCAGGATTACAAGTGCTCGCGCCAAAAATCTTCTTTGCAGCCTTGCATAACAAATAGGTAACAGCTATTAAATACTGCCAGTTACTTTTAATAAAATATCTACATAAAAAATAATGGCAGATAGTAAGTAAGCATATGTACTACCTACCTATGCAGTGTTTAATTTTTATAGTAATTGTGGGTGGGTTAAGTATCTAACCCACCATAGATTACTTTCTTATTAACCTGCAGGTACCTATTTGCCTACCTATTGGCATCTAGACTGTTACCTACCTACTAGTTATTGCTATAATAATACGCTTACTCATTTCTATACTTTCATCACATCTAAAACTATTTTCAAAACAAATGTAGCCGTAACTTAACCTCTCAATTGTGAAATAACAATAAATACTATTAAATTAATAAATAACGAAATACGGACCGACATGCAATGCAACCAACATGCAACGATAACCGATTTTATATTGTGTAGGTACCTACCTACTCAAAACGCTGCTCAATTGAGCGTTCACAAGTTTTATTTCATTTAAAAAATATTTTGCATTGTTTTCGAAGACCTTTAAAATTTTTGCTGCACACCTTTGAATCGACAAAAGATATTTAAAAAATATTTTTGAAGCAGGCTGGAGAGCTCTCGAGGTAACAAAAGAGACCGAGTATCTAAACCGGAACGCACCCACCGGAGGGCGCTGACTTCCTCGAGGACCGCTTCCGCGCGCTCGAGTGCCAATGCAACATGGCGACAATATTAATCAATATTTCAACAACATTACCCGGCGCTCGACGGAGCTTCTTAAGATGAGACGCCTACTCCAGCATTCTAACCTCGGCGCTTTGTTTGATAAAGAAGTACTATTTCTTACTATTTTTTTTTTAATATGTTTAAAGAAGTTTTTTTTTTAACTGACACATTTTATTTATATACATTTCAGATGGTTTCTAAACTTTTGCAGAGCCTGTACATACTATAGCTAACATATACCTACCTACAAATACAAAAATTATCATCAAACCGGCCCGTGATCTCTGCCACAGACGCCTGTGAAAATGGTAAGGCAACAGTCCTCCATAGTCCCTCCCATAACAGTACCTTTTTTTTTTTTTATAAGAAAAAGGGGGCAAACGAGCAGACGGGTCACCTGATGGTAAGTGACTACCGTCGCCCATGGACACCTGCAACTCAAGAGTCACAACTGCGTTGCCGGCCTTAGGAGGTGGGAATAGTGGGAGGGGGGGGGGGAAGGGAGGGGGGGGATTGGGGCCTCCGGTTACCTCACTCACACAACGAAACGCAATGCAAGCATTGCTTTACGCTGGTTTTCTGTGAGTAAGTAAAAAACCTAAGTAGTAAAACAAATCAACACAAATACGAGTATGTATAATATGGAATAATTTAAAACTAGCAAAGCGCTGATCTCTGATTTTGTTAAGTGACAAACATTCCCATCAAACTTGGAACAGCAAAACAATGGCGTATGACGCATCCCGTGGTGCGCACACGCACAATACCGGAATGATGGAGGGCGCGGAGGGAGGCGTGCTCACCGCCCTGCACAGTACGCGACTGTTTTGCAGTTTGAAACCAGCCTCTGCGCCGCTGGCTTTCACAGCCGATTAGATTTTAATAGCAGTTGAAATACAACGCAGCTCTGTTCAAGCTCTATTGAATTCCCAAAGGAAACTTTTGTACATTTAATTGAGCTGTTGTTTCAGGATTAGGTACTAGCCGTTCTATGTCAAATTTTGATAAAATAAATAAGTAGGTTGAAAGTTACATATTATAATAATATCAGGTAAACATAAAAGGAAACTTTTATTAATACCTATCTACTAATAATATAATACCTAGAGGTATTCAGAATAGTCAAAATCAAAACGGTAGAGAACTTCTCAAATAATCTCTGAACGCAGTGATTTTAATTTGGGGTCGAATGTTTATTTGTATGTGAAGAGCTTCACGATAATTGGAACAGTAGTGCGGCTTCCTCTTGTTTGTCTGATGTTGATGTAGTTTGCTGCCAGTGGGGCTTCTCACGTTTGGACAAAACACAAACCATGGCATCATAGTTTACACGCTGGGCTGTGCACAGGTAGGTACCTATGTAACTATATTGTAATTATTTAGATACTAGCCTAATCTAAAAAAGTTCAGTTTAAGTTATTCTACTAATATTATAAACGCGAAAGTTTGTAGGGATGGATGTCGGATGCATGGATGGATGTTTGTTCCTCTTTCACGCAAAAACTACGGAACGGATTTTGATGAAACTTTACAATAATATAGCTTATACATCAGAATAACACATTTTATCCCCGTATTCCCACGGGAACGGGAACTACGCGGGTGAAACCGCTGGGCGATGCTAGTAAGAAATAATGAAGTTAAAAAAAGTGTTTTACAACGCTGTGTTGTGCACAGGTATAGGAACTATGTTATTATTTAGATACTAGCCTAATCTAAAAAAGTTAAGTTTAAGTTATAACAAATAATGAAGTTAAAAAAAAAGCGTGTACCTAGGTACTTCCTGCAAACCCTTCTGTCACATTATTTCCTAACAATTTCAGAAACGGAATATTTGAGCATTTCGTCAAAAAAGAGATTTTGACAAGGAGACCAACAAACCGAAACACCCATCAGTAGGTAGATAGTAATTGCTCCAATCGTCGCGAAAACACGCGCGCTCTGTTATTTATTTATTTACTTTATATTTATTGCAACATAACGAGACAGAGTTGTTACACAGTTTTTTCGTTAGTTTTTGTCAGCTCGATTTGTCGCAATGTTTGACGTGATTATGATTCGATGCGCTTGCTTTGATTGATTGTGTGCTCATATCATATATCAGTTGGTCTTGAGCTTATAGTTGTTGTGTTTCGACGTAATAAGTTGGCAACATTTCTTACCATGGTCATAAGTAAAGCATAAAAAGAAATAAAATAAAACAATAAAACCTCACTTGACCTACTTATATCTACTCGTAGTAACCCCACTTTAAAACTTTTATAATTTTTTAAACTATGTAAGTATTTAAAGTTCACACGATAATTATAGCAGTATGCTGGAATAAGCAACAGTGATAGTACCTAAGTCAGATTCGAATGGCAATTATCTCATGAATAATGAAGTAAAAGTGCTCTTTCAAACTTAATGGCTATCTTATAATTTCAATGAACTCATTAATGTGGTCAAATCTATTTGGAAACTAGCCTTTGCCTGCTCGTTCAATGGTAAACAGTGTCATTTCCTAGAATGCAAGTTATCTCTCGATCGAAATGACTGAATTGATCCAAACATAAAAAAAAAAACGCGTTAAAAAAATATGCCACTCACCTTCGTCACTTTGGTGGGGCGACGAGAATAGGGTGAACAGTGGTATACCTACCCGTTGAATGCAATGTTTAGTTTTACGCGGTTTTACTGTGCTTCCCGGGCTAATTTCATAAAAGTTGTTGGTTTCATAGCAGACGCAAGTACTTGCCCTTTATGGTCTACTCAATGATATTATTTAGGTTTCCTTTTCACATACGGCAACAAAGCTACTTCTAAAAGAAACCCTAAGAGTACCTACCCTTTAATGCAAGTTATTTTTATTTTTGACCACTTTCTTTGGCACCGAACCCTAAAAATGTCCCAAACAGCATCATAGTTTCCTATCGATCAAAAAATATTTAAATACCTACTTAGGTACAATCAATCGTTATGATTCGAGATTTGCATGACAGAAGATTGTTAATTATTACCATTTATTCCATCGTAGTAAGTACCTATCAATGAAATTAGTGCTTTCCATTGATAGGTACTACGATGGTACCTACTTTATAATAATCGCAAAGCAGAGGCGATTTATAATGGCGGACGGTACGTTGTTAAATATTTGTCTGGCACCGCTAAACACGGCTGCGCTGCGGGCACGCTCGGCTATAGTCTTACCATAAGTTGGGTGTTTCACAGGACAATGAAAACAGGAAGAGTTTGGTGTAGAGACCATGGGCCTCTGGGGTCTGGAGTCCGGAGATGAAGCAGCTTGTCAATGAGCTGTCAGTGCGATTGGTAGAAGCTTCAGGTGACCAAAAGACTAGCACTTACCTATCTCTGTCGACAGTCTAGCTATCCGGAGATGGAATGCAGCATGATTCTTCTTCGGAGTAAATTTTTTATCTGTAAAAGTTGTATACAAAATATGTTTACTTTGTAAAACAACCCTGTACTTTTCTCCGTAGCAAAGCAAACTTTCTTCACTAAAACGGTTAAAAGTTTGCGAAGGCTTTAGTTGTTATCCATAATATTCATACCTACAGATGTGAGACGCAGAATAGGTAACGACTAAGTACCTATCTACCCAAAGAAAAAAAGTCTCACGCTTTTTATCCCAGAGGGGGTAGGCAGAGGTATTCCATTTCTGGAAAAACCCACTTTTCACTAAGAAAAGAGGTTGGAAAAAATAACTCGGAAAGAGAAACATTTTTTGTAAACATCGTTGAAGCTGTTTACAGGGCATAAAGAATTGAATTCTACATGGATTTCATGTAATTTCTAAACAACTAGTCTGCGTTTTAGGAATATTCCAAATTATTTTATACCAAGGTACTTCATTTCAGCATTCGCACTTGTAGGTACTCGTACTGGCAATGAATTAAGAGCAGTTGGAGCAATTTCTTGGTTTGTACAAAATCATGTAGTACCTACAAATATTATTTTAAGTTTATAGTAGGTCCAAATACTTACTATGTTCGTTATAATTTTGAGAATATGGTTTAGCAACTTGTACAATAAACAATCTATCATTATCTGCTCGCAGTTGGTAGAATTTTTTGGTTTTCAAAAATTTTGGTGATAAGACTTAGCAACAATAATATTAGGTTATTTAACGTTAGTTTTTTTAATTTTAGACATTTAAATACGTAACCGTTTATATGTATAAAAGAACAAACCATAAACTATACCTACCTATCTACATACCTATTTAACGCTAGTATAATAGGTATGTTTATGGCATAAACTGACTGGCTGAACGACTGACCGATACCTAAGTATATCAAAAAAGGTGTTCAAAGTAATAGGTAGGTAGGTATTGTTCGTTTTCATGGGTTCATTTCTGACAAGTGAGTTGGTCCTTGCAGAATAGCTGGTATTTGATGGTTTCTGATATTTGCAAAACGGAGCACTTTCCGGTTTCGCGACAGAATTATGGCTCCCGGAACTTTCGTAGCGGATTGGCTCAATCGCGCAGTAAACACGCGCCGCGGTCGCTGCGTTGTGCGATGCTGCGCTGTGCTGCTGTTACAAGCTTCTGTCGGCACGAACACACACATATCTACATACCTACCTACTATACAATATTTATGTATGTAGGTACTCGTATATAGAATTAAAATTAATAAAGCCGTAAATAAAGCTAAAAAAAATTATAAGTACCTATTAAATCTGTCGGTACTATAGTAGTAGTTTAAATAAAAAAAAACATGACAAATTTATTACTGTAAATACCTACCTATAATAATTTGCAGTCTTTATAATAAAGATTTACTTAGATACTTATGGATTTTGGAGACATAGGTAGGTATATTTACATACAAACATACCTATATCAAATCTCTACTGTAGATACGCTCAGATGATCAGAGATTCGGTAGGTACCCTACATTTATAGAAAGCATCGTTGACATTTGGACTAAATAACATGTAATTGTATAATTGTATTGAAACTAAAAAACTCATCAGAACCAATATGTTATGTACGAGTTACGTACAATTTATGGCAAATAAATAAATAAAATTTCAGTGTCTACAAAGGTACCTACAACTATACACGCGCCCATAAGTTTTATTTTTGTTTTTACTGCTAGGTATTTGTACTTACACTTTATAAAAGCACATGAAGGCGTTGTATAGCGGTTTAACTATTCAATTACCTATGTGTTTCCGTCTCGATCACTATCAACCTCCCTACTTACCTAGTGTCAATACGCCGGCCCGATTGACCGATAGACTAGGTACCTATAACGAATTACCTACGTTCCTTGGACCTAATTTAGGCGGTCCTCGCGCGAGAACCTATAGTTGGTTTAAAGTTTAAACCTGTTTTTTTAACCTGACCAAGAGTCATAAGTAAAATACTTTATTAAGTAGGTAGGTGTATAAATACCTACAGGTAGGTAAGGTAGTACAGTAAAAATTTAAGCTCCACAAATATATTTCTCTTTCAGCATGTGATGTCTTAACGTGTTTAAAAGAAATAAAAACATGTAGAGTAAACAGTATATAGTAAAACAATACCTACATCAGAAGAGCTCTCGGAACGAGGGGGGCGTGGCGCGGCGTAGGCGGGGCACTCGTTTTTGAGTCAGCTGGTGTTTACACTCTGTTTAAGGTTGCCTGGAGCGCCTAGAATACCTACTGTTAAGAGTGCCTGGTTATACTTGTTTTAGGTATTTTAAGAGAAGCAAGCATGGGACAAGTACATTTACGTAGTAAATCATTTATGTTGTAAAGCTAAGATAATGTTTACCACTTAGGTACCTATCTACCTACCTATCAAACTTCTTAATTGTTGTGATTGTAAATAAATAAATCAAGAATAAAATCACACGCAAAGTAGGTTTCTGTCTGAGTGATGATGAGTTACAAGTATCTAAGCAATAGGTATGTTTAAAAAAATATTTTTTTAGACACTTTGCGTCATAAGCATAGATTTGGATTTTTTAAGTAGGTACAAAGTTGGGTCTCTTCTACCAGGAACCGGGTACCTACTGACATTTTTATTAGGATCAGTTTTAAATTATACCTACCTACTCATTATAATTATCATTGACTTGAGAAAAGGTACCTACGCCAAATTTCAGAATCGCGGATTGTTCCCAGTAGTCCCCTCTAACCCTGTCCCCCGGGGTGACAGCTGTATCTGTTTCATAAGTTTCATAAGTAGAGTAGGTACATAGGTAATTAGGTACCTATAGAGAAATTAAATAATTACAGATAATACCTAGCATAGGTAAATTTTTTGTCTAGTATTTATTTATCATCATCAGTAGAGTACAAAGAGATTTAAATACTAGGGCATTAAATCTCTATGGTAGAGTACCTACAGTGCTAAACAAAGGTCTCTCCCATAACACGCCAATGCTCACTACCTACCCGCGGCCATACCTGCATAGTTATCTATTATGCCATTCACCTACTCAATTATTTATGTCATTACTATTATTATGAATGCTTATGATTAAATAAAGCTTCCATGCAACCGCTGAATACCCAGATAGGTACCTACATACCTATTTAGCGGTTGCATGGATGCTTTATTTTCTCAGCAGTTTTAGGAGTTAGGTACCTACCTACTCAATAAAATTTTTTGCTCCATTAAATATTAGTAATAAAATAATTACAATGCTTCGTCACATCAGTAATGGTTTCACCGTGACACGCAAACATATTTGTCGTGACTATAATACTGGTAATTTATAGTGGCTGCAGAACATCTGCTGCAATGTTTAAAAAATATAATTAATAATAACAGTTGCCGCGAATAACACACTAAATAAACTTCTAAACAACGCGTGTAAAATTACAAAAAAGTGTTTATACGCCGTGACAGATCGAGTTAATTTCTTAACCCTAACCAACCCTGTCACAGTGCGCGGGACCGTGTCACGCGAGATTGTCCCATATGCGAGGGGTGGAGCGGAGAGTCGGCAGTCGTGTGTGAAGCGGGAGTATGGGGCGGAGCTTGCAGAGAGGCGGGGCTCGCGCGGCGCTGCTGGCGCAGTCTGCGCGCGGCGCGCGATGCCGCACCACCATGACGCCGCCGCATAGCTTCGCGATCCGGGATCTGCTGCCTGAGGCGTCCTCGCGTTCGCCCTCCCCCGACACTGATCCCGACGTCGATGTCACCGGCACCGAGACCCCGCCGCCAGGCCCCTCAACGCAAACCGACAAAAAAAATGAGAAACCCGCTTACAGCTATAACGCTCTCATAATGATGGCCATTCGGAGCAGTCCCGAAAAACGGCTGACGCTGAATGGTATTTATGAATACATCATGAAGAACTTCCCGTATTACAAAGAGAACAAGCAAGGCTGGCAGAATTCGATCCGACACAACCTTAGCTTGAACAAATGCTTCGTTAAAGTACCAAGGCATTACGACGACCCTGGAAAGGGAAATTATTGGATGCTGGATCCGTCGTCGGATGACGTGTTTATCGGCGGGACAACAGGGAAACTGCGGCGGCGGTCGACAGCAGCGTCGCGCTCGCGGCTCGCGGCGTTCAAGCGCGGCGCGCTTTTGCACCCCGTGTTTGGAAATCCGTACGCTTCGTTGGTAGGCTTGTACCCTCCGCTATTGTCAGTGTATGGGAGGTATCTGCCTAGCCCGCTGTTGCGACTGCCACCTCCTCCAACTCCGTACCACCAACTATATCGACGTATCCATGCACTCGCGCCTCAGCCCAGCCCGCCGCCGCCGGAACCTGACTCACCCATCATCAACCATAGTTGATGACTAGTATTACAAACGTAATGTAACTTTTAGAGATATAGGCAGTTTGTGTGATGGACTGTGGATGTGGTTAGACTGTGATAGGTGCCGGACCGTGTATTATAATCGAGTCTTTAAAAAAGTGGTCTCGCTATTTATTTTAAAAGTAAGATTCTATTTAATGAATTTAATTTAAAGTTAAGAGGCTTAATATAAGTTTATTGACGCAATAAAAGGTCCTTCTGAACGGATCACTGAATGTTTGTGTGGATTTTATTTTAGTCTGAGTGTTTAAGCATATTTTTTTATAAGACGATGATAAAAATGGAAATTCCTGATTTGGTATAATAAACAAATGTTTCCTCATTGTTAAAATTGAACCTAGCGGCTGTGCGCTAACAAATCGGTTTATGGAAAAAAAATTAGGTAGGTACTGCAGTATCACAGCTGCAAAAAACGTACTTAATAACAGAAGTGTATTATTTTAAAATTGGAAGTAAACACTAAACTGACCGGGATATTGATGAACGCAGCTATATTTCAGTCACGAGGTGCTCTTGGTCTGCAGTTATTAAAAAACTCGTAAAAACTTAATTTACGATCAGATTTTCTGTTAAAATGCTTTAAACATATGATTGAAGAAAGGGTGCTTGTAAATATTGAATCGTTAGCGTCACATGATAATAGCAGACCGTCCAAACAATTATAAAGCATATTTACGAACAGACGCGCCGCGTAAACTTGACGTTTTATAAGACGCAGACAGTCTGCTCTGCGACAAAAATTAAACTATCATCAAGGGCTGCCAACAAAAACATGTCACGCGAAACATGAAACCGATATAATCCGAGCAAAACCAACCATCTCTCATTCGACACAAAACATCTTGCGGTCGAGAAATATTGTGAAAAGCTGCAGCGGGCGTACCCTCCTATAAATCACGCGCGCGTTTTGTTTTAGAGTTCTCGCGCTTTTTCCCGCGCACAGACAATTAAGGCGGGAGACGCGACCATAAACAAGAGCGGCGCTAATCCGCGGATTATCGTGAGGCGACACACACGGTGCGCACCGAACACTTCTTGTAAATAATTGTAAATCTACGTCAAAACGCAACGACAGATACATATGTTGGGGGATTACGGGTTGGAGATTAACCCGTTTCGTGCTGTTTTATGTGGCGCGTTTGGTTCGGAAACTACGACTTCCCGCCAAAACGGCCGCCTAATCTCCGTTTAAATATGGTTACATCGTGTGGTGAGGTTTCGGGAAGTCTGCTCTAAATATGGATTAGCTAGTTTGTTTTTGTAGTGTTATCGAAAATACCGATAATTAGTTCCTGAGATAATAGCTAGTCGCTAGGATTAACTGCAATAATCCTTCTATATTCCCCTTATTCTCAAAGACTTTCGTTCAGAAAATTACAACAAGTTATATCACGTAACAACATATTGTACCTAACAAACTAAATGATTGGATTGCAAAAATTTCCTAGGAGACTACGAAAATTTTGAACTCCATTTTGTTCTTTATCAGATAAACCTTGTTGTTTATTTATTTGGTGCACAATAAAGAGTTGTCAGAAAGTACATAAGTACAAAGTATAACCGTCGAAGATTTCAAATTTGGATCTCTCAAGCTGTTCGACATTGTTATGAGTTAATCTGACCGGAGAAGAAAGCACGGACATTTGCAGAATGGGACAATCCGAAATGTTTATAGTCCATGCCATTTTGCTAAACTTTTTTGTGATTTGTTTGTCCACATTTAGGTGATCCCTACGCATGTTTATTTGCACACATTGGGCGAGGGAATGAATGAATTTAACCCTTTCAAGTTTTCACCGGATATTTTTATTACGAAACCGCTTCCTTAAACAGGATTTCACTACGATTATGGAATTTGCTAGAACTTGGCAAAAAATTTAGGTTATAATTGTAGCTATTGTTACGCTTTCCATTCATGACTTTGACTATAGAGATTATAAAAATTCGTGTGATGTGAATCGAGAGACATTAGTTTGAATTCCATTGAGATGTCCTTTTGGTCGATTACAAATAAACCAGAGTATTTATTCTGGATTGTGATTTGCGTTCAGTTGGCTTAGTCTGAACAATAAGTAATTGGACTAATCTTAAACATTTCTTTTCTGAGAAAAATCTTGTGCAGGTCAATTTTTAATACTATTCCTTATTTTATTAATTACATATTATTTCTGATTAATATTATAAACTTTTTTTTACGGTTTTGGCAAGTTTTTTAACTTATAAACAGTTTTACCAGTCTCATTTTTAATTGTGTACAGTTATAATATATTTTATATGTTATATATATATTATCCTCCTCCTGGAGGACTTGTTGGTTGATTTCACGGTTTATTGAAAAAGGGAACAAATGTTGCCGTCGGGAAAACGCGTAAGCATTCATGTGTCTCGACTGTTTTATGTACAAATTGTGTCTGCAACTATATCAATTTTCCATTTCATTATTGTACCTACTGATGCAGAACTTGGCCTTATTTTAAGGACCTTCAAATGATCTAAGGTTAACTATCCGTATTAGGCGTTATTTACACGACAACTTCTTATATTTTTTGGGGGAAATAGTTTCAATTTGATGGAAAATATATTATTCTCTTTACAATAACTTACATTAATTTGTATGGTCATAATATTCTTGGCAGTATCCGTCCACACACACCCCTCTTCGAGTTTTTGTGTATGCTCGCGTACGAATCGTACGATAGTGAGGTGGTACCTACAGTCATCACGGTGTTTACAAAACAATCTATGAACTCTTTGCCGTACATCAGGGAGTCTGTGATGTGCGTGGCGTGTGCGCCGTTTTAGCGGTTCTCAGAAATTATGCTGAAACGTTTATTTTTTTATTAACATTCGGCTAAATATAGCCTTGTTTAGTGCTGGGGTTTGGTAAAGGTGGTTTGTTATTAGCTCTGTGTTTTAAATAAACACTTTATTATACACATAAGTTACACACTTAGTAACATTTTTTTAAAATAAGTAAATTGTATAATTTTACAGAAACATCCAGCATTTACTTAGACACTTTTATTTTTAATAGGTGGGTATTTTAATATTCTCGATCCTGTGGGAATTTTCAAAAATCCCATTACGTCGGTTGCCTACGACGCCTAGAGACCTACATACCATAGGTATTTCAAGTTTCTAGGTGTTATCGGTTTGGAGTAGTAAGTATTTATTTATCTTATTAACCACTTTTTTTTAGTAAAAAGTACCCTATAAATATTGACCTATACAATGTGACTGGTAAATCAAGGGAATCCTTCAACCTCGCAATTAAAAAGTTAAATTTTTCGGTTTTGAAATATACTCGCAAAATCAGCTGCGCAAAGCCAATGACCGCCTGGCTGGGTGCCTTGCCGCCGCCGCGGCGTGTTTGTGCAGTACGCTACGTAGTATACTGGTGATTTTTTTTACAGTCTGGAAGAAAATATGACGTATAAGGTATCCAGAGCCAAAGTTATACACGAGATTAATTGTTAAAAATAGTCATGTTTAATGCAAGAACACTACGCACACTACAATGTAGCAGCTGGCGGTTGTAGGTAGATTGCGCATGAATGGAAGCTACGAGCCTGTTTCTTTTTAAAATACTATTTCAAATATTTCAGTGTGTAATATTGACTACAATTGAGTAAAGTATAAAAAAATGTTGTAAAAAAAAATTTAAGTAGGTAACAATGCCAAATGAAGCTATTACACTTACCTATCACGCCACATTTTTTTCCAGATGGTAAAAAAAGTTACCCTGTATATTACAAAATTGGCAAATTCTAAATAATCAAATTTTATAAGTTTTATTTTTATTTAGTACTAGCAGCGCCCCGCGGTTTCACCCGCGTTATTCCCGTCCCCGTAGCAATACGGGGATAAAATACTTCCCATTCCCTTCCGCCGTCGTCGGCCGTCGCCTGCCGCACGAACGCAACGAGAAAAACAGGTTGTGACTTGTCTTATTCTAGCTAACACGCCCCCACCAAGCATGTACTTCGCGACCTTGGTACGTGCATTCCTTCTGTTTGCATGACATTTGTATTGTTCTGTATTGGTATTTATTAGGTTTTCTTTGTAATTTCAGTTTCAACATGATCTTCTGGTAATATTTTTTCTTAGCTTCTTCATTTTGTAACAAATAAATACAAAACTCAATTCACATTTGAATTGAACAAATATCAAAAACGTCACTAAGACAGTGTCAAAGAAAAATAAAATAGCAGTAAAGCAGAAAAGAGTATGGATATAACAATTAGCACACCCAATTTATTAGGTTCCCAATGATCCCGTTATTCCCGTTCCCGGGGGAATTTCCAAAAATAATTTTATAGTAGTTGCCTGTATACGTCTATAAGACACCTACTTACCATATTTCAAGTTTGTAAGTGTTATCGTTTCGGAGTAGTACGTATTTCTCTTTTTAACCAGTTTTTATATTTTCCCGTGGGAATGAGATATTTTCCTGGAATAAAAAGTACCCTAGATGTTGACCCGGGTAATCAGTTATCTCCATACCAAATTTCATCAAAATCCGTTCAGTAGTTTTTGAGTGATGCGTGCACAACCAGACAGACAGACAGACAGACAGACAAAAATTCCAAAAATTGGTGTTTCGGTATCTATATCGATAACTATATACACTACCGTTAAAATTTTCAAAAAATATTTCATGTACAGACACGGCCCCGTTAGAGTTTTATTATATGTGTAGATCATACAATGAGAATGATATATTTATAATTATATGTATAGATAATACAATGAGAATGATATATTTATAAATTATTATTTTTTTTCTAAATAAATTTATTAAATAGATATTTGTAAATTTTTATACTCATGCTTTTAATAATGTTTAAAATAGTAGGTATATTTTACATACCAAGGGAAGTAAAATAAGAAATGTCTCAGATCATATGTAACAATGTCAACAAACATGTGATCTAAGGCTTTTTACTTTTTGATTTACTTCCCGAGGTGTGTATACTTTTTTTCTGCTTGACGGAGGCGGAAAGCGGCAACTTCGTGTTGCGCAGTGGGCCGAAAGTTGACGCTTTCCGCCCGGAGAGATGAAAAATATATTGTAGTGTACTAGGTAGTTACTTATATGAGATTCAAATAAACAATACAAGACACAAAGTTGCAATCAGGTTGCAATGCAAAAATTTAGAAACGTCGAGTTCAACCTATCAGATTTTGTTATATTTATTTATTTGATCCTCATACTTTTCAAAGTATGGTCTATGTATCTACTTAAAATTTAAACTGTGTCTTTAAATCTCCCATTGTTTTTCAAATGCAAATAACAAACACCTTTTCCAACCACCTAAGAAAAAATATTATAAGAAAAGTTTCCATGGTCTAAGATCCGAATTTGATATTAACTTCACCCATGCGTTTTATTCATGAAAAGTATTTTATATCTCTGTAAAAAAATATATCGCGAGTGAATTTTCTAAGAAAATCCTGAGCAGACTATGATATTTCTGTATTTTTTCTTACGGCCTGAGCTAATTGCATAGATACCTATAATGTTAAAAGCCGCTGCACCTCGCTCAGGAGGTAACAGAGTAACCAATCAACCAAAGACGTTTAAAGAAAAAGATTCTCTGAGAATGATTTTCTTCCAACCTACATAAAAAAATTCAACATACATAAAAAAAGATTAAATCTATACATATAATAAAACTCTAACGGGGCCGTGTCTGTACATGAAATATTTTTTGAAAATTTTAACGGTAGTGTATATAGTTATCGATATAAATACCGAAACACCAATTTTTGGAATTTTTGTCTGTCTGTCTGTCTGGTTGTGCACGCATCACTCAAAAACTACTGAACGGATTTTGATGAAATTTGGTATGGAGATAACTGATTACCCGGGTCAACATCTAGGGTACTTTTTATTCCAGGAAAATATCTCATTCCCACGGGAAAATATAAAAACTGGTTAAAAAGAGAAATACGTACTACTCCGAAACGATAACACTTACAAACTTGAAATATGGTAAGTAGGTGTCTTATAGACGTATACAGGCAACTACTATAAAATTATTTTTGGAAATTCCCCCGGGAACGGGAATAACGGGATCATTGGGAACCTAATAAATTGGGTGTGCTAATTGTTATATCCATACTCTTTTCTGCTTTACTGCTATTTTATTTTTCTTTGACACTGTCTTAGTGACGTTTTTGATATTTGTTCAATGCAAATGTGAATTGAGTTTTGTATTTATTTGTTACAAAATGAAGAAGCTAAGAAAAAATATTACCAGAAGATCATGTTGAAACTGAAATTACAAAGAAAACCTAATAAATACCAATACAGAACAATACAAATGTCATGCAAACAAAAGGAATGCACGTACCAAGGTCAGTCATCCTTTACACATTCTGTTACTCCAATTAAAAACTGGTTAAAAAGAGAAATACCTACTAGGTACTCCGAAACGAACACATCAACTTGAAAAATGGTATGTAGGTGTCATATGTCGTAGGCAATCGCTATGAAGGGGTTTTTGAAATTCCCACGGGAACGGGAATACACTAGATCCACGTCTGCGACGCCGCTGGGCACTCGCTATCTTAAATAAAGAGCAACAATACTACGGTTTCCATAGGTATCCCTAAATTCAGTTACTCTAATTCATTTTTCGGAAAAAAATCACACATTAAAAACTAGCGGTTCTGCGAGGTTTCAGTCACGTAGTTCCCGTTCTCGACGGAATACATGGGCTATATACCCTATGTTACTCAGGGATATTGCAGCTTTCCATTGGTGAAATAATGTTTTAAATCGGTCCAGTAGCCTTTGAGTTTATTCGTTACAAACATACAAAAATACAAGAATAAACCTTTCCTCTTTTTAATATTGGAAGATTTAGATTAGTGTAGATGTAGATAGCTAAAACCGATTAAGTAGTCGAAACTGAACAAACTAATTTCAGGAATTGCACTTATCCTATCCTATCCTACTAATATTATAAACGCGAAAGTTTGTATAGATGTGGATGTTTGTTCCTCTTTCACGCAAAAACTACTGAACGGATTTTGATGAAACTTTACATTTATATAGCTTATACATCAGAATAACACAAAGGCTATATTTTACCACCGTATTCTTACGGGAATGGGAAGTATTTTATCCCCGTATTGCTACGGGGACGGGAATAACGCGGGTGAAACCGCGGGGCGCTGCTAGTTATTAATAAAACGTTTTACTCCATATTACATTGTAGAAAGTCAAGCATCAGCCTCCCACGTGCGATCAAGAATAATACATTTCCATTTTCCACCCACGCACTCATACACAAATCCTATCCCTAGTATCTATATTGTGTCGCGATTGTCGCGAAACTGTGGTGGTGGAAGGGACTATAAACTCATTCGAATCCGCAATGTAGGTATTAGAAGACATATTTAACTGGTCACATCTTCTTTCACACTGTCAACTCCGACGTAAGGTATTTAGGTACATTTTGGCACAAGTAGGTTTAACAAGTAAGTACCTAGGTTTACTTAAACATGAAATGTTAAAAATATTTTTTCCATGAATTTTCAAACTTTTCCGGAAATTGTAATTCGTGTTTACCGTAATTCTTTACCAGCGGCAAGATCAAAGCGGTAACAATCGGTGGGATCAAAAGCTCTGCGTGCGCTTGCGCCGCTACAGCAAGCGATCGAACCCGACACTACCGATTGATAAAGCTCGTATTGAAATATTAACTTATCTAATGAGATCTGTGTTGATTTTATTAGATGTTTATTGCGTTAATCGTTTGTCATTATTAATATTTTTGATGATGATATCTGTTAATGCTAAAGTTCTTTTTGGAAAGATATATCATTGGGTTCATTATTAGGCTATTTTTTGTGTTCTTAGTGTTATATACCTACTTAGTTTAATCTATATATTTTTTAAATTATATATGCTGTAGCATAAATACCTATATCGTTAGGTTAGTGTCTACTACCTAGCTATCCAGACATATCCTTGAAAATAGTAGCATATATAGGTACGTACACTACAGCTGTGTGTTGGTATGTTTAATATCGTGGAATCTCAAACAGAAAGCAAACAAATATCGAAAAAAAATAAAAAACTAAGGCTAGTAGGGGCGTGATCTCAAAATACAGTAATTGAGTACAAAAATGTCAATCGTTCAATGAGTTACCTAGCTTAAAAATGTAAATAAGTAAAAACTAAAAAAGTAATGTCCTATAAAAATATTTATTTCGATATTTGTTAGAATGGTTAACCGAAAGGTGATATATTTTAGAGGTGTTTTTAAACAATCTTTTTAATGAAGTCCATCACCCAATTATGAGATCCTGGGACATTACAGCGGCTGGCTGACTGCTAGGGTTACCAGATACTCAGATACCAGGGCCCGTACCACCATCTCTTAAAACAAGCTTAAATCAGGATTGTTATAGGTAGTATTGCTATCTTCATACCATAAAGTAAGCTTGTTTTAATATTGTTTTGTGTCAAATCAAATAACTTGCATTCTATAAGCTTGTTTAGGAACACTGTGCAAAAGTGATCACGTTATTTTAAAATGAGGCTACATCTCGTTATGGAATACACATTTATGCGACAATTATTTGTTCTTTTACATCACTTTGTAGGAATGAAACAAGATTGTTATAAGAGGTCGTGGTACGAATCTGAGAAATGTTGTTTTCAGCTTGAAACAAAACGTTCTCGAACTACGATAGTTTTTTAAGAGGTGATGGTAGGCCCCCAGGCTTATTATTTCCTGACGTTAGAAAAATGTGTTCAGGAAATCGCATGCATTTTTTTAGGTTGTTGTAATTACCACTCATGATTTAAAATTCAAAGGATATAGAACATGATCCATTATAAACACGACTTTATCTTTTAAGAGTACTTTTCTTCTTTTTTTTGCTAATCCATTTCACCATAAATAAAGCTTTTGCTAGAATGAATTAGAATCAGATAAGTTGTCATTGTTTGCTATAATTATGGTATCGCTTGACTACTGGCGGATCAAATTACGCGTTGCATATTTATGCTCGGAAAAAAAGCGCAGCAACATGATATTTTAGCATCGATTAAGTATAATTAAGAATAAAGAAAGATCTTTATAGTCGACGACACGGCTGCCTACGATTAACTAACGGTACGATATTCGCAAAGTGTTCACCGTTGTGACATTCGATGTCCTACCGACTTTCTATATGACATGGGAATCCATTTTTAACATTGTTAGACTTCTCATAGCAAGTTATGAATTGTAGTATTTTATTGCTAATATAATGGGAAATTGTAGGCTCATTTCATATTAATCATTTCCTGTGTTTGAATCGTAAAATACGAAATAAAGTAATTTTCTGCAGACCTAAGTTTTTAATGTAAGAGTTTTTTCGGATACAAAACAGTTGCAATATACATCAAGATTTCTGCGATGTCGGATAATAATCGTGTCTGCTAGTGGAAATGACTAGTCAGCTCAAGCACAAGACGCGGAACTGGCCAGGTAATTGTGAAGCTTTTTGTGCTACAAACGTATGGGTTTACGGGCGCGTGCACATCAACTAAAAAAATTCTAACAAGGTACATAATTATCCCACCAATAAGATTTTCATGTAAAATGGTGCCAAGACGAGACAATATGGCTTGCACTGTCAGAGAGGTATCAGATTTCATGTAGAGCTAGTCTTCTGACTCTACATGAGTTCTGATGCCCTAATTCTACAAGCCCTAACTTCACAAACTCTACACCTTAGTCAAAATATGAGGCTTGACCGTTTCGCTACCGTCACATGGGCATAAGGTGAAAAATTTTATTTACAATTTAGTACCTTTCTGTTATAGTTCTTTTAGTACCTAACGACCCATCCCCTAGTTGAAGGGGTTGGTGGTAAAAGGTCCATGTTTTAGAATTTGGTTGTTGTGTGTGTACTAATACTAGTTTAAGTACAAATTTTCAGATTTTTGGGACTTCAAGAAGTACCTACCCTAAAAAAAATATGTTCATCAGGGAGTTTTTAAGATATCAATAAAATCTAAAGTAGGTCTAAGAGCTATGCAATTTATATTTTTAATAAGTCTACTGTTGGCATCATATCCCGAGAACTTTGTTTATCTGGTAAAATCCAAACCCAAGTTGAACATTCAAAAAATCTACAAAGCTCTTCCAGAAAAGGTAGGTAGTTCAAGGGCGCTTCACTTTTCTCGTCTTGTTTAGTTTGTTTCCTGATACAATTACTTTAGGTGCCACCGTTATTTTGTAACATATAGAACCTTTTAATAGAAGGACAAAGGATATTACGCAGGTCTACAAACTAAAATAAAAGTGACATTTGGTCCATTGTCTTATCAGAATGTTGTTACACGTTAGACATGCTTAGAAATCAATTATGGGGCGACAATAGTTTCCTTCACCACTTGTAACAAATACCGAGTTCAAAAACTCACATAGAGTTATGCTCTAACATAGACTTAAAACTGGGCCTCATCGATGCGAGACGGACTTATTTACAAACAGGGCTATCATAGATACTTTATGAATAGTTTCTGTATTTATTGTCCCAGTGAGTCAGAGCAATCTCCAAATAGGTGGACAGCGAGGCGGCGCGTGATTAGATTAGATTGTGACCCCGCGCAGAGGTTAACTCTCATAATTGGACGTACGCCACTGCAGGGACGGACGTTCACTTAGAAGTTTGTCAATTTCTTGGCCATGATTTTAGTAGGTATAACACACAAAATTATAATTTGAATGTTATCTAAATATACCTACTAATGGTATAAAGAAGTAAGTATAGCTAAATTTATGTTTGTATGAGGTTTAGGTACACAGATAGAAAAGATTACTTAGACCAAGAGTCAAAAATCTCTTGGAATAATTGCTCCAAGCAAGTAATATATATCTTGGTATAAAATACTTTACTTGAGTTGAATGGGTCCCAAATATTGCCTCAAAAATTATATTTATTTAGTTTGATTCCGAGAAATTTTTGTTTGAAGAACCACCGTTTTGATGTAAGAGTTACCTATTCCAATCAAAAGTTTCCCATTCTTAGCGTTAAAGTGAAAACTCTTATCAATTCTTATTTAACCCAAGATTATTACCATTTGCGTTAAATATCGCCATTTTCCATTCAAGAACTATCAAAAGTCTTCCTTTAAAAACGCTCGCCACTTTGAACGAAAACAGAGCTTTTAGAATAAGATTAACTCTATCTTCATTCAAGAGTTTTTAAATCTTGAAACCAGTACTGGGGCCAAGAACGTTTCATTCTTGTCTCAAATATTTTTGTTAGGTATTTCATTAAAATTCATTCTTCGACCAAAATCTAGAACCAAAATTCTTACTCGCACCAAGAGCGTAAGCTTTCTTAGCACAAGAACTAGACATTCTAGACTCAAAACTTTTTTAGTATTTATTGTTTCGATTAAAATTTCTTTTCTTTTCTTTCTTCGACCAAGAAAGTTTCACTCTTGGACGGAAAATTTTGTAGGTTAATAATATTAGTGCCTTTTTGGTGTTGCTACTATATAAATTTTCCCTGGATCTATGGTAAATTGGACGACCGTCGAAATTGGGCTCATTTGATTCGTCTCGATGAGAAATTTCAACCTGGGTGATTCCAAGGGTCTGACGACGGAGCCGGGAGGTGGACATGGGAACTATAAGATGAAACCACCCAACTACGTTGAACTTGGGCTCATTTGATTCGTATCGATGAGAAATTCCGACTTGGGACATAGTGATTTCAAGGGTCTGATGATGGAGCCAGAAGGTGGCCATGGGCACTCTAAGATGGAACCACCCAACTACGTCGAACTTGCTCTCGTACGATTCATCTCGGTGAGAAATTTAGACCTGGGTGATTCCAAAGGTCTGATGATGGAGCCGGAAGGTGGCCACGGGAACTCCAAGATGGAACCACCCAATGACGTTGACTGGTGCTCATTTGATTAGTATCGGTAAGAAATTCCGACCTGAAACTTGGTGATTTAGAGGGTCTGATGATGGAGCCCGAAGGTGGCTATGGGAGTTCCATCTTCGAGTTCCCATGACCACCTTCCGGCTCCATCATCAGACCCTTGAAATCACCCAGGTCGGAATTTCTCACGGAGACCAATCAAATTTCAATTACTTGACTGGTTGTCGGTCAGTAAGGTACGATAGTCAGTTAGTACTCAGTTAGGTACGATAACTAGTGAAGCTAAAAAACCATAGCCACAACAAAAAGAAAATAGCGGCCCATACTTCGGCATTTTCAGTCTCGCGTATATCGGACTGCCGTACATTCGGTCAAACGTACGTCGGTCTTTTGACATTCGATATTTCGTACTTCGGTCAACCTCAGCTGAGTCGATGAGCCCAAATTCGACGTAGTTGGGTGGTTCCATCTTAGGGTTCCCATGGCCAAGTTCCGGCTCCATCATTAGATGACCCTTGGAATCTATCAGGTCACAATTTCTGATTGATGGGAAACGAATGGGCGTAAATTCGATGTAGTAGGTTCAATAGTAAATATAGGTAGGTATACTAGGGAAAAGTTAATAGGTGACTTGACAGCTCTGCAAAATACATATCATAGACAAAAAGATGTAAATTGTATGTATTTGACAGAGCTGTCAAGTCACCTATTAACTTTTCCTTAGTATAATATTATTTGTTATGAAGATGTATAAGTATCTTAGTGTAGATACTCTATGGTCTTATTATTGTCTATGGTGTTGCTATGATAGATTTTGTCAAAAATAATATATCGATTCTATCCATTTCCTACAAGTGTTTATTTTATTTTTCAACACAAATCCTAAACTTAATATTTGTTTATGCGAGTTCATATTATGCGTATTCATGTTTATGCGCATTTATTTAAACGAATTTAAAAAATCGGAAAATGTTAATTAGTTTGGCGGAATCTGAACAATCATATCTGGCCACCCCAAGGGTGTCACTGGCAAGTTGGCAACTGGCAATTCAAATTTTACGAGTGCACGTCTACTTCTTGTGTCGTAACGGAAAAAACCAGCAAACAGCAAATTTTTGTGAAAATTAACTCCTGAAGTCCTGGACATACTGTTACTGCTTTGAGCCTGAAGTGAAAGCAATGGAATCTGCAGAGGAGGCCACGCTATCCTTACTTTCCTCTTTAGTCTAGGCAATAAAGGTTAATTCCTAACATAAATTCCTCAGTCGATGAAACTTTGCAGGATTGTAGTATAGTATGAGACAATACCTGCATAAAAAAATCCAAAAAAGAAACCTAACCGAAGTTGAATCCAGCGGACACTGAAGAAATACAAGGTAAGTTCTCTTCTCCGTGATAGTTAAGCAGTTGGATATGTGTAAAGTAATTAAATTATCATTGCCTATCATCACTACAAAATATAAATTGAAGCCTCAAGTTCTGTTGTTATCTGTTATCTGCTAACTCCTCCTAAACCACAGAGACTTCAATGTGGTTTTCACTGTTAGGGTTCATTTAATTCATCTTGACCAGCACTTATACAGTGGGTGTCATGATGGAGCTAGGAGTTGCCATAGCATAAGTAGTTGATAATGTTTTTTTTTAAGTTTTTATGAGTACCTATTAGTCTCTAAGGTTATTATTGAGAAGTAATTAAACGGGCAGCAATTATAAAATTTGGTTAGCCACAAAAAATAAGCATTTAAATCATTTGGTCGGCATACAAAGATTTTGTTCGCAAATAAAAAAATCAGGCAGCAATCCTTGTTCGGCAAATAATTTTGATAATGGTCAAAAGTTAAATCGGAAATAGGCAACTTACAATAACATGGGTTTGCATAATAAACATTCAGTCCGCAAAATAGTTATTTGGTCCGCAAAATAACTACTTGATCAGCAAGATTTCATGATTACCACTACCACTACCACTACCACCACCACCACCACTACCACTGCCACCACCACAACCACCACCGCCACAGCCACTACCACCACCACTACCACTACTACCACCACCACCACTACTGCCACTACCACTACCACTACTACTTGTAATCGTAATAATAATCATACATCATAATCATAAAAGTTGCAACAATAATAATTTTTGCTACTTTTATATGCAGCTCAAAAAAAATTTTTTGGCTTCCCCTCTGAGTGCTTACCAAAATTTTATTAAACAGTAGCAGCTCATTGTAGCTCAAAAATAATTACAGCCATCCAAAATGACATAAATTGCTGATTGGTTTTGTAATGTTTGCTGGCCATGAGTTGCTGACCAATTAGCTATTTCTGCTTACAGATTAAATTTTTCTGCTCACAAAAATACGAATACTCTGCTAACCATTTAAATAACACCCGTTATTATTATGGTTAGGTTAGGTTATATTCCATTCTTCAGTTATCATCACCTAGCCTAACACTTGACTATTTGCAGCCATAATATTTTTGTGTGTTTAAATTAATGCAAGTACTCTTTTATTTTAGGAACATCTGATGATGCACTATGGCGTATGCAAAATGATGAGCCGTGGGACGAGCTCTTAGAGAAGTGGGAAAACACATAATATGTGGAGCGACAGAATTCTAAAACCTTGACGGTGTATGAGTACATAGAAATGTTTCCAATACTCAAAAGCTCCAAAGCTCAGACGCTGGTAAGTAACCACGATGTAGCATCCTTGAGAAATCTTTGACCAAGTGTCCTGTTTTTTATACTTAGTATTTTTCTGATAAATCATGACAGAGTAACGTAACACATGTTTTGTTATTTCAGATATCCTGGGACTTTGAACAAGAGAAGAATATAGATAGTGACTTATTAATATACTTTTGATTATTCCTAAGAAAATTCAGACTCAACTTTTTCCGAGCCTTGCCACGTGTATGCTTGGATGCGGAGATTTTTTTAGTTTTTTAACCCATAGGTACCCTTCGCCTGCATCCGGGCGTCGCATGGGGCAATTAAGTCTCGGACTACATTGACTCAGAATTCTGTAACGAAATTTTTACCGAAATATTATATTATGTGCAAAAAAAATTTAGGTATGTCGCTTACTCGACGGACTATTCATATTTTCGATATTTTACCGACGATCGAAATACTACATACATCCGTATTTCAGTAGGTATAATCAGTGAAATCGACAGTAGTTTGTTTACTTTACAAATGAATAAAATTGAATATAAAATAACTTGCATACAGCTTTTTCAATTAATAATTAAGTACCTTACTTTAATATAATAGTTTAGGACTTAATTTATGAAAGATTCTGATTGTATAGATATTGATTATGCTTTGCTTTTCCATATTTTATTGTTACCTATTGGAACGTTTTTTTTTTCTTTCCTATTTCCTATATTCTGTGACGGTTCTTCAGTTTTGCGATATGACTGAATTCAATACCTATGGTTTTCGTTTGTAATTGTACCCGATGTTGATTTGGTTGTTCTTAGTATATAACCAAGAACGACCAAAACAAAATCGTGTACTTTTTCTCCTAAATTAATAATTGCACTCTTTTAGACCAAACTTTTATAAAGTTTAATATAATTAACAGAATCTTTCATATCAAGTAATAGGCTCTTTTCACCCAAACTAACATAAAGTTTAATTGAAGTATCAGAAACTTTCACATTGAACAATAGGTTCTTTTCGCCCAAATTAATATAATGTTTAATTGAAATATGCGAATCTTTTATAAAAAGCATTCGTCTCTTTCATACTAAAGATTCACAATTTTAGGATAAATATTTATCGTAGTTCCTGGAAGCAATGCGCAATCTCACGACAAAGCAGAAATATATTTAATTTAAAAGCGCAGTTGTTAGTGTCAAGCATATTAAATACTTAACGTCAAATTTTTTAAATCTTAAACTAAGCTTTAAACCTTAAGGCAAGACACACCAATTATTAAATAAAGAGTCGATAACTCTTCATTCAAGCATTTCTCGTTCTTGCTTTGTTGTTTGAAATGAAGAACGACACAAGTTAAATCTAAAATTTTTATTTATTCGGTCCAAGAGCGTAAAAATTTCAGATAAAAGTTTCATGCGCTTTTGTAGAGAGTATTTTATTGTTTGATTTAAATAATAAACTCTGAAATCTTTTCACTCTTGATCCAAGAGATTTACGACTTTCCTCATATACGAATATGAAAAACTCTTGGATCAAGTAATATTACTTGAATTAAGTAATCTTTTCTATCTGTGTATCTACTAGGGCTTTCGAATACCGGATTTTTTGAATACCGGTATCAATACCGGAAAGTTTTTTTCCAATACCGGGATCCCGGGATCCCGGTATTGAAATTGTGTTCAGATTTTTTTTTCTTTTCAAGTAGAAAATGCCAAATTTTATGAAGAAAATAACTCATAGGTACTTAATCTCTCGTAGAATATAAGTACTAACACAACTAGATATAAGTTTACTAACAAATTATGGATCTCCTGTTGTCCGAAAATAAACATTTTTATTTATTTATTTTATTTATTAACACGGCAGTACACGCGCGGGGTGAATATTCGCCCCAGACCTATGCTTGCATCCATATTGTCTAAATAATTTGACTACAGATTGTGTCGCCTAGAGTAATCCTAGTCAAGTAAACAAGGTTCAAGGTCAGTACGTCGCTGACACTCGACGCGGTCGCAAATGGCAAACAAAAGGCGGGAAAGTACTTGAAAACGGAATGTCCATAGAACAGGAAAAAGTGGTTGATGTGAATTTTGTCCAAGATCATATGATCGTTCTGCTTCAAAATTCTGCAATACATGGATTTGTCCGGATCATCAAGTCCTAGTTGGTACATATTGTAATCAAAATACATAAAAACAAAACAAAAAAATCGGAAAATATTTTGGGAGTTTCCCCTTTCTTGAAAAAAAATCTTTTTTTTGGGTTCATTCATTAAAAATACTAAATCACTATAATATTTACCATAAATGATAAATACATATCAGTATTTGAACAATTTTTTTTTTCATATTATAGTATATTTACCTAAAATAGATCAATGAAATGGTCTAAATATTCACCCCACGCGAGTAAAACATTCGAAAATTAGGGCGCGTGTACTGTAGTGTTAAACTAACAGTTGTTTTATTGAAAATCACCATTTGTTAATAATATCACTTTAAATGTAACAAAAATCTATTTCAGGATTAGTCACAACAGGAACACATTAATCGTATTCTACGTAGAAAATATAACAAAAGAAACAAATCTCTTTTATTTGCGTTTATGATAATTTGCTAAGTATTGTGTACAATAAACATGCTGTGAATATTAAGTTACTCTTCGGTATTTGGTAATTTTGTTTAAGATTCGACATTCGGCCGAATATTATGAACAAAGTTGCCAAATAGCCAATTACGGATTAAACGGTACGATGTTTTGCTTTGGACGAATTGAAGTAAAATAAAGAAATAATGCGTGTGTGACATGATTAATTCCTAAATGAAACAAATAAACCCCTTTGCACGCTCGTGTTTGTGCAGCTAGCACAGCGCATGCATTAGAAAGAGAATGTCATCCGCAATATGTTTACCTAGATACTTGATTTCCATCAAGGCAGAATATTCGGCGCTTGGGCCAAGACCGTGACCGGTTATTCGGTATTCGGCCAAATCACACTACGTGTCATCTCTTATGTACAATGTAAGACTGAGTGAAAAATGACATAGGTATCTATTTATAATTATAACTTTAAAAAATCATCTTCAATAGTTAAAACAAGTAGTTAAGTACCTACTTCAGGTAAGTTTCATTTTCATATCCAAAATGTTGAATGAACTAAGCCTGACAAAAGCAAATAAAATAAAACGCACGAATTGTGGAATTACTAACTTAAATCTGACACTTTAAAAATATAAAAGGGAACAACAGATAGGTTATACCGTAAGAATAAACTTTTTCTTTAGGAGAATCATTTCAGACAAAAGTTTATGATTATGATTGTCTAGCAACAACGAGGATGGGCGTGCAAACCTTCATATAAACTGACTTACTGGTGTAAAACCTACATTTATACAAAATAAGTACAATAAAATATGTACTACTATTATTAATATGCTCTTGTATGTGTAACTGTAAAGTTTATACTAAAAATAAAGCTAAATAATCAATACCGGGATCCCGGTATTAGACACTTCAATACCGGTATTGAAAAAAGGCGAAAAAAGTCCGGGATCCCGGTATTAGCTAATACCGGAATCCCGGTATTGGAAGCCCTAGTATCTACCTGCTCTCTGGAACGGTGATGTGATTCTGAAAATTCTTGTTCAGCTCACTTTCTTCCACGACAATAGGATCGTCCATTGTCCTCATCTATGTGAGGGGGGGGGGGACTTGCTGCTTGACTGGGTCTGCAATTCATTTTGTTTTAAATTTTAAATAATCTATTGGTTGAAATGATCGCAAAGTGGTAGCCGAAAGCACGTCAGGGGGTTTACCGTCATTTCTTAAAACAGGATAGTGGACTGTATCCAAATTTAATAGCAGGGAATAGACAATGAGATAATCATTCGTTCTTTTATATTACTGAAAAAATAAAACTGTATCTAATGTTTGAAGAGTTCATGGTACGAATCTAAGTAGGTATGTACCTATGTTAGAAGCGAAACCAAACGTTCCTTTACTATGGTAGTTATTTAAGATGGTAGTTGGCCTATCATATCCCCAGGTTTTCAATTTCTATTTTATAATTATATGTTTAGCGAGTAGAGTAGAAACCATACCTACACGAGCTGTTAGCGATGACATTATAAAGTGGAGAACAGTGACCTCTGAAAACTCCAGCTAGTAAACAGAAACTTGTCGGTCAATATTCATAATTGACTGATTTTAACAGCACTCGGGGCGATTAGTTCGCACCCTCCAGCGACACTACTCTCCGACAGGGCTCGTCAACATTTTCTGTAGTAGATAGGTAACTTCTAAATCAATTATTGACCATTAAAATATTAAACATACTTATTGCTGTGGCCGCTGTAGGGTATTCCTGTTGACCCACAATTTTAGAATGGAATACGTTTAAAAAAAAAAAGTTGTAAAAGTCAACGTACACACTGGCGGGAAAGGTGGTACAGTCAAGAGCAAGTCAAGCTTGACACTACCAGTTTAAGCTGAGCTCTGATTTGTACTGCGCGCCATAGATTACAGGGCCGGGTCAAAGTCCAAATTGTCAAGCTTAGTGTGCTCTTGACTGTACAGCGGTAGCGATTCGGGACGGGACTTTTATATAATGTTCGTGTTTGTATGCAACTTGTCGACGGACGCGATCTACGCAGTGCGCCAGCTTTCTGTAGGTCAGGTTGCACACAAATAAATGAGAAAATTATTAATTTTAATTCGCGTGTGCAATTATTATTACTAGGCACACATACATACCTACATATTATTATGCTCACGCCTTTTTCCCGACACGGAAGGCAGATACAATAGACCGCCACCTGCTACACAGGGCACACCTCTCACGATTCATCTACCATCCATCAATCGATTCAAACATACTCACAGGTTTCGGATAAAGAGTATACATTACTCTTTATCTGGATTTTCTTTAATACATCGAATATCTGATCATAGATGGTGCTAGGCTACTAGGGGCAGCAATGTTGCGCACCCCTGCGCCGCCCGCATGTGGCCACTAATGCAGCAATTATCATAACTCGCCACGCCGTCCGTTTGTCGCGTTGGCCACTGTCCCTCTGTGCACCCTCGCGGCCTCGTCCACATTGTGTACAGGGCTGCTAATACTCTATAAAAAAAGCATTGGCAAACGGTCATTCATAATGAGATACGATCATAATACCTACTCGTACAGAGATTTGGGCGCGTGAACTCTTTGAACAAAGTTCGTTTCGGACACTACACAGATGTTTGATTGCACGTTCGTAATCAATAGGATGCGACAATGACGCCATCTCCAATGGATAACGCAACACTTGTTCACTTCAACACATTAGATATAAATATTATCACTATGTCGTCAGTCACAGAAACCATTGGAAGGAAACCTGCAGGACTCAAAATTGGTTCTCAGGCATGTGTAACGATTTAAAAAAACCGGCCAAGTGCGAGTCGGACTCGCGCACCGAGGGTTCCGTACAACCTTGCAAATTTATGGTTTTCGTAATTTTTCCTTTATCTATGCCATAAGACGTTGCTTCGTACCAAATTTCAAGATTCTGAGTTCACGGGAAGCACCCTGTAGGTTTTGATTCCCTTGCAAGTGTCGAAAATTTGCGGCATAAACGGCTGTATCTTTTGATTGCGTTGGCTTAGAAGTTTGATTTTTTTCACAGCTTCAAGGGACAGTAGACCTGAGTAATTGATATAAATTTCAGCTTCATACCTCCACGCGTTCCTGAGAAAAAGGGTCTTGACAGACGGACGGACGGACGGACAGACGGACAACAAAGTGATCCTATAAGGGTTCCGTTTTTTCCTTTTGAGGTACGGAACCCTAATAAAATAATGTAAATAATATAAATAGTGGTGTAAAGTGGGTACCTACTTTTAGGAATGGAATATCTCTGCCAATCAAATCGGCTATAAAGCTTCAGTATATTAAGTGTGTATTAAGATAGAAAAACAAAATGATTATAATATTATATAACCTATAAAAATGCACAGTAGTCAACCCTGTGTAAATATCTCCTGTCACGTGGTCCATCAGTGTCGCCGTCCGGAACGGATTGCCCTGAAGCTAGCACAGCAAACAAGCTGGCTAATCTAACCCCTTTAGTCCGTGGTCCAAGTTTTAATAATTAAAACGCATGATGCAAGTAATAATAACTTGCACCATTAGTAGCATGCAAGTATACCGTCTGTCGACTTCTAAAGACTGTCTGAGAGTAGTATAAAGAACAGCATAAAGAAGCTTTAAGTCCAAGAGTAAAGTTTTTAAAAAAATCGCCACGACTTCGAACTAAATTGGGGGTGGCCAAGGCTTCAACATCACTAGCAGTATAGACTGATATGACAGATTGTTACTCTATGACTATAGCCATACAAATTAGCAGTATAATTACTAGGACATGTGGTTCTATCACTTTTTTTATTTTTGTGCATCTTACTAAATAAATAAAAATAAAGAAACAACCGGATAGAATTGAAAATCTAGAATTGAAAGTATGCCCATGAATTTTTCAAAAATTTACCTTGCATATTTATGACGAACTCGACGGTCAAGGAAAACATCTTGAGGAAACCGGCAAACGCGTCCAAAAATTATACTGGTAAAAAAGGGTATTTCCAGGAATTGAATACCTCTGCTCACCTCCTTGGGGATATAAGGTGTAAGCATACTTAAAAAGCAAAAACATATCAATGTTTTTTTTTATTATCGTCAGGTTTTGGCTTCGATGTAGAGGTATGCAGAGAGAACATGAGACTGGCTTTGGATTATGTTTGCCTAGAAGATGCCTATCTCTGTTTAAAAAATCTCAAGTTGGCTTGTGAGTAGAGTTTTATAAATAGCTCCAAGCAAGCTAGCAATGAAACACTTTTCCATTATGCCTGAAATAATAAAGTCGCTTGTGAATTAGACCACAGTAGCGTAACCCTTGATTTCGGTGGGGTTAACTGTCGCTCATCTCGCACTAAATAGTTTACGGCGAGAGGTCACGCCGGCGATCTCTGCGCCGGTGGCAATTAATAACAATCACTTTCACTCACATAAATCAACATTTTACACTGCTCTCTAAAATGTGAAATATGGCTTTATAATATTCTGTTGTGCCAGTATCTAATGCACAGGGCATGGATTAGATTTCGGGTAAGAGCGGTCAGCAAAATTTACATTTGAATTGATTATGACTGCCGGTCCAAGACTTATCACTAGCCAATCGTGCAAGCACGAAAAGAGCCTGACAAATAATAAAGTCTCAATAGGATTATCTTTTGTCTTGGAACGCCCAGGGGACGCTGATTCTTGACTTGTTTTGACAAAGTTACAGAAGTCTCCCAACTGCCTTACTAGAGTGACTGTAATTTTCAAAATAAAATTGTGTGATACTGTTAGCATGACACAGACAAACATGATGAAACTGTGGCTTCTTATTGTTTGACTGAAGAACCAAAGACCGCTCCAAGTGCCGAACTCAAGAAGGACGTACCTTCTTGAGTTCGGCACTTGGACCGTTCGCTCAGTTCGCTACATATTATTATAGTAATGCCCGCCTTGCCTCTCAAGATTCTCTCATCTCATATCCTACGAGAATTAAATCACAAGTTGGTATGACCATGAAGATTTGGATGTATTTATGTTTGTATGTATGTCAACGGCAAATAAACTAACAAATCACATCCGCGCGTCTCAGAGATTGTTAGGTACCATACAATACCGTGTCCTTAATACAATCCGAGCACAAAGCAGTAATATTTTCAATACCGACCAATTGCTGTATAAAGGAGGGCTTTGTGCGGAGTGCCCAGAGCTGCCCGTATGTCCGTCTGTCGTGCACAATAGTTTGTTTACAGCTTTTGTATTTCCATTGGCATCTCTGATAGAATTAGTGTAATTGGATGATTGGTTTGTGAATGTATTTGGTTGATTCCATGGTGTTTCGCCGCCAACGTCAATGGTGTGCTAACCGATCATTGTAAGAATAGTAGTTGCCCGCTTCTCTATCCGGTTATAATTTAGGTTATGACTGTCTCTCGATTTTTTATCGGCTTGTTTGTCCGAAAGGTTGTATCGAATAAGCTCCGAAACGGCTCAAAGGACACGGCGGCGTGCGCAACTCGTATATACTTATAAACCGAAGCGAAGCAATAGCGGGTCGCTACAGGGCCGGATTTAAGGGAGGGCAACCGGGGCGAAAGCCCCGGGCCTCCACAAACGGGGGGCCCCCACAATAGAGACTTCGGAAAAAAAAAATCTTTCAAATTCCAAATAATAAACACTAGTAAACATCTTTTCCTTTGATATATATTTTTTTGCTGTTTTACTGTTACCTACAGTACCTACTTTTTTTGTACGCATACCAAATATGTTTATGAATACTAAGAGAATCTACTTGGATCCACAATAAATTATTTATTGAAAAACTCGACTGAAAAAAATTGTTCATTTTATTTAGACAATAATTTGGGGCGAGCGAGGGAGCCTCCGCTCCTTTGTTGCCCCGAGGCCTCCAGACCTCTAAAGCCGGCCCTGGGTCGCTAGTTTATTACATAAGTGCAATTGAAATTCAAGTTTTGACTTTTCAAAAAACAGGCTTGTTAAACAGTTAAATACTAAACTAAAAGTGATGATGTCAGTACATTTTGTTAAAATAAGTGTGTATTTTGATAGAATAGATAATACAACGCAGTCAACTACCTAACTTCGGAAGCTACATATAACCAAAGAGAATAAAATATAATAGGACATAGAGGGGGCATTCGGAATATTTTCATACAAAACTTTGAAGCTTGAGCTTCATGTCAGATAGTATGAACGCGAGCTGTCATTTGGTCGAAATCGTACTAGATTTATTCCACTTGTCATAACTTTTGGCATCAAATTTTCCTCGCCTAGATGCCTTATTATATTTTAATCTCTTTGCATATAACGAAAGTAACTGTATTTATGTGAAAATTAAGTAGGTATTCCAGATTCCGTTATCTTCTCAAGACTATGTCAATCTCAATAAAAACAGTGTGGAGCAGTGCGGGCTCAATAGTAATAATTGAATAATTTGTATTTATCGCGCCCTGCCTGCGCATCAATAAATTGTATTGCCCACTTTACCGGAATCTCGGAGACGAAGCGCGGTAAGGCAACGTGTATACTGTTGTTTTTTCATATACATATACCGTTATGTAGTCGTACAGCTAACCTGATAACTATAATTAATACGAGCATACCATAGTCAGTACAGTGACCAATCATCATTTCATAGAGCTATTGCTGTAATAATTAATAATAATATAATTAAAAATGTGGATTTAATCCCAAAATAGGCAGAGCTAGCCTGTAGGTACCTACTATGAGTATACTATATAACTGACGATGAAGTTCCCGTTCCCGTAGGAATACATGGGTAAAGTATAGATTATGTACTCACCACATTCTATGTGCTAAAACAATTTCTGAAATCGGTTTAGCAGTTTTTGAGTTTATTCGTTACCAACATACGAAAATACAAATCTTTCCTCTTTATAATATTAGTGTAAATAAACATACTTGAATACAAAATATAAACAAGACACGTACTTTAACAGATATGTTCATTGTTCATGCAAAACAAATGCTGGCCTAGAGCGGTAATCGTACCTACCTGCGAGTAAATGCAGCCTGATTTCTCGATATTCTTCGGTTTCTCTATGAACGGTTTTATTTAAGTGTCAATATGCTACGAAATCATATTTTCCTCTTTGTAAATGAATGCATTACTCGTACTATAGGTAGTCAAAATAAAATAATAATAATAAAAAAAAAACTCACGCCTTTCAGCCCTGAAGGGGTAGGCAGAGGTATTCCATTACTGGGTATACCTACATTTCACGAGATACATTGGACCTCTTTTTTTTATAGTCAAAATAAAATAACAACGCAATATTAAAATTGGTAGGGCCTTACGTTGCTTCGCCGTGGCTTTGCGTTGCCGTGGATGCCACGGTACAGGTTACCTAATACAAATATCACTGCAAATAAATCTACAGTATGTCTCTAGCTATTATCACTAAAGATATACCCGTTGTGCACACCCGCTAACTCAATAAAACCAATCAGCACGTCAGTGTCTCCACAAAACAGGATTGTTACAAATGGGCGCGGGTTTGATTCTCAGCGCCAGACTCGATGCGGGATGTTTGTGCCGCATTTGTCGTATAATGAACTTAATGGTTGTACCATTTTTGTTATGTTCACTACATTTTTGTTATTATGTTTTCTATTTTTATTTGTGGGAATAGGTCATTTGGCTATATTCCCTATTACATATAGTAATGATTTATTTATTATTATACATTATAAACGCGGAATATACTTTGTCTGTCCTTACCTTTATAGAGTTAAACTTCTGACCTCATTTTGGACTTTTATGCCATAACGCGAACGAAGACGCTAACAAAAGCTTGTCCGGTAGATAAGATGAGATCTTAAAAGAAGGACTGATAATTTTTTAACTTATGATGATCTATACAACATTTGCAAAAATTATGGAACTTCAAGAGGACGTGAGTGAAATTTATTTGTCCTGAGTTTGGTTCCGGGTGATGACATGTACTACTAAGTAGAAAATAAATGAATAATCTCACGCATTTTATCCCCGAGTGGGTAGAAATATGTATATTTCAGGAAGTACCCACATTCTACTACTATAATCGTAATAGGTGGTGGACCCATCTCCGTACCGCGTCTGTAACACATGCCTTAGTTTTAATTCTGCAGGAACCTGCTGGTTTCATCACACTGTTTTCCTTCACCGTCGAGCTAGTCATAAATATGTACCTACCTACCTACGTAAGTTTTTAAAAAACTCATTGGATGCCAGGATTCGAACCCGAGACCTCACGGCCATGAGAGGTGGACTCTATAGCCGCTGCGCTATCATGAGTTTCAAAATATAATTTATCACTAGCTCGGTAATTATGAAAATATCGTAAGGAAACCCACAAGTCCTAGTATTGGTTCTAAGGTAAGTACCTATACTAGTAAAAGTAGGTACGTATACCTACTTCCAGAAATGGAATGCCTCTACTACCCCCACGGCGATAAGGTGGTAAGAAAGGTAGAATTAATATATTTGGTAACAAAAAAAAGACCTTACATTTAAATTGTTGTAAAGTGTTTTGACTAAAAAAAAGCTTTTTTTAGAATTTTTAATGGAATAGGTATATTGGACGATTTGGACGGCAAAACGTGAATTATTTGTCTTAAACTGAGCTTTATTTATTTAAATTAAATCTATAACTATGCCTAGTTTAGGACTGAATAACCGTGTGTGAATTGTGTCCCACAAATTATTATTATTATAATACTTTTCTTTAATTTTCCTGGCAGTCTAAAGATAATTTATTACTCAACAGGTCTCAAGTAGTCTCAAAAGTCGGTCAGTATAACATGGTTAGTGGCGTGTATGTGGCAGCCCTAATTACGGCAAGTGGCCCGCTTGCCGCAATTGGAGGAAACCCTACACCGGCGCGGGCGCAGACCACCGGCCACGGACTCCAGGAGAGGAAGTTTGAATCATACTAATAATCGGGACTCAGACTTCCAAAAAAGCTTATGAGTAAGTAGGTACAATAGTGTCTTCTGCTCTGTTCCAGAATACCTGACTGATTGAAGGCAAAAGCCAGAATGTGTTACCAGTGATAACATATGGCAATTGGCACTGAAACGTAACTTCACTCGTTATACGCTTTGTAACAAGGCTCAAGGTCACACAACGGGCTATGGCAAGGGCTATGTTTGAATCAGAAGTAAGAATACCGGAAACAAACCATAGGCAACGATTCGCAAGTTGTAGACGCTATGGGCCATGGTATAGTTATAGCTCGTAGGTCCTAGATTAGACTCCTTAGGTTAAGATCGTGGGATGCAGTTCGCTTTCGATACTTCATTAAGGAAGTGAGAGGTCTAAGTTCATTGGTGGACTACTGTAATATACGTTCTTTTTAGGAATTGTCATTTCCTCTGACCTTGACTACTTACACCTAGGCTCCAAAAAGTACAAGATTAGATTCTCGGCGGACAAAGCATCTCTAATGGTAATAGAACCGTGCCGGTGCCAACCACGTGTAAATGTTTATACCGCACGCCTGCTACTCCTCACCGTTTTGACAGATCACATGGGCAGACATATACACACAATGACCTATGTGTATAAGATCTGCTATGAGAAACTATAGTCTTTGATTCTGAAGATACAGTGCTTTATAGCATGAGAAATTTTAGGCATTTGACTCCTTACAAAAGTAGGTAACCTAAAATTAAACGTTATTTCCAAACGAATTAAAAGTGGCTGAACGCCAATCGATTAAAGACTTAATTCCTTAGCTTAGTAGATTAATTTTGGAATGATCGATGCGCCAGTTGAGTATAGTGGTAAACGATAGTAATCTAAGTAAGAAGCGCGCGATCCGAGAGATCAAAGAGGTTTTGATCAATCCGCCGATGTGTGGCCAACCGTGAGCAATGCTTCTTGGTCGTTGGTTGACGAGACGTCTACGAAAAAACAAAAAAATAATGTTTAACGATAAGTCGTATAAATATGAGCATAAAGCGAAAGGAAACGTTAAATGCGCTGTCTTGGCTATTGCTACATTTTTGTATATAATAATCTGCATAAGTATTTAAGGTAATCTAAAGTGAAAAAGACCTCAAAAATTACATACTACTTGCCTATTTTCCTTAACTTCCAGTTTTGACAAAGTAGCAGTTGACTCTTACACTACACTGCCAAACTTAATTGTAGTCATTAACTTCATAACAAACCATACATAACAGCTACGCTCATCAAGATTTAGACATGAAAGATTCCATACCTTTTATTTGAAAATCTATAGGTATTCTTATTACGCAATAAATATCAATTTAAATGTTTTGGAACCACTTAGTAGTTAAAAGATTTTTAGGGATTTCTAAAATATAATATTTACCTACATGACATTAATCGTAACTATTTCAGATTTTTTTACTTTCCAAACTTCGGAGATAAATGTTTTTTTTTTATATAATTATTCATAATGATTCAAAAACTTTCATACGATACCCTACTTGGCAATTGCCTCATAACCTCACAAAAATTTTAAACCAGGCATTTCGGCCCCTATTTCTCCGAAAATAAAAATATATTAAAAGTTATTAATAAAATAAAATAAATAAAAATAAATAATCTCACTCCTTATATCCCCGAGGGGGTAGGCAGAAGTATACCATTTCTGGATATACCGACTTTTCACCAGAGCAGTGATAGCCAGAACTGTTAAAGAGCCTGCACATGATGAAAATCAGTTTGGTGAATTTTCAAAACTTACGTACATATTTATCACTAACTCGACGGTGAAGGAAAGCACCGTGAGAAAACCCGCAGGTCCCAGAATGAATTCTGACATTCTGAGACATTGTTTAAACAGACCCGGTCCGGCGATCGATCAGCAGGGCTCACCTCCTATCACTTTCAGGGGTCCAAAGAATATCTGGTGAAAAGTAATTTTATTTTTATTTTTTATTTTCTTTATTAAGGAGCAAACAGCTTATACAATAAAAACTTAGAAAAAACTTAGAATAGAAATATTATATTAAGCCAACAACGTGTCCATTAATGTTTAGCACCTAAAGTTGCAGCGGACGTGGTGCTACTAAACAAAGAAGTCTATCCTAGTCTTTAAAGGAAACCTAAATGTTTTTTTTTATTTGAAAAAAAAAAACAAAAAGAATATAACAAACAAAAAGTTATTAATTTGTTAGCATTATTTCAATCTATTCAAAATTTTTGATCAAGAATAGTCGCTCTCGCAGCTTTCATACGCTTTGATGTGGCCGCTGTTTACGCGCTCGCCGCGCCTGTTTGCTATTAAACAAACACACTCATGGCGGCCAACACGCCGACCATCGCCAACCGCGCTAGCACTGATCGCTGTGCAAAAAGAAACTAACCTTACCCACAATTTCGTATGCGTTTCGGGCCGAAAAGGAAGCTTATATCCTTCCCCGAGATAATAAATAAATAATAATACTATAGGTGGTGAAGCCCATCGCCAGACCGGGTCTGTTACACATGCCTCAGAATTAATCCTGGGACCTGCGGGTTTCCTCACGATGTTTTCCTTCACTGTCGAGCAAGATGCAAGATCTTATTCCAAAATCATGAAGTCAGAATTACTTACGAATTTTGCATTTAAAGCAATGGACCTTAGCGGTTCCTTTATTAACTTGGTCAAGGTGCTTAGGAAGTGGACCTATTATAGGTACCTACTTTTCGGTTTTTCAATAAGATCTCGAAAACGGTGCGCCTCAGAGAAAACAATTCGGATTCTATACAACTTTTATTGTATGGTGCATAATCGCCTTGATTTCCTTGCTTTATCGAAAGGGCGAATGTTGCTACGAGATCTAGCGAACGAGTACTGCGCTGTTTGTTGCTACACGTTTAGCGCAATGAGCGTTCTGTTGTGTGTAAACACCGACCGCGGTTCCTGGGAAATGGCCGCTGTAAGTAACAAGCGTCAGGGATGCCGTGTCATTATGGTCCTAACGTAGTTCATAGCTAAACATAGGCGTTTCATAGTTATCTTCAGTATTCGGATGCCACCGGACACATCCTGCAGGTCGACGGTCTATTCTACTGCCGCGGCCGTACCAGTCCATGCTACGTCTATTTGTAATTTGGTCTGACGATGTCGCCACTCTTGTAATCATCTTCGTGAGCGTTCATCGGCTATAGCCACAACAACTGACTAGTCTACTGTCACTTGATAACTGTACGGCGTACGCCACTGAAGATCTTATCTTTTAAAGCGGGTTCCGATTATACTATAAATTGAACCTTAATTTGGCCCTCGTTACGTAGCCCTGTGATACCAGTATGTTAGTAATGATTTCATTGATTATACACTGTTTAAGTAATGCTAGGCGCTGTCAGTCAGTGACAGAGTGACCTAGTGGATGGACCCTTGGATGATTAAAAATGCTTACAGTGCAGTGCCTCTAGCCTAAAATCATCATCCAATTCACGGTGTGTGAGATTATGGCTCATGATTCCTCATAATGTGAGGCAAGACCTAGCCTATGTGCTCAGTCTACTACTGATCTCGTAGGCTGTTGATGATGATCTTTATTGGTTATTTCTGTAACTTCGAAGTGTAAAAGCTGACAGGCACCTTGCGACGATTATCCGGACGTCCCCAACACCCCAAGATTTTCTATGCCGTCTGGTGCCGTATAAAGACGTGTAGTTTCCGTATCAGCTTGTAGCTTGCAGCCGGCACGGCGTACTTCGCTTTGAAGTGCTTTCGGGATATTTACGTACTAGTTGTTTATTTTGATATTTGCGGTGGCCCAGAGCACAGCAACTTATGAACTTGCTTGCCGCTCGATAATTCAACTTTCGTAGCTGTGTGCTCGTTTGGTTTACAATTACGAAGATTACTGTATGAGATATTGGAAGCTGACCTCGGCTATTTTGACTAGTAGGATTTAGGCTAGAATGTTGTAAATTGTTATAAAATACAACTGTAACAAATTGTATAAAAGACAACAGAGCATACACTAATGTGTGTGACAAATTGAATAATTTGGCTTTAGCTTTCGTCTGCGTCCTCCACCTAAGTATCTATTTGCAAAAATGTTATGTCAATTCGTCGTTCGAGTGAAGAAAGAAAGAAACTAACATACCAACCAACACACTTTTGTAAGTGTAATTTATTTATAATCTTTAAGTAGGAAGGATATCAGGTGTTATAAGCAATACAGACCTGCAAATTATGTCAAGTTAAAAAAAAATAACTCCCGATTAGGCAAATGTACCCTTTATGGTTTCGCGAAAGCCTTTATAGTGCAGACAATAGATAAGCCAATATTTAAAGCTCAAAGCATTCATAAAAATGCCGCATTGCACTGCCATGAATCATGATATAAGTGATGCAATAAGACTTCTATCCATACTAGTTTGGGAACCTCTGCCTAAAAAACACAAATAATTAAACAATGGACCAATGAAGGTACTTTAAGCGATGTTTTTTTGTAAACTATTCTCGGAAATTTAATAAACTATTTTACTTTACTTTTTACTTACTTACTTACTCAATGGATTTTTTTAAGCACACCACCAGCGAATAAGGACTGCGTAGTGTTGGTCGACCCACCCTTTCTAGGACACTGACAACGACAATCAGATAAGGTATTTTGTCCGCGAATTCGAAGTGAAATTTGCCTATGTTCTTTCTCAAGATACAAGCTGAATGAAATATAAAACAATTTGAGCAATCTGTAACTGCAAGGTGATTGCGCACCTTTTTAACCGACTTCAAAAAAGGAGGAGGTTTCTCAATTCGACCGTATAATATATAGTTTTTTATGTATGTTCTGTTCGCGGATAACTTCGTCGTTTATGAACGGATTTTGATTCTATTTTTTTTTGTTGAAAAGGAGATATCCCAAGGGGTTATACCATGTTAAGGAAACCAGGATCTGATGATGGCATGAGGATGCTCGAAGTCGTTTTTTTTTGTTTGAAATTATACCCAATCCACATATTACCTATGTTCTCACTCATGGCTTGAAATAGAATATGTATTGCACCTATTCGTTTTGAAAATTGTTCATATCTGTAATAAAAACACATTTTCCTTACAACCAATAAATAATATAGTACACACAAATCGAATACCTACTTTTATATTTTTCCATGTGCAATGTCGTAAATCGTGCGCTCGCGGCGATGATGAATGTTTCCAGCGATCAAAGCTCGCGGCCGGATGCGATCGATATCAAATCGATGGCGGCCGCTGTGATCGTTGCGTTTTGAGGTTTAATCTCAAAATATCGTTTGTTTGTGTAAATTGTGGCTCATATTGTCCGGTGTGGCGGCAATTTGGGTCGGGATGGCTAGCTTCCGATGTTGCGGGGATAAAATAAAAATACCTTCATCTAATCTAATAGGTGGGTCGTACACAATTATTAAACGAGCATGATTCCTCATGTGTGAGCTCAGTATTGGGCGGATACGGGTGATGAATTCTTTTTGCATATAATAATATTTTAATATCTGAGAGGCTCTAACGATTTTGACAGAATTTTGTATTTGTTTTTAAGTTATTTATATACAGGCGTCTTACCTGAAAAATAAGCGACTTTCACGAAAAAAATAAGTTTTCAATTTATTTGGGATAGCGTAATTCCCGTTCCCGTGGGAATACGGGAATAAAATATAGCCTATGTTACTTGGGGATTGTGTAGCTTTCCATTGGTAAAATAATTTTTTAAATCAGTTCAGTAGTTTTTGAGTTTGGTCGTAACAAAGACAAAAATAAAAACGCACAAACATACAAAATTAAAAATCTTTCCTTTTTATAATATTAGTAAATATTATATAGAGGAAAGATTTTTAATTTTGTATGTTAGAAGTACAGATTTAAAATAATATACAGCTTGACTCAAAAAAAAAAAAAAATTCAAAAATCGTTTATTTTCTATTGGTATTAAAATATACACTTAGAAACGTCAATATTTTATAATAACAAGGCACTCTAAACTCGTCCATGAAGATTGGCTAAATGCAAACAGCAGCCCATCTCCACCGACGAGCTGCTGGTTCCGAATGCAGTACCCCGAGAAGAGCCAGCAAGAAACTCAAGGGCAGCTCTTTTTAATCTCATGTCTTACTAATAAATATCGTTTACAATAATAATTATAATTAATAGCCTTACATAGCGTCGAGTCGGTTAATCCCATGCATGTTGGTCTACTAAGTAGTCTGTAATTTTATAGTAGCCTTTTTTACGTAATTTTTGCTTAACTATTATTTTAAATTTGTCAAGAGGCAAATTTTGTAATTCAATGGGAATCTTATTGTAAAAGCGTATACATTGACCCTTATATGATTTGGTAACTTTAGATAATCGACTAACACAAGCAGCCAGTTCATTCTTATTTCTAGTGTTTATACAATGTCTGTCACAATTTTTTTTGTAAAGTGATATATTCTTTTTAACATACAATACGTTTTCGTAAATATACTGTGACGCCAGTGTCAGTATATTAATTTCCTTGAATTTTTCCTTTAGAGACATCCTAGACCCCATTTTATAAATTGCACGAATGGCTCGTTTCTGCAAAATAAATATTCTCTGGACATCAGCAGCATTCCCCCACAGTAGAATGCCATATGACATTAAGCTGTGGAAGTAGCTGAAATAGACAAGTCTAGCTGTTTCTACGCTTGACATATTACGTATTTTTTTTACGGCATATGCAGCAGAACTGAGCCTTTTCGCCAACGTATCAATGTGCGGTCCCCACTGTAACTTAGAGTCTAGAGTTATTCCTAAAAATACTGTAGTGTTTACACATTCTAATTTTTCGTTTTTAACTGTAACTGAGTTTAAAGTTCGTTTAACATTTGATAAAGAAAAATGTACACATTTAGTTTTTTTCTCATTGAGAAGTAGATTATTAACGTTAAACCAACTGACAACATCATTAATTGCACTGTTCACTTCGTCATAAGACTTAATAGGTCGACTGACTGATCTATCAAGGCCCAACCTCAGCCGCTGGGAAGCTAAAACTTGAAGTGTAGATATCTTGTAGGAACAGGCAGTCAGTGGAAAAGAGTTCTCAGTGTTTCAAAATTCGAACAGAAACAAGGAAAACGGGATCTTTACTGCAACACATGCTTGTCTTTGCCAAAAATTTGATAGTATCAGTAAGAAATTTTGTATTTGAGACAATATAGAAAGATATGAGGACAATTTTATTTTATATTTCTACTTATTTATTCTAAATTCAAAAACGTCTGTGATCCGGAAACCGTTGTTTAGACGCAGGTGTAATTAAATCGTTGCAGGAAGTGGCGGAGGCTGTTTACGTGGGCCAGCGCCGTTTACCTCGCGCGCTTTGATTGCACGCGCGTTTGATCCGGGCCGATGCTGTTTTACTTAAATGTTGATTTTTATTTGTAGTTACATGGATAATGGCCCAGTTGCTTGTCGGGTTTGATGGATTCCCTTGCTGGTGTGGATGTGAAGGAAGTGATAGTACTCGTAGAATTTCGGTGGTAAGTAAGATGTTTCTTTTTCACGCTGTGTAGTCAATTGTTGACAGACAATGTTGGTTTAGACGGGTGACAGCGAGCCACAGTATTTCACTATATGATTTTGTATGTGACTTTATATGTGTGATGATGTTTAGGTAAATGTATATTTCTTTATTTTATACCTATAGTCTTAACAGACGGTTAGCCCCTTTTCACACGTACCGGTTTCCGCCGGTCCGGCGGTCTGGTCCGGCGGCGAAATGTATGGCCGATTGCCCGGTTGCCCGCCGGTACGTATGAAAGCGAACGTAAGTACACATGGCCATATACTTCGCCGCGCCGCTCGCCGGACCGGCGGAAACCGGAACGTGTGAAAATGGGTTTAGCGTAGCTCTTGGGCAGCATAAGCTTATTTGTATGGTAGGTGATTTATGCCGTTAAGGACACAATAGGTAGGTACATGGACTAATTAGTCCCAAACTAGAAACAGTGTACTAAAATACGTAAATGCGAGTACATATAAACACCCTGATACGCAGGCAACAATCGTGTTTATGCACACTAATGGAAATCGAACCCGCGGCCTCTGACTCAAAATGTTAGGTCCTCTATCAACTGAGGACTAAATACTAGTTTAATTATACCTTTGAAAATACAAACAAATAAACATCAAAGAAACCCACTAGACCCGAATAAACTAAATTAGTTTTATCTGAACAATATAAATATTTTAATTTTTTTTTCAACAAAAAGCTGTCACAGTAGAGTCACCCGTCAATTTCCGCGCGGTTGCGTACGCGCAGCTCGACGTGCTGACGTCATATCACAGTGACGAGGGTTAAATGCAGCTACGAATGTTAATCGAACTTCAGAGTGGGAAATGTTATCAAAATCAAGTTTTAAAGTGGCGTGAACTAAATGTAAGTAACAATATGTTCATAGTTCATAGAACTACCTTATTATAACTCTTACCCCCATTTTTCGAAAGAGAAATCAAATAAAAATTTATGACATACCTCTACTGTTAAATCTCATAAAGACATCATAACGTTTTCAACAACCAATCAGAACAGTTAACATGAGATTTAACAGACTGTCAGCAAAATTTCAATTTATTTTGCGTTTCGGAAACCAGGAGTGCGATTTTTGAATCTCACTGGTGATATCAAAATCACCGGTGACTAAAATTATCACCGATGACTATTATGTCACCATTTGCCAAAAGCCGTATTTTTGAAAGTCACACGCTATTTACCAACATGCAGAAATTTTACAATGTCAGTCAGAGACAATATTCCCGTTACGTTACTTTTTACGCAGATGTTATAGTGTTGCCCTTGATATCGGTTTTTATTTTCTCATACTATAAGTGTACTATAACATAAAATAGATTCTTCAAATTGGTCAAACGTAAAACGTAGCGTATCTGTCAGTGTCTGAGTATTATACCAACTCAATACAATACTCAAAGGTCCGTGTCACGTAAACGAAAATTAAAGTTTTGAATTAAAAAATTCACTTAATTCACTAGAAAAGGACGAATACAGAGAACATAACACAGATTTTACAATTTATAAGAAAAGGTAAGTACATTTGTGAGTGGCATATGTTTTACAAGTATATTTAACTTAATAGTTGTATTAACTAATAACTTGGATATTGTTTTACTTGATAATTGCTAATTCTTCCGAAAAACATACTTTGGCACTTTTGGCAGATGTCACATACGTCAATTGTCAAAAACAATCACATGGTGATTTCAATTACGAGTGGGTAGGGGCACTCGTAAATAGATATCATAGGTATGACAAATGTAAGTCACCGATGAGTTTCAAAAATACGAACTTTCGGAAATCTCTCACATCGGTGAGAATTAGTCACTTGGTGAGATTCAAAAATCGACCCCCAGGGGTTAGAAGACTATCGAAGAGTTAGAGCTATCGATAGTTGAGCAATTGTCGGAATATCGATAGAATTGCTTGCTAGCACAAAAGTGATACTTACTCACAAACAAGTAGTAATTTTTTTATAAGTTGTAGGAGATAATTTACATACGCTTATTTAGTCCTTAACTAGGCAAAGCTTGTACAGTCAAGAGCACATGAAGCTTTACACTTGTAGTGCGAGTGTGACCTCTAAGAGAATTGTAATAAGAACGTCACAAAGTCCAACGTGTCAAGCTCCGCGTGCTCTTGACTGTACTATAGGTGAGGCCAACAACAGACTTGTTGACCCCCAACGGGAATCGAACCTGCAGCCTCCCTACTCTGAAGGCAGGGTAACCAACTGAGCCTTTGAAGGCAGGGTCACTACCAACTGAGCCAACAGCAGAGAATAGTACCTAAATATATACCTCTCTAACTATCGATAGTATCGACCTCAACAGTAGGATCGATAAGCTTTTTATATTCACGACTAGTGGCCCACCCTTGCTTCGCTTAACTTGATATATATTAATTATCTTCTAAACCTAAAATTTAAGTTTTGGAGCCTTTTGTGATTTTGGTATAAATTTTGCATTTGTGTATTTTGAAACCACAGACAGACATTTAAGTAAAGAAAAGGAAAGGAAAGTTGCCGGCGAAAGTTAGAATGTACAAGAATTGTGTCCGTACAACGTACGACGTAGAGGTGTAGAGGTACGACGTAAAGTGCCCTAAATACGTATGTAAGTAATTATAATTTGTAACAATAGTTATGAGGGTATTTAGTAGATGAAACGATACGCGGTGTGTTCCAAAATACTCGAGGTATTGTAATAAGCATAATGCAAATGTTTCCCGCGGCGAGCCTTGCGTGATGGATCGCACTACATAGTTAACTTTCCGCTTCGTCCTAATCGGAATGTTTATCAATATTTATTCGGCTCAGTAAATTTTTTTTTTGTGTATATTTATTATTTGTCACTACGAATTTGGTAAGCTAAATAATTATGTAGGTAGTTTACGCAGTTGGCTTGTGCCTTAGTGGTGGGTATTGTCAAAAAGTTACTCTCCATCATTACATCATTAGTTACATCTGCTATTTTTTACATACATACATACATAATCTCACGCCTTTTTCCCATTGGGGTAGGCAGAGACAATAGACTGCCACTTGCTACGAACATGGCAGATCTCTCGTGCTTCATCCAAATCTATCAAACGACTCATGCATGCTCGTCGGTTTCGGGTACTCTTCTTTTCTTCTTTACATCGCCGATCTGGTCGATGTAAGCCTAGGTCTATTTTCTATTTTCGTAAAAAAAAGTTAGAGAGAGTGCCCGAAATCGATGAGCAGGTTTGAGACGTTGGATGTGGGTGAAGCGCAATTGACCAGACTTGTAGCAATTGGAGGTATATTGACGGGAAGAAGGGGTGATAGTGTTGCGGCAGCAAGGCGGCTTCTTACACAGGCATTTTTTGGAATTAGTACTTAAGTAAATAACTTAGATTAATTATGATACTTGACCTTAACGTTACAAGGATAAAGTACATGATTTGTAAGTAGTAGTATATTGCACATCATTTATATATTATTTCTTACCTGTGAAGACCTATAATTGGCTTTCTGTTTTGTATTTATTTTAAGTATCCTGTATTGTTTAGCTGTTGGTCTTCCAAATAAATATAAAATAAAATAAAATATCATTTATTTTTATTTTATTCAACTATCAAGCAGCAGCCTACGACCGGCGATCGGTTACTGACTGATCTGGACAATAGATAATCCGATTGATTCCCGATTACGCGGCTTGACCGGCTACTAATTGTGCGCACTTAAAATTACTACTATGACCATCCTGTATATTTGTCGCAGTGTTATTGTAAAAGCCGTGATAGTATAATTTCACTACAATAGTACTAGTAGTTTATTTTTTATTTTTTTTATAGTTACGAGTAGCAGGGACTGTATCAATTTTCTCCATTTTATAGAATATCACGGAAGAATCTTAGTTATAGCCATAGCTAAGTTTAATATAATTTAATTCCATTTTCTCGTATTCCGTACCCGTTGGAATTTATACCAAAAGTCTTAGCGGATGCCTGTCTACGCTCCCTAAAGAACCTCAATTCAAAACTTTAAATTCCTAAACCCAGATGTTTAGGGCCATGCAGCCACTAAGTAGCATTATAATTTATATGTATATAGATAAACCGTTGTTTTTTTTATATATTCACCTGTCACCAGAGACTTTTTATTCCTATAATGGAACGCTTGTTAGTTTGATAACAACTTTGCATTGCCTTCGTCACTGATATAGAAGTCGTTGTATCCAAATGTATAAAGTATCCGTTTCTTCAATTTCATGAGACAATGTAAAATGTTTCCCCAAACGTGTTGTTTTTGAGTGTTGATCGATCATAAAGTTTGTCGATGTTTATCGTTTTGATGCATCGGTGTCACTCCCCTAACAGACAACTGTGTTTTAAAACTTGAAAAGTTACGTTATCTTAAAATTTTTACGTTTTATATTAAATCTGCTTTGCGCCGCATTTCAATTCCTCAAACCAACTAAACTAACTTCGCTTAACCAACTAAACCGACGTTAAATGTATTTACATGAAGTTTTATGACTGTCAGTGACTGTTCATAAGTAATCACAGACTCTATTGTTTTGGGGATACAAAAGATTACGTTCACCTCAGTTCCAAGCGTGACTTTTTTAAAATATGATGTTCACTTGTCAAATTATTCCCGTTCCTCGTAAAACTAGGGCTATGCGATTAAATATTGTTTCAATTTGAGGCTTTATTTCATAAGCCTATTTAAATATTGGAACAATTGACTCGTGGCAGAACGGGCTGTTATCTTTACCTTGAAAAATATGGCGTCTAATGTTGACAGATGAGCGCGCATTTTCATGGCGCCACTGTTGCAGAGATTTACTGTTGCTCCAACGGCCATATTGTCTCGCTTTTGTTTTTAACTCGTTCCGAATTCAAAATAAATGAGCGCAGCTACTGATTTAAATGTCAATACCCACTTAATGCGGTTAGGCAGGTGTTTTTGTTTCTGCTCAAATAAGTGGTTGGCGCGTTGCGCAGTGGTGTTCACGCTTTGTTTGGCTCACACTTTTAACTGTTGTGCTGTGATTCATGATGAGGTAATAGCATTGTTATTATTACCGGTGTCTAGAACTTCGAAGAGCTATAGCCCGTGTTTAAAACAGATAACGAGGTCTCACCGAAGGCTCTTTTGTAAAGCAAATCGGGTAGCATAAATAATGGCGTAAATGTAAATAAATCTAATTACCACATGTGTCTTTGCAGGTATTCAAATTGGATTCGCTATCAAATAGATTCACACCCATGTTCGTTTGCAATAATACTAAGAATTGTGATATCTTCAGATTTGCCTGTGATTTCTATCACGTGGACATAGGGTCGATTTTGCTAAAGTAATAATTTTGCGAAATGTAAGTGAGAAGACGCGAGATTTCGTGTCGCAGCGCCACAAATCGCGGGCGATATAAATAAGGCGGCGGTCACACGCGGCGACCCTATTACACGTTTGATAAACGGGCTTTTGCTGATTGCACCGGTGTGAGCTTGACTTTGTAATCGATTCCAATGTTTTTGGGAATGCAAACCAGTGACAACACTGTAAAAAGTTAATTGGATTCCTGTGGCGATCACACCGCAGGAAGTTAAAAAACAACTTTGACCACAATTAAATGGGATTTGGTTTAAGATAAAATGATGTATCAACAGTATTTCAATTGTAAACTTTAGAAGCATTAATTCTAGGAGATAAGTAGAAAAGAAATCTGTTTAACACAAGACAATCGCGCAGTGAGACCGCCCGCTGGTCGAAAATACTGGAGCAGCAATACATCTAATTCGACGCATCGCAAGTGTCCTGCAGACAGCAGCGACCGCTGGGTTTATGTTCCGTTGCGAATGGCGTTGATTTAATGCTGTCGATATTTTTTGTCTGGAGACAGCGCTCTTTGTATCACTGTGCGTTTTGTCTCGACGCGACGGCGTTGACTGATAGCTTGTTAGACGCTATGAAACCCGAGGCAGACTATTTGTTACTTAAAATTAATATTATTGTTGTTTTTAGAAGTATTATTTGCAAGATGATGTGCAAATATATGCAGTTGTAACCAGTAGACGAATGACATCACAATGTTCAGTCGACGTGATTGTTTAAATTTTAAAAACATGTGGAACAAAAGGGAACAACTGATGGTGATATAAGTAAGTAAGTAAGACAATATTATGTTTTACGCTGTTAAATTAAAAACCACGGACAAACAGTGATAAATTGCTGTGATACACAGACGAGGCATCGCAATTAATGCATAGTACCTACGTAAGAAAAATGAAGATAAATAATTGACTTCTACGTTACGCTTTATTCCGCCATCACATTTTACAATGGCGCTATTGTCTGGTAAAACTAGTAACAAAGCAAACAAGAAGCATGCAGATCAATTATCTCATACATTTGTACAGTTTTTACAAATCCCAGAATTAGTGTCGGCACTGTGGAGCTGGGTGCCTGCTGAAGCGAATTTCACGCGCTAATGGCATCGTTATGGCTGTTCTTGGCACTTCGACCCATTGTGCTCGCTCCCGAAACGTTACTACTGTTTTTCCTGTGAATAGTAATGAGCGTGACAGTGTGCAAGTGTAGTTTTAAAACGTTATGCGCTCTGGGTGGTCAGTGAAGTTTGTTTGGTAAAGAGAAGTGAATTATATATGCGCTACTGTACAAAGTGCTCATTGCATTTGATAGGCAGTTAGGTTCGTCTACATAAAAAATACTCAAATACAATGTACTTAGGCACATACAATTAATAACATAGGTAGGTACTTAAATACAAATATACGGTTAAAGAGCCTGCTTCACATGATAAAAATCAGTGAGGCTCGGGTTCGAATCCTGGCATGTGACAATGAGTTTTTCAAAAACTTACAAACATACACTGGACTGCAAAGAAAAAGGGTCGGTTAGAAAATCTTCAATATCTTCAAAAGTACTTGACCTAGCTTTATGAAATAAAGACTAAATTAAAGAATATTTTAATGTGCTTAAATTAAAATAAAAAAAATATATCAAAGGTTTGAAACCTTTTATCTACTATATAAAAATAAGTCGGGTTTTCCTTCCTGACGATTTAACTCCAGAACTGACGAACCGATTTCCATGGTTTTGCATTCGTTGGAAAGGTCTAGGGCTCCGCAAGGTTTATAACAAAGAAAATTCAGCATTGCACCCGTGCGAAGCCGGGGCGGGTCGCTAGTTTTTAATAAATTTAAAATAAATAAATATGCGTAGTTTTTTCAGTATTTTCGTAAATGTTTGATGATGAAGATTGGTTAAAGATGTCCTTTTTCCACGTACTTTAGTACTTTGTGTTGCCTCTTCGAGCTCGCAATACTGCTGTTATGTGATTTGGCATACTTTTTACCAGGTTTTTGGAGGCGATGCTGAGGAATATTTTGCCATTCCTCTATTAGAGCTTCTTTCATTTCACGTAGCGTGATTCGTCCCAATTCGTCCCGTCGGGGCTGCGTGCTGGCAACTACATGTGTGTGATACAGACTTCTTGAAAATAGGCAAACACTATCTGAACTGTATGCGGGCGGGCATTGTATTGCATAAAAACGGCATTTTCGCCCATGTCCACTAAAATCTACCAACGTAGTCATTTTAGAACTTCAGTGACATTTCTTTCTGCAGTTAAAGATCCATTTTCTATCACCACTAGCTCAGTGCGGCTTTCGGAAGAAATTCCAGCCCATACGTGAACAGAGCCTCCGCCGTATGGTACTTTTTCTTCTATACAGGCTTGGTTATGGCGTTCTCCGGTCTTCTGTACACTCTTTTCCTTCCGTCGTGCTTGCCTAAACATAATATAAACTTGTCTGAAAACATAACTCTTGACCAGTCATTCAGAGTCCAATTCTCGTGTACTCTACTATAACTCAACCTTGAGTTTCTGTGGTGTCTTTCTAGTTTTGGGACATTTGCAGATCTTAATGGATTTAAATTTGCTTCAGCTAGACGCCGCCTTACTGTAGTCGTACTCAGATTGTTTCCTCCAGCTCATAAATGATGATTTTTTACTTCAACAGCAATAAGAAAGCGATTTCTCATAATTATTTACCTACGTGAACCTTTTTTACTTGTTCATGGTCTTCGAAGATTGGATCCAGTTTTATGGAAACGCTGGAGTACTCGCTGAACTGTAGAAAGAGTCACACCAACAGTTCTCGCTGTATTTAGTTGACTGTGCCCATCTTCAAGCATTGTCAGGATCCTGGGTACATTCTTCAGTCGATAACGACATGATGACTTCGGAATAATAACATTTATAAAGCCGAGACACCATATTTATAATTTGTTTATTGCAAAACTAAAAAAAAAACGCCAAACAATTGATTTGAATTTTTTGGTAATACGTTCAAAATTGACCATTATTTTACATTTAAAGTTTTTTATACAATTATCAAAAATAAATGAAAAGCTTTTTTATATTATTTTATGTGGCATTAAATATTCTTCAATTTAGTTTTTATTTCATAATGCTAGGTCAGCTACTTTTGAAGATATTGAAGATTTTCTAACCGACCCTTTTTCTTTTGCGGTCCAGTGTATTTATCACTAGCTCGACGGTTAAGGAAAACATCGTGAGGAAACCCGCAGGTCCTAGAATTAAATCTGAGACATGTCATAAAAGTCCCGGTCCAAGCGATGGGCTCACCACCTATCACGTTTAAGGGTCCAAAGAATATGTCGTGAAAAGTGGGTATATCCAGAAATGGAATACCTCTGCTTACCTCCTAGGGGATAAAAAAGGCGTGAGATTATTAATACTTGTACTACTACTTAGATACAAATCTACGTCCCAGAAGTAGGCAACTTATAGAAAACACTAAATCTAACATTTATGACCATAGGTGGTGTTCAGAAAATCTATAGAGGGTGGTATAATAATAAATGAAAAATACTATAGAGATCTGAGTTAGTAGAGCGGTAAGAAGATATTATTTTAAACAAATATGTCCTACAAAATCCCCCCCAGAATGCCCCTTGTTTTGTAAAATACTTCAAAGTAGAAAAATCTGCTTGCAACATTATGAAAATACTGGTAACCCTTCTAACATTTATTTTTGTACAAGGAATCAAAAAAACTTAAATCCAGAGTTGGAAAAAGAAATATTTAAAATAAATAAATATTTTTTTGCACATACGTAGCGATTGATGAACTACCCGAAAGAGATAGCGCTTTACTTTTTTTCTTACTCTTATCTGTAATTAGCGTTTATGCGGAAACGAAATAAAACAGTTATTTTTATTAGGTTGTCGGTCTGTCACTCTGCCAATGTCAATATGACATTTCATCTGCATGGAGCACAGAACACTATAACTCCTCACAACGAAACAAACACACCACTATATATTTGACTAACAAAAAAAATATTTAATAATTCAGGGAATACTAAATAATCACGAGAATTCGGTTAGCCTAATTGAACACGTAACTAAATAATTATTTTAAATCATTTTGGGTTCATATACCAAAAGGGTGACGTTCGTTTCTCAGTGACCTAAACCCTCATGTATTACCTACTAAATTTTTCAAACATATTGAGGCATTTTAAAATATTTCATTGTGTTATCAAATAGCCCAGTAAATGAGCTTTACAATGATATTATATACTACTCTGTCAAGAAAGGACCGGGAAAAGGTCATTATCACACAAAATGTTAGATAATTATACTTCCAAATTTATTTTATCACCTTCAAAGTATGCTCCTTCAGAAATGATATAGGTACTTAGGCCAACAAATAGTCCAATCATCGAAACAGTTTTTAAACGCTTTTTCCGAAATTGAGTTCAGTTCTTGCCGCGAATTCGGTTTTGGATCAGTTTTAAGGTGCATGTCAAACTCGTAAACCCACATCTCCTCACCAGTAACAATGCATTTCATGAGTTTTGGGTCAGAATTGACTCGTTCTAGCATGTCCTCGGCGACTCTTATGCGGTTGAGTTTTTGGAAAAAAATCAAGTTTTTTGGGACTAGTCGAGCGGCAACATGTTCCATACCCAAGTTATTGTCTAAAATAGTACGGGTCAACTCTTGAGACACAGAAAGATCAGCGGCTATCTCTCTCAAACTTGAATGAGGATTTTTAAGTCTATCTTCGTTTCTCAAAATTCAGAGAATTGAGATAAATCTTATACTCGTGCCTAATCCTCGATATTATTATCCCCTAGCATACAAATATACCTACTACATATTAGTTTTCATAACCACTTTTCACTAGGGAAGGATATGTACAGTAAGTAGGTATACTTATTACCTAAATCATTGGTTTACCTTCTTCACTTACAATGCTGCAAGCATGTAAATTGGTGCACACAGAATGTTAGAAACGCAACATGTCTGATGTAACAATGATACTTTTCAAAAAACTATGTAAAAACTCTTTGAATAATTACCGTTAGGCTTCCGGCGCATATTGTACACTTGTTATGTGTTCGCGGAAAGCTGCGGGGCGTAAGTGATTGTTGCACAGTGGTTGGTTTTGTTGTCTGTATCGGCAGATGGTATCGTCACAACTAAGTATAACGATATTTTCATATATTATTCTATTGGTTAGATAGTACTGACTTAGGAGTTTTAAGACAGACCAATTGTATGGTTTCTATTATTGACTGATTGGGCAAGATATTAGTTAGTAATTAATAAATTATATTAATTTAAAACATAAAACAATAATATGAATTATAAATATACATTCACACTTCATAAGAGGCTGGGAGAGGTAGGTATACATTTTTAGAAGTACTGTTAAGTTATGAGAATAACATGCATGTACTGTACTTAAAAATACTATATACTAGCGACTCGCCCCGGCTTCACACGAATGCAATGCTAATACTAAAACCTTCCTCTTGAATCACTCTGTCTATTAAAAAAAACCGCATCAAAATCCGTTGCGTAGTTTTAAAGATTTAAGCATACAAAGGAACATAGGGATATAGGGATATAGGGACAGAGAAACTTTGTTTTATACTATGTAGTGATGTATAAACGTATTCTTGTTTGTCAGACAGCGCGATCCGTATTTTTTACGTTCTCTTTAACGATTACGACTAAGCGTTATCTTTAAAGTGATTCCAAAACAACAGTTACGCTGGCATTGTCATTTCATCTACTGTCCGGCTGTGATTAATGGGACCCTCGAACGGAAGCCAAATACTTGCGAAAGTCAACATTGTGCCATTAGATAATTACTCGTTTTGGCGGCATTTCGCCGAATAGATCACATGCGCCCGCGCGCCGGCTTTGCGAAAAAACGCGACGATAGTTAGCCATTCACCCCGCCGAGAATCACGGACAAAAATAATAAAAACATCACAGTCAAAATATATGTTGGTGTTACAAAAAAAAATGAAAAAGGAACGTTGACTTTCTGTCCACTTTGTGATATGCCGCGATTCACTGCCCAATGTAATTCCCAAAACTATTTTCGACTCTAACACCGTCGCCACAACCTTATTTTTGAATGTGCAAGGTGGGAGTTGAAACTGTTTTTTCAAGTTGGATCGATGTCGGGGCGGGGCCCGTCCCGAATGGAAACATTTGCCAATATTATCGTGAAAGGACTGAACAGATGAAATAATTTATTTCCCGATGTCGCTTTGTGTCCAAAACTTTGAGCCTTTGTGAGTTTTTTGCGGCGGTCGCTTTGGAGCCTCGTGTGGTGCAGACATCTCTATTATCCCTTTAAGAAAAAGAACACCGACATTTCTATTCCGTGGTTCCTTAATTTTGGTTCGATATTCTTTAGGATAGAATTCTTTATTTTGTGCAATTAGCTGGCTGTTACGTCGTTTTGCGTGTGTTGTGTGACGTTTTTAGTAGATGCGTGTTGATGACAATAGTATTAGAGAGCCAGTAAGTGATCCGGCGGTTTTGTGCAAGCGGCGGACTGCGTAAGCGCAGCTATTGACTTTGATTTATGTTAAATAAACTTGGACATAAAGCAGATTATGTCTCAAAGGAATTAATTTTCAGTATAGCCGAATACAATAGCTTATGTGATTGTATTTAATTATATTATAGAAGTTTAATGTTTTTCGCTATTGATACCTCCGTAATCTGTATATTACTGTAGCCTATATTGACATTGAAAAACTTAATAAAGATTTAAGACAGACCTGCTGGCTGGCTCTGTTGCTAGTGCCCTATCTTCTGAGTCAGAGGATAAAATTGCTTACACACGTACTTACGTATGTACAAGCTTTATCTAGTTTGGATGATGGGTTGGTGTCTCACATAAAAAACACTGTTGTAAGCCGAGAACTCAACATTAACGGTCCCGAGGGCATCCTCTTCAGTCGCTAACTTGCCGAGTTTACCCCTTGTCGTTAGGTAAAGTTATTACCTCTCAAGGGAGTAAATCTTAGTTGATGACAACATCAACTTATTTTAGGTACTTTCTGGTTTATTCTTTAGCAAATACATACTGTCATTGAATAGCATATTATTATTGCTCTACCAAAATTTCTCTAGACAAATAAGACAAATAATTATAACCCCTGTGGTTCCCTCGTGGTGTGGTGTAGTGTGCTTTGTTTGTGTAAAAAAATAAACCATAACGAATAGCAATGATTGCAACAACGTTACGCCGATAGCTTTACCAATTCTGAGGCTCAAATGCCCCATTGTGCCGCACAAATTATACTTTTACGACTCCTTATATTTGTTTCAAAGGAACTACTAAATGGCGTTCATTACTTGGCACGCAGAATGCGCCGTTATGGCATCAAAACCACTTCTCAATAGCGTTTAATGCACCATCATCGGTTTATGGCCGGCATTGTGCCCACCATGACAGCCACGAACAACGAGCCTAGCCACTAACACTGTAAACAATCGACTTATTTATTGTTTTACAGCAGCCATATAACTTCGTCACCCGAGAAAGAGGGCTAATAATTTTCAAAATGCACCCGCAATAAAACCATCAGGACAGTGGGACGCGGCCACAGAGCGTCGGACAAAAAGAGCACTGAATAGATTTGGCACGCTCTGCCTGCAACGTACAGCGATCGGCTTTATCCCGCGTGATGAATGTGCGGAAGTCAAACCGAGTCCCTTACAACTTAATAATAACGATAAACACCGGGCCCCTATTTAAATAAATGTTTCGCAACATTAGCGGCCATTTTGCGAAAGCTGAACGCGGTTCGATTGTACAAAATCAAACGTTGGATTAGAGGAATGTTTGCCAAACTTAATTGTTGTGTTGACTATGATAAATTGACGGGTGTAACTATTTGAAGTTTACTTTGAATCCGTTAAATAAATGTACAGTATAGCAAATAATTATCGATTGCACAAACATTTCTAAGATCGTTACAATAATTATTATGTATGCATTGTCGATTAACCTACTATTTTCTAATATTTCTTAAATAGGTAGACACATCTTTGTTTCCGTGAAGACTGATTAAAATTTATACAGTGCCTACATACATCTAGTTCATATTGGTTTACTTTGGTTTAATAAAGATCCATTTCAGTGCCACTGGATTGTAACACTGAATAGAAAATAAATTATATGTATTCATGTTTCTCTCTATATGAAATACTATATTGCTAAAAAAACACACAAAGTTTTAAAACCATGCTATAGGGAGCATCCCGGAGTAATTTTAATTCACTGATCTGAACATTTATCGTTTCATGCACATTTTTAGACGCTCGATTTAAGCCATCTCCTGACAATAAGGAACTGTAACACGCAGATGTCATGCATTTATTATTAATAATGGCACCGCCGACGTTTACCACAATAACCGCTATTGCAATAACAAACACATCTACGTGATAAATGATAATATTTTATGGCATTCGCCCTCAATACATGACGCTTATGTCTTCATTTTTGCAAACATTGTTTTTTGTCACCCTCGAAAATGTACCCTTGTAATATAAATATAAAGTTTGATTTCTATTGTGCAGTCATACAGCCGTTAGGGATTGGGCATGGGGTGTACGGATCGCTTTGATGTTGTTCAATCGCACGTAGCAAATTGTCGATATGCGTTGTAGTCATTAGCGGCGCGTTTTTGTCCGTGAGCGGGACCATTCTGGCTCACTGTGCGGCCGTACAGTGCTCCACATTAACAATAGTTTTACTTGAATTGAAATTCTTAAAAAGGAGGCTTCACTGTTGTGGCGGCCTGTATAAATCTGTGAGTTTTAAGACTCAGTGAAGTGTAGAGTTATCGTAAAGCATGCATTAGATATTGCTAGTAAAAGTTAGGCTTGTTCACATGTCGATGCCATATTGGATCTATTCAAATGTCTCCGAAGTTTATGAGTAGGTACACAGGCTTTATAGCTAGATGACTGTACTAAACACTGCAATAAACAGAACTAAAAGAACGCCATAAATCTCAAAGGTGTTTCAAGACATGTATTTGTAAATGATATCGATTTGCTGTTTGATTATTTAATTTTCCAAAGTATGAGTCCAAAAATGTAATGGTGGGTGGGTAGAAAATGGGTATTTCCAGGAATTAAATACCTCTGCCGACCCCATCGGGAACAAAAGCGTAAACATATTTTTATTATTTTAAAAGTCTAAGTCAAAATCCAAGTGGTTCAGAGTAGGTAAGTATATTGAATAAAATGCATAAGAAAAAGAAGAAGATCTTTAAGAAGAGCCAGAATATGGTAAAAAAAAGCACGTCTGGCTGTACATGATGGAGTGTTAGCACCTACGTTGATGTATGGCAGTGAGTGTTGGGTATGGCAGAAGAAACATTACAGTAGAATAAATGCAGTCGAAATGCGCGCGTTAAGAAGCATTATTGAAGTACGATTGACAGATAGAGTGAAGAATAGTGTGATTCGAGAGCGTTGCGGATTGAAAGATGATATAGTGACTAGGATTGAAAGAGGAATTCTGAGGTGGTTTGGTCACATTGAGCGGATGAATGAAAGTCGTTTAACGAGCCAAATATACAAGAGTGTTGTGAATGGACGAGTCGGTAGAGGACGACCTACATCGACCAGATCGGCGATGTGTTGAAGAAAAGTCAGATAAAGAGTACCCGAAACCGACGAGCATGCATGAGTCGTTTAATGGATGTGGAGGAAAAACGAGAAATCTGCCAGATTCGTAGCAAGTGGCAGTCTATTGTCTCTGCCTACCCTAATGGGAAATAGGCGTGAGATTATGTATGTGTATGTATGCATAAGAAAATAATTCCTATTTTTATATATAATTTAAAACTTAATATTTGATTGCTACAGTCAGTTACCACCAGTTATTTGATCTCGAAATTCGAGTCCGCATTATTAGTTAACAAAATCTCCATCAAATTGGGAATCTCGTGTTCCCACATGCCCTGTGAATAGAAAACACGATCACGCATTAAACAACCAACCCAGTTTACAATGCGACCTTACTGAACCTTATTGTAAATTCTTAGGGACTAAATTTGTAAATTTTGGCCAGAATCCTGTGCCGTTTGGCACAGTGGGTCACACAATAGCGGTCCCCTGTTAGAATCACAATCGGGGCTAATGTTGATAGATAATATTGTTACAAGCGATGTACTCTGTTTACAAATTTCGAATCTGTCACATCTGCATTTATGTGCGAATGTGTTTAATGTGACAAAGAATTTTGGTTTTGGATTTAGGTACACTTTAGGAGTCTGCGGTCTTTTATTGTGCTTTTGAAGAAAGGTTAGCTTATTTAGATCGTTTTATTTTCGTGCTATTTCCAACTAGTGAAGTGCGATTTTTATTCAATTATTTACGGAATGAAATTACAATTTGTTTGCCAATCCTTACGCTATGTTATCTTTTTTATCATTAAGTCTATTTAACCGGACAAAAGTAATATGATATTATAACATAATAACTTTATGAATTGAGTAATGCTAAAAGATATTTCAGCGGTTCTGACTTTTTTTATGGAATCACTCGGGTTAGGTAAACAGCCCGCAATGCCCACCAAAGTACCGACTATTGTGTGATCATTTGAGTAAGTTATTTATTGTTGTTGTAGCTAGTGTTGTTCGACATGTTTTATATTGATCAACGGGACATATACCTAGTCTTATTGAATTTCACGACATGGTCGGTCATGTGCGTCGCCAAATCCTAAACTGGTAAAATCTTTATATTAAACTAGCGACCCGCCCGGCTTTGCACGGGTGCAATGCTAATACTAAAACCTTCCTCTTGAATCACTCTATCTATTAAAAAAAACCGCATCAAAATCCGTTGCGTAGTTTTAAAGATTTAAGCATACAAAGGGACATAAGGACATAGGGATATAGGGACAGAGAAAGCGACTTTGTTTTATACTATGTAGTGATTATTAGGAAATAGATAATTGGACAAAACAGAAATTAACAAAAATGACAGAAAATATTATATTTTATTATTTTTAATAACCAAAAGAGGAGAGCTAACGTGAACTATCACCTACTAGATTTTTAATACCTACTCAAAATAAAAGATTCGGAAAATTTATTATTAGTTAATGCTAACCTCCTGGGCTACTTGTAATTCAAGATAATATATTTTTGTGTCCCTCTAAATACGGTCAATTTTACATTCCCGTAAACGGGATAATCTTTCAGGCTCTGGAGGCAACACTAGTCGGCCACCCCGTAGCCGCGTGCGCCCGGCCGCGCTAATCGCCGCTAAAACAGCGGATTTGCGCATTCATCCACACCGGTGTTGAATGCAAACGAAACAAACTTCCCAAATATTCGGTGCCTCAAAGCGAGTATTTAGGAGCCGCCGACATGCTGAATTACACATTAACAATTCTGTTGTTTGCTAAACATACGTCGTTACAGTTAGGTACAAGCGACCGCCCACATCTTTCTGTCTGTTTGAGGCTGATTTTCAACAAACAAAGAATACTTAAAGCTTTTATTATAAAGTTTAATAAAAAATATTTACAGATTAAAAAAGTCCTCGAAAGAGGAACCATACCTATGGCAAAGTACCCAAAAGACTAACTAGCTGCTTTAGTCTCTGGATAGCCAGTCTTATTTATTGTCAGATATAACTAGATAATATAGATAGCCAAGATTTACCCCAAACGGTAATCATCAGAAATTTTGGGGCCTTGGACAAATCCAGTCTAAAATACAATAGAATAACACTTTATTGTACACCAAAAACATATACTTAGTATGGATTAGATATAAACATTAATTAAAGTAATGGACGGTCTTATTAAAATTATACAATCGGGGGTTATCCTCTGTAATAATTCATAAAATTATCTAATAAATAAATAACCCACTCCTTATCCATGTACCTATTACATTTCTTCAATATATTCTTTGGACCCCTTTACGTGAGCCCACCGTCGGACCGGGTCTGTTACACATGCCGCAAAATTAATTCTGGTTAACCTGCGGGTTTTCTCACGATGTTTTCCATCACCATCGAGGTATTGATAAATACCCATAAGTTTAATTGAAAAATTCATTATCTATCGTACATGCCAGGATCTCTTAAATCTCGCCTCACGAACGAGAAGCGGACTCTTTAACTGCTGCTATCACTGCTATTCATTCATAATAATTCATATCTTTATGATATGCCACTTTTTTTTAAAGTGAAAGGGCTTCACGGCTTGTTGTGCCCAAATTAATAGCTAGGACCATCACCCGGCGTGCCCCGCTCGGTTGCCGCGACAAACGGCAGCTGTCCCCACCCACTTCGCTCGTTATTTTGACAAATTACATAAAAGGAATGTTTTAACATCCTCTACACTAATTATAAGGGTTACTATAGCCACAGAATCCCTAAAATAGGTGAGTATATTCCTACAGACCTCATTAACACCTCCACTAGATTGATGACGTCAAATATTTTCATTCGCCGGCGTCTGGGAGGTCCGACTTCAAAGCCCATGCTCGGGATTAACATGACAAATTACATGAAAATATTAACACGTGTTCTTTTCGTGGAAGCTTGCTGCCAAATGGTATAGTTTGGAAATCAAGCGCAAAAATGAAGATCTACCTCCACGATCCCTACTATTAATATTAGAAATGCGGCAGTCTGTCTGTTTGTTTGTTACCTTTGTACGGGTGAACCGATCTTGATGAAATTTGGCAGGGCGATATAGGGCGCGATAGGTTGACACATTAAGGAAAGAATAGGCTACTTTTTATCCCAGAACGCGGACGAAGTCGCGGTAAAAAGCTGTTGAAATTTTTGCTGATACGTTTTATCATAAACATTATCTAATGTTTATGATAAAATCCATTTATATATAATTAAACATAATAGAAGACAAATAATTATACAGGTTGCTGCAATACTTACCTTAAAAAGTGCTACAAGGTTGTGCCGTTGTTGTAGAGGGGTCCGGCGGAGCAGCACTGATATGGCTTGAATGTACAGTACTTATATAGTACTTATATTGTATATTTATATTTGTACACTGCTAGTTTTTTTTCATCTAAATGAAATAATTTTAGTAGGCATCTTCTTGCATTGCATTCAATCTCGACTTTAACGATGTTAAATGGTGTTTCAGGAATTTTGGGAAACTAGAAACTTTGGGACAAAATATATTTTAGGACACACTATAGTTAGAGATAGTAATAGTGTTCTGTGGATATGCATAAGTAAATTTTGCCATTTGTCAATGACTTTGAACTTTTTATGCTTTGAGTTCCAATTTAGAATGTCCAAAAAAGTTTACCCATTGTTTTTCTCTTGAAAAAGTTTAGTTAGAGATAGTAATAGTGTTCTGTGGATACTATGGATAAGTAAATTTTGCCATTTGTCAATGACTTTGAACTTTTTATGCTTTGAGTTCCAATTTAGAATGTCCAAAAAAGTTTACCCATTGTTTTTCTCTTGAAAAAGTTTTATTCCGAATGCTAAAAAGATCCCGTTGACAAGCGAGCACATGTTGCTATTAGAGAAAAGTATAAATAGTCGATTATCTGGATGGAATTATGCGTGATTTACGGTTAAACTGTTTTTACGATGCCACCCGCGTTGAGTGGCTGGCCCGATAGCGGTGAAACATTTCGCTAAGTGTTTGCTCTCGAACAAGCATCTCTGGTCTAAACTATTAGGGGTCTGTAGAGGATTGAGTGAAGTCAACTCAAAACTAAATACAAAGGATTTCGAAGAGGAGGTTAAATAATTAGTTGAATAGCATAAATTCGAATGTTGTTGTCTAGCAAATAGAGAACAATAAGAGTCATTCGAAGATAAAATTTACCATTACTGAAAATGAGAGCCCGGTGGTGTAACTGCAGTTAGTATACCGAATGATGAGTAAAGTATGAAATCAACTGTAGGTACTCGTAAGTTGCTACACAATGATGATTGACTACTACTGGTTTCTAACAATGGATTAATGTAGATAAGCTATTATAGACAGAAAATAGAATGCCAAGGTACAAGGGTTACCTACATATCATAATAGACTGTTTTGCAGATGAAAGATTTTTTTCTGTGGCACACTCTTTTTAGCTACGGAACCAATCAACTTTATCTGCAATTTTTTCGGACAGGGTGCACGTGTGGGTGGCGGTTTTTTAGCGGCGCCGTGTGTGTTTACGCTTATCGCCAGTTAAATTGGTGTTTTACTAAAGTGACGGCTCGAATTTGGCCCTATTTCTTTTTAGCGGCCGTTTCGCGTAAGAGGGTAGCTGCTGGTTGCTCTAGAACTCCAGTCGGTCTTGCGATGGGCCCAACATGAAAGCGGTCGCGATCCACACGGTGTGTCTTCCTTCTGTGGGACATTAATTCCTGTCCCGGATCGCGGAAGCTTCCCGCTTTTCCCCCTTTGTGTTCGTTTACACTCATATTATCAACTCGGAAACCAATCGTCACCGCTTCGCCTATCTTGCTCAAGTTTGGCCCTGGGGCTGTGACTGAGCTGGTTAGTGTGCATTGTAGTAGAGAATTTCATACACAGAATACTAAATGGCTCTAGTGAAGGCGGTGCCGATCCGTTTCCGAGTTGATATGCGACAGTGTGCGACAACCTTTACCATTCAAGCCGCAACGATCGCAACATTTGGCGAATTCTCGCTTTAATACCCAAATATCACCAGACCGATCAGCGACTCATTAGCGACCGCCGTGTCGAATGCCCAAAAAAATAACGCTTACGGCGGAAACACGGCACTTGTGGAGCCCCGAGCATTCCTCGCGAGTTTGATATTTATAAATTATAGAGGTGACAGAATGAAAAGTGTTGGAGGCGTATGAAGGTGTAAGGACGATGTGCCAGCGTGTTCTCCACAGACTACGACCAAGTCAATGCCTCTTCATTTTAGGGCTTCTGCCATCTTTTTAATACTGTTTGATGGGCTGGTGTATTACGTCAGGTTCAGGAAAAAATCCAAAATTGTTCAGTTAGTCGACTGTATTGAAATCCTAAAACCTATTGAAAGCCTGCAAGTATGTTCTGTATCGAAAGTAGATAATTTACGTGATAGGTTTGACTAGACTTACCGACCCGATACAGGCGAATCCTTCCATACAACAAACGAATAGTTTTGCTATGAGTTCAGTGCGTAGATCGTTGAAGGGAATTTCTACGTATACCGTAGTTCGAAGTTCCTATTCCGTACCCTCTGGCTGAAGTGGCTGATAAGAATTAAGTATTCCATATTGTGGTCGTGGTCTCTATGCTACTCAGGCCGGAAATTGTGACGAAGTTAGTTTACTCGTTGTTAAAGTTACCTTGAGCACCCTTCTTTGCACATCTCAATTTCGTCCTTAATAAGGAAGGCGACCGCTGTGGGTGGCTCCAATTAGTGCCGGCCTCAGTTGGGTCGGGATGGCTTACCCGCGCCGCCCCAGTGCCCATGCGTGTGGGGCATTTGGGGTAAGCAGAGGCGATTTGCACTTTAAGATTCTTTCGTATAGGGCAAGTAAAAAGTAGTTATTTTATTAGTAGCTCGATGGTAAAGGCAAACATTGTGAGGAAATCCTCAGGCCATAAGATTGGTTCTGAGGCATGTGTAGAACTACGGCGGCGACGGCGTCATCTATTACGTTTTGTATGCACACTGGTAAATAGTAAATATACTTCCAAAAATGGAATAACTTCCGATATATTATGGTCGATATTTAATTTACCTTGCTACCACAAGAAAGCTGCTAAAATTGCAATCCAAAATTTATAACCTAGTGGTCATGAGTTTAGTGTGATACATTCGAATGACAGCTCACGTTTGTACTAACTGAACTGACTCTTGATATCAAAGTTATCTGAAAATATTCCCAATGGCCCCTCTATAATTTATTTTACATTAAAATCTATTTGCTTGCTACGTATGCCAAAGTCTTTGAGTTACAAGCCGGTTATATATTGGCATCAGAATTCAGTATGTCCTGACTATAGAGGATTCGATCCCGGTTGATTTTTCTAATCCTGGGATTTCGGGGTTATCTAAAGTTAATCCCGGGATCCCGGGATAGTCCCGGGATTGTATTGGTAATAGAAAGTGGTAATAAAAAGACAGTAAAACATATAAAAAAAAATTTCATATCTCCGGGCGGAAAGCGTTAACATTCGGCCCTCTGCGCTAAACGAAATTGCCGCTTTTCGCCTCTATCGAGCTGAAAAAAGTATACACACCTCGGGAAGTAAAAAAGAAAGCCTTGTTAGGACATAGAATATTTAAGTTTTAAATTTTGAAAAAGGCGGTTAAACAAAATTATACTTTCTTCTTATAAAATAAACAAACTGAGCCTAGTTTGTTCTGTAAATAATTTATGAAACTAAAAATAAACTTCAAAAAATCTACTTCTTTAGACTTATTTAGATAAACTATAAAAAAAATGCTAAAGAGATCAATGTTTATAGGTTCTGTAAATGTAAATTATCAATACCGAAAATCCCGGGATTCATTAAATTTGATCCCGAAATTTTCGGGACTAAAATATGACCGGGATCCCGGGATCGAATCCTCTAGTCCTGACCTTACAGAAGGAGGATCAGCAATTTGTCATAGTCCATACAATTCGTTCTATTTGCCCTTTTTGTTTCCAAATTTTGCTTTTTCTTGCACCTTACGCCATCCTCCATCTCGGACTCTCCCTCCTCAACCTCTTTGAGGAGCACTCGCCAGTGAGAATGGACACTACATTAACTTGGCCAAGCATTAGGGGTCTAACTGTACGACAAACTCAAAATAAGCATACTGTTCTGTCAGTGACAAAGTCGGCAGCCAGCCGTTGGCTTCGTGCCCCAGATGTCGTTGAGACGGCCACGGGAAAAATCGTAGACGGGTTCTCAAACTATAGAGGTATAGACATTGTGTAAGGGACGTGGCGGTTGACCCATTTAAAGGCTTAGTCACTATTTTACTTTGCGTACTAATTCGGGTAATTTTTTCGCACTATTTAAGCACGCGGTTTCTGGTAAATATGTACTACGCTTACCATATAAAGGCGAATAACATTTTACCTACTTTATCATTGTTTGAGATTGTTACCAGTTATGTCAATTCTTGTATTTGTATGGTTTCTCGGGCAATGGAGTTTTCTGTGGTTATCCTAGTTTTCTTTGTAGATAATTTGTTATAAGATAAGATAAATAGATTTAGAACTATTATTTTTTAATTCCCTGCGCAAAAAGGAAAGGGATGTTTAATGTTTGACGTGTGTCTGTGGTTCTAATATGTCTGTCTGATGCGTAGCTAAATAAGTTTCTGAGGGAATACGGGAAGAAAATATTGCCTATGTTACTCAGTGATACTGATAATGTAGCTTTCCATTGGTGAAAGAATTTTTAAAATCGGTCTAGTCGTTTTTGAGTTTATTCACAACAAAGATACAAACATACAAAAATATAAACCTTTCCTCTTTATAATATTAGTGTATTTTCTTCCAACAAATATTTTTGCAAAGATCAAATAAAGTCGTTTTAAGGCAGCATGTTATGTGATCTTAAGCGCTTTTGAGGAATACGGTCTTAAAATGGGGGCATTTTCTCGAGGGTGCTACGCGGGCGAGTGTCGATTGTCGGATAATTGATATGATTGTCGAGGGGAGCGAGGGGCCAGGTGTCGGAGACTTGGCGATACTTTGGAGAATGCACTTGACTGTATTAGGGGTGTTAAATCTAGTTAGATCTAATTTAAATTGTAAGACAGATTTAAATAATGTTTAGGAGGGTTTATAAATGGAAAGGATTTGATCCGCTCTCGTGTAATAAAATATCTAAGTCTATATATGAAGTTCTGTTGTGTGTAGGTAGGTATTTAACTAACTTGTTCCACTTCTACACCAATTATAAATGAAATAAGTAGTTTAGGTATATATTTTATATATATTTTCTTACCCCTGAAACGATCTTGATCGGGCAGAGATTTTTTTGCAGCTAATATCTTGAGCAATTTTTATATCAAATCCTGAATGAAGTTTCAGTCATATTTTATTAGTATTGTCATACCTTATGAATTGTGGATAAAGCAATAAAAAATTCTTGCACTAAAAATGACGAAAAATTACATCATCACCAAGTGTCTCTTCATTTTAGATTTCTTTGTTCTTCCATTTGCCTAACGGACCCTAAAATATGTGTCAATTAAGACGTTAATGTCACAACTAATACAAAACACGTGTTAACAAGCTTCACTGGGGCTGAACTAGATACGTATAAACGTCGGTCCGTCTGTCTGTCCACACGTGGTAACACTTGAGGAGCGACGGTGCGGAACCCTTGCTTTCGCGTCCTGTTTTCCTCACTAACGTCTACAAATTTTTGCTCGTAATGTAGTAATGAGATATAAAGGTCCTGAATCATAAACCCGTTTTAGAAGATAAAATAATGTTGATTGTAAATAATTTAAAATAAATAAGCGAATTAAACCGTCGCGGTTATCGCCGCAGGTGCGATTTGGCACGCCACTCGCAGCGGATTATCCGCCTGTGTGGATGCGGCTTAATTAACATCTCCATGCAAAAGTTTCTTTTATTTTTCTTTTGTATTCGAACAACTATTCAAACCTCGTTTTTAAATTGCATCATTTTCTTTTTATTGGCATAATAAATATAGAACCGACAATAAAATTGAGGTTGTTTTACGAAATTGATAATGATTGTATGGAGGCATACATTTATTTAACGAACCCAACAATGACAAAACACATTCACCGCGAATAATGTTTCCAAATTATTTACAATTGGGCCGCGTGACGGGCCGCCATTATTATTAAAAAATAATTTCTAGTCTCTGGCGCAGGTGTTTGTGATTGGCCGTATAACAATAGCGCCTTACCTCAACATACCTAGCTTCAGCTTCTGAATAGGTTAAAACATAAAAACCGCGGGAGCGAAAAACAAGAGTATCTGTGACTAGGATTTGTTACTATGTAAGTACAAAAAATATTTATTCCATTACTAAGGGCGCGGGCGCCGGGCATACGTTCTTCTGCCACAGACATCAGCGCCACCTATCAGATCTAAACCATCCAGGGACCCACTCAAATATAGGTACACACAAAATTTCGACAGCCACAAAATCGGTCAACCCGTTTAGAAGTTAGGTGACAAACACACGTACGGAAGAATTATATTATAACTTATACTAGTATATCTGAAGATTTTGAAAACAATAACCGCAGCACGGGTTACATTTTCATGACCATAAACGCTAATAGAATAAAATGATCCATGTGACTTAGTGTAACAGTAAATATTATTAAAAAGTTTTTACAAAAAACTCGCAATGTTTAGCGACAGTTGCTGCATGGGTAACTATTAAAGAATGAAGACTGGGCTACTGTTACGAGTTTAGGTCCGCACTCGCTGCCGCTTCCGCGTCCTCGGTTACTAATTTTCGTCTCTAGGGCGAATAGAAAATTGAAAGGTTGTGAAACTGCGTATCAGAATTCGTCCGCAATTACGAGACTACTCAATTATTTTGCTGGCGCGAGGCTTATTAGTGCGAATGACGCGGTGTTCCGATAACCACAAAGAGCGGGCGGTCATAGAGGGGTCGTGTGAACGTTTCTACCTAATCAAATCATAGGTGAACTTCGTCACAAGCCGCACTACAACAATCGTAGCAAGAGAATGAGCTTACTTACTTATAGATGAAGGCATCGCATTTCATTCGTAAAAACGTGTTTTTATAGGTAAGTCCATACGACAAGCACAAAGATATATTACTTATGATGCCACTGTAGTAAAACTTAGATGTCTCGGTTTAGAACTTTGCATTAAAGTCTTCAGAACCGTCTAACATCAACCGTTACATAGCGGTCCATCCATACCCCAAGCACGATATCCTAGCCTGGCAGGAGATATTCACGATTTATTTATTTATTCAATAACAGTAATACTGTGTGTGAACTTAAATATAGGTATCTAACAAATAAGTATATAACAAATAATCACAAAAAAATAACTTTAGGAGCATCCCAATGTTATCCTGACTCATCAACAATCTCCTCTTTCTAGGAGGACTAATCTTTGATCGGCGCAGTCGCAGCCTGTCATTATGCGGCTTGCTCTGCGGCCTGTAATAAACATATCGTTTCACACACCGCGCACCCCCGAACAAAGCTATATTGTTCTCTATAAGGCCTACAGCCTGCAATAGGCTTATGGTATTGGGAGTTTACACATTATGGTAACGGTGCCGATACATCGATGTTGTGTAATATGATAACGCCCAATACTATAGATTTTAGGGGATTTAATATCTGAAGGTTCCGATACTGAGTTACCTACGATATTATATCTCAATATCGAAATTCTGATATTAATATCGCAATTGAACGTATTCGATATAAAGTATTGGATACAAAAGGCAGGAGTCAAATAAATATATAATCTCACGCCTTTTATCCCCGCGGTAGTAGGTAGAAGTATTCCATTTTTGGAAATAGCCACGTTTCACCAGTATATTCTGAGCACCCCGTAACGTGATGGGTGGAGAGCCCATCGCCGGACAGAGTCTGTCACACATAAAAAAAATCTCATCCATTTTAGGGGTCGAATATTATTGTGAAAAGTTTGTAGGTATTTCCAGAAATGGAATACCTCTGCCTCGAGTATAAGAGGTAGAGGTATTCCATTTCTGGAAATACCTACAAACTTTTCACAATAATATTCGACCCCTAAACGTGATAGGCTGTGAGCCTATCGCCGGAGTGATAGGCTGTGGCTGTAAGCCTATCGCCGGACGGAGCCTGTTGCATATATCTCTGAATTTATTCTTGGACGTGCTGGTCTCCTCATGTTGTTTTTCTTCACATTCGATATAGTGATAAATGTACGTAAGTTTTTGAAACTCATTGGTTTATGCCAGGACTCGAACCTGAGCCCCACGCATGAGAAGCGGGCTTTTTCAAATCACTTAGAGTTCATGCTTTGCGGTATTTTTGCGGGCCCACGAACATTTGGTATGAAGAGACGATTGTTTGTTCTTTACTAACGACAGTGGTATGTCTCGAGCCTATACGAATCTGTATGACAGAGTACTGATATTTAGTCGCTGCAAAACAGTATGTAGGTACCTAAACAAAGTGGTGCGCGCATAGATGTAAAAGTTGTAATTTTATGTGTGGGGGTCGCTGTTGCTGCCAGTGAGTTAGTAAGTGTGACAGAGTTTTGTAGTAAATGAGAGGAGATTATCAGTTCGCCGATATTGGATCGACATCGTTACGACCAAATGTTCAGACAACTACAACCAAGAGAGTATTTTTGTCTCTTTTTGGGGTTAGGTTAGGTTTGTAATCTGGTGACTTCGAGTTTATTATTAAATGGGCATGGCATGGATTAATTTCAGCAATTTAATTTTTTTTTTAGAAAATTGAAGCCGTTTAATTTCTGCTCGATTGCATTTTGCCCAATTTTTTGATTGTTTCCTATTCCTAAAAACTGATCAATCTTTTTTTTTATTTTATAGGTAGGTACCGTCAACAATATCAAATAAAAATAAAATGTCATAAATAAAAATAGATTAATTAAACAATGCAAAATGCAAATGAATGTCGCTTACGACTTTTTTTTACCGCGAAACAGAAAACTATCGATTTCTGTTTACTCACCGAGTTAAAGGATTTACTGAGAAAGTGAAAACAGCGATGACAATAGGAACAAAGGGGGTTATTATGGAGAATAATGGTCATGTCGCAAGACCACAGGCGCGGCGGCGGGCCACCCGCACGCTAATTATCACAGCAGATGTTAAAGAAAGTGAGCGCTGAAAACATTCTCGACAACATCAAAATAAGCGCCGACGGATTAAGGACAACTAGGATTCCACCCGTTGCAAAGCTTTCTGGAAAACTGAAGCATACCCTTCAATTAATATAGTTGAAACTTCCGTGACAATCGTTGGCGTCCGTCAAATGTGTTGCTAAGTTTATTTTCGCGTTCGTTGCGACAGTCTGAACTCAGTAAAAGGTGTTGTTAAGAATATCGAGAAGCAAAACTAAGTTGGTATATTGGTGGCCGCAAAAACTTGTCAATAGAAAATACGTCAGCGAGGACAAAGCGAGTGAAGCGCGTTATTTATTCATGGCGGATTATCCGGGGATTTATTTATTTTATTTTTATTTGAAAAAAGGACAACGTCGTCAAACGCGCCGTCCTAATCACTTTATTTTGGGCCCGGCTGATAGCGTTCTTTCACAGATGATCCCTTATTGCTAAAGTTGTCATTGTCAAGGCTTCAATTATCTATACAGGTTGGGTTTTGCTTGATTGTTGAATAGATTATTATTGTAAATAAGCACTTGAGATGGACCACCTTGGTAATATTCAATGAAAGCATTCGTGTCATTGACTACATCATCGTAGTGCGCCTGATTTAACATTTCTCTCCGTTTGTTGAATCTTCTTAATGGTATTTTGTCGCATCGAATGAAGATACCATTCCTTAATATATGAGGTGTGAAATATACTATACAATGCTTATTAATTTTCCTTATCTGAGATATTATAACACGAGATCTTAATCTTCTCCCAGCGTGGGTTGTAATAGGGCAGCCATGTTTTATTGAGGAACGAGACCAGACATTTAAATTCTTTTTCCCTATATCTATCTATATATTACCTAACTATATAACATATACATATTATTATATTAATACATATTAATGTAAATATTGCCTGAAATAAAGATTTATTATTATTATTATTATTATAAACATCACTCCTTAAAAAAATCTCACCCGGTCGATTTAAATTAAATGGAGAGATGTTTTTTATATGAATTTAAATTCAATATTCAATTAAATTTAATTATATTTCAAATTTTAATATACCTATAATATAATAGTAATTAATTACATAAGTATGCAACTAATGTTACTAAATTCAAACTGACTATTTTAATAGTCAAATTAGATTTGTTAATAATAATTGTATAACTATGTATGAGACTCAAGATATGTATTATCGAAATGAAATGTCTTTATTTGCCAGAACATTCACAGAGGAGATCAGTAAAAACTATATACGTATGTATGTAGGTATTGTTTCATAAATGTTCCGCCGATGACTGCATGACCAAACTTTTAAGATTAAATCTAATTATTTATATACTTAGATCTAACATAGATTCTCAGTCCTATACCGTCCTGCAATAATGTAGAATCGTAGCCACCGAGTCGGCACTTCAAAGAGATGCGGGCGCACAGTCGCGAGAGGGACAACATGATTACGGTGACCGTTGCGGTGTCGCGAGTGCGCAGCGCCCGGACACAAATGAGCTCAGGCGGGCTGCGCAAGCGACGACTGGATCTGAAATTATGATTTTACATGATCCAGGTGCTATTTACAATTGTCACAGAATCAGATGTTTTCTAAATAAAACGATTGCAATGTTTATAATTTTTTTATTTCTATTTCGAGCAAAAATATAAGTGCCTATTTAATGCTACCTTTACCTAAGCATAGGTAGCATTAAAAAATTAACAAAAATATATGTGCCTATTTAATGCTATCTACCTATATGCTCATATATATAGCATGTAAAACTAATATAAACTAATACTTTTAAAAAAGCAGATACTATACTGCAATATAAAATATCTAAACGAAAAAATAGTAACCGACCAATAGCTCCATGAATGGGCGGCGTTACCATCGGAGTCGGTTTTATAAAACTGTTCTTTATGCGTTTTATCGAGATTGAAATTAAGATGTTCTAATGTGCGGTGTGGTGAGTCGGATTATGTGGCGGCGCGCGGCGTAATGTATGGGACTCGTTTTGATACATTTGCCATATCTCCTCCATATTGTTACTAGTTTTTAACGTGACTTCGTTTGCATTTTGATATAAAATATATGTCAGTTACTGGACTTCGAACTATCTCTATGCAACAAATTACGTCGATCCAATGCCAGGTGAAAGAAATACCCACACTATGTCATTATAATATTAGTAGGATTCGTTTTATTAAGGATGTCATAGTTATAGATTACTTATTAAGTATATTATACTTATAGATGCCAAAAAACTGTTTAAGTATACAGTTGGCAGAGATTTAAGGTTAACTATTGTACAAATGGTGAATAAATGCCTTTTTCACTTCTCATGCTCTAAAAGTACGCCCAGAGATGTATAAGATACCCTTTACAAAGTATCTGAAATACAAGATGCAAAATACTTTAAAAAAAAGCATTTCAGATACCAGATACAAATACTTTTCTAAAAAGGTATCTCAAATACTAGATACAAAATACCCATCTTTCAAATACTTTTTGAAGATAAAATACTTTTGTAAGAAAACAACATTTGCTTGAACTTAAGTTTATTTATTCGAGAAATCAATTTTCTAATAAGTCGCGTTGATAACAAGGATCAGGCAAATGTGACAAGACAAAATATGAAAGTATTAAAATTGAGACTTACCTAATCTTTATGTTTTAGTCGAGATTTGAGTAAAAGTAATTCCTGAAACATACTGTCGCTCATCTTCCTTCGATGAGGCTTCATGATCATGCCCCCAAAGGAGAATGCGCTGCGTTCAGTTGCGTTCGAAAAGAAAAACTTCGAAGTTTATTTTAGTGAAAGTATTTTGGGGAACAAAGTGTCTTCAAAATACTAAGATACCAGGAAAATGTATTTCAGATACTTTTATCTAAGATACGTTACATCTCTGTACGCCAATATAGCCCTACGAAGCGGGACTAATGTGACCAATTTATTCCGCCAAATTATTTCTGCTTAGCCTGATGGTTGACTGGTAGATAATGCCTTTAGGCATTAAGTTCGCCATGTGTACATTTTCTTGGTACATGAAGTTAAATAAATAAATAAATAAAATTTAGTCCCTAGCGAGTAAAAAGTTATAAGGTTTTTAATTTCCTTAATGAGATGTAGACAAACTCAAACAGCCAGTAAATATCTGTGGAGTGTGGACCATCTTCATTGCGAAAATGTTGAGAGTTTTAGTTCCATGGTGTTCCCGCATAGAAAGTGGCGCCATGTGTTTTAAAAGAGATTTAAATCTCTTTGTTAATCTGTGACAGGTTTAGAAGAAAAGACTGCCCGCGAAAATTTCAGAATTTTTGCCAAGTGTATTTTGTACTAAATTGACGATTTTTCTCGCACTCAAAGTGAAAAGTACAGTTTGCACCTCGAGACTAAATGCCAACTTAATATACCCTCGGTTTCATTGACTCCCTCGCAACCTCTGGTATATAATGACTTCGTTTAGTCCCTCGATACAAAATATACCTACTAATTACTTATTATTAATAATGTTTCTAGCAAATCCATTCCACCGTTAGGAAAGTCGTTTTTACTTGTGACTTCTTTCAACTTTAGCTATTGATAAGTATTCGCATACAAGAATTTGTAAGAAGTGACTTAAAACAGTGCTTAGCTTTCGTCATATTGAGGTAGCAACTCGTAAAAAATATCTGATGATCACGTATCATAAAAAAAATACATTAATCATGCTTTGTGAAAGTCAATTCTTATAGGTTTTGTCACCTGAATTTCTTCAATGTCGTTTAAAAATGACATGTTTTAGTTAGAGGAACCGAATCTCGTACCTACTACGTAAACGTCGCCGCTACGCTAACGGGGTTTTAGTAAGACACGTAATTTCATATTAAAATTCATTCATAAATATTGTCAACATTTAGATAAACATTTAAAAAACGTATAACAATGTGAGTTACCCTTATCGTAAGCAATATAATATTTTTAAATTCCTCAGCGAGCCGCATCTAAAGAGCCATAATGAAGTTATCTGTCAACTCATGCGCACATCGCTAATGTGTGGGTACGGGGGAAGTCAACAGGCACTGTCACCCTACTTCGATTTACACAAATTAATGGTATATGCTCACTGTGGTAAAGTTCAACTTCGCTTGAGTATCTAAAGCAAAAGTATAGGGTGTAGGGTAAAAAGGACAGCATTCGGCATTATGGTTGAATAAAAGCGCGGAACCGTAAGAAATTAGCTCGCATTGACATCTTCCCTGACGTGTCGGGTGACATGTCACTGCGCATGTCACGGCGCCAATGAATGTTTGACTCGCAAAACGAATAAAAGAATCCTAATTTAAATGTTGCTATGAACTGGAGTGTAAGCATTTCTGAGTGAGTTAAACTAACTTTATAAGCCCTAGCAATAGCCACGTATAAATTAATATTGGAACCCTTTTTAATGCAAAGACGCTAAAAATAAATCCACATAGGCTAATTTCTTCAAGAGAAACTTCTGTTCTTGCAAAACCTCAAATTATTACTTAGGTCAAAAGAGTTGGAAGAAAATCATAGAAACTTTCTTTAAACGTCTTTGACTTAGGTACTAACTGTAAACCGTGACTTAATTTTAGCAACTAGCAACAGTCGCCAAAGTGTTTTTTTTTTTAATGTGAGAAAAAAACAAGAAAACTGTAAACAAGCGATACCTACCTATAACTAGCGAGTTATCTATACTTACCTATATATGTAAGAGAAAACTGACTAACTGACTGCCTGAGATTTCAACGCCTAGCTACGGCTGTCTAGGAAATTGATAATTGAAGGACCTTCTTTAATGAGCGTAGGCTTATCTGGTAAGAAATGATATTTCGAAATTCCCGAGGGAACGGGAACGCAGGAAGCGCCGCTGGGTGCCTGCTAGTAAATAATAAATATGATGAAGTGTAGAATATTATGATGATATTATACTTATTATTTTTATATATTATATCTTCGTATGTAAGTATATTATGTCAGTTATTGCTGGCTATATGTCTCAGTGACAGACGGACGGAGTACGCGTGAGTTGCTCATTTAGTTCCGCGCCGCCGCACCGCGCGCCGATCGTGCGCAGATTAGATACCGCTACTGCAGTACCTAATGCAACCGTACTTAGTTTTATTTATCTTCTTATTTATTGTAGGGGATGCCTTCTAACAGATACTCAGTAAAGATAGAACACAGGGTGGTAATGTTTCGGTTCTGAACGGCCAGGTTTTGTAAAAATTTACTTCGTAAAAATTTAATTTTTTGAAGAAATGTTGATGCTCTGATAAATAGAACACGAAAACAATACTGAAAATAAAGAAATGAATTTAAAATTTGATCTTTAAAGCCCTTTCAACTTGAAGCGGCAAGTGCATTTACACTCTAATAAAAGTGTTTCTGTTTCTCTCAATGCAGTGTTTGTAGAAAGAAGCGGTTAATCCATTTGCGAACCACTTTGATCTCCTCGTGTTTGGACATGCTGCTAAAATTAAACCGTTACTTTGTCTATACGCCATAAAAACAACTTATGTTTAATAACAGATATCTTAATATCTTACTACTACTACTTATCTGGGATTCCAACTCGTGTCGATTTAATATAATTCGAAGTAAACAGCAAAAAATACTTTATCCGAATTTGCAAAAGTATAGCGTTTAAATTATGGAATATAGAGGTAGTTTAAATGTAGGATATGGATCTTTTGTATTAGATTTCTGAAATCTACATAGGTATACATACAATAAACCTGTAAGGAGACGTGTCTGTACTTACCTACATTAAATGTTTTTTGAAATTTTTTGAGGTAGTGTAGATAGTAATCGATCTAGATATGAGCACACAAATTTTTGAAATTGTTGTCTGTCTGTGCACGCATCACGCAAAAAGTACTGGACAGATTTTGATGAAATTTAGAATGGAGATAACTGAGTAACCGGGTCAACATTTAGGGTACTTTTCACTACAGGAAAATATAAAAACTGGTTAAAAAGATAAATTAGTACTACTCCGAAACTATGACACTTAGAAACTTGAATTAGGGTATGTAGGTGTGTTATTACCAGAGACCGGAATTAGGTAGTGTGATTAGGTACCATAGTAGGAAAAGTTGCTACGAGGATGTAATATGGAGTTGTTAAAACCACCACTTTATTTGGAACTTCTGAAAATTTCCCGGGAAATATCCGAGATTTTTCTACACTATCATATTTACTTACTAAATATAAACTTCTTTTGTTCCTAGGTGATTTTCTCTACAGTGGCCGGTTATGGAGATAATCAACAAAATCTGCATATTTGTAATAATATATAATAATAATATATAATCTCACGCCTTTTTATCCCCGAGGGGGTAGGCAGAGGTATTCCATTAATGAATATACCCACATTTCACGAGATATATTGGACCCCTAAACGTGATAGGTGGTGAGCCTATCGCCGGACCGGGTCTGTTTACACATGTCTCAGAATTAATTCTGAGACCTGCGGGTTTCCTCACGATGTTTTCCTTCACCGTCGAGCTAGTGATAAATATGTACGTAAGTTTTTGAAAAACTCATTAGTACATGCCAGGATTTGAACCCGAGCCTCACTGATTTTCGGCCGGCTCTTTAACCGTCCGGGCTATCACTGCTCTTTATTTATTTGTAATAGTACGGCTCTTTATCTAAAAAAAAAGTTTCGGTCCCATCCGACACAAAGCACACATATGAAATTTGGCATTTCATATGTGTGCTTCGATTTAAAAGTAGGAACATGGTGGTTTTAACAACTCAATATTATATCCTCTACCTACTTTGGTATGTACCAAATCACACTACCTAATGCCGATCTCTGGTTATTACCTATGTCGTAGGCAACCGTTAAAAAGGGATTTTTGAGAGATTCCCCCGTGGGAATCTCTCAAAAATCCCTTTTTAACGGTCGCGGATTCAGTTTATTTCCGTTCCCGTGAACGGAAATAAACTGAATCCGCGACTCTGGCACCCGCTAATTGTATTCTTTAACCTCTAAGACCAAGCATCTGAGACACAATAGATTTTTAATTGTGTCTCGGTTCCAATTGGAACCCGCGGTTCTTTACAGATATTTTTGTATATTGCGTGTCATAAAAGTTATTCTCACCGCATTTGGCTTTACCTTTATGCGTATTGGTAAGTTGATATAGGAATGCTTTGCTGCCTACGCACATACATTAAAAAGATAATATCACTAAAAGGTCATAAACAATAAATAATTTTTATCTGAGACGCTCCATGAATCTTATTACGTCCTAAATTGAGTTAAAAGGTAAATAGCACCTGAATGGTCGCGCATAATTTACATAATTCAAAGCGTGACCGCTTATAGGGAAACATAAGTGATTTCGTGACATGATGCCATATCGAGGAAGAGAGTAAAAAACATTGATTAGAATTATGCAATTCTTAACCTCAGAATAAGCCTTATTATTTGACTAACCCACGGTTAAGTAATTTTATCACGGTTAAGTTATATTATATTAAAATTGCGTAAATTTCAAACAATGCTTCGGACGATACATATGTGTATGTGTGTACAGATCACTTTCCAACCACGTCTGTTCGAGCCTTTAGCATGTTTCTCTAAACAGCCCTGTGAGTTGCTCATGCGCCGCTCCAAGAACAACATTTACAAATATTTGCAGCATTATTCCCCGCGCCAGGGGACTGCTAGTTGCTACCCTAGCGCAACACGGGGCGTAGCACATTATGAGGGGACGTTTGTGGTTCGCGACTGTTTTAAAAAAACCGTCATATTTCTATCTCCATTATTGTATTTTTGTATGATTTGAGCTTATTCAATCCTACGCTTTATTTCATTTATAAACCATGTCTTACCTCAATTTGCTTTCCATCTTAGTCTACCAGACTGTGTGTAGGTACCTATTGAATTTCAAAAGTAGCATAGCATGAGTCAGAGTTTCATAGCGTGATTTTCTGTTGTTACTATCCATTTACTATCCTTTAATTACGTAATTTCCTCAGTTTACGAATATTATTTCGATGTTCAGGTTTTCTTTGATTTCACTATGTCCAAAACGAAAGGGTGATCCGCCATGGAAAAGTACACGGAATTCGATCAGGTTTCAATGAACCTAAATTCAGAGACATTAAAACATGTCAAAACATTTCCGCGCGACGCAGGCGCACCGTGTCCGTTAATTAGTCTCGCCTCACCATCTTACAACAAATTAAATTCAACATCAAAACCTCACGCATCTTTTGTAGCTTTCGTTACGCTATTATTGTTATAATTCCTAAAAAACTAACGGATGTGTGCGTATTACAAATCTGCGCGAACGCATGGGGGAACTAAAAATATGGCGGCCAACAAATCATATTTCAAAACGGGTGAAATCTATTGTTAATAATGAAATAAAAATATTTTAAAGGTAACTATGGCGACCCCTTTGGTGATGCTGATGTTGGGGTTGGAGCCATGTTGGATAACATTGGTAGCGTGGCTAAACTAGGCTCAAGCGCGGCGGCACGGTTAATTTAGGTGTCGACTTACAGAACAATATTTACTGAGAGAGCTAATTAAGGCGGGCCCGTTGTTGATGGATCAAATTATTTTAAAACACAGTTCATTATATAAAGACAATCTCTTTGGAATCAACCTATTTTTTGTTAGGGCGAATGTAATTGTCGTGGAAACAAAAGTGTAGAACTCTGCCCTGATAGAGATCCTACCTACGCCTATATCAATAGTTGTTTTTTATGTTTGTTATTGTAATAACTCCACACGGAAATACCATTTTTATTTTGCCAAAAAAACCTCCCTTAACCTAAAATTTCAAGACCAAGAGAGATTTGAATTATACTAGGTATTACTAAACCCTTGTGTTGTAATAGTTATAGGTAGTGTTTTAATAATAAATAAGCTACAGTTCAAAAATTAAATTTGTTGAATTCTTGTGCAATAAAAAGCTACAGTCTTTCATTAGAATAGATAAAGATAGAATTAGCTTATTTTATTTTCAACAGGATTATTACTAAGTCAGTATCTTTACATTTTAGTAAAAACATGCTTATGGGGACAAACGTAAATACTGAGAATTTTATTCTAACTTTGTTTTCAGAAGGATTCCTTCAAACGTTGTCGTAGACATTCTTGTTAATTGTAATAATGGTGTCATTCCGTCTGTTGACACAGTCTCCTTCTGGTTTAAAGTTAGCCTCGGATTAATATCAGTCGAGATTAGCGACAAGTAGTAGTGAATGACGTTGTCTTCCACTATTAAATGGTTTTTGTATTATGAAATAATCAATACAAAATACAATTATGTGTCGACAGGCGCTAGTGTTATTGTAGAGTTTCTCTCATTTGTCAATGTAGCTTTCAGTTGTACTTGTCTCTCGTGCCATATATAAGCTAAGATATAGATGTTTGCTGCCATATCTAACCGTGGAAGCTAATTTTGCGGGACCAATAAAGGCTTAGATTATTACGATTTGTTTTTTATAATTTAAAATCGTCCCTAGTCTGAGTTCAGGTATGCCGGCAACCCTTACGAAAACACATTGATTTATGGAACCGACTCTGTTATATGTATTTTATATACGACGAACTTTCGTCTCTATTCCTGTTCAAAACGATTTATTGTTGTTTTTTGAGGAGTCAAAATCACTTCTGCGGTATTTGACTTTATTTATCTATTATTGTCTGCCGGTCTCACAGTGTTACTAGAGGCACAGAATGCGTGGCGAATGTGACATCTCAATTTGGTTTCATTGTCTGCGCCGCACAATGCCACCGTGTGTGTGGAATTATATAAATCACCGCATTTCCGTGGACGCGCCCCTCGCTTTGCACCCTAAATACAGCACTGATAGATTTTCGCTGGTTTTCGTACACAGGCGACATCATTCAGAGGTTTATTGAGAACCATTTGGTAGAACAGTAATGTATATTGTGTTGGACAGCTTTATTGTAGATTGAATAACAAAATATGGGTTATGGAAGTCGGAAGCGCTGTAATGGTAGTGCATTTCCCATAGATAATGCTATGTATAAGGCGTACAATACATTGGTAAATATGTTGTAATTTATTGGTTTATTGTTTGAGCCGCAACTCAACATGACGGGGCACAATATTTTTTCATTAACGATATTTTTATTACGTTTTATTTATAGATCAAAAGAACCATTCGATTTTTCCTACTTTGTAGCGTGGTAGAAATGCATTATCTTTTCTTCTTTATTCCCACCGTTAAGAGCCACTTTCTTATTAATATTTGACCACTTTCTGGTATCGTACAAACGACTCTTTTCGATATGTCTTAGTTTTCATAGATCCAACGCAGGAATTAGGCGCAAGCGAGCGCGTTTTGACTTTGTGTAGATTTGTAGATTATTTTCCACAAGTCCGTTCAACCTTTTGTCTGAGTACCTACCACCAAAGTAATTTCTAAATTGAATTAAAAAAAAAATCTGAATTAACCGTTCTCTACGTTGTTTGTCGAAGTCAGGATATATTTTTGACATCTTTTAGAAATCCTTACTCTCCTTTTTTCCCCTGTAGCAACATAATCATATGACAAAACGCATCTACGCCTGCGCCCGCTACCGCTCCCGAGCCCGCGGCCTCTATGTGCCCTGTCTCCCAGCAGGTATACCAGTTACCAGCCGCGGACTAATTTAATCGGCAGTGTCGTTATTAGGCTACTATCGGCGTAAAGTCCCGCTATCGTCCGCGGGAGTGGAATGAGGAACCGTCACTTCGGAGCGGCATCTTAATCGCCACAATTACTGATATAACGCCATTGAGAGGAGAAGCGGCGTACTGTGATGCGTTGGGCAAGTTATGCGCGACATGTATAAATGTTTTTGATGTATTTTTTTCAGCGCAACGCCAAGAAATTCTGTTTTTGATAACGAAGCGATGCTCTCGGCCAAGTGTCTGCAGTATCTTGGGATTAAGTTAGGTACGCGAAGCTATGTTAGAAGCAACGACTCTAAAAGTAGTACCTCAGTCAGTGTTCTTGAATTTCTTTTGAACAAATTAATAACAAGTAGAATCTCTGCTAAAGATAGACCATAATTTTATTATAAATGTTAAAAAAAAAATATCGCGTGTATCCTATGACATGCGGCGTCGCGTCGCTTATCTTGGCGTTTCGATACGAAAACAAGCGCAGAGAGATTTGCATGAATCACATATTAACAGTTCATTAACAAACTGTATCGTAAATATTTTGCTGTTTGGTAACCGAGAGCCCGATAGCGGCGACACTCAACTCTACGTTTTAAAGTGATTACGACTTTTGGACCTTAACACGTTAGTTGGTGATGGTAGTTTGAATTCAAAATGCAAATTTCCTAATGCGTTTGTATGGTAAGTATTAAAATTCAAATTATACTCTCAGCATTCAGCTGGAAATTTTAAATGCACATTTAGTTGAATATTGAAAATACAAAGTGGTTATATATAGGGGCATCAACTTACGCTAATAGGTTACTTTGCAAATACGATTGTGTGACAGAAAATAATTAAAATACTATTGTTTTCAACTCCGTCGGGTAAGGAATTAAGTAGGGATGTTACGGAGGTGGTTTTATCGGAACCGAAGTCGGAGTCGGAGTTTTTAAATTTGGTTTTTAGGAGTCGGAATCGGAGTCGGAGTCGGAATCGGAATCGGAGTCGGATATGGTGGCTAAGAAAGATAATATGTCCAAATAACACTTGATTTTGAACGAAATTAATTAATTGACACGCCGCACAAAACAAAACAAACCATATTATATGTATGGCGTAACAACAAGTGAAATATTAATCGATGACATAACGCGTGTTCTCCGGGCGAGATGCGTAAACCTGTTCGTACACGTTGACTGGAGCCACCGCGGCGCCCTCCGATTACCTCCGATTTAAAAGTATCGGAACCGAAGTCGGAACCAGAGGTATAAGATCAATCGGAAGTTCCGACATATCGGGATCGAAGTCGAAGCTCCGTAACATCATTGGAATGAAGCTTTAAAACTTCAGACATAGGAAATTTTTGCCTCGTCGTAATAAATTGACTTTTGCTATGATTTATTTTATTTGTAGTCTCCAAAACGCAGTCCAATGTCTAAAAATGCATAGTGTAGTCGATGACAGAAATGTTATTAAATAATATTCTCTTCTTAAGAACGCCTTGTGAACCGTGAAGATTATGTTGTATACAACATTGTCGTTACACTCTTAATTGAGCGACGGACTCGACTCAATCGGATCCAAACCGTAAGTTATGGAAAGTCATTCCAGTAATCCCATAACGCTTGTTTTGGTAGCCAATATTCATCTAGCCGGTAACGACCGCGTCCGTCTCATTTAAATAATTAATTGGCGGCTAGAGAGCCGACGGTATAAAGCGATGGAGAACGGCACTGTTTGAATGGCCCCAAATACTTAATTTGGATGTTAATCCGAGATGAGACCAGCTATAAAGGACGCGGTTCCATGGACAACAGTCAATCTAGAGGTACAATACTTTATCCTTACTTATACTAACAATAAGTATAACCACAGCCAAAACCGCTAGGTCTTGAAGCCTACAATTTTGCATACTTTTCTTAAATGTCGTGTAAGCGCTAAGAAGAGATTTTTAGAAATTCAACTGAACAACGCCACTGCGCTACCGCTATTACTAATTAAATATAAATGTGAAAGTATGTTAGTTTGTCTTTTCTAAATCTAGCAACAGCGCAATGGATCGACATGATTTTTTGCATAAAAATAGTTGTAAGCCCAGGAAATGATATGTTACTTTTTATCCCGGGTAAACCTTATATATGCAGGGCAGAGAAATTTTACAAAAAAATGGGTTACAAAAGCTAAAATAAAAAAAAAATCTGTAATAGTTCTTTCTGGGTAAACTTGGTTGAGAGTACGCTGATGCCAAGTAAGGCCATCATTCATAATTTCAAAATAGAGAGCGCAATCGACTGCCAAAGCTTTTCTAAAATAAACCTTAAAAGTAACATCAACTCCTCTATCTCTGTCCAATTATACCTCGCTAAATTTGCTCCCACGTTTGTTCAGATCTCGGACCGTGTGCCAGTGGTGACTATTTACCTCCACCTATAAAGCCCGGATGATGCTGGTAGCTAATGCGGCAGCCTCGTTATTGGTTTGTTATTAATATTACGATTCGCCGACGCCGCCGCCGCGCTGCTTCCCTGTCATTCGCCTCTGAACACCTCTGATGCAACAGGGTTGTCTAGTCCGAATATTAACCAGACATTCCAATTCTAGTCTTTTTAATTAATCCAAACTAAGAAGGGTTAGATGTTCTGGAAGGTGTATAGACTATAATGGTCTACTATGCTGTTACTCTAAGGACTGGCACTCGTAGATGTTCTAGGATTTGCCTATCGTGTCGTTTTTTAATAATTTACCTTTACCGTCATTTAATACACCTTTGTACTGATGTGAGGGTACTGATGGTTTGTAGCTTACATGAGAAAAAAATTAAAGTGTCAGAAGTGGGATGGCTTCAAACAGGGCTATGGTGATTATCAAACATTAGGCATATCAAGGAAACAAGGAGAATTATTGACGATCCTGACACTGAATATGTTTCGTCGAGTTGATTACAGAATTTGATAGTAATCTCAACTGACTGACGTAGGAGACCACGGTTTTTCAATCAATCAATCATCATCATCAATCATAATCATTTATTGATAGTTGTAGGTATAATTAGATATTATAACATGTTTTGAGCCATTACAACTTGCCTTTTCGGCTCACAATATTATGTAAAATATTAAACTTGATATAGTGACACATTAACATTAAAAATTTCAAATAAACTAGATGATAATTTACACAATTTAAACATATTCATAATTTAAACACATTAAGTAAACATTTCAAATACATAATAACAGCAAAGTTTAATTTACAAATACAAAATTAATTTTAAAAGTCAAAGTTTAATTATCTGTCCAAAATTCAGTATACTCAAAAAATTGCATGTCAAACAGTAAATTCAGAAATCAATAGGTACATACGAGTATTATCAATTATATTAAGAATAAATATGTATAATTTTATCACTAAAGAAATCTCTGACTGAGTAATAAATAACATTTTGTTTTTAATATGTTAAAAAGATTTTTTTTAAAACTTTCGAATTCTAGATTCTTTAGACTGTCTGGTAGATGATTAAAAATTTTTGGTCCCATTACATAAAAACTTTTATCAAAGAAAGTGGTTCTTGATGCAACGTGTGGTACTATGTCAACTCTTGTCTTGCGCGGACGTCTTGTAATTCGGTACTTGAAAAATGTTATATTTCGTTTGATAAATACACTACACTGAAAAATATATATTGACGGTACATTTAACAAATTTAGCTTTAAAAATAGAGGTCTGCAGGTCTCTGTCTGTCTAGCACCAAATAATGCTCTAATGCATTTCTTTTGTGCGCGAAACACTGGTAGTAGGCATACATCAGCCGCACCTCCCCAGTGAATGATTCCATACTGCAGGTTGGAGGCGACATACCCATGGTATGCCGTAAGTGCTGCTTTTTGTGAAACTGTTTGCGATAATTTTCTAAGCGGAAATACAAATTGGCTTATTTTTTTGGCAAGATATTGGGTGTGTGTCCTCCAACACGCGTGACAGTCCAGCATAACACCTAAAAATCGTATCTCATCTACTTGCTCTATTATTTCAGAGTTGTATCTAACAGTAATGTCATGTTTTTTATTTTGCGGGAAATAAAATTGCATACATTTTGTTTTACTCAAGTTAATCACAAGATTATTATCATTCATCCATTTAATCACATCCGCTAAAGTACTATTTATTGTGTTATTGTAGTTTTCAATATCTAATCCCTTAACAATCACTGTAGCATCGTCTGCAAACATAACCATTTGATGACGTATTTGTTTAGGAAGATCATTTATGTATAAGAGGAATAAAAGTGGTCCCAGTATACTTCCCTGGGGTACGCCATATTTAATCGCCCTTGGTTTAGATTTAGCCCGCACTTCACTTTTATTCCTATCGATGTAAGTAATTTCGGTATATTGCAAACGTGAATTTAAATAAGACTGTATAAGTTCGTGCACTGGTCCTCTTACGCCATATAAATAGAGTTTTTCCAGCAATTTTTCATGGGAAACAAAGTCAAAAGCCTTCGACATATCCATGAATATAGCTGTGACAGGAATGCGGTCATTAAGGCACTCTGCAATGCTTTTCATGAGTTGATAAATCGCCATATTTGTGGACCTGTTCCTCCTAAATCCATATTGCTCGTCCCGTAGTATATTAAATTTTTCACAAAAACTGTATAAATTATTGTAAATAGCTTTTTCAAAAATTTTAGAAATCACTGGTATTAATGCAATTGGGCGATAGTTTTCGCACTCATCTTTGTTTCCTTTTTTGTACACCGGCTTAATCACAGTAATTTTTAGTCGATCTGGATAAACTCCTTTACTTATGGCTAAGTTAATAATATGGCATAATGGTTTAGCTATTTGTAAAGAGCAATATTTAATAAATTTAGTACATATATCATCATATCCGACACTTGTTTTATTTTTGAGAGTACTGATAATTTTAACAATGTATTGGGGTGAAGTAGGATTCATAAATAGTGATTGAGTTGTTTTTCCTATGTTTATCTTATGGCTAGAATTTGGAATTCATATTGTTGTTATTATTTTCAACTAAATCTATGAATGTGTTATTAAAAGCTTCAGCTATTTCTTGAGGTGTATTTAGAGTAGTGTTTTTATATTTTATTTCTCTAATATCTTCCTTCGGTATCTTGTATCTATTTGAATTTATTATGTTCCACGTAGCTTTAGTAGTATTTTTGGACTTTGATTTTGATTTGTCATTTAGCAACCCTAGGTACTACGAGTATTGCGCTCAGATATTTTTAGTGATCGGGTTCGGATTAGTGTAAAGATGCATTGGAATATCTGTTATCTTATTGCTGGCTAATGCCCGTCTCAGTAAATTTTCTGGTTCGTCATTATATCGCTAATGTCGATGTTAGGAAGCTACTGAGACAGTTACCAAAAGTTGATGTTTCAAAATTTGAGGCTTGGCGTAAAATCAAACAACTATCACTGTTATAGTGTTTCAAAATTTAAGAGATTGAGATTGCATCTTACCCCCTATACTACATAGGTTATGGTTACCCAAGGCTATACAAAAATACTATGGATGGAATGCGTTCTAACCTTCACGGGATGGTAGTGTGTCCACCGAGCCATAGCCTCTAATTCGCAAACAAACTTCAATTAAGTTTGTGCGGTTGAAGCTAAATACCTAAGCCTAAAAAAATAAAAGTGCAATAAATAAATGTATAAAATAAAAAATAAACTTTTTTAAAAACAAGCTTTTATTATATTCTTGTCAATAAAACGAACTAAAAATTTAAAAATAATAATTTTAACCTGATAAGAAAAATATCATTATAATAATCAATCAATTTTTATACTTAAATAAAAACGTGTTACATTGTGATTACATAATAATAATAATAATAATAATAAGCCCCCCAAAATCCTACCTTACGTCCGGGCCGAACATCTGGCCCACGTGGGGGGCGGACACGCGTATTTATGAAACTTACGTTGCCAACAAGGAAGGTAAATCCAGCGATATGGAAATGGTACTAACACGTAGTAGAGTTCCCCAGGCGGGTACCAGTGGTGACCCCACTGGAGAATCCCGCTCCGAACTAGGCTCCGAGCCTAGGGCGGGCAGCCCCTCGTACTCTGGGGGGGGCAACATATCGCATTTGCCTACCCAGTTTCAGACTGTTGTAGGTACACATAACCTGGCTAGGAGAGTAGACAACACGGCGCCGACGTCGATGGAGTCAGTAGACGATTTGCGTCCCAATTCCGTTACACCAACCTTAAGTGTTGCGCAGGAAGCGAATGCTTTTAAACCTGCGTCCACCAAGGCTGGAAAACCACGCGTACGCATGAGTTGGACTTACGATGTAAACTTATTTATTATGCGTACGTATTACCGCGTAACTAAATTAGAGACAGATCTCACAATGTATAGAAAATTACTGCATGAACACTTTATGAGAGAGTATCCTGGAATTAGCGTTTCTGAACAAAGAGTTTCAGACCAGAGGAGAGTCATAATAAGAAATAAAATGATCCCTGACGAAGTCCTCGCACAAATTAAAGAAGACATTCGATTAGAAATAGAGCAGACAGATCTTTCTTCAACTCAGACAACACCCTTTGAACAAATAAACACATCAAGCACAAACTTAATATCTCAACCAAATACAGCTACCGGAAATCATACTACACAACTTAGCTATCTAACTTCTGCTACTCAATCACAAAATTACAGCTTCAATGATAACACTGTACTAATTTCACACAAATTTCACCTTCGATAGCCACATTATCTAATGCTACAACCCAAACTTCTGCGCCCCCTACCCCACCATGTGAATACGAATCAAACACTACTGAACCTCCGTCAGACGCGCTTACTCAGAATTTAATAGACAATTTAAAAACAGCACTTGCAGAATATACTGGGACAGACCCTACAACAAGACCTAAGTTACCTCGATTACGAGATGATAAACATCTATATAAATTAGTCAGCATATTTAACAATCAAATTTTAGGGCCATTCTTTTCCATAGATTCAGATATACTGCACATACACACTCTGATATATTGTAGCGCATTTGTGATAAGCAAACAGTTAGGATATAAAATTGAACGGCAAAATAGGCAGAACCACATCAAAAGACGACAAACCGAAAGACCTGCGTGGCAGATAAGGATTGAAAAAGATATTGAAGAACTAAGGAGAGATATAGGTAGAGTATCACAGTACATAACAAACAGTAATAGATCAGTTAAATTAACCAAGCTAGTTCAACAGATTTTTAAGAAGAACCAAATACACTCAACTCATGAAAGAAATAATAAAAGACCGGAAGAATTCTTAGACACTTTGAAACAGAGATTGTCCCTAAAAGCTCAGCGATTAAGAAGGTATAATAAGGCATTACAGCGTAAGGAGGATAATAAACAGTTTACTAAGAACGAAAAAATATTCTATAGAACCTTATCAGATCATGATAAATCCAATAAACAAAGAGATACTGAACAGGAGAAAGAACTGCCTACAAGTGAAGCCCTCCAATACTACTGGACTAATATATGGAAAAAACATAGGGATCACAATCATGAAGCTAGATGGATCAAAGAAGAGGAAAACAGATTGCAAAATATTGAAGAAATGGAGTTTACCGAAATTAGTAGGGAAGATATAGAAAGAGTAACAGGAAAAATGAAAAACTGGAAAGCTGCAGGGGTAGACGGAGTTCATAGTTTTTGGTACAAGAAATTCTATATCTTACATTCAATATTAGGGACTGCAGTTACTGATATCCTAAAGGGGTCTGTTGATCTGCCAAAATTTTTAATTAAAGGAATTACGTATATGATTGCAGAAAGTGATAACACAGGAGATCCATCACAATACCGCCCTATTACGTGCTTGCCCACTCTATATAAATTAATTACCTCATGCATCGCAAACCTACTTGACACACATATAGAGAACAATAATATTCTATCAGAAGAACAGAAAGGCTGCAGGCGAAACCATATGGGATGTAAAGAGCACCTAATTATTGATTCAACAATTCTTAAACATGCACACAAACACAATAGAAACATAAACATAACTTATATCGACTATAAGAAAGCTTTTGACAGTGTACCTCATTCTTGGCTAATACATATTCTGCAAATTTATAAAGTGAACCCAACTATAATAACTTTCTTGGAAAATGCTATGACTGATTGGAGGACAACACTTTTGCTCACTCAGAACTGCAATAACATCAGCACAAATGAAATCCCTATTGAAAATGGCATTTTCCAGGGAGACTCCCTCAGCCCCCTATGGTTTTGCCTTGCATTAAATCCTTTGTCCTATCAACTCAATAATTTAGATTCAGGATATAAATTGACTAGTGCTACATCCATAAGTCATTTAATGTACATGGATGATATAAAACTCTTCTCAAAATCGGAAAAATCTATAAAAGCACTGATTAAAGTTACAGAAAATTTTAGTATAGATATAAACATGACATTTGGTTTGGATAAATGCAGGACACTTAGAATTGTTAAAGGTAAAGTAAGAGAAACTAATTTAGACGATGAACAGTTTAATTTTAAATTGATGGAAACCAATGATACTTACAAATACCTCGGCACCCAACAGAATAAAAGAATACAGCATACACAAATTAAAATTGACCTAACCCACGAATATTTCAGACGTTTAAATCTAATCTGTAAGAAACAACTTTACTCAAAAAATATGTTCAAAGCTATTAACACTTATGCAGTTCCAATACTTACATACTCATTTGGGGTTATTAAATGGACAAAAACGGATATAAGCAACCTAGAAATGAAAACCAGAACCACGCTTACAAAACATAATTACCTGCATCCAAAATCAGCAATAGAAAGGACTACAATCAAAAGAGACAAAGGAGGGCGGGGACTGATTGATTTAAAACTTTTATGGGAGGGACAGGTGCAAAGTCTCAGAAAATTCTTCTATAGCAAAGCTTCAACTAGTTTCATCCACTCAACTGTAGTAGAATCTGATGACAAGTACACGCCGTTAAATTTGGGTAACAGAAACTTAGATTTTAATAATAGACAACAGCACGAAGATGAGAAAATAACCGCATGGCGACGGAAGGAGTTGCATGGTCGTCATCTACATGATCTTGAACAGCCGCACATCGATTCAGTAGCTTCTAATAAATGGTTGCAATTAGGTGCTCTTTTCCCTGAAACTGAAGGATTCTTAATAGCTATTGAAGACCAAGTCATAAACACCCGCAACTATAAAAAATACATCTTGAAAGATTCCAACCTTATTAACGATAAATGTAGAAAATGTAAAGTGCTTGCCCAACCCTCACCCAAACCGACTACACTCATCGCCATAATCAAGTTTGTAACGTCATTCATCAGAAACTTGCAATAAAACACAAACTCATTAACCAAAAACCTCTCCCGTATTACCAGTACACCCCAAAATTAGTACTGGAGAGCAACAGCCACAAGATGTACTTTGACAGGGCCATACTTACAGACAGAACCATACATAATAACAGACCTGACATAACGCTAATAGATAAAAATAATAAAACAGTATATTTAATAGATGTTGCAGTACCTAACACCCATAATATTCATAAAACTATTACTGATAAAATACACAAATACACAGAACTGAAGGAAGAAATTGCTAAAATATGGAAGATGAATAAAGTATACATCGTGCCACTAGTGCTCTCCAGTACTGGACTCATCCCAAAACACCTACTCACTTCATTGCACAATATTGACCTACCCGAAAGCACTTACATAACTATGCAAAAAGCTGTAATTCTTAACACCTGTCGCATTGTGCGTAGATTTCTGCAAGAGGAATCCGCTAACTCACCCAACCTTCAAGGTGACATTCACTTGGCTTAGGTCCGTGAATTTTGTCTTAAACTTACCGAAATATACTGTAGGTATATTTCGAGAAATAAAAAGAAAAACAGAAAATAATAATAATATCTTTATTTGCGTCAAACACGGTGGTAGTAGGTGACAATATACTTTTTTTCTAGGTCGTACATGTTTCACACTCTTAGAGGCATGCAAATATTTCTAATCCTTAAACCTAATAGCAATCTTGAGAATAAGAAAAATATTGAAATGCTAAATGTTCTATAATGTTCGATAGTGGGAAGTGGGTCAAATTTAGCTTACAAAATTTGATTACAGACAACGGGACAGGTGAAACTAAATAAAAGCTTGTAAAATCGGGATCGATACGTTAAATAACATTTTTTCAACACACTTGCTAATCAAGTGGTTCTAATTTCATTGCAATTAGGCACATAATGACACCTTTACTGAAACTGTGACTTTTTCATTACTATTATTTACAAGTGAGTTATAGAATTTTTTTTTCAAATTTATTGGTTGAGTTGCTTTGTTCTTCAAAAAGTTTCGATACAAAAAAGATTGTGTTCAATAGTACAAATAAATTAATATAGCTATTGACTGCTCATTCCATGCAACTTCGTATTTAAATAGATAATTTCAACGTGTATGTGTTTAATAAATAAAACTTTCACTCAAATATCAGTTTTGTTTTATCTGTAAAAACTTTCAATTCCCCATTTTGTACAGCTGAAAGGCTATCCGAGACAAACAAAAAAAAAGAAACCTCATTCTTTTATGTATTATATTCTATCGTCGATCGCCATTGTTAGATGCGCGCGCATAGGAAAACTAATTAATTTTTCCCGCCATTGAAAAAATGATTATTTTAAAATGATTTTTTAGTATTATTTTCTTCACAAGTGTGTTGAAAAACATCGTATGATACATGGGTGTATTGATGACTACCGTCCTCGGGTCTCAATGGCCAACCAACTTTACACTCTTGTACCATAATGTACCTACTATTTTTTTTCTGCACGTTCCGTTTGCCTCAATTTTATTACTTTGTCTTATAGATATGCTGTGAATGCACATCAACGAAAAAATTTTTATATCTTATTTTAATCTACCTATGTTATCTGTTTTATGTTAAACTGTTTCACTAAGATAAGGGACTTGTAATATTTGCGAGTCAGCAAAACCACTAAGCCACATAGTCCTGTTTACCTAGAGATTGCGAGCAATGGTCAGTATCTATGTTGTGATTATCACGCCACCGACCGCTTAGATACAATACTTTGATAGTGATGATATATTAATATTTGATAACTGTATTTTGACACAACAACAGATCTTTAATCCGCCATTATCAAAAACATGAAAAGTAAAGATACAGGTGTTTTAGATGTCACGTTATGTCTATTCACTTAATCTATACCTATAGTCTTTTTCCAGTCGCTCAATAGAATCGTGATCATGTCTATGGAAGTATGGAGCAATAGATAAGATTAAGGGTAAGTTTTCTTTAACCACACGAAATATGTGGCGTCTCCATATAGGTACCTTGGAACACTGCTCATTGTATGAAACACCGCCCATATCAGCACTTATTGGTGGGGCCACATTTTGCAGTGTTGTGTTGTTGTGGGTTGATTATCTAATAAGAGTTTGGCGAAAGTTCTGACGAAAACTCATATCAATAAAAACCAGTTATACGATAGGGACTGAGATACCTATACTTAAAAAAATTAAGTGTGGTTAGGCTGGCTATGAAATTACTCGATGTGTAAACAATGGCGCGAATTAGGTAGTTATATCGTGTTAACCCAAACTATTCGCTTAGCACGATACATCCGGCCACAAAGTCACCACAACCCGAACATTTGCTGAAACTCATAAACTGTGGACGCAAAATTAGTGACATGGGATCAATTTTAGATACTTTCCTTATTTCAAAGATCTCCTCAGATGTGCATGTTTCCTCAGGATATTTTCTTTTCCATTTTTAAACTCCTTGGCTTGATAGACCGTCATCGTAACTAAAGATACCTCTAAAAGAAAGGCTGTGTGACAGGAGGTTCATGCTCGAAGCCAAAGACGTTATTATTACAACAAATAATTTGGGCGATAGCAAAAAACACAATACCGCGCGGAGTGACCCGTCGGCATTATCGCTTTGTTTGCATACCTTAAGGCTTTACGCAGACTACCAGATAGTACTTTTAACGCGACAGGTGTCGCTAAATGAGATCATATGCAAGCCTACAGAAAAAAGATATTTCAAATTCCATCCTTCTAAGTCCAGCAGTTGAGGTATAATGCGTTTATAGGTCAGTCAGTTATTCAGGAGAGATAGATAAATCGCACTAAAGGGCTTGGCTGCCACTATCAGCTACGTCTGCGCGTGCCCTATCTCACACTATTGTGTAAAGTAATCACTCTTTTTACGCCTCCTCCTTCCTTGCCTTTATGTGCTTTGCCTATTCACGGCACAATTATCGTAATTATGTTTGTTCTGGAGCCGCCTGCGCCGCTGCGATACTGTTTGTTCGGAAACTGCTGATTCATGCTATGTAAATTTTTGGGCCCGCGCGTACACGTCTCCCCACTATCACCTTCCTTTACGTTTTTTCTTTTCCTTCTCTATGTAGATACATATATCTCTTACTTTCCCTAGATAACTGCTGATAACTAATCTTCCTACTGGTTTCTATTGTAGATGTAGGTACAGTTCCGGACCGTAAGAGCGTCGTTTCGATGTCGCGTAGGTCTATTCGATAAAATCATCTTTCGATGATTCGACTTATGAATGCTTCTATGTACATAGCCATGCCAATTTGAATTATCTTTGTGGTCGGTTAGATTTGTCGTTTCAATCTGAATTAAACTTAATCTAATCTTTATTGCACAACAATTTCAACATAAAAAACTGTATGTGAAATTAAAAAGTAAAAATAATAATAAATTATATTCAATTCTCTTTTCTATTGCAAAATATAAAATAATTATATTTAATTTGTTTCGGTTTGCAGAACGTTATAGTAAATTAATTATTCACCTTTGCTCTGCCACAAAACAACCATCGTAGTTAGTATACATCACCGCTACCACATGGCAAAGCAGGGAAGCCCTGCTCTGTGTAAGTGATTTTACACTGAAATTCGTACAGATAGAATTGACTGACATTCACTCAAATTGGAGGCTGTAGTTAAACTAATCAAGCATATTATTCACAATTTAATCACCCGACGGGTCGGTAGCACTTCAAATCACAAGGCTTCGGCAGGAGGGAACAATAGGTTCGCCAGTCACGGTCATTACGCCAGTATTACACGCCCCAATTACTGGAGTCGGTAGTGCCTGTACCGACGTCGGTCGAAACACAGGTGTGTGACGCGCATTGTTTGTTGGAGGCGATTATGGCAGCACATTCGGGAAACCATTCCCGGTGTTTGGAAAAAGAGTCAAAGTATGTAAAGAAAGAGAAAATTCAGTTTTTTAATAGAATAAAAATTTACACGATTTCGCTAGTAGCCTATGTCCTCTTTAAGATAGAAGATACTATACTCGTAAATATCTGCCCAAATACATTGCAATTTTTTTTTTATTTAGAACTATTTACAATTGCATGAATGGTTTAGGAAAGGACTCATACAGGACAAACGAAGAAACATATTATCTTATATACAGGGTGGATATTTGAGATGGGTCGGCCAGGGCAGCTACCTTAACCGTTGTAGCTAGACGAAAATGGTCTAAAGAGACTATCCACCATTTTTGAAAATATTTAGAACTGCATTTAAAGATTTTTGAAAATTGGTACAGTCAGCGAGAAAATCGTCGATACCCACTTAAAAAAATTTTGATGCCATTCGATCCAGTTTCAGATAAGGATCAAAAGTCTCTAAGAGACTAACTGAGGTCAAGGGGGTAGAAAAGTCAGGAAACGCAAAAAACGTTTTACATACATTTAGTAAGGAATAAAACTTCAACCGGAAAAAAAGTTCAATGAAATGCTAAAATCTCTTTAGTGGTGATTCAACTTATAAATCTGAGCAGCGTTCTCCTTGGAAAACATGGTATACTATCTTTTATAAAAGAAATAATACTTACCAAAAATTTAAGTCCTGGCCAGTGGAGCAGTGATAGCCCGGACGGTTAAAGAGCCGGCCGAAAATCAGTGAGGCTCGGGTTCGAATCCTGGCATGTACCAATGAGTTTTTCAAAAACTTACGTACATATTTATCACTAGCTCGACGGTGAAGGAAAACATCGTGAGGAAACCCGCAGGTCTCAGAATTAATTCTGAGACATGTGTAAACAGACCCGGTCCGGCGATGGGCTCACCACCTATCACGTTTAGGGGTCCAATATATCTCGTGAAATGTGGGTATATCCAGTAATGGAATACCTCTGCCTACCCCCTCGGGGATAAAAAAGGCGTGAGATTATATTTATATTTATTAAGTCCTGGCCGACCCATCTCAAATATCCACCCTGTATATATATATACATATATATATATATATATAGATAGCTTGTATAATAATACAACATTGTTTTAAGTAAATAGAGAATTTGAGACTTTCTGATAACTGGCGCGTGTAGGCATCTATACGTATACCACAATATAGTATTAGTACAGTAGGTATTAATGCGTGTGTATTATCGCGTTTATCGCCGATCACCGATCCGTTATCGGTTTGTTTACGCAAAATACGCCGATTGTCAAAACATATTACACCATTTGGAAAATAAAAAACCCAGGCAGACGCAGGATTAGTGAGAGCTGATAATGATAGATAGATATAGTCAATGTCATATTATTTAACACGTGGTGCAGTAAGTGTTATTACGATAAAAGGATTGGGGAGTGTTTATCTACATTTGTAATAATTAATTTTTGTATTTGGGTGGATTAGCGTTTGGGAAATAACTCGTATCCTCCTGTCCGAAATAACTTAGAACCTGAACACAATAAAAGTCACCAAATTGGCCCAGCAGATCAACAAGAAGTGGTAGTGGGCTTTGAATGTGAAAGCTGACTTGAAAGATTCTAAAGTTTAGACTACGCACACACACGGGGTAGACAGAAGATTAAATATATACAGGTCACGGCAAATGGCTGGATTCAGGACGCTTTCGACCATCATTAGATATAATAACAATATCATGATGATGACAATATTTTTGAGTTAAGCGTATAAAAAGCAATTAATTAACTTGTATTTAAATATTGTCTTAGGGGTAATATAGACCGTTTAGTATACCTACGTGTCTAAGGAAAAACAAAACATAGGTATTATACAACATTAAAGTAAAGCCTGATAATCAGATTTTATAATTGATTGAATTAATCAGATTCTATGACGCAAATCCGATTGATATGCGTCACAACGACTTTGGCGTAGTAGGCAAGGAAGGACTCGTAAGAAAGACGCACGAGAATCACACATCACGTAGAAGCACACTCATGGTCATGACTTATTATAACAGAATATGTTCATAAAGGAAGATAAAGATGACATATTAAACACACTATCAACAAATCGAAAACAACCACTTCATTGTGAGCCGAAATACTCGAAACATAATACTATTCGGGCACATTAGGCCGAACACAAAGAGCGTTATCGGCTACATCTCGTCGCCCAACAAAAGCCAGAGCCGAAAGCCGAAAACTACCAAATATCGTTAAAATAAAACGATCATATTTCCCGCCCTGCGGAGATTCTATCGACCAAACAATAGCTAATCTTATTTTGTGTTTGGGAAATGTGAGTGACAACGTTTTTTGCGTGTTCCAGTTTCGTGTGACTCGCTCTCTTCCTTCCTGCGGTCGTGTCCGGTTTGTTATTTGTTCGAAGTAGTTCGAACGTCTGGTGTCGATTTTAGTAGGATAAAGTTTATGTACCTTTTTGTGGTATGATGTACAAGAAAGGTTTGCAAATTTTATAATATATCTAATACTTAATAATAAAATAAAGCAAGAATAAAAGCAGTGATAGCCTTTACGGTTAAAGAGCCGGCCGAAAATCAGTGAGGCTCAGGTTCGAATCCTGGCATGTACAGTCAAGAGCACGCTAAGCTTGACACTTTGGACTTTGACCCGGCCCTTTATTCTATGGCGCGCAGTACAAATCAGAGCTCAGCTTAAACTGGTAGTGTCAAGCTTGACTTGCTCTTGACTGTACCAATGAGTTTTTCAAAAACTTACGTACATATTTATCACTAGCTCGACGGTGAAGGGAAACATCGTGAGGAAACCCGCAGGTCTCAGAATTAATTCTGAGACATGCGTAAATAGACCTGGTCCGGCGATGGGCTCACCACCTATCACGTTTAGTGGTCCAATGTATCTCGTGAAATGTGGGTATATCCAGTAATGGAATACCTCTGCCTACCCTCTCGGGGTTAAAAAATGCGTGAGATTATATTATATTAGGTATGTTTTTTACAGTTTTATTTAGTAGATAGTTTTTTCGTTGGCTTTTGTGGTAACACTGTGTTGTTTTGTTTAAAAAGGTTATTAGCTTTAGCTACAAGGGCGCTATCTTAATCTTAAACTAATATTTAAATATAATGTAGGTACTATAATAAAACTAAACAAATATCCGATACAAATAAAAAAATGACAGCTAGTAAAACAAAACAACTTATAAATTATTTTTGAGTAATATGGTCCAGCACTTTAAGGCTAAATATATTTGGCAAGTCGTGAAAATGACCAGATCAGGTTTTTTTTTTTATGGAATCCATTGTATTCGGAGCAGATTCTAGCTAATGGGTGATGCAAACCGAGATTGATTGGTAGGTAAATGAACAAGAAAGTTCAATAGCAATATTTTTAGTATTCACCGTTTGTTCAAAAATCTTAACAAAATTATATAGTTCGCTGTAAATATTGTACTTTTACTTAACTTATTATTTAATTTAAACTTTAATGGACTGGTAGATAAGGCAAAATGTAGTTGTTTCCGAAAGGTTGCTTTTGAATTTTACAATGACATCTGATACCTATGCCAAACAAAACACAATCGCACATCTATTAACGCAAAATGGATTTCATTAAAAACATTTGACATTCAAATAGCCGTTTAAAATATAACTGACATCACGACTGAATTACTTGCACAAAGTAACGATAACCATCAGAACATTGAAAGTAAAATCCGTCCTTATACTGTTTAGTTGAGTGAAAACTAATATGTTTGTAGATGTTTATCTACCTATGTGTCGCTGCCGGGCTCGCAGGACATCAATAGTGTCATATTTCACATTTTAAAGAGCTTTATTTGTATAAAATGTTAAATTTATCTATTCAATTTCGTTGTTGTTGCGGACTTGTTTCAAAACTGACAGCTCCACAATGTATCTAGGTATTCATGTCCCCACATTTTATTATGTTGTGTTGTAATGCCCATACTATTTTTTGAAATGAAATTATATTAATCAGGTACCTACCTATTCTTAATATACCTACTTAATTATATGACTATAGTCGTTAGTTAGATACGTACAATGTCTTACAATCTGAACCTGTGTTTTATAACCTAAATATTGTAAACGATAAAGTAACTTTATGTCTGTTTTCTTTTCACGGCTATAACGTTCACGGCTAACCTCTGACCGATCTTGATAAAATCCGGATTAACAAATTCTTAAGGGATGCGATAAACAAAAGTTCACGCGAGCGCAGTCGCAGGTAACAGCGGGTGTTATTTGTTTTATTTATTTAATTGATACACCAACGTTTGTTACATTGATACTTACTCACTATAATGCTTTTATAATGCAACAACCAGTTACAGGTGCACACAGCATGCACTAAAACATAAGTGGTCAAAAATTCAGATTGGACGCGGCGGAGCACACACGGGGCACAACACGGGGCGGTGCGGGCATAACACATAGCTACGCGGTGTCTTTATTATATTACAATGTCAGGTTTTGAAATTTTGACACTTGACCTGCTGTGGCCACACTGCTTTGATTTTAGGATATTTTTTTGTAATAATAATAATAATCTTTATTTCAGGCAATATTTACATTAAAAGATAAATTAATAATAAATAAATTAATTAATTTAAAGTAATGGAGTCTCCGTTTTAAATAGTCCGTTTCCAGATCTGAATCTAATCAAAGATAGGAATAAAACTTATCATGAGAGAATCATTATGTACAGTCAACAAAGTTGTTAGGGTTACACGGCCAGAAACTAAGATTTAGTTTTCTCTTAAAGCCTTAAATGTATTCATAGTTTTTTTTGGGCAATTATAGGGTTCAAATATATCTTTTGAAATAAACATTAATCAATAAGATTTATTTATGACTACCCCAGAAAAAAATGTTCTTAGTTACTGGCCATGTAACCCTAACAACTTTGTTGACTGTACATGTGTATCAGCTATAAAATATTAATATAGGGGTGAGGCAAGAGGCAAGGTGCAGTGAGGTGAGGTCGTGGAATTTCTGTCATATTTAACTTTTGAAAGTTGGAAGTTCCAAATTTCATTTATTTACACGGAATACCCAGTCAAGAATCAAATGTCTACAGGCGGACAAGGGCAATAGATAATCTTATTGTGTCTGTATTTTAATAACTTTCTCATATAAGCCGTGTTTTAATCGCGAAGTATACCTACTATATAAACGATTGTAGGTGAACGGGAAGTACCGTACATAATAATGTAGGTTATGATTTACTTGCGAGTGTCGAAATATGCGGCATAAACGACCGTATATTTTGATTGCGTCTTGACAGAAAGACAGAGGAATGGACAACGAAGTAATCTTTTAAGTGTTCCTTTTTTACACACCTTACTTATTTCTTTTTTTTACACACCTTAGCACTTGTAGCTATGCCATATATTAGGTACTTTTGATGACGAGGGTTTGATGATGGAGTAAGGAGGTAGGTAAGACACTAAAGCATAGCGGTGAAAACGTGAAAATTTTTAAGTTCTTTTCTGGTCTTGCAGTCAGGTGTTTTAGGCTAATAGAAGGGACATAGATCAATACAAAAAAATACAAAAATCTTTATTTTAAAAAGCAAGTCGTACAATTCTTGTGCAAAAATAAATTAGAGGTAACAATGTTGCGCTATGCTTCCAATCCAGCATGACATAATAAGCAATACTGCAGGCTCCAGCGTCTTTAATGTGAAGTCAAGAAAAGAGAATCAAATATACAAAATATAGTAACATAATAGAACTGCTACGACGTTATTTATTGTTTTTTAGCCATTATGTATTAATTTTAGTAGAGAAAAGAAATTGATGAATTAGGTACTTGTAATATTTGAAATTATCTCGAAACGAAACATTCCTTCGTTATTATATGACCACAACTATACAAAATAGAAGGACATTTAGATTATGTTCTTTAATTCAATGTCTTATCGCCTGAAACATATTGAGTCGGCATAATACAATATGTAACAGAATAATCACAATTCCTGAAATTAGTTTGTTCAGTATCGACTACAACCGATTTCATTTATTTTTAATATCTATGTGTTAAATTTGTCTGAAAAATTAATTTACTAGGGCTACCTATGGAAACCATAGATACTATCTATTGTTGCTCTTTATTTAACAAATTTGGTTAGACAAAACGAAAGTACGAATGTAAAAAATAATAAACTGACTGACTGATTGGTGATATATCAACGCACAGCCTAAGCCGCTGGGTCTAGAGACTTGGAATTTTTGCACATAGATAGCTTATACAGTGTAGGCATCCACTAAGAAAGAATTTTGCAAAATTCAACCCGAAAGTGTTTTCTTTATATATTAATACTTATACTACCTATATATTGGGGTGTATGAGGTAATGCGCTTATTCCGTGACGCGTTGACATAGCAAATATTACAAAAAATATCGCGACAATTAATTCAAATGAATTAGATGTATTGCGTACAAGTACTACACTACACTCTGTAGGTATATGATATGTAATTTACAATCGCCCGCAGAAGCTTGTAATGATCGCATAGCATAAATCTGATAAAGACATGATCAAACTTATGTGTGTTGTAGGTAAATACTCGTATGTGTTCAGTATCTTTACCGACTTTTCTAAAGTAAACGACTGAAAGCGAATTAAGTTCCGTTCAGCTACTGATGCTATAGGATATGATCATTTTATTATTATAGCCATGAAGAAAATTTTTATTTATAGTATTGCTGGGTACATATCTCGAACTGTCGATAGGGTACGTTAGTGTTCCAAGGTAGTTCTGTAGCACTAGTTAGACATAGCCGTGCATATGTTCTTTGAAATGAAAAATACAAATAGGTGCGTCCTAAATATTTGCAAAAAAATATTGCCTCTAGTGCTGACCTCCTACCGCTCCATCGGCTAGCGATGCGGATCGCATTGACCACAAATAAACAAAAATATTCCTGACTGTAACACTTATCGCATGCCGCTTATGGGGGCGATCGCGTGCGAGAGCGAGAGGTCGCGAGGTTGGCCGTCACGGAACATTTTGACAGTTCACGCGCGCGCGGCTACTGCGCCCGCGCACAGCCCGCCTGCCAATCATAATTTGTTTTGGTATGTGCCCGTTTTGTCTATTACATTTCTAGTAACTTGATCTTGACACACCTGAGTAAAAACTCTGGCATTACTCAACACAACAAACTAACAAATTTATACCGTAAAATAAAATGAAATAAATAATCTCACGCCCTTGATCCCCGAGGAGGGGTAGATAAAGGTATTCCATTTTGGGAAATACCCACGTTTCACCAGTGGGTATATTCTTTGGCCCCTAAACGTGATATGTGGTGAGCCCGTCGCTAGACAAGGGTGCTGTTACACATGTCTCAGAATTAATTCTGGGACCTACGTGTTTCTTCACGATGTTTTTCTTTCACCGTCGATCTAGTTATAAGTATGTAAGTAAGCTATTAGCCCTATCAAAACTATTTATTGCCCGTGACTTTGTTAGCATTCCGCCGGTATTCAAAGTAGCATTTGTCCTTTATTCCCATAAACATCGGTTCACAGGACTTAGCATTACAAAGCAACAAACTAATATTCTTTCAATATTTATTTTTGGTGAGGCAAAGGGCTTCCATCAGTAGATACTTTTTTAATATATAAAGAAGCTCCAGGAAACCCATCTCATATTAATGATGATTAAGTACATTATACTTACAAATATTATATAAATGTACATTTTAATCTTAACTTTGAGGCGGGTAAAGGTGGTATTCCACTTCCTAAAACAACCTCTTCAAAATGCTATAAAAGATTTTAAGACACCCTCCTTCATAACTAAATGAGTTACCAGCAATGGACGCCAGCACATCACATATGAATATTTAACGAAGAACATTACGTGCGATCAGAAGACAAAACGCCACAGTTTTAATAACATTCCCTGTAAATTACAGGTTGGAACGCCGTTACGGCGGCGGCGGCGGCCTCACGAGGTGGGGACGACGCGGGAACGGGGGGAAGATAGAGGTGTATAGGTGGATATAGGTATAGGCGGAGGTGCAATTATCGCATCAATATTGTATAAGTGTTATTAGGTAGGCTAATTAATATCGATTCTGCATAATATGTTGAGGCGTTGCATTTATGATTATTTCTATCGTTTAATATTATGGTTGTTCTTTTATCTTTTTGTACTGCATGACCTTATCTCGGTGATTTTGGTTTCAAAGCTTATCAAGCATCACTTATTTTTACAATATAAAAGTATATTAAACTATTAATTAGTCCCGTGTTGGGCGCCAGTTTTTTATAGTTTGCAGGTAGTTTGTAAAAATTTTGATTTAAAGAGATTTTATTTATATATCAACTGTAAAATGTAACTTGCAAAAAGTAATTCAAAGTTTTCTACTAAAATTATTCCATCCCAGTAAATTCTTCCCCTTAAATCTAATATAAATTATGAACGGTTGTCGTAGATTTCGTAATAGGTATAGCCAACATCACATGTTGGTTGATTCCCGCGGATTTTCCTAGCTGGTATTTACCGGTAATTACAGTGGTTATAAATACCGGACAATTATTCTTGGCTGCCACGGGCGGTGGTCGTTGATCGGCACTTATCACTCATCACTCTCATCTACGTGTGTTAGTAAATAGCGTCATAAACTGTGGAACACAATTCAAATACATTTGTTACAAAACGGAGCTAAAACACCATGTTCATTGAAAATAGCGTTAGTGACAAAGAAGTTGAGACGTAACCGCACTTATCATGGAACTTACATGTAGAGATATAAGAGTTTATGGCAATTCATACAGATCAAAGATAAGATGGAAGGATTGTGTGAATAGTGAAGGTATAATCTATATATAATGACGGCTGATATAGATAAATAGAAGAAGACACCTTAAAACAGCAGAAAAAATTACGCGTGGTATGGACAATTGGACACGCCGCGTTTACGGTAATGACGCAAATTACCTGGTCCATAACTGATGAGGGTAATGCTATAAACTGCGACCACAACATTAAAACATTTTTTTCCGTTTGATCGGTACCGTCAGGTGGCCAGCTTCCCATGTGGTTGCACACGAGGACGTAGCTGTGGAATCGGTTTGTTTCTTATACATCGATTGGTGATTCAATATATATTTTTAAGGATTATAATTGTTACTATCACCACTTTGGAGAGTGTTCTCTATCTGAGGATAAGAACCCATTTTCTATTGAAATAATGTACTATCGAACCTTTAAGAGGTACAATGTCGGATGTCAGTTCGTGGACTTGCATTTTTTAAAACATTTTTATAGTTTCCGGTGCCCTGTCAAGTGAGTTTTTCCTCAATTTTCCATCTGGGCCTAGATTTAATTGATAAAATACCTAAAGAGGGGTGGAAGAGTGTAATGCAAGTAGATAATAAACAGTTGTCCGCTCGTCAATGTAAGTCACAAAATGTATTGTACCAATGTAGGTCTCACAAAACGGCAAAGTCCCTTAACAATCATTACCATACGGAGTATCAAGGAGCTATCAAGCGGGAAAGCGGTCATTATAATACCCCGGCCGCGGGGCTTGCGGGGCGCCCGAAGTACTGTTATTTGGATTTGTTGGGGACTCTTCCTTGTCAATAGTTTACGAGGTTGTCGTGCTTTCTTCCTTGCAGTCGGAAAATATTTAACGGTGGATGGTAATGAGTGGGTGTGGACGGAATTATTTTGTACGCAGGTATTTTTAATTTACTATACATTACTGAAAATTCATAAACGCATCGAAAATTTATATATGTAGACACAGGTACTTATTTTCAGGAACAGATTTCACTTATCAATATTGATTTAGTAGATAAAAAAATATTCTATAGTATAAATATAGCCTGAATAGTATTTAAGATAAGGTAATGCAGACTATTGCAAACAACGACCAATAACTATAATATTATATTTAGATGTGGTAGTGAATGAAAATCGATTTAGTTTTGTACAACAAATAGGTTTGTTTTGTATTTTTTGGTTTATGTGAGAAATAGCTTACATGTCGAGGGTGGACATAGATCACAGAAAGCGAACAAAGTCGCCAGCTAAAACTAGGTTTATAAAAATGTGTGCATTATTAAATTGGTCTCGATAATATATTATAAATTGTCGCCATTGATCGCAATCCCACTGAATAAATGACATACTTCAAAAAATCGTTACTAAAAATTCGAATATTCGATTTCCATTCTCACGTTAATCTCGCCATCTCAAGAAGTCACAGCTCTCTGATCCGTGTTATACCGAATTAACATGAGAAGCACTCGACCAAGTCTAAGGAGAGAAATATTTCTTGCAGTCTCGAAATCCTTGCCACCCTGTTGAGTGGTTAAGTGGCGAATGACGCACAGGGAGGGTGTGGGATCAGAAGGTGCTCAGGATTTGTGCAATGAAGTTAACATTTATAATGGCACTTGTATCAAATAGTCTAATAAACTGGCGGAATAAAATGCTGGTTGCAAAATATGAAAGTTTTTTTTAAATGTTATAATGTCATAGAATTATGTTATCCTAGGTGTTACTTATTGTTAGTAAGTAAGTAAATTCTTTATTTACGTTAGCCTAAATTTATGTAACATTTGTATTTTTCCTTCATTACTATTCAGTTTCGGTAGTTAAAGTTAGGCTAGGTGCAGAAAGGAAGGAACAGCTGATATCGAAAATAGGTAAAACCAGAGCTATAGGTAGATATCATCTCCACGGCTACCAAGCATAGTTTATTTCTTTAGTCTTTAACAAACATAGACACATACAATTTTCTTAGCCTAATTTCTAACACACTTTAGAAATGATAGCGATAAGTCGTGAATAAATAGTTTTTGATGGGCCTGCTGACTCAGTTAGTAGTAACCCCTGCTGTCTGAGTCGCAGGTCGCGTGATCGATTCTCGTCCGAGGGCAACATTTGTGTGCATGAACATTGAACATTTCTGTTGGTTTCCTGTCTGGTTGTTTAATATTTATTCAAGTATGTTTATCAGTTGCGTAATTTGGGACTAAAATGCAACCGTGTGTGAAATAATATATCCCACAATTTATTTATTTAATACTTTGTACGTACGATTTGTTTTACTGTACATACAATACAATAATTCTATATGCTATACCAATTTTAATCGAAAATCGAATATCAGTTTGTACACATTAACGTATATTATATTAATTTGATAAGCACGTTGGTCCGCGTTTGGACATAACCGTCCCTTCTTTGGCTTCCAGCTGGAGAATCCCACGGTGTGGGCAACCGGGCCCTATTTATACTCAATTATTAACGCGATCAACCGTTTACTACTACCTACTTAATTGGATAATTTGTTTGTACTCTGTATTGTTAAAAAAACTATGTTTTCGTAGACAAGATCTTAACGGCGGATAACATTTCTCATTTTCACTCAAACATTGGTTATCTTATCTTACTTGCAACAAAACAACACGTCACAGAATAAGCACAATTCCTCATACACCCCAATTAGAATATTAGTATAAAAAAAATATGATGCCTTCGAAATTTAGTCATGTCTAACCAATTTTCTTATTTAAAGAGCAATAATAGCACTATTTACATAGGTAGCACTAAATTCAGCTATGCTAATTATTTTTTCGGGAAAATTTAACACATATTAATAATGGCTGAAATCGATTAGTTAGTCAATACCGAACAAACTAATTTCAGGAATTGCGCTTATTCCGTTACATATTGTATTATATGTAGGTATCTAATTTTATTGCAATAATAACAAGACTATATAATGTTACTATATTACAATACTCCTGTTCATGGTCTCTCCGAAAGGACAACATAATTTAAAACAACCAAGCATTCATATGTACACTGAAGCAAACTACTCTATGTACCTACCACACAATAAAGATCTTATTCGTATAAAATCAAGTCCTGTCGATATTTTTAAAATGTGTACCTAAGTCTGGAGTACAAAAAAAATTGGTGTGATGAAAACATTATCAATACAAAATTTTAGTCCTTATTTAATAGATCTCAGTCTGGGGCTAAACCAAAATTAAGCTTTGGGGTAGGTACTGGATCTTATAAGAGTAGTACGTAATTATAAAAAATAATAATAATATATTCTCACGCCTTTCATCCCTTCACAAAAAATTGAACCTATACAATAAATAGCATACCTCTTTGTAGACACATTATACTTAAACGAAATTCTCTCACTTTGAAAGAAAGTGAAATTAAAATAGAATGTCTAAAACACACACTCTAATAAATCTTCAAATAGAACCAAACTGGAACAGTAGGTACCGACTATTGTAGGTAGTTGTTGCTTCGCATATATTTTATTTTGTACAATTTCCCGCGATTCCGCCCGCTTGAACTTTATTTTATTTTTATTTTATTTTATAAGGTTCGCTTACAGTTGATACATTACAAAAAATATATAATATTACATAAGTCTTATGGTTAATGTACAAACTAATTAAAAGCAAACACAGCATGCAATTATATTATGATAATAACATAAGTAACTAGGTAGATGTTATTACAAACAAATAAAAAAGACATTGAAACACTAACTTTTTATCAGATGGTGACAGAATAAATTATTTATTGACGTTAACAGTTTTAATTATTTCAGAGCGGAACTTGGCCAGTGAATCAAAATTTATGTCGGTAATGTGACTATATTTATTGGCTAACCTACAGAGACGGGGAATCGCGGAATTTGAGCCTAAAACTGTGCGACGGAAGGTCGGGGCAAATGGCTCGATTCTTGATCTAGGATAACGAAAAGGAACTCTTAAGTTGAATTTTCGTAAGAGATTGGGACTATCAATTTTATTTCTAAATACTTTGTACAAAAACAGTAAGTCCAATACATCGTATTATCGCATCCCCTCGATTTGTTGCTAAATAGTATAATAATATTTCCTTCCTCAAGGAGGTAGCCTACCATCATAACATTTTTGAGATCCGTACGTCGGTTACGGCGTGAAATGGTAACAAATGGGATAATGATTTTCGCATTTATTTGTTTAGTTTCTTTATGGCGTCTCAAAGTGTTGCCAGCGTCTTTTCTACTGTATATGACCATAATGTTTTAAAACAGACTTATTGTTATGCCAATTTAAATGAATAAATTATTATTGTATTTATTATAGGAATAGAAGAAATGAGTTTGAATTAAGTTTGCCTAAACCCGCCTTGATGTTATCCCTGTGAACGACACTGGACACATTCTTTATGTGTGAACAACTCAAAGCCAAAGCAAGTTCTTTAGGTCACACCTTGAGTGTGGACAGAGCGGTAACGAGCGCGCTATATCAATATGAGACTGGCCGCTGCGCCTGCGACACGCTCATGCATAAAATTATTTTGGCGGGCCCAGCGGGCGACTACTGAGGAGTCGCGACATGTTGAAGGGAAAATAAATGCCCTTGAGGTCATACGGAAAATCGAGTAGGTACTACATGATAAAATTTTATTCGTATTACAACCGAATCATATTAGCAGTAGCTGCATCTTAGCATCGTTGATATTTGGACTACATAGGTACTACAAGCGCCTGTGGGTGTTATTTTTTTGTTTTAGTGCTATTTCAACACTTCATAAAAGCGTGTAACTTCGTGTAGCGGTTACTATCACGTATAGTGATAGTAGACGAGAATTAAATATATTGAATAGACTGTCGATACGCCCGGCCCGATTGGGACTGCAGCGAATTACGTTCCTTAATCAGTTAAGAACCGCCGGTTCCAATTAGAACCGAGACAATTAAAAATCTATTGTGTCTGTGATTCATAGTCTGAGAGGTTAATAGACCTAATTTTAGCGGTCCACCCGCGAGAAGCTAGTACCTACCTATCGTATCTTCCTTTTTTGCTTTTATCTAAGAGCTGCATAGGTACATGAAACCGAACAATCTTGTTTTAAGAGAGTATAATCACGAAATCACATTAGAAAAAAAACTGCTGCCCCACACATAGGTAAGTGCAATATTTACCTACACAACCAAAATGTACTGAACAACTGATTTTCTTCTTGCGATTTCGGAGTTGCTCCCATTTAAAGGTGATAAGTTTCATCATCAGCATAAAATTTTACCTTATATACCTAATAAACTTGCAAACCTGACCATTTTGCCCCTATAAAATCTCCACAACTCAAGTTTCATAATGATTTTTTTAGTTGAATTTAGTGGCGTCACGAGCCGTGAAATGTGTTTATAGTATAAACATTTTAATTCTAGGATAGCTCTTATGTAACAACGTAAGGGCACCGCAACATATTTAGAGAGAGCTGATTTGGTTAGCTACATAAATATTGAATATTTTTAACATCACATCTATTTCGGCATATCACATAGCTAAACATGTAAAAAAAACGGTATTTCGTGTATTGATTCAGGGCTTAATCAGTTTATATGTAGTAGATACGAGCACCTACCACAACTTCTCAGTTCATTATCATATTTATTTCATATTTAGGTACCATAGTAATAGTCTAACGAAAACGTCCAGACGGGATAATCGTACGGAGGCACCAGGAGAGAGAACAGACCCGAAAGGCCATGATGTCTTTCGGGATGGTTTGCGCATCCCATACGAACCCTGGACTTACACCTTTTTTAACATAAAAAGATATCAATGAAAGAAGCATCAAAATCAGTGAAACAGTTTCTCAGACACAGAACACAGTTGTTCAAACACAGAACTTTTTGTTGTAAAATCGGTTAAGTATTTCACTAAAACTCCACAAGACATCTCATTTGACTCGGCAACTCATATTTATGAGACAATGATCTAATTACCTCAACTGGTGTCCTACCATCGGTTGTGAACTCATTGGCACGTCAACGGACATTCGCATAGTTGGTACAGTGTTCCAGGGGATCGATTTTTGATTCTCACCAAGTGACTAATTCTCACCGATGTGAGTGATTTCCGAAAGTTCGTATTTTTGAAACTCATCGGTGACTTACATTTGTCATACCTATGATTTCGATTTACGTGTGCCCCTACCCACTCGTAATTGAAATCACCATGCGATTGTTTTTGACAGCTGACGTAGTGCCATCTGCCAAAAGTGCCAAAGTATGTTTTTTGGAAGAATTAGCAGCGGGGCTCGATTGTGATATTTTGTGATTGCAACGATTTATTGAAAACAGCGTATGACTTTCAAAAATACGGCTTTTAGAAAATGGTGATATAAGAGTCATCGGTGATAATTTTAGTCACCAGTGATTTTGATATCACCAGTGAGATTCAAAAATCGCACTCCAGGGCGGATTCGTAGTGAGAAAGAATGGTAGTGCGGTGCTTATTGCCTCTGATAACGCGTATGAGAGCGACACCGCCCACGCGCGACCCCGCCGCTTGTAATTCAATTCCATACACACATCATACACAAGCATCCGTAATAGTGATGTCGGTGTTAGATAGTAAATATTATTTTGTCGATTTCAGATAGTTATTCCGTTAAAAAACTTATGGTACGTAGGTATTCAGAAAATTTGCAATATAATAGCGTCTGCAGTTTTGTTGTTTATCAATTGCACACGGTGAAACTACGTAAATAAATTATATCTACTGGAGCAGCTGTTTAATATTTTTATTTTCCTTTGAACCAAGAATAAATTAGCTTGAAGACTATTATAATAGCTGTTCCCCGCTATTTCAGAGTTCGAGGTAGACTATTTTACGGCCAGAAAAATAAATTTTCAATTTGTGAAAGCATTGTTTAAATCGATTCATTAGTTTCCTTATTTATTAAAAGCCTAGGTATTAATTCCAAACAAATATTCACATATACAAACGTATAAAAAAACCTCTCTATAATATTAATGTTGATAGTAGAGTTCGGCAGCATTTTGAAAACATTATAGAGTTTGAAACCCGGATCAAATCAATCCAACTGACTTGGCTGACAAACTTATAAAATACTGGGTCTAAATACTGATAAGCATTTACATTGATGCAACTATTTATTAGACCGGCCACGGTAAATACCTAGATAAATTTTGCGCTGGACTGGATTATAAAATATTTACATTTATCAACACACCTTGTATTCTAAACCAAAATAACTGTAAATCAGCTATTATGGATATTGTAAAAAGTAAGTGCCATAGGAGTAGAAAGTAGCATCCCTAAGACTGACTGAATCGATTGCTGGGTTGACCAAGGCTACGTACATAGCAAAACCCTGTCATTTGGTAGGTATGGTTACCTGATACGTGGAAGCTAAATTAATGTGCCGATACAGCAGGCCATTCAATCTGCTGTTACAATCTGTTACTGTCGACGTGAAATTGTGTCGTTTGTACTAAATAGCTATCTAATTATACTCGACTTAGTATAGCGGAAGCTGCATCACATAATTTATTTATAATTTATCAATTGCGATATTGCAGGGAGTGTGAAAAGCGCTTAGTTGAACGCCGCGCGACTATGGTCATCTTTGTCCTTCACTGTCTTTTGATACTGGGTGCATTTCGCTCTCTTTCAATTTAGCATGCAAGTTGTCAAACCGAAGTTAACACCAGCACGTTCTGTAGGTTGTACAGACCTTTCTCCCGCAGTGGATTGTAATAGAGCTTATGAGATAATGCTGAGTTTCATGCTAGTTTCAACGATACTAGTCTAGTTTTGTTTTGTACGGCCCCTTACTAGTGTATCGTCCGGCGGGCGCTGTCGGCATCAATTAGTTAACCTTACTTAAGGTGCGGGTCACAAACAACGCGCTCAATTGAAGGTGGGGCACTGAGGGGCAGCGGGGCAAGCGGGTCCATCTGACTCATCTGTCTTGTCTCCTGGGACTTAAAAAGAATCTGAATATAAAACGAATCGGTGTTTAAAATTTATTTCATTGCAGAGCCCTAAAATCATCATTAACTACAGAGCTACATTAAAGGCTGTTGCAAAATAGCGCGAAAGAGACACTGAAAAATTAAGTAGGTAAGGTAATATTTAATATTTTTATTATATGTGTAGCGAATTTTATTATTGCATGATACATTTGTTGTTGATAAATATTTATAACTCTCATCATTAATTTGCATCTGCACTAAACCATGCCCAATTGATACACGAGTCGACTCAATATGTTAATAATATTCCACTATTGCGAATTGCGTTTTGTGTAATTCTTATTCATATTTATATTTATTTAGGTGGTTTTTCACGCGACCGTGAACGATGCTACTGGGCACCTGCGCACACACCGCACTGCCAACAGACCTTGTTAAATCTTTATGACCGTTTGTAACATAATTCGGTATCCATAAGTTTTTATATATTTTTCTTTTAAGGCTAATCAAATCTAGTAAGCACCCGATCTATGGTTAAGAACTTTGTTCCTTCAGCTGACAAAAAACTTTACACTTAGGAGATGATCTATTTTTTTTTGTCAATATAAACGCAGTAACAAGATAAAAAAAGATATAAAATAGCAAAAAAAAATTTACCCCGAAATTATTTTGAAATAGTTTATTTTCATAATATAGCTTTCTACTGATTGAAATTGAACAACATTAGTGCACTTCTTTTAATCCCTTGTCAGTGGGCCCACCGTTTCCGGGATGGTCCATATACGCCAACACCGAAGAAGCAACAGGTCCTCCACTGACTAAGCGCAACTACAGACACGACAAAAGATAAAGTGGGTTATATAGTTCGGTGGCTTTCATATCTTCTCATTACATGGCGATAAATCATATTATATTCAGACAACAACAGAGTCTAAGTAAAATTGTGATAGTCTAGGTCTGATATATTTGGCAGTATCGTTAGAGCCGAGTGGATGAAACGCGCCGCGGGCGGACACGTCATGTTGCTACTCACGTTTGGCCGCGCAGACGCAGATAACGTATAGACGTGGCGATGGCGTGCGCCCGCGCACACACCCACTAACGCTTAATCCATCTTGGGATCGATATTTTATATTCAATTTAACTTTATTTTCTTTTTATAACTTTTTCATATAGGTTAAAACTTTCTGGATCCCGTTACCTTAACTTTACAACATATCCTACTTTTAAAATTATTCGTTTCACGTCCGAGGAGTACCTATGCCTAAGTATACCTACTAACGAACCGACTTTTTTGTGGGACTATATCCATGAAGCCGCTGATCATGTTTCAATATAGGAGTAACACCGAAATTAAGAGAAAATTCAGTTTTTCATTTTATTTCGGTCGTGTACATAAGTATTGCACTTCATACATATTCTACATAAGTATAACAGCCTTATTACAAAGAGATTAAAATATAATAGGACATAGAGGGGGCATTGGGAATATTTTCATACAAAACTTTGACGCTCAAGCGTCATGTCAGTTATTCTGAACGCAAGCCGTCATTCGGTCGAAATTGTATTAAACTTATTCCACTTGGAATAACTTTTCGGCTTCAAATTTTCCTCGCTTTGTCCCCTCTATGCCTCTATTTTAATCTCTTTGCCGACAGCTGATTCTGATTTCCCTTACTCGTTGCAAAATTTTGGATAATTTATGATTATATTTTCATTAATATCATAGACGGTACCACTTGGAAGTAAAACAAATAAAACAGCGTGTATATAGCGTCTCTTACAATTCTTTTTAACTTCTTTTTTCTCAAACTAGGCAGAGTCAGAGCTATAGTAAAGTGATAAACATGATAGACGAAAGTGGGCAGATATAAAAAAATACTTTTTCACTTCTCATGCTCTAAAAGTACGCCAATATAGGCCTATGAAGCGGGACTAAAGTGACCACTTCAGTCCCTAGGGAGTAAAAAATAATTAGTTTTTTAATTTCCTTAGTGAGATGTAGACAAACTACAACAGCCAGTAAATATCTGGGGAGTGTGGACCATCTTCCATGCGAAAATGTTGAGAGTTTTAGTTCCATGGTGTTTCCGCATAGAAGGTGGCGCCATATGTTTTAAAAGAGATTTAAATTTAGAAGGAAAAACTGCCCTCGAAAATTTCAGAAATTTTATCGAGTGTATTTGTTCGGTTTTAAATAAGTAGTAAATTGACAATTTTTTTCGCACTCAAAGTGAAAAGTAGGTACAGTTTGCACCTCGAGACTAAACGCCAACTTAATGTACCTACCCTCGGTTTCATTGACTTCGTTTAGTCCCTCACTATAAAATATACTATATTTATCCTTCCTTTTTACTACTTTCGTACGAAACCCTAACAAGAACACCAGATTATAAGATCCACGAAATATATTTCACGAATTTATCTAATCACGCCTCAAAGCAGATTATTAGAGATAAAAGAAATAACCTAATCTGCAAATATAATACGTGCTTGTTGGAAATGTTACTTACTAATAAACAAATGTATTATTCTTTTGTAAACCTACTTATTGTTACGGTAAATATGGTTGTTATGGAATTATATAGGTATCTACTTATATGTATAGGCTATAAAAACTTTTTTTTATTATGAATTTTCAATACATTAAGTAATGTTGCTGATAACGCAAAAACGGCACAACGGATTTGAGTGATTGAGACACAGATAGTTTAAAACTTGGATTAACAAATAGAATACGTTTACCCTGAAACTCGGACGGAGTCGCTGACCAACGCAACGCTAGTAGATATAGTAGATAAAATATTTCATGTTTAGGGTTCTGTACACAAAATATCATCGCCCTTTCGAAACCGCTCAAGTCAAGTAATTGCTTAATAGTGTTTTATGACGAAGGCAACCAACAAGAAGCGATTTCTGGAATTTCGTACCGTGAAGCAACAATAAACTATCTGCATCCACCTAAATTAACCCGGTACTACTTCCAAGTTTCGGGGTAAAAAGTTAGCTTTTGTCACTTCCCAGTCCCCCAGCTATACACAAAATCACGCTGATCCGTAGCTTCATTGTTCCGAAAAAGAACGACAAACCAACAAACATACTTATACTTTCTCATAATAATAATAATATAGTATAAATAAAGTAGGAATCACTATCTCCATTATACGCATACTTACCTACTTACACACTTAAATAAAACTTCACAAAAGAATTAATAGCATTCTCTAGCAAGTACAGCGCTAAGATATAGAAGCAACGTTGGGCCGCCAAATACAATCAAGCGATATAATAATATCGGCCGCATCCTCACAGCTCCACTTTATGTAGAGACGCGATAAAACGTGGAGTGTGTAGATGTCCGTCTGTATCGATATTAATCGAATTAGCTAACAATGAGTCGATGCGCGGGCGCAGGAGTCGTAGTCTCGTGTGGATGTGGCAATAATTTATTGTTTACTATTTAATTATCTAGGGGCGTGAGCATATTTATTATATAATTATTATAAAAAACTACCTTAATAAATGAATATATGTTCAAGAACATAAGCTAATCTAGGTATTTACAAATACGTATCTACACAAATTAGTGATTAAAATGTTAAAAAAACCTTCCTTAAAATCTGATTAAATTTTATCTTCTCTGCAATGCTGCCTCTTTATCTTTACATTTTGAGACAGACTTTATATAGAAATAGAAAACATTATCGTCCAGATATCTTATCCAAGTCACACTAGTCAGTGACGCATGCAGGTTTGTCTGCGGAATGTTCGCTACTTGTATAAGTAGGTCATTAAAGATTATTATACCTAAGTAGAAAACTTAGATACTTTCTGGAAAAAATTGATTAAAGCGATCAGACCCCCATTGTACTTTTTTAAATCATTGTGTCACTTATTGCATATTTTTATTGGAGTACCTACATTAAAAAGTTGTTACTTACCAAAGAGATTTAAATATAATAGGGCATAGAGGGGGCATTGGGAATATTTTCATACAAAACTTTGAAGCCTAAGCGTCATGTCCTTGTCATGTCAGTTAGTATGAACGCGAGCTGTCATTCGGTCGAAATTGTACTAGACTTATTCCACTTGGAATAACTTTTGACTTCAAATTTTCCTCGCTTTGTCCCCTCTATGCCTTATTATATTTTAATCTCTTTGTTACTTACTTACTTAAGTTAATAACTCTTTATTTTACACCAAAAATAATAGGATTAGGTACTTCATTTTATATCACAAAAAGAGCATAATTGGTGGTCTTATTATACTATACTTCAATTGAAAGAGTAGACAAAAGAAAATTCACATATAATATCTTTGATCATTTATATAAGATTTTTGTTTATCTATAGGTACACAATCACCGCCAAAAAAGGGAGGAAAAAACTGCTGTCGTACATTTGAGTGTAATTTTGATTTTATAGTTGAGTTTGATACCTAGGTATAGCCGACCCATTTAGGTACGTAGGTATTTGTATAAGCTCAAGTAAGGAGTGGGAGTGGTTAGATTAGTGTCTAGCTTTTAGGGTTACATACCAAAATATGATAAAAAAAAACTTATGGTGCAGTCTGTCACAACGGCTTGTCTCAGCAACTACCTACTAGTGCTATCGACTTGTTTGAAATAATCCTTGCAAAACTAAATTGCAAATAAAATAATTATACCTACAAATGTTTTCAGTTTTTGATCAAAGGGGGTTAAAGTTTTAAATTTGAGTTTCCAGGGTAAATGAGGTATTTTATGAAAGGGCTTCATTTGCATGTGACAAAATTTTTTTTGTATGTTTTTGTTTCCTAGTGAGGTAGGTAGGTACTACAAAAATTTAGTCCAGAAGACACACGATTTATTTGCGTGGCAAGTAGTCCCCTATTCACCGTGCCTGTGTGATCTTTAGAAATACATCCAACCTGAAGTTGTCTGGAAGAAATCGCATAAGGCGGTAAGTTCATTATGTCCCTTTTCATAATTTTCTTATTGGTGTAGGTAGGTACAATAAAAAGTTGTCACTTGCTTTTTTACTTAAACCGGCATTAAAAGTTTATTAAATTATTAGGTACCTACCTACCTACCTATTAGGTACTTACAGCGAATATATTATGTCTTCAAGACACCCTACAAAATCTTTACAGTATTTAAATTAAAATTGCCTCATCTATTTTACTCGGACTTCTACGAGAAAGCATGTAGCTTCTCAAAGACACAATAGTGTCGGATTTGTGTCATTCCACCGTGTCCCGTCGATCACAGATCACCGATCAGCCGCGATCTCGACCGGCTCACGGTCATCGCTACCATTGTGGGCTAATTCGTGTGTTAGACCTTTGATGGACAATATCAGATGCGGTTTGTGGGATCGTACCTAAGCCTGCTGTGATGACGCGATCCTATTTGTCGATAATAAATCTATTGGGATAGTGCTGCACTGACGGTTTAATTTTTGATTGTTTGAAGGCACAGATCATCTATCTGTGCCTTAACTTGTTTTTTTTTTAATTTAATGATTTAAAAAACTACTTATAAATATATTCGACGTATAAAATAAAAAATAAAATAAATATATATTTTTTATTTTTTTTTATTTTATAGTATATAATATAATAATAATATAATCTCACGCCTTTCATCCCCGCGGGGGTAGGCAGAGGTATTCCATTACTGGATATACCCACATTTCACGAGATACATTGGACCCCTAAACGTGATAGGTGGTGAGCCCATCGCCGGACCGGTTTATTTTATAGGTAGGTACGTCGAATATATTTATAAGTAGTTTTTTAAATCATTATTCGACGTATGTACCTATACCTACTAACTACTTAGGTACTTACTCACAGTAAACTAGGTAGATATAGGTGGATTAAATATTCATAGCAGGAATTTTTAGTTACATTCTTTATAAAACTGTTTTAATTATAAGTACCTACCTACATCGCAAGCATTGATCGACATATTTTAAATATATATCCTGAAATCATCTTAGATGAAACATTTAAGAATTGACATGCGAGCGTCTACGAGCGTTTATGAGTTGCATTTAGTTAGAGTACCTACTAGGTAATAGGTAGAGTACGTGTAGGTACTCAGTATTATACAGGATGGTTCAGATACTAATTTGATTTGTACTTATAAAAATTAAGCTGTTCATAACACTCTTGAAAAATGCTCTATTTTGATACGTACCTACTTATTTACTAAGAATATTCTATCTAGCAAAATAATACCGGTAGATACTTACAGAAGAAATTGACTTCTAAACAAAAACGAAAATTTTCGATTCTACTAAAAAGTTAAATTTGAAGCAGAGGCAAAAAGTTTTAGGAGCAAAAGCAACGATTTCCCAAAATACCGGAGGTTTCCCAATAGTACCTACCTACTCGTAGGCTGTCTAAAGTGAAAGATTTAAAACATTCGGAACACTTGTAATAGCTTTATAATGCCATTAATCACATTACAAACCACAATCGCTTTATAATTGTGCCTACAGATAAAAATAAAAGAAATACAAGATAATAAATAAACTCCTCGTAGCGTACGCAGGAGAGAAATAAAACCATGGAGAAGGAGAATGCGACGATTACAACAAGCGGCGGGAACGAGACGTGGAGCTGGGCGCCGGGCGGGGCGCTATGTACGAGAAAGCTCGCGCCCCTATTGGCTAACGACAGCGCCCAAAGCTGCTGGGGCGGAGACTCTGTTGCGAGGTATAAATAGCTTCGCCCGCCTCCGCGCCCGCCAGTCCACTCGCCACTCGCAGTGTGTGCCCACGCGCCGCGCGTAGACAGTTTTATCACAGTGACCATGGTGAAGTTCGAAGGAGATTTCAGTATTAACGCCATACTTATGAACCACGCGGCCAGCAAGCCGCCGCCATCACCCGCGCCATCCTCTACTGACGCGGCCCATTCTGAACCCGATCTGAGTGATTCTGAACTCGATGTCACGGGGACAGAGCCCGTCGACTGCACTAAGCCTAAGGAAGATAACTCTGAGAAGAAAGACAAGAAGCACGAGAAACCCGCCTACAGTTATAACGCACTCATCATGATGGCAATCCGCAACAGCCCAGAGAAGCGTTTAACCCTCAACGGAATCTACGAGTACATCATGACCAACTTTCCCTACTACCGGGAAAACCGCCAGGGCTGGCAGAACTCTATCCGCCACAACCTGAGCCTGAACAAGTGTTTTGTGAAAGTGCCGCGCCACTATGACGACCCCGGCAAAGGGAACTACTGGATGTTGGACGCCTCTGCCGAAGATGTGTTTATTGGTGGAACTACAGGCAAGCTCCGTCGGCGATCGGCATTAAACGGTCGTTCAAGATTGGCCTGTTTCAAACGGCCACTGTTCCCGGGCGCAGCATTACCGGGAGCGTACCCTCCTGCTACGTACTCCCAACTCGTGGGCCTCTACTCCCAGTTGTTGTATCAGAGGTATGCGCCGATGCAGATGAAGACGCCGCCTGTGGCTCCGAGTGCTGTCCATCCCGCGTTTCGAGGCACGGAAGCTATGGGCTACGGTGGTCTCTCGTACTCGCCTGCGTTGTACGCGGATCGCATGCCGACAACGCCCTTCTTGAACCAGGGGCTGCTGCCGGGCTCGCCACTAGGACAGCCGGTGTTTGCGCAAACTTCGCCGGTCCCCGCGTCGCCGCCGCTGGTGGCCCGCTCACCTCCAGCGTCGGGTGCGTCCAGTCCGGAGCTGCCTCATACGCACCCACTATCGCCTCACCTGTACAAGCCCGTGACTGTGCTCACGCGACATTGACCTGCCACGGTGGGTGTTAAGGCACCTCTTCCGGAGGGTCGGAATACTCCGAGTGCTTGAGAGTCTTGAGACTTTGTTATCTGTGATCTAGTTGTAAGCAGTGGAGTGGCAAGGACGAGGTAATCTCATAGTAGTAAAGTGCACCAAACGGTGCCCTGTTAGCACCAGTTGTAGTAACCTCACTGTAGCATTCTGCTGTTGTATTTGTATTTTATAAAGATGTAAATAGTTCCAAAGTGTATATTTATTGCTTAGCGTACGATAAATTAATATTATAATGAATAAAACAAACCATTGTTTCTCGTACAGCCATCTTTCATTTACCTGTTGAACCAGCCGGCGATTAATGCCTGAGACAAATTATAATAAAATCTAATAAATCCATTCGTTCAAAATGTTTGTGCTAACGATACAAAAGATATTTTTCAACGATTTTCATTGAATACCTACGTTGCATTGAGTCATGAATGATTACTTCCAAGTCATTTACTTATCGATACTAATACACCTATCGGTAACAGGCACTATTATCATTTAAAAACCTGAGAACATATATTCAACAATAGAAACTAATTATTTAATTAGTTAGTTATGATATAAGCTTCAACTATAGGTACCTATCATAAAAAAATTCGTAAAAAAAAAACAATTTTTAGTTCAAGAAATATTAGGCCTAAATCGATATGCTTACTAAACTCTTAACAATATATAATTATTAAAATAAGGTATGAAGCATGAAGGTAAGTACCTAGCATTTATTAAAGAATATTTAGGCAGGAATTTCATATTCATTATCCGAATGTTCAAAACGGACTTCAATCATAGAGGGCAACGTTCGTTGGTTTGTACTAAATATGTATTATAATCCGCTAGTTCCCAGCATATTGCCTAGTGGTTTTACAAAACTGTCAGAAAGCGAAGAACATTGTGTCTAGGCATATTATAGTAGAATTATTCTTACAAAGTAGGTACCATCAGGTTTTTACACAGGGTTAAGCCTATATGCCGTTAGCCCAAGTGGCCGCGTTCCAAGAAGTGAGCCGAACAGGAATTGGTTTCTTAGCTTTTTAGCTAGCTAATTAGCTAGAATGGAAGATTTTCAAAATCGTTAATGTTTTTAACAATTTTTTAAGTGCTTCATATGATGGGTACAGATCAGAGTCTCCTCAAAAAACTAGTCATGTAAGCTAAATCAGTTAAAAAAAATATCAAACAAGATCACCAAAAAGTCATTTAGCTTAGGGTATAATGATCTTGCTTTGTGACTTAAAACAGACGACTTGATTGCTGCACTAATACCGTACAAGCTGCCAAAGCTTTCTATGACAAATCAAAGCACGTTGCGGTCAATAAGTACATGTTTCTTTTTTGTGTGGTTATGCGATACAAAATATGAAGACCGACAGACTCCGCCGGTGTTTTGATGGCGTCATAATAAATCGATTGCTTCTTAACTTCTCGTCGAATAAATAACTTCATCATTATGCAGTTACATTACAATGTTGGATTTGATTATCGTCTATTTAATACCTCCTTTTTTAATCTACGATCTTTCAGATAAATAAACGAGTCATTAGGTATATGTTTTAAAAGAAAAACTTGTTTAGTTAATTATATTAGGGGTTCCGTAAAAAAAGTGGTAATATTATATTATAGTTAAATGAAATTAAAACGTTTTTTTAACACGTTTACATTAAGTATGTATGGTACTCGTCGAATCAAATAAAACGAAACTCAAACTCGAATAGTTTACGAGTAGTCATTGTCATGAAAATGTTTCATTAGCTTCCTCCCGACTTCATTATTAGATTAGCTCGATACCATAGTAGGTATATTTTATATCGAGGGACTAAACGAAGCCATAATATACCAGAGGTGGTTTGACCTCGCAAGCTCGGGAGTCAATTAAACCGAGGGTATATTAAGTTGGCGTTTAGTCTCGAGGTGCAAACTGTACTTTTCACTTTGAGTGCGAGAAAAATAGTCAATTTAGTACAAATTTATTTAAAACCGAACAAATTTACACTCGTCAAAAATTCCTGTCAAAGATCTCTTTGCAGATTAACAATTTAAAACACATGGCGCCACGTTATTTGTGGAAAAACCATAGAGAAAGAGAAAAACCACTAAAAATCAACATTTTCGCAATGAAGATGGTCCACACTCCACACTCCATATTTACTGGCTGTTTGAGTTTCTCTACGTCTCATTAAGGAAATTAAAAACTAAATTACCTACTTTTCACTCCCTAGAGACTAAAGTGGTCACTTCGTAGTGCTATATTGGCGTACTATACTCTATACTCGATCATACTCAATCAAAACTATACACACGCTTGCAATAATTCAAGTATACTATTAGAAGTAGGTAGGTTAAATTCGACTTCCAAGATTTGTACAAGTGAGGAGTTAAAATTCATAAAGTGCCGTTGTTTCTGTCTGTCACAGCAGCTACTAATGTCAGCAACCTATCCACTTGAAAGGGCTCATTTAATGCCCGAAGTAGACAGAAACTATTACTAGCCCTGAAATCTAATACCTAGTCAAAATAAAATATGAATAATTATAACCAAAATGAATTACCATTGTAATATATTTAAATCATCTCCGTGTACAAATTACGCCTATCAGTTGGTCATTTTGTATGGGAATGCCATTTATTTTAAAATGTTTTTACCTAGCTGATATACCTAATGTTCAGTTATGTTACATTCACATCCATAAATGACTAATAAATTTTTTGGACATATTGTATTGTATATTTTAAAGTAAATATGTACCTACATACTTTGTTTAATAACAAAATAATGTACCTACCTACATACTATTTTCTTTTATGATCCTGTTGGCTCAGCTGATACTATCATGCCGTATTAGCCAGATGTCGATAGTCGATAACTACCCAGGGCCAGCATTTCTGTTGGTTTAGTGTCAGGCGGTGGTGTCATGCTTAAAAAAGTTCGGTCAACGCTCATACCTGTTATATTCAACTAGTTTTTTTTTAGTTCAGGGAGTGCTCGGATTGGTTGTTTCTGTGTGTAAATGTATTTGTGTACATCTAGTTGAAGCTAGTGTTTAATTGTTTTGCCAAAAAATGCGTTTGTATTAACATTATTTGTGTGCGTTTCCTCGTCCCCCGCGCAGAAATTGGCAGACTTTTTTGCAACGAAACTAGTGCGCGTGACGTCTCCTGTTGGTTTAATACTCAAAGTGCTGAGTATGAGATGAGATGGTAAGTATATGAAGGCGTTTAAGTATTTTTCATACCATCTATTCGAAAAGTGACGTTTTGGTCCTCAAAAAGAGGGAGCAAAGTAAGTTTTTTCCGATAGGATTTTAATAAGTGCGAATAAAAGTGTTTTGAATTTGGAATTAAAAATATTCTTCAACATTTTTAGCCAAAGAGATTTGCAAAATAAGTTTTGCATTTAAGGGTGGCGCCACTGTAGTTTACATCAAACATTTGTATAACAAAATATTAGTTCCATTTTTAGCCGCATTAGGTTGACAAGGCTGAATGGTGCCACACTGTCAGAAAAATTGCTGTGGCAATGCGCGCGCTTTCTTAGTTATTTTTTACAATTCACATTTTATATTTAGAGTGATGGCTTATTGTTCTGAGGTGATGGCAACGCTTTATTAATTTTATAATGTAAACTGTCAACCAAGGTTGGCTAACCTGTAAAAGACTATGAAGGCGAAAACTATGGCCGAGTGATCACTTTTTAGCGAGATTCGGAGCTGTCAAGTTGATTCCCATTGCTTCGTGTCAGACTTCCTACGTTTCCCACTAAATCTGTTGGAATCTGGACAATCACCTTATCCTTGTGAATTTTGAATTGGCGATCAACGAATTAAAAGCCTGTGTAAAGCTTGGGTCCCACGGTCCGTAAAATCGCGGATGCACGCAGACCAGCTCGCACGACGCACCGTGGGACCGGCCTCGTCCGTGATAGCACAGAACGTCTGTGGCGGTGCGCCCGTATCCATCGTGAGTCGGTAACTTCAAAGGTGCACTCTTCTCTCTCTTTCTTTCGCTTTGCATTATGACAACATAAAAACATCTACACACACCGACACGCCACACACGCGACATGCCTGCGGTGCGTCGCCGTCCGTGCTCGTCGGCTGAGTGTGGCTGATCCGTAGAATAGCGGACCGTGGGACCCCAGCTTAAGGAATCCTGCATTATTATTTTGAAGCTCCGCCATATCTGACCCTTCTGGTAACAAATCCAGATAAACTAACTGATTAGTGATATCTATGCACAACCTAAACCGCTGGGTCTAGAGACTTGAATTTTGCACATAGATAGCTTATACAGTGTAGGCATCCACTAAGGAAGGATTTTGCTAAATTCAACCCACTTTTTCCGCTGCCGCTCACGCTACGGAACACACCTAGTCTATCGCACACCTGACAAAGGCCTGACAAGCAATAACTGAGCCACAATCGCACAAACAAACAGACAATCCGTGGCTGTCAGTGGCGATCCATCGTTAATCATCAGTCATCGTCGATGGGCCCACTCTCTTGGGATCACGAGAGAATACTCAAGATTTACCACATTTGTTTTCGCTTGTTGACGGAATTAAAATCTTTTTACATGTCAGCTACATTGTGTAGCTTTCTCTCCTGATTTGTTTTGTTTGGAAACTAGATAGCCGTGGGTGGTAACGTATCTTTATTTCTATACTGTAGTAGTAAGTAGTAAATTTATATTTTGAATTTACCTGATTAAAATATTTATTGATCGGTTCCACATCAATAGGCTTTTTGACTAGTATAAGTAATTATGATGTATCGGTTTTATAAACTGCCAGGCCTCAATGGTGAGTAATAATAAATAATAAATTGACGAAGAAAATTCGCACACGTCTTTTTGGTTGCAAACCAATAGTTAGGGAGGCGAATAGGGGAATTTTCGGTAATACTCGAGCGTGGCAGTTTAAGATATGAGAGATACCTTAGACCTAATAGAACAACCTTGTCTAGTATTTAGCTCTTTAAGTAGTGACGCGCGCCTAGGATAGACGATCAGATTAGTAAAAATAAATCGATATTCTGAAATACTCAAGCGCGTCATATTAAGATATTGGGGGTTGATTTTAGTGTTTTAAGACTAAATTTAACTAATCTGACGATAAGTCCTTGACGCCGCCAAGTTATAGGGTCGCGAACTTGTAAAAAAAAAACGTTAATCCGGCATTCTCGAGCGCGATTTTTTTATTTTTTATTTTGAAGAATATAATCTAAAACTTACTAAAAATACAAAATCTGCCGGTTTCCGCATGACCGGAAGTGTGGAGGAGCCATTTCGTCTTCCGAAAAACGCGTTGCGGCATATAAGTCGCGAATGATACATTTTACACAAAAAAAGTTTAAATAAACAAAAAAGGTAATTTTATTTTACACAAAAAATGTCTCTTAACATTTTTGGCCTTAAAACTTTTTGACTTGAAGCATCATAAAAACTCAAACTCCCGGTTTTTTGAGTAAGTATATCTCGAAAACTGAGGTTTTTAAAATAAATTGAAATGAAATAACGATGATTAAATTATTGAACTTTTATTATATCTCAATTTTTTTTTTCTAAAGCTTCTCGACAATTTTCGTGGACTCGGAAAAAGTTACGCGTATGAGTCATATACAAAAGTATTATTAACATGTACAGTTCCATGTATGTATATTATTCAATAGCCTGTTAATCCTCAAATTGTTTTTTGGACGTACCGTAACTCGTAAGCAAAACGAAGTGAAGAATTGAAGCAAAAAAGAGGAATTTGCCATAAACATGTAATACAGACTGAGCGCTTCGCGGAAATATGCCGTCCTACCAGTATTTTTCCTTTATTTCGCAACATTGATGGTGGGGAAAAAAGCGGTAGAAGGGAATTTTCGGTACACCTTAATATATATATAATTCCCCGTTTTATCAAGGAGAAAGAAAGGAAAGAAATAAACCAAAAACCTTTTTCGGTCAGATTAAGAGAACCCACCAACATTTTTGTCAGATTAAGAAAATATGCTTTCAGGATACCGAGATAAACCTCCCCTATGAAAATCTGACGCGCTCGAGTATTGCAAAAGAACTATTTTTTTTTGCATTTTCAAACATGCATCGTAACTTATCATCACGCCCAAATCGTCAGTTTTTTTAAAGGGAGCTTCCTTGGGGCCTACTTAACACCCCTTCCGAAAATCTGACGCGCTCGAGTAATTTTTTTTTTTCCATTTTTGACTACTTTTTATGCCTACCCCCACCACGCAAACCGTATGAATATCTGACGCGCTCGAGAATGCCCAAGTAACTGTTTTTTTTAACATTTTTGAAAAACCGTACACGCCAAACCCACCGCTAAAATGGTTTTTACCATACGAGCTTTTCTTTTCGAAATTATTTTATCTTTCGATTTTGATAGGTCGCGACGGCGCCGTTGAATTACGCCATTTAGCTACCTCGCCTCCCTAACTACAACAACAAAATAAAATCCGGCCAAATGCGAGTTAGTCTCCGGCACTAAAGGTTTCGTACCTTTTCTATGAATTTATAGGTAAGTTCCTCCTAAGTAAATAAATTAGTACCTATATACTTATGTAAAATATTTATAAGAGCAGTGATAGCCTTACGGTTAAAGAGCCTGCTTCAGAGCAGTAATAGCCTTACTGTTAAAGAGCCTGCTTCACATGATGAAAATCAGTGAGGCGCAGGATCAAACCCTGGCATGTACCCGCAGGTCCCAGAAGTAATTCTGAGGCATGTGTAACCGACCCGGTCCGGCGATGGGCTCACCACCTATTCTAAACGTGGGTCGAATATTCTCTTGAAATGTAGGTATTTCAAGAAATGGAATACCTCTGCTTACCCCCTTGGGGATAAAAGGCGTGAGATTATTATTTTTATTTTTATTATTGTATCTATTGTTGAGGCCTGAATGAATTTAGAATACCAGTATTATAATTACCTATATCAGCGGCGCCTAAACGTCGCACAACGAACGTCATATATAATTAAACCGGATAATTAGATATATTAATTAACAATTCAATAACTATTTTCAGACCTAATAGAATGATAATATAAATTCAAATTCAAATTCATTTATTTGCTATAATTAGGGTTGTCACAGAGGGTGTTCATATGTATTATAGTTGCTTATCCTAATTAGCCATATATCTATAGCATGCAAATTTATAGTTTATAGTCAGGTACAGAACATTCATGCAAAAATTATTGAAATCTAAATTAATCATCTCTTGGCTTAAATTTTAAGAAGTCATCAGTCGAATAAAACATATTACTGAGTAGCCACTCACGCAGAGACTTAACAAACTGATTTAAAGGGAGTAGTTTGATTCGTTCTGGTATTTTATTATAGATATTAGATTATAGATTTATTGTTTTTGGCGCTGTTTCCAAAACAAGTCTGTTTGGTTTTCTAAGATGCCTACTTGTTAATTCTTGCGCTTTGGTGAACATGTTTAAGTTTTTTTTGACAAATACGCTTACCTCTAGAATATAGAGGCAAGGTAGAGGAAGTATTTTGAGCTGTCGAAAGTACGGCTTACAAGACGTATCTGGTGCTATGTTACAGATAGCGCGAACACATCTCTTTTGTGCTATGAGAGGAGTACCTAAGCAATATTTTAGAATGGATTGGACATATGCAAAATAAGCAGTGACAGACGTTTTTCTACATGCAACTATCGAAAGTCTGTATAGGGCATATGCAAATCTATTTATCTTAGAGCACACTATCTCCATGTGTTCCTTCCAGCTAAAGACAGGGTCAACAGTCAAACCCAAAAATGTCACGCTTGTAGCATTCATTAGAACTTGTCCATCATAACTTATGTTAAATAGTTTATCTCTGAAATTATCAAAATTCATTAAATTAGTCTTAGATAGATTGATTTTTAGGTTATTACATTGCATCCAATTTATTAATAATGTCAGTGTTTTTATAATATCTAATTTGTGACAATGTAGGGAGGATTTTTTGTCAGACGCTATTATCACCGAGATGTCATCAGCAAACAATATTGTGTCGTGATTAGTAATCTTTGTGATGTCATTGATGTAGATCAAGAAAAGAAGTGGGGAGAGCACGCCACCTTGTGGAACTCCTGCACCATTGTGTTTCCAGTCTGATCTACATGTTATAGTACATTTTTTACTGTTTAAGTGACTGATTTCTACGCATTGTTTTCTGTTTTTTAAGTAAGAGTAGAACCAGTTGTAAGCGGGTTCTCTGATTCCATATCTTTCTAGTTTACTCAGAAGCACATCATGAGACACGTGGTCAAAGGCCTGAGACATGTCAAGAAATAAAACTGATGTATATTGTTTATTATTAACCTTTTGTAAAACACTATTCACAAGGTGAAAAGCAGCGTGAGATGTACTTTTATTTTTTTGGAAACCATATTGATTTTTTTGAATTATATTGTGCTTATTTAGATAAGAAGTCAATTTATTGTACATTACCTTTTCAAAAATTTTTGACAGAATCGGAATAAGAGTGATCGGTCTGTAATTTGATACATTTGTTGTGTCACCTTTTTTGTACAGCGGTTTGACAATAGAAAACTTGAGTTTTTCAGGAAATGTTCCGGTTTCTAATGAGAGATTTACCAGGAAGGTGAGAACCTTCAGCAACTGTTCTTTGCATAATTTTAAAATATTAGTGCTAATATTGTCGTATCCTTCAGACTTAGAGTTTTTTAATGACATAATAAGTTTGCTTATAGCGTTTTCGTCAATAGGAGTCAAGAACATCGAGTCAGAACAGTTATGTACATAATTATTATTCTTAATGTCAGTTATATCATTTCTAATGTCAGTAAAATAATTATTAAATATATTAGCAATTTTTGAAGGAGTCGAAATGTCAGTTCTGTTATATTTGAGTTTTTTGATTACATTTTTGTCATTTTTATAACTAGTTTCCTTCTTTATTACTCTCCAAGTTGCTTTACATGCATTTTTACTATTAATAACATATTTGGGTGATTCTCTGGAACACGGTTTTATTGTGTTTTTTATCAAAGAACGTATCAAAATATTTATATATTTTGACTATATTTGCATGTTATATGTAACGTAACTCTGACTATCGAGGCCTACTGGTAAGATTACTCTTAATAGATAACTGTATGATTTTAGTCATCAGATAACCCCAAATCTCATTAATCTGGTATGTCCCAACCCCCTTTTTTCCGGATTATTATATATTTTGTGGAGCTACAAACTGCGGTAAAGACGAGATATTGAGCTGTATCGATATTTCAGAAATTGCTTTTACGATTTCTATGTATAATTGCCTACAAAATACTTGGTTTTGGAAGCTACGGTAATTTTAAAAATGTCCGCGGCGGAAATCATCATTTGTCTGGGCTAGTACGTCGCTGTGTGTACTGTGTCTATAGAATATCCAAATCAAATAGACCGATGCGCAGCCGCTTGCGCCAACGATCCGCTAGATGTCAGAGTGGGAGGCCGTCCGATTGCAGCTAATTTGGGGGAGATAATTTTGATAATATCTCGTGATCTGGCTTTTGTAAGGTAAGTATCCTAATTAATATGTCTTTATTTATTTTAATAATCTAAAACCGTTAGAGTTGGTGATTTTTTATAATATTTCTAAAGGGTTTAGCTTTTTAGAAATTGAAGTAAAAGGGTTCTTCTTATTTTCAATTTAATATTAGAATTTATTTTCATTAAAAGTCTCATAAGTCTGGTACTCATTAAACTGTTTTTATCTGGCTGATTTGGGCAGATGAATTAGTATAGGCCAGATAAATTATGAAAATATTAAAACAAATAGAACAAAGGTATAATTAATTATATATTACCACTAATTTGATTATTAATTACCGTTCCAGGACCTAGTCTACTATGCCCAATTTTGATAAAATATGATCAGACGTTTAGCTGGGACCTAAGACTGAATAATAACTAATTCCATAACGTTTGCATGTATAATATTTATTAGAGATATAAAATAGATTAATTTGAAAACAATAAATTATTAAATGTCTTTTTACAGATTATTTTTGATTTGAGAGAAGAAAGGCTAAGAAAAAAACGACTGGTTGAGAAAAGAAAATATGAGCATATTTATAAAAATATATCTCGCCAAAATATTACAAATAATTTTGGAGAGAAATACAAGAGAAGAATAGACAAAACTATCTGTTTTTGCACTGGATCTTGTAGATCCCTACAAGACCCCTCAAGATCAAGTCTTTGTTCAAATTTTGAGACATACTAAAAGGACAAGATATTAAAGATGTTAACGAGTTCTCAGAACTCATGAACTGAAATTTGATAATTATAATTATAAGAAGAGTCTCTAAATATGTCGTTTCTGAGAATGATTTTCTTTTTCCGCAAATTGTAAAAAAGTAATATGGAACGTGGAATATAATATGATTGCTATTCGAAAGCTTAGCTGCACAGAGTATCACTAATATAATAACTACATTAAAACCCTATAAATAATATACATAGGAAACTACAATACATAAAATAAAACCCGTAAGAAACGAAGGAAACAAACAAGACTAATAAAGAAAACGCAAAGAGTAAACTACAGCACATACGAGTATAAAAGACAAGACCAAAATGCATGGGAACATAATAATCAAAGTAATACTGAAGCGGGATGTGTAGGTTCTACTGATGTTCCCAAGAAGAATTCAACAAATAAACTAAACAAAAAGAACCGCCATTATAAAAGAAATTACAGAAAGGAAAAAAAATAATGAAATAACGAATAGAAAAAAATAACACGTGCAGAAGATAAAACCACGTGATTCTAGAATATTTGACTTTTTCTTAAGATGGCAATCAAGGCTTGAATATTAATTTAGAAAATATAGATCCGTATGTAATCGACGATGATGACAAAGACTCAAGTATTTTTTTTAAATATTTGTTTATTAAAACTTTCTAGATTGTGGAAATAAGACTGATTAAAAGGATAACTACTATTTGCTTCATTCAATAATATTAAAAGTAAGGAATAAAGCGTTTCATACTACTTCTTTCATTAAACTTGTTTTTTCTCTTAGCTTAAGTGTTTTTATGATTATTTGCGATCTAGTACAAATTTCTTGGTTATTTTTATAGTCGAAAACTTTCTTGCTGCCTATAAATTTCTAGTAAGCTTTGTCAAAACATGTATAAAAAAACTAAGCATAAACGCAACCCGATTACTAAGACTGAGTCAGAGACAGACGGTCTGTCCGTCTGTTTCCAGGCTGTATCTCATGAACCGTCATAGTTGGACAGTTGAAATTTTCGCAGATGATGTATTTCCGTTGGCGCTATAACAACAGATACTAAAACACAAAATAAAATAAATATTTAAGGGGGCTCCCATACAACAAACGTGATTTTTTTAAGTTTTTATAGATAATGGTATGGAACTCGCACTTGGCCCTTTCTTTTGGATAAATAAATCTAAAAGGTGTATTTAAATAATAATAGTTAAAAGAATGAGTATTTGGATACCACACTGATTAAAAAGTATTAAATTGTATGTAAATCTCAATGGGTTTATCATTTAACTGGTAGACCCTAATTTGTATGGTACGAAAATATCATTTGTCTGGTCGGTTTCTAATTCACCTGGTTCACTAATTTATCTGTACAATATAACTCTTGTTCTGCTGAAAGCCAAACGTGGCTCTCGTGATATATACATATTAGTGAGTTTCTCGCAATAAATAATTTAAGCAATCCAACATAATATAACCGAAAAAAAATGAGCCATATGAATTAGTCAAAACCACTCGTTTTCAAATATCACCCATTTCCTATTTTCTAGTTTTTTTGCAACTTGAGTACATTTCTTCAGTAGCCTATAGTACCTTAGGTATAGCTGACGATCTTTTTGGCTTCTGCTACTATAATACTTGAAACGCAATTTCCTGTTTGTTTTGCAGCTAATTTGAATACCTTTTGATGACCACTGAAGCTTATTAGATATTTTTATTTTTACCTTAATTTTAGGAAAACAAAGATTATATAATGTGCAGAATATGTCATAGAAAATATTGAATGCGGTGTTTAGGTTTGATTGTTCGTATACGTCAGAGAAAGATATACTACTTAGGTCATTTCTAAATTTACCTATGTTCTCTTTAGAATACGACCTCTTGAACATAAAGATCTGTTTAGGTGTGGTTTTTAATTCTTGGATACTGAATTTGAGTACCTGGGCTGTGTTGTGATCAGATAGCCCAAGAGGAAGCGTAGAACCCTTAGCATTATCAATATTGCTTAGTAACAAATCCAAGCAAGAGTTCAGTCTTGTGGGTTCGTTAATATGAGAGTAGAAATTATATTTTGACAAAATGTCTCTTAGTCGAGTGGAGTGAGGGTTCTTTTCCAACATATTAATATTTAAGTCACCTGCGAGTATTATTTTCTTCTTTGAAAATTTAAATACTAGTTTATGGAGAAGAAGATCGAGTTTTCCAAAAAAGAGGTCAAGGTGCTGTTTAATTTTTGAGGGGATTCTATATAGAGCAATTAAAATAATATTGTTTAGCATTAAATTGATTGCACAGAATTCAAAATGGTAAGTCAGGGCTAGTTCATCGAAACATGTAATTTTTTTGTAATCTATTCCCCGTCTGACGAGTATGCAGCTTCCTCCTCTTTTTGTTTGTCTAGAGAAATTAGATGCTAGTTCGTAGTTGTGAATAAGTAAATTTTTTGTGTCATTTTCCCTTACAAACGTTTCAGTAAAACATAAAATATCCGGGGAAGTATGGTTGTCAATTTCTTTTAGTGTAATTTCGATTAGTTCCTTTTTTGAAAGCAAGCCGTGGATGTTTTGATGGAGGACGGAAAAAATATGGTCGACTTTAGGGACGAAAAAACGACCTGCTTTGCGGAGAAGTTGATTTTGTTTGAGAGTTTATTTGTGGGTCGTTAGATTGCCTAGAAGTGGACTTTTTCGATATTACATGATAATAGAATGGTATTGTACCTTTTTTAAAACCAGTTTGCTTTTTATAACTTCCACATAATTAACGTGCCTCACGATTGTTTACAACTAGGGACTCCGTCGTTGAAAGCGTGGATCCAGTAGGTATAATCCCTTTCCCGTGGGAATTTCCAAAAGTCCTTGCATAGCGGTTGCCTTCGACATAATAGGTCTTAACCTATGAAATTGGAGATTTTATAACCAGCATTTTCAGATTTAATTATCTGTGGATTGGCGCGCAATTCGAAATTCAAATATATGATTAAATTAAACGATGGTTCCAGCAGCAATTCCACATTTTTCATTTTGCCCGGGTTTTCCATGTCAGGTTTGAAAAGTTTCGTACCAAAGTAGTAAAAAGTAACCTTTATGGTGCAGCTCTGCCAGTCATTTTAAACACATAATGCTTAGAAATGAAATACCTAATAAAAAATATTGGATATAAAATGGCCCGAAATTGAAGGTTTATAATGCCTAACTACTACAGCTCGTAGAAATAAGCAAAAATCGGTTTGAAACTTAGATAAAACAAAAAAATCTTACTTGCCCCGCAAGGTAACTTTTTAAAGAATAATGTTCGGTTACTCATTAGGTCATCATGCACCTACACCGTTACTAACTCATCTGGCCAAATTGTGATCATCCTCCACTGTGCTTGCCTGGTCTTCACTCCGGTTACTAGGTTGAATCGTAGAAACGTTAGATTCTTCTAAGTAGAGTAGTAACGTAGAGCTGCTGCTCTAGATAAAATATGTTGAAAGAAAATGTATGATGAACTAAAATTACATACGAGTATTTTCAAAAGCTCGCTCTGATAGATAGATAACTTGGTTTTATGCTGGACATAATTTCAAAATTAGACAACTGCGGTCAGTATAGGTACGTAATTTTTTTGTCCATAATGCATTCTCGTGGCGATGACATTGACCTATATTTACAATGTTTCCTCGTAGGAAATTCCGTGATATATTACTAAAGAACGTGACAAAATCCACATTTTAATTCGACTTAATTATTAAATGGCGCAAGAGGTACAAAAGTATAATGGCTGCCACGCGACGACATTTTGGTGAGGTAAGTACACTTCTCCTCATACGAATGTAAAAAAAACTTATTAGCGGAAAAAATATTGAGGATGAAGATGTGCAAAACGCAGAATTCCAAGGAAATCCAACGACTATGCTTCGGAAAATTGAGAAAATCATTATCTTACTCCGTTAATAAAAAAGGTCTCAAGTTTATTTCGTAGCACGATTGATAAGTCTGTTGATTCAGCTAGTCGTCGACTTGCTCTGTCTTCTTTGCTTGATTGTCGAAATTCCTCAAATTACGATACCTTGCAGCTGAAAGTTTGTATAATTAAGGTGACAGCATACTCGTATCAACTTGGAAAGGGAATAACCGCTTACTGACTTAGTTCACGCGATAGAGCAAGTATGTCGCGTGTACTCACTCATCAGTATTTGATCCTGAATAAAAATATCTAATATACGGTAAGGTATCCCCCACAGAAACCTCTTTAATAGCACTCAGGCAGGGCCGACTCTAACTATGATCTTTTTATTTGACTTTAATGGAAATAAATATACTAAAAAGCGAAAGTTTTGTGAAAATAAATAGAGACTCCCGCAAAATGTCTCTTGGGCGCACTAAAAAAACTGTGAAAATGGCGACTACAAAAATGTCGCGTCAACTGTACAAATCGAAACGATCAAAACATCAAAATCCAATTAACACAAATTAGCCAGGCGGGGTAAGGGCCCACCTACGCGGGAGGGGGTCAACGCTGTACGTGACTGCTGGCACGACCTGCGCCGGCGCAATCAAAACAAACGATTTGGTTCATGGAATTAGCAATTAATTTGCCATTAGTGTGGATATTGTTGACTAACAAATTGCTGGGTGAGATTCCGCGGTCAGTGCGCAGGTGATAGACGATAAAACAGGTTGCAGGGACATATTGAGTCTTAAAGCCTTAAATAGATTTTATGAATACTTGAATAGGCCATACGCGAGCCAAAGTCAAAGGAAAGTTGGATCAGGGAGTACTTTGCAAAAAAACATATAAACGTATTACTTTAACCCCTTTCTTATTTTTATAACAATGATAATTTTGCAGTATTTTGGTGAGTAATTCTTCCTCGCGGACGGACGGACAGTGGTCCTTAGAGACCGATCAGTCTTCAAATCTCAGGGTGGCCTGTATCACGTGCCAGCTTCCTGCGTGGTCACAAAGATATTCGCAACGGTTGTCGAGAGATCGTGATTAATGGGTGGTAGATAGGTGGCTTGGGAGTAATGCTGTCGCCACGGACTTAAGTAACAAAGAACTTGACATTGCCAATATCAAGAGTGCAGCCATCTTTTTAAACATATGAACTAATGTTGGCAAGAAAAACCTATAGGTAGGTTCCTGGATGACATCCTGACAAGTACTTGAACTGTACCAAAATGATTAAAAAGGAACCCTTCTGGGCTGTATTTGTTCGTCGGCCGTAGTTGCTTATTTCAGTAGCATCAGCTAAATGGTATCGACTAGAATTTTGGAATAGTTTTCAATGTTGCTTGCCCTATTTTATTAGACCCCAAAATCAAGTCTGAGGCAAGTCTAACAATATTCACTTCATGTAACTTTTAGGCGTCCAGGCTTAAAAGTGGAGATGAAGCTTACTAGTATATTATAAATATTATAATTGTATCGTAATGTAAGAAAGGAGAACAAGCAGAAAATCATAATAGAATAACTTTGAATATGATCAAATTATGATTTTCTAGAAAAAAAAACATTTATAAATTGTTGCGTAGTGTTCATACTCTTTTATTTTGCCAACACGAACCCATATGTGCAAATAAAAATAACCTTGTCTGTTTGAGTTTAAGTAAATGATATATGTACTGATAATAAAATATATTTATTATAGTTCGATTAATGATATATGTCAAGACATTAACAGAACGTCAAAAAACCTCAAGCATAGATAGATACACCACAATTCTCCCCTCCAAGATACTGCGGATCAAGAGCGCGGCACAGAGCTGGTCGAGATGTCTGCGCCAGACAAAACCGTTGTCAGTGCGGAGCTCATAGTGCAGTCTACCCAACCGTCTCGTGATGGATCCAAACTGCCAGCGTTGTAAGGGATTACTGTAGTCACGTGCTTGCACACGATCGCCAGGATTGAACTGCTTGATTTTGATTTCCTAGTATCTGGGTGGAGTTCCTTTAATTGGTTTTCTCAAAAACATAGCGTGCAATGCAAATATTTCTCTGCCAAACATGAGTTGATAAGGCGTCTGGCCGTCAGCGTTAGGTGTTCTTCGGCCGTCATTTGTGTGCATGATATTCTCGTATAATATTATGAGGATGGTTTCGTGTGGGTGTTCATAACATATACCTACGTATTGCTTAGTACACATACATCTGCCTAGTTTGAACTAAATAGCCGTGTATGAACTGTCGCAAAATTCATATATGTCTCTATTTAATACCAATACCTAACCGGAAATATGGACTAACCAACAGACAGACACGGTTGTCAATGTACAACAATAAATACAGGTTTTTACAATAAATTTGTGTACCAATATTGTGTCAGAAGCGTGGGAGGGGGAGCGCCCGCGTTCGGTCTCAAGCAGTCGCAGGATGTGTTCACTTGACGGACAATTGTTGGCGGGCACTCCTGCGCTTCCTTCGATCTAGCTCGTCAGAGCTCTCCAAACTTCACTACATATAATAAAATTCATTAATTACCACCTTTTGTCCAAGTCAAACATACATCCACCATTCGACCGTCCCTCAGTAGGTACTCAACACTCATCCACAGTGGATTTGTTGGTCATCCAGCAACATGGTAGCTCCCAAAATGGGACAAAGAGCATTATAATAAAGATGAATAGTAATAATTCCACAGTGCCTAAAGACGAGGGTGTATAACCAGTGTGTGTTGCCAGTGATGACTTAATTATGGCACAGAAACGTGGTCCCTAACTGCTGGCCTCCTAGATAAGCTCAGAGTCGCCCAACGAGCCATAGAGAGAGCTCTCGGAGTTTCTTTGCGCGATAAAATGCGGAACGAGAAAATCCGCCGAAGAACTAAGGTCACCAACATAGCTCTTAGAATATGCAAGTTGAAGTGGCAATGGTCAGGCCACATCGCTCGAAGAACGATTCTCGAGAAAGGTTCTCGAGTGGCGACCACGAACCGGAAGACGCAGCGATGGTAGGCCTCCCACCAGGTGGGTGAACAGACGACATCGTCAAGGTCGCGGGTAACCGGTGGATGCAAGCAGCAAGTTGCCGCTCGTTGTGGCGTTCTATGGGGGACACATTTCACCTACGGTTATTATTGCCAAACTAGGCAGAGCCACCAAATATTTGTCCAAATCATACTTTCTTTACAAGTTCCTGAATACCAAAGTCAAACAATGCGCATTCATTAACGCCTGCGATTCAATGATTTACCTCTTCGACCTCTGCGAAAGGATGTATGAATAAGATCACGGGTCTTCTCTTGATGCAGTTTTAATATTGTGGAGTGTCGATATTTTTACAGTTCTCTATCAGAGGATTGGCAATCACCGAGAAGATCACAGATTAATGATCCAGATTTATGAATGTGATTCTAATAAGAAGTTACTCTAGGGGTATCTAGTCTCTCATAATTTTTGTAAGTCAACAATCAAGCAAATCAAGCTAAAAGCAGTTTCAAGTTTGAACATCACTGTCAAGTAATATTAAGGAATGTGACAGCAATTCGCTTCCGCGTCGTCCTCCGGGGGCTGCGAGGGCAGGCTGGGAGGGGACATGTTGTCCGTCTCGTCTGTTATGCTCGCAATTGAGTTATCTACTGCTTGAGGGCGGATAGGCACAATAACAACGTGGATGATCTGGATGTCTTAATTCAGGTATCAGTCAGTATAAACTGTTTTCTTGTATAATTATCATCGAAAATCTTGTTTATTTGACACTAGCTGCGCCCATAGAATAAGTTCTCAACTGAAAGAGTCTCGGACTGTTCAGGTTGACAATGTGATGACGTTTGAACCACATATTTTTTATCTAAATACACTAATGATAGAGTGGTTACCAAACTATAGAAAGTACAGAATGTTATTAAATATCTTGCGGTTGAAGCATCAGGTCTATGACACTAAATTGGCCATATTGCTCGTCCTCCGCAGGCAGACTGGCAGCGGGGTCGCGACCGCGCACGCGCCGCTCAATCTAATTACGCCACCGCGCCGCTGCGCGAGCTCATAGCGCTGATTAAACCCAATAGGGATGCGAAGGTAAACACTCCATGTCGATATCTGTTTTCCATCATCATCTTGCCCATTCGGTTCAGAAATTGAAGCTTTAATTCAAATAACAGAGCTTTAATTGATATAACATATTAATTAAAACTAGTACAATTTAAATATAGTGACGTAGGCTATAGATAGATTAAATTAAAAGTAACTTGTCTTTCATCAAGTAGCCTACTTCCCTACCAAATTTCTTCAAGATCACTTAATCGTTAATAACAATGTTTTTTTTTAAAATAGGTGTAATTTCTTTCCACCTATTGTTTCATCTGCTACTCTTTTTTATAGCGGATAAACACACAGGTAATTAATAGAAGACCCAATTAACTAAAGTTGAGTAGCATAATATATCCTTCTTCAAGATCATTATACACACACACACACCCTATTTCATTAATATCGGTTTAACAGTTCTCTGTAAAAATGTAACAGACAGTTTGCTTGACTTGGTAAATATAAATAAGCTAAATAGCAAAATATTACTTTCAACTATTCGAGTTTTGTACCTCATTTCTCCTACTTTGCAATTCGATTTGGTGACAAGCCGTGATTACTTGTGATCAAAGTTATGGTCGGCAATGTTTTTTAACTTGTGCTAAAACATTTTACCTCGTAGGTAAGTATATCGATATCGTAAGCGTAGTTTAGCCCATCCCTGCCGTTGATTGAGCGTCATCTACTCAACAAGACTTCCTCCTTAAACAAAGCTCCCAATTCCCCGCTAATACCGACTTAAACCACTTGTTGTTTCAACTAGTTTCTTTAACAACCGCGGATGTGTTGCTTATGTGGCTGTTTAGTTTTCTTTGTATTTCGTAATCGAATAACGAAAGTATTCAATTGTCTTCTTTTTAGTGCTTGGCGTGCCATCGCAAGTGAAATGTAGGAAGAGGAATATAATTGTTTGAATGTATACCCACTTTACATCAGAGCTATATTTCTCAAACCTCCAAACGTGACAGATAATAATAATTGTGGGACATAAGTCACACACGGTTATTTAGTCCCAAACTATGCAGGGCCTGTACTATGGGTACTAAACAAATGATAAACATTACTTAAATAAATATTAAACATGTTCATGCATACAAATGTTGGCCTCGAGCGGGGATCAAACCCGCGACCTCCCACTCAGAAGGCAGAGTCACTACCAACTGAGCCAACAGCCCGTCATCTATGTCCCGTCAGATATGTTAGGTGAGATCATTTCCAGACCATATATTTGTGACACAAATCATATTATCTTTCACAGTAGAGTGGTGATAAATATGTACGTAAATTATTCTTTATTAAATTATTTTGAAACTTATTGGCACATGCCAGGAACTAAAATCAGAACTAGTTCTACTAGTTCCGAATTTAGCGACACTACATTGATCGCGCGAATAGATGGCTGAGTTCTAAACCACGCTATCGAAGTTTCTAAAGAGTTTGTATAAATACAACTGACCAACATCAACCGTTGGACCGCAGTCCCCAGGCACGATCACCTCGCCTGGCGGAAGATCTTCCCTTTTCACGATGGAGGAGCATTCCACCTCCGGTCCACCATGTCTGTATATACAAAATGATAAACTGACTGATTGGTGATATATCAACGCACAGCCTAAGCCGCTGGGTCTAGAGACTTGAAATTTTGCACTCGGCGCAAATTGGGCCACCGACCACAGCCACCGGTGGCCAGCCACCGCCACTTAACACACTTTTTCATGTATTTTATATAGACACGCCGCACACTTGTGGCCGGTGGCGGCCACTCGCTACGGTAGTGTCAGCGACTCGCCAGCCATGGTCGGTGGCCCAATTTGCGCCGGGCCTTATACAGTGTAGGCATCCACTAAGAAAGGATTTTGCTAAATTCAACCCCTAAGGGGATGAAATAAACGTGCGTGAGCGAAGCCGCGGGTAAAAGCTAGTACAATATGTAACAGAATAAGCGCAATTCCTGAAATCAGATTGTTCAGTATCGGCTACTCAATCGATTTCAGATATTTTTAATGTGTTACATTTTTCCGAAAATTTATTTATCATAACTGAATTTAGGGCTACCATAGGTACTATTATTGCTTACTCTTAATTTAAGAAATTTGTTTAGACAAAAATGCGTCATTAATAGTGCTTATTCTGTGACGCGTTGTACATACTATGTCTAAGAGCCGGGCTTAGGTAGTTCTGGGATTTAAATGGTCCTTTCAACCACACGAAAGCGGCCTGCCTCCATCAGCTACATTACCTTTTCCATATCGTCTGTTCATCTATTGAGTATGATGCGCTTGCCAGTGCGTGGTATCCGCTTTAGAACCTTTTTGCCCCATTCGATGTCACTTGTACTGCTTCAAGCATTTGGCGTTTACAAAATTTTAAAAATTAGGACGGTTCGGGACGCCTGCCTGCCATCTATTAAAATATAACCAGCAAACGGCATTAACCTGCTGTTTTATTAAGCGGAAGCGTGGGAGCGCGCGGCCGTGCTAAACATTTACAAACAGGGGTGCTGCGCGGTCGATCTGGGCTGACATCTTATTAATAAATCAGTGAAGTACCCTCCCCTAATGATCCCCTGTAAGTTTCCCCCACACGGCTAAACATTTTATCAATTGTATGCCTACATCTATTTCTATACCTAGTTTAAAAATATAAATAAAAGAGAACCATCAGACAATCACAGACTTACTACGAAGTCTCCGAAACTACTTAGGTAGGTATATGAATTATTTTTCAGCTCCATTCTCAAGTATGTGTGAATGTGTGTAAGTATTTTCTATTCTTGATTAATTTATTTAATATATATTATGTATATATTTATACCTATTTATTTATTTATGTAATAGTATGTTCAATAATATATAGTGCACCGTCTACCCTAGTTCTAATCTCTCAGTTTCATCCACCCTAAGGTTGTCTGGAAGAGATCGCTAAAAGCGATAAGACCGCCCATTGTACTTTAGTTAATGTTGGTATCCATATTGTGTTGTTTTTGGTGTACAATAAAGGGTTATTGTATTGTATTGGTAGGAACGAAGGAACGTTTTATCTCTACATATAAAATCTTTAAATTTGGCAGGCGGTATGTCACCTAAGTCATTTTAATGACAATCGTACATAAATAAAAAGGAGAACCAGACGTTCATATTAAAGTTACTGCGTGTAAACCACTTGTAATAACAAAGCCAAAATTGTTTAAAGTGCCTCCCACGACATATAACACATCAAAAGTGACAAAAAACACAAAATAGAAGCGGCATCAAAGAGCTGACACAACAATACAACTCATATCACTAAGGCTTTATTCCACGTTGCCACATTAGCACTCGACAGTCCGCGATCCGATATCAACGACGCCTAATGTACCAACATACGGAAAAAACACAAAAAAGATCCTCAAAAGAGTTCCTATACACATCTCACATCTGACAAATTTCGACAACAATACCCCTCTGAATGATATAAGGGTTAAATGGATAACATCCTACAAGGATGCGATGCTCTCAACGAATACGAAAACTAAAAAGTTCAAAGTAAAATGAGCTTTAGTTTCTTGAGATTAGGGACTCAAAAACGGCTTATATGCGTCATCGTTAGGGTAAATCCACCGGTTGATGATACGTAAAGGGCTATAGAAAGGCGGCGCGTTTGATAGCGTGTCGGATGTCTCAATCGGTAAGGCTTTTGCTGCGCCCGCGCCGCTCCACTCCCACACGCGGTATTCGTATTCCGCAGTATTGTGTTGGTTGTGTGAATGATTTGCTAGTAGTTTTGGTGGTTTCACGATTGTACAAAACGTCAATTTGGAGAATTTAGACGTCTAAAGATTGAGTAAAATTATAATGATAAAATGCCCGCAGATAAATTAAGTAAATAGAAATCAACATGAAAACTTATTGTCATATTTTTTAAAACTTATCCTTTTCTTTGGCAATATACTCGTAGCTGTTGTAAATTTCTTTGCATCAATTCGATACCTACATTATTTTCGAATATAATTTCAATCTTTTAATGCACTTATTAAGTATAAAAAAACTACGGATTGATTTTACCGTCGTTTTTTTAAAAAATATGTACCTAAAGTTCAGACTTACACTACAAGTGTAAACCTTCATGTGCTTTTGACTGTATGTCAGTATTTTTAAACATATACTTATGTATATGGCATTTTACAAATATAAAAAATATTTTGATTGAATACAAACCTTAACTTACAACAGCAGTCTAAACATCAGTTTTACATCTGATCTTTGGCTCAAGTATCACGACACACAGGTCAGCGTCAAATCTGACTAAAGGCGATACCTGTACCTAAAGCGTGTTTGTACAAAACAACATAAGACGCAAACAACACCAACACGTGTTGTCGCGCATCGCGTCTACCAAATAGAGAGTAATTGCTCACGATAAATCAAGGACGAGCGCTGACAGGGTTAATGCGGCGACGACAATTATTGTTCCCTTTACCCTACTGGAGCACTCTATTTAAATACCTTATGTTTTAAGTAATAAAGTTTAGATTTCAGTGTAAGATTACAGCGGACTTGAAACTTTTGAGGTGTGAATAAATGTTTATTATGTTCGTAATGCGGATGTCATAGATATTCCTTTTATTTTATCATGGTTTAGGACAAGATTTTAATAATGAGATTCTGCGTTGTCTATTGATCGTTTAAATTAAAAGCTGTTGTTTGTAACATGGACTTATGTTGTCGAAGCGAGTTCTAAATATCGCCTTTAAAGTTACCTATACCTATTATTACTTTTGATAGCTGATTTAAAGCTATACATGTTTGAAACAGTTGAACTACATTGTTGTGTGAAGTGACTCTGCTTTTCTGAGTTAGAGCACGTACCAATGAATTTTCAAAATACCTTCGAACACTTACCTACATACTTATTCCAAGCTAGACGGTAAAAGGAAACTTCGTTAGGAAACGTCGTCCGTAGGACCCATAATTCTTAACATTTAGGAGTTTGGAAAACACACTAGTGAGGAACTGGAGAGGCCATTCTTTCGGATAAAGCGTGAGATGATCACGCCTTTTCCCCGAAAGTGTTCACAGAAGTACCTACTACCATACCTGGAAATATATCTATCGTTCACTATGTACTGTCCCCTAACCGTGAAATGTGGTCAGCCCATCGCCGGGCCGGGGTGCTGTAGGTAGAGGTATCATGAAAAACAATATTTTTTACAGAGTTGCAGTATATTTTACTACCATACTTTCTAAATAAACTTAATAAAATAACCCCAAAAATATGAATGCTTACTAAAGCAGGTCCAGGCCAGTAATTGAATTCGCGAACCTCTAATTTAGTAACCAAGTGTCACTCAAAAGATGTTTAAGTAATCTAATCTACACGAGTATGTATGTATTACGCTAAATAATACAAAAAACTAAGCTATGTGTGAATTTGATATGATCCAGTCTGCTGAATTGATTCCACAGATCCCACAGCTACTGAAGATTCAAGATGCAATCAATTAAAATTTGGATCTTAACCCATCAATGTCTATAAGCCCCTTTTTCCTGAACGGGATATTATACGCAATCGAATACGAGAGCTGTAATCCAATAACTGCAATCTCCCCTCTTAACCCCTTCCTCCTACCTCAGGTGATCGCGCCCACTAGGCCGGAAAACGCAAATTATACAACAAAGACGCGAAACATCTGCGCCCGCGGAACCACTAAATGTTGTGTTCAATAGTGGGCTCTAACGAGAGGCGGTAAGGAGGTGTAATGTGAGGGAGAAAAGAAGATTTAATATTGATATAAGATATGTTTAATAAGTGCGAAAGGACGCAGCGGTGCGCACAATCCCATCGAGTGGAGAGGTGTCCATGGAGGCGGAATTTAATGAGACTTCACTGTAACATTTTTAGTGAATACTTAACGTTTTTTGAAACATTTAAAGCATCCGAGCATATAAATAATTTCGGAACGATTTTTTACAGGTTAACCAAGTTCTTAAAATACCAAGATAAAATGTCTAGTCCTCTAAATGTATTAGGTACATACCTCAGACTATGAAACGAAAAATGACCGATCACAAAAATTACAATTGAGCACACCCTACCATAGCGTGCTGCAAAAAGAGTTCCAAAGCTCACAACCTCTGACATATCGGATACTGTGTCCCGGCTGCGTTCGCGTTCACGCGCTAATAACTCGACGAACTGACGAACTGACGATGAACGACTGAAATTTGAACAGTAGATTCCCATTATGAACTTGGCGTCGGATAAAAAAGGATTTTGTGAAATTCCCATGGGAACGGGAAACACGTATCTAGCGCGGGTAACGCCGCTCATCACCCGGTCCGGTAGTAGTAATACCCGTAATTCATAATGGTCCCTGGGTATATTTTATTCTTTCCTCAACTGATAATTTCTTATGTAGGTACATACTGGTACTGGTCAGATCAAGCATCCTACATATTTTAGAACGGTTCTTTAAGCTTACTTATACTTATGTAATGTTTACTAATCGAGACATACGTAAAGGTCTTCTTGGCGTCGCAGGTCAAATCTCTTCCGATCACACCTTCGGACTCAGGTATGTAGTTAATCGAAAACCCCATCACTTTGTTTGGACCCTAGTTAGGAACTTACGGACCCTTAAAAAAGCTTAAATCCAACTTTCTTTCTTCCCAGATTAAAAATTAAAAGGAAGTCGCATTCAACTAAAGTGGCTCCTTAAAATTATGTTTTAGAAATAACCCTTTTGTTAAAAAGGCAATAAAAAACGTAAGGATAAAAATGATCTTGGAAGATTATATAAAATGTGTACAAGTTGTTTCCACCGCATTAGCTCTGGTTAGCGTAATCGGATTTTACTAAAACATGAATTCTTTGGTTGCGGATTTTAGGAAACCCACTCATAAATGGTTTCGTATCGTAATAGAATCGATTAAATAATCCTCTGCTGGTAAAGATAACAATCTTTAAGAGACTCTTTCAGTTTTAAACAAATCCCCACCACAGTAAAAGAGTCATCTAGCAGCACAATAGATATCTACACTCTTATAATTATGTACACTTCTTGACTGCCAGGTCTAAAGAAATGTATACCGTGTCCCCAAGTGTAAAACTGTAAATGTTCAGCTGACCTCTTCTGTTAAGTGAATGATAATAAATAGAAGGTAAAAAGATACCGAGTTGCTCTTAAATGTATGTATGATGTCGGCACGCCAAGAAATCTATCTCGACCACATCGCAACGACGACGGATCGTTGTTTGTATACTCGTATCGATTAATTAATAAATCGAGATCCGATCCGATCCAAGCAACTGTAGTATGGATAGTCTGTATCTATAGTTGCACCGCAACATAACGTTATGCGCTGCAACATGTGATGCGTATTGCTTGCTTAGCAATTTAGTTTACTTGAATTTTAATTATATTTTATGATATGATTACTTATTTGGAGATGGAACAATACACACGTTTCCACCTTCTACCTGGTTTCACTTAAATCTATCGTCGACGTCCCCTCCTAATATAGGATGGCGACCCTGCCAGCCAAGCTATGTCAATATTAGCTTGCTGAAAATCAAATGAAGACTTCAGAAGAACCGATTTTCAAAAGAAGATACTGTATTTGAAGAACCTCAAGAATATTAAATTTAGAAGAAATCAATTTCAAGAATTTTAAGACGAAGACCCTGAAAAACTTAAAAGAAGAATGCAGCAAATCATAGAAGCCCGCTATCAAGAAGACTAGAAGCCGAACGAGCAGTGCAAGGACCGAGGCCCAGCCGCCAGCAACAGCATGCAGCCGCTCGCACCAGCCGAGCCCCGCCACGTGCCTCGAGTAGCCCGTCAGCAGCAACACCACGTCATGCAGCACCGCGTCGCGACCTACTTCCGTGCGGTAATACAAGAATTTATTTACTAAGTAAGAATATTTTTAGTTAAATCAGTATGTTTACATATGTAGTTATGTAGTTATGTCTGAGCAGTTAATAGAATTGTTTAATAAGTTAAAATATTTGAGAGAATATTTAGTTAAAATCGGTCCAGAAAGACGTAAAAAAGAGATAGCTTATAAAAAGTTAGAAGAAGCAAATTATGAGTATAGCCGATTGGAGGATATTGTGATTCAGTTAAATAACGAATTAAAGGTAACTAAGCCAAGCTCCGAAACAGTTGAGAATTATAAAGAAATAATTGAGAATATTCATAGTATCTTCAATAAAATTAAGTTATTATTATCTAAGGTAGATTCTAACGCGCAGACAGATCCAGAAATAGAAATAATGGCGAATTCTTTTGACATTAGAACTGCAATTTCCTTGTTACCTGTAATGAATGGTCAGGAACAGGTAACCAAGCAATTAATTGATGGTATATTGCTATATAGTTCATTAATTAACGAAGAAACGCAATGTCAATTGATAGAGTTTGTTTTAAAAACTCGTCTTTCGTCTAGTGCTAAGCTAAGATTAAAAGGTACTTATTCAAATATCATAGACTTAGTACAAGATATTAGGAGATTTTTATTGCCAAGAAAATCAACAGAAGCTCTGCAATTACAGCTTTTTAGAACTAAACAGGGACGTAGATCGATAGAAGCTTTTGGGACTGAGCTAGAGGAACTGTTTGTTAATTTAACTTTAGCTCAATCTGATGAAGACAGCGCGAAATTTGAAGTTTTGCGCCCTCTCAACGAGAAAGCTGCGATCAAACGATTCGCAGATGGGCTCTCCGACTCGAGACTGAGTACTATCATAGCCTCGCGTCAGTTCACGTCGCTTCCCGACGCTATTAGAGTAGCCCTAGATGAAAATACTATGTCATCTAATGAGCAAAACCAGGTTATGCAGTTTAGGCCGTCTGGTTATAATCGTGGTTCATTCCACTACAAACGCAAATCTCGTGGCCGCACAAATAATTTCAGTTACCAGAATTCAAATAATAACCAAAGTAATTACAAAGGTAACAAAGGTCAGAGAACTCCATTTGTAAATTCAGGTCATCGAGGTAGAGGCGCGAATGCGTCGCGTCAGCAATCTCGCGGTGGCCGCGCGAACTTTCCGCGAGTTCAGCACTCCACGCGTGAGCTAGATAGACAGGAAAACTTGCGCAATACTGAAGAAAACAATGAGTTTTTTCGTGCCTAAACAGTGCAATAACTTCATTTTTAGTTATAATAATTTCTTTAAAGTTAGGTCATATTTAAGAAATGATGAGGAATTGAATTTATTGGTAGATAGTGGAGCCAGTTTGTGTGTTATAAAATTTGAACGGCTCTCACACAATTCCGATTTGCTTAATTTGTTAAGACAAGATAGTGTTTTGATTAAAGGAATAAGTGGTAACTTAGAATCGGAAGGATACATTTACTTAGATATAATAATTAATAGGGTAGTTTTTAAACAAAAGTTCTTTGTTTTTAAGAATTTAGCTTGCGCTGCAGATGGTATACTCGGCCAAGATTTTTTCCAAAAATATAATGCTGTTTTGAATTACAGAGACTGCACTTTAAGTTTAGAGAACCAAGACGAGCAGTCAGTTATTGTCGAATTTAATAACGATTTATTTACAATTCCGCCACGATGCGAAATTGTCAGACATGTATTTACGGTGCACAGTAATGATTGCGTCATTTTAGCGAAAGAAGTTAGTAAAGGTGTGTACACAGCAGGATCAATTGCGAAACCTGAAAATGGACTTATTCCTATTCGAATACTAAATACTACTGATAGTGAAATTACTGTAAATAGTTCGAATTTCGAAATACATAGTTTACTCAATTTTGAAGTTCATAAATTTGATGACGAAAAAATTTCTTCAGATAGAGTCAAAACTCTTTTCAATTTACTTGATTTACCGTCATATTTAAACAAAGAAGAACAGATAAGTATTGAAAATGTTTGTGCTAAATATGCAGATGTTTTTCATTTGCCCGGAGATACTCTTTCCACTTCCAACTTATATGAACATTCTATTAATTTAAAAGATAACGTTTCCCCAGTGTACTCCAAACCTTATAGGTTACCTAATGCTCTGAAAGGCGAAGTACAGAAACAAATCGATGAAATGCTTAAGAATGATATCATCGAAGAAACGACATCAGAGTGGTCCAGTCCAGTTTTATTAGTTCCGAAAAAGACAGATAGGTCAGGAGAAAAGAAATGGAGACTTGTTGTGGATTATCGCCTATTAAACAATAAAATACAAGACGATAAATTCCCTTTGCCTAATATTACCGAAATTTTAGACTCTTTAGCAAACAACATTTATTTTTCAAAATTAGATCTTTCACAAGGCTATTATCAACTGTCATTAGAAGAACAGTCCAGGAAATATACTGCATTTACAACTAACAAGCAGTACCAGATGAAGAGGTGCCCGATGGGATTGAAAACATCTCCCAGTGCATTCTCACGGCTTATGACAATAGCAATGACAGGTTTAAATTATCAATCATGTCTTATTTATTTAGATGACTGTATCGTAGTAGGTAATTGTCTTGAAACCCATAATAAAAACTTGATTAAAGTTTTAGAGAAATTTCGACAGGTTAATTTAAAATTAAATCCACTCAAGTGTGAATTCTTACGTAAGGAAATAGTTTATTTAGGTCACAAAATAACATCTGAAGGTATTTTTCCAGACCCGTCTAAAGTTAATGTCTTACAAAATTATCCAGTACCAAAGAACTCTGATGACGTCAAACGATTTGTAGCGTTTGCAAATTACTATAGGCGGTTCATACCGAACTTCGCTGATATTGCTCACCCACTTAACGCATTGTGTAAGAAAAATATCTCGTTTTATTGGTCAAACGAATGTGAACAAGCTTTTCAAAAATTTAAGCATATATTACTTAGTCCTACAGTTTTAGATTATCCCGATTTTTCAGAAAAAAACACATTCATTTTACAGACGGACGCATCAAAGTTAGGTTTAGGCGCCGTACTGTCTAATAGCAACGGCAAGGTAGTAGCGTACGCAAGTCGCAGCCTGAAGTCAGCTGAAACACGATACCCAGTCATAGAACTCGAGCTACTGGCTATTGTGTGGGCTGTAAGACATTTTAGGCCATATCTTTATGGGAAAAAGTTTCAAATTAAGACTGACCATAGGCCACTAATTTATTTGTTTAACATGACCGATCCTTCAAGCCGATTAACTAAGTTTAGACTTTACTTAGAAGAGTATGATTTTGAGATTAATTATGTTCCAGGACGGCACAACGCAGCTGCAGATGCATTGAGTCGTATACCGATAAATTGTAAAGATTTAAAAGAGATGCACGAGCATGTTGTATCAGTCATGACGAGAGCACAAGCTCGAAAGTTACGTAATAATGACGACATTACGGACTTGACAAATGGGGATCCCACCACTTTCAGGCCTGATCAACCTAAAGTGTTGGAAATCTTCAAAAGACCTATTATGAGTGTAGAATTAATTTTATGCAGTGACAAGAGTACTCTAAATCAGATAGAAAAATGTAATAAAATACTTAGTAAAAATGGTTCTTGTATATTTGTGCCCCATAAGTTGGCAATTTATGTAATATCTCGATCGTTATCTACCGTAAGTGTGTTAGCGAGAGAATTACAAGATTTTTGTAAGAACATAAAGTTAAACGAGCTCGTTATTATTAAAAGAAAATGCGATGAAGATTTTATAAATTTGCTTTTATGTGAAATGAATAAATTAAGCGACTATCCAAAGTTATTAGTAATTAACGATGTAGCTAGGATTACTGATAGAGAAACAAAAACGATAGTACTGAACGATTTTCATCTGTTACCTACCAGTGGTCACGCGGGGGTAAACAGGATGTTGAATAATATCAAAAAGTATTATTATTGGACAGGAATGAGTAATGACGTCATAGATTTTGTTAAAAAGTGCAAACATTGTCAAATTCAGAAGCATTCAAATAGGCATACCCGAGAACCTATGGTGATCACCACCACTCCAGGTACAGCCTTTGAGAGAGTTAGTCTCGATTTAATGGGACCCTTAGATGTTGATAACTATAATCATAAATATATTTTAACTTTACAATGTAATTTGACAAAGTACGTAGAAGCATATCCTTTAGAAAAGAAAGACACAGTCAGTGTTGCTAGTTTATTTGTAAATAATTTTATTTTAAGATACGGTATTCCAAAAGAAATTATAACTGACCAAGGCACTGAGTTCATCTCATCAGTTATGACCGAAGTATGTGAATTATTAAAAATCACGAAACTCCACTCGACAGCGTATCATCATGAAACTCTAGGAGCTTTAGAAAACACGCACAAGAATTTAGGAGCATTTCTTAGGATACAGTGTAGTAACAACACAAGTGATTGGAGCACTTGGCTACCGTTTTGGTGTTTTTCGTACAATACCACAGTCCATACTGAGACACGATACACTCCATTCGAATTAGTGTTTGGAAAACTGTGTAACTTACCTAATAATTTGCAAAGTAGTAATGTAGAACCCTTGTACAATCCTGATGCATATCCTTTACAATTAAAATTTAAATTGCGAAAGGCACAGGAAGATGCGAGAAATAATTTAATACAAGGAAAACATTTTAGAAAACGTAATTACGATAAACACGTTAGTACTGTAAAATATAAGAAAGATGATCAAATTTTGTTAAAAAATCAAGTAGGTAATAAGTTAGATAATATTTATTTAGGACCATATAAGGTTATTGAAGAAATTACACCCAATGTAAAAATATTGAAAGATGGAAAAGAATATGTAACGCATAAGAACAATACAAAATTGTTTATTAATTAAGTTAATTTAATTTATAATTCATGTAATAATATGTTGTATTTGATTTATTTTTTATTTTTTTATTTGAATTTTTATATGTATTTAGTTTAAAAAAAAATGTGTTTATCAAGTAACACGCAACACATTTTTTTTTCTTCCAGAACCCCTGGAATGTAGTATGGATAGTCTGTATCTATAGTTGCACCGCAACATAACGTTATGCGCTGCAACATGTGATGCGTATTGCTTGCTTAGCAATTTAGTTTACTTGAATTTTAATTATATTTTATGATATGATTACTTATTTGGAGATGGAACAATACACACGTTTCCACCTTCTACCTGGTTTCACTTAAATCTATCGTCGACGTCCCCTCCTAATATAGGACAACGATACACGCCGCCTCTCTAATTGAGCCATGCCGCCACAATACATACAACATTACCAACTCAAGTTTACTGTTAGAAATTCTAATCATTATTGAATTTGAGCCTTATGGTGTTTAGATATTGAAACAATACGTTTTTCAAGCAGGCGCAACCAAATTTGTTGAAAAAAGAAAAGGCAGAACACTAAATGCCGAGCATTTTACCTGTCAAATTATTAAAAAATAAATAGTCTGCGGTGTATGGGAATCGATACGGTTATGATTAATAGAGGTTAAACTCGATTATGTAGCTGACGAATTCATAGCCGAAATATTTGATGGATCGGTTTTTAGCGAAAGCTCTTCAAAGGTAAAGGTAATTCTATATGGCCCGCATCAAAAGCCTAATAATAGACTTTTGTGCAGTTACAATGTGTAACATTAGCGAATTTTAGCAACTTATTTTTTAGCGATGTCTTCACCCGTTCGCACCTGTACGTGTTCCCACATAGGGTGCGCCCGCGCATCAATCGGCGTTTTTGACATTGAAAACCTGAGTAACGCGATACAATCTCTTAGAATTATCCTTTAAATACTTGTTCTCTGTTAACGTAGCGGAGAAGTTGGGGATCTAAGGTTTTTTGTAATTTAGGTTGACTGGGGTTAATAAACTCTTATTCTAAAAAAATTTAAAAATCTCACGCCTTTTATCCCAGAGGAGGTAGGCACAGGTATTCCATTTCTGGATATTACTTTGTTGATTATTCTTTGGATCCCTAAACGTGATAGATGGTGAGTTATTTTAAATAACTTTAATAAAAATCAACTACGCTAGTAGGTATTTTCTGTCACTCAGTGCGTCTTAAGTTGAGACGCCAAGAATTGAGTTGATTTAGCGTTTTTGACTCCTACGTATCAACTCATAATATCAATATTAAAATTTGCAATTGCGATATTGATTATTGTTAATCCAACACTCATGCGCATTAAGCACAGTGGAGTTTTATGCGCTGGCGTCGGGTTTCGTCAGACAAATCGAAGGCTGTTCCCGAGGTGTTGGTGTAACCCTACCCGGGTCTTGCAAAGACCCACCACAAAGTCTTACATGGAAACTCGCGGTTGCTGTATGAGAGGAATAAGCTTATATGAGGCGTATAGCTGGGTCCCGCTCAAATCTTGTACAATGTCGGTAGCCAATATTTTAATGGTAATTTAGTAACGGGAGGTCAAGTGTAAAGTAATGGGACTATAGGTAGAAAAGTTGATCTTTAGAAAAGAAATCGTAAGGGAGGTTGGTTGTACAGACACAGTGTATCAATTGAAATAATTTATACAATTCATATCATCTAACTTTGATGATGTGACTTAACAGACTAATCGCGCCCAACAATTGCGTGGGCTATACAGTCACCTCTATTGAATATTAGTAACTAGCCTTTGTCCGCGACTCCATCCTCGTGAACGTGAGGTTATCGAGGATGAAAAGTTGCCTATGTCCTTCTTTAAGGCCCAATCTATGTCTATACCAAAATTCATCAAGATTTGTTCACCAATTCGGGAATGAAAACGTAACAAACAAATAAACTCACTTTTATAATTATTATTTAAGGAAGTTAGGATACCAGCGATACCGATTTTAAAACCCACTAATATTAGGTAATATCCGTGACAAAAGTGCTCGTGTCCGTTTTAACGAATTAGATGACTCAAAGTCGAGCTCGGAAGAAGTCTGATGGCTTTACAGAGAATCAATTGATCATCGCAATAATGAGTGAATGAACGTGAATCAGTTCAATTAAAGTCTTAACCTACCCTACAAAGTATTTCAGCTTCCGTTGGAGTCATGCATTTATTCTTTCTTATAACAGATCATTATTTCCTTAAAGAGAATTACATTTTTGGTAGTTTTTTCAATTCACCTTCGTCATAAAACTTGGCAATATCACTCGGCAATATATATATCTCTCTCACGCCTTTTTTTTTATCCCCGAGGGGGTAGGCAATATGGATTGTAAAACTGTGTGTGCATGTGCAAAACTAGTAATAATTCAATAAGTGAAAGAATTTCCACAATCTGATACTGATCTGCAAAATGACTTGACTACTGTATAATATTAGTAGGTAGATAATTATTAAGATTGATTCAAATTAAATAATTTGAACTTGTTGTCTTAGAAATAATCGCAACATTCATAGGACTGCAGAACTATTGCCAGTACAGACAAATATTTTTTGAATGAAATTCAATGATGATTCACATTTAATAATCATTCAGCGCTGGATGATGAACTAGAAGATGTTATTTATATTATCTGCATCTTACTGAATTTCTTAAAAGTACCTTCCATACATTACATGCCAGTTTAAAACGGGTGAATCAAAATTTTTAATACTCCTGTTTTTCTTTTAAAAGTGATCTTTGTCGTTTGTTTTTCAGCACGGCTCTTCGCGCATGGCTGCGCACGCGTCCTCTATTGATACGTCAATGTGAACATGTCACTTAAAGCTTCCACTATAAATTTGAGTGCGTCCTTAACATAGTGTTTGGATTCCTAGTGAAAAAGTATTGAGTGAACAATCCATAAAATACTAAGTATTATTGAGAGATAAAAAATTACAAAGGAATACTACAACGCTGTCTGAAATGTTTCAGTATTGACTGGGCCAAAGACCTCTGATGATTAGTGATGAAGATAGGTTCTACATCGTAATAACTTTTTAATAACAACATTTACCTATGGATACCTCTCCCTATATCCCAATCTCATAACATTAATATCAAAGAGTGTGACTATGAGACCACAATTTCATTGTTGGCATACATATTTAGGTAACCAGTTTCTTACAAAGGTGCACTATGAATGGTCGTATGTGTTTTAATAAATCCTAACACATTAGCCGCGCTCGCGGCCCTCAGACATGGAAACTGTTTTAGCGGCAAATGAACCAGTGGAGCCATCAAGCCTTTGATTATCGGCCTCTTTCGATCTGTATATCAACTTTTGGTTACAAATCTACAAAACAAAGAAAACGATCCTTTCCCGGATATGTGGCTTCGAAAATGTCTCGCTAAAAGTCTTGAGATTGAACGGAATTGTCCTGGCGACACACCCACACAGTTGTTTAACACAAGTGAACGGACCATTTATAAGTCAAAAGGTCGTGTTACTCTGAAATTTGTTTAAAAAATAAATATTTTAAAAATTTCATGCAAGTATTTTTTTTACTTTTTTTTAAAACTAATGCGTGGACCTTATGGACCGAAAAGATTAGAAGTTCTATGAAAAATAATATGCCGGAGACTTCGGCATGCCATAAGATAATAAACTTAGGTGTTTATTAAAATAAAATTGATAATCTCACAGTATCAGAAATTAAGAGGGTGATAAGTAATTATTTGGTAGAAAGAGAAAATGCACAGATCCATTAGTAGTACAAAGATATAGTAGTCGCACTCCCCTCTGCTTGAAGCAGTCTGGTAAATACCCATGATCTTATCTGCTTGTCTAGAGAGTTAGGAGTCTATTAAAATTGTTTATTCGGAATTTTTTACGCTCATTTATTATTTAAACACTAGGAACTAGGTGAAGAAAATGATAAAAAATTAAATAAAATGTGCTCGCTCACGTGTTTATCCCCGAGGGGGTCAACAGAGGTTTTCTATTCTTGTAATAGTTTTAGACCCCTAAACGTGATAGGTGGTGTCGAGCCCGTTGCTGGCCTGGGGGGTGCTGTTCCACATGAGTCAGAATCGTTTCTGGGACCCGCGGGTTTCCTCACGATGTTTTCATTAGCTTTCGAGCTAGTGATAAATATGTAGTTAAGTAAGGTTTTGAAGAAATTTCAGAAAATATTAAGCACTACACAATGGATGGCATGGGTAACAAGAATTTTTAAAAATAAAATAAAAAAAATAAATAATCTCACGCCTTTCATCCCCGAGGGGGTAGGCAGAGGTATTCCATTACTGGATATACCCACATTTCACGAGATACATTGGACCCCTAAACGTGATAGGTGGTGAGCCCATCGCCGGACCGGGTCTATTTACACATGTCTCAGAATTAATTCTGAGACCTGCGGGTTTCCTCACGATGTTTTCCATCACCGTCGAGCTAGTGATAAATATGTACGTAAGTTTTTGAAAAACTCATTGGTACATGCCAGGATTCGAACCCGAGCCTCACTGATTTTCGACCGGCTCTTTAACAGTCCGGGCTATCACTGCTCCAAAGAATTTGCTCAAAGAATTTTTGTACATACATAATATCATATTAGAAGTCCTAGAAATAACAATCGATTTACTTCACCAATGTTTTCAAGTTACCTCACAAGAAGATTTCTTTTGGTTCATAATATTATCAAACCTACTAACTTCCATAATCTATACAGTATTGTTCTTTCCTTTATTGACTGACAAGTTTTAAGGACGAACGTTTTATCTCATAGACCTACTTATAGCTAATCCTTCTAAACCTGTTTTATTTTGTAAATAACACGCGAAATCGCTGTGACTTAATAATTATCGCACAGCTCTAATCCCTTCGAGCTCTACCACAGGTAACCGACGATAACCAAACACAATAACGGACGATTATCTCCCGCTAATCAGTTAACCGTAATTTAATCCTTAACCGAACGTCTCAAAGTCTTAATTTGGGGACTCGACTTAAGAAGCGGGGTCGCAGTCAACGAAATGTTTCTAATAATTAGTTATCATCGATCATCGGAGCTTGGCCACATTAATAAAGATATTAAATGCCTTCGATATCCACCAGACACACTACTTTCAACCCTCAATCCAAAGGTCCAAGGTTTGATTTTTATCGGTCTCTGTGACGGGGGCGGCAAGATCAAAGTCGGCGGTGTCTGTGAGACATTACGGGCAAAACCAATCGTGTGACAGCGACACTGGCGACGGGACGGGGACGGAACGCGGACGGGGTGGGATGCTCACACGATTAAGACACTTTTTAGTTTTATGCAAAACGCTCACTTGTGGGTTGGATAAAGCATCCAGCATCGTAGCTAGAGCCTGGCAACAGGCGCGCCAAGAACGCAAACTGCGTGGGGACCATCGAAAATATTTTTATTCTTTAGAATTTTAATTTAGAATATCTGTTATATAATCATCTTATTTTCAGCAAAATTATCTAAAGAGTACATGTAGCTGAAATATTAGGTAATATTGATCAAATCATTTATAAAATGAAAACCAAAAACTCTACAAAAGTTAAGTCAAAAGTAAAATAGGTACTTAATATAAGTCAGAAAACATCGATCAAGTCTGACCCTCCTCTAATATGATATCTAATATCTTTGACTATTCTCTCTCAAATAGTATACAACGAAGTCGCTATCTGCCTCTGTCTGTTTCTGGGCTTACCTCTTCATCTAAACCACGTAATAGATTTTGATACGGTTTTCACAATTTAAAGTGCGATAAACGAGAAAAGTTCTATTTGCGGTTTGCAAGTCCATGTATTCAAATTCCAGGCATAGGTCTTTCAAAATGTTTATTGAAGCTGTAACTATAAGCACAACTTGAACTATTCCAGAAATAATCCACATTTGAACGAGTTAATAATCGTTTACAGGTGGCCGTTTTAACTTGGCAACTCTGAAGTTGCGCACATGGCTGCGCAATAACATTTTTAGCGACCATTTCGCGGACAGGGGGGGTTTGCGCAAGCGTCAAGTTAAAACGGCCGTACCTACTGTAAACTATAGTGGTAACAAAAAATATATTCATGTCTACCCATTCAAATATTAACTATGCTAGTGTTTGTTAAGACTTAAGATAACACCCCACAAAAGAGTTAGCCACTTAAGATCGCTTTAAAATTATAAAATCGGTCGGGATAAACATGTAGCCAAAGAGGTTGGAAAAAAATCATTCTCTTAAATTTTTCTTTAAACGTCTTTGCATGTAGCCCTTATTTTGTTTTCACTAGTATTTTTATTATGTGCACACTTGCGAAGTCTCTTTTACCTAAAAATAAGAGACCTTTAAAGGACGCAAATTCAGAATCTCACCCTAGGCGCCAAAAGTCTACCGCTCTGGAAGCATCTAATATTATGTTGTAATAGGTATGGCAATAAAATGATAAAACAAGGGTGGCGTGGCAGCAAATACATAATAAGTCAAGCCTCAAAACATTAAAGTGCAATAGTGGAGGAATACTCTTTGTTGGTAGCGACAGGTTTTAGATTAAAAAATATCAATTAAAAAAGTTTGTGAGTTGGCGTTCTGTGTTCAAAATAAAGTTCTCTTATCGTTATTGTGAAACTTGGAATTCTATTACGATCAGTCCTTCAGTCCAACTTAATCCAAGATAATGTGCAATAAATAAATAAATAAATAGATAACTACACTCTTCGTTGCTCGAATCTAGCCTTAGTGTGAAAGGAATAGGTAGTATGCCGCGGGATATATTTGTAAGAAATTAGGGGCGAAGTACAGTGGGTGCACATTAATTCTACGTCGTAGAGTTGTGAAAGTTCTTTTTAGGGTTCCGTACCCAAAGGGTAAAACGGGACTCTATTAGTAAGACTCCGCTGTCCGTCCGTCCGTCCGTCTGTCTGTCCGGCTGTCACCAGGCTGTATCTCATGAACTGTGATAGTTAGACAGTTGAAATTTTCACAGATGATGTATTTCTGTTGCCGCTATAATAAATAATAATAATATAATTTAATCACTCTCATGGACTTACTTTTAGCTAATTGCAATTTGATTTTATATTTGTCTTTCTGTTTCCTTATTTTCCTTTTCACGACTAAACCAGTAAACCGATCGTGATGAAATTTGGTAGAACAATATTTATCATCTTGAGGAAGCTAGGTTTCATCCCAAAGAAACGCAAACTGAGTCACGGACAACAGCTAGTACGTATATAATATTAGTCGAGACAGCAAGCAAGTGCAGGAAGTAAGGGACAGGAAGTAGGGATAAGTAGGTAAATTATATTTGTAAATTGTCTTTCAACTTTTATATACAGCTGCTACCTAAAATTATAAAATAGTAATTTATATTATATGTACTTATCGTAGAAACATTATCGTAAATTCAATTTATCTCAATTATCAAGATGAAGTCAAAAAATAATTATATCAAAAGGAAAACATAAATAAACAAAGCTAAGACAGCGGGTTGCTCAATCTGAATAATGTATTCGATCCAATTATAATAATCGTCGATAAATAATTGTAATTTGTTGCCAAACAAGCCGATCGCAAATTTTGTCGTGGATATATCTACGCTGACAAAGTCTTAATTGCGGGTAGCTTGTTTTAAGGACACTACTTACACTACGTCTAAGAATTTGTTTATATATTGTCTACATTTGGTAGTAGGTATAGATACAATTACTTACCCAAAAATACTTGTAAATTATACTTGGAGCGTTTTGTGTGTAGATTTTTTATTAATACTTTGTGCGTTTAAGGTCCGAATACACCAAAACCCAGAGTTATCCCATAATTTAAGTTTGTCAGTTTAATGAGTACTTACTCGTACATTCACCACTTGAATTTTAATGTGGTATATTCTCAACCTGTACGTAGGTTTGAGAGTTTGTAGCGACATTTACCTATGCTACTTAGAATAACAAGCGCTGCAGTCGTCCATCCAACATCAATCTTAGGAACGCGGTCCCCAGGCACGGTCACCTCACCTGGCAGAGGATCTTTCCTATACTCGATGGAAGAGCATTCTTAGAATCAGACTAGACCTTAAGCTTGAGGCTGAAATATAACTTGCGGCTGACAAATGCGAGCGGATGAAGTGGAGGCACTAGCGCGCTCGCTCTAACGAGGGCGGGTGCATGAAACAGACGGATTACAGTTTTTGCTCGGATCGAACTCGGTAACGATGATCCATTGATTGATTGAAACCAGCTTCTAGCCAAGCCAGGGGTGCCACACCTGTGGACATGACTACAGAGTAGATTCTATAAAACCAGTACTGTATATACTAACCACAAATCTCTGCGAAAGAAAATATATCATCTCCCCGTACAAAAATTGCCAAAAAGTAGGTATAGGTATCATTTTGGTAAGAACAGAATTTTAAGATAAACTATCATTTTCTTTTATCGGATGTTATTCAGTTTGATGAATAGATCCACTTCCTTAAAGAACTGTGGGTCTAAAATGGCCACTTTGAGCAATTCCTCTCAGCAATTCTCCTTTTCTGAATTCTCAGCAAATCCTAAGCAATTCCTCTAAATTTCGTAAAATGGTCCCATAATTTAGTGATTCACTGACAATTCAATTCATTAGCAGATTCGTATTTGGTGAAAATTTCGAATATGAATCGAAATAGAATTCTATTATGATTCACCCGAAACGGCCTTTTTAGACCCGCTGCTCTATATTTTTCGCCACCTTGTATCTGTACTACACTATTGTATACACTTGATAGTAAGTAGGTAGTCTTCGTTTGGCTCATTCATCAACCAATGAATTTTAAAATAAATATTACTTTAATTACCTAACTATTACTATTTTTTCTTCGAATATTCAGGCTCTTAAAAAAATACACAAATTATAAAAATATTATCAAAACATAATGAAATGATTAAATATCTATAACACTGATATTTCCAAATTATTTCACATACCTATTATAAGAAATAGGAAACCTTATTCTGGTGTAAGTAAATGTTTCACTCCTGTAATTTGATCAAACACAACAAACAGAGATATCAAAAATGAATTGACTAACGTTAATATATCCTCATTAACTTGTCTGCAACATAATAAAACTTATTTCTATGTAAATGAGCGCAGGTTGGCCACCCCTGCCGCGGCGGCTTCAAAGCGTCCGCATCCGTCAGCATTTTGACATCTTTTGATATCCACCGACAAATAATAACAGAATTCAATGTGTACTTCAAATATTACTTCTTAATTGTATTAAAATAAGAACGATACACATACCGTCCCATACAGTTTTGTATTGGTTTCTATGCGAGTGTCGCATCGATGGGAAAATAATGTCTCTAATAGATAGGCTTACATGGTCCCGTTTGTGCAAAATCAGCCTGACGCGTCATGACGGTTGGAAAATGTCACTTTATATACCGTTGCCTCTCTGACTTATAAATTCGTACGATCTGAGGGCTTATAAAAGCTTGCAAATATTGTCGACTTATTTCTATGCCTCAGATGTTCAAATGTCATCATCATCATCAACCCTTAACAGCCGAATGATTAACTAATTTTCCATTGAGATGAGTCGGGTAATATGTTTTTACAGCTCTATAGTGATTATCTTTTTACGACTTCGTCGTGGAGTTTTGTAATGATTCCGTTTCTGTAGTAATTTCGCGAAATACTTTACTAGTGGATTCCTGTAACGAATAATGGGCCATTTACACGAGGCCATTCCACTAAGACAATCCACTAAGACAATCCACTAACGGCTTCGTGTAAATGGAGAGTCCATTGCAATGGATTGTCCTCAAGTTTTTTTTGTATGCTGTTTGGATTGGCTTAGTGGATTGTCTCAGTTGAATGGACTCGTGTAAATGGCCCATAAGAAGTGTACCTGCCGTGTTACGAGTTTCTGGGTGTTACGGAAGTTTGGGAGATTTTCTTTTTATATACTATAATCTTTACTACCCCTTTTAATGACTGGCACGGATGAATAATATTTAAAACACAGAAGTGGAGATCTTATAAGAGAATATTTACAATTGTCAGCGTCATCAACATAACGTAAAAAATATATACAATGCATGGGAATGGGTTGGCATTTCAAAAACCCTCCTCATTGCTGTCCTAAGACAGTTTTCCGAATTTCAAATCTCTAGGTCAATCAGTTTAGTTTGCGTTGTTTGTCAGTTACTCAGTTATAGTAATTAATGTTCTATAGGTAGGTATACATTGTTATAAAAATAATATCCCCAGCAGCTACCTGCATAAATAGGTATCTATTGGTTTCCATATTGAAGGAGTGTCGGAATGTGAGTTCGAGGTCGGTGCCATACCGCAGACGGTCGGTGACGGAGCGGACCGAAGTGCAGCGTCATGGTGTTGACGGAGCTATCAGCAGATTATTGATGATGAAGGCTTCAGAATTGGCTTTTCCGGTCTGACTACCAGGTATTGCAATAGAGGTTTTTCGCATTTGTATTAAAATAATTAAAGAATAGTAAGTGTCATGTAGTGTGTTTTAGTTGAATACTTATCAGTAAGAGTAAGGCTTAGAAGTGAGAGTAAGTTTTTTTTTTTTTTTATTAATAATAGGCAAACTATTTGTCTGCCATCTCACCTGATGGAAAGTGATGATGCAGACGACGATGGAGCATGTTTGCCTAGATAATGCCTATTCACTCTTGCCTTGAAGAGGCCCAGGTCAAAAGCGAGGAAAAGTTAACTTGGATAAGTGAAAAGCGCAGAACGCAATAACACTTTTTAGTTGGAATAGGGGTTAATCAACGTCTACGAATCCAGTAGTGAGCAGCAGACCAATCTCATAATATATTTATCATTCTTGTTTTCTAACGTCTAGGTACATAAAGTCACTTGTCTGTGCCTATATAAGGGTTTTTGTGAAAATTTAAATATAAATATATATTTTTAGTCATATAATAGGATGATAATATTGAAGAGCAGTGATAGCCCGGACGGTTGAAGAGCCGGCCGAAATTCAGTGAGGCTCGGGTTCGAATCCTGGCATGTACCAATGAGTTTTTCAAAAACTTACGTACATATTTATCACTAGCTCGATCGACGGTGAAGGAAAACATCGTGAGGAAACCCGCAGGTCTCAGAATTAATTCTGAGACATGTGTAAACAGACCCGGTCCGGCGATGGGCTCACCACCTATCACGTTTAGGGGTCCAATATATCTCGTGAAATGTGGGTATATCCAGTAATGGAATACCTCTGCCTACCCCCTCGGGGATAAAAAAGGCGTGAGATTATATTATTATTATTATTATATTATAATATTGAAGAAAAACTTGATAAAATCATGTACATTGGACAACTTATAGGTAAATAAAATAAACTTTGTGGAGAGTTCATGATATTTCATTGTCATAACAACTGAACGAGTAGGTACCAAAGTTAAAGTGGGACTGCGTTGAAGAGGAAGTAGTTCAAAGGCTTTGGAGATTTGACCCACACAAGTAACTAGCACTACTAGCTAACAGTATCTAAATAAAAGTTTGAAATGTAAGTTAAGTTTTAAAATTCTACTGTTAGGCAAATGGAGCCGCATTTGTTCATTTTAAAATTATGATACGCAAGAGGTCACCGTGGGCGTGTCGGGTAACGAATTACAATTATACATTCTATTTCATTAATTACTCACCAAATGGCTGCGCCTGCACCGCCCGCAGCCCGCCATACATCAAAATGCATTTAATTGAGTTAGCTAGTACCCCAGTGTACAAAACATACAAGAAAGCGCCTGTCGTCTATATTTAGTACTAACTATTATCCACGTTCCTTGAGAAATATGATTTTAACAGATGAAAACCTATGTGACCTATGTCCTTTCTCAAGATGTAAATCCTGTCTGTGTTCCTGCCGGTTACGTGTCTAAATGTCGAAAATTAAAAAACCTAACGTTAAATAACCTAAGTTCAAAATACCTAAATTCAAAATACCTAATGGTTGTTTGACATAAAGTTAAAATACCGAAAGTTTAAAATGTCAAATGGATATAATACTGAAGTTCAAAAGGATAAAACTTGAAATACCTATGTACAAAGTCCCTGAAATTGATTTACCTCACGTTAATTGACCGAAGTGACAAATACCGACGTAATGTATTAATATAAATATAAATAGATATATATTATATACTAGCGACCCGCCCCGTCTTCGCACGGGTGCAATGCTTATAAAATTTTCCCGCTTTTCTGTTGAAATTTTTCCTGAATTTTCTTTGCTATAAACATCACGGAGCCCGAGACCTTTCCAACGAATGCAAAACCGTGGAAATCGGTTCGTGCGTTCTGGAGTTATAGCGTCAGGAAGGAAAATTTTATTTATTTTATTTCAAACAAATATCGCGCAAGTGGTGCATTACTTTAGGTATTTTGACCATTTGTTATTAAAAATTTTGGTATATCAAAATTAGGTGATATAACTATAGACATTTTAAATTTTAGGTATTTAGTCCAATCGGTATTGTAATCTTAGATATTTCGTGGGTATGTATTATTTTATTAGGTATATTAAAACATAAGGTATTTTGATTTTAGGTATTTTGAACTTAGGTTATTTAACATTAGGTTTTTTAATTTTCGACATTTAGATACGTAACCGTTCCTGCCACATTTTATCAAGACCAAGTAACTGTTATCTAAGCCGGTGGATTACCGGCTTACTTTCTAGTTACTTTCTATTTATAGTAGTTGCTATAAATAAACAAACAAATATAGTCCCACGCCTTTTCCCGAAGGAGTAGACACAGACAATGAGCTCTATCTACTTCAGATATCGACATGGAGCAAAATTTTAGGACACTCCAATGATTTAAAAGATCTACCGTACGGACAATAACAAATGAAAACAATTAGCATTGTTTTTCAAATTCGACAATCTGCTTTTATATTCACTTCTATCGCGAGCGTCATCACACCCTCCCCTACAATAATTCGCGTCTATGTGTCCTTCTGTCTGTCTCTGATGATGGATCGTTGGGCGGTGCGCACTGTGCACGGCTCATGAATTTTGATGATTGTCTAAGTCGAGTAGCTCTCTACTACCAAAATATGGTGACCATGATGTTAGAGAATACCAGAAGAATAGAAGAATTCTTCATGTCTTCCGCAACTATGGTTTTGTCAGAGAGATATCAGAGAGATATCTGGTAAAAATAATAAGCCGGTACAATGAAATAGGTCATAAAAATAAATTTATTAGCTAAAGCTAATATGCTAATATTATGTTTTAGTACAGAAACAGTGCTATAAGTACGTTTCTATACTCGATGAATTTTTCAAATGTTTTATTACCATCATAAAGTTTGTAGGAGATTTATAATCATTTTGAGTTTCATTTAGATCTAAAAAAATGATCTCGAAAGTATGGCCGCCCTAAACATTTAAAAACCGCAAAAATAAATTTTATAGTGACACAAAAGCTGATTGGCTTAGAGATATCCATCCACCCTCACTGCCGTCGTTGGAATTATGTAGTAACCGACGCGTTTTCTATTTTTATAGATTATCGCTTAAAATCATAATTCTGTCCCCGTTGTCTTTTATAACGACTGCAGTATAAAGCGGCCTGCACCGTCCAACTTGCAGGCACAGCGCTGGCTAAACTTGATCCTACTTACACAGTGCCGTACTTCCACTTCGGTTTGTGTCACCCCATAAGGCTGGGTATTCCAGCAGAGGCCGCGCTTTTGTTATTTTTAAAATCATCTGAGACAAAGAAAATAGTGTTTAAAATGCTGAAAAAAACATAAATATTACTTAAAAGGATATAGTCTAGTCAAAGTCGCATTCAGTTATAAGATCTAATGAACTTCATTCAATAGAAAAAAATGTCAAAGTTACCCATTTTTGTTTTGTTTTTTCAATATTATGACTGCACCATGATATTTAAAAAAAACTTGCGCCTTTTTCTCCCCGAGGGGGTAGGCAGAGGTATTCCAATTCTGGATATACCCACTTTCTACGAGATGTTCTTTGGACCCCTAAACGTAATAGGTGGTGAGCCCAACGCCGGACCGGCTGGCGTATTCACGGAGATTCGATATTCGATTCGGAATCGGGAAATCTGTCAAACCCTTATGTCAAATGTGACATCTGTGAATAGCCCATCTCGAAATGTTTCCACAGATTTTCCGATTCCGAGTCGAATATCGAATCTCCGTGAATACGCCCGCGGGTCTGTTACACATGTCACAGAATTAATTCTGGGACCTGCAGGTTTCCTAACGATCTTTTTCCTTACTGATATTTTATTACATTTGTTTTTTGTACTAAGCTATAGATACTAAACATTTCTAAACAAATTCGCAGAGTTTGACTTGATAAAATGATTTTTATAATCACTATGTTGAAATACCTACAAAATGCACGAGCCCGGTGGCTTGACACACAGATGCGCGCTGGCGCTTACTAAATGCTTACTGCCTACTCACGAGCAAGTAATCACTACGTTACTATACTGCAGGAATGCCTGGCCTTTAAGTAGAAAACTATCTATATTTGGGCATTACGTTCATAATCGCGAACGAATTTATTTTATTTTTTTATTTTATTTATTTAGGAAAACAAACAGTCTTGTTCTTAAACTACTACTTAACATTTGACGGTTAACCAAAGCGAGCGAGCTCACTCTGAATTCTGTCGCCTCTAGACCCCTGCCGCCCCAAACCCAAGGCCTATTTGGCCTATTGAGAAATCCAAGGCTGCCTATACTACGTTTCTGTCCCATCGGCCATCGGTTCTGCAGCCTATATACCCACTTCCCTCTTCCAAAACTAGATAAAGATCCTGTTGATCCGCTGCAATATGTCGGTGTAACTTGTTAGTCTAAGGATAATCTCATTTCCAATTTGATCTCATAGTGATCTTTAAATGCACCTTGAGCTTTCTGTTTAGGCAATTAGAGAGAGAACAAATTACCATAACAAATTAATTGTATGAAATGTTTTTATTAAGCAGATTTTATTTCCATAGTTGCTATAACTGCTTATTTTAGTTTTGGAGCAACCTTGTGCAAACACGTGATGCCTATATGAACTCATATATTTAGAACCGATACCGACGTCACGAACTTCAGCAATGAGGACTCGATGCACACAGCAGGAACACAATAAAATCCAATGCGCAAATGCAACCCTGCACAATCAAGGTCCACTAACACTTCAGCGTGTAGATATAAATTGGTTTGATAAAGAAATGAGTGCTAAAAAGCGACGAGCTAAAAGGGGGGCAGAGAAAAATAAAGCATGTGCCGAGCTGACCGACTACGCAGCCGACGCGTGCGCAGCCCAGAGGCGCGAAACAGTTTGAGTCTTACAGAAACTTCACATTTCTACAACCTCAAATAAACAAATGTCCTGATGAACTACGAGGATCCCCTGGGGGATCGAGCTAGGGGATTCTGGTTGACGACATTAATGAACACACAGACATACACACTACCGTTTTGTTTGAATCATCTATAGTAATAAGTATGATATCCTCATAAGCTTACTAAGACATAAAGATACAAATTCAGTTGTACCACAATCGCATCTGGGTACTTTAAAAAAATCTAAAATAATCGTGAAATGTTACTGCTCTCTTTCGCCAATTGATCCAGATTATCCAATCGAGGATGTTTTCTCCGCAGCTGCCGGACCGGGTGCAGCCGGCAACAACCCTGTCTGATTCACCTAAGTATAACAAATTATTTGATTTAAGTTTGTTATTATGAATTTGCCTACCACATATATAGAAATATAGTTATCCAACAAACATGAAATGCTATTTACTAAAAGCATGCACGTAGCATATAGAACTGTGTAATTTAGTGAATAAAATGTGAAGTCTCAAAACCGTGACTTCTTCCTTACAGTCTACTTGGCAGTGTTGGTGCCTGACGTGTAGGACTTTTGCCCATCCGGCCTCTTCGTAATGAACGCTTCAATATCCTTCTCTGAAGTTAGTACTCGCTTGGGCAGCTGGATGCACTGGTTATTAGACGTGGTCATATACTTCCTGATAAGAGCCTTTTTGACGGCGCCGGAGCAGTTCATCAGATGGCCAATCTCGTCCAAGTCGGTCCTTCGGTCGTATAACTTTGAGTCCATCATGTAGGTCGTGCTAGGAGTCCTCTTGCAATCGTGGTGGTACTTTGAGGATCTGTGAGAGTAAGGAATGTAAGTCTCTTGTTCTTCAAACTCGTCGTAATACTTCGTGGAGCCGGACTGATGGTTGCAATTAGTAGTAGGCCGCGGTGAGTAAGGACGAGGAAAGGAACACGGAGGAGGAGGAGGATGAAGGCAGTTGCTGGCCACTTCGTCACTGATCCCCTCGTTGTACAACATCTTTCTCACCGGCTTGGCGTGCATATCGGCACTGCGATTCTCCGAGCGATCTCGGAGTTTAGTAGTATTGCACTTGATGTCCTTAAACACACACATCTCACAATCTGCAGTATCAGTGTCCCGCACCGCCTCATGCTCTAAGTCGCATTTCTGGTAAGACCAGTCTCTCTCTTGGCACCATTTCCCAAAGTTTTCTTGTTTTTTAAGAATAGGTATTGGACACTTCAGCGCGCAGGATTCAATATCATACTCGAGATCGTCTGGCTTGTTGATGGAGTGGCACACGGCTACTGCTGCGTCATGGGTTGACAAAAGAGGAGGCACGCCTCTACAGATGCCGCAGCATGCATCGTTTACTCGCGTTGTCATTGTACACTGGTTATTAAACGTCATAATGTTGTCCCTAAATATGCTCTGCCGCAGCGCACTTGAAGACGATTTCCGGGATGGGCATGTAGAGGTGGTGCAGTCCGCACAAAGGCAATTATATCTCGATTCATCAAAATCTGATTGGGATATAGAAGTGGATTCGACCATCGGATTCCAACGCAGCGTCTGTTGCACTAACGAAGGATACGTTGGGTAGACGGCGTTGCGCTTCGAAATTGAGCTCTCGAGGTTTTCATGGGATGTAAACAGGAACGGGCTGTCTGTGTGCTTCGACATTCCGTAGAAGTTGGCGGCAAATTCCCGTGAGGGATGAACTTTACCGACGATGCTGGAGATAAGGCGCGCGTGGCGGTTCTGCACGGCCATGTGAGACATATCCTGACTGCTGAAGAGCGTAGGCCGATTGGCGCGCTCGTGTTGTTGGTGTTCGAGCGCGGGTCTCGTGGCCCGGAACTTCACGCCCCTAGACTTAGGGCACTTCTCCTTGTGCGGCATAGTGATCGGAAATGCACTGGTGGAATTAAGATGTTAGGTTATCATCGTAGGATTGGCAAAGACAATTGTTACTGACGTTTCTTATGGATGTTTTGCTTTTTTTGATAAGAGCCAAAAGAGATCGTTTTTTTTTCGAATAGGTACTATTCTTCTACAAAAGAGATCGCTTTAAAATTGTACTTAAAACTAGAAAAACTAGAAAAACATTATAAATAATATCTACAATTTGCAAATATGCGAGAACAAATACTTAAATTATAGAGTTCTGTATTGCAAAATGCAACAGATCAAGCGAAGTGTTACAAGGAAATCATGTATTATTGTAACACAAACAGCTGACGCAGCGGAAGCACCTAGTTGATCGCGAACCACTTCAATTTATCTCGTGACAACATGGATTGAGTAACATATCTCCTTACAAACTTTACACCTGCGACTGTTGAACCCTCCTCCTTTACAATAATAGCAGAATACGGCTCAAATCAAGCGCAAGTGTAACTTTGTTTTTCTTATCCAGGTCAATATATCTTGATCTTCCTTGCGCCCCCCTCCAATTTCCTCCGGGTCTGGATTCGAATTCAATTGGTGGGGTCTTATGTCAGAGTTGGCAGATGCGTGCAATTGTCCGAGTCAGGGATCAGAGGAAGTCCTGCGCAGCTGGCTCGCGGCGCGTGCGCACGGCTCGGTGACAGCGCTAACGCTAATTGCCGACATTTGTCTTAGACATGTGTCTAGTAATAAAGATGCTCAATTGACTTGTAAATAAGTAACAGAGATCAGATAAGGCTAGAGGAGACTTTAGCACAAACAAATCGGTAATTAAAGATTAGCTTATCAAAAACTACAACTTTATGAAAAAAAAATTAGATGATTTATATGAAGTTAGATAGTCATTGACACCTTCATATCACTTTACTATTAAACTACTCTATAGTTTGATCCGGTTGAGTATTTTGCAAAAAATTGCAATAATTTACTCTCAATGCTCTCAATACAATGGTATTTACCATTAAAACAATCAAATTCATCTACTAATTTTAAAAATTGCCAAACCAGTCTTAGTCTTTATACCCTACTATACAACTCTTCATATTAATTACATTACTCACGTTGTGAAAATGATCTCTTTTCAAACTTGTGACCTTCGATCAACAATGTTGGTATTGTTGATCGAAGTATGTAACTATTTCTTTTAAATATATTCTGAAAATAATGTATTATAAGAAACACTAAACTTTTATAACCTTACTTTCAGAAATGGAATACATCCGCCTCCAACTTGGGTTGAAACTGTGAACCAATAAACTTTTTTATTACACGTTTTATATTAGCTTCACTTGCAAAACTAACAAAGTGACATGTCAACAAATCTTGGAATTCAAATTTCAACTACTTCTAATTGTTTTATATACTTACTAGTATTTGATATCATAGAGCAGGATGGACAGAGGAATTCCTCAAACCCCTCGAGTCGAAACTCATGTGAGTATTTTGTTTTGACGAGTGTCATACATACAAGAGCAGGTTTTTTTTAACAACATACTTATATCTTTTAACAATCCTATTCTAAGTATAAAACATAAACCCTCACTGCATCTCAAAATGTTATAGCCAGCATATTGATAACAGCGCTGACGCATATTGTCACAGCAATAAATAAATTAACGGGAAGTTAGTAAACAATAAACTTAACTAAACAATCCCGCGGGTCGCCGCGACGGACGACGCGACGTTAGCGGTGGGCTATATGAGGTGACGCTCGCCCCATAAAACGTTTATCGCCCATAAAAGCAGGGAATGTGTCTATTCTAGATAGTTGGCTCCTAATATCAATTACATTTGATGTCGTTACACACATTATTATTAATCGGGTGAAGAGTCGTTTACTATGTATACTCTAGGTGCCGTGTCCGGATTATAGTACCTACAACTGCGACAATGCGAACTGTAGAAAAATATGACCACTTTCCGGAGTTTCGATATTTTTGCCTAAGATAGCTAGCATTGTGTGTTACGCAAATTAACTTCTAAAGACGATAATAGTAGCGGTAGACCTTCACTTTTTCGTAGTAATAGGTATCTACGATTAGGTAGGTATTAGATATCTTCTTCGATTATTAACTCTCATCTTTAGTTGTTTAGTTAGTTGTTTAATATTTTGGGCGATGGGCTCACCACCTAGGTATATCACGTTTAGGGGTCCAAAGAATATCTGTTGAAAAGTAGGTTTATCCAGTAATGTAATACCTCTGCCAACTCCTTCGGGGATAAAAGGCGTGAGATTATTTATTTTATTTATTATATTATTTTGGGAAAGCTCTGTATCGATGTAGTAGGGGAGCGGGGGGCTTGTTGTAACAGGGGTAAGTATTAACAGACTTTTTTCAATAGGAATTTAAACTTTATTCACGGTTTTTTTTTACCTAATCTTATAATTATAACACGCCGCGCCGATTCCTCGCAGCCAGTGTCCCGCCAGGTGGCGCAGAAAGTGTGTGTGTGCAAGCGCTTCGTTGTAGCCAGGTAACGTATAATTTTACTTTTGTGAATTTTTGGTTATCTTAACTATTTTCGACTAATTGGAGTTTTCTGTATTTTATTAGATGCTAAAATATAACTATTTATGATGTTTTGTAACAGTTTTCGAGATTACTAAGTTGATTTAATAGTTATCGTGATAAATATTAAAAACTATACCTTGGGGCTAGTTGTAACAAAATCTTGGGGTTTGTTGTAACATCTTAGTTACTGTTATTATTTGTAATGTAATATACCTTATTTATTTTTATTTAGAATGAGAAACTATAAGAGAAAGACAGAGCGGGCAACACAAAGCCAGGAGGTATACAAGTTAGCTGCAGCTGAAGTTTTAGAAAATAACTATAGTATTCGGAAGGCGAGTAAGAATTTCGTTTTGTGCCATGTATCTCTTTACATATACATTAAGAAGAAGAAGAATAATGAAAGTCCAAAAGTAGGCTATGTCAAGCCTAGCCAAGTATTCACAGAAGAAGTAGAATTAACTTAAATCTTTAATTTGTTGATTAAATATAAAAAGTATGTTTCAGTTGATTATTTAATAACAAATACATATTATAGAAATACCTAGTTAGTTTTTGATGTAAGCAAACCAAATAATTCAAGATGTGAAAAAAATAAATGATTGAATTTTGTTTTTTATTGTTGTTACTACTTGCCCCAATAGATGTTACAACAAACCCCAGTCACGAGGTAAGTCTAAAACTCCCCTTTTTTGAATAAAAAAATAATTGTGAAAGAGTTACCTGTAGATTTGATATTTTTTCGATTTAACTTAATAGAAGACTAGTTAGAGTATCAATCAAAGTTTCGTTAGTGGTAATTTAACCAATACACCTGAAGATATATCATATTTTTTTTAAATTGTTACAACAAGCCCCTCGCTCCCCTACTTATTAAGGTGATGTTTTAAGAATAAAATCACGTGATTTTATTCTTATAAAATCACTTTAATTAGTATCCATATTATTATAATATAAGCCACAAGACGTCCACTGTTGAACATATAGACCTGCCCCCCTAGCCAAGTGGCATTGCACAATCTAATCGAATGTTCTTATAGATTGACATGTATGGGATTGACATAAGCACTTGCCAACGAGCGCTAACGCTAATGTCAATACCATACATGTCAATCTAAAAGAATATTCGATTAGATTGTGCATGCCACTTGGCTAGGGGGGCTGATATGATTGTCTTCCAGAGCAACAGATGGAAAATTGCCTGCCTTCAGGTAGAGAGCGGTCTGTGTATAGCTGCAGGTTCCAGCTACTCTTACCAAGTCGTATGTCTATCTGGTCACACTCCACTCGAGAACCTCTCTGCCTCATTAATTTCATTGGTGGAATTGTAAACCCTCCGTGAGCCGCAGTGTCGCCTGAAGATTGCGACACTCCGTCAGATGGTGACGGCCGATAAGCGTTACACCCAATTTTATTACACTTCTATACACTATAAAACAGAACGGACAAAGCGATCGTGTAAATAAAAAGCTAGCACAGTGGGAAAGCACCACGGCGACTTGCATTGCCATTAAAAATATTATGGCGCCATCAATTTCCAAATGTCACCGTAGTTTTAGGACGCAGCTTTAATTTTTGACATTTATTAGCTTGGACCCCAAACGATGTGGCCCCTATATAGACGAAACAAGGACTATTTTATGGTATTTGTATTAATATTGTGACGAATTTCTCTTGTGACCAGTGATGTGGAAACTGAGTATGGGGACAAACCGCTTAAAATGTTTTATTATTTATTGAGTTGCACTTTATTATGTCAATTGTGCCTGTATTCATACTAGGTATTGATCAACTGGTAATCCTACTCTTTATTGTTAATATATAAAGTTATCACTCTCTTTATTAGTTTCTGCTAGCAAAATTGCAATTATTTTGTTGATCCAACTCAATTATTAGGTTAAGCGAACTATGATTCAGTGAGTGTCAGTTTGTTACCAGTTGTGTTGTTTGATATCGACAATATTTGGATTGGAGACACTTTGCATTTTGAATAAGTACATAGGCTTATTTTAAATCTTGGAACGTGACGAAACCGCGGGCAAAAGCTATACTCAGACTATATTTACCACGACCGACGACACGCCCTGTTTCTTAACCTGGTCGTTTCCAAATCCCATGTCAATGTCTCACTAAAACTGTAATACAAGGGCAGTAATCGAGTTTAACGAGTGGCTGCGACCACTACGTTACGCATAAAACAAAGTAAGCGATAACTGGCTCGTAAACGTGGATGATATACGCCCGGCACTCGCGGGTTAACAGGTGCCTGCAACCCTTGATATACTCGTATACTTAATACTGATCGTTTTCAGATAGTTTTGATAAATAAAAACTAAATCATGAGGAAGGAATGAATGTATTTATTTAAATTCTTATCATCTTAAGAATTGGTGGCAGATGCATTATTGACATTAGGAAACCTAAAATTTCGATTGCATATAAAAGGCATTGAAAGGGTATAAAAACGTTAGGTAGGCACCCGTAATAGGGTAAAAAAAGACGTGTGGCACTCGGGGACTGCCGCGGTAAAGCTATTGCATAGCATTTTGTATCAACAAGACTGCCGAAAAGAAACGGGTTGTTCCCAGTCCTCCGATCGGAACTCCGATTGGTAGGACGAGTGGGAATATTTTTTCCCACTGCTCCGATTGTTTTTATTTTGTTTCAATAACCCCTTTTTTCGCCAAAAGTCACCAATAAAATAAAAATACTTATTTCTTTAAAGGTATGTAATATTATAATACTAAGGCTATTTATAAGTTAAGATGTCGTGATTCCTGAGAACTGTTCAAAGAAATTAATATTTTAACAATGCCTTGTCAGTACATTTATGAAAACATTATACATGTGCTGAAAAACATATTACTTTGTACTAAAACTGTGACAGGCATAGGAAATTGTAATCTTAGGAATAAAAATAAATAAGAGCGACCTCAGTCACGATTAAGTAAAATGTATAATTCCTTTGTGGGGCTTTGCACTCCTGAAACCGTGTTCGAAACTCATGTTAAAAAATGTACTTTGTAAAATGGCGTATTACAAACTAGACGACTATATAAATGACAATGATGCTTGGTACAGATTTCCTCCAGCACAGCGCAATGCGATGGCAAAAAATAACGAAATTATGTAACCCAATTTAGTATTAAGTAACAATTGATTAAAAGAATATTGTGTTGAGGAGTTTCTTGACCCGTTTTTTCTCCTCAACTATACATGCTGAAGTGGTGGAGTTGAATTGACGTTCAATAAGTGGACTTGTAAGTTCCTACTTTGAATAAAACATTTTGACTTTGACTAAACCTTGAATTATTGTATTATGAATAAAATTATTGTATTCAAGAATCAATTAAAAGCTTTTGTAATAAATAAGAGTTATTATGGTTATTATAATATTAAAGAATTCTTTAAAGATAAATTGTAAAATATAAAGTTTAATGTCATTTCATTTCATTTCACTTCACTTCACTTCACTTCACTTCACTTCACTTCACTTCACTTCATTTTATACAATGCACGGCCTTCAAGCCACACCGCCGTGCCCGTCGGAGTGGGGAGCGTGAGGTTTTTTTCGTTACGGAATTTCTGGATTCGGTCCCCGCGCTCAAGGCCCGCGATAGAAGCTATGCAATAGCTTAAAAATATTTCCGACATTAAGGAGAAGAAAACAAATGTAGCGACAATTCACACATCAAAATCCGTGAAACCGATTAGGTTACACGTTGCATCAAGGTATTGTCACATAGGACTTGAATCACATTACCTTCTCTCTGGGGCAGGGGGGTAAAAAGTGTTTGTCATTTTTAATAATAATAATATAATCTCACGCCTTTTGTCATTTTTAAGCGCGAAATAATAAAAGAACAAGACTGCAAACAGCGACTTCCATTTCGTATAATAAAGTTGTAAAGAACCGGATCGCTCTTTATTCACCGAGCTGCTTAAATGAGTAGGTAAGTAAATCTGGAACTGAGTAGGTATTTCTAGAATGTAACTGTTGTTTAAGTACAGTTTGCTTAGCTCAGTTAATAATGACAGTCTTCTGTGACTTTTCCTGAACGAGGTCAAGATTTGACATGAACATGATCATTTGTGTCTGCATGTTCGTTATCTATTTCAGTAGGTACTTAGGTAGGTACTAGGTTGTTTAGTACCCATAGCACAGGCTTTGCTAAGTTTCAAAAAAACCCGTGTGTGATTTTGTGGTCCGTAATTATTATTAATTTATAGATCAATCTATAAATAAAAAAGAAAAAGCCCACAAAATTAAAATGTTTTTTTCAATACCTCCCCAACCCTTCGGCATGTGTTATAGTTGAGGAGTAGAAGCGGGGCAAGATACTCCTCAACACATTATTCTTTTAAATAATCAATACAACACAAACTATAAGTTACATGGTAGTTTAAAAATTATACCAAACATCATCATTGAAATACCTACTCTACTCTGTCTAACTTATAATACGCCACTCATCAGTAACTCACTCATCACGATTTCTTCGAAACTATATCACCTAGAATTATTTTGGCAGGCAGGTTCCTTATAAGTACGAAAAAGGTAAAAAGGTATATTCCTGCTTTGGAAAATGGAATGGATCCGTGCGGGCAAGATTGCACTATTAGATAGTATTCTAATATCTGTGCTACTAGTAACTTATATAAAAATTCTGTAATAATCGTCTATTTATAAACAAAATGATACCTTAAACATTTATTTAGAATTATTAGCTCCCCAAAAACAGCGAAACGTGTCTTGTTACTCATAATAGTACATTATGGTACAAGTGAGTAAAGTTGGTGATTACCGCTGAGGCGCCATTGAGACCCGAGCCGTAGGCGAGGGTCATAAGAGAGCCGAGGACGGTAATCATCAATACACACGTGTATCATACGACGTTTTTCAACACACTTGTGAATAAATAATACTAAAAAATCATTTTAAAATAATCATTCGCAATGGCGGGGAAAATTAATTGGTTTTCCAATTTTTTATTTATATAATTTGGAAAAGGCAAAAGGATCTAGGCCCAAACAGCCTCGTTTTCCTATGCGCTCGCATCTTACAATGGCGATCGGCCATGGACTAAAAAAATTAGGTTTCTTTTTCTTTGGTTTGTCGTGGATAGCGTTTTAGCCACGTACAAAATGGGGTATTTAAAGTTTTTACAGAGAAAACCAAAGTTATATTTGAGTGAAAGTTTTGTTTATTAAACACGTACAAGTTGAAATGATCTATTTAAATACGAAGTTGCATGAAATGAGCAAGCCATATTTGTGTATTAATTTATTAGTACGATTGAATACGATCTTTTTTGTATCGAAACTTTTTTAAGAACAAAGCAACTCTAGCAACAAAATTGAAAAAAAAAATCTATAACTCACTAGTGAATAATAGCAAACAAAAAGTCTCAGTTTGATTATAGGTGTCATTATGTGCCTAATTGCAGTGAAATTAGAGCCACTTTATGAGCAAGTGTGTTGAAAAGTAATGTATGTGCTGCACTACGTTTAATTTAACAAACAACCCTCAGCGCGCCGCCGCGGGGTAAAAATGACCCGATAACTATCTGAACACTAACAAACACGTACACAATTGTTAACGACTCTGCATTTGTATAATAAAGCCATCTTGGACCATCCAAAGTTATATAAACTATGTTCAAAACTTTATTTTTGCTTCCATACGGTTGTAAATGCTAGGTCTCAAGTGCAAAAGGCGTGGCAGCGGTAACAGGCGCCCCGTGGCGCTGCTCGCGGGTCTTTTGTACGGTAATTTCATTCCTGCTCACCCCTGCACCGTTAGCGTAATGGTATTGTAGCTCATTACACATTGTATGCTTTAGTTTGATGTGAATTTGTTTTTTTATTTTTAGTTAGTTACGGCACGCTCTATTTGAGAATATAAAATGTTTCTTTAGACATTTAATCATTAGTGGCTTATGAGCCCTCAAGGACAAAAGATATCCTATTGTGTCTGCTAACCGCTAGTTGACGGGCTATGTGTTTAGATTGTAGTGAAATGTAGTGTTTTCATGCACGAGTACAAAGTAATGCTAACAATACTTCGATTAAGTACTCACTATTGATCTGTGTACTTTTCCACCCCTCAAGGTATCAAGCGTGATGTCATTCTGGACCTTATTAGTTTCAAGCCTTGGTATGATCACGATGATTTCCTCAACCAGTTAGTGATTTATATATTTTTATGCTAATTCCGGTCTACCTATACTTTATAGGATATTGTAAGTATGCATTGAATGTCTCCCCACCATGGCATACAGTACGTTACAGTACCTATCCAGTATCCCTCGAGCATTATGCATCTCAATTTCAACAGAGCTATATATCATTACTGCACTGGAGTGCGATTTTTGAATCTCACTGGTGATATCAAAATCACCGGTGACTAAAATTATCACCGATGACTTTTATGTCACCATTTTCCAAAAGCCGTATTTTTGAAACTCACACGCTGTTTTCAAAAAATCGTCGCAATCACAAAACATCACAATCGAGCCCCTCTGCTAATTCTTCCAAAAAACATACTTTGGCACTTTTGGCATATGGCACTACGTGGGGTGGGGGCACTCGTAAATCGATATCATAGGTATGACAAGTGTAAGTCACCGATGAGTTTCAAAAATACGAACTTTCGGAAATCACTCACATCGGTGAGTATTAGTCACTTGGTGAGATTCAAAAATCGATCCCCTGGAATAACAAATTAAAATGATATCGATTAAATAGATAAGTAAAGATGGCAACTTATAATGATATCTATAATAATACTTATCACATATAATAATACTACAGCTGGGTAGTTTTCACACCTTTCTTGATGGAAGGGTGGAGTAGACTCTATTTCTCCACTCCACCCCAAAACCATAAAAGAACAAGATATAGACATCATTTCGAGTGTCCGTCTCGGTTATAAACAAAGAGTTTTTTTTTATATGGGCAGGTGTGGCTAGAAATATTATTAGAATGTTATTTTAATGTTTTATTTTGGCAAGCGAAGACACGGCCCGCGGCGGCGCAGGACTACGCCGGGTGGTGCAAGCGAGGAGACGCGAACGACCAATTGATTTCGTAAGAAAGTCAGTGATACAATTTTATATTGTCTAGGTACCTAGTTTACAAAGAATTAGATTTCCCAGTGCGATGAATTACACTTTACACACTATGGCTAAAAATTTCAGAAAATGAAAACAGATTTCTACTGTTACGCATCCTGTACTAGGTAGGTATTTCTACACTTTTACATCGACACTAATATTATATAATGAAGAAATATTAGTATGATTCTATGTTTGTATCTTTGTTACGAATAAACTCAAAAACTACTTTACCGATTTTAAAAACTCTTTCACCAATGGAAACCTACATTATCACTGAGTACATAAGCTATATTTCAATCCCGTGTTCCCACGGAAACGGGAACAACGCGGATGAAACCGGGCAGAACCGCTAGTATTTTATTTTATACTAGCGGTTCTGCGCGGGAAAATAGGGAATACGGGAATAAAATATAATAGTGATTTTTTTTTTAAATCGGTTGAGTACTTTTTGAGTTTATAAATAACAAACATACAAATCTTTCGTCTTTATAATATTGAGGTTAGATAAGTATAGACAAAGAGTGGCTCTACGAAATCTCGGTTAACCTGTAGCGTGCTCCACACTAGGACCGTGACCCTCCGTTGCCGGCGGGGGTCGCGGTCGACCGACCGCGCTCATCAATTACCGCCGACTGCTGCCTCTCGCGGGCGACAACAGGTGCCGCCGAACATGTCACTCCACCTCAAAATTAAATCATAAACACTCTTCATACTAGTAGCTTCGTGATGTTGGGAAGCCGTTAATTTTGCGCTCAATAAATTTTGATCTGTATGAGTTTGCTCGGCAAAGGCAAAATACGTTTGAAAATTTGGAAACGTTTTGTATCTTAGAAATCTAATAATTTAAAATAGTACACTGCCCTACATCGCTCCTCTACATGTCAAGGCGATCGCTAATTTAAGTACAGCAAATATTTATATAGGTACTTTTTATAATAACCAACCAACAACATAATTTTACAATCAAACAATTAATAAGTGTGTTCCCATATTTTTTTTGTACTCTGAGCGGTTACATTCGCGTTTGAATGTGATTTATGTGACCGCGCGCCGATCGACCGCGCCGTAGATCGTGATTAGCCGCACAGCAGTCGGCCGGCCGGCAAATTGAGATGTCGGTAATTATTTACCCCGCTGTCATTAGCAGGTTAAAGTTCTCTACAATACTTTAAATTTTATTCTGATTCTTTGTCTTTGTTATTATTTTTAATAACGGCATTGAGATTTTGTGTTTATATTTATACTTACACTCGATTGTAAAGAAATTTTTCGTAATAAAACTGTCTGAGGTTAATTATTTATATTCGAAAAATGTAAAGATTAAAAATGGCTTCTTCCAGAAATAGATATCCACTGCCAACTTCCTTGGCGATAAGTTTCGAGAAATTTTCCTACTGTGATTGTTGGTTATGAAAAGGCTGCTTCACGATATTTTTTGTCTAAACTACAGGGATTCGATTAGATTCCAGTCGGGAAACTTTGATAGATATGTGTCATGTCTCCTACAGAAGAAGTAGGTGCGTTGCGTAATGACAATTACATACAACGCGTCCCAGAATAAGCGCAATTTCTCATACACCCCAATTAGTATACTAATATAAAAAAAATGTGATGCTTTCGTACTTTAGTTTTGTCTAACCAAATTTCTTAAATAAGGAGCGATAACAGTACGGTTACCATAGGTAGCCCTAAGTTCAGTTATGCTAATTCATTTTTCGGAAAAAATAGCTGAAATCAATTAAGTAGTCGACACTGAACAAACTACATAATTTCAGGAATTGCGCTTATTCTGTTACGTATTGTATATGTACACTGAATTATATTTTAAAATTCGTATCTATAACATTTGTTTAACACAAAACATAATTATGGAGATCCTCATTCACCTCTTTGAGACATTCTCGAAACATAAGTTACAGGCAGGGGTCCTGTAAATAACGTTTTACAATTGTTTACATTCCAATCTGGCCAGACAAAGCGAGCATTGTCCGGGAGCGCTGTCCTCGGCTCGCTCTATTCAGCGTGGTCGAGCTAGCCCCAAACTAGACCACTTACTGCTACCTTAGAAAAAATATACGGCCAAGCGTGAGCCTACTGCAACATTCTGGGTACTTTTACCATTTAAAATTAGGAGTCTTTGATTCGCTTTCCCCATACTGCATAATCTTGCTGTATAGTGACAGTGTTAGTTTTTCCCAAGGTATTGCATAATTTCCGCTTTCGAATATAAAAATTTTCGGATACTTAAAATTAAGGCTCGTTGGTACATCAATCAGTCAGGATATTTCTCTTTTTTTATTACTCGTAAATGATTTGTTTATACATCGTGAGGAAACCCTCAGGGCCCAGAATTAATTCTGAGGCTGGGCCTTGATTTTTAGATTTAGCTTCTCATTTTACAAATATAGATGTAAACAACTAAACATAAATGCAAGTGCAAAAAAATAATATTAAATTACTTTAGATAATATTCATTGATGGTAATTTTATGTCTGATACGCCTAAAACTGACCAACGTCGATTAAGACGGTCAGGTGCAGGTTTCAATAATTAAATGTTTACTCAGGAAACCCTACATTCAACAGTTACGAGTACAATAAGAATTTCCCGTAGTCCTGCCAGTTTACGACAGCCGTATATCAGTCGCTGCAGGCTACGGCTGTGACGGACTCACAATATCTGCCTAATTTGTTTTGGTTATAGCGTATTGTCGCATTGTCCCGCTGTTTATTGTTTTGATCTCGCGTTTTGTTTCCACATCGGCGGGGGATGGATGCTGTTTCCTTAGAAAGTACCAAATTCTTATCTTGTTTTGTTCAATTTGTTGGCATTCATTGGAATTGTCATGACTCTGCAACTGCAACCTGGGCGTAGTAAATATTAAAGAAATACGTTGTTACACAGGTGTCCCTGAAATAAATAAAAATTTTATTTAGGTAAATTTTACGATGAAACTTTATTTTAAGACTTCATCTGCGTTAACAAAAAATATTTAAAACCAATTAAAAATTAATTCTGGGTAAAAGAATAACTTATCCATTCATCATCATGAACTTTTGCGTTTATAATAATTATTATTTAAAACAAAAAATATATTAGGTACAAAGTAAGTACATACCTACATACTTACATTTATACCTAGTTACTTCAAACTTTTTAAACATAATAATGAAGTGAACTTTGGAAGTAAATTTTACCATAAAAATCATTTCATATGAGATCCACTTAAGAAACTAGTGACAAAACAGTTTTAATTACATATATTTTTACGGCAGCGCAAAGTGCGTAGCCGTGAGTCCGTGAGCACCGGCAGCCTCCCAATCACCTGAGATCATAAACGCTGATGGCTTTATGATTTTATTCACAACTTTACGAGTTTCGGGCACTCTGCGACGTGTTGATGCGAGATTGTCATACTTTCTAGTAGATTTATTAGAAATACATATTGTAGTAGGATTCTTTAAGTGGCCAGTTAGCATGTCAAAAAAAAACTTGTAAAATGTTTAATTAGGAGACCTTAAGCAATAGTTAATGTTTTGAGAGCTAACCTAGCGCTAAGCTAATATAATAACAATTGAGGAAATGATATAGGTAGTTTATTAAATTGAGTACCTACCTACTTATTTCATAATCACTACATAGTATAAAACAAAGGGTGTTATTTAAATGGTTAGCAAAGCATTCGTATTTTTGTGAGCAGAAAAATATAATCTGTAAGCAGAAATAGCTAATTGGTCAGCAACTCGTGGCCAGCAAACATTACAAAACCTATCAGAAATTTATGTCATTCTGGATGGCTGTAATTATTTTTGAGCTGCAATGAGCTGCTACTGTTTAATAAAATTTTGGTAAGCACTCAGAGGGGAAGCCAAAAAAAATTTTTTGAGCTTCTTATAAAAGTAGCAAAAACAATCTCAGCAAACTTGTCATGCGCAAAATGGGCGCATTCCTTACATAGATTAGGAATGACTTTGGATTATGCAACTTTTATGATTATTATTACGCTTACAAGTAGTGATGGTGGTGGTGGTTGTGGTGATGGTGATGGTGATGGTGGTAGTGGCAGTGGCTGTGGCAGTGGCGGTGGTGTTGGTGGTAGTGGTAGTGGGAGTGGGAGTGGGCGTGGGAGTCGGGAGTGGGGCGTAGGAGGGAGAAGGTGGTAGTAGGAGGTAGTAGGAGGAAGTAGGAGGTAGTATGAGGAAGTAGGAGGTAGTATGAGGTAGTAGGAAGTAGTATGAGTTAGTAGGAGGTAGTAGGAGTTAGAAGGAGAAAGTATGAGAAAGTAGGAGGTAGTATGAGGTAATAGGAAGTAGTAGGAGGTAGTAGGAGGTAGTAGGAGGTAGTAGGAGGGGGTAGGTACTCCTACTAACTCCTACTACCTCCAACTACCTCCTACTACCTCCTACTACCTCCTACTAACTCCTACTAACTCCTACTTACTCCTACTTACTCCTACTAACTCCTACTTACTCCTACTAACTCCTACTAACTCCCACTAACTCCTACTAACTCCCACTAACTCCTACTAACTCCCACTAACTCCTACTAACTCCCACTAACTCCCACTTACTCCTACTTACTCCTACTAACTCGGGGTCAGGCGGGCGTAGGAGTTAGTAGGTGGGGGTAGGAGGCAGCAGGAGGGGGTAGGAGTTAGTAGGAGGGGGTAGTAGGCGATAGGAGAGGGTAGGAGAGGTAGGGGGCGTAAGAGGGGGTGGGAGTGGGAGTGGGAGTGGGAGTGGGAGTGGGAGTGGGAGTGGGAGTGGGAGTAGCTATAGTATAATTATTAACGACATATTTTCTCTGCTGTTCAATCATGAAGTCTTGCTGACCAAGTAGTTATTTTGCGGACCAAGTAACTATTTTGCGGACTGAATCTTTATTATGCAAACCCATGTTTATGTTATGTACCTATGAAATGTTATTGTAAGCTGCCTATTTCTGATTTAATTTTTGACCATTATTAAAATTTGCCGAACAAGGATTGTTGCCTGATTTTTTTATTTGCGAACAAAATCTTTGTATGCCGACCAAATGATTTAAATGCTGATTTTTTGTGGCTAACCAAATTTTAAAATTGCGGCCCATTTAATTACTTCTCTAAAACAAAGTCGCTTTCTCTGTCCCTATATCCCTATGTCCCTTTGTATGCTTAAATCTTTAAAACTACACAACGGATTTCGATGCGGTTTTTTTAATAGATAGAGTGATTCAAGAGGAAGGTTTTAGTGTTGAAGCCGGGGCGGGTCGCTAGTAATTATAATAAAACACTTTATTCAAAAACGTGTATATAATGATACATATTATGCTGTAATTTCTATCTATACCTATGCTGGTTTTCAATATCTTCCTTATTAATTTTTTGGAAAAAAGTACATATTTAAATCCTATAAAAATATTACATCACATGTTCCAATTTTCTCCATTTTAAGTCAGAAATATTCAACTTTAGTCCTATTTATTTATTTTATAGTCCATCCATTTGTTTTATTTTAATTTTAATCGAGTACAATGCCCATAAAACCTCAGATTTTGTTTTCCACGAATGATGCATTGACAAAATCCATTTTGTTTATGGCTTTATAGACATTAAAAAAAATTTATGTTGCCCTATAAAACAGCTGAAGGCAACTTTTATCTTGTTTTATGTGATTTTTGATTTAGCACCGCTCTCTGGGGGAATTGATTTTTATGTCCCAGAGGACGGCATTAATTGGACTCCCATGCGGATGTGCCGCACCGCTAATCTACGTTAGTGGACACTTGGCTTATAAATTAGCAGTAGTCCGAATTTAGATAATTATAATGCAGTAAAAGACAGTTTTCTTTAGCATCAAATTAATTGATTCTCTTTTCTCAGGTTTTTATAATCTACAACGGAACATTGATCTGGTAAGAAATCTGTAATGAATCACTGTAATCTTTAACACATTTAAATGAAATTATTGATAACCATAAAAGTACAAATTTTATTGACTAAACATTGGAGATAATGTTAATCTATTTAGTTATAAACAATTTGAAAAAGTCAAACAAAGGTGATATTGTGGTCAATAATTTCTACGAAAAGCAACTCCATTAATAATCAATACCTACATAGAGATGTAATTGCACAAATACCTAAGTGAAAGTGTATACCTAATATAAAAAATAAATGACGTTTCTCGCAAAAACTCCATTTCCTGAAACATCACGTCTCAAACTCGGGATCTGTTATCAATCACACTTCAATTCTTCCAGTTGAATCGACTTTCCCATTCCGGGAAGGCGAGACCGAGGCAAGCGCACGCGCATTCAGCCCGCGCCCGCTGAGCGCGTTTGTTCTAGCGTCAAACAATATCAGTGGACATTAAGACGGCCATTCAGGCCACTGTGCGGACTACTCGGACAATGAGCCGAGCATTATGACACACGGGTAGTACAGGCTGTGCAATGGAGGCTTTATTAGAGACTGATTTCACGTGTATAGTTTGCCTTAGGTTAGGACGGACTCTCCCTATGTAGAGTACTCCCTATCCGAAGATAAAAAGCCAAAAACACTATAGGCATATAGCATTCGTTAGATGAATCCGGCCTCTAAAAGATTAAATAAAATCCTACTCCACGTACCCCTATAGCATTTTCTCTTTCTCTTGGTCAGGTGTCACGCACGATATTGATAAATTATATAAACTTAAATATCGACATCACACAAATATAATTTTATGATGAAAATAGATTAGTAGCGTCGTTAAGAATAAATTGCAAATGGCTTTTCTTAACTCCATAATAATAACAGTAACAATATTACAATATCTTATCTCGCAACAGCCTGTATAAATGTAATCCGTCATTATTGTAGAGCGCGTAACGGAACACAGTCCAAGGTCGGTGGGGACGTCCGAAAACCGCGCAGTAGCCCCCAGCGAGTGATGGATCGGACACCCGCCGGACAACTACTTATGCACACAAAAACAGCCAGCGGGCGACTAAGACAATTGTCGCGCGACAATGCCGCGCAGCGCCGCGCCAGCACAATGCTCCTCGGCGCGGGCGCACTGATTCAAGGAACTGCAGAACTCGCACGCCAACACGCGCTGCTGCTACACTTGCCATAATAGCCCCAATAATTTATGTCCTCCTACGCAACCAAACGTTCGCAACAAAAAACTGTTGTTGTTAATATTTTGAAAATGGAATTTCATTAGTACACCGTTTTGTTAATTATATTCGGGTCGTTTGTCTTCAAAAATGTCTCAATCGGAATGAAAAAATAATAAATTGTATACAAATGATATTTAATATGGAACTTGGAATATAAACAGTATGATTTATGTTTGGTTTGGTTTATTAGAGCCATCGGATTTGCATAATCTGCTCGTATCGTAAAATAATAATATTTAGTGATAGATTATGAGAGCTTCTCTTGGAGCACGTTATGAAACTCCATTTTAGGTTTAGGTACAATTTACCTGACGTTGACAATCGAAACTAACATGACATAAGTATACAGATATATAAGTAGGTATATAATCTTAATAGACCCACCTAATAACCAACCATAATATGGTTACTAACCATACTATTGGTGCTTAATGTAGGTATCTAACTTAGATAACAAATATATCATACCAAACATGTATTATTTATTAAATGCTATTTGTATACGAACTATAAACCCTATAAGATGCAGTCATCGCGACACAACAAATATGTGACAGGAAGAAAGATTGGGGCACTCTATCAGCGGATCTGACAACAGGCCTAAATTCCTCCAATTTGCCCCGTCATTGTGAGCCCAACACAAAGCGGGAGGAGCGTGTAATGCCTCTCGTAAAACAATAAACCACCCACGGGAGGTGACGTTTAGACGCACAAAGCACGCTGAACGCAGTTCTGCAGACGCCTGAACGCACCCGAAATGTGGCGCGAAAATCGACGAAAACGTCACAAAAGCGCGCCAACCCTAATCATTCTGCGTAATCAGTGGGTAGAAAATTGTTTTGTGACATAATCACTTTTATTTTTGTTCTTGTTATTTGATCTGACGCAACGACGACGGGGCGCTGCAAAGTGCTACGAAATATTGGGTTGATTGGGAATGCAATCGCCCGCTTATTTCTAACAAAAAAATTGGTATCTGGTGCTATTCTTTTAGAAACGCTGCCCGAATAGTGTGTAATTTAAAAAACAATGTAGTCTAATTGTTAAATTAGAACGTATAGAACTCAAAATAATAAATTACAATAATTCGAGAGAGGTCGTTTATCTGCGGCACCGATTCGGCTGACTAATGAACCGATAATCATCGACAACCCCGCTAAACAGTACAACACTAGCACATAATAATTTTGATGTATGGATGCAGATAAATCTATTAGGAGTTGACATCTCCATAGGCGCGCGCCGCGGCAGATCACACGCGCATTATTATTATTTTAATGTTATTATTCAAATTATTATAATCTCAGCGGCCATATTTATAGCGTTCGAATAATCCTTTTTGATATGCCGCTTAAGAGTTGTTAAGGGACCGCATACACTGTCATATACACAAACAAATCTATATCATACATGGTCATATTAGTCACACTAACGTTAACTAATCTATCATGCATATTATATGCATGTGCCTAAAAATAAAAAAAACACGAAAAGTAAAGTACCTACTTACGAGTAGGTACCTTATTTTAAATTGTCATTAAATTGAATTTAATTAACACTTCAAAGTACATTACATATTATATCTGTCTATAATATGTAATATGTACTTAGAAGTTTTAATTAAATTCAATAGCAATATTTTATGAAGTAGGTACCTATTACAATAATAAAATATGACTAAGTAAGTGTGTGTGAATTCACCTTATGGAGGTGTAAAATACGGGGATATATCGGAGCCAATTTATTTATAAGCCTACTTTTCAACCTCGTTGTCTTATCTCATTGGATTAAAGTTCTTATTCCGTTGGCTACAGGATAATGTAGCGCTCTGCCTGTTACCTACATTGAGACCTAAGGTTTTATTGGAAAGGAATTATATTGAAGAACGGGTTCAGACGGTCCTACGCGGTACGACGCAGCCAAGGGATGGGTCTGCGTATGTCGTGCGCTCCGTCATATTGAATACCAATTCATCGAATGAGTTGTTCATAGGGCCAAATAAGGAGGTACTATTAAGTAGGTATAATGTGGTTATTATAAATGATTTTTAGGAACAACTCTAAACTCCAAGCCATACCTAAATAAATGCTCGATACACCAAATATATTTATATTGCTTGCCACATAATTAAAAAAGTATTGTATTTCTAGAATAATTAATAAATAAGATAAATAAAGAAATTGTGGGACACAATTCACACACGGTTACCTATTCAGTCCCAAACTAGGGTACTAAACAACTGATAAACATACTTAAATAAATATGAAACACCCAGACGCGAAGCCAACATGCACACAAATGTTAAAGATAATGAACATTCGTAAAATCGATTATCTACTTACTTCGATTTTCTGAATCTTTGTATGGTTTAGCTATAATAAAAAGAAACAATATACAATTTAGTAGATACCTACGTATTCTAATAAACTTTCTAAAGCTATTTTTCTAATGAAGAGAAGAAGTCTACGTGTCGGAACGAAATGTTATCGTCCAACCGCACCCGTCAGTCTACCGAGTCCATAACCCAACCGTAACTGTTTCGCTGCAGAGGCCGGACCGGCCGGGCAGCCGGCCGCAGCGGTCGTGCTGCGAGGGTGATTGCGCACCGAATAAATAAGCGACGCGACCGTCCGCTAATTTACTTGTCACGGTACAACGCCGCCTTATTTTTAAACATTTGTGTCCTAAGCGGTTTATAAAGCTATAAATACTTGATTGGAATCTAAATTCGTAATTTCATTAATTTTCATATTATTGCACTTGTCTTTTGTAAAGCGGTAAGGCGATGACTTTAGTAACTAAACCGCATTCATATTAGGCTGTTGGGCGGCTTCGTCAGTGGACAGTTCCTAGTCTCTTTCCACCTGCGAGCACATACGTAACTGGAAATATATTACCTATGTGTTTTATTTACCTATGTACCAACGAAAATTTCATTCAGTGAAAAAACAGCAAATATTTACAAGAGTATGTTTTTGGCCTAATGAAATAATTTGGGAAATAAATACTAGGCTAGCTAGAATTACTTATTTCCAATAATTTTGGAAAATATCGTTAGTGCGAAACGGTCATTGCATTGGTCATTTAAATGACTTAGGTAGGTACCTAATTATCATAATCATAATGGACTTCCCTACATTCAGCTTATTGCTGTTAACTGCTGAATGCAAGTCTCCCTACCGTAATAAAGTACCTAAGTATATTATTTGCTTTAAAATGTTATCTAATTACAAATGTTTTAGATACTCTTACACTATTAAAACATGCAAATACTGTATTATTTACTGTACCAACCTATACCAACCTGAAAGATCCTGGTTGGGATCCAAAATCTGATTTTAGCATAATACCTACTGACAAGGTTGTAAGTAGGAACGTACCTTAACGATGTTGTCACCGACGCTACTGATTTTGATTATACCTACTCGTAGTTCGAGCACCAAATAATAAAAATTATTGACTAACTACGGCTTAACTATAGTCGAGACAAACGAAGAAATCCAGCAACTTTATACGATTTCGAAGATTAATGGAGGCACAGATACGCCTAGCGTTGCCAGACGTCCGGATAAAGCCGGTCATAGTTAGGCTTCTTGATTGCGTGTCCGGCCAAAATAAACGGTGGCCGGCTTTTGATAGGCTTTTTACATTTCGTAAACGAGTAGGTACAGTTTTGACTGATGACTTTTTTGACTGATTAATAATGACGTACTTAAACTGATTTGGCTTTCGATTTTATTAATATTTCATTAGAACATAACAATATTTATGGTAATAATAAAAATCTAGATTTTACATAATTTTTTTTGTCAAAATCCTGAATAATGTAGGGTGTCCAGCCTTTTGACCCAAATGTCCGGCCAAACTGGCTGGTCTGTCCGGCTATTAGGTTTGGCAACCCTAGATGCGCCAATCCCCGCCTCACACTCCGCCGCTGGCGCTCCGCCCACCATGCACATCGCAATCACCCCTTCTCAGCTAATTCTTCGTGACATAAGACACGCAATGCTCTAGGTCTTTTAAAAACATACCCACATACAGTCTCTTAATTTTTTATTTCTCTGTTTTATGTTATAAGACCATACCTGCATACATTGTTATTATTTCTGTTCATATGTGGGTACAGGGATGTACCTACTCGCATTTACGAGCTAGGATTAATCTGAGCTGAATCACCATTTCAGAATTTTATTTTAGGTACCGTACCTACTTCAATATTTTTTTATTTAATATGTTTTCTTCAAAGTTTAAGTGACCTATACTTATTTAATGGAGTGCTAGTTATAATTTAATACTTAATAATGAGTATTACTTAGTCAGTTTCATAATAATGACGACAAATGGTCATGATATCATTACAAAATAATAATACTTATTTAATTAAATATTTATTTTTGAAATTAGTCTCGGCATGACTCTTTTAGCTTAAGAACTTCCTACTTCTCAATTATGATGAAGTAACTATTATAATTACATTACTTTAATAGCACACATGACTCAAAACAAAAGTTACTATTTATCATTCATCCCGAAAATATTAGTGCGCCCGCGGCGCGACCATTTATCATTTCAACTGTAGAATAGGTAGACACCTACACCTCGCCACACCTGTCAAAATGTTTCCTCCCCAATTGGCGATTTGATTAAGAAATCACGGAGGCGAGCTCGCCCTTTAGCGGCGCTGTCTTTACGAAAAAATGGGAAAAGAAATTGCTTTTATAGAGCGAGCCGGGCGCACGCGGTGTCCGGTTACCTCCCTGAGCAGCCGAAGGGTTATCCGATATTCGCCATTGTGCCCTCAACACTAATTGTGCGTCTGAGGGTTTTGTTTATCAATCGGAGTGTCGTGTTTTCATTGATAGTGAAATGTTGAATGAAATTAGGAACGAATTCAAACCAAAGTGGTCTGTAAATATGAAGGGAAGTGAATATAATGCGGCAGAGGAGTATTCTTCATTCAACGTAATATGCTTACCTACTAGTTTAGATATAAATATTTTATGTAGGTACTTTACTTACAGTTCTATTAATATTACCAACATAAAAACGTATTTTAATGTAAAGAAATATCCCTAATTTGTAATAACTCCGAAAAAAAACGTGTCATAGTGTGTTTTATGTCGAAACAAAAACTAACTAATATCAAATGGTCTGGAGCAGTTGTACAAACAACCGTATCACGTTACCTATTGCTGCCACTTAAACTGCGACTTAGGTTATTTTGAAACTAACAATAAGATTTAGCCAGAATACCTACAAAATACTTCAGCGGTTTGGTGATGTTTATTTTTTGTTAAAACTTAAATAAATGTAAAAGTAATCGATAATCAATACTTAGATAAAATCTACAAATAATTATCTCATTATCGATATACCTAGTTGTATTCATTGCAGAGTACCTATACCTACATTAAAAAGAATTTATTTTACCTAAGAAAACTAACTTCAATCTTTAGAGAGAAATTTATTAAACAAGTTAATGAATATTTATTTACAAAACTGTAGTTGTCCGTTCACCGGTAGTAGTGGCTAAATGTTAAATGTTAAAAGCGATCTGTGATTTCTTCAGAAAAACAAACAGCGGATAGGTCTAGAAAGGTCATTTTTAGAGTTTCGCAAGTCCCTCAAAAAACTCTTACGAGTATGATGCAGTTGTCTCTCTGCTAGTGAAACTACTTGGTAAAGCGACATGAAATTTTGAATGGTTTTCAAATAAATCTTACAATACAATACTTATGGTCTCCCTCATAAAATTTTATGTCTTAACGTGTAGTTACCGTGATGCCACTGAAAAAGATACAGGAGGAACATGTTTTCGTAGCGAAGACTCCGAATCAACAATCCGAAGAAACAAGATAAAACGCAGGTTTGAAAACAGTAGCTGTGGTTTACTGGTGTGATCGAGTTACACCCCGTCGACGTCAATGCCGCTCTTGCAGGGGTTTAAAATGAAGCTGTAGGTTATATTTTAACTGGAAAGTCAAACTATTAACTTCTTATGTTTTTTACTTTTATCTGCTATTTACTCAAATTATGTACCTAATGTATACGTACTTATCTTATAAATCATAGTAAGTAATAGGTACATACTTTATAATAATAATAATATATAATAATATAATCTCACGCCTTTTTTTATCCCCGAGGGGGTAGGCAGAGGTATTCCATTACTGGATATACCCACATTTCACGAGATACATTGGACCCCTAAACGTGATAGGTGGTGAGCCCGGGTCTATTTACACAAGTCTCAGAATTAATTACATACTTTGAGTTCCGTAAATAACACACGTTTACATTACACGTTTCTACTAAGCAAATGAATTAACACAAATCCCTGCACCTCGCAAATAGTCATTTCCGACAATTAACGTTTATGAAGGGATACATTTTCCAGAATCCACGTCAAAATAACAATGCCTAGCGAGAAGTGTGAACAAGTCAATCACATTTTCACGAATGACTGCACTCGTGCGATCGCTGCGCGACTGAGACGTGGGAACATCTCAAGGTGTAATGTGTTCTGGTCCACAGGTTTCCATGAAAAGCCAGGTGATTTGCAATACGGAACAAGTGGATAAATAATGCTTTCTACTCACGAGTCCATCACAGATAATACTAAATTTTTGAAAGATATGGATGTGTCTCGTTTAGGTGGTGACTGGGCTAGACGTTGTAAGTTCGATTACAGCTCGGGGCCAGTAGGTAATGTGAATACACATATAAAGTTTGAATTGACATGTATTTGTTACGTATTGGTGTTTCTATGTATTTAAGTACACGGAAAAAAAAATCTTGTTACACTAACGAGAATATCGCACTCTCTACAAGAATGTCTTGCTATATATGTGACGACAGACCATTTTGTTAAACCTACAAGACTGTTCCAGTTAAAAGAATATTGTAGTTGCAAACGACTGTGTGGTTAGAATTACTAGAATATTTTTGCTGTAGTAACTCGACCTATAGTGCTAGTAAATAATTAAAATAGTTCTGAACACAATGTAGCATTGTATTAAATACTAATCATTATTGTAATAGGGATTGCTTATATTGTAACTTTTGGTATTTTTATTCTTTCTTGTTTTTTCTTTAGAGTTTGTCACATTTTTGCGTGTGACAAACTCTAAACAAAAAACAAGAATGAATAAAAATAGCAAAAGTTACAACATAGTTTTCAGTTGATTAAAAGAATAAGTTTTATACAAATTAATTAAAGATTTATACGTTTAATATATTAATTGCTTATTTACTATTTACATAGGGTATAAAGTAGGTACTTAAGTTTTTTATAGCTAAAAATAGTATGGCACGAAACATTATTAGTTTTTGTAGGTTCTTCTCTGAGAAAATGCATTGTAGTGATGTTCGGATAAAATATCCACACCATCCTCAGACAATGGAATATCCATAACCTCCAATGGCTGCAACAAGCAACACAATAGTATATATAGCAAGGTACATAAACAACAAGACAAAACACAACAAACAACCTACTTACATAAATTTATCTAAAAATTTACAAATTGTTATATTTGTACTGATTATTTTGGTAAGTAGGTACTAACCTCATTTCGTAGGCTTGTCAACAGTTTCTAATTATCACTTTTCTTATAAATATTGTTGTCTCCTATAGGTAATATGAATTATTTCTTTTACTACTTCGGTGGTCACCAGCATATTATTTACACTGTTGATTAAGCGGTTTTCTGAAACTTCGATTATGTCTCCAGACTTGAACAAGATCGAATAGTAACTGCGCTGCCCCTTCCCCGTTCACAGCCTATGATACTAGCCGGGCGCGTTCCGATAACAAATCATTCGTGTACTTTACGATGCACATTGTAACGGATTGTATACATTACAAATACTAGTAATAATTACAATTTCACAGTTAAAGTTTACTAGATTTAATATAACTAGAATGATATCGTTTGCATTACAATATGATGGATTTCTTAAACAATAATTTTAGTTACCTTAAACAAAGTCTCGTTAGCATAACATATTTAACTTTAACTGAGCGTTCTGGTTGTATTGTAGTGAATTATTTTTTTCCGTGTATGTATATTGATCAGTGGTCGTAACTATACCTAGTTAGAAGTAAGTACCTACTCTGCCTAGATTAGAACTAGGAAAATGTAAATTAAAGTTAAACGATTAAAAAAACTGTATATTTATCACTTGCTCCACCGTGAAGGAAAACTTCGTAAGGTAACCCGCAGGTCATGTGTATTGTGTAACCCGGCGATGGGGTCACCTTTCACGTTTAGGGTCCAAAATATACGTGCTGGTTGACTACTTATATCCAGGAATTTAATATATCTGCCGACCCCTTCGGTGATAAAGGCGTGATCATAATATATTTTAAAAGAAAGAAGAAGTATAAGTATATCAACTCGGATATGGATCAACCGCCTTAATTAGCCGTGTGTAGGTATCTAGGGGTGTAATGAGATATCATGTGTATTTATTTTTCATTGACCGCGCGATTTATAAACCAAACAGTAACTAGCAATTTACTTTTATTGATGCTTAATTTTCCAAAATTTCATCATTTCGTCATCGAAAATTTTAATATACTGTCTACCAAAAAAATACACGTGATTTCGGTATGGGGGGGGGGGGGGGTAGTCTGACACCTCACCACACATCACCAAGGGGGGGAGGGGTCAAAAGTTGTTAAAAACATCACGTGATTAATGGACGACCCCCTACCTATTCTCTGTAAGAAATTCTCTATTACAACGCCCACTAATCAGCATTGTAACAGCATCGCCTCGCAATAGATCGGCAACCGGCAATCAGTGTCCATGGGCGACGGTACCTACCTAGTCACTTACCATCAGGTGACCCGTCTGCTCATTTACCCCATCCCATACTATATAACAAAAAGATATTTAAAGTAGGTAGGTACATACTTTTCGTGCCATTTATTAGCTTGCTTCATTGTAAGTAGGGACCTCGACGTCACAGAATCCTACGTCCTATGCTAAGATTAATTACTTATTTAGAAAATACTTAATACAATTAAAACCTATTATTTTCACGTTATAAATTTCTATAAAAGAATATATTATTATCATTAACAGAATGTAATATATTACATTATTATTATTCTGACCAGAAGGTTAAGTTCATTATTCATAAAGCCCGATCAATTTAATTATTTCAATAATTATTATCATACTGCCACATTCATAGTGGGCATTTTGAAACAGTCTTTGGTCCATAGCAAATACATTACTATTAATACTCGTAGATATCTATACTTCTATACTAATTACTAATATTATAAAGAGGAGAGATTTGTATTCTTGTATTTTTGTATGTTTGTTACGAATAAACTCAAAAACTATAGGACCTTTTAAAAACTCTTTTACCAATGGAAAGCTCGCTGAGTAATTTTATTCCCGTATTCTCACGGGAACGGGAACTACGCGGGTGAAACCTAGCAGAACCGCTAGTCCTACCAATATTATAAATGCGAAAGTTTGTATGGATAGATGTATGGATGGATGTTAGTTCCTCTTTCACGCAAAAACTACTAAACGGATTTTGATGAAACTTTACAGTTATACTGGTGATTTTTTTTACAGTCTGGAAAAAAATATGACGTATAAGGTATCTAGAGCCGAAGCTATACACGAGATTAATTGTTAAATATAGTAATGTTTAGTTCAATTTACAAAATCTAGAAAACTACGCACAGTACTACGCGCAGCTTTCGGTTGTAGATAGATTGCGCACGAATGGAAGCTACGAGCCTGTTTCTTTTTAAAATACTATTTCAAATATCTCAGTGTGTATTATTGGCTACAATTGAGTAATGTATATTAGTATAAGCAAGAAAAAAAAATTTGAGAAAAAAAATTTTTTTTAAGTAACATTGCCAAATGAATCTATTACACTATCACACCACATTTTTTTCCAGACGGTAAAAAAAGTCACCTTGTATATAGCTTATACATCAGAATAACACAGAGGCTATATTTTATCCCCGTATTCCCACGGGAACGGGAACTACGAGGGTGAAACCGCGGGGCGCTGCTAGTATTCCATAAACTTGTTTCCTTTTGTAAAAGGTGGCTATCTGTTGTCAAGTAGAAATAGCTTGCAAACTGCGTCATCTGTTGTCAAGTAGGAATAGCTCATAAACTGCGCCATCTGTTAAGTAGGAATAGCTCATAAACTGCGTCATCTGTTGTCAAGTAGGAATATCTCATAAACTGCGCTATCTGTTGTCAAGTAGAAATAGCTTACAAACTGCGCCATCTGTTGTCAAGTAGGAATAGCTCATAAGCTGCGCCATCTGTTGTCAAGTAGGAATAGCTCACAAACTGCGCTACCTGTTGTCAAGTAGGAATAGCTCATAAGCTGCGCCATCTGTTGTTAAGTAGGAATAACTCAAAAAGTACGCATAAATTATGTTCTTTATTTGATAGTTTGTCGAAAAGTTTTCAAATTATACGATGGGAGATTTCAACAAGCAACTTGATCGTTGAAATACACTGCGACTTCCAGGAGTAACCACATTAACAGCAAAGTAAAGTTAGAAGGGTGCTAACATAAAATTATTACTAAGTCGGCCTTGTCCCTCTCTCTGTCAGCGGCAAAGAGATTTTCTCTTTGGTCAGCGGGCTGTATCTCATAAACTGTAATGGGTAGACAGTTGAAATGGTATTCTATTTGAATACCTATGTAGTAAAATGAAAGTAGAGCCGTGATAGCCTTACGGTTAAAGGGCCTGCTTTACAGAATCAAAATCAGCAAGGCTCGGGTTCGAATCCTGGCATGTACCAATGAGTTTTTCAAAACTTACGTACATACATATTTATCATTAGCTCGACGGTGAAGGAAAACATCGTGAGGAAACCCGCGGGTCCCAGAATTTATTCTGAGACATGTGTAAACAGACCCGGTCCAGCGATGGGATCACCTCACCACCTATCACGTTTAGGGGTCCTAAGAATATCTGGTGAAAAGTGGGTATATCCAGAAATGGAATAGGCAGAGGGCCTACCCCCTCGGGGATATAAGGCGTGAGATTATTTATTTAAATTTTATTATTTTCATTAAAATACAAAAGTATTACAAGTACAAGTAAGAAGTACAAAAGGGATTCCCATTCTAATTTCATTAAATTAGAATGGGAATCCCTTTTGTACGTATGCAAATCCAAATTGAACTTGGCCGGATTTTTCAATCTCTGTTTGCACAAGATGGCTAATGCTGATTCATGATTGTTGTTGTAAAAAGTTCATCTTAATATTACGATACTGAAAATCTTTTTGTGAATCCATTATTCTACGCGATTAAAAGGTCACGCATAGCTTCCTTTTAGTCTCGCTTACGGTCATCGAAAAATATACTGAGGATGATAGGTGACAGCTACAACTGTCCGTATTATAAGTACTGGCTTGATGTGCATGGCGTGAAAAATTGTAAATAGAAGTAATGTTTTGTCATTACATACATACAAAAATAAAAAATATAAAATTACAGCATACATCATAGAGTAACTTATAATCCACTCAATGATGTATGCTGTAATTTTATATTTTTATTTTTGTATGTATGTAATGGGTCTAAGCCAGAATAAAGAATTATTATTATTATTATTATAAAAGAAAGAACGAAATCTGGTAAAACTAAATATTCAGTACAAATCAGTATAAGAAATTGATCACAAAATCCACCTGTAAACTACGAAAATCGAAGTTTTTATAATACATAATAGAAAATAATAGTGTTAAATAAACACTATTATTTTCTATTATGTAAATAAATATCACGTACATAAATAAAATAGTGTTAGACTTTGTCTATTGACCTGTGAAGTTTACTTAGATAAATAAAAAAAAATACATTACTCATGCCTTTATATTTAGCAAATGTATTTTTCTTGTAAAAAAACTCACTTAGGCAGATAACATTACTATGTAATTTCATATTGTTAAATACATTAAAACGACCGATATATTACACAAGAATTTCATAAAAAGAAACAGTCAAGCTATATATGAAAAATTTCGCCCGAGCCTGTATATTTATCACTTCTCACTCAGTAGTACCATAAACAGTATCTTAGTATAATTAACTCTTTGAAAGTACTATTTGGACATTTACTCGGTCTATGCTCGCGGCAGCATGTCAAAGGCATTATATTATTTTTATTATATTAATCTACTGTCATGTTTACAATGAACCAAACCAAAGTCCAATGCATCCCACAGAAATACTTCCAAAGTACGAACAAATAAATTATTTACTTATCAGTAGTCAAGTGGTAATGGCACTTAAAATGTATGTGGGCATTATTTCTGAAATAGTTTTATACAGAACTTAAGGTGTCACTCACAACTCTTACATTGATTAGCACACCTTAAAACGATGGCGTCAACACCACAAACAAATTTCAAAATTACAAAGATCGGCAAGATTGCAGATTCGCTGTATATATTTGTATATATATATATATATACATTCAATAAAGGCAGTCAAGCTTGCAACTTAGGTAGGTACTGGGTTATGTTGTGAGTTACAACATTGTTTCCAATATAAAGTTAAGCCACTACATATTGCTTATAAAACATTACAGCAGTTTACATGTATTAAGTTTCACTATAATTTAACTATACAAACGTGGTATACTCAGTAATTATTTGTTGAGAGGAACTCTCTATTATCATGCTATTACATAAAATAAGTAGAGTACAATATTACATTTAAAAAGTAATTTTATGTAACTTAATATAGTGCACTATCACACAGAATGTCATTGTCACATAGTTAACAAAAAAACTTTCGTGGCTTTAGAGGCTCACTGTCATCATCACTATCAGAGAAACAGGCTGCAAAACCGCTCCGTTCCCTTAGAGAGTCTCTTCGTGAGGATTGTCTACTTTTGTCCATAGACTTTTGTTCACATCTTAGGTCATTTAAACAGGGCTGCAGTTTCTTCTTCCTCTGCTTTCCTCTGGGTTGTTCCTGAGGCACTGCGACATTCACAGTTAATTCTGAGCTAATTTGTTCAGTTGCATTGCTTAGAACAAAAACAGAATTATCTGGTTGCCTGAGTGATAAACCTAAGCTCCGTCCACTTCTGGTTCTAATTGACTTCTCTTCAGGGTTTTCCTTCTTATCAGAGTTATTAAATTCTCCTAAATTATTAATAACCTTTCTTTTTCTATTGAATTTGGAGTTAATCTCTGCATCTTCACTTTGACGATTTCTGTGTCTCTTAGGGTACCTAGAAGTATAACTGCTTCTGGATTGGAATGAAATATTAAAATTTGTCTCCCTGCTACTGTCCAGTTTACCAGTTTCCTTGCACTTTGCTGCCTTCGAATCCATAAATTTTAATAAAGAAGTGCTCTTGTTTATTCTTTTGTTTTTCTCATTATTCTTGGTTGTAATTAGATTGATGGCATTTTGTGAGGAATCATTGCTGCAGTTGAGTATTGTAGCATTAGGATTGCCAGTGGTATTCACAGCTTTATTAACACAAATCATCATAGTAGTATGCTCTTTCTGCATATTTACACCAGGTTCTTTCATAAAATTTCTGCCATTTTTGCTTCTTAAATTTCTGGCAGTTTTGGTAGAATGTATTTTAGTGGACCTTATGTAATTTGCAGTAAAACCGGATACATCACTTAAGTCCTCGAATTGACCTTTTTTTTTAGGTTCCAGCTTTTGGTTTGGTTGTTCAGTAGCTGTGGTGCTATTCTTAATGACAACACCGTTGTCTCCAGCAGCAAGTTTTTCGGGTGACTTTTTAAATTTACTTGTTAGTTTTTGTTCAACTTTTAAATCAGCTTTGATATTGCTCTCATTGGCAATGCTAGCTTTAAAAGCTTTAAAAGATTCATTGCATTGACCATTGTTGTTGATGCCATTCTGTGCCTTCCGGAGACTTCTTCTTAAAGTAGTTGTCACTTTTGGAGTAGATGTAACCACTTTATTTTTTTTATGAACTGTTGTTCTACTCTTCTGCAATTTTATCTTCTTAGGTTTATTCTGAATTGAAGAATTTTTTATGTTGAAATCTATATCTGATTCAAGTGTGTCAGAGTTGTAGCTGCAAGGCACAGCCTGCCGGCTCTGCTGTGGAGCATCAAAGTACAAATTTTGCTGCTTCTTTTTTAACGGTGAGTCTTCATCTAATGAAGACAGTTTTCTCTTAATTTTTTTCTCCGGTGTAGGCAGCGGCTCATTCTCACTCTTGGGCTTATGTTTAGAGCTTTGGACCTCTGTATTTTGTTTCCCGATTTGATTATCATAGTTGAACAGGCAAGGCGCCCGTTTTGTATACACCCAGTAAGATATCTCATCCATATTGTTCATAAAGGGATCGGCAGCATGTAAGACAAGGGGACCAGTTGGTGCTGAGTGACGTGGGACCAGATCGACGAACATTGGTTCCGAAGCAGCCGCGCGAGGCACTGCAGTGGCGACAGCCAAGTACAAGCGGCTCGGACCACCAGATCCGAGCTGCCGCGCGAGCCCAATCCGCACCCCCGCGCCGCATTCACCATAGCTCCGTCCATTCTCTGTGTTCCAACATTCCATACACCTGAAACAGCATATTATCAACAATTGAACAATACATCCAGCGATAATTTAATTTTCGACAACTGTAGAAAATACTAACTATTACACGACTTCACCTCCTACTCTGTTACTTTTATGTTTCTCGGGCAAAGATTTACGCTAATATCCAGAAGTTTGGGGAACAGCGGGTTCTGCCATCGAATATTCGGAAGATTCTTCTCACTGGAGTTAGAAACTGAATCTAAATCACGGATAATTTAAATAACGCACAGTTATTTTTAACAGATACAACAAAACATTTTCACCTTAGTCTCGATCACATTGCTCATAAAACAAAAATTATATTTTAACTCTGCACAGACATGAACAAGACAAAATAAATATAAAAAAGAAAGATGGCTGCGCGATGCTGTCAGTCATTCTTTTTTTTTTATTCTGTAACAAAAGTCAAAAGGATCTTATCTCATACATATAACTCAATGCTCGCGCCCGCCTGAGCCATGCCTCTGCTTTGTTGGTTTCGATGCAACAGGCCGTTAATGCAGTAATGACCAGTCCACCTGACCACCTGACCAGTGTAGACGTACAGTACCGCTGAATCAAGACTTGCGATGCGACATGTTGACGACATATAATTGATGGTCAAACGAACTTACCTTAGTGAAGTTCGACCCATAATTATATGAGGCCTTCGTGTCCGAACCGAGTCCTAAATTTACTTTTAGATATATGTGTCTCTAGTGATCGTCATTCACACGGATTTCAAAGCTTAGTATTATTTTAAAAAATGAAAGCATTTTTCAGTCTGGCAACACATATGTCACCCGTTTCCGTCAAAGTCCGCCATATGTCATTTAAGTTCAAAGTTTAATAATTTATGGGTAGATCCAAACTTTGGATCCAGGGTTGGGAGGGCTGGACTCGGTTCGGACACGAAGGCCTCATATAATTATGGGTCGAACTTCACTAAGGTAAGTTCGTTTGACCATCAATTATATTTCTGCCTTCGTGTCCGAACCGAGTCCTAAATTTACTTATAGATAGATGTTTAAAGCTGTTTTATTTATAAAACAATAAAAAGTATAATATTACTAAATTATACTTCCCTGTCTAAGTAAACATATTTTTTATTTCCATATAGTAGGAAGGTACTTGCTAGGTTTTGGATAGATAACAGGTATCTTAAAGAATAATAAATAATCAGTAACTCTTACACTGTATGTACTACAATAATAATAAAATAAACACGGTGTAAGATAACTATGAAAAGGTGTGAAGAACGTAGAGATATATCTACAGCCAAATGAAACCTTACGAATTAAGCAAATCATCTTTCTTTTAGCTATTGGGTCTATTATAGAGCCTTTTTCTTATAGGCCTACATTTTGGGTAGCAAGTGTTGCAGCCTACATAAATACGTATAAATCCCTCAATCAGCTAGTATTGTTTTGAGCTATATACTCTAAGTTTGTGCTGAATATTTTATGAATAAGGTTTTATGAATCTTTGGAACAAAGAAGTATTACTGGAACGTAAATTTTTAGTCAATTTTAAATAACTAATCGAGCAAGGTGCAGGCTGGACAGTGGACATATTTCAGGATTGAACTTGAAATAGACAGGCAGAGTCCCAATTATTCAGAAAACTTTTTTATGGAGCAGTTTTTATTCTTTCTGGATGTTATTAAAGTTGTGCAAACATTACTTTAAAAACTGTTTCAAACTTCAGATCAGAGATTTGATGAAATATGTGCTCTTTTTTATCGTGCACACTATAATGCTAAATATATTTTGTGTGTTAATATCAATATTATTTATGTTATCATACATAGAAGACAGAGTAGGAGTGAACCCATTGTCCAGTAGCTAACACTAAAGGTAAAGAACTGTATATTTATTATGGTTATAATAATATACTAACTTATTCCTTAAAAAACATTCTCTTCAGATGGTCCGAACACAAAAAATGATCCCCATAGTATGGCATTTAGACAGATTAGGTCATAATTGTCATCAATTGTAAAATTATCACATACTTGTAATAGTGACTTAACTTGTTAATTTATAAAACGAAGGGCCGATCTGCCTGAGTTTGGTGTGGCACAAATTGTTAACTGAATTTAGAAATGGCGAAAAATTTCATATTGATATCCTAGACAGAAGTTTCAACATATAGGTATACCCAAAGAGAATATAACCACTAACGTTTTAGGTATACCTAGGCACAGATATTTCAATACTGTAGGTACAAATAATATATGTTTTTTTTTATATATATTTTTGAAAAAAAAAATACCAGTATATACATTACAGGATCATATTGCTTTCATAAATGTCAATACTCTGAAACGCATAACACTTTTACAATACCTTGATGTACATACATGCCTGCCTGGCGTCACCCTGCCTGCCACCAGAGAGTAAGCTGCTTGTATAGGTAGAGAGTGTGGGTTCCTGAAAGGGTAAACCAATAGTTTAGTGGGGCCTAAACATTGGAAATCGAGGAAATTTTGGTACACTAAAATTCTTCTTGGACTATCAACTTAGATCAAAACAATTTTATCTAACACTATCAATACACAATATTTTTCCTATTCTTAGAATGAGTCTTACAACTGTGCGAATACTACTGCAAATCCATTAATAAACCAATAAAAATACCTGTAACAGGTTTAATCTAGGTTCTTACAAATAAATAAATTGTTGATTGTTCCAAAGTATTTATACTTAGCTAAAATCCTTTTTTGCATTAACATAAAGCTTTCTAGATTCCTTGTAATTTTCTTTAGAGGTAATATATGATGCAAGCATATTTGAATTATATACTCATTTTTAAATTCTAACTATTGCATGTAAATAGTAGTTTTTATTTGTAGATATATGTATATATTCATATCTTTTAATTTTATTCGCACCTGAGAAATCTGGAACAAGATTTCTTCTCTAGAGATATTCCTACTATAAAAAGTACGTCATAAGCAGGAATGTATACAAATATACCTACTGCATCCATGGTCGTACGTAAGCGTAAGTGAGCAAATTGAGTAATACCCATATTATTTGTCTAATTGAGCAGTTGTCTTATTTATTCGAAAAAGTATTTCAGAATGATGATAGTCTTTGCTCTTCTGAAAAAGAACTCAAAAAACGCTATCACCATTACTTCCAGGTAATTATGTTAATTTCTTCTATATTCTACTCTCCTTTAACATTTTGTTAATTACGAGACTGTATTGATCTTATTCGATTATATTCTCACCTTACCGTTATCATTATCACCATTATTTAAATAATGCAAGATATTTCGATCGCCCAATATTTCTGATGTCCCAACAGCGAGTCGTACTGAATGGCTGGCTATGCTGTTGTAAGGGTAGCAAAAATTTGAACAATCACTCTTGTCTTACAATGTCGTAATAGTTGTTTGAACAAAATTAATTTATATTTTAATATACCTAATAATTTTCTTGAGTCAAACATTCTTATAGAAAATCCATCAGAATTAAGAATCCTAAAAATTAGCAAATCTTGCTTGTGTTATTAACTTGATTACCAGATATAGTACTGTGTTCAGGCCCAATGGGTGAACATTAATTTATATAATACAAACCATCCCAAAAAACAAATCTAAGATTTTATTGTATGTCATCTTCATGAATAAGTAGTTACCTATTAAGAAATATGTAACCTTTAAATAAATGCTGGACATCACTGGATTCATTAAACTAATGAAAGATCTTACATCTTCCAACTTGAATGGGTTTTGTATGTATTTATTAATTTTTTCAATTTTTTGAGGTTAATTATGACTTTGAAAAAGTTATTTGGTTTTGGTATGTACTAGAAATACCTTAGAAATAAATTGATTAGAATGTGGGCCACTAAGTGAGATTCCTTCACATTCTAAGAGTCTCAAGATCTCTGTAGGTATAGTATGCATCTGGTTATTGTATGAATTACCTGATTGATTATATACCTATATTTAGTCATTGTTTCGGAGGCTTTCCTAAAGGAATGCTGTATCCCGAAATGTAAGACAGATTCACTTTATCCTGAGTGTTTTCCTCCAGTTATAATGAATAGTTCAAGTCCTCCACAGTGGCAAATTGACCTTTAGCGATGATTTTTGTGTATTTGTCTGCTGCTGCTGAGGTCTTTGCCCACCAGCTGCCACTCAACTTGTAGTCTCATCTGCTGTGGCTGTGGAGGCGGGCCCCTTCAGTTTAAAGTATCTGATTTGGGTTTGTGGTTGATGAATCTTACTTTGAAGATCATCTGTTGTGGTGTCTGATGTCGCAATTTTTAGCTGTTTTTGCTTATTTTATTTGTGGTTTTATACTTTCAAATAAATTAGATATCACCGAACAAGAACTTTCTTGTCTTTGTCCTTTGCCTCAAGGATAGTTTCTTTCGCTGTCTTTAAAACATTAGCCAGCACCGGGCCTGTATTGTTTCACAGCAGCTGTTAATCCTTGTAAAAATAATGCACTTATGGATTTTGCAATATTACCTAAGTATTTTGTTTCGACTTCTAGACATCTACATACATATATATATAGATATATATATTATTAATATTTTATTTCTTTTCGAAATAAATAAGGGTCCAAAGAATATCTCGTGAAAAGTGGGTAAGTATATCCAGAAATGGAATACCTTTACCTACCCCATCGCGGATAAAAGGCGTGAGATTGTTATTATTTTTCCAAAATAATAATTGTTGTTTCCAGCATCAGCAAAATAACATCCTGCCTTTACAGAATCTCTCACCATACTCCTAATGGAAGTACAGTATACATTATGAGTAAAACAGCTATAGTTATAACCGCAACATACTCAAACTTATTAACCAAGTAGGTACATACATAGTCAGTTTCAACTTGTAGGCAACTTTTTAGTTTAGTTTCGTCTTCATGCAGCTCCAGTAATTATGATTTGGCTCCATGTCGCAGAAGTTGCGTCAAAGTGTCGCCTTAGGGACGATGCCCCTTAGGCTAACTTTATCTTCTCAGCTGTGACCCCAGTGATGGTGATACAGCTCCCTGGTGCAGGATTTCGGTCAGTGTCGCCCTAGGGACGATGCACCTTGGGCTAACACTACCTGTTGAACTGTGGCTCCAGTAATAGTGATACAGATCCATGATTCAAAATGTCGGTCAGAGTGTCGCCGTAGGGACGAGGCCCCGTAGGCTAACCCTACCTCCTGATACTCCTGAACTGTGGTGTTAACGAGGTTAACTCCGCAGCAGGAAGAGCTATGGTGCTCTGATCAGCGATAGCAACAACCCCTAAGGCAGTGCGTAACGCGTGATCGAGGTGTCAAGGGTGAGAGCTGGAGCCCTGCAGGCAATGCGTAGAACCCAATTAGCAGAAGTGAGAATGCAATTCGACAACCTTTTGTAGACAGTTGTGTAACATGTGAATTTATGTGGAGCAGTTCGTGTTATTTTCAGAAAATTATCCTCGTCTGGATATTCTCTCATTTCTATCTCTTGTTATCTTCTACACAACTTGTGACTGACTCTCGACAGCTTAGACGACGAGGATGGTGCAAGCCCATCAATAATTTCTATCGCACGAAATCATGCTGATCAACATCTGTCCTCTCTTTTAATGTCTTGAGTAACGTTTCAATATCCTCACGGAGTTCCTGCAAGTCTTCATTTTTCCATTTCAGCATCTTGAAGTCTTTTAAAACCTGAAAAAACAATTTTATAAAATTTACCGTAGTGAACAACGAACACGGAAACACGTAATGACATATGGCGGACTTTGACGGAAACGGGTGACATATGTGTTGCCAGACTGAAAAATGCTTTCATTTTTTAAAATAATACTAAGCTTTGAAATCCGTGTGAATGACGATCACTAGAGACACATATATCTATAAGTAAATTTAGGACTCGGTTCGGACACGAAGGCAGAAATATAATATAATGTGGACAGACAACGTTGCTAAACAAAAGTGCCGCGTCCGTCGTCGACACGCCTACACCAAAGAGTATATACAGTGTGAGTCTCCATAAAGTGCACTATGAAAATGGGTAAAACTAGACACATTTTTATCGACGGAAAAAATGATAAAAATAATCTGAGATTTTTGATTTATTTTTTATAAATATTTTTTCTTTTGATTACGTACTGTTGACTTTATGTAAATAAAACGTTATAACACTTTAAACTGTTTAACTAAGAAGTATATCGTGATAAAATAAAAACAGTTATGATGTAAAATAACAGAAGATACTAATAAAATAAAAAATACCCAAAAAACGGTACCAAGAAATAATAAAAAGGGACTTTTTGAGGAAAATCTATATTTTTATTCGTGTTTTTTTAATTAATTATCAAATTTCTCTAAATAATGACCATATTATAGGTAGTTTTTATTACTTTATGTTATTCTCCATCGTATTACCTTTCAAAAAACAAAATCCCGTATCTTTATCCATATCACAAAGTTTACTATGAGTGTTTGAACTAAGTCATTCCGGGTGCACTATTCAACGCTTGGTTCTAGACTGTCCCATTTTATTATTTCTTAGTACCGTTTTTGGGTTTTATTTTTATTTTATTAGTATCTTTTGTTATTTGACATCATTACTGTTTCTGATTCCGCCAAATCGAGCAACAAGCGGCACGGCCGTACCATCCTTTTCTCGAAGCCATTCACGCTATTTTCGACCCCCTATAACTTCGTTGTAGATAAACCTAGAAGCCTGAATTTTCAGCAACCAAGCAGGCATTGTATAAACACAGTACATTTCAAATTTCATCCAATTTAAACCAGTAGTTTTAGAATTATAAATAGTCAAACTATCCTAATTTTGTCACTCACTGACCGATCATCAAAACTCTAAGGCACTTCTAGAAGTCATAGAAGCTTCAAATTTAGAATCCAATTAGGGTTTAGTGTATAAATCAAGGAAAAACTCAAACATTTTGCAATTTCGGTCTAGGTTTCTAGATACACCAACTGCATAACCTTACTAAGCCTTACTAAGGGACCTTCTGTCTTAAGTAATTATGTAATTGGCTAACCTAACAACATTTTAAAGTGACCATATCATTATTAAAAATCTTTTATGTTTTAAATATATAGATTGACTTGGCAATCGCACTAAACAATCTAATTTAATATAATATGTATCACTTGTGAGATAAATTGGGGTTTCATGCGATGGCCAAGTCAATCTATTTATTTAAAACATAAAAGATTTTTAATAACGATATCACTATAAGATGTTGTTAGGTTAGCTAATTACATAATTACGACAGAAGGTCCCTTAGTAAGGAATGAATAAATTAACCGACTTGGTATTACATGAATCTCACAACTTTTTACGGTAGAAGAACCGAGTTCCGAGACTTGGGTTTTTTGACAAGTTTTGTTTTTGATGGCTTTATTTTATCACGATATACTTCATAGTTTAAAAGTTATAACGTTTTCTTTACATAAAGTCAACAGTAGGTAATCAGAAGAAAAAAATATCTATAAAATATGAAAAAATAAAATCTCAGTTTTTTTAACATTTTTTCCGTCGGTAAAAATGTGTCTAGTTTTTCACCCATTTTCATATGTGCACTTTATGGAGACTCACACTGTATGGCCTAGACGGTCAACATGATGAGTGTCACAGACCAATAGCCACATGCGTGCATGCATAATGATGCGCAAAGAGTATAGTAAAGGGTTTTTCTACAAGAACTTTGTTTTTTAATTGGGGCAACACCATGACAGTTTTGACATTTAGTTTTTTGACGTATTCGTAGTAGATGCTTTGGCAATGATCACAGACCAGTAATAGAAATGATTCTACGGTTTTCGGTGACAGCTATCACTTGAGTATTCAAAGGTGTCAATAGATGGCGCTGAACTGAACTTTCATGGTAAAAGTGAGTAAAAGGGAAAAAAGTGAACTGTCACCGATTTTTTTGAAAAACTTTAATGTTGTTGTATGTTTCGGGTTTTGACTCATAAAAGTTATAGATTATTGTGTCCGTGAAAGTGTGCAATAAGTAGGAAGATCCATAAAATTAGTGGGATGGACATTTTTGCATTGCCTCAAGCAAGAAGTCACTATAAAGTCTTCAAAAAAGTGCTATTCTATCAATATAATTTTACTGTTGAAGATCAAAATACAGAAAGTGCTGAAGACACTGTATTTTTGTTCATGGATTTTGAAGATGAGCCATTTAACTAAGAATTTTAGACGAGGCAGTATGATCTTTGATCTTAGCCTGTCCAAATCTGTGGTGTGGTGTCAGCTGTTCCTCTGTCATTAGGGATGGGCAAGTGTGGACAATATATTATCCCAATTTATCGTATCGATATTTTTAACAGTATCGATAATTATCGATTAAAAATATCGATATAGCGACATATCGTGATTTTTTGCATAAATATGTATTCCCAAAGCATTCACAATGCATAAAAAAGAACGACGAAAATTGCCTTTTTTGATAATTATCGAGCCTAAACAATAATATACAATTTAATCAAAACCAGTATTCATAAGATAATATGGACATCAGCAGCACCCTCTGTCACACTTATGGTTTACTGTTATTAGTTTTTTTGGTGCATGTTACTGTTATATATTGCATTTCATAAATAAATTGCCCGATTTTTTAAAGTTTACGATGCTCGAGGAGCATGCAAGGCATATCTATTATCATTAAGCATGAAACGGGGTAAACTTTAGATTATCTGATGTCGAGTTAGGCGTCCATATTTATTTTCCAGTAAGACCTATATTTCGTCAACATTTGTGCAACTGTCAACTTACGGAAATAAGTAGTTTATTAGATATTAAAATTCGACGTCAGCTAATCTAAATTTTTACCGAAACCAGTTCCAATCCAAAACAATGCATATTATTGCGACTAAAAAATCTAAAAATATCGACGATTTATATCGATAATTGTATGGAAAATATTAGAGCTGTAAAAGTAACGAGAAAATCAGTACCCGTATGTATTCGTTACTTTATCAATTAGTACTCGTTACTTTCGTATCGTTACTCGTTACTTCTGATACAAGTGAACTGTTCGACAAAATCAACTAAAATTTGCAATGGATTCACTATATTTTTTTTAACCATGAGCTTATATTATATCGCAATAACATCGCGATCTATTATCTTAATAGGTATCGATTATAATGAAAAAGCAACAAATAGGTATCCAACATTATAATTATTGACAATAAAATTTAAAAAACATTTTAACGATAAATTAACTTAAAAATTGTTTTGCTTCTTTTCTTTCTAACGTACGTTTTTATACGAAAAAGTACGCGCATGCGTAAAACAAACGGTCATCACACGTTTGGATAAACGCAACAACGGTCCTTGCATGAACTGAAATAGTGTGGGTACCCACCTATACGACGAAAGATGGAAGTAACGAAAAAGATGCGAGTAACGAAATGAATTCGTGAGTAACGATTCGTTACTCGTTACTTTATGGAGTACCCGTTACTCAGTAACGAATACATACGGTTCGTTACAGCTCTAGAAAATATCGATATTTTGTGCCTAGCCTAGCTCTGTCTGTCCCAAGAAAGTTTCGTCTTTTTCCAAAGAAAAATATTGAATTAAAGTACCCAGGAACAGCCTATAAAAGATCACAACAAATTAGTTCTGTGCATGATTGTTATCATCAGCGACCATATCTGAAGCTGCCAACAGTGCGATCTGTATTATCGGTAAATTGCTGTAGTATTTGTTTGACCTTCTGAAGGTGACCGCTATCGCGGTACAATATACCTACTTCGAGCGGTACAGAGATAATAATTTAGCCGGTTGTTCAGTTCGGATTTGGACTCTGACAAGTCTTGTATCATTCCAGCATCATGAGCGTACAAAGTGACTTAGATAAACGGAAGCAGATTTCCGTGCGAGGTATTGTGGCCGTGGAAAATGTTGCTGAAGTGAAAAAAGCTTTCAACCGTCACGTGCATTACACCCTAGTGAAAGACAGAAATGTCGCCACACCCCGGGACTACTACTTCGCCCTTGCCCACACGGTCAGGGACCATCTGGTTTCCCGTTGGATCCGAACTCAACAGTATTACTATGAGAAAGACCCTAAGGTAACTAGGACTTAATTATAAAATTCATTATATTGTAAAAAAATAAGAATACACTTCCTTCTAAATATACAAAAAAAAAAAAGATATCCTTTACTTGTATTAAAAAATATTTTTAACATAAAAATTGATGGAAATCCTAAATTTTCTACTTTACTCATAAATTCATAATGTTATGTAGAGAAATAATTGAGAAATATCATTAATCCCTCAGCGCATTTACTACCTCTCCCTGGAGTATTACATGGGGCGGTCACTGCAGAACACCATGATCAACTTGGGCATCCAGGGTACTGTTGATGAAGCTCTATACCAGCTGGGATTGGATATCGAAGAGCTGGAGGAGCTGGAAGAAGACGCCGGCTTGGGCAACGGAGGCCTGGGCCGTCTAGCTGCTTGCTTCCTTGATTCCATGGCCACTTTAGGATTAGCGGCTTATGGTTATGGTATGTCAGATTCTGAACATATATAACACTTATCAGAATAAGTGCAATTCCTCATACACGGCATACACCCCAACCAGTATATAAATTTTTTGAAATATGATGTCTTCGTACTTTAGTCATGTCTAACCAATTTTCTTAAATAAAGAGCAATAATTGTATAATTTTCATAGGTAGCACTAAATTCAGCTATGCTAATTAATTTTTGGGAAAAATTTAACACATAAAAAATTGTTTATATTGATTAAGTACTGAAGAAACTAATTTCAGGAATTGAGCTTATTCTTTTACATATTGTTATAAGGTCTTAAAAAAGGTACAGTCAATATTGAAGGCAAGTGTTCTCTTACTTATATAAAATGCTCATTAATTTAATCAACATCTACACTAATATTATAACGAGGAAAGATTTGTATTTTTGTATGTTTGTAACAAATAAACTCAAAAAGTACTGGACCGATTTCATAAGTTCTTTCACTAATATAATGCTACAATATCCCTGTGGAACTGAAAACACAGACCTAGAGGTTGAATTATTTCTGGCTAGTGATCTTCAACTTAGTCCACCCCTTCGATGTTGTATGCCTACAGAGGTTCGTCGTATTATTGCGCACTTAGAGTTAAAAAAAGCTCCTGGTTATGATTTAATAACTGCTGAAGTACTGAGAAACTTACCGAAAAAGGCTATAACCTACATCACATCACTATTTAACTCCATGCTAAGAACTTCATACTACCCTTGTCTCTGGAAAGTCTCTCAAATTACTATGGTACCTAAGCCAGGAAAGCCACAACACCTCACTTCATCGTACAGACCTATTAGTCTCCTTCCTGTGCTATCGAAAGTGTTTGAGAAAATCATCTCTGTCCGTCTCAACGAAATTTTAAATAAAGAAAATGTCATCCCAGATCATCAGTTTGGTTTTAGAAGAAGCCATGCGACCATTGAGCAAGTTCATAGAGTGTGTGAACATATCAGAGTTGCTCTTGAGACCAAACAATATTGCTCAGGAGTGTTTTTGGATGTACAGCAGGCTTTTGATAAAGTTTGGCACAATGGTCTGTTATATAAATTGAAAAAATTGCTACCACATAATATGTATCTTCTTTTAAAATCCTACATAGAAAATCGTATATTCTATGTAAAAATCAACGAAGCGACTTCCAACTTCTACGAAATAAAAGCTGGCGTCCCTCAGGGATCGGTATTGGGACCATCACTGTATCTAATCTATACAGCAGACGTACCAGAGTCGGAAAACATAATAACAGCTACTTTTGCGGACGACACAGCAATACTGACATCCGATACGGATCCAGATGAGGCATCTGCCAAACTGCAAACTCATCTTGATAAAATCCACATCTGGATGAAATCCTGGCGAATCAAGGCTAGTGCAACTAAATCTAACCACATTACCTTTACCTTAACAAGGAAAAATTGTGCTCCTGTCAAACTAGGTGAAGAGGTGCTACCTCACAAGTTGAAGTTGTAAAGTACCTTGGTTTCTATCTTGACAGAAAACAGACATGGAAGACACATATACAAAAAAAACGTGATGAACTCAATTATAGATTTAAGTCCATAGAGTGGCTCCTTGGAAGAAAATCCAGACTTTCTATAGAAAACAAAGTGTAGATCTACAAGGCTGTACTAAAACCCGTATGGACATACGGTATACAACTCTGGGGCTCAGCAGAATCGTCCAATAGTGAAATACTACAAAGATTCCAAAATGGAGTGCTTAAAACATTTGTAGATGCTCTATGGTTCACCAAAATGGAGGAAGTTCATGAGTACCTAAATATTGCGACAATTAAAGAAGAAGTGAAAAACTTTACAGTAGCTTACAAAGGCAGAATACTAAATCACCAAAACAGACTTGCCCAGAACCTGAGGGAACCACTACCAATCAGACGCCTAAAGCGAATGCATACTTGGGACAAGCTTTAGCTGCGGTGCTAAATGCAACAAATAAATAGGCAGCCTGACACTGGGAAGCCTAAAATGCCAATTTACAACCCATAATAACTGCTTATGGACTACTGTCCGATCGCATGTTTGAATCAAAATATAAAAAAAAAAAAAAAACAATATCCCTGAGTAACAGGCTATATTTAATCCCTGTATTCTCACGGGAACATACCAAACCGTGTAGCATAATAAAAATGAAATTAAAGGAATACAGGCATATTTAATCGCCCAGGTGCAGCGGCGAGGGCGTTAGCCTCCCGGGCGTTGAACTGCGCTCAATAACCACACCCAAATTTAGGTACTAGGGTTTGTCCACTCATCATCCTCATCAATATGTAGCAGTCATCTGCTAAGGGTCTTTTAACACACATCGAACATAGTACAAAATTAATGGAGGAACCCATAGTACAAAATTAATGGGAATGGCCCTACTCTTGCCATCCCAGCTCCTCCAGAAAGCCCAGAAGCGGCTTGAGGTCCTTGAGGGCTTCGGGGAGCGACCTCGGGGATCCAAAATGTTTCACGCCTTTGCACTCTTTCTTTTCTTCGGCCTCCATGCACGCTCTGCACAGGAGGCTGTCTGTGACACCTAAAGTAAACAAATCTTTGTTAAAGGGACTGTTATTGCCCCAGTTACCGTACGAAGCTGTTTCCGGCTTAGGTTTATCAGGGTGCGGGAGAGAAGCCGCGCCGGTCCAGGGGTGGTAGCGCGGATCTCGCCTGTCTACACTCACTCAGGCCGGTCCAGGCGCGTTTCTGTTCAGCCTGTGCACGGAGTCCAGTTGTGTGCGGGACCAGCTGAAGGAGAGGGTCACCATAGGCTCTGAGCCTATCGCCGCCATACCTGATCCCTTTCTGGCCAGCTCGTCAGCTGCGTCGTTTCCGCGCGATTCACTGTGACCCTTGATCCACTACAAAGTGATTTTGTTGTGGGAGTTGACCTCCATCAGCTTTTCATGGCACTCCATAATAAGACTCGACTTCATTGAGTTACTGCGGAGGGTCTGTAGTACCGTCATGCTGTCAGAGAGGATTCGTATGCATGCACCTTTTTCTCTCCTCCTTGCAGCTGTGGCCGCCGCCCATGTAGCCTACGCACTCAGCCTAGAAGACGGTATTGTGAGCTCCCAGGGGTCTGGATAGATAGATTTGTAAGTCTTCCGAGAACACACCGCACCCCGTTTTTGAGCTGTCCGTGAAGACGCGTAGCTCTCGTAGTTTAAGGCTCTCGACCCCCTCCTCGAAGAGTTGTAGCTTGTACTTTTTGTCAAATATGAACATTACCGGTATCCTGTCGTTTACCGCCGCGGCTTAGCGGCAGGTCCACGTTGGCATTGTCCAGGATTTTCATGTGGGTAACATCCCTGACACGCCACAGCTTCAAGGTTTTTAAACGTTCCGCCGCTGTCGCCGCCTTCTCCTGGAGGAAGAGGGGGAGCGGTGTTAAGTTCAGCATGGTTTCCAGGGCGGCCGTGGGTGTTGTCCTCATGCAGCCTATCGCCGCCATGCATGCAAGTCTCGAAGGATTGTAATTTACCAGCGACCGTGGCGAGTTTTGTCCTCGGCCACCAGACCACTGCTTCATAGCTTACCATGGGTCTTATCACTGTCTTGTACAACCAAAGTGTTATTTTTGGGGTTAGGCCCAGCTTCTACCCAGCATTCTGCGGCAGTGCCAGAACGCTATGCTGACTTTAGTGAGCTTCTGCTCAATTCTGCAGATTCCAAACATCGCGAATATAAAGTTTTTTACCGAATCAATGTAAACTAATTGAGGCAGTTGACACCGCCGTCGTTGGCGTCGGGCCAATTACAAATGGACAGACTGTTTGGGAAGCTACCAAAACTTTTGTATAAATACCGCATGCAATTTAATGATTTCTAAGTACTGAAAGATCTTTAAAACACTGACCTTATTATCGTGCAGTCGGTTAAATAATGCAGCCAATGACACTTCAGAGATAAAAATGAAACTAACGACACCTTGCTCTTCAAAATTAGCCAAACCATGTAGGTATTGTATTTTTTACTCAATCACGCAAATGACTGAACGGATTTGAATGAAATTTGGCACACAGATAATTTTTAAACTGGATTAATTAATGTATGGCAACTTTTATCCCAGAAGAACACAGTTTAACGAAGAACTAGTCATCATGTACTTGTCCTTATCCCATTACTTGGGGTCGGCGCAGTATGTTTTTTCCTTCCATTTCGATGTATCATTCGTCATATCTACATTCACTTCCATCTTGCACATATCCTTCACACAATCCATCCATATTTTATTTGGTCTACCCCTCTTTCTATAACCTTCCACATTCATATCAAGCACTCGCCTTACAACGTTACTCTCATCCCTCCTCATTATATGTCCATTAACGAAGAACTAGTAAAAAATAAAATCAGGTTTGAGGACTCCTTGGGTTTTCTACTATGGATCATATTTCCTACAGGAATTAGGTACGAGTACGGTATATTCACCCAGAAAATAGAGAACGGCGAGCAACTAGAGGAGCCGGACGACTGGCTACGTTTTGGCAACCCTTGGGAAAAGGCGCGTCCCGAGTTCATGCTGCCGGTCAACTTCTACGGACGCGTCGTTGATACGCCCCAGGGGAAGAAATGGGTTGACACACAGGTACACAAATTGTCTAATGTTTTATCATTAATCATATAACTTATTACAAAACAATCCTCAACCACGGAACTCTGCTTGAGTATAGTCAGAAAGAGATGCCGCTATGTAGCAGATTTCCATGCTTGAAAGTCGTTCTGTAGCACTACAGTGTTAAATTTCTGCGATTATAATTACAATTGTAGTAAGCTTTAATAATACAGTACCTGAGAGACGGAGCTTCACTAGTTATATCTGTATACAAAATTTCATCATAATCGTTAGAACTGTTTCCGAGATACCCTACTAAGTATAAATGCAATTTGGATGTTACAAAGTGTGTCAGTGTCCCTGTTAAGCAGAGCAAGCATGTACAGCCTTTTCTTAAAGCAACTCTTATGCACATAATATTTGATATACCTACAGGGTGGCCGGTCGATTGACGTCCAAAAGTTTTTTTTTGTTCCCGCGTATCGAGGGGTACCCGAATAACCCCCATGTATGTTCCGCGATTTTTTGTAGTTTTCGAGTTATGAATTTTTTTATGAAATTTTGGTAATTTTTGATCTGAACAACATAAAAATTTCTAAAAAAAAAAGTAAGAGACTTTTTCAAGATTTTTTTTTCGGAAACTGAATCTTCATCAGTTGTCCTTTTATGCGTGAGATAATCAGCTTTGTAACTTTTATGAAAGTTTACATTCTTCGAATTATGACTTAAAATTTCAACTTTAAATTAAAAATCGAAACAGATAACTTCATGATTTCTGAGTAAGTTCCAAAAATGCGTCAAACTCGCAGGTTTCGAAATCATAAAAAAAATACTACTTAATGGGCTATTTTGGCTAAAATCGGCCTTCAAAGAGAGCGAGGCGGAAAATTATTAAAATTAGGTGTCTGCCAAAAATTTAACATTTTGGCTATTTTGTCATTCCTAAGGTTAATTAGTTTATCCCTAAGGTTAATTAGTATTAGCCACCCTGAAGATGAAAAAAATTTACAAAGAGTTCTAAGTACTTGGTTAGAAAACAAAATTTCAAGTTTGTATCTGATATACCTAGTTTGTAAAATGTCTGTCAACAAATTTTCGTTATTGAGTCACACATTCACCCAACGTTCATAAAAAAAACGAACTTCAAAATAAAAAAATCTTTACGAATGAATACTAATTAAATAATAAGCATGTTATGCCAACATGTACGCATTTTGACAATATCAAGGATCACTATTATATTAAAGCTTTGTACCTATTTATGGCTTTGCAGTACTTGTGTACTCATATAATACTTAATTTAATGCTGTTGGTATGTAATCTAAATAAAATATAATAATAATAAATATTATAGATTAAATATTCAACAACAACAACAGTTCCATCACATGACCTAAAGTTTATTATAAATGCTGGAAAAATGCAAATAACCTTTGGGTAATAGTTTATCAAACGACTCGGTTGTTTTTCGCTGAGAGATGCATTTCATTCGTAAACTAATTATCTGTAATGTTGTTTTAATGCAGCTTATCTAGGTTATAAGAATCCCGCCGATGCATGGGAAAAAGGCGAGAGATATTATATAGGTACACTAGCGACCCGCTCTCGCTCGGTTTACCTTTGTTTGCTTAATCTACCTTTTACCTATATTCATATCTTCTAAACTCTTCTAGATATTGAAATGAAACATACCTACACCTAAATAGTTAAAAATCCTGTTTTAATCTCTAGATGTATACCAGAATCTAGATATTTCATACATTGTCATACCTATGTGTTTGCACGACTCAGACCCTACCTAAATACAAATTCAACTAATATTACCTGATAGACTGTTAAATCTCCCGTTCGCTGTTCTGATTGCTTGAATAAATTCATCAAGCTCTTCAACAACCTATCAGAACAGTTCTTTTACACAAATAAATGAACTTTGACATTAACAGTATGTTACCTAAGTTTAGTTTGATTTGCTTTTCGGAAACTAGGGTCAAACTCGTATAAAAAGGGGTAAAAATTGCGATCAGCTTATGGTTGTGCCTACTGTGCAAATAACTTTGAAACGCATGTACCTAATCCCACAGCTTAGATTTCCCAGTCCACACGTATGTACAAAGTCGCGGGCAACAACTTTTTTGTATTAAAATAGCTGATAGTACGGCGTCACTCACATATTTTACGCATAGTCTAATAGTAGGTACCATTTATTCAAAAGTCAGAAATCATTTCTTTTCTGTAGGTACAAAAAGTACACTTAGAAAGGGCAATAGTCAAATACTCGTAACAAGGCACTCTAAACTTCTCCATGAAGATTGGCTAAATGCATAGAGATTAAAATATAATACGACATAGAGGGGGCATTGGGAATATTTTCATACAAAACTTTGAAGCATGTTTGAAGCTCAAGCGTCATGTCAGTTAGTATGAACACGAGCTGTCATTCGGTCGAAATTGTACTAGACTTATTCCACTTGGAATAACTTTTGGCTTCAAATTTTCCTCGCTTTGTCCCCTCTATGCCCTATTATATTTTAATCTCTTTGGCTAAATGTAAACAGCAGCCCATCTCCACCGACGCGCGACGAGTCGTTGCTGGTTCCAAATGCAGTAGGTACCCCGAGAAAAACCAGCAAGTAATTTAAGGGCAGCTCTTTTTAATCTCTTGTCTTACTAGCTTCAATGGGAATCTTAGTGTAAATGCGTATACATTGACCGTTATATGATTTTGTAACTTTAGTAGATAATCGACTGACATAAGCAGCCAGTTCACTCTTATTGCTTGTGTTTAAACAATGTCTGACACTATTTTTTTGTAAAGTGATAGGTATTATATTATTTTTAACATACAATATGTTTTCGTAAATAGACTGTCACGCCAGTGTCAGCATATTAATTTCCTTGAATTTTTCCCTTAAGACATCCTGGACCCAATTTTATAAATTGCACAAATAGCTCGTTTGTGCAAAATAAATATTCTCTGAACGTCAGAATTAATCCCCCGCAGTCGAAGAGATTAAAATATAATAGCCCTATTATATTTTAATCTCTTTGCCCGCAGTAGAATGCTATACGACATTAAGCTGTGGAAGCAGCTGAAATAGACAAGTCTAGCTGTTTCTACGCTTGACTATACTATAGGTACGTACTTTTTTACGGCAAATGCAGCAAAACATAAGCCTTTGCGCCAACGTATCTGTATCTGTAACGCAATGTAACTTAGCGTCTAGAGTTATTCCTAAGAATACTGTAGTGTTTACAAACTTATTTTTAACTGTAACTGAGTTTAAAGTTCGTTTAACATTTGATAAATAAAAATGTACACAATAAGTTGTTTTCTCATTGAGAAGGAAATTATTAACGTTAAACCAACTGACAAGACGACACCATTAATTGCGGGCTCATTATTATTGGGTGCCGTGAACTATTCGCGATAACCAATCAGATAGATAGATAGATAGATAAAAGATTTATTTACTTTTACAGCACATATAAACAGGTTCATAATACAATCATTAGGTACCTACTTTTTTTTTTAAATTTCGTCTGTACATGTGCTGCTATCTAATGCTAATCAATGAGTTATTACTTCTTATCTCATCAGCATCACATTTGAACTGCGAAGTCGCCTTTCGCATAGGATTGTTGAACTTGTTGAAACTAAACAAAGTATGGTTTCATCGTCAGGTGGTGTTTGGGATGCCATACGACAACCCGATCCCCGGCTACCGCAACAACGTTGTCAACACCCTGCGCCTCTGGTCTGCTAAGAGCCCCATCGATTTCAATCTTAAGTTTTGTAAGTAATAAGGTTTTAAGTCTAATCCACAGCAGGCGTGGATGCCGCGCGGGTCTAGTTTATTCTCGTTCCCGTAGGAATTTCCAAAAATCCCCTTATAGCGGTTTCCTACGATATATAAGACACCTAACATGCATACCTTAATTACATTTTCTTAGGTTTAATGGTTTTGAAATAATACTTATTTCTCTTTTTAGCCAGTTTCTCCATACCAAATTTAATCAAAATAAGTCCAGTAGTTTTTGCGTGATGCGTACAGTCAAAAGCACGCTAAGCTTGACACTTTAAACTTTGAACCGGCCCTGTATTCTATGGCGCGCAGTATAAATCAGAGCTCAGCATAAACTGGTAGTGTAAAGCTTGACTTGCTCTTGACTGTACACAGACAGACAAAAATTTGTGTTTTGGTATCTAAGTCAATACCCAACCAACACACTGGTGGAAATTTCAGCATATTTTATAACTATAAGTTGTATAGTAGCGTAGCGGCTTAAAGTTCAAGAAGCAGTTTTAGGTTGCATATTGGTGCAGCTAACGTCTATAGCTACAAAAGTAACTAAGAGTGGCAGCGTGTAATCTAATAATATTTAAGACTAGATAATAGTTCATTCTAGAGCTAATTTATAACTTACGTCTTTAAGAGATAGTTACAAAGGGTATTTGGCTACTGAAAGCTGCTTACGGTATCCTTTTGTAACTGAGAGAGAGGTAATAATTACTCTTATGCAGGCTTAAGTTCCAGAAAGTTACTAAATATTACTAAAGAATACTTTTAGCGCTATAACCCGCACAGAGGAAGTTTGGGGGCGGATACTGCGGGCTAAAGATGCACTGTATTGACGCCATATTTTTTTTTACTTGTAAAGGCTCGAGATTAGTCGATGCATTTTAGCAAAGTTATTTTTTTTTCACATATTCTTACCACATATTGAAGATGAGACACACTGTAAATAAATAATAGAAGAAAAACAAAATTCATTAAAAAAACCGGACAAGTGCGAGTCGGACTCGCCCACTGAGGGTTCTGTACAAATTTGTAGGTACCTACATCCTAACTTAATATTATAAATGCGAAAGTGACTTTGTTGAGAGTGTCGAAAAGTAAATTTTTTGCGATATAAACGGCCGTATCTTTTTTTACGTTAACTTTTTGATGTTGAGGTTTAATTTTTTTTACAGCATTAAGGAACCGTAGACCTGAGTACATGGTTTTTGATCCTTATGGGTTCCGTTTTTTTCATTTTTAAGTACAGAACCCTAATGAATAAAATTTATTACATACATTTTCACATTTTGATGTTATCTTTAAAAGCACTTCAAAATTACTCAAAAAACGTCATCTACATGCACAGTAAACTTGGAAGCGTTTTAGCCGCTGACATATACCGTAATGTATGTAATTTAAACATTACAAATAACACTTTAGTAATGGCGCTGATAGTTGATGACAACTACAATAAAAACGCTATTTTTTTACGAACATGTCGAAATACTGAACTGATAGAATAAATACATTCATTCGTTCATAAAAGTAGCAGCATAATGAGTGTGGAGTTAATAATTGTGCCAGTCTTGTGCAGTTGACATTGAACTCTGCATCAAATTGTGCACTGCACCATTTTTGTTGTTGCGGAGCACGCTCTAGCGCTTGGGTTCAGCACCTTAGGGAATAATCAGGTTGGCTCTAAAGCTTTTATGCAGTAAATTTGTGTTACTTGGGTAACTATCTACACTACCACAGTTTTTTTTTTTTAATATTTCATGTACAGACACGTTCCCGTTAGAGTTTTATCACACATCTTATGCCATCCATGATGATACTCCTTCTGGTTTTCAGTCAACTCCGGTGATTACATCCAAGCAGTGCTGGACAGGAACGTCGCCGAAAACATTTCTAGGGTGTTGTATCCCAATGACAATTTCTTCGAAGGCAAGGAGTTACGTTTGCGCCAAGAGTACTTCATGTGCGCCGCCACTCTTCAAGACATCGTCAGGCGATACAAAGCTTCCAAGTTCGGTTCCCGCGAGTTCGTCCGAACTTCTTTCGAACATCTTCCAGAAAAAGTTGCTATACAACTTAACGATACTCACCCCGCACTGGCCATTCCTGAACTTTTGAGGATTTTAGTGGACGCTGAGAATGTCCCATATGAGGAAGCCTGGGACCTCGTCGTCAAATGCTGTGCTTACACCAACCACACGGTCTTGCCCGAGGCTCTGGAAAGGTGGCCTTGCTCCATGTTAGAGAATGTCCTGCCGAGGCACATGCAGTTGATCTACCACATCAACTTCCTTCACCTGAAGGAGGTCGAGAAGCGCTGGCCAGGTGACATGGACCGCATGCGCCGCATGTCCATCATCGAAGAAGAGGGTGAGAAGCGAGTGAACATGGCCAACCTTTGCGTAATTGGTTCTCACGCCGTCAACGGCGTCGCGGCCATCCACTCCGACATTATCAAGGCCACTCTATTCCGCGATTTCTTCGAAATGTGGCCGGAGAAATTCCAGAACAAGACTAACGGAATCACACCCCGTCGTTGGCTAGTCCTCTGCAATCCTGGGTTATCCGACCTCATTTGCGATAAGATTGGAGAGGAATGGACGGTGCATTTGGAGAAGTTGCAGGAGCTGAAGCGCTGGACGAAGGACCCTGCCTTCCAGCGGGCAGTGATGAAGGTCAAGCAGGAGAACAAGTTCCGGCTGGCCGCTCTGATTGAGAGGGACACCGGGGTCAAGATCAACCCGGCGTCCATGTTCGACGTGCAAGTGAAGCGCATCCACGAGTACAAGCGGCAGCTGCTGAACATCCTGCACGTGATCACGCTCTACAACAGGATCAAGCGGGACCCCTCCGCGGCGGTGACCCCGAGGACGGTCATGATCGGTGGCAAAGCTGCCCCTGGCTACTATATTGCCAAGCAGATCATCGCCTTGGCCTGTGCTGTCGGTAACACCGTGAGTATTCGATTATTTATGCCTTCTTCATATTATATGCGAAAGTAACTTCTGTAAATACTTTACTGCTGAATCTTAATGAAATTTGACAGAACGCATACTTATTTCAATTTATATATTTTGAGAAGGTATGTAGGCGTACTTACATCGACCAGATCGGCGATGTATTGAAAAAAATCCAGATAAAGAGTACCCGAAACCGACGAGCTTGTATGAACCGATTGATGAATGTGGATGATGCGCGTGAGGTATGCCAGGATCGTAACAGGTGGCGGGCTGTTGTCTCTGCCTACCCCTTCGGGAAAAGGCGTGAGCATATGTATGTATGTATGTAAAATAGGTATGTCTTCTATAAACACGTAACTACAGAGAAAAGTAAAAGATTTTTTTAAATGGGTCTAGTAGTTCCCGAGATTACCCAACATATAATTATAAATACGTTATTTTACTTGTACCTACAAGAGTATTATAAGACGATAATGGTAATTTGTTGTAAATAGATAAACAACGACCCAGACGTGGGTGACAAGCTGAAGCTTATATACCTGGAGAACTACCGTGTGACGCTGGCCGAGCGCATCATGCCGGCCGCCGACCTCAGCGAACAGGTCAGTTGTTGCTAATCCCTACTGTGCTATCGTGGTCCCTAACACTAATATGTACTACTACCTAGTATTAATCAGAGCTTACACCTAGCTGTCATCTTTTATAGGCGCTGAAGCTCCGAAAGTTGCGCCGCGAGATAAACACAAACACATTTTCACAAATAAGCACTAAGTATAATATCATTTTGAAAGAGCTTTATTCGAATACAAAACATATCTCTTTAATCATTAGCACAAAACTAATAAAACTGACGTAAAACTGCCGTTCTAAAAATTTTGTTTTCTTTCGTAGTGGCGACGGGGCGTTAGTTTCGCATCTGTCAGCGTTCTAAACAGCGTAATAAACCTGACATTCCATTAAAAATCCACTATCTGTTGTTCAATTGTCACTAATGTAATCATGTCCAGATATAATCATTCTGGGTACTAACAGTTAGTGCCCACGTTTCAATAAGAATCAAGAATTTAAGACTATCAGACAGCACGTGATATACCGTCAGTGCGATAGGAATAGCACCCTATTTAGGTGAACTTCCGGCAAGTTTGCCAAATATGGGAACGTGATTTGATTTACAAGAAGTGTCTATAAAATATATGATCGGGATACTTTTACTTCATAAAGCAAGAGTAGAATTAGAAATCTATTATAAGCGCCGATAACAAGTGTTTTATTTTACTCATAAAATAATAATAATAATATAATCTCACGCCTTTTTATCCCCGAGGGGGTAGGCAGAGGTATTCCATTACTGGATATACCCACATTTCACGAGATATATTGGACCCCTAAACGTGATAGGTGGTGAGCCTATCGCCGGACCGGGTCTGTTTACACATGTCTCATTTTACTCATAAACATATATATATATATATATATATATATATATATATATGTTTATGAGTAAAATAAAATAATATATATATACAGTGGTGGTCAGATAATTAGAAACACTTCTTATGAATAAGGAAAGTATAACTTCAACGTACAAATGTTCGTAAAAAATATACACATTCAATAATTAATAATTATGCAATAATATAGCCACTCAAATAAAAAACTCATTAAATGCATAAAATATAAAACATATGTTATTTTTAATTACAAAATGAGTCTTACACATGTAGGAGTTTATTTTCTGTAACTTGCCGCTTGGACGCATAATTAGAAACATTTAAAAAAAGTATCCATAACTCATTCTTTTTTTAGAAATTGGAGAATAACATTTTTTTCTTGGCTTTTTCTATTATTGTAGCGGCAATTCAAAATTTAATCTGAATTTTATTTTGTTCAAAATGGGCCAAAAAAAAAAGATGTGTCGCGTCAACTAGGCAAATCATTGTTTATTTACGTATAGATCATATGTGGGCGTACAGAAGAATAGCTGAGCACTTAAATTGTTCTGTAAAGAAAGTTTTTAATGCAATTGATCATTACAAAACACATGGAACTGTTGAAAAAATGTTCTTAGAAAGGCGCGGCAAAGAAAAACATTTCCCAGAGAAGATAAGTTGTTGTTAGTGTTTCTAAAAAAGACCCAATTAAAGGCTCCAACCAGATTATAAATGAAGTTTTTTCGCCTGATGACCCGAGAAACATCTCGCCAAGATTGATACGCCGAAGATTAGTAGAAGCTAAATTGTTTGATAGAATCTTTCGAAAGGTACCGCTTCTTACCAAGCAGCACCGAGAGAAGCGATTATTATTCGCTAAAAAAATATGTTAATTGAACGGTACAAGAATGGAAAAAAGTGTTATTTTTAGATGAAACAAAAATAAATATGGTAAATTCCGACGCAAAGCGCTATGTTAGACGTCCTGTAAACAATGCTTTTAATTATAAATACACAAGGAGTATAGTCAAGGACGGTGGCAGTAAGATTAAAGTTTGGGGGTGTTTTTCCGGATATGGAGTTGGACCCGTTCGGAAGATTGAAGGTACAATGGATCAATGGCAATACTAAAATATCTTAGAGCACACAATGATTCCATACTCGGACGATCATTTGCCTGTAACCTGGATCTTTCAGCATGACAATGACCTTAAACACACGCCCAATAGCGTCAAATGTTTCCTTAGCAAAACAGCGTATATCCAGTTTAGACTAGCCAGCAAATCGTCCGGATTTAATCCCGATAGAAAATCTCTGGTTTATTGTTAAAAAGAAAGTCTCAAACAAACGTAACACCAGTCAAAACGAACTAAATGAAGCATTTTTTGAAGCATGGAATTAAATCCCCCTAGAAAATTTTACGAAATTGATTGAATCAAAATGCCACGTCGTTGCAGTGCTGTTATTGGCATTAAGGGATACTCCACTTAATATTAATTATAACTATTGAGAGGTTTGGGATAGTAGCTATTTCTTAAATAACAATACTAATTACTAATACTTTAAAAAAAAAAATTGTATACTTTTTTGTTGTTGTTTCTAATTAGTTGACCATTATTGTTTATAACTTAAAATTGGTTTAAATGTTTGTCCGTAATGTAATATTGAAACTGCCCTTGTGCAATGGAATTTATATTGTTTTTCTAATCAATGATAAATCGTTGAACATATTGTTGTCCTATTTATTGTTTATTTTCAAAATAAAAACGATTGTGAAGAAGTATCTTACATAATGTCAAGGACCGTTGGCAGTGTTTCTAATTATCTGACCACCACTGTATATATATATAGATGGATAGGTTCAGATTTTAAGAAAAGTTATTATCATTCAAGTCAAAGTTTGTATGAGAAAGAATATAAACAGAAGTAAGAATTATTGATAATCGTTGGCACCGCACAGAAACCATACTGTTTTACACATAAATTTTATAACTGCCTGCCTGAAAAGTGTCTGTCAAATTGTGTTAAATTTTGATGGCGCCACAGTCGCAACAGGGTAAATAGGGTTGTGTCCTACCTAGTCAATGAGTTACTTTTTACGATCTGTCAAAACGAAATTTTATTATGGAAAATGTACTGAAATAGCAAACCGTGACGTCATAGTTTCTAGTACTCAATTGCAGCACTTTTTTTGATTGTTTTATTATTTTTAAATTTGCTATAGTTGTAAACTGAAAATCGAAATACATATTTTGAGGTGTTTTGGGATAATCTTTTTAATGAATGACTATTCGCAATTTAATTTCGATGCTGTCAACTACCCAATTTCAAAGAAAGCGCCAAAAGCCATTAGAGTGGGATTTTTTTACTAAGGTATTTCGACTACATGAATAATAGTATACAATGGAGGTTTTATATACTGGACTGACTCTACTCACCAAAACAACAAAACTACTCTAGTCACCAAAATCATCCAAAAATGATAAATTGTCTTACTCGGCACACTTTGATCCGTCAACAACTGCTAAATTCATACCATACCCTTTGCCTATACTAGCGCCATTGTGGATTTTTTTTTTAAACTGTTATTTACTGCTTACAGGTGGACACTTTCTGAACTGTTCCCCCTTATTTAAGATATTTCTCCTGTACCTCTACCAATGAAATTTATATCAATGATTTACGTAGATTTCGACCGCGGGCACGGAGGCGTCGGGCACGGGCAACATGAAGTTCATGTTGAACGGCGCGCTGACCATCGGCACCATGGACGGCGCCAACGTCGAGATGGCTGAAGAGGCCGGAGAGAAGAACTTTTTCATTTTCGGCATGCTCGTCGACGAAGTGGAGGCCCTCAAGAGTCGCGGGTCAGTAGCTGTCTCACTTTTATCTCTTCTCGTTGTATAATAAATAGGTATTATTATTTATAACTAGTAGAAATGGACGATTTCAGTAGCATGTGAAAAATCTTATGAGATGACACGACCATGGATACAAGTCCTTTATGTTTTCGACTTCAAATTCGAAATTCATTTATTTAAGTAGGTATATAAAATAAATACACTTTGAAACATCAATAACAAGGCACACTAAAATCGTCCATGAAGATTCACTAAATGTAAACAGCAGCCCATATCCACCGACGAGTTGCTGGTTTCAAATGCAGTACCCCAAGAAGAGACTGAAGGACTTGTATCGCCCACCTTTAATAACTAGCGACCCTCCCTCGCTTTGCTTCAGTTTTCATTCTACAAAATATGAGAATGAAACATTTACGCGAAAACTTAAGTAAAAATCCTGTTTTAATCTCCGATGATATCTTGGAGCCCAGTCGAGGCAAAAGTTATAAAAACGATCACATATGATTGACTAGATATCGTATAAATAGTAGTATTCACTTAAATTTTGGTATTGATGTTGAAACACAGACAGACAATTAAATTTATTATTCATAGCCATTGCGCGCGATTTCTTTCGCTTGACTCTATCTTGATTGTTTAATCAAGATCAGTTGGTTACTGTAGAATTTATATATTAATGTGGTGCCAGGATCGTAGCAGGTGGCGGTCTATTCTGTCTGCCTACCCCTTCGGGAAAAAGGCGTGAGCATATGTATGTATGGTACAGAATATGTATGTATGGTACAGATACAACGCTTACGAGTACTACGAGCGCAACCCGGAGCTGCGGCAGTGCATCGAGCAGATCCGCAGCGGGTTCTTCTCGCCTGGTGAACCGGGCAAGTTCGCCAACGTGGCCGATGTGCTGCTTCAGCACGACCGGTTCCTTCACCTCGCCGACTACGAAGCTTACATCGACGCGCAGCAGAAAGTCTCCGATGCCTACCAGGTAATACTTTTATATATCTATCTCCTATTCTTGTTATTCGTGTCTGGGTGTTTAATATTTATGTATGTCTATCAGTTCTTTAGTACAGTCAAGAGCAAGTCAAGCTTGACACTACCAGTTTAAGTTGAGCTCTGGTTTATACTGCGCGCCATAGAATACAGGGCCGGGTCAAAGTACAAAGTGTCAAGCTTAGCGTGCTCTTGGCTGCACACATAGTACAGGCTCTGTCCAGTTTGGGACTAAATAACCGTGTGTAAATTGTGTCCCATAATTTATTTATTTATTATAATTAATTGAATCCTCAGTTACTTCAATGACATTCACCATAACATTCATAACTAATTTATTCATCATCAAAGTATATTCCTCACACATGAGGAAGTATGGGCTATTATCTCCCACGCGACCCCACCGCGGATTGGGAGATGGTGGCTACCTAACAGTCAGAAATTTTCAAGCCACCCAAGGGTATTTGGCTTACCGACTTCGATCTTACTTCCAACAAAACAAACATGATAATAATTTTCATCTTCATTTATACAATTAAATCTGTCGTTGGTTGCACTCGGCTGGCTGAAAGCGTTACCTAAACATTTAGTAAAGATATTATCTATGAGCTACCAGAGCTCCCATTATCTAAATAAATTACCATACACAGAACCAGACGAAGTGGGCCGAGATGGTGATTGAGAACATCGCGTCTTCCGGAAAGTTCTCCTCGGACCGCACGATCGCAGAGTACGCGCGGGAGATCTGGGGCATGGAGCCCACCTGGGAGAAGCTGCCCGCGCCCCACGAGATCCCCTTGACCGGCTAGGCGCCCGGGAACCCCCCCAAAATACTCTCCGCCCAGCTGCTGCGACCCCTACAACCACTACAAAGAGATTTAATTTATATTTAAATCTCTTTGGACCATAATAATAAATTATAAAGCAAACAGATTTCAATATAATATTATGTATCTCGTTATAAAGAGAAATGTTTGTTTTTAATTTCTTCCCCTATTTATTGTTAACACAGTAGTGTTGGTTGTTGGTAACAGTCGCAATTGCAGAAGATTTTTTCATTTTTATTAGTTTCTAGTAGAAATCGTTATATTTTTATGTGTAAAAGAATGTCATTGCCATAACCATGCCTTCTTTTTCTCCTTTATTGTTTGAATCTTCCTAAATCTTCTTCTCTAGTCCTACTTATCTTCTTTGTTAGATGTAGTATCTGGTAACCTTTACTCACTAATAATATGGTTTACTAAAATATTAAGGTCTTTGATTATTTTATCATGTACTCATTCTAAATGACAAATATTTAAAAAGTATTGAAGATCAATTGAAAAGAAAATACTTAGATGCTAGGTGACTTTTAAAATCTTGTTGTTTATGTAAAGTGTATAATTAAAAAATCTGCTTACTTGAAGGTATGGAGTAGAATTAGGCATAAATAATTAAATTAGACAAATAAAAATACACATTAAAATACTAATAAAACAATAGACGCTTATGTATACTTTTATTTGTTCTTCATCCAATCTAGGGTAATAAATATTTAATTATACAATTTTATCGATGTTTTGTGCCATATGAAGAAGTTTTAAAATGGAAAATCGAGATCGATAATTCTAATATTAAGGTTTTTTTTACAGTTAATAAAATAATCTTGTTTCAACAATTATACTGCCAATCAATTGTATTTGTTACTTCGTTGTTACTATACTATTTATTTTCTAATAAACTGTTTTAATCTTACGGTTTATTTTATTTTAAGATAAGTATTAAGGATATGTTTCAGGTAAAACGAAACGAAAGTACATAGTCCTGTTTTTTATTTATATTCGGAGGCTTCCATTGGGAGGAGAAAATGCTTCTATGGAATGGTTCTTACGTCGATATTACGATTCATTTGGTGGTTACTACTACTAAGCTAACCAATCGACTTGGTGTTTTGTTAATGAACTACCTAAAAAGTGATACCCCTGTGGTTAATGAGCCCGCCTCTCATGCGTGAGACTCAGGTTCGAATCCTGGTGAAGGCCAATAACCAATGAGTTTAAAAACTTACGTACTTAGATATACTTAAATATTGATCACTAGCTCGACGGTGAAAGAAAACATCGTGAGGTACCTAACTCGCAGGCCCCAGAATTAATTCCGAGGTCTGTGTAACAGCACGCGGGTCCAACGATAGGCTTACTACCTTTCACGTTTAGGGATTCAAAATAAATATCGGTGAAAAGTGGGTTATTCCAGGAATGTAAGACCTCTGCTGACCCCTTGGGGATAGAGGTTTGAATATACTTACTTATTACTAATTGGTTCTGAGGCATGTGTAACAGGACCCCGTTCCAGCGATGGAATTCAACACTAGTCACAAATCTTCTCATGGATAAGGATTGAGCTTGTTCTTTTATGTATTTTATAAGTATTAGACAAAATGTAAAATTTCGGGCACATCGCGATGGATCCCCTGCGTGCGCAATTCCCGCGTCCTGCCGATCCTGCTGCTCTCGTCTCAAATCGCTTTGTCTCGGCCACACGGTCGCCCCTTTTTTTAATGTCCGAAAGGGATAGATGACGGATTTGCTGTCCTTTTCGCTGGGGGCTGAGCTCTAAACCTATCGTTTTTTTGGGAAACTTTATTAGGGTATTCCAAACATTCCAACAAAATCGGATGTGCTTCCATTGACTTACCAGTTTTAACCAAAATACCTGTTTTAACTTTCTCTGAAAATTTTTACGGATGTCCAGCATATGGTGGACATTTTAGGCTACATTTATGTGGTGGACGTTATTTCACTAATGAAATGTAAAGGTTTTACACCTACGAAAGAGTTTACTCTTTCGTAGGTGTAAAAACCATGCTACTCGTAGATTGCAAATTTTAGAGTCTGTTTATACTTAATCTATAGTTTACAATGTCACTAGATTCGAACTAACGATTTTTACAATAATACAGTGACTTATACAAGGGATTTAAATTTAATTTGTTGCAACAGATTGTATTAGGTTGTGTCTCTACATGTCCTTTGTCTCCTTAGGTATTAATAATAAATTTGCAGTCACTTTTCACTTCGGATTATTTAATTATTGTCTTACTTGAGCTGAAGCCTTGCTTTAAGTCCACGGGCCTCTTGGCTCAGTTGGTAGTGACCCTGCCTTCTGAGTCCGGGGTTGCGGGGTTCGATCCCCGTTCGTGGCCAACATTTGTGTGGATGAACATGTCTGTTGGGTGTAGATATGGGTATTTAATATTTATTTAAGTATGTTTACCTGTTGTTTAGTATCCATAGTATAGGCTCTGCCTAGTTTAAGACTGAATAACCGTGTGTGACGTTTAGACGTATCACGTTTAGGGGTCCAATCCAATGTATCTCGTGAAATGTGGGTATATCCAGTAATGGAATACCTCTGCCTACCCCCTCGGGGATGAAAGGCGTGAGATTATTTATTTTTTATTTTTAACCGTGTGTGAATTGTGTCATACAATTTATATTAAATTTATATTTATAAGTGACAAATTAAACCAAAGACAATACTAAAGCAGCAGAAGGTCACAACAATCAAGTTTTTAAAGTATAAATTAATTTTAAATGTAACTTATCTACACGATCTGAGAATATACCCCTCGCACCGATGTCATCGGCCGTTTCATGTATACCGAGGTACCTTTTTATGACTCATTCCGCGTCTATTGCTCGGGCGGGTCGGTTGTTACCGCTCGTCTTTCCGCGTGTGTTGTGGTACCAAGTGTCGTGGGCGCCGCTGTAAGTCGCCACTCTATCCGCGCAGGTAAGCATTTGCGATCACCACGGGGTCCAATCCTTCGTCCTTTGTGTCACAAAAATGATTTTGCAAATTTCGCCGGGTATCTCGGCTGGCAGGACGAACGCGCAACTACGATCGATAACGATGTTGTCTTGACCGTGTAGCGTAGCTAGTCGCTCATATCAGCTCTCTTATTACAATATTTAATGCATTGTTTTGATAACAACGTCGTCATGTCCTAAATATAAAATCCGAACCAAGCGTTTAATGCTTTGATTTTCACAGCTGCATCGTCATACGCATGTCGTTCTCTACCAGAGATCGCCTGCAGCAACTTTAAGGCGATTTTTCTTGATACAGCTAAAATCGATACATAAGCGGTGTCGTTATAAACCCAGTCTAATAAAACATTGTAGGTGGCCTATATGAAAATTTGTTTTCATCTAAGGCACCTATACCTACTTACTTGGGTAGGCCGTGGATATTGAGATAGAATGACCACGGACTTAATTTGCAATTTATTGATTTTGACTGATTCCATGAATCATTGTTGTATAAGATAATTGTGCACTTTTGAAAAAAAATTGTGGCCTCACATTCATTCAAGATATCATAATACATGCACTTCGCTGAATTTAGGATCTTCTAATGTAACTCAATGCGACTTCCTAAATTCAGAAACTGAATTATTCAGTCGACTAAATTTAGGAAGGTGTAATAAGCCAATTCTGACTGTCATGAAATACCTATTCAGTCAGTCAGAAGTAGTGATTCATAGAAGACCTAGGTGGTTTCCTCTGCATTTCTTCGAAATTATAGAGCTGGGCTATGTTAACTTTAGGTATAGGTATTATATATACTTATTATATATAATACCTATCAGAGTCCAATAACTATACAATAATATGATGTTCAACATAACTAATAGACCCACATGGTTACACAAGAGATAGGTACCTACCTAGCGCATTCTTTCTTATTGTGCTAGATTATCATCCTATCATATACGTGTATAACATAATATCGCTATTTGCCTATATGACGTGTACCTACTTACGTTCCTACCTATAAGCAATTTTCTTTAGCTAGGTAGGTAACTAGTTTTCAACTAGTTAGCTTATGAAAATTGCTACATAGACGGTTCAAGCTGCGCACTTTCGCCGTCGAAAGCACAATTTACCCATGCTTGTGTCTGGTAACTTTACAATATTAATAATATCTGTACCCAGGTAATTATTAATCCACTGTGTATGATGAAAAACATTAACCTTTACCTTGGGTTAGTCACATAGACCTATTCTATGGTTAGTAAGGTTAGTCATCATTAGATCACACACATATACATAACACAGATATATAACAGTGCGTGTTTCGATAATTTGATCAGTTTTCGAAACACACACACACACACACCATTAATTTTCGGAGTCGACCCCTCCGTTCCGAATCAACCGACCCTCCTGGCACACGACCTTTCCCCATTTACCGATATAGGTAATGCGCGAGGGTGAGAAATTCGTGTAGGTACTTACCTACGTTAAACACTGCCACCACACAAAAAATACTAGTTACAGAACACCAAGTGCGAGCACCACTTATTTACAGAACAAAATACTTTGAAAATACGCACATGAACTTAATGAACTGAATACTTAATACGTACCCGATTTGAATTTGCAACTATTTCCGGGCTCCTTTATCCAGGCGGATCAACCTTCAATCAAAGACGATTTAAGCACAGTTTAACAATATACCTAATTACCTATATTGTAAAACTATTATTTAAGCACTACGCTTTATGTATGCGATGTTATGTGATTACCTACCTATAACAAAATAATAAAAATAAAAATCTAGTATTCGTGGGTAGGACAGGCCGGGGCGTATACTCAGGGCTAGCAGGACCCTACATCAGGCCCTATGCATTAAATAAGGCGTAGTTTCATCGATTACATTATTATTTAAAAGTTTCCGGGAATGCCAATATGTAAATAAAAAGTCTGAGCGCCAGTCCTATGGAGCAGGTGCAAAACGAAATGCACCACAGCTGGTGGGACGAGTTCTTTTAATAATCAAAACCCGCAGGTAGAAGACCTTTACGTTTTGAGTAAAATTCTTTTACAAGTAATGAATGGTCTACCAACTGTAAAGACGTTTACGCAGTAGCTCACTCTCGATGGGATAGGTTTATTTAATTTAATTTATTTATTTCAATAATTACATATTGCTAACAGATATATTTCCAAACGCAATAGTACGTATTTACTACTAAATTATACATGAATTTTGTGGATTATGTTATATTAATATTATTATCTATTATTTATTATACAACAATTGTCGTCAGCAAATTAATTAATTACATGTCAAATTTATTTCTATAATTAGTATGTAAGTATTCCTTTAAATAACAATAATAACAATAAAAAAAACAATTATAGTCACATGGGTCATAAACATCTGATTGCAAAATTAAACATAAAATTATATTATTATTATTCATCAAACAATAACCAAAGTACACATCTCATTACAATTAATAATTGATACTGCTGTCTCTGGTCAAAGACTCAAAATAGTGTCCCGCGGAGGCTATGAATTTAGGTTCTGAACATGTGAAAAGATCCAATGCGGAGTCGGAAACAAGTAACTCATTGAGATATTTTAGCGCTCGGGGGAGAGGGGCTGACTTACTTATCTTGCATCGCATGGTTAATCCTACTCATACTTATTAATGCAAGTTGGTTCAGAATTTGTAAATTCTATTATGTGGGTAGGTAGGTACCTAACTACTTACTGAGAAAATTAAACCGGATGGCCTTATTTCGACTAAATCTAATTCCTAGCTCAACCGATTTCATCAAACTCAAGTGCTTCACCAAGCTCTATTGAACGTCTAAATTGGCAATTTGGTTCGTGAATGCTTCTTAACCCAATCGATTTTAAGTTTATAAGAACTAACTAGAAGGCAGATTAACTAACACAACTCCGGAAATGACTGTCAAATTATTTAGGTAAATTCAAAAGTTGGTACGTTACCTTATTATTCAAAAGATTAAGTAACGCGCATCCTATTTTCCTTCTTTTTGTAAACAGCTGAAGAGTTCTAATCTCAAGAACTTTCTAAATAAAATCGGGTTGCCTGGGAGAAGGGGGTTTGTGGTACTTTCTGTCCCCTCTCTCAGCAGGGAGACGTCGGTGGTAGATAAGTACTCTCCCTGACAGATTGGAATACGAAACGGGTAGGGCGATCAATTCTTTGGACGTAACTGTATCTTTATAGGTAACTAAGATCCATCTCCATGAAACTCTGTAAGGAAATTACTCTTTGCCCTGGTATTTTAATTTCAACCATGCTTGAAATATATCTGCGCTTTAAAATAGGAAGGTAGGTAGGTGTTACTTACATTTGTAAGTTTCGGAGTTTAAAATATCGTATTATTAGGTATTCGGAATAATGAAAACAATATGGTGACGTACCTATAGTAGTAGATAAATAATTTATTTTTTAAATACCGAGGAATTTAAAAAACTTCAAAAAGTATTGTTCCACTTTTGTAACCAATGTAAACGTCGGTAGTAAAGTAAACTGAACATGCTGGCGGCGCGCAGCTTGGCCATTTTTGGATAATGGTGCCCAAAATAAACCGCCGTCACTCATGCGCATAGCTCTCTTGCTGTACTTTGATATTAAAAATTCGAATGCCCATGACTATATCTACATCCATGAAAATGTCTTTGCTCTCTGAATATTTCAGCTTGTCACTAATTTATTTACGCTTTTTGAAAGAAAATGCGAAGAACTGTGAACGTAACTTGAATAAGCATCTCAAATCACCGTTCATCAAATCTGGGTAAATATAACAACTTGTAGGATTAGAGTGTCAAAAATTGCAGAAGTGTTTATTAATCTTTATTCGGTTTAAGCAATGCATGAGAATATATGTACCAAACGCTTAACAGTGTTAACAGATTGTCTCGACATGTAAACAGATTTGCGATCGATGGACCTGTTTACGAGTCAATAAAATTAAGAGCTCGTCCAATTTCCGTATTTGGTATAGTGGTTTCCTGGTAAGAAACTACCTACCTACCTTATTTTTCTATTCACGTCCTTTTCTATAATGTGTATCCCTATAGACGATAGGATTGGAGTTACAGATTTTGAATCATTCGGTTGGATTTGCATCCCAAGTGTGATTTGCATCAAAAGTGATAGTTTTGAAAGATTTATAAGTCTTATTTTTTATTTACGGGATATATAGTATTATGCCGCATTATTTAGCAATGATAAACTAAAAATTATAAATATTATAATCTACTAATAAAAATTATAAACTAAAAATGATAATCATAAAATAAAAATAGCTGTTGATCACTAATTCTCACTCTCACTCACTAATTCTCTATGCTCGGATTCAAAGATATTTAAATCGCAAACGCCAAATTGAACGTTAATTAAGAGGGAACCAAATGTCATTTGATGTTGTCGGATATTTAATAATAATAACAATAATAATAAATCTTTATTTCAGGCAATATTTACATTAATAGGTCTTAAATAACGTAAACAGAGGCCCATATTATAAATACCTTATATCTAACATAGGTACATATAAAATAACTAACTAAACTATTTAAAAATTCTAGTAGTCCTGCTTCTCTACTAATCGAAATTTGTTACTTATGTCACTTATGAGTTCCTAAAAATTTACTTGGGTAAATGCACAAATATTTACTCACCCTACCTACTCAATGAAGTTTTTCATTTTTACTAACCCTAAACGGTGAGCTATCAATTTATATTTTTTCAACACACTTGCTCATAAAGTGGCTCTAATTTCACTGCAATTAGGCACATAATGACACCTATAATCAAACTGAGACTTTTTGTTTGCTATTATTCACTAGTGAGTTATAGATTTTTTTTTTCAATTTTGTTGCTAGAGTTGCTTTGTTCTTAAAAAAGTTTCGATACAAAAAAGATCGTATTCAATCGTACTAATAAATTAATACACAAATATGGCTTGCTCATTTCATGCAACTTCGTATTTAAATAGATCATTTCAACTTGTACGTGTTTAATAAACAAAACTTTCACTCAAATATAACTTTGGTTTTCTCTGTAAAAACTTTAAATACCCCATTTTGTACGTGGCTAAAACGCTATCCACGACAAACCAAAGAAAAAGAAACCTAATTTTTTTAGTCCATGGCCGATCGCCATTGTAAGATGCGAGCGCATAGGAAAACGAGGCTGTATGGGCCTAGATCCTTTTGCCTTTTCCAAATTATATAAATAAAAAATTGGAAAACCAATTAATTTTCCCCGCCATTGCGAATGATTATTTTAAAATGATTTTTTAGTATTATTTATTCACAAGTGTGTTGAAAAACGTCGTATGATACACGTGTGTATTGATGATTACCGTCCTCGGCTCTCTTATGACCCTCGCCTACGGCTCGGGTCTCAATGGCGCCTCAGCGGTAATCACCAACTTTACTCACTTGTACCATAATGTACTATTATTACCAACACTTTAGCGCACAAATGACGGCAGATTCAAATCCTGAGTAAATTTTGGGACTCTCTCTCTATATGTATACTTAGATTAGACGATTAAAAAATATTTATAATCTATGTTAAAGTTTCAATTTCGCCTAACAAATTGTTTAAAAATCAAAGAGAAAGATTAAAAAATAAGTTCCAGCAACTCAACAACCGCCTTCCCGTGCCATAATCATGGCATTAATGTAGGAAAAAAACTGTAGGTACCTACTCATCCGTATGGTAGCGAAAAGCGAGATATAACTTTTTATGATGATTTCAGTACCTAATGCTACTTCAACGTCGTATACTTACTTATGAGTCAATTCCCATATGTGAATTCTTAACTGAATTGCTCAAGATGAAACAATTTGTCCTGGTGATGTCATTATTGTCATCCGTCCGTTAGTCCGTGACGGTAGACATTAATGTTAGTATTTTTATAGAACACGTAATTACTTGGCGCATTCTACATTGAGTATTTTTCGATTTCGAATATTGTCGCTAAATTAGTTTAGTAACTAGGTAATACTTAATTATAATGAAAGTACATTGTAGTAAGTACGTATTTTACTTATAAAACAGCTGCTGCTAATGTTTGGAACGTTTTAGTTTTTTAAAATACTTTTCCCCAGGCAGTCAGTTACCTACAATCATTAATCAAGAGCACATGAAGCTTTACACTTGTAGTGCGAGTCTGACATCTAAAGCGATTGTAATAACAACTCTACAAAGTCCAATGTGCCAAGCTCCATGTGACATGTACTCAGTATTACAAAATACCACCGGATGGAAACTACACGTGGCGTGTTTTATGTTTATACCAAAGCAAATATTATATCAAAGAGATTTATTAAAAAATACTACATCGATGGACTAACTTTAATCCATTATGTGATGTCCCCTTTTAATAAAATTACTAGAAAGGGACAGCAGTCACTAAAAGCAACGACATTGGGGGAGGCGGTCAAATAACACGCGCACAGCGTGAATCCAAAATATTAAAAAATATTGATCTATTTTTTAAACATATGACCTACTTTGTTACTATGACAAAACTTCTTAATCAAATCAAAAAATCTTATATAGTGGTTAGCTAAGAAAACTACTTTTCTTATACAATTTCCTCTATAAAATAATAATAAATTGTTGGACACAATTCACACACGGCTATTTAGTCCCAAACTAGCTAGGTCATGTACTATGGGTATTAAACAACTGATAGAAATGTTTACCTAAATAAATATTAAACGCCCTGACACGAAGCCAACAGGCATGTTCATGCACACAAAGGTTGGCCCCGAGCGGGGATCGAACCCACGACCTCCGGCTCAGAAGGCAGGGTCACTACCAAGTCAGCCAACAGGCCCAAAAAGAAAAGAATTAGATAAATTATTATGAGCCCATGTGATCAATATCCTGATCAAATGGAAATAATTTTTCGATTAAAAAGATACCGTCTGTATAACAAAGAACTACCTACTAAGTAAACATAAAAAAGTTTTATATGGAAGCAACGTGGCGTGCGTGACGGTGCCCAGTTCCGCCTTTATGACCTGGGTGCCAAATATCGGGCTTTTACTTGATATAACTTTTCAACTAATAATAAACACTTAAATTGACCACCACACCCCTTCATCTGTTGACTTCCTTTATTAACCATATCTATTTTACGTGCCACAAACACTGATTAATATTTTTTGTAAGCACAGCAGTTAGGTACCTACTCGTTAGCTCTACCTGCGATTTCACGAGTCTTCAATAATATTGACATACTTACTAACTTACCTATAGCTGATATGTCAGCTGTAAATCAAATATAGCAAAGCAAAGTTCCTACTAGACATAAACACCTATTCAAATATACAGATTAGCGCTTTTTTGTTTCAGATTCGGGCTGAGCCCGGCCGCATCGCGGCTTCTCCAGTTTTATTGTTTTGACAGTGAATTTATTATTTTGAGTTCTGCCAGTGACCTAGTGCTCTGTGTAGTGTCCAAGTGACTGTGATCAATATGGCGATCCTCAATGGATTCACAGTCCTCATGGCGCTGATCGCATGTGGTGAGTGTTTATTTAAGTATCACGATTGAAAATAATAAAGGCCAACACACACAGAGGCGGGAAAGCGGTCGTGATCCGGGACGGGATTTTTTTGTAATGTTCGAGTTCGCCTTTTCAGGCTCTGGGTGTTTGCCTTTGTAGACAAAAACCTTAATATTTTCAATACAAATAATGATTTTGTTTTAAGGCGCTTTCTTCTAAACAGTGATATATGCTCATGCCTCATCCCCGAGAGCGTTGGTAAAGGTATTACATTATTAGAAGTTGGCACTAGTGTATTTTTTCGGACTTCAAAATATGAGCCCAAGGCTGCGCCCGTGTCGCTTCGACGAATGCAAACAAATACCCTCCTAAGTGCTCTAACCCCAGGGTACTATAGGGGATTTGTTGGGACGTTGTCTGTTAGTCAGTCACAGTACTCACCACGGTACTGTTATATTGTATATACTAGCGACCCGCTCCCGCTTCGCACGGGTGCAATGCTAATAGTTAAACATTCCTCTTGAATCACTATCGAATAAAAAAAACGCATCAAAATCCGTTGCGTATTTTAAAGATCTAAGCGTACATAAGGACAGACAGGCAGCGGGAAGCGACTTTGTTTTATACTATGTAGTGATGATTAAATATATTAGATTTGAATTTTGCAGTAGATTGTAATGTAATCACATAATAAAATAAGCTATGGTCAGAAAGTCCGGTACAGGCAATCTAGTTTTAAGCAGAACTGGTTCTGTTAACTTGCTAATACATAATGGATAGAACCACAGACCGTAGATAGAACAGAAATATAAGTTCTACAGACTGATGAAAGATTCAAGATGAATTTTGTAGGCCTTTTACAACGAAAACGGTTAAATGTAGACTCTACATTTTGTCTGATTTAGACAGAGAATCATTGATAGACCTCTAGTGATCGTTGTTATATTATTATTGATCTTAGTACTGCAATAATCACGCTCAAGAATAATAGATAATAAGTCCCCAGATCATCTGCATGCTAAAATATTAGCAAATAATAAAATAGAGACATATTTAATAATATTATTATACCTAAGTAATTCTAAAGTCGTATTATATTATGTTCATTTGCAAACGCCGCCGGCCGGGATGCTGGCATCCCCGTCTGAGGGGGAAGCCTGTGACGTCACAGGTCGATACTGCGGCCGGGCAACGAACCGATATCTCTATGCTCTTCCATGGCTCTTTCCTACCGACGCGACGCGACGACGTTCGTAATTCGCGTTCTCGACTCTCGGTCTCAGCGTTTATATAGCACGCGCACCTACCTATTCGAATTTTAAACGCACGGATTTGTTTGAGATACATGTACAACTACCTACACGAAATTCTTGTCTGAACCTCTACCGATGATGTTGAATGAACTATCCGCAAAGTAGGTAATGTTTATTTGTTGTAAGTAATTTTTGAGATATTAATGTAGGCAGAGTTAGATAATTAATTGATAAGCAGTCGAGCTCTCGCTGCAATAAATTTTTCGAACGGTTTTTTTTTTGCAGCAGAGCCTTTACGAAAATCAGTGAGGCTCGGGTTCGAATCCTGGCATGTACCAATGAGTTTTTTCAAAAACTTACGTACGTACATATTTATCACTAGCTCGACGGTGAAGGAAAACATCGTGAGGAAACCCGCAGAGACATGTGTAAATAGACCCGGTCCGGCGATGGGCTCACCACCTATCACGTTTAGGGGTCCAATGTATCTCGTGAAATGTGGGTATATCCAGTAATGGAATACCTCTGCCTACCCCTTCGGGGATGAAAGGCGTGATATTTATTTTTGTTTTTACTTAAAGCACATAAATAATACCTACTTAGTATCTATGCTTAGGGCTATACCTACCAACTATCTAATGAGAACAAGTCTGCTAGATACCTACCTAAATTGCCTTCAATGAGGATCCGTAACGTTTTTAGTTGAGAATGCAGATTTATAGAGCTAAGAAATCCTTAACATACAGTACAAAAATTTTTGTTCTACGACAAAAATTGACAAAGTTATGACCGAATTCCTAGCGAAGTTCACCGAGTAGCCGCCGCGGCAGCGGTGACGTCATTGTGACGGAAGCCGCGAGTCAGCCGTAGGCAGCGATAAGGCGCGAAGTGTTTTGTTCCTTTAATTGGGACTTTTAAAAGAAAAAGAAATTAAGTGTCTGATTTATATCTAATTCAAGTTTTTAACTATGTGCAAATATTGTATAGTACCGAAATGTACAAACACTTCTATAAAAACGCCAGAAAAACTATTTTTAAGGTGCCGAAAGATCCAAAACTTCGTAAAAAATGTTATTCCGTTGTAAAAAGAGATGTTGAAACTCCACCCTCTGCCCAGGCTACAAGACATTACTTTGAAGATCATTTCGAAGTACGTACCTACCTAACTATAATATACCTATTATTTAGTTGATATTCATGGAAATAAGGTGGTACGTGTAGTGTACCTTCTCTTCTTTTAATCCTGCTGTATTTATAGAAACATACCTTACTTTTCCTGAGTAGGTATTGTGGATAAACCTACGTAGGTACCTACCTATCTATTTGATCGTTCCCATTTCTGTGTAATATTCAAAGGATAATACGATGACACAGGGACGTACTCGGGTAAAAATCAAGAGTGAATATTTAATATTTTTAGCGCAAATTCGTATTCTACGAAAGGGCTGTTGCCAACGAAATTTACGTGTGTATGTGTATGTATGTATGTATGTATGTGCGGTGTCTACCAGAGCAGCTAGAAAAGTTCTAAAAGCATATTATGTGAATAGCTGAATCGAACCGAAGTGAATTTATAGGGTTCCGTACTTAAAGGGTAAAAAACCGGGACCCTATTATTAAGACTCCGCTGTCCGTCCGACTGTCACAAAGCTGTACCTCATGTACCCTGATAGTTACACAGTTAAATTTTTCACAGATGATGTATTTCTCTGACCGCTATAACTAAAATAAATATTTAAGGGGGCTCCCATACAAAAAATATTTTTTGCTTATGTTTGCTCGATATTGATAACGGCAACAGGTATCTACCTGCTTCCAATATTCACAGAATATTTAGTTATAATATATACACTTTAAATAAATAATTCATTTAAAATAAAACAAATATTTAAGGGGGTACTCCCATATATTTTTTTAAATACGATTCCTTGTACTTTTTCACAGATCTTAAATAATTGCTTCCACAAAACAAACATGTTTTTTTACCGTTTTTATAGATAAATGGTACGGAACCCTTCGTGCGTGAGTCCGCACCTAGCATCCTTTACTCAACAGGGGTGCATTCATGTTATTCCATTACTTGTGTCATATGGCCCTGCTTCTTACCAAATTTCATAGCTCTAGCTAGCTAGACCAATGGGAAGTAGGTTTTCTTAACAGACAGACGGACAAGAAAACGATCCTATAAGGGTTCCGTTTTTATTTTTGAGGTAAGAAACCCTAAAAAATTGCTTTATACTCAAGTCATCCTTCCTAAGTACATACTGAGCGACTGACTTGTAACAAAAAGCGAGATGGCAAAAAAACCAGCTGTTGTCAACAAATATTCAGGTTTCTGTCATACCTTGATCAACAAGTGTAGATCACTAAATAAAGTGTACATAGGTTAAAAAGTAAATCCGCGTAATGATGTACCTACGTATGAATAAACAAAAAACAACTTTCGTTTATCAAGATACTGTAAACAAAATTTATAAGTTCTAAATACGTCCCTGTACCTACACTTTATATTCATTCTTTCTTACACCTACCAACAACTACCAAATTTAAGAGTACTAATAATTACGTATGTACGTAATCGTAGATAAATAAGCAGTACCCTTACCTTTGTAGTTTCCAACGACCAACCAACTTAGAATGATTACCTAGGTAATCAAATACCATGAAAGAATCCACTTTTGGAAGGTTATATGATTGAGTTGGCACAAAACCTGCTTCTACTTTATTAGTACTTACTCATATTATGTAAGTTCTTTTGTTTTATACTTAAATATCACAAAATTACACTCTAACAACACAAATATTACGCGCCGCTTTCTCAAATCGTGAGTGCCGGCCGGCCGGCCGAGCTCGGTTCCGTCACAGTGACGTCACCATGCTCCCGCGCTCATTGAGTTTTGCGACAGGAGCGGCATATGTTTATTATTTAATATCTCCGTAAGTAATGGTCCGATTTGGATAATTCAAAAAGATATATCACTCTTATATCATAAAGAATAACGTGGATACTATTTCTAATGGATTTGCTATAACTTTACTGATCCTCATTCGCGTGGGCGAGGACGCCTGCTAGCAGGCGATCTAGGTTTAGTATAAACACCAGAACATTGGCCTTTCAAATGCGCGGCCGCGGCCGTGACTCCTGTATCAAAGGTTAATCCTCTCTTTACCATGATAGTTCGCAAAAAGTTTCTATTAAATGTAGGTTAATGTACCTAATTTGATGTATTTTCATATAATTAGACTTTTACATTCAATACATTTAACCCTATAACTTTAAACCCCGAAGTAAAAATCCATTTTACTAATTTACGAATGGCGAGTCTCTGTCCGTTTAACGCCTTATAATTCTGAATTTACACTATCATGCATTAGTTACGGAACAGTGCAGCGGCGTTGTCTGTTTATCTTCGAGTTACCTACCGGAATCTTCCGTTACCATTTGTTTTCTTTGAAATAAAATAACAGAGTCAAGGGAAATCACTAATTACAGCTGGAAATGTGTGTTGCTCTGCCGTGGTACGGTACCACAGCGAAGCTGCCTTTATTTTGGGTGGTGATGAGTAGGTACCTACGTTGAAAAGAAAAAAAACGTAGGTAATAGTTATTGACATAATATTATGCGCATCGAGGGTAGTGTCGTCGTTTTCGGATAATAAAAGTAGAAATTAGGTTCCTATAATATGTATCTGTACTAATTCAATAAATCCAATTTGTGGCAAATACGGCAATTTTATAAGCAGTGGCATTGAGTTGTTTCTTGGATTTGCTTTGTTGGTTGGTTGAGCGGTCTTAGGCATTCCACCAATAAAATTGCGATTTTATCTTGAAATAAGCCGGTTTCAACCAACAAAGAATAAATCTAAAGAAAATAAAGAGCTGAGTGCTGGCGTGCAGAATAACTAAGAATTGGTTGGTATTTACAGCGAAATCTAGATCAAACCCTATTATACAAAATACATTTGTGTGATCTAAACATGACATTTTTGCCGTAAAGACTTTCACATGAGTATCTAACACGCTACGAAGGAGGTTAGGCTAACTAAAGGCTACATCACCGCGATATTACTTATGTATATAACCCTAGGTATATAACGCCTGGTAGTCCTGTGGGTCTAAAATGGCCACTTTGAGCAGTTCCTCCTTTTATGAATTCCCAGCAAATCCTAAGCAATTCCTCTAAATTTCGTAAAATGGTCCCTCATTTTAGTGATTCACTGACAATTCAATTCATTAGCAGATTCGTATTTGGTGAAAATTTCGAATATGAATCGAAATAGGATCCTATTATGATTCACCCGAAACGGCCTTTTTAGACCCCCTGATATTACCGTCTCACGTATAGGTACCTAAGCTTATGTGACGCCAAAGAGATTAAAAATTTTATTTAAATCTCTTTGTGTGACGCATTGTCTTCGTTAACTATTAAATTATGAGTCATTTTAACCATCCTCTTAAGAGCGAGACACGTACTCAGTACTTACAATGTTGTTGATACGAAAAATAACAATTTCAGTAATCTGTTTTTTAGTCAAATAAAGATGCGGGAAAGCGGCCGTGTTCCGGGACTAGAAATCTGAGACGAGAATTCGGCCTCAAATGTTTTTGTGAGTTCCCAGGTAGCAATTTCAGACGCCAACCTTAAAATGACGTCTTTTACCAGTCATTATAAGGTCAGTCCGGCGACGGTCGTGGATGTATGTCCTACTGACGTACGGTTATCGACGGCAACAAGTTATTCCAGATGCAGTCTTTGGTGCACGTACCAACGACGTACTTACATGACGTATTTTGGATCCTTTGGTTAGGACCAGAAAAGAACGTTTCTAGAACATGAATCTGTAAACGTCTTTATGACGTACGCAACAGATCATTCTGGAACCATCCGAAAAAGTATAGAATACTGTAAAACCAACCATTACCGTTCGAGTAACCGAATGAATTGTTTAAGTTAGTCTGTGATGCTAGTAAAAAATGTAACGTTGGATGATTAATTATCTAAAAAGTTAATCCGATAACCAACACAACTTGAACTACCTACACTTTATACAATTTTCAATTAATAGGAGTTCTACTTATATTAGTCAAATTCAGCCCTCAGTTGCTTGTGAGTGCTGTCCTGCACCAGAAGAATGAATTTGGCGGATTTCATAACATTAAAAAAAACAATTATTATAAGTTGAATAAGCTTGAACTTGTACGATGGTGTAGTTCGGTTATGTAGTTTAGAGTCCAGATACTATGACATTGACCTGGGGGCCAATTCCATTAAATGTCAACGGTTTTTATAGTTGGATGTCAATGGTCATTCAATGGTGTTATTTTGACAATTTTCAGAGCAAATAACACCATCGACTGACCATTGACATCTCATTGTCATCCAACTGTAACCGTTGACATTTAGTAGAATTGGCCCCCTGATTGACCGTCATTTTTACCCCCGCAATAACCAACCGTCATTTTTAGGGCTGCCAGAATAAGAAATTTATTCGAGAAGAAAGATAAAGAAGTTACGCTTATTCATTAGCATCGAGCTAATTAATAAGCATAACTTCGACAATTTGGTTAGTTTAAAGATAATACTTATAGGCTGAGAATTTTCTATTTCAAAGCAAACAGGGGCTGATGGGTTCCTGGCAACAGAATGGTGTGATAGTATCTAACTTCGTTTTTCATATTACATGTACCATATCTTAAAACTTTCGGCGGCCAAGACAGTAACTCAAAGGTGCGAAGAATACTGAAATATCTGATGTCTGACTGCTTGCAACTACAATTTTTATGGCCAAAAAGAGTCACAGCAAAAACAGCCGTTTAATAAACATCCTGCATTACTAATAAATATGAATACTACTTTGTAAATCCGGGTATAATTAATAAAACTGAAGAGTACATGGGCAAATCAAGAAATGTCACAAAAACAAAAAGTTGTGTAATTAACATTTACATTAACATTTTAATTTTTCAAAGGTTATTTTTAAGTGTCACTTAAAATTATTAACTAGTAATAGGAACTTTAGTTTACCTTGTAAAGTCTTATTTTCAGAAACATAAAATATTGAAATGTTTTTTTAATTTTTTTATAAATTTGGACAGCTTGGACATTCCTTCTTATGTTCCGTTACACTATGGACCTTCCCTGTTTTGTTCCAGTATACAGTTTTGAGACTTAAGTAATACATCTGACTATACTTGTTTTTACGCTTTTTGTGTAATGCCAAATAAAAATACGAGGGAAAATGAAAATATTGCCATCAAAACTTAACTTTTTGAATTTTAGTGACATTCCTTGTTCTGCACCTGTACCCTTCAACTAATTTAAATTAGATTGTTTTTAATTTATTGATGCCGTCAGCCAGGCGTCATTCTGATAGTCCAATCTTAGTTTCAAGAAGACGTCCTGCCGACACTTACATGAGACGTTCTACTGACGTTAATGGTATGACGTGTAGCGACACTACATAGAAAGCGCCAATAGACGGCCGAGTTCTAAACCGCGCTATCGGAGTTTTCTAATGAGTTTGTATAAATACAACTGTCCAACATCAACCGTTGTACCGCGGTCCCCAGGCACGATCACCTCGCCTGGCGGGAGATCTTCCTATTCACGATGGAGGAGCATTCCACCTCCGCTCCTCCATACTGGTGACCCCTCGACACCTGGACATCAGCGCAACCTTCTGGAACACCTGGACTTCAGCGCAAACTTCAGAAGCATCATCACATCGTCATTACTCAATCACACCCACAACAAACTTCACTCAAGGTCAGCAGCAGCAGCAGTCGCACAGACGTTTATGGTGTTACGTGTCACAGACGTTTATGGTGTGACGTGTCACAGACGTTTATGGTGTGACGTGTCACAGACGTTTATGGTATGACGTGTCACAGACGTTTATGGTGCGACGTGTCACCGACGTCTCGATAAGACGTCATTGGGATAAGACAAATCCACGTCACTATAGGATCCTACAGACGTCAAATTTTGACGTCATCTATTTCAAGATGGACCTTAATTGGCCGGCGCTTCTACGTCATTTTGCTACCTGGGTTACAGTATTGGGTATCCTACCTTGTCTTGACGTCATTTTACCATGTCGCCTGTATTCTATTTGCAGTAATACAGGTACTGCAAATAGAAGCCTACATAGGTGCCTACTTTTATCTGTAGTGCCACTAATAAGGTATCTTAACTTGCAGTTATCATCGAAACAAAAGTTTTCACGCTCTAGTAATTGTGCACGCGATATTTCACAACTTTTCTCAGCTCTTCTGACCAACTCAAGGTTGCAAGGACATTGCTTCTAAGTTTTAACTAACCGGTTTGCGTTGTGACAAAATCTGCATTCTATGTATATGGAGCTAGTGTTGTAATAATATAGTTGGAATTGCAGATATATTCCAAGTAAAACGATCTAGTTAAGTAGTTTACAAAACGATTATTAAAACAAGTACTCGGTATTTCCTGCGCTTTACATCGTCAGTTACTTATAAGGACGCTGAACTAATGGCCGCCGAACGGAAGGTCTGTCATCATCAGTCAGATAAAGTTATAGAAATTTTGTGAATCGCTAACACTATCTTCATGACCCTACTTTTGCTTCGTCGGTCGAGTAAAAGTAGACGTCGGGTAGAATTTAAAGGTCGTCATTTTTAAAGTCATATTTGCATTATATTAGACATTTTCTTCAACATACTCGTAAACACTCTAAGCAACTTTCCATTTAGGGAATGTGCGGTATGCACGCTCTTCCACTATCTCGCTAGTCGCTACCCACTTGCAAGAAGCGACATTATGTGGGTAAGGTTTATCCGCTTATGCAACAGCTATGCATACAAGTGACAACGGAAACCATACCGTGTCGCATGCCATAACCATAACCGCATAACTTTGAGATATTACAATACCAACCGACGCAGGTACTTGGTTAACGAGTGTAACCAATGTTGAAAATCTTTTCGGATAGCTGTATTTTATTTAGGGACTCTTATGTCTCTGAATAAAAAAAAATATAGAGATTCGAATTTCCTTCATACTTTTTTTTTATTATTATATTTTTATAATTATTACGATTTCATCTTGCATACTAGCTCTCGCGATTATTCCTCTCGTACTTTAATTACACATACATTCCTACATACTAATACTGCATTTTGTTATGCTTTGTTGATAATCATAAATATTATAGAAAAACGATATAGTGACTAGGATCCCTTTTTCAGGGAATGGTGAACTGTGTAAGGTGGTCTTTTTGAGCGGATGAATGCAGATATAGAATGGTGTTATGAGTGGGCGAGTCGGTAGAGGCCGAACTAGGCGTTCTAGCATCGACCACGTTGGCGACCTTTAGGGGTTTGACGTCTGGCTCCCACCACGTCTGGTGGGTATTTAGGCCGCTTCCCAAAATATTAACTTTTTCAAAATGGCTTATTTCCTAAATTACCAGTTCCCAAAATGTTAATCAATCAATTTATTTTAACGGAATCCAAAATAATAATTAAAAGTTATTACATTTTAAAAACTATTACAAATAGAAAATTTCGTCCAAAGCTCTGCATCGGGGCAATGTTCCCAGAACACTGGCAGCATTCCCCCTCTGAACAGCAATACTAATTCTTTGGGAGAAGTAGCTGCCAGCCCTCGGGTCGCCACTTGCCTCGATCAGACGCGCGGATATGTCATTTAAAAACATCTTAGCCTCAGGGCCCCAAGGGCCCATCGTCTCTATTGCAAACGGCACAAAAAAGAAATTCCCAACCAAACCCAAATATTTAAATAAAAATGTTTAAATTTTCAAAATGGCTTATTTCCTAAATTACCAGTTCCCAAAATGATAGAGTGCGTTACTCCAGCGGAAATTTGTCGAATATCGGCATTTGAGGGATACAGATAATTAGTTGTGCGGCTTCTGTAAATGTTGTGCAGATTTAAAAATTTGTATTGCTTAAAGTTTTTGAGTAATTCAAGAAAAACAGTTTCCGCTGGAGTAACGTTACCCCAGCGGCAATTTTTTTTTTCTAATGGGAATATTGAAATAATTTTTATCTACATAATCAGTTGTGATGACGGAGTAAATGTTGCGACTTAATTTGAATTTGTATCGTTAATGGTTCCGAAGATATTCAAAAATTTCAAAATGACGCATTTTTGATGTTTGCGTTTTTAGCTTAATTTCGAAAATGGTTAAGCGCACTATCATAATTTTTTGTACATGACTTCTTATGTCTTATTCCTAATTAGTTGTGAAATAAAAAATTAAAAATAATTTATCGTTTAGGAGTTATGTAAGCAAATAGAAAAACCCTCTAATACGTCCTAGCACTTCGAATAAGAGGTCTAGAGACTTGTTTGAAACGTTATTTTGTAGCTTGCAACTGCCTTCAGATATTTGTGAAGTTTCATTAGTATCCTATAAGTAATTGATAAATTATAATGAAATTTAGCTCGGTTTGGGCCTCGACGCGCAGACCGTTATTTAACCCCCTATTAATGGACTTTTTTGTGGGATTTTTTAACCGAATAATACGTAAATAATTAGTTATATAGTTCAATTTTATACTTGTGAAATTTCAGCATCGTACAATCAATAATTAAGGAGATAATCAAAAAATACTCATTTTAAGTTATTTATCGTGGTAACCCGACCGAGTTTAGATGGTCACAGAAAAGCGGCCGTTTAGTACATTATGCTAACCTTTTTAAATATATAGGATAGTTTTATAAGGTTTTTTACAATTGCGTACACAAGTGTTAAAAAAACTTATTGACAGGTATTGACAGGTTTCTATAAAACCTTTTAATAAAAAATACGAAAAATAAAAAGTCATTGAACTTAGGTATATTTATTCTGCGAGCATCTTTTTATACAACATAAATATAAATCAACTTCAAAAACTAAATCAGATAATTATTACTGGACTAAATTATTGTGGTAGTATAGATAGTTATCAATTTAGGTATTATTATCAATTTTTGAAATTCTCCCGGGAACGGGAATAAACTGGATTCGCGCGGGCAACGCCGTTGGACACCCGCTATCAATAATAACATTAAATAGCATCACTATTCAGAAAAATTAAAATATATAGTTTTTTAAAAACAAGCTTTTATTATGTTCTTGTTAATATAAAAAGAACTAAAAATTACAAAATAATAATTTAATATCAGGTTTAAAATACAGAAAAATATCATTATAATATCATCAACACTTTTTTAATAAATAAAAGCGTGTTACATTATGATTGCAAAAAGAAACATATTGAAGGTGTAATTGTGCTTAATGTTCTTTAATGTTCCATCGCAATGAAACTTGATTTTATTTATTGGAAAAGTATTGATTATACAATTATATTTTTATGGCTTGCAAATAAAAAGCTGTTAATTGAAAAAATAAAACAAATAACACTTCAACGTGGGAATAGTAGTTTGTGTCATGAGGGAGCAAAACTTATATTTTTACGGCGAGGGCGTTTTTTTAAATCACGAATATAGTGAATGATTCTAGGATAGAATCCCGAACGTAGTGAGTTTTCCGGTGTTTAACTATCACTGCAGTCACTGCTACTTGAATACATTTTAAAATATAAAATACACAAACAATTCGATGTCGGAATTGGAAAGCGCGCGCATTGCCACAGCAATTTTTTTGACAGTGTGGCACAACCATCGAACCCCATTCAGCCTTGTCAGCATATAAGTTACTCTATGCTTGTCAACCTAATGCGGCGAAAAATGGAACTAATGTTTTGATAAAGTACTTAAGCTACAGTGGCGCCAACCTTAGATGCAAACTTATTTTGTTAATCTCTTTGGTTAAGAATGTTGCGGGATATTTTTGATTCCAAATTCAAAACACTTTTATTCGCACTTATTAAGATCCTATCGGAAAAGACTTACTTTTATCCCTGTTATTGAGGACCAAAACGTCACTTTTCGAATAGATGGTATGAAAAAAATATTGTTGTTTTTCATTGCTTTTGTTAAGTTATGTACTAATTTTCAAAATCGATGTTTTGTCTCTGCCATACCTACCTATATAAATTTCGAAAAAGAATGTTTGATGAAATAGAATTAAATGTTGACTTGTCATTGTCGAGTCGAGAGGTTGCCTTTGCCGATCGATCACAGCCTCATCCTGATCTTTCAGTGGTTCGACGAGTTAACGGTTTCATTTCCGTTCCCGTGGGAAAATTCTAATCTATAATATAATACTCCCAGAAAAATAAGCTTTCAATTGGTGAAAGATTTTTTAAATCTCGCGTGTAAAATTTTACTACATAGCGGGTGTCCAGCGGCTTTTCCCGCCCGGATCCAGTTTTTTCCCATTCCCGTGGGAATTTCCTATAATTCCTTCATAGTGGTTTCCTAAGACATATAAGACCATGATATTTTGAACAGTGGGTGCAGTGGATCCAGTTTATTCTCGTTCCCGTGGGAATTTCCTATAATTCCTTCATAGTGGTTTCCTAAGGCATGTAAGACCATGATATTTTAAACAGCGGGTGCCGTGGATCCAGTTTATTCTCATTCCCGTGGGAATTTCCTATAATTCCTTCATAGTGGTTTCCTAAGACATATAAGACCATAATATTTTAAATAGTGGGAGCTGTGGATCCAGTTTATTCCCGTTCCCGTGGGAATTTCCTATAATTCCTTCATAGTGGTTTCCTAAGACATATAAGACCATGATATTCTAAACAGCGGGTGCCGTGGAACCAGTTTATTCCTGTTCCTGTAGCAAGTTCTGAAATTCCCTTTATAGTGGTTGCCTACGACATACGACACCTATACATACGATATTTCAAACAACGGGTTGCGCGCGCGGATCCTGTTTTTCCCGTTCCCGTGAGAATTAAAAAAAAACCCTTCATAGCGGTTGCCTACTACACTAAGACACCTACATACCATATTTCATGTTTCGAGGTGAATAGTACGTATTTGTCTTTTGTAACCAGTTTTTATATTTTCCCGTGGAAATGAGATATTTTTCAGAACTAAAAAGTAATCTAGACGTTGACCCGGGTACTCAGTTATCTCCATACCAAATTTCATCAAAATCCGTTCAGAATTTCTGAGACATGTGTAAACAGACCCGGTCCGGCGATGGGCTCACCACCTATCACGTTTAGGGGTCTCTAATATATCTCGTGAAATGTGGGTATATCCAGTAATGGAATACCTCTGCCTACCCCCTCGGGGATAAAAAAAAGGCGTGAGATTAGATTATTATATTATTTTCATGATGCGAATGTATAAGTATAATATACAATTATAAACAATAATAATAATATTGTATATTTATACATTATAGCCTACCTTGTTTACCAACTAATGTCCTTCTTGGTGGAACAAGTAACCCACAGAAAAAGAAGAAAAGTTAAGAAGCACTACACATTAATAATAACTGTTAATAGGTACGAAGATTTAGCTCGATTTAAGTATAGCAGACTGCTAGGATAATGGCATCACTATCACTACATAGTATAAAACAAAGTAGCTTTCTCTGTCCCTATATCCCTATGTCCCTTTGTATGCTTAAATCTTTAAAACTACGCAACGGATTTTGATGCGGTTTTTTTAATAGATAGAGTGATTCAAGAGGAAGGTTTAAGTATTAGCATTGCACCCGTGCGAAGCCGGGGCGGGTCGCTAGTAATATATAAAATGTTCATGTGAAACTCCAAAAAAAAAAAAATTAAATCAATAGGTACTCAAAAGATAATGTACGCGTCTGTACCGAACTTGAAAGACTATTAAACTACGTGTTTTAGAATGTTAGCATAATATACTAAACGGCCGCTTTTCTGTGACCATCTAAACTCGGTCGGGTTACCACGATAAATAACTTAAAATGAGTATTTTTTGATTATCTCCTTAATTATTGATTGTACGATGCTGAAATTTCACAAGTATAAAATTGAACTATATAACTAATTATTTACGTATTATTCGGTTAAAAAATCTTACAAAAAAGTCCATTAATAGGGGGTTAAATAACGGTCTGCGCGTCGAGGCCCAAACCGAGCTAAATTTCATTATAATTTATTAATTACTTATAGGATACTAATGAAACTTCACAAATATCTGAAGGCAGTTGCAAGCTACAAAATAACGTTTCAAACAAGTCTCTAGACCTCTTATTCGAAGTGCTAGGACGTATTAGAGGGTTTTTCTATTTGCTTACATAACTCCTAAACGATAAATTATTTTTAATTTTTTATTTCACAACTAATTAGAAATAAGACATAAAAAGTCATGTACAAAAAATTATGATAGTGCGCTTAACCATTTTCGAAATTCAGCGTTAAACGCAAACATCAAAAATGCGTCATTTTGAAATTTTTGAATATCTTCGGAACCATTATCGATACAAATTCAAATTAAGTCGCAACATTTACTCCGTCATCACAACTGATTATGTAGATAAAAATTATTTCAATATTCCCATTAGAAAAAAAAAATTGCCGCTGGGGTAACGTTACTCCAGCGGAAACTGTTTTTCTTGAATTACTCAAAAACTTTAAGCAATACAAATTTTTAAATCTGCACAACATTTACAGAAGCCGCACAACTAATTATCTGTATCCCTCAAATGCCGATATTCGACAAATTTCCGCTGGAGTAACGCACTCCTAATGATAACTTTTTCTAAGTAGCTACTTCCGAAAATGATAACTTCAGACTTTCCAAAATACAAAGGTTTTCATTTATACCACTTCCTGTTACTGCTTCTCAAAATGATACTAAGATATGAAAGTGATCATTATAACCTTATCTTACACTGGCCTACTTCCGAAAATGATAACTTTTCAGACTTTCCAAAATACAAAGGTTTTCATTTATACCACTTCCTGTTACTGCTTCTCAAAATGATACTAAGATATGAAAGTGATCATTATAACCTTATCTTACACTGGCCACTTTAGATACAGGCTTCTCATGTACAGATGAAAAGCCAGATAAAGAGTAACTGAAACCGACCATCACCTTAAACCTGACAGACATTTAATTTTGAAATTCAGTCTGACGTTTTATTTAATTTTTATTCAAAGTATCTATAAACTCCGTCCGTATATTTACAGAGTAGTTCCGTACCATAACAGATAACCATTGTAGATAAAATTACATCTAACGCAATACATTTTTGTATTCTCTACAGGAACTGGTGGCACAATGTTGATAAATAGATAGATAAGATTACATGAATCCCGTAGCCAGCTTCTTAGGACGAGATGAACGACCGCTCCGGAACTTTTATATCATTTTCATCGTGTGCCAACCACAATAATGAAAAACATATTATGCCGAAATTATTTAACGTATACTTAGTTTACATGCTAATTACTTATGATAAACAAGTGCTTTCTTAGATAAAAATCACAAGCTGTTTTTTTGAATACCCATATATTTTATTCCCACGTTCCTGTGAGAATGCGGGGATAAAATATAGCCTATGTTACTCCCTGACAATGTAGCTTTATATTTGTGAAATAATTTTTAATATCGGTAAAGTAGTTTATTCGTTAAAAAATACAAAAATACAAATCTCTAGTCTTTATAATATTAGTTAGAATAGATATAGATAAGAGCTTTATTTGGATAAAAGGCGTGAGATTATATTATTATTTATTTATTCGTTTTAGTACGCATCTCTACATGAAGTCTAAGTCTGTAAATAAAAACAGTTAGCTATTGAAAAAAAAACTATTCTAAAAGAATAAGATTTAATATTCAAAGCTACACTAATCTCCTTCAATGATCGTTTGACCGGTAACTGTTTTAAGCCACACTTCACGTTACAGCTGCTTTACAAGTTACTCTGGCGTAATGAATAATTTAAAACCGAATTCTGGCACAGGAAGACAATACTCGAATAGTAACTCAGAGCACAAGCATACGAAACTTGAATAGTTAAATTCAAGCCAAGTGCAACAAGCTACCGGAACGCCTACAGATTTACTCCATCTTCCCAGTTCCATCCAAGACGGCGTGTATGCAAACTTACAGTGCATGCATTTTAACATTCTTGCAGCTGCTATAATACCTACCTATCTTCTTAAAAGAGTTATAAGGTGATTTTATATAATTGAGTATATTTACCAGTGTCCGTAACGTGGAACCATCGCAGAATGACAGATACGCAAAATGTCATGAAATCGTCTTAATGTATGCTAATGAAAAATATTTATCTTCAACAATAAAAATTCTATGATAGAGGTTTTTACGCGAATGTCAATTCAAAATACATATTTATTCACTAGTAGACTCTAGGTAAGTATTAAAACGGAGTTATCATCAACTGACATTGACCTAATGCGGCTATATGAGCTTTCGATACCTACTCGATAGGTACTAGGAATCTATTCTATCATGCTGTACTGTAACGTTTAGTAGGTACCTAATAGGTGGTTATCCTTTCACTATCTCGTCTCTCATTGCACATTCGTTGATAAAATTGATATACTTACTAGGTACCCAACTTAAAACGCGTTTAAAGTGTAGGTATTATCATAACCGAGTGCTTGATTACAATTTACTGAGTAGGTACTATCGAAAAAAGTTCTGCCTGATACACCTTAGTGTCATTTTAGCGCGCAGCTATCTTTTCCCACCCCGGGTCGACAAAGCCCTCACTTATAGTAACAATGACAATTACAAAAAAGTGTTTCTTTCATGTTTATGACCATCTAGTGTCGATGAATGGATCGCAATAGAAAAAAAAGACGATGTTACTGGCTTCTCATTGTGTAACTCTAATTAGGGTCGGGGTAATAAAATTTGAGCTTGCAAGCGACAATTCTTCCAAATGTATCAGGCTTAGCGTTTGCTGATAGTACCTACCTAGGTACAAGTTCGTACAAATAAGTCGATACCTATCACAGATCTGAATCTCTCATCGATATAAAAAATATTATTCATTTTACCAGTCTACGAATCACAGACACATTTAGATTTTTAAAGTAAGTATTCACCTAGGTATTAGACATATTATCATATAATAATAAATATACCTACCTACCTACCCACAATTCACTATGATGTGATGACAGATTTAATCTGTTCATTTTGCTAAGTATGCAGTTTTTAATAATTCAGCTGCACTTGAAGTCAAAACAAAAACAATAGTGCTGCTAATGCTGATGCAGTAGTAATAGAAATCGTTGCAAGTGCCGTGATAAATCGTTAGCGATTCAGTCCGTCTCAGTCTTTGGAGACGTCACGCGCACTAGTTTCTTTGCAAAAAAGTCTGCCAATTTCTGCGCGGGGGACGAGGAAACAAACACAAATAATGTTAAAACAAAAGCATTTTTTGACAAAACAATTAAACACTAGCTTGAACTAGGTACACACAAATACATTCACCAATACAAGCACTCCGTGAACTCAAACTAGTTGTATTTAACCGGTATGATCATTGACCGACAGGTTTTTTTGGCAGAGGGGAACGCCTGTCAGTGGCGTCTCCGGTTGGTTTAATACTCAAAGGTCTCAGTACACGGTTGGGATGAAGCACATCTGTCGTGCATTTGGCCAATCAGGAGCGTGCGCTTGCGCACATCTGTCGGGCGCTAACCGCCCGCGCTTTTGTTCATTTTGTCGTTATTTTTTGTCTTCGACCTCGAGTGGAGGAGCAGAGAAACCTATAAAGAAATCTTTAATATTAATAGTATCACTGATCAATTCATATTTGAATATATATTAAAGAAAAATTATAAAAGTAAATCTGGTTCTTTTGTATACTTTTTTGCGAATTGTGAGACAGAACTTGACGGTATAGCTTCTTTTTATTTATAGTTCTTAAAATCAATATTACATAATGGTTATTTCAAGAGTCAGGACGTAAATAAGTACACACTTTAACACCTAGAGAATCAAATAAATGAATTCAGAAAAATAAAATCTGTCATAGAGTAGGTAAGTACTTATACTAAAGTCTTACATGTATTTAGTTTCGATAAAGTAGAGCCTCGGTCCCAGAAAATGGTCGAAGAAATCTTTGGTATTTTAGGAACATAAGCTACACCGGAAATAACGAACAAAATGAGGCCAGTAATTAACGCATGCTATGAGTGTCATATTATTATGGCATGATCCATTCACGACGCGCTATATTAGCCGTCGCGAGCCGAGGTCGCACTCGCTTTGTATTATTTTACCAGACTTCCTCGCAACTGGGTCGAGTCGGGAACTCCACATCTCGAATAGTGCAGAAGGGCGAGAATGTGCCGTGCTTAAGTGCACTTGCTTTTCTATTTAGGGCTCGTGTCGTTGAGACCTCACTATGTCAAGCTCGTTGATATGCATAATTAATGTCCGGGTTGCTATACTATACGAGTCCCAGTAACACATAGTTCATCGCTCCATATTGTTCATTAAGCTTATGATGTAGTTTAGTATTATAATGAATGACTTTTCTTTACAAAAATGGCCCATAGAATCCTAAACGCATCTCTACGGATTAGGAACTATAGCTATAGGTTAATGACTACATAGCTACCCACCAGAAATGTTGGAGTTATGCAAGATCATTCGACATCAACGTTTACGAATCGCGTGATAGGAATAACTAAATAACGACTTTCGTTATGCACAAACACCACTTAAAAAGAATTCTGGGTTCTAAAATCAATATTGGTTTCTTGTGTTTCAGCTGACTATACACTAGTGACATTTATTTCCTCTTTGCTCAGTTGTCTATGTGATAGATAAGCTGGGTAGTTTAAGCTAGTTTTAGAGACAGACTAAGTAAACAAATAAACAAACTAAATAAACGGTGAAGGAAAACATCATGAGGAAACCCGCAGGTCCCATAATTAATTCTGAGACATGTGTAAACACACCCGGTCCAGCGATGGGCTCACCACCTATCACGTTTAGGGGTCGAATATTCTCGTGAAAAGTGGGTATATCCGGTAATGGAATACCTCTGCCTACCCCCTCCGGGATAAAAGGCGTGTTTTTTTTTCTAAACAAATAAAAAATATTCCAGGATCAGTGCTATGCGAGGACGAGACGATTGGCCCGATCTTCATCAAGGAACCTCCAAACCGAGTGGACTTCAGCAACACGACCGGCGCAGTGGTAGAGTGCGCAGCTAGAGGGTCCCCTGCTCCAGATGTCATCTGGGTGCGCGCTGACGGAACCGCTGTGGGCGACGTTCCTGGCTTACGGCAGGTACTAAAATACTTTTGTTGACACTGAATTTCATGCGTTTATACTCGATGCCGTATCTATGATAAACAATTTCCTCTCTTCGTAAAAATATTTTTCTAGTTAGAGTGACAATAGCACTCCCTGCCTCCCCTTACGATATCGGTATCAGGCACTACTTTGCCAACCATTCACAAAGCATGTTCACATCGCAACAAGATTTTACGAATAGAACGAGTTTGATTCATACATTTTATCGAGATTGTCCAAGTAGAATCAGGTGCCTTCGATATTATTGTAAATCAAGCAGACTTTCCTGATTTTTAATTGTGAGAGATAGCTATCAGTTAATTATTTCGTATCTCACCAGGTTCTGCCAAATGGAAACCTAGTGTTCCCCCCGTTCCGGGCTGAGGACTATCGCCAAGAGGTTCACGCCCAGGTATACGCCTGTCTGGCAAGCAACCCCGTCGGTACGATTCACTCTCGCGACGTAAATGTTCGAGCTGGTAAGTACAGATTTTTATCGTCAAAGGTCAACGACATTGAGAATTGAATTGATAAAGGAAAATTAGAACTTCGTTTTCTCGGAATGTTAAATTGTTACACAAATATAAACTGTAAGTACAGTTACGAAATGTTGTTCTAATTATCCAATTATTATTGTTTTTCAAATAAAATGGGTGCTTCTTAATAAATGGTACCTAGATAACTACGTAATTATCAGTATTAATTATTATAGCAGAGCAAAATCTGAAATAAGCACCTATTTTAAGCAGCATATATTTTTATGAATAGGTAAAGTGCAAAGCAATTTCACAATCTGAATCGTAAAAATATACATACGAGTATATGTGTTTTACATACATTGTAAAAACAAAATCACAATAAAAGTATGCCCTTGAAAGTTTCTCTATGTACAGTCAAGAGCACGTGGAGCTTGACACATTGGACTTTGTAACGTTCTTATTAATTACAATCGCCATAGAGGTAAGACTCTCACTACAAGTGTAAAGCTTTATGTGCTCTTGACTGTACATAGATAACTTACATTTTTGGTAATTTAAAACCGGTGCTGAGTTAACTTTACAGTCTTTACACGCAACATGAAATATAACCACACATCATAAGATGTCAGTTGATGCCCTTTATCTCTTGACTTATGACCCGAGTTCGTTTGTAATTTAGTATTGTTGGAGCCACTTACTGAAGAAAGTCATGTTAAGTTACGTCTCAAAATGCTAGGTAGTACTTGTTGTTTGGTTAACTAATTTGGTTAGGTAACAGTTATATATTATACCTGCGTAGTTCCCGTTCCCGTAGGAATACGGGAATAAAATAGATTTTGAGAGAGATTACACAAATACAAATCTTTCCTCTTTATAATATTAGTATAGATATAAATGATCTTAATTTTAACCCACCTCGGTTAGTATAAATGTGTTAGGTACTACTTCTTAGTTTAAATACTTATAGTTAATCATAACACCATTATACTTAAGTCATTGTTTTAAATATGTTTTGTGATCTTTAGCTTGGTTTGATTTTGTAGTATTCAGGCAATATCATGAAACTGAATTTATACGGCTGCATCAAACAAAACTGTAGCATTAGATAACGTTATCACTACTACCACGACATTTTCGACATTCTGTATAAATGAGAGTTCACGACCTTCCATTTAGGCGATCACTTCATATTATAGTATAGGTACATACTAGCTGTTGCCCGCGACTCCGTTCCCGTAACTTTAGGTTATCGCATCCCCTAGGCTAGGAACTAGTTGTTTTTCCGAGATGAAAATTGCCAATGTCGTTCTTCAAGGTACAATCCGTCTGTATACCAATATTTATGAAGATCGGTTCGTCGATTTAGGCGTGAAAAAGTAACAAACAAATAGACAAACAAACACATTTGCTCATTTATAAAAATAAAGGTAGGTAGTTAGACTATGTATACCTTTCACCGTAATTGCTGATAAAAAAGATAAGAGAATAAAGTCAGTTCATTACTAATATTTTAGAAAGTTGTGTTTATTAACAATTATTGTAATCGATAAAGAATATAATATACCTATTTCTAAATTGGCACTATTGGCAGTGAATTCGAATGTAAAGTTTAAGGTACCTTAACAATAAAGCCTTTATCACATGATCGTGATAACATACAATTCTAAAGAGTAAAAAATCGACTTCAACGAATTATACTAATTAAATACAGTCGAATTGAGAAGTGAAAAAAAGAATAATCGAAATCGGTTGGCGTGATATTGAGTTATGCGTCCATTTGTCGCGCACATACCTACTTAATGCAAATTTAAGACTTATATTATGGTTTTCTCATGGATGCCATTGTCATAGCTGGACCAAATTAAAATGGCACCAAAAGGGAAGCATCAGCTTTCAAATAAAAAAAGAATCATCCAAATCGGTGCACCCATTCGACAGTTCTGAGGTAACAAAGATAAAAAAAAACATACATGTCGAATTAAGAACCTCCTCCTTTTTTGAAGTCGATTGATAAAATACACACACCGGCACAATTAGCGGAACAGAAAAAAAAGGGAGTATTTACGCATTTTTGCGTGTTACTGGCCGGCTAAACAAGCTTTTTTTAAATTTGGGTTTTAATTTAAAAATGGAATACTAAGCGACTGCCCTTTTTTTCATTCTTTTGTTTTAATTTTCATTGATTCATTTTTTCCACCGCTTGTCCGTTTTTAGAAGGTTCGTGAATTCCATTTGAAAAGCTTTGAATTGCAGTTTTTGAGGCTTTTGAGTTTTTTCGCATATTGATAATTTACGAGCATCTAATTATGCCTGATTTAACGCCATCAGAAATCATTAGGGCAGATCAAATGAGGAGAAATGGTCAAACCTACAGATCGATTGCCAGAAGCCTTCGTCGATCGTTATCAACGATTTATCGTAGCATCCAACGATACAGATTGACGAATGCTCTAGTGAGAAGGAGAGGACAAGGCCGGAAAAGGTGTACTTCAAGGAGGGATGACCGTTTTCTCCAACTTCAAGTCCGACGGAACACGAGACTAACGGCGGTGCAGGCTCGAAATTTACTGGAAGAGGTACGAGCAGTAAGGATGAGTGAGCGGACAGTTCGTAGAAGATTCGAAGAAGTGGGTATAGGCTCGTATGTGCCCGCCAAAGCCCCAAAACTTGAGAGACATCATCGCACAAACCGTCTACACTTTGGTCGTGAACATCGTGATTGGGACTTCGACGACTGGGGACAGGTTCTTTTTACTGATGAATGCAGAGTTATGTTAAATCAAATTGATGGAAGGCAGCGAGTATGGAGACGCAAAGGAGAACGGTATATCCAGTCTAATTTTGAAAATACAGTTGCATATGGCGGCGGTTCAATTATGGTCTGGGGAGGAATATGTTTAGGAGCTCGTACGGAGTTAGTAGTGGTCGATGGCGGGAATCTGAATGCTGATCGGTATATCAGGGAGATTTTAGAAGAACATGTTGTGCCATTTGCCCCCTTTATTGGTAACAACTTCATTCTAATGCAGGATAATGCTCGGGCTCACAGTGCTCGCACAGTACAGACATACCTAAACCATGTTGGTATAACGGTGATGGAGTGGCCAGCACGGTCCCCCGATATGAACCCTATAGAACACGTCTGGGACTTGCTAAAGAGGAGTGTAAAGTCAAGAATGCCCCCTCCCAATAATCTCAACGAGTTGCGAAACGCATTACTTGAAGAATGGCAGAGGTTGCCCCAAGAAACCATTGATAACATCATCCGCAGCATGCCCAGACGGATGGAAACCCTCATCAGAGCACGAGGAGGAAACACTCGATATTGAACAGTCATTGAAATTGTTGTTAAACTTTGGAAAATCTTGAATTTTCTGCTGTTTCTCTATAATTAAAAATCGAAGAAAAATGCAGTTTGTTTAATTTAATTTTTATTTTTATAAAATTTTAAGTATGGTGTTACAAATGAATGTCAAAACATGTTAATTTAATTGTTGTTTCATTTTAAATAATATATTGTTTAAAAATTACATTCATTGTTCTAAATTCCCTCTTTTTTCTCCTTTTTTTTTCTGTTCCGCTAATTGTGCCGGTGTGTGTAGTTATATGTTATAAAATAAAATATTTATAAATTATATGATAAAATAGTTACTGAGGGACTTTGTAATAGAATCATAGCAATCATCACAAGAGTTAGTATGATTAATCGGCCCTAACTTAAATAATCGAACGCCGCAGGGCGCCCGCGCCGGCTTCTACACCACGGCTTTAGATAAGGTCAATTAGGTAATCAGCCAAGTGGCAGCAGTGGCACGATTAGGTCAATTGATTATAGACACTGTTCAGGCATAAAATAGGGCAATGACATAAAGTAGCGAATTGTAAAGACACGGACACAAGTTTTATGTTTAAGTATTTATATTTAAAACTAATTTAAAAAAAACACAAAGCTGACTTATGCACAAACATGTCGGGTGATATATCTGAGGCCCGTACGTACAATGGTTCTACTATTTACATTATAACAGGTGAGGTTAGATTTAAAAAATATATATTCTTACACAAGTTTTTTTTTGGAACTACCTAACACAATGTGGTGATGAGTAATGTTTTTTCCAAAATAAAGTCAGTCTATAAATATAAATATACTCGTATACAGATTGAACCGTCCGTCGCGTCGTCTTTAAACCTGAGTTGTAGAAGGCGATCGTTAGCATTATGCTATTTCTATGCTAATCCGCCCCTATTGTGTAATAGCTTTGCACTTACTTATTGAATAACAATAGCCCAACGACATAAAACATTACTTCGTTAACACGGCATAACAATAAATTTAATTGCGTTGCTCATAATAAAAGTCTTCAAATTATTTGAATACTGCTATAATTTGATCATGTTACTAACAAAATGGGACTTGGTAGCCTAATATTTAAAATAAAAGAAAAATAAATCTCTACATGAGAAGAGATTGACCCTGAGTTACCTATCATTATTCCATGTAGGTACTTACAAGACTTTTGTTTTGAGCAATTTCATATAATACTATTATTGTTACTTTAAAAATGTTTTATTACAGTGATGATTATAGTGTTGATTCCAGCAGTTTTATAAGGTATTACAATAATATATGGTTTCTGAATATATCAGTGGTTGCTCAGCACTACGACACTGACGTTAACAAAGAGTACGTCATCTTGGGCAATAGCATCGTATTGAAATGTCAGGTCCCGTCCTTCGTCGCTGATTTCATTGAGGTCCTCTCTTGGCACATGGACGACGAAGACTTCTTCCCTGGCGAGAACTACGGTTAATTCTCTGCCAGTTTTCATCAATTCTATACCTTACTTCCTATCCTTATTATGACACATTAAAGTATTACAAATAAAATACCTCCACAGTGGTGCAGCAACAATATGAATCAGAAGTTAATAATGAATATGTAATTCGCGGAAACTCCGCAATTTTAAAGTGCTCTATCCCATCATTTGTGGCGGACTTCGTCTATGTTGTATCCTGGGAAGACGAAGCAGGCAATTCATTTTCTATCGAAGGATTGAAAGATGGAAATGGTACCTACCCTAGCATAAAACAGACAACGTTAGGAATAAGTATCTACTATTTCTCCTATTCCAAAACACCTTTCTGGAAATATCCATTCCTTAAATAGGTATCATTGAAATTACAGTTGTAACTCAATACTTCGAGGCTGAAGTGGTCTCAGAATACGTAATCCGTGGAAATACAGCTGTGCTTAAATGTAATATCCCTTCATTCGTCGCCGATTTCGTCAAAGTGGAAGCTTGGGTGGATTCAAACAGCAACGAATACTTACACACCGATGATATCGGTATTCACATTTATAAGTTGTTACAAATCCCTTGATCCCTCATTGTTCCATTCCTTTATTCATCCATGAATTTGATGATTTACAAATATTGTTTTTCAGTTGTAAATCAATTTTATGAAGCCGAAATCCTCACTGAATATGTTATTCGTGGGAATGCTGCTGTCTTAAAATGTTCTATTCCTTCCTTCGTTGCCGATTTTGTAAAAGTGGAAGCGTGGATTGACGAAGAGGGCAAAGAAATTACCCATACTGAGGACCTCGGTAACAATGGCGGCGCTAAACAATGAAACTTCCACTTCCCGCTCCAAACGTCTATTCCTACACCTCGACCTGTGAGCTACCATCTAAGTGCCTGATTGTTATTCTTCAGTCGTGTCGCAGTATTACGTGACCGAAGCCGAAAATGAGTACGTGATTAGAGGGAATGCTGCTATTGTTCGCTGCAAGATTCCATCTTTTGTTAGCGACTTTGTGCACGTGGAATCATGGATTATGGACGCTACTCAAATACTTACAATTAACAATACAAATGCTACTATTTTATAATGTTCCAAATCATGAAATTATCCTTCCCAAACGACCTTAATAAGTTTCATCCATACCTTTTATTCCGCCTTAATGATTTCAAAAACAATTGTTTAGTTGTATCACAACCATACGAAGCAGAGGCCGATAACGAATATGTAATTAGGGGAAATGCAGCTATTATGAAATGCGAAGTGCCGAGCTTTGTCTCAGATTTTGTATCCGTTGAAATGTGGATGGATAGTAAAGGAGGAACATACCATCCTGGAAACAACGAGGGTAACTCCTCAAAAAATTATAGTTATCCTCTTTCCTTATAATATCCTGTTTATTTGTCGCAGCGGTTTTGCAAGTATTCGAGGCCAGAGTCAACGACGAATTTGTTTTGCGAGGCAACACGGCCATTCTAAAATGCATTGTATCATCTTTTGTCGCGGACTTCGTTTATGTTGTAGCTTGGATTATGGATAATAATGATACTGTAACAGCAAATAGAAACCAAAATTTGGACCCGGGTACAAATTAACCCATTGTAGAGTAATTAATTACCTCCCATATCCCATCTGCAACTGCATATTTTTCCTTTGTACTTTAAGACCTTAGAGCATTTCAGATAGGTCAATTTGAGACATATCCACTTAATTTCAGTGGTTCATCAAAGTTATGAACCTCGTGTAACCGATGAAGATGTCCTGCGTGGAAATGCTGTTATCGTGAAATGTACGATTCCGTCCTTTGTAGCTGATTACGTGCAGGTCATAGAGTGGTTGATGGGCGAAGAGTCCCTCTCTGCACTTTCATTGAACAGCTCCGAGGACAATTACGGTAATCGAGAGCGCCCGCGCGACCCCAATTGTTCCTATCCGCTCTCCACTGAATCCCCGAGGTTAACTCTGACGTATACAATTGTCTAATTCAACAAGAATATTTCAGCGGTTAACCAGTTCTACGAGTCCCAGGTTTATGACATGTATGTGATCCGAGGGAATGCCGCAGTATTTAAATGCCATATACCTTCATTTGTTTCCGACCATGTGCAAATAATTTCTTGGCATGATACGGAAGGTGGAGAATATCAGTCTAATGAAAATTACGGTATTATTGTATTTGATATCAAAAAATCCTGTATCTCCTATCCTGGAACATTCAATTCGAAAGGGCATTTACGTATTCTACGTCAAACATTTTAAATTATTTATTCAACAATAGGCATTTTAATATTCCAGTTGTGTCACAGGTCTACTCAGTACAGTTGGTAGATGAGAATGTACTACGTGGGAATGCCGCCATAGTTAAATGTCTCATCCCGAGCTTCGTGACGGAATATGTGTCGGTTGCTACCTGGATAATTTCCGAAAGAGACGATGAGACGGAAATTAGAATAAATGACACTGCCGACACTCAGGGTACTCTAAATACACGCGTAAATGCACACTAGGCATAGGAAAAAACATCTTTCGCCACTTCCTCCTTTTCATTATTTTTATATTTACAGTCGTTACACAGGCTTACACAGTTAATCTTATGGAAGAAAGTGTTTTACGTGGAAATGCTGCTATCTTGAAATGCCATATTTCAACCTTTGTTACCGAATATGTCAGCGTATCCTCTTGGATTATTTCTGAAGGAGAAAGGGATGAGCTGGAAATCAAAGCCGAAGAAAACGACTTGGGTATTTTATAGATGGGTTCTATAATATGATATGATCTTGTCCGTTTTCCTTGTCCTCGATGATATCAATCTGTGCTCCGTATCTATAGTTGAGACTTCCAGCGTCATTTTATTTTTACAGTCGTATCTCAAGCTTACACTGTAAACTTGATGGAAGAAAATGTCCTACGCGGAAACTCAGCAATACTGAAGTGCCATATTCCAAGTTTTGTCACGGAATATGTGACCGTTGCTTCTTGGATTATTTCCGAAGGAGACGTTGATAAATTAGAGTTTCAAGTTGATGATGCTGCAAATTTAGGTATTTCCAGTAAACTAAGTAGCCAAGTTCCTTCCATATTTTTCCTTACACTCCGTAACATTACGAATTCTTCACGACGACATCAATCTAATTGCTCTTACTCTTAACTTTATCGATGAGTATTTTGTTGCAGTGGTATCCCAAACGTACACTGTAAATCTCTGGGAAGAAAACGTCTTGCGAGGAAATGCTGTTATACTTAAATGTCACATTCCAAGTTTCGTCACCGAGTATGTCACGGTCACTTCCTGGATCATCTCTGAAGGGGATAACGATGAGACAGAAATAAATTTAGATTCTGATTCTAATTTAGGTAACACTGCAGACCCACTCTCAAAAATTCAATCTCCAGATCCTTCCTGTTTCCTGCAATAAATCCAGTTGAACCTGATGTATAGGCACTCGCATATTGAAAAATAGTTAACTTCAAACTAGGAGTGTGCATAGTTTCAAAAAATGAAAAGTTGGAGATCCGAGTAGGTACCTATAAGCTATTTTAATATTCGTAGGTACTTACAAAAAGAGATATAGTCGACTTTTAGTTAGTTTTTAAGGATTTTTCTATTATTCTATTTTCAGTCGTCTCCCAAGCTTACGATGTGAAATTCTGGGAAGAATACGTTTTGCGTGGAAACGCTGCCATCTTGAAATGTCAGGTTCCAAACTTTGTTTCTGAATACGTCTCAGTGGCTTCTTGGATAATTTCTGAAGATGAGAAAGAACAGGAGATCAGAATAAATAGCACTTCAGATTTGGGTATTTTAGTAACATATTGTTTGAATACTACTTTCGTCCCGTACCCCTTACAATCCTGTTTAATCCGTATCGTGCTACAGTCCATTATAGGAATAGATGTTGGTTACAAGTAAAATATCACATTTAACCTTTCTCATATAAAGGTGTATTGTTCCAGTTGTGTCGCAATCGTATGCTGTGAATCTGATGGAGGAATACGTCCTTAGAGGCAATGCGGCTATTTTGAAATGTCATATACCAAGCTTTGTATCTGAATACGTTACGGTTGTGTCCTGGATTATTAGTGAGGGCGAAGAAGAGGTCGAAATCCAACTAGAGTCTTCACACAATTTGGATGGTACGACAATTTTATAATGTACGCGTCTTCACCATTAAAATAATTCCACAACGGATACTCTCATTTTCCTAATGGAAATGTATGTAAAATATAGGTCTTATCTTCGCGTAGGTTCATTTTCCTAAGATGGGTTTCCTGTGACTCCATGGGCTTTACGGCCTACCTTTCCTTTCTTTCCTCCTTCCTTAGTCTAAAAGCATGCAATTCAATTTATAAGTAAAACGCAAACTTACGTTGCGCTGCCATCGCTTTTTTTCTGTTACCGATAAGCTCGTTGGAAAGATATTCAATAAAAAATACTTATGTACACAAATAAATTAACTAGCTGAACTGATTTATACTTATAAGTAATATATTATGTTCTTGTTTGTGGATTAAATAATGTACGAGTCTTTAAATAAAAAAAAATAAAAATCTCATGCCTTTCATCCCCCAAGGGGTAGGCAGAGGTATTCCATTACTGTCTTTAAACGAGCTTTAAATCAATTATTGCTGGCTTCGATATGGTTTTCAACGTTTGATAAATGTTTATAGCATTATTTTTATTTTCGCAGAGGGCAAATACTTAGTACTTCCATCTGGAGAGTTACATATCCGAGATGTAGGGCCTGAAGATGGTTATAAATCATACCAATGTAGAACCAAGCACAGGCTTACTGGAGAAACTCGCCTGTCAGCTACTAAAGGTCGCCTGGTCATCACAGGTGAGTCGATTTTTTATTTAAAAAACAAAAGTAGTGAGATGAATTTATCAAAGAATAATAATATTCGTGATGTTAAAACATGATGAGGACTAACGAAATTAAATAAATTAAGGAAGTACAGTACTTGACATCTATATTAACAAAGAAAAAGAAGGAACTCAGTTAGATTATTCAACGGCTTTGAAGTTTAAAACGATGAGAAAAGTAAATTCATCTGACTCTTAAACTTATAGTGGAAATTTAAATGCATTTATTTTAATCCCCTTATATGAACGACAACCAAATTACTAATTACACCAAATTTCGAGTCTTTCGATCAGCCATAGAAATGAAAACAAAATTGAAAAGTTAAATGTACCTACGTGAACATTTTACGCTACATGTACGTGTACGCAATACTTTTAGTGCACACATATTAAAATATTTAGTGCACACAGCAAAGGATGAATAAATGAGAATTTCCACTATAACAAGATAATTATCAATTTATATTTAATATTATCAAAATACTGGGCATAATATTTTCAATACATCTAATCTAGGTAGACTTATTGCTCACCATATTTTTTGTCCATATTTGATCAACTTTATGAGCAAACGAATTTATTATGCCTATGTTTTTGTTTATCAATGATTATAATCTAAATTCTAAAAAAATGGTTTAAAGTCTCTAATTACTTCAATCAAACTTTCGTAACTATAAATTTTATTACTTTTAGATTATAAATGTTGTAAAAGTTTAGAGACACAAATAATCTGATATCTATAAACATTCTACATAAAGTGTAACTTGCCTGAATGTTGGGATAGGGTACCCTGCAGAGCCTTGACTCGCGTGATATTGTTACTACCCCAATTACCGACCACATAGAGAAGAGTAGGGTTGTATCAGGACTTTTCTATCTACCATCTTCGTTGGCCATCTTCGTGAATCCGCCTTCTCCCAACATGCGCAGAGCCAGTGGGCCGAGTTCCCCCCAAGTTCCCTAGCGCGCAGACCACCAGCGGCTTCCAGTTCAGCGTGGACACCGCCCTCGCTGTTCTATGCTCCGCACAGGCATATCCCGCGCCCATGTACCGGTAAGATGCTTCTCCAAATTAATGTCGCCCTTTTTCGTCCTCCCCAGAGCCCATAGGGCGCGTGCCACCTAAGTTGTCCACAACTCAAATCGGCATGATGTTTCTTACCACAAAGGACACACCATTTGCGTTACAATGCCCGGCGCAGGCGTTCCCTGTCCCCATTTTCAGGTAAAGTAACACCTGTTGTGTTGCCTTTGCTACAATTTGTTAACCTTTCTAGAGCCCGTTGGCCGTGTTCCTCCAAAGTTCGCGACAGTATTGACAGGAACTATGTTTGAAGTTAAGAAAAATGAATCGTACGCATTGCAGTGCCCTGCTCAGGCTTTCCCAACCCCACTGTTCAGGTAAATTTATTGGAAGCTTCTTATTTTCCTATCTCTGTAGAGCCTGTGGGCCGTGTACCGCCCAAATTTGCGTCTGTCGTGATGGGGACATTGATTGGTGTCGTGGCGCAAGGAGGTGATTCCCTTGCCTTACAGTGCCCTGCACAGGCATTCCCGGTCCCACTCTTCAGGTATTTCATTTATTTAGCTTTTCATTTTGTTCAGGTTAAAAAGGATAATATCAGTTTTTTTTTGTCTTGACCATCTATTGAGTGAGGAATAATTAAAGAGAGTATTGCACATTTTATAAAAGATTTTAAGATGTAAAGGTTGTCGGTCTTGTGCCCTGATCAGCTTCTAAACCCCAATGTTTAGGTAAGATACGATTAAAAGAGAAAATCTATGTTCATCGATATTTGTTGTTTTCATAGAGCCACTGGGAAGAGTCTCTCCAAAATTTCCTACAGGAGACATTAGTAGAACATTTGTAGCCAACAAGGATGAGAGCGTCCCTTTACTTTGTCCGGCGCAAGGGTTCCCTGCACCACTATTTAGGTAATTCATTTAAAAAGTATTTTTTTCGTAAACAGAACCATTGGGAAAAGTTTCACCGAAGTTTCCGTCTATGGAAACTGGACGCAGCTTCACTTTTTCTTCAAACTCTTGCGTGACGTTACTATGTCCGGCACAAGCTTATCCAACCCCATTGTTCAGGTATTTTATTTATGCTATTGTTGTTTCTTTAGAGCCTGTGGGGAGAGTTTCGCCAAAATTTCCTTCGATGGATAGCTCAAGAAGTTTTAGTGCTATTCTAAATGCCAGTCTGACAATATTATGCCCGGCGCAAGCCTTCCCGGTCCCATTATTCAGGTAAAGCCATTAAGTATACATAAATAATAAAGAAACTTATGTTACCAACTAGAACCGGTCGGTCGTGTTCCACCAAAATTCACTACTGGCGATAAAAGTCGTGCATTTGACGCAGAAGGATGCGATAACATCACGCTTCTGTGTCCCGCGCAAGCTTTTCCTGCCCCAGCTTTCAGGTACTGACATAAGTTTTGTAACTTACTCAAATATTTTTCCTTAGAGCCCGTGGGTAGTGCTGCTCCCAAAGTAGCGATGAAAATGATTGATATTACTGAAATATCATTGAACAATACCGTCACTTTGCTTTGTCCGGCACAAGCTTTCCCTGTTCCAATATTCAGGTAGGTAATATTAACAGCAAATTTGTAAACGAGTAACAGGAAAATGTGTTTATGTTTAGAGCCCGTAGGAAGAGTTCCTCCGAAGTTTCCAACTCTGGATAATGTTAGAGGCTTCAGTGCATTTGTTAATGCTAGCGTAACGCTGTTGTGTCCCGCTCAAGCGTTCCCTGTTCCTCTATCAAGGTAACAATAACGAATATTTTCATTTTCTTTTAGAACCGATTAATAGTGCCCCTCCAAAAGTTCCAACAAAAACAATAGAGTTTGTGGAATTCGCGACAAACTCCAGCGTTACGTTGCTTTGTTTGGCGCAAGCGTTTCCAGTTCCACTATTTAGGTGAGTGTCAATGTCTGAAATATAAACGGCGTGTTTGTTTTAGAACCTGTCGGTCTGAAAGTTCCAATATTGTCTACGGATTTCAAAATGGCGTGGTATGTTAAAGATGTTGACCAGGCCTTCACGTTACTTTGCCCGGGCGCAGGGATACCCATCCCCTTTATTCAGGTACTCTAAAATGTACTCTTCTCTGTTTAGAACCGGTTGGCTCCAAAAAACCTTCATTTTCAAGCGGATCCAAATTAGCATGGTTTGAGATTCAGGAAGAACAGGATTTTGCTCTCACATGTCTAGCTCAAGCGTTTCCTGTGCCATTATTTAGGTGAGATTTCAAAATCATACATCTCCGGTTTCAGAGCCCGGTTCCAATTCACCTACATTTTTACTGATGACAAGCTAGCGTGGTTCATAAGACAAAGTTTAGCCTTACTTTTTCGAGCCCAGGGATATCTTATTCCAATATACAGGTATTCGCATTTGCTCCATTCTTAACAAGAAATATTTACTTTTAGAACCCATCGGATCGAAAGCACCATCTTTTTCTACGGATAATAAATTTTCGTGGTATGTGCGAAAAGTTGGGCAGGATTTAGACATTTTGTGTCCAGCTCAAGGCTTTCCGGTTCCGCTATTCAGGTGAATAAATAAACATACCGCTTTATTTTCAATTATAGAACCTGTTGGCTCAAAGTCTCCTACATTCTCAAATGATGTCCAGTTCTCTGGAATAACCCGTAACTCTGATCAAGATTTCGCTCTTTTATGTCAAGCTCAAGCATTTCCTGTTCCAATATTCAGGTAAGATTATTTTTTTGATATAATTTTTATTAAGTTTGTGACGATCGCAGAACCAATCGGATTCAAGGCCCCTACATTTTCGATGGAATTTAAAAGCACTACGCTTACGAAAGCAGCTAACCAAGCGATAGTCCTCTTATGTCAAGCTCAAGCTCATCCATCCCCGTTGTTCAAGTGAGTGTCTTCAAAAGCTCGTTATAAACTATTTTTTTTGGTTTAGAGCCCGTAACTGCAAGAGCGCCTTCATTCCCAACTTCTGCATCTTCTTATCAATATGATATTGAAGCATACTCTGGCGGCTCTATGCTTTGTCAGGCACAAGGGTACCCTCAACCTATATTCAGGTATGTCGGTTAGCTTAAGTATATTAAACTTTTTTTAGAACCTGTGGGAGCCAAGGTACCATCTTTTTCTACTGACTCTAAAGGCAGTATATTTATAAGACAAATCGGGCAAAGTTTTGCGCTACTATGTCAGGCACAAGCGTCCCCATTGCCTATATTTAGGTAAGTTTATCTAATAACTTAGTATTTTCTTGTACAGAGCCTGTGGGTTCAAAGCCTCCGACATTCTCTACCGACTTCACCTTGTCAGCAGTAACAAGACATAGAGGTCAAAGTTTTGCGATGATGTGCCAAGCTCAGGCTTTTCCTATACCAATTTTCAGGCAAGTTTTTTTTAGATATTTCAAGTTTTTTTAGTATGGAGATCTCTTCTTCAAAATAGTTGGGAATTTATACTTTTACAATAATATCGATTGTGGTTATTATTTTGTGCAGAGCCAGTTGGATCAAAAGCCCCCTCCTTTTCAACTGAATCAGCTCTTTCATCCATTAAGAGGCATGAAATTCAAAGCTTTGCTCTTCTATGTCAAGCTCAAGCTTTTCCTGTGCCCCTTTTCAGGCAAGTTTTTAAACATATATTTATAAATTGGTCGCCTGTCATATTTTTAGAGCCAGTTGGTGCCAAATCACCGACATTCTCTTCCGAGTCAATGGGCAGCATATTTAGAAAACGAATGGGACAAAGTTTTGCTCTTCTCTGTCAGGCTCAAAGTTTCCCAGCTCCGATTTTCAGGCAAGTTTATTTTTATCAATTACGAGTAGTTATAATAGGACTTTGATTTTTTAATCACAGAACCAGTGGGATCGAAGGCCCCTACATTTTCTACGGATGCTAGTAGCATGTCTTTTACGCGCACAATTGGTCAAAGCTTTGGATTGTTGTGTCAAGCTCAGGCTTACCCAGCACCCATTTTCAGGCAAGTTGTTATATATTACAATTTCGCACATAGTCCCATAATTCAGGAAAGTGAATATCTCTGACAAGTTTAAAATACCCTTCAGAATCGATCACGAGTACCGCACCAAGTATCACTAGTACACAGAAAGCAGCTCTGTGGTATGCTCAACAGACATCTTTAGCACTCTTATGCCCGGCTCAAGGATATCCTGTTCCAATATCAAGGTGGGTTGACGAAGTCTTAACTTGCAGAACCAACAAACGAAATTGCTCCCCGCAGTGACAAGAACAGAAAGTTCGAAGGTGGAGAAATATTTTTAGCTTCTCTAGCCGAAAAGGTATATCTCACGTGTGCTGTAGCTGGCTTTCCGGCACCGATCTTTAGGTAAGTTGACAGGACAAAACTAGACAGTCTATTATTACATAAAGGTTGTTACGAAACACCAAACATAGCGTTTGTTTTTCACGTTACTTACTTTTTATTTTTACTTTCTCTGTAAATCAGTTTAGTAACTTATCTGGTTAAGAATCGTCTCTGTTATTACAGAACCTACCAATAAGATTGCGCCTAGAAAAGATTCTACTAAGCTCTTCGAAGGTTGGGAAGTTCTCTTCGTTTCTCAAAATGATGTGGCGTACTTGACATGTCAAGTAGCAGCTTTTCCCGCGCCCATATTTAGGTGAGTCAGGCATAGCGACGGCCAGTATATATATATTGCAGAACCGTCGGGTAGGACCTCACCAAAGGTGACCGGGCGACGAGCTCAGTCGTCAAGTTGGTCGAGGCAATGAGAGTCTCGCTCTTCTTTGCGACGCACAGGCTAACCTGCTCCCTTGATGAGACGACCTTATTAGTTTAAAGCCGGCCGCCCGGCATCTCACGCATTCATCCATCACGTAGTCATCATACCATCCCAATGTACTGATGTGCGTTGTTATTGCAGTATGTCGCGGCGGAGGCCCCGCCCGCGAGTATCATGAAGGCGTGATGAATCGCGGCCGGCCGCGCGTCTCTAATATGGTCCTCAGCCAAAGTAACGATTGAGCGGCGCAAACACCTCCTGGTAAGTGACAGGGTGTTCTTGCTTCCATTAAACGCTTTAATCTTTACTTTGTGCTTCTCGTGACTCAAGGCTGCTCTTTATGTTTGGATCTAATATCTACCTGTTTACTCTGTTCAAGAGGCTACATAAGGGCAGTCCTGGTTGATGGGCTAGCTTTAGTTTTGTCCGTATTGCTAGCTTTAGAGACTGTTTTCACATATTATATAAGTGCGGTTTCCAGAAACAATGCTATGTCAAGGTTTGGCGGTAGTCTGTCTCAATGTCCTTTAAATTTTCGTGATAGTAAGTCTTTACCCTTTAAGTTCTTCAGAATAAAAATATAGTTAAAATGTATTTCTTCTTTAAGAACCAACTAATAGCATTCCTCCAAAGCTGTCTAGTGGTCGTAAACAAGAGTCTGAGTTGGGTTTCGGACAAAAGGGGGCAATACTTTGTTTGAGCCAAGGTTTCCCAGTTTTACTTTTCAGGTAGGTGGCTCTTAAATCCTAAATTTCCTCAGTATGGTTCAAAAGGTAACAGCTTAACTTACTGCCAATGAACCAAATAAACTTTTTGAATATTCAGCATAATTTACAAATAAATAACGTTCACTGGGTTCAGTTGCCATTCGTGTTTTCTAAACATATTCTCTCTTGTTGCAGATGGTACAAGTTCATTGATGGCACAACTAGGAAGCAACCCGTTACACTTAATGACAGAGTGAAGCAGGTCTCTGGAACCCTAATTATTAAAGAGGCAAAAGTTGATGACTCTGGAAAATATTTGTGCGTTGTAAATAATTCCGTTGGTGGTAAGTAATTTGCTATTATAGGGCAGTTTGTTGATCCAGAAAATGAAAATAAACGTAACCATTAATTTTTAGGCGAATCGGTAGAAACTGTTTTAACAGTGACCGCGCCTCTGAAATCTACTGTTGAACCAGCAACTCAAACTGTTGACTTCGGAAGGCCAGCTGTATTTACCTGCAGATATGAAGGAAACCCGGTAAAGACCATTACTTGGCTAAAAGACGGCAAAGACATGAATCATCATGACCCCATGTTGAGGTAAATATTAAAAGTGAAAAAATAATTTAGGTTAGAATCTTTCCTACAAGATTTATTTATAGTACGTTTGTTTTAATGCAATTTCAGGATCGACTCTGTCAAGAAAGAAGACAAGGGAATGTACCAATGTTTTATTCGAAATGACCAAGAAAGTGCCGGAGCTAGCGGTGAATTAAAACTTGGAGGACGATGTAAGTACCCACCAGAAATTAAATACTGAAAAATAAAACGCCTTTCATCTCCGTGGTGGTGGGCAGAGTTATTCCAATTCTCGAAACCCAATAATTGTTTGGACCCCTAAACGTGATAGGTGGTACTGTTACAAATGCCTCTGAATTAATTCTGGAACCTGCGGGTTTACCTACAATGTTGTCCTTGTCGAGCTAGAGCTAGTGATAAATAGGTATTATTTTTTTGAAAAACTCATTGGTACCCGATTCGAACCCGAGCCTCATGAATGAGAAGCTGGCTTTTTAACCGCAGGGCTCTGTCACTGCTCTTAATATAGAATCTTCAAAAATTTTGTGCAATTTAACAAAATGGGCATTTTATTATAGTTAATAATAATATTATCTAAACGTGTAAATTTCAGTTGAACCACCATTGATTCGACACAGCTTCGGTGAACAGACTCTCCGATCCGGCCCTTCTCTCAGGCTTAAGTGTGTTGCTTCTGGCAATCCTACTCCCGACATCGTATGGCTCCTCGACGGCGACAAATTGTCCAGCGGCGAACGGCTTCAAATCGGACAATTCGTCACCGCAGACGGAAACGTCGAATCGCAGTTCAACATCTCTTCAGTACATACTAATGATGGAGGATTGTACTCGTGCATTGCGTCTAGTAAGGTAATTTCATTTAATATGACTTTATAGTACAGTTTCAGTAGCTATACTATTAGATTTGGCTTCTGAGGAGCCGGTTTGGTAACAGTTCTGCGAGATACTAGCTTATGTATTGATATCGTGCGCCCGCGAGAACCCGCTGCTTGATCGTCCTTGCTCGACGGGTCAAATTTTTTATAATTATTTTGAATCCAGGTCGGCAGCGCATCTCACTCAGCCCGTGTCAACGTCTACGGCCTGCCTTACGTGCGCCCCATGAAAAAACGACCAGTGGTCGCTGGAGACACCTTGATCGCACACTGCCCTGTCGCTGGATACCCTATCGACTCTATTGTATGGGAACGAGATGGAAGGTGAGTAAATTTTTCTATTATTCAACATCACCGGCAACAGCCCACCGATGGGCAAATACATGATCTCGCCTATGAGGAAAGCCATAATCTCTAACGCTAGCCCACCGGGGTCGGGAAAGTGTTAGGCCACTTGTCAGAATTTTTCAATCCACCCATGGGTATCTGACATAGTTCTAGTGTCTGACTTCGACAGTGCGTGAACACATCTAAAAGCAACGGTTCACCGAGTCTTCTGAAAAAAGCAGGCGTTAGTGATATAATGCCAATAGGCGAACAACCATTCACTAACTGACCGAGCCCAACATTGCTTAACCAGAGCACACTACGCTACGCTACGACCAATCTGCAAAAATCCAATAGATTGTTGATGTTTACCTTTTGTTTCCTATTTTTATTCAGAGTACTGCCAATCAACCGCAAGCAAAAAGTCTTCCCTAACGGCACCCTGGTAATCGAGAATGTCGAGCGTTTGAGTGACCAGGCGACATACACCTGTGTAGCCAAGAACTCTCAAGGCTACAGTGCACGTGGCACTCTTGAATTGCAAGTCATGGGTAAGTGCAGAAGATTAGTATATACGGACACTGTTATGTGATCGGTTATCATTGAGAATAGGTTATTTTAGATTACATTTTGATCCCGTACTTATGTCTTAAGTAAACGCATTATATGAAAATGTGAATACAAAAGTATCTATACCTACTCATATATCTTATGTCTGAAAAACTTTACTCAAAGTTAACCGATGAAAGAATAGTAACGTTAATGCAATTTATTCAAATAGGTTACATTATATCTTAATATCTCGTTCAGTAATATTAAAAAGACCCGGAGAAAATGCATTTAATTATATCTATTGAAACTAATGTATTGCATTAGCAGTTACAAACTTTAATGTATGTTAGCTTAATTTTAAAGAAGAGTCACTATTATATTATGAACTTTGATTGATTAATTTATAATAATATATTACAAACATATGAGAAGGAAGTATTAAAAAAATATATTTTTCAATTTATTTCCAAATTACTGAACTTATATAGCAGGGTTTAATAACCCAACTAATATTATAAATGCAAAAGTGGGTTTGTTGGTTTGTCCTCTTTCAGCAAGGAATCGATGTAATTTTTCCATATAGTTAGAATAATAGAGGGTGAAACATAGGCAACTTTTTATTCAGTAACGCGAGCGAAGTTGCAGAAAAAGTTTGTACTTAGATAATAAATAAACTTAAAAGTCATATGTATTTTAGGTAAAGCTGCTGTACTGATCTTTATGTTTAACTTTATGTTTGTAACAACATCAAAATACTAGTTTAAGTGACTCTTCTTCAAATAACATCATAGTATTGTAGAATCTATAACTTTATTAGGATTGTACTCGTAGTTTATCAGGATAAAATATAACATATTGTTGACTACTATAAAAACAGAAATTATTAAAAAAACACGCAATCTATGATGTTATTCTAATAATTTGTGTAAATAAAATTTTTCTTACAGGTTTTGTTATTATAAAATATCGTCGAAATGTACTTTTACGTATGTAAAATAGGTAGTCCTAGACGATATAATCGGTGATGTTTATGCCCGCCAAAGCTACATCGTATGCCACACACGCCCCTGTACCTTTACCTAGCACCTAGTATAGCTAACGTGGATACGAGTTCCATGCAGTGCCACCTCAAATATTGCCGTTTGAGTTCGGCGACGAACCCGCGAATGCCGGGGACATGGCCTCCATATCCTGCGCTGTGAGCAAGGGGGACCTACCCTTGAACATTACCTGGACTCTCAACGGTCAAGTCATATCCAGAGGCAACGACATGGGAATTGTAATAACAAGCATCAATAAAAAGACGAGAATTTTAAACATTGATTCTGTAAGTGGTAAACACAGGGGCATTTACCACTGTGTGGCATCAAACCCGGCTGGCTCCACTAATCACAGCGCTGTCCTCAACGTCAACGGTACAGAAACCAATTAAGAACCTGCTTTCGTTTTTCGGTTTCAATTACGTATTTCCAAATCCTAGTAGACATCCCATTACTTAAAAATAACCAAGTTTGCTTTAGTCCCCCCGCAAATATCACCGTTTGAATTCGGAGAAGAAGTTTTGAACGAAGGAGAAACAGCATCAGTATCGTGCGTCATGAGCAAGGGAGATCTTCCCGTCTTATTTAAGTGGCGCTTTAATGGAGAGGTCATCAGGCCGCGGAATGCCCTTGGAATAGTGCTCACAACTATCAGCAAGAAAACTTCTATCCTTAACATTGAAGCTGTAAGCTCAGTTCACCGGGGCTCATATACATGCGAAATTAAAAACGATGCTGGCGAAACCAACCACACCACAGCACTTAGCGTAAACGGTTTGCTTGATTCCTTATACTAAGTATTTCACTTTATTTTAATAGTAACGCTTTTTGTATCAACACAGTTCCTCCTCAAATCTCACCCTTCGAGTTCGGCGACGAGCCTGCTAATGCTGGCGATCCCGCTTCTGTTCAGTGCGTTATGAATAAGGGCGATTTGCCGGCTAACTTCTCATGGAGCTTAAATGGAAGAACAATATCTCAAGGGAACAAAATGGGAATTGCCATTGGGAGTATGAGTCGAAAAATGACCATACTTAGTATTGATTCTGTAAATGGAACTCATAGAGGGATTTACGTTTGTCACGTCGAAAACTTAGCTGGACACGCCAACCACAGTGCTACGTTGGATGTTAATGGTTGTTTTTTCCAAATTCTTATATAGTTTGACAGTCTAATAATCTTCAGTTTACTTATATTTATATTTGCATACATCTTGAATGTGATGTCCTGTAACAGTTTTACCTCAAATCCATCCTTTCACCTTCGGGGAGGAGCCAGCCAACGCAGGCGATACAGTGGGAGTTCAATGTATGGTGACAAAAGGAGACGTGCCGGTTAATATCACATGGCATTTAAATGGAAAACCAGTGCGTGAAATTAAAGGCATTACAGTCACTAAGATTGGTCATAAATCAAGCAGTCTGTCTATAGACTCTGTAGCTTCGATACATACAGGTGTATATACCTGCTCTGCTACCAATCAAGCGGGTTACGCGAATTATTCGTCTGAACTGGCAGTTAACGGTAACTCAACATCTACACAGCTTAAGTGTTCGCTTTTATTATATATTTGTTTCACGGCTATATTTGAACTCCATTCTAATAGGTACCTATTACGTATTGTCCAATTTGTTTTATTTAACAACCTTCCTTCACGGATTTTCTTTCGGAACTACAAAAAATACTACCAATGGTAGAAGTTCTGTTAATGGAATCGAAACATTGTTTCTTCTTTCCTTACTTCACATATTTGTGGTGGGACACTTTAGTAATAATCGTATTCTAATAGTTGCACCACAGGTAACACCATTCGACTTCGGGGAAGAAATCCTAAACGCAGGCGACACAGTATCATTGACATGCACAGTGGGTAAAGGCGATTTGCCATTAAAAATCCATTGGCAACTGAATGATCAAAATCTAAATTCGGGAAATGGAATCGTGATTAACAGAAATGGGAAGAGAATATCGATTTTAAGTATAGAGAATGTCCAACACGATCACATTGGAAATTACACTTGCATTGCGGAAAACGACGCTGGCACAACTAGCCACAGCGCAGTACTCAACGTGAATGGTACCTAAGCAGTCACCAATGTACTTCACAAAATCAGCTTGCTTTTGTTCGCACGATTTTTAATATTTTATGTTTGTCTATTTTAAATTTCCTATTAGGATTCCTAACGTTCGCATTTAGAAATCATAAACAGATTCAAGAATTAGGAAATTACCAGACGTTTTAGTAGTTTCCAGAAAGCATTTTGTAACACGCGTGTGTATTACGGAATTCTGGGGGGTCTATCTTCGTATATTGTCAAAGCTTACGTTGTGTCCAGACCTTAACATCTTTATCAATCCCTAGTCTCACCGCAAATCATGCCCTTCGACTTCGGAACGGATCCGGTAAACGACCAAGAAATGATTGTGGTCATGTGCACCGTTACCAAAGGCGACATGCCCCTGAGTATTCAGTGGTACTTCAACGGAAAAGTCGTTAAAACTGAGACAAATGGAGTCATGCTCACTAATACTAAACGCACCAGTCAACTCACCATTGAATCTGTGACCCATCATAACCAAGGAAATTATACTTGTGTTGTCAAAAATCAGGCTGGTACAACCAATCATTCGGCTGGACTCTATGTTAATGGTATTTTTAACTATTTCCTGTATTAATAGTGTAGTTTTATATCTATATCTTATAATTTAGTATGCGTTTCTTTGCTGACTCCTCTCTCTTCCTGCAGTCCCTCCACAGCTAATACCATTTGACTTTGGCGAGGAAACAGTAAATGCTCAAGAAATGGTCTTGGTTACGTGTACGGTTAGCAAAGGCGATCTCCCTTTACAAATTGAATGGTATTTCAATGGAAACAAAGTAAAATCAGGAGACATTGGAGTAAGCCTTGTCAACACGAAACGTACTAGTCAACTTAGTATTGAATCTGTTAGTCATCAGAACCAAGGCAACTACACTTGTGTGGTGAAAAACGAAGCAGGCTCATTGAACCACACTGCACAACTGTTTGTAAATGGTACCTATGAATGTATTCTACTTGAAAAGCATAGTAGAATTATAGCCTTAGTTATTTTAAACCTCCTCCTTTATTTTTCCTCTCCTCTTCTGTAACTTTGGCGGTCATAAAATAAAAGCTCGGGATTAATATTTCGTGTTCACAACTTACTAATAAACTGTAGGTATTTTTCAGTGACACCAGTAATAGCTCCTTTTGAATTCGACGAATCAGTATTTTTTGGCGAAGGAGTTCAAGTAATGTGCCACGTTCCAAAAGGGGACAAACCTTTGAGTTTCAAATGGAGTTTTAGTGGAGGAGATGTGAGTTCGCTGCCTGGGTTGAACATCATGAACGTTGGGGATATGGGTTCAGCTCTCATAATACCTGCAGTGACAGCCAAACATGCTGGCAATTACACGTGCACTGCCTCCAACATTGTCGCTAGAGCTAGTCACCATGCTACGCTCAATGTCAAGGGTACACGTTCCCAGTGTCTAGTCTATGCTTTTCGTGTTATTTTCTATCCTTTACTGTCCTTTAAAAAAACTGTAATTAGTTCCTCTCTAGTTTCCCGTAAAATTGTTAATTATCTTTTACAGTGGCCCCAATTATTTCCCCTTTTGAATTTGACGATGCTGTTTTTTATGGAGAGAGTATACAAGTCATGTGTCATATTCCGAAAGGCGATATGCCCCTGATTCTGGAATGGTCATTTCGCGGTCATCTTCTTAAAAAATATGACACAGTAAAAAATACGAAAATAGGAGACAGGAGTTCAATATTGTCAATCCCGGCTGCCACAGAAAAACATTCCGGAAATTACACCTGCACAGCTTCCAATACTGTAGCAAGCACCAATCACACGGCTATACTAAACGTTCAGGGTACACTTGTTAATTTATTAGCGACTATCATTGTTTTTTTTTAGTTGAATTCTTTATTACTTACCTTCACCAGTTCCTCCACACATCGTTCCGTTTGAGGCTGAAGCGCAGGTTTTTGCCGGTGAATCAGTACAATTGGGCTGTCACGTATCCAAAGGCGATTTACCTCTTACTATTGCTTGGAGTTTTCATGGGGAAGAATTATCCTCACATCAAGGAATCACAACAACGAAGATTGGCGAACGAACGTCATTACTGACGATATCCAGCGCGACAGCTGGTCATAGTGGCGAATATTCTTGCCATGCCAGCAATCACGCCGGCCTGGCTGTCCACTCTGCTACGGTCAATGTTCATGGTATCCCATATATTATTTCGTTAGCTACCCTTGCCTCAAACGCACGCTGCACGCTTACCTCAGTAATAAATTTGGCCTTCTGAATTAACAGTGCTGCCATACATCGTACCCTTCGAAGCAGACGAATCGGTATTTGCTGGTGAATCGGTTCAACTCAACTGTCATGTGTCGAAGGGTGACTTACCTCTTGACATCAAGTGGCACTTTCACGGGTTCGAAAATTCCTCGTCGCACCTCGGCATTATGACGACTAAAATGACATCGCGTACCTCATTCCTATCGATCGCTGCGGCAAGTGCCAGTCACAGTGGAACCTATACCTGCGTAGCTACCAACAGCGCCGGCTCCACTAATCATTCCACTGTCCTTAACGTTCATGGTCAGTTTCATTTAATCATTGTATAATCATGGTTTGTTATGTTCATCTCACAGCGGATCGATGCTAGCAGAAGTATGGATTAAATCAGCATGAATTCTATCCACATTTCTTTCAGCAGCGTACGCTTTAATTTTTCTTTCTTCCCTCATACTTTTTCGTTTACTTAAACAGTTACACCAAACATTTGACACCTCGACGTTAATCAAGCTTTATTTTCTGGAAACACACACACCATTGTATACACCAGGGGTTCCCAAACTTATTTTGTCTACTGCCCACTATGAGAATAAATTATTTTTAGCGCCCCTATTTTTTCACCTAGTTAAAAACCACTATAACTTCAAATGAAGAGTGCGCCCTAGCGACAAAGATTATTTTTATTAATCTTGGTGAATACAAGACATTTTTGAAAAAAATCTCTAAGAATATGTACTAGAGACAGGAATTTGCAATTTTTTGAGATGTTGTGTATTTTATCACCGAAGAAGTAACCAAACTTTGGGTTTTTGCCTTAAGTGGCCAGTTTTGACAGTCGGTGTCTAAGAGGCCTCCTAGCTAAATGAAATTACAAATCACCCCCCCAAGCCTCTACACAACGCCCCCATTTTTTCTGGGTCTCTTACCGCCCCCCTTAATTCCTACAGCGCCCACAAGGGGGCGTTATCGCCCACTTTGGGAACCCCTGGTATACACCTACAATGATGTGTCAATAGGATGCAAATAAATGTTACAACCAAATGTAGTTCATTTAAAGGGTAAAGTTTATTAATGTTTTGTAAATTTGCTGGTGAGCGACTTATAATTTTTTCTAGTGCTCTTCGCTGTCGGTAACGTTAGTGAAACATAGAAATCGCTTCATATACTACAGGTAACTTCATATACTACAGGTATAATATCATTGACTACAGGCCTCAAAATTATAAGAATTCAATTATAAAGCTAGCTTTTGTCAATCTTTTTTACTCCACTGTCTTCCTATAGTACCCACCAAGTATTATATAAAAAAAAAACTCTTTTTGAATTCAAGTGGTTCCGCACATAATTCCATTCGAAGTCGAAGAATCTATTTTTGCCGGAGAGTCAGTTCATCTAACCTGTCACGTATCAAAAGGAGATCGACCTCTTCAGATCACATGGAGTTTTCAAGGCAATGAAATTCCATATCATAACAACATGGGTGTAACGACAACAAAGCTAGGAGAAAAAGCTTCTGTACTCAGCATTCCGACTGCAATGGGCCAGCACAGCGGCAACTACACTTGCACGGCCAGTAACCGAGCCGGGTTTGCGCACCACTCCGCTCTCGTCAATATACATGGTACTCGATATCGCCTCTCCTCTAGCAAACTGTGTGACCTAATAAATCCATAGCACGTTTAGATTTCCGACCTTTAGAGTTTATTGTTTTCTTTTCTAATTAGTTCCTCCTCATATAATGCCATTCGAGATTGAAGAATCTATCTACTACGGCGAATCTATGCAACTGACCTGCCATGCTAGCAAAGGAGATCGACCCATGAGTATCACATGGACATTCGAAGGGCGTGATTTATCCACGCATATGGGAATAAAGACCATGAAAATGGCAGAACAAACTTCCTTTTTATCTATTTCTTCTGTAACGGGAGCGCACAGTGGGAATTACACATGCATCGCAAGGAATAGAGCCGGGGAAGACAGATATTCGACCTCTCTCCACGTTAAGGGTATTCGTACTTAGATGTCGTAGCATGCATTTCACAAAGTACTCCACTAACGTTTAAATATTTCTTTGCTCAGTCGTTCCCCACATCAAACCTTTTGAATTGGAAGAAGCCGTATTTGCTGGAGAGTCGGTGCATCTAGACTGCCACGTGTCCAAAGGCGATACACCTTTAAATATATCTTGGAGCTTTCAAGGGCAACCGGTTACACGTAGAATGGGTGTCAAAACAACTACCTTAAGTGAACGCGTCTCAGTGCTGGACATTCCAAATGCTTTGGGCGCAAACAGTGGCAATTACACATGCACGGCGACCAACAGGGCCGGCGCTGCGGGCCACACAGCCATCCTCAACGTGATCGGTACCCAAACCTAATACTTCGGGTGATGCTTGCTTTCTCTTCAGTTCCTCCTGTGGTCCAATCCTTCTCGTTCGGGGAAGTCGCAATGAACTCTGGACAAGTCGTTACTGCGCCTTGTTCCGTTATCGAGGGCGACCACCCCCTGCAATTGCGTTGGCTTTTCGACGGCGAGCCTATTAAACCGAGATCTGGCGTTACCGTATTTCACATCGGAGAAAGAAGCGCTATACTTAGTATCGGTTCAGTATCGCACAATCACGCCGGAAACTACACTTGCGTAGCAGACAACGAAGCAGGATCTCATTCCCACACATCTACTCTAATAATTAATGGTTAATCACCCTCTGTACTATGGTACCTACAACCAATATGTACCCATAGTTCTTTATGTTATTATTATAATTTTATTGAATCATTGTTTTTTCGATCCACTATTTACAATGAATACGTTCCAGTCCCTCCCAACATTCTACCGTATACATTTGGCGAAAAGCCCGCGAACGTTGGAGAATACTTGCAGGCAGCCTGTACTGTAAATTTAGGAGATCTGCCGATCACTATCAGCTGGATTTTCAATGGACAACCCATATCACAACGAAATAACGATTACGCCATGACTAACTCAAAACGCAGCAGTCTACTTATAATAGAATCAGTAGACGCAAAACATGCTGGCACATATACATGTATCGGAGAGAATCGCGCGGGCCGCAATACACATTCAGTGGAGCTAATTGTTTATGGTTAGTCCTAAGTTGTGGTAGTAGAATCATATTAATTTTGTCATTTAGAACATTTGTTTCAGTTCCTCCCAAGATTGCACCATTTGTTGCTGGTCCGGAACCAGCTTTTCTCGGTGATTACTTTGCACTTCAGTGTATAATAACGCACGGCGATCAACCGGTGCGCATTGATTGGATGATTAGTAATCGTTCTGCAAACGCGGTTCCCGGAACTCGTGTCAGTAACATCGACCGAAGAAGCAGCGTTCTCACCATAGAGTCCGTGGACGCGAAGCATGCAGGCCAATACAACTGTACCGCGAGTAACGCTGCAGGTGTCGCTTCTCACACCACTGAACTAGTCGTCAAGGGTGCGAGGAAAAGATACATTGAACTCTCCCAATTTCCCTTTCTCAAATCTCATTTTTATATGCTCCTCGCTTCATTATAAATTTTTATTGTCCCAGTTCCACCGGTGATAGTGCCGTTCAATTTCGGTGAGGTGCCCTCCAACCCTGGCGACACAGCGGTAGTAAACTGTGTCGTAACCAAGGGAGATTTGCCTCTCGACATTTCGTGGACGTTCAGCAGTGAAACAATCGAATCGAGCCTTCATCAAGACATCACCACAACGCCGCTAGGGTCACGTGCCTCCGTGCTCACGATTAACTCTGTGAGCGCAAACCACCAGGGGAACTACACATGCATCGTCCAGAACGCGGCCGGCCGCGTTGAGTATGCCGCGACTCTCGTCGTAAATGGCACGTCATAATACTATACTGAGATCTCACTGCAACGGGAACTAACATCGCAATATCGCACCCTCGAACAACCAAACCACTTCACCTACTCTTTTCACTTGTCGCTAACATTGCCTGCCACAATCGATCTAACCTGATTTTCTATGGTTCTTTCAGTAATGCCTCGCATAGTTCCCTTCTCGTTCGAGACTCCGCTCTTCGCAGGGCAGGCGACTCAAGTCACGTGCTTAGTCTCGGAGGGCGACCAGCCCCTCGATATTCAGTGGTACTTTAAAGAGCAGCCATTGAAGGAAAAATCCGGTGTCACGGCCACAAAAATAGGACAAAGAGCATCATTGCTTCTTATTGACCCTGCCGGATGGTTGCATAGCGGCGCTTATGCGTGTATCGCTCGCAACGCCGCCGGCTTGTCCAACTTTACTGCTTCGCTTGAAGTTCACGGTACATCACTCTCAAGTGTACCCCTCAGTCCTATCACGGATGAGCTTTGCCTTGTTTCAATTGCGTGCTTAATTTTTTTAAATCCGTCGTGATAGTAGTTTAGGAAATCGAAAGACCCGAAAGTATGAATTCTTTATTTTCACCGAATTACATCATTATGATTCTATATAAATAAATCTTGGTTCTTATAAAGTTCCGAATTCAAAATGATGAAGTATCGTTCGTAGGATAGGCTGCAGCTATCATCGACGAAACCATTTCTTCTCCTTTCCTTGCATATTCTTCTCTTCCTCTCTCCTTCCTATCCTTGGGATCCTGTCTGTATTTTATGTTTTCTATTCACTAATTTGCATTACATGCTTTATGTTTGCGTGCTTCTAAGCTAAGCTTACTAACATGACTGTTGGAATACAAATTGTTTTATATTATATCGCAATAAAAGCAAAAATTTACATTTATTTTTCATCAATTCATTGACTTGACTAACTGTTCTAAGTATACGCTGGATGATGGCTTAATGAGTCTTAAATTTCAAAATTAAATAAACGACGTATTTTCCCTTCTACAAATGTATTTCAACAGTCTTGGGTATTGCGATAATAAAAGCTTTTAATGCAACTTTATTTTTTATTTATTATTTCACATACTTATATGGTTTTTAAGTTGTAGCTAGCCCGGCTTGGACATTTATTTGCATTTTATTTTAAAAAATCATTGAAAGCTGCTATGGCATCAGATTTACTAGTCACAAATCTCAATTGTTGTATCATCTAAATATTGTTTGTCACCATTAGTCACCTATATTAACGTACAAGGATTTGATGCGTTATAGAAGCTTTACTAATGAATACACTAAAAAGAAATTTGAACTATATTGAACATGCACAGTATTTTAATATCAGATTAAATGTAAAAAATATATTAAATATAACAATTATTCGCTAAGTTAAAATTTGATTTTTAAGTTAATCATGACTGTGAATTTCCAATAACCAAAAGTTCAATTTTCTCAAAATAATTATTAAGTTAAATGAAAATATCAAGATTTTGCCATTCACTCCTGTGATTCAATTTATTCATTCCCAGAGGTTAACTATACCTATAGCATACCTGAAATATACTGCATATTTACATAACAGTAATATGGAGATTTTCTCTAAAACTACTGGACAGGATGTTAAGAGTTTATCATATTTTATGAATATAAAACAAAACAAAAAAATTCAATAAACATTTCTATCAGCTATGCCAAATGTCACTATTAAAAAAACTATTTTGATGCAAAATTTCAATAGTGCTTCCTCAAAGATCTAGGGAACTACTCTTAACCTCCTGGTCATGATTTCAGTTCCCCCACGCTGGATTCTTGAGCCTACTGATAAAGCTTTTGCCCAAGGATCTGATGCTAAGGTTGAATGTAAAGCCGATGGGTTCCCCAAACCTCAAGTAACATGGAAGAGGGCTGAAGGTAATACATATTTTAAATCATCACACCTATTACCTACCTACATTACCACTTGCGTTGCCAGATTAAACAATTACAAAATTAAAGATTAAACATTTCCTTTCAACCACCATTTCAATTGATATATTTTTTTGTTATTGAAGGGGATACACCTGGCGATTACAAAGACCTTAAGCCAAACAACCCTAACGTTAAAGTAGAAGATGGAACACTATCTATAACTAATATTCAAAAGACAAATGAGGGCTACTACCTTTGCGAGGCTGTCAACGGTATCGGATCTGGATTATCTGCCGTCATACTCATCAGTGTACAAGGTAATTAACGTATAATTCAATAAAAATGATTAATTTGAGGCGACGAATGATTAGATGAAAGACATTCATTACTTCCAAGTTTATTTGAATCATGTTTCAATTGCAGCTCCCCCCCAATTTGAGATTAAAATGAGGAACCAAACTGCCCGACGAAGCGAGCCTGCCGTACTTCAGTGCCAAGCTAAGGGTGAAAAGGTAAGCATCACAAAGTTTACACTTAATCTAAATCTTTACCACTTATTATTAAATAGGTGACTCTCTGGTATAACAATACTTAATCGTTAATTTTGATTATCCTAACAGCCGATTGGAATTATCTGGAACATGAACAATAAGCGACTTGAACCTAAATCCGACCCACGTTACACTATTCGCGAAGAAATTCTGCCTGGAGGAGTTGTATCTGATTTAAGCATAAGGAGGACCGAGCGTTCTGACAGTGCACTCTTCACTTGCGTGGCCACTAATGCCTTTGGCTCGGATGACACGAGCATCAATATGATTATTCAAGGTATTCAATATGGTTCACTTTCAACCCATGTTAATAATTACCTACTTACGTATTGAATAATATAACTGATATTTTAATTTCACAGAGGTTCCTGAAGCTCCTTATGGCTTGAAGGTTTTAGACAAATCTGGAAGGACTGTTCAACTATCATGGGCCGCTCCCTACGATGGAAATTCACGAATCAAAAAGTTCCTTATAGAGTACAAACGCGCTAAAGGCAACTGGGAGAAGGACATTGACAGGGTTCTCGTACCGGGCGATACTACCGAAGCCGGTGTGTTTAGTCTAAGACCTGCCACCGCCTATCATATCAGAATTGTCGCTGAGAACGAACTTGGAACTTCTGAGCCTTCGGAAACCGTCACCATTATCACTGCCGAGGAAGCCCCAACAGGTCCACCGCAAGATGTGAAGGTCGAGGCTGTGGATAAACATACTCTTCGAGTTTCATGGAAGCCACCCCCACCCCAAGACTGGAACGGCGAACTTCAAGGGTGACATTAAATATTAATACCTGCTTAATGAAAGCCCAACTAATACGCAAATAAAAAACAAGTCACTAATTATTGTTCTGTATTATTTTCAGATACTACGTTGGTTACAAACTTGCCTCTAGCAACAAGTCATTCGTATTCGAAACCGTAGATATTTCCAAGGAATCTGGCAAGGAACACCATCTTGACATTTTAAATCTTAAGTAAGTATTTTTAGTTCTTCAAATCTTTTAAATACTAAGTACTTATAATGAGAATTAACGACATTCAATTCTGCTTGCAGAACTTACACGCAATATGCCATGGTAGTACAGGTGTTCAACAAAATGGGTTCTGGTCCAGTATCGGCTGAAGTAAAAGCGTATACTGCGGAAGGTGCCCCATCAGCCCCGCCACAGGACGTCCTTTGCACCACTCTTACAGCTCAGACAATCCGCGTTTCATGGATCTCTCCTCCATTGGCCTCCGCAAACGGGCTGATTAAGGCTTACAAAGTAGTTTATGGACCAAGCGATACCTGGTATGGTAAGTACTTAATTCGAAAACAAATATTTATTAATTAATCAAATTTAAAGTACCTACCACATATGAAATCTGTTCTTTTTACTTTTAGACGAAAAGACCAAAGATACCAAGATCACGGCTAGTAGCGAGACTATTCTTCACGGACTCAAAAAGTACACGAACTACTCGATGGAAGTACTTGCGACCACTAACGGAGGCGATGGCGTCCGCTCTGCTCCTATCCACTGCCAAACTGAGCAAGATGGTAAATAAATATTTTTTTTAAATCAAATTAAAGTTAACAAAACGAATATTGCTAGTCACGTTTCTATAACTTATTCCATAGTTCCCGAAGCGCCACGAGCTGTGAAAGCCCTCGTCATGGCTTCCGACTCGATCCTTGTGTCATGGAGACCGCCAGCGCAGCCAAACGGTGTCGTGACTCATTACAATGTCTATACTCAAGCCCAAAATGCGGAGCCCCGTCCCAACAAGGTATAAAAATTTCCTCCGATTATCCAATGAACGTCATGCATACAGTGAACGATTCTAACCCTCGACGTATTGTAGGTACCTGCATCCCAAACAAGCTACTCTGCAACCGACTTGAAACCTGGTCGGTACGACTTCTGGGTCACTGCTTCAACAATCATCGGTGAAGGCCAACCATCAGGCACTGCGTCTTGCAGCCCTAGCGACAAAGGTGAATAGTTTTTAAATGTAATATGATTAATTTATTTCTCTCTTCTTTCTTTTGATTAAAAATAAACTACACAAAAACTAAAGGTGGCTGTTTATCAGTGTCAAAAGACCAGTTATCCTAGCTATCCCGAAATGTAGCAAGCCGTCTGTGTTCCGCGGATCCTATTTGAAGGTAATTCTTTGACAATAAATATTGTAAAAAAAAAACCTGTAGGTACTAAATGAATATTAAATAATTATGTAGGTATAGGTACTTCATTAAACCCTAATATCTTCTCTTATCTCATTTTCAGTCCCCGCCAAAATCGCGTCTTTCGACGAGTCTTTCACGGCTACTTATAAGGAAGATGTCAAGTTACCATGTCTTGCTGTTGGCGTTCCTCCTCCTAACATTCTCTGGAAGGTATAATAACCGAAAAAACTCACTCCATCGCTAAGTGTTACCTATAAATAATTTAATATGAACGAGTAATTATTTTAACAGGTTAAAGGCCACCCTCTGGAAGCTTCTGAGCGTGTTCGTCAATTGCCTGAAGGTTCGCTCCAAATAGCCGGAGTCGCACGAGAGGATGCTGGAGAATACTCTTGCCATGTTGACAACCAATTTGGAACTGACACTGTTACCCATACTCTTTCTGTTCTTGGTAAGTTATAGCTCGCAGATACGGTTATGCTGTATGAAGATGCACACAATTTATCGTTATCCGAATTTTTTCTACGTTAAAAAAATTAGTTTTAGTTTAAAACAGTATTCCTTAATAATCCGCCTAAATTTATGGCCGCGATATCAAATTAAAATAAACCCTTTTAATTCCCGTAAAAAAAGGGAAAATGCTATAGGTATTATTTATTTCACATTTTACTACCATATAAATATGCAATCCTCTTATTTTTGTTAATGCAACAAAATTATGCTCTCCAAAATTCTTAATATAAAAACAACATTTCACCTAAGAAGCAAGCACCTTCATTCGAAAGGTATTATTTCCTCTTAGTAAGTTAGATACTCCTATAGATACTAGTCTATATTAATATTATAAAAAGGAAAGGTTTGTATGTTTGTACCGGAAGGTACTAAAAAAAGTCGTAGGTACCTAGGGTGCAATTTTTCAGCAAATATACTGGTACTTAGGTACATCAGGTACGAACCGCAACTAAAACCCAAAAAAAAAAATCACGGTTTCACCCGCGTATATTCCGTTCCCGTGGGAATAGGGGAATAAAATATAGCCTATGTTACTCAGGGATATTCCAACTTTCCATTGGTGAAGAATTTTTGAAATCGATTCGGTAGTTTTTGAGTTTATTCGTTTCAAACATACAAATATTTCCTTTCCACTTTTTCGCTTTGTGATGGAGTGACGTGACTCGTCGCTGATTGGTGTTTCAAATTACGTCTCATATAACGTAACTTAGAATTTAAATTATTCGTGAAAAAATCATAATTTTAGATTTTTTTTTACTACAATGCACTTAATCGACTATCATTATTGAATTATTAAGATAATTTATCAATATAATTTTAGTGAAAGTTTCCCATTCAAAGGCCGTGAGCGTGAACGTTTATTAATACATACTACATTATGTAGTAAAAATACAAGTTCATTTTGTAACAGAAAGCAATAATCACTTACTTGTGTTTCTCGTAGCGCCACCTTTCCCTCCTCAACTGAGCATCGCGTCTTCGTCCGTCTCGTCTCTGACCCTGCGCTTGAAGCCTTCCGTTGAAGCCGATCAGTCTCCCGCCGCCGGCTACACCATCCACTACAAGCAGGAGTTCGGAGATTGGGAAACTGTGCAGGTAAATAAAACTGAGCATATTGTTAATGTATTTTTTTCTTCTACGAATAAGAAATATTTATATTTTACTCTATTTTAGATCCCAAGCACCACTGATACTTACACATTGGAGAATCTATTCTGCGGTTCAAGATACCAACTATACGTCACCGCTTACAATGGGTAAGTGTGTTTAAATCTGGGGTTGACCAATCATAAAGGACGGTTTATGATGCTGATAATAATTTTTCATTTCATAGCATTGGCACGGGCGAAGCCTCAGATGTAGTAATTGCCCGCACCCGCGGCTCCAAGCCTCCTGTCCCTCGCGCCGCTGACTTCATCGAAGTTGGAAGCTCGTCGGTCACTCTACACCTAAAACAATGGCTTGACGGCGGTTGTCCCATGAGCCACTTCGTAGTTGAAAATAAGAAGAAGTCAGTATCTTTCCTTTATTTACAAACTCCGATAAATATTAAGGAAGGTCTAGCAGTAGGTAATAATACCAATTATTACACAGGGGTGCTGCCGAATGGAATCAAATCTCGAATGCTGTAAAACCTGGTGGAAACTTTGTAGTACTTGGTAAGTTAGGATTTTAATTCGTTTTGTAGAAATGTAGGAGTACCTATTTAGATTATAATACGCTGTTAATTTTATAGATCTGGAACCTGCAACATGGTACGTTTTGAGAATTACTGCTCACAACAACGCTGGATTCAATGTTGCCGAATATGAATTTGCTACTCTTACCATGACTGGCGGTAAGTCTTCATTTTGTAATCGATCTTAATGAATTTATTAGCGAAACTTAAAACTTACAATAAAATATATTGGTAACACATTCGTACCTGAAATGCATCGCCTTTTTATTTGTTGATTTTAATGTACACATCCACACATTATAATACGAGGCTTGCATTTCAGGTACGATAGCACCCGCCCGCGAGGTCGGCGGCGGCTCGCTGACCACTGAACAGACGCTCAAGATAATCCTGTCGCATCTTAACCTTATCGTGCCCGTAATCGCCGCGATCCTAGTCATCATCATCGCGATCGTTGTCGTGTGCGTTGTGCGCGGCACCAGGGAACACCATAAAGGTACTTGAATGTTTTAGGAACTGTCGCTCCTTTGCCCGGCAACGCTTACGAGGGCAAGGAGCTTCCTCCCTGGGTGAAGGCTTGGCTCGAACCCGAAGTGTTGGTTCCAATCTTGGCAACCATCGTGGTCTTCGTCGTGGGAGTAGTAGTGATCTGCCTGACCTTGGCGCGTAGGAATACGCCCCACCGGCTGCGAGGTCAGAAGGACGTTTACTGTATGTATGGTGGCATGGCACACCGCTTTATATATTTTTTTTACCCATTCGTGTCTATTATTCAATTTTACAACCGCATTACATACCGGAATCATTACAAGTTTTTACTTTTTTTTGTCTCAAAATTCATAGTTAATATTTTTTGCTAACCCATGTAACTATGTATTCTTAACTGTAATTTTATTATTCTCATTAGAAAAGTTTATTATGTAGTTTGTACCTACTTACTCTCTATTTCACACTAACAAAGAGCTAGCCAACCGCCGAGAACTAACTAAGTAGGTATCTATTTCTATTTGTAGAACGTAACAACTCGTAAATGTCATAATGAATGTTTTCATAATGTCAAGTGAACTGTAGATGATGCGGTGTACAACGCGTCGCAAGCAGCGCTCGGCGGCGGCGGAGGCACGCTGGACAAGCGCGGCGGCCTTCGGGACGAACTCGGCTATATCGCACCCCCTAACCGCAAGTTGCCTCCCGTGCCCGGCTCCAACTACAACACCTGCGACCGTGTCAAGCGACAGGCCGTCATCAGTGAGTGCGAAACTTAACAGTTAACGTGGCAAACGCATCGTACACTTACTCCACACCTAATATCAACCAGATTATTATAAAGCTGGCTGGATTATCTCGAATCCTAAAAGTATTTTAGGATATCTCGGAATAAGTCTTATTCTTCGTTAGTCGTCTTTTTGCCTCAAACGCTCTGACACAGTGAGAAGCACTACCTGTCTTTCTAACCAATAACTTTTCGTCTTTCGTCGGATGACAAACAATCAAAGAGATTTGGAAAGATTACCTTTACTTTACTAACCCACAGCACATTAGCGACCGTAAACCGCACCACATTTAATTCTCTTTTCTACCTGTCCAACACCTTATGATACCAGAGAAGAAAATACATTAAAATGCCCCCAAATTATTTAGTATTATTATAGTAAGCACTACTTACTTTTAGCTATACCTAACTACATGTTTGCACGGCCTACGCTACTTCTTACCTATGCATTATTTTTCTTATTTCACTTTCTATAGAAGTTCAGTATGAGGTGGAGGCAACCGAAGGCTTAGAACACGATTTAGTTTTATCGTAAAGAAATTTTTTTAATACCGTAAATAACTGTTACCTTCTTGCTTTGAGTATTAAACCAACCGGAGACGCCACTAACAGGCGTTCCCAAAAACTAGCTGCCAAAAAAGTGTCGGTCAACACGCATACCTGTTATATACAACTAGTTTTTTTGAGTTCACGGAGTGCTTGGATTGGTGAATGTATTTGTGTGCATCTAGGTAGTTCAAGCTAGTGTTTAATTGTTTTGTCAAAAAATGCGTTTATTTTAACATTATTTGTGTTTGTTTCCTCGTCCCCCGCGCAGAAATTGACAGACTTTTTTGCAAAGAAACTAGTGCGCGTGACGTCTTCTGTTGGTTTAATACTCAAAGCCTTCTTGGTATGTCGTTGACGTAATGTCCTTATTGTTGTCTGCTTATGGTTAAAGACGTATGTCAATAATCCTCAAGATATTCCTAGACATGGTACTGTCGGAGTATTAGAATAATGGTGGCCCAAATATGATCTCACAAAGAAGCCATATTGAAAAATATCATCAAGGTATAATATTTAATTTTGTCGGCAACACAATACCTACAGGTTGCACTCATATTATGTAGATACTTAAACATACATAGAAAATAAATAGGTGGAACCTACTGTATAACACTAAAATCTGTTTACAAAAAGGGATCTTTTAATGTTTTTAATAATTTAAAATTGTATTTTTCATGGTACAAGAAGGCTATAAATATTTTTGTGGCTACGTGAGATAATGTTTGGGGGTAGCTATAAGCATAGCGCATGCATAAAGCAGTAGTGTGGTTCAGTGGGCGCGCATTCGACGTGGGACCCGCGCAGGCATCACTACGAACGCGTGCGCCGACCGAGAATGCGCCGTACAGGGTCTGGTGATACCATCTCCACAGGTGAGTCGCTTGCTTGCCAGGATGATGAGAAGTGAGAGAAAATGTGATCCAAGTTTAATGAAGATCGAAGAATGGAATGTATCATAGTATTTACTCTCACTTCTAATATTGATAGTTTACTTGTATGTAAGAGTCGATAACCGAGTGGAGTGCTACTAACAATGCCTGCCGCCTGAATAAGGGAGTATATTTTCAAATACCTATCTATAAACTTAGGTAGTAAGTAATTTATTGTTGTAAGAATTAACCGAATACACCACAATTTACGTTGCTTGTTCTCTCACCCCCAGTTATTTTTATTTGCACGTATTTTACACACTTGCATGATAATCACAAATTTTACATTTCATTTAAAAGACACCGAGCTTCAGACGCACCATTAATTGTTGAAACCGAATGGTAATGAGGTTCAACATTCAATATTAACAAACAATTAACGTTCAGGGAATTATTTTGTAAACGCATGGATTTAACATCATATAAGTAAGTATATTTTATCCATCAGAAATATTTAATGTCATTAGCTTATCAATCAAACAATTTTGTTTTTTAAAAATAAGTATAAAACACATTTGTAAAACACAATGATACAAGCAATCAAAAGGAATACTACTAATAATCCGAACATATACACAGGTTCATTGGTAGCATAATTCGATATTTTAACGAGTACCTAAAATATATATCGCTAATGAACCCAAAACGACCAACAAGAAACCTATTATCTCCGAGTGTACATAAGTGCTATAGATACTATTATGCAGGCATGGAGGACGAGATCTGCCCGTACGCAACGTTCCACCTGCTGGGCTTCCGCGAGGAAATGGACCCGACCAAGGCGCTGGCCTTCCCGCACCACCACGCCGCGCACGCCGGCACTCTGGCGCATCCCCACCCTCACCACCCAGCACACTCCCGCGCAGGATCACAGAGCATGGTTAGTACAATGTTTTGGAACATGGACGCTCATTTTGGTCATGTCGTATCACTAGCAGTATCGTGTCAAAAGGCACGGCCTATACCTAGGTACGTTTTTTAAATATGCACGCTAGATTTTGGTCATGTCGTATCACTAGCAGTATCGTGTCAAAAGGCACGGCCTATACCTAAATACATTTTTTAAATATGCACGCTAGAAAAATTATTCGATCCTATATCTTTACACGCGACGATCGGTAAAAATCGATTTTGGATGGCACGCGGTGTATGCCGAATCAAACGGTAATGTCGTACCTATTACCGTAGGTACATACAGTACGAAAAATGTCTAAACTGCCGATACGATTGCAGACACTACCTGTATTGCGCATCCAAAGTAGCGTTCGAGAAACACGGATATCCCCTCCACAGCAAGACGGTACACCGATATGTTACTACGATAGATTTAGTATACTATATCTATGGTTACTATAGTTCCACACGCAGGTCTACTACGGCTGATTAAAATTATGATATTGAGATTGAGCTTTGTAATATTCCATCGTTACAGCCACGAGCCAACAGCCGTTATGCACGCAAAAACTCCCAGGGAGGCCAGAGCGCCATCTACTCCACCGCCCCCGAATACGACGACCCGGCCACCTGTGCTGAAGAAGACCAATACGTACGTAGAAAATACGACTAGTCTATGACTTACTGTAGATAATGGTTTATGTGCCGAATGTCAGGCAAGGTTTTTATTGCTGAACTTGCAAGTCTTGCAACCATATAATAAAAAAAAAATTTTTTTAGGCAAATTGTAAAAGTTCGAGTCTGTTATTCTCTGCAATCGCGTTATTAATCTCCTACTGTTTGTTACTAGACCTCTAGCACTGATTGCGAACGATTTGCTGGTGTCCTTTGAGGAGTTCCGTTCCGCGTCTCCGAAGTTCGTCATCAGATCTTTACAAAGTTTATATGAGAGCAGCCTGGAGATATACCTACTCTTTAAAACAATAAAAAAAACAATCAGTTTTTGGAAGAATTTGATTTAAAACATTCGCGTCGAATCCTTAACCCTATTATCTTTTTTTTTACTGCTAAAAGACAGAAATCTGTTGTCTGGGGTAACTGTTGCTTTATTTATGTGATTTATGAGATAGCAGCGTTTGTGTATGTACTCATGCCAATTGCAGAGAGCCCGTTACTCCCGCCCGATGTACGCCTGCGGCCCCGAGTACGACGAGCCCGCTTGCTGCGCCCCCGAAGACGAGCAGTACACCGGCGCCTACGGCACACCCTACTCTGACCACTACGGCTCTCGCCCCAGCATTGGTAACTAATTAAACACATAAATTTGGGTATAACTTTGTCACACTAATAATAAGTAAAGTTGATTTGTAAGGAATTGTGTAGGTAAGTATGAGGTAATATCCATACTATTTTGAATTTGTAGAATGAAGACCTGCAGGCGTATTCAGGGAGCTTCGATATTCGATATCGGAAAATCTGTCGAATACTTTCGAGATGTGCTGATGTTGGTATCGAAAACTTATGTTATATGTGACATAAAGGATTCGGAAAATTTTCCGTGGCTGTCAGAAACGCCTAGAATAAAGTTTCCGAAGTCGATAGATTCGACTTCGGAAAATTTTTCACTCGATCTGAATCGAACGGAAACGGTATCGAATCTCCGTGAATACGCCTCCTGATCACATAGTTATATTATGTATTATTATAAGTACATACCTAGGAGACGGAGCTTTGCTCGTTCTAACACCAGCGTCGCTAGCGCCATCTGTCGGTGAGTGGCCGTATTATATATAAGTATTTTTAATAAAATTACGTTTTTACGGAAAATGCAACTATGCAGTTGAACCTAAAATGCATAACTGTATTTGTATACAAAATTTCATCCAAATCGTTAGTGTAGTTTCCCATATACCAAAAATAAAAATACATACATAAATTGCTCGTTTAACGTATGATTGTAATAGGATAAAAGTAATAATATACAAATTAACCGCTGCCCCAAAAAAGTTATAAATTAACCCTCTAAAGATTTGTGACATACGTGATAAATTGTCTGGGTAAAACCAGTATAAAAGCATAAACACATTTTTGCAGGTACCCGCAAATGCGGCGGATCCCCCGAGCCCCCACCGCCGCCGCCACGCAACGCTAACAACGACAACAACTGCTCCTCGTCCTTCAACGAGAGCAAGGACTCCAACGAGATCTCCGAAGCGGAGTGCGACCAGCCACGTAACTACCCCGGTACGTACTGTAGCCACTTATAACCCTATAATAGTATAGTTCTGCGATGAATCGAAAAGCAATTTTGAGCAAATAATTGACTGTACAAATGCATCCAAACGCATTTGTGATACTTGAATTGCCGATATGACATGAAGCATAAAATTCTCCAATATGCACTGTTATTAACTGCTTCTGACAGGGACACGATTCAAAACTCATATAATTATGATAAATTCACCCATTGATCATAAAATCAGTCATACTTTTTTAACTATGTCAGCCGATCGTTGAAGATATATATAGAAATTTGTTTTACAAGCGAGCTTATATAAAATCCATAGATCGAATTCAGCTTTTAAAAATTTCAGTTTGCAGTTTAATAATATTCTGTGCATACATATATATTATAACTTATAAGTAAAAGTTTATTAAAAAGGTATGACGTTTCATCGAAATCGCAAATATTTCTCATGAAAATTAATTATGAAATTGGTTCATGCACACGGGTGTCACCTGAACAGAAGACGGTAAAGACATTTTAGATCACTATTTTTAATACCTACTTTTCGTTATGTTAATAATATTTTGTGACTGACAGCATGCGAAAGTCTCATTCATATAATTTGAATTGATTAAAGGCAAAAAATAAGCTTCTTTTTAAATTAGAATTTCTTGTAATTGGCTTTAATAGTTATTTTTCAAAATTCTTTTTCATGTTTCTTTTATAATGTACATCACATGGCAAATTAATGAGTTTTTATTAATGAGCTTGTCAAAAGAAAATTAAGATAAGAAGACATACTTTTACAAATTAGTTTTGCCAAGCGATGATAATAAAAAATATGTAACCAGGAATTGGGAAATTCAAAACTTTTCTTTTATACGTTTCTATTTTTCTGTTTAGATGTGAACGTGATAACTAATCCTATTTTAATTGGTTCCGTAGATTATTTAGAATGTAAATGTTTTGAACCATTCTCGTATAACACCTGATGTAAGCTGAAAACTAAATTTTAGAGTCTATTATATTGTCTAAATAACATTTGCTTGTCGGGAAAATTGTATATTAACATAATATTCGGGTATTGTACGGGAATGTTAAGTAGAGGGCAGGCGCCTCTGGGTCTCGTGGCTAGCGTAGAGCGCGTCGTGACTTGTGTGTTGTTGCAGTAAGGGCCCACACTGCCAAGGACGGCTTGCACAGCGAGGAAATGAGGAAACTCATTGACAGGTCAGTTCCACCAGGCCTTACCCCGTACTCAGTCAACACCAGTTCAAAAAGCACCTTCACGCCTCAAAAGAGTTCATTATATTCTAAATGAAACTTATAGGCAATGAAAGTTAAAGCAACTGAGTATTTTATTTAATATGTAGATCTAATAAATTAGTGTGTATGTAATTTGAATACTACTAAATTAACTCGCACAGTTCTTAAAATTGCATGGATAATTATTATCTAATATAAAACATCAATTTTAAGCTCTGCAGTTTTTGCACAAACATGAAAATGTTTGTTTGAAATCAAAATATTCCAAGAAAACTATTAATGACTAATTAACTAAAACCAGTATAGGAGTAAAATCAAAACTGATATCCTATCCTAAACGTAAGAACGTAAGTCCAACTCACGCTTGGCCATTTTTGTATTTTATCTAAACCGGCCTTAAAAGTTTTCAAATTACTCCGTATTTGTATGGGTCATGAGCGTTTAGATAACATGTACACGATCTACTAATAATACAGAAACTCGGCCGAATCCTTGCGTGTGCGCTAGCAAGCGTACATTGTGTCATGCCAGACTAAGCATCGTAACTAGTCTATGCTCGTAACTAAGCATGTATTATGTTCTGCATCCGTCGACAGGAAACAGTAAGTCAAAGTATGTATGCAAAAAATTTCAATGAATGTCCCCTAAGTTTGCCTGATATTTTGTTTTCATTTAACCTTATGTGGCTAACACCTACTACGTATATAACATAGTGCACTAAAACCTTGTTTTGCTGGATGAACGCTAACGGTAAGAAAACTTACAAATTTTCAGCCATTTTTCTTATTGATTTCCCTTCATCATTACTTTGCCAGAATAACGACATGTTTATTTTAGCGCTAACTACTTGTAATATATTCCTTGTGTGATATCACTATCCTCGTGTCAATATTGAACATAGAGATTCACTCGACTACGCGCGAGCTCAGCACTGAAAGTACCTATACAGGGTATAACAAAAAAACTATGAATACTTAAACAAAATACAGTAGTAAGTGGAATTTCAGAAATTACTTTTTAGAAAAAAAACATTCCCGAACCGTTACATACCTACAGAATTGATTTTCTAAATTGATTGTCTTAGCTTCGTAAACACACTCGGATTGTTGGTTTACTCGAAAAAAATAACGTAGGTATGGATGCTTGGAATTTTGACTATATATCTTGCCAGAGAGTGAGTTAATGGAACTGATATTAGCCTATCATTCATACTACATGTAGTTAAAATATTCATGGGACTTTATGTTATGTACACCGGTATATTTATAAAAAATAAATAATGTAGGTACCTCAATGTGTATTTATTGGAACAAATATTTTACGATGATTAAGTATATGAGTTCGCGGGCAGACGGTACTTTATGTTGCAAGCTAGAGCTACCTAGTCTATTCTAGCTTATTTGACCTTAAAAACATATTTGTATTATTATAATTTTAGAGACAATGAAAAACATTCTAATTTTGTCCACCATAATCACAAAATCAGTTTTAGAACCATTGTCCATACACAATATTATTATATTTTTAGCTATTGAGATGTTCTTAAAATATAATAATTGAAATGTTTTCCAGACCAGAAGCAAGCACCCCAATCCCCCAGCAAGCAGTCCACGGGCGGGGACTCACAGCCTACGATACTGTGGCAGTGTAACTTGTAAACTGAAAACGCAGAAGCGTGCAGCGTCAACGACACACTCAAATAACTCAATTTTTTACGCAAAATTGTCATCTTGCTGAGGCAACGCGCTCATATACATTCATATATTTCAGCACTTTCTTCCTATTTTAGTAAATTTCAGTTTACATTTGCTTGAAACAGATGCAAATATTGCGCTCAGCAGGATGGTGATATACGTGCCAAAAAAATTCAATTTAGTATTCAAATAATTAGTTAATGTGTGTCGTACTTTTGTGTTGCCATTTATTTTCAAATTTATCCCAACTTAGTTGGCTGGATTTACATCATTTTAGTTATTAATTGTGACGCGCACAGTGGTGCCATAAGTGTAATGTTCGTCCTTTGTTGGGATTCATTCTGTCTGTTGTAAACTTGTGCAGTTGGGTGATGTATGTATAAATATCATCTACCTTTCCTAAGTAGAAACCGAACACGCGTCACTTTTCTAGTGTTACCATGTGAAAACAGAAATTTATGGTTGTGGTAGTTATTTCAAATTGATATATTTGCTAAATATAAAGGTGACGTGTTTCTAAATCCTATCCAGAGATTCGTCCAACTTACCCAACTCGGCATATTTACTGCAGACACCTACAGTACATTATGTTATGTATGATAGATGACCTTTTTTTTTTATTTGTTCAGCTTAATTTAAAGAAAGGTTTGAGAACTGCTGGGTTTGGGGTATTGAAAAGTTACAATTTAAATTAAGCTCAACAATTAATAATGTGATATTTTGTATTTTTATCCCAATTTAATTTTTATACTAACAAGCGTTATTTATATTTGTGTATTGTAGGAAAGTAATACTTAAGTAAACCCACAGCTGTCGGGTTGTTTCAAATGCTTCCTTTTAATGTTATGGATTTCGTGATGCTTTTTACCATTTTTGCGTTATTGCCAAGACCTATTTGTATTGTTTTTATTGATTTGCTTTACATTTAAGCATAAACCGCATAGGAATAAGAATAGATATAAGCTTCTTTACTAGTAATTAATCAACTTTTAAACAAAATACTATATAATCTGTAGTTAGTTAGTAACTGTGTTACTCAATATATACATTAAAGCTAATCATCATTATTGTAAACACTACAAAGTATATTTAATCCAAAAAAATCTGATCTCGATCATGCATGACGTATATCTGTACCTACCTACACAATAACTGAAGATTCATAAGTAACAAATACCATCATGGCAACTAAAAGCTTGAACTTTTACTATAGTATAAGGTGCATTTTGAATAATCGTAATTTTATCCTTCTATATGATATGCAAATGTTAGGTGTAAGGCACGAACGTGTCATTCTTTAGATGTTGTGCTGTCGTGTAAGCTTCGCCACGTAGGCTTGTAGTTAGGTTCTCGCGACTTCCTAGCAAATGGTATCTTCTCCAAAACTTCCATTACTTAAATCAGATTACTGAAGATAATATTAATGTGAACAAATTAAATAAGAATTATATTCAAGATTATAAAATTATTCTTGAAATATTGGAGTTAATATGTGTAGCAAAAAATCTAATTATTGGCATAATTTGGGGACCTTCCTATGAAAGTTTTTGGTGTTTTCGCTTATTGTCTTCGCCGCTAGAAACAAATGAAATAAATTTTATAAAAGTGCGAAAGCAGCACTAACCGCAACTAACTTACTGTTTGTACCAAAGTGTTTGATTTGTGTTGAATAAACTACTCAAACGTCAACAAGAATACACCTGTTTTATTTACAAACCCTTTTCTTAATAATGTACAGGTGTGTAAAAGGTTATCCTTGTCAGTCGCTCCTTTATGTAGGCGTACAATTACAAATCCTTAGCCTCATTTACACTTATAGATAGGTAGGTACTCTAAAAATATATGGCCTAGCGCTTTACTTCGAATCTAGCCTGGCGAAAAATTTGGGTTGACAATGGAACACACATCACAGAAGAAAGATATACTGTTTTCACCATCAGGTATAAATGTGCTAAAAAAAATATGCTTTCAACTTTAATCCCGAGAGGGTAGGCAGAAGTATTCCATTCCTGGAAATCCCCTTCTTTCAACAGTATATTTTTTGTATGTTTGCATTGTTTATCAAGAAAGGGTTCGACAAATACTTAGGAAAAACGTTGTATTTCCAAAATAAATTTCTGGGAATACTTACATCTAATTATGTTATTTAACTTAATACCCTTTGCAATAAGGCGTTAATGTAAGTTTTCACACCACATGCTCGACAAAGCCGGATTATGTATCATATGAACGTCACCGAAAGCAAGACATTATATCCCTTGGCTTGCGCCGGGTCATAATGTTGTATGGAATTTCATTATAACCCTAGGTAAATAATGTAATTTTCACTTTTCATAATCCTTATTGCTATGACGATTAAGTCTAATTTCGTTAAGCCAAATCCAAAAAAAAAAAGCCAACTCGATTATCGAAAACCGAAGCCGCGAACAACTAGATTCGCATGATCTTCATTTGTTAAATCAAGTAGGTCACGCCGGCAGAAACAAGTTGCTGTATCCATTTTATAGCTTTAACCAAAGAGGTTGGAAGAAAATCATTCTCTTTCCTAAAACTTTTTCTTTAAACGTCTTTGGCTTTAAAATTTCATAAAGAATATCGAAAATGTCGAGTGATGAAAGTAATTTGACTCCAGAGTCTATTAAACTAGATGCCATAGGCATTGTCAATAATCATTCAATAATCTACTACCATGCAATTGCATTTTATTGTCTCGCATAAGGTGAGAAAAGTAGAGTATATAACTCGGGAATAAAACTGTTTTTGTCTAGGGCGCTTAAATCCCTCCCTAAACTCAGGACTCCGTCTTAATTCCCTCGCTTAGCTCGGGAATTAAATCATAACTCCCTCGCTGCGCTCAGGAGTAAAACTGGGAGTCTTTCGTTACGTTCAGGATTCAATGTCGCGCCCGTGACATAAAACAGTGCTTTATTCCCTTGTTGTATAATCTACTAATATATAATTAATTATCATCATCGAAAAATTATGTCGGTTGAAAAAAAACGGACAAGCGCAAATAGTCGCTTATTATATTCGGAAATCTAACTTTTAGGAATATCATTCGTCGTAAAATTAAATAGAATATTCTACAGCAGATGGTATATTTATTTATACATAGACATTTATAATAATTAAATAGTTGTTAGGACTAACGGTTGGTTAGGGAGGTGACTACGCAGATGCTGCTTTAACGATCTCCTCGGCCACCTCTACGGCGATAGCTGCTTCAGCCTTGGCCTGAAAAAGAATTAGGTTATATTGAATATACTCGTAATGCATTGCTCGTATGCATTACAGTGTCACATTTCTAAGTGTGTCATTGCTATCAAAATTAAGATTCCCCTACTAATACTACAAATGCTAAAGTAACTAAACTTTTAATCTGATCTTGATGAAATTTGGCTGGATGAATTTACAGCTTGAGGAATTTTCGTCCCGGGATAACAAATAGTTCCTAGGAAATGCGATAACCTAAATTTCACATTTTCTAATTTTCGCCTTTGAAAACTAGGCAGTCTGTTAAAAGAATTCTTTTTTCGCAGAATTTCAGAATCCTATGACAGGACAGTAGCAACGATTCCTTTAAACTCAGTTTCAACCATTCCAAGGTTGTCTGAATCTCTTGCTAAAAGCAACAAAATCTTCAAAGTACTTTAATTTATATTTTTATTGTTTTTGTTGTAAAATAAAAAAATATTGTATTGTATGTTCAACTAAACTAACAAGACTTGGTATTAGTAGTTAGTAGTAGTATGAGTTGTAGTAAAACCAGGGTTCGAAAGGATAATTATCAATGATAATTATCACGATAATTATCATGATAATAACAGGTTGATAATTATCAATTGATAATAACAAAAAATTGCGCCCGTGAAATAGAACTATATTCTAAGTATCCAAACGTTTATTTCCGCACTTGTTGCGTGTATCCGAACGCACGTCTAGCCGTGACACGGGAATTCCCCCAATTTACAAAAAATGTCAGTTGGTGTTATGTAAAGCCAAGTGAACTCGAATGTTTTACTAAGTTAAATATTGTTTATTGTGTTGAATTTCAACAATGCCGCGCGAGAAAGATCCAGTGTGGTCATAGTTACTTTAGTTGCACTAAGACAAAAAATACTGGGCTTGGTGCAAAAAATGTAACAAAGAGATGCAAGGAATACTAAATAGAATGAAATCTCACGTAAAAGTATGTCAGCCGCAAGTAAAGATAACAGAAGCTATAGCAGCAACAATGCCAATGGAAATAGAATCATCATCTGATGTAGATATTCCTTTGGCTTCTTTGGTCAAGTAGTTTAGTTGCAAATCTGTCAAATCTGACGAACACCGATTTCACCTTTAATTAATGACAGTAATGTTCGGATAATTATCCGATAATTATCACGACTCGTTATTATCTGGATAATTTCGAACCCTGAGTAAAACCAACCTTGTCATTGGCCGCAGAGCTCAGCTGGGACTGAGCCTTGCTAAGGGCTTCCTGTGCCGCGCCGCGGTCCAAGTTCTCGAGGGGGTGTGCCTCTTCTGCCAAAACCTGACCAAAATTCATATAATATGTCAAATATATCTTTTGCATATCAAATATTATAAAATTCAGAATCTCATAACGGCCTAGGTAATATTTCTGAGAGAATAGCCTATCTATTGTTATCTTGAGCCCATGGGAACCCGCTGCGTGGCCCGATAAGTATACATACTTAACATAAGAATTTCTTTTGAGAAACTTACAACAAAACAAAAAAAAATTTTTAATTATTTTTTAAGCCCTCTAAAGTTATCTCAAATATATAAACAGAAACCATTGGAGTAATTTAAACTTTATGGAAAATTAAAATTTACATTTTGTGGCATAAACTAATTGCATTTCCAAAAAATGCCTTAACTTAAAAATGGATTGAGAAAAATTTATTAAAACATCAATAATTTTGTACCTGAACAGTCGAGTCATCGTTCACAGTGACAGTGCCTGATGAAACGAAGATCTTGTTCTGTTTGCCATCAGTTTCCATCACTGTTACAACACCAGGGCGGAGGACAGCTGCAAAGAAAATCTTTATAAGTTTAATTTATTCTACAGCACAGGATTGGAACTCTCTAATTTTATTGTTCTCTATTGAAATAGTTACCGAGTGTGGGCACATGCTTGGGCAAAATACCAAAAGCACCACTGAAAGATGGCACATCAACTTGCTTTACAGCTTGCTTGTTATAGAAAACCTGAAAACAATTTTATTTTTAGTTATTTTATGTAAGGCAAAATAAAATTTATTATACTTAAGAATATTACCCAAAAACTTGTCACATAATTTAAGTTTCCTTAATCCGGTCAGGCTGTGTAATCGGAAAACAATAGGATTATCTATTCAATCTAACAGACCACCCGCAGTAAACTGCTGCTTGATAGACCGACATTTATAAAAATCATTTTTATTATATGTATAGATATCAGGTGATTATCCATCATGATTTGCCCATAGCAAATGAAGAGATCTATGTGTATACTATTGCACTTGTGTTTGTAAGTGTGTATCAAGTCTGTTTTTAAACTAGTTAATGGAGCACTGATCACACTGTCTGGTAATTTATTCCAAGACTTGGCTACATGATTAGGTAGAAAATGAAACCTAGGGTTGCTTGCACATGAGGTTGGTGATAGTTTAAGTGAATGTCTCCCAAGGTTTATGTTGTGGTTCATCTGGTAGATGTTTTTTTAAGTTCGACACATTATAGTAGCATGTTATAGTAGTGGAATGTGTTCAGAATCCAGATCTGAGGAGGAGTTTGTTTTGCGGACTCACACATTCATACAATGGACAAAATAATAGCTGGTTGCCTGATCCTTCGTCAGATAGCGATCAGGTTGTACAGGTTTGTGTCTGTCCCTTCAATAATTGTACATTGGCGTAATTTTCTATTAGGCTGACATGGGCTACCCCGGGGTGCTCAAGGCCTTGATATAAATAAAAAGAAAAAATTGTGTAAGCAAAAGCATAGATGTTATATGTGGTAAGACACTTTGTCCTAAGACTGTTTGTAGATAATAATAAGAATCAAAAAAAAATACCTTGTTACCCGCAGCAAATGTGAGAGCCATCTCACCCTCTTTTAGGGTTGTTTCCGGAGCTTTAGCTGCAAAGGAACGGACTTGCAGCTTAGCAGCATTCCTCATCATGCTGCGTAGTGCGAGAGACATTCTGGAGGCACAATTAAATTAAATGAGTGATTAGAATTTGAAAATTGTTAAAACAGAACCATATTCAACTATTTAAGCCCCATTGGTTGAATTTCCTGTAACTGATTATTTGTTATAATAATAATAATATTAAAGGTTTATTTGCCATAAGGTTTTACAACAACAACAAAAAATGTATTAAAATATCTTAAAATTAAACTTAACCGATTAGGCAAAATGTCACTGGAGCACCAGATGACCGCTGATTTTCAGCTGTAGCCAAAAACATACATACATAATATATATAAAAAGTGACACTACATTGAACACCGAGTTAATGGCTACAAATAACCTACATAATAACATAAAATAGAGCCATGTTTAGCCGCAGGATGTTACGACCTCAGCCTGCTTTGATAACAGCCATTTTCTCGCTCCTCAAGTAATCCTCATCCTAGTAAATCTATTATCATACTTCTAATTCGTTATGTATCTCTGACCAACATAACCTTTTCGTAAGATGAGAGTTTATATGTACCAACATTAATAAATATATTTACACTATAAATGTAGATGAAAATTATCTGTTAATATGATTACAGACCTAAGAAACTTCCTCCTACAAGAAACAACACATTTATATGATAAAACCAGCATTTATCTTACTGGATTATGTAATAATTTGTTCATTTTTATATGGATCAGCAAAATGTAAGTTATATGATTATCAGAGCTATTATCCATTATTTTCTTTTAAATATAGACTTACTTTATATTTATTTCACTGTAATGTTCAAATGAATCTACAATAGATGAATGGTCTCTTGAGATAACCTACTGCTTTACTAAAATATACTGACTGTGATTCTATAATCCGCCCGCTAGGAGTAATAGTGTTCTGTGGCCCGATGTTGACATTTTTTTTTTTTTTTTAATTTATCCCATTAGGGAAAGGCAAAGGGATCTAGCCCATACAGCCTAGTCTGTTGTAAGTTTTCTCTGATCCGGAGTGTTGTAAGGCTAAAAAGCCAAGTCCAATTTAAATAATTTCTCTGGTCCAAAACATAAAAAGGCTGAAAGGCCAAGTCTTTCTTTTTTTAATATATATTTTTATCTCTTCCTATATTGATAAGGCCGAAAGGCCAAGTCTTTAATTTTCATGTTCAGGGTAAAAGTCTTTCCGAGTTAGTCCAATACAGAATTTGTCATATCCGTTTAAGTGTCCAATCCAAAATTTGTCATGTTCGTTTAAGTCAAATATCATTGATGGTGCTGTTTATATATTCAAATATGCATGAATAAAGTGCCTGATTCTTTAGCATGTCTTGAATGCAGCGCGGGATGTTCTCAGGTCTTAAGTTTTCTACCAAGTTGGCTGATAGTGAAAGGCGTTGGATGTTGAAAGCAGAACATTCAAAGAAAATATGATCCAGGGTCTGTATAGAGTTGTTGGTACAATGTGTACATATGGGCGACGGAATAATACGCATGCGGTGCAGATGGGCATTAAAGCGACAGTGTCCAAATCTTAACCGACATAACATTGTGTAATATTTTCTATTTCTATACTTTAAAGATCTAGTAAACCAAGGACCTCTTCCAATTTCAGAATTAATTTGGGCGTACCAAGTTCCTTTTTTAAGTAAGGTTTCTTGCCATAAAACTTGCCAATCTTCTTTGATTTTTGATTTAATGAATGGTTCAATATCTGAAAACGGAATGGCAACATCGTCGACAGGGCTGCCCGCTGTCACTGTCAACTACTGATCGTGCCAGAAAATCTACATGTTCGTCGACTAGTTCAAGATATCTGTGATGTTCGTTACCAGTTACGCCAATATGCGACGGTGTCCAAAGGAGTTTTATATCAAAGTTTCTAAGAGAAAGGCGATGAAGTAAGTCTTTAATTTCCATGATCAGGTAGCTTGTGTAGGCTCTATGGTTGTAATTCTGTAAGGCCTTTAATACGCTCATGCAATCAGTAATAATAAGCCAACTTCTATCAGTATGTTTTTCCACAAATTTCAATGCAGTTAGAATGGCTACAGATTCAGCAGTGAAAATACTAGATTCTTTCTTGAGCATAAACCACGGTCTATTCACTTAGTACATTTATAGTTTGTATGGGAAAAAATGCCTGGGGTATGGTTCGGTCGTTTCTCAACAGATGGCGTATCTGTACCCTTGTTAATACTAAATTAAATTTAAAAAGTCATAAAATGTTTTCCGAAGATGTATATAATTTTATTCAATTTAACCATAATATAAATAAAAATATATAAAATGTCTAAAACACAATGTAATATATTTATTTTAGCAACACTGCGAAACGCCAAAACAATGATACGTTTCATTTCAAGCTATAAAGTGACATTGTTATGTGAAATAATTTTTGTTTAAACTTCTCGAATTTTTAAAAAATATATTATTAGTGTTATTTACTCAATTGAAGACTGTAAATATATTGAATGGTTACAAATTACAACTTCAAGTAAAATTTTGGCACCCTAAAAACTGTTTTGGTAAAGGAACGTCATGGTCGGCCATTCCATGTTTATCAAATAGTGTTCTGTGGTTCTGTGATGTTTATTTGTAAATTTGTCATTCTTGGTGTACAATATTAATTTGGTGTTTTTGAAAGTTTTTTGAAGACTGTGTTAAGAAGCTCTCAAACAGTTACTGTGCCAAAAACAGAGAGATTTAAATATACTATCTCTTTGGCCAAAAACTAGAACAAATCGTCTGGACGACCGGCTACCATTTCTGAGCATTTTTTTGGGCGGATTTTTGTTTATCGTTTATAAAAACTTAATAAAGTTGTTCGAAAATTCGATTTTGTGTTTCATTATAACGAAATAAATTGTATTAAAAGTAAAGAAACAACAATAAACTTTTATGTATATGTGTGAGCTGTTATGTCTGTGTGTGAGTGTGTGTAGGTGTTCTGTCGGTACCTATGCATAGCTATACACTAAACATACATTGCAAGTTGTTTTGTCGTTAGCCACCAGATGGCGCATGACGTAGAGGTCAGCTGAATACTCTATACCCCTATATATAATGTACTTTGTGGCATAAACCCTTGACTAATCTTCTGGTGAGGTACATAAAAGGCCATTGACACCTTGACATCATTTTTAGAACCATCTGTGTAAATTTGTTTATGGTTAGGATATTCTGATAAGAGATCATAAACCTCTTGGCGATGTTTGAGGGGGCCAATTCTACTAAATGACAGCGGTGATAGTTGTATGACTGTGGTCACTCAATGGTGATATTATGTCAAATTTTGACACTTTTCGTATTCTGTTAACTGTCAGTTTTCACAATCATTCAACTATCATTGTTGACCACTTTTGGTATTCTACTATTCCTACCATGGAATGGCGCTGTCCAGTGATTGCTTTTTTCCCCTTATTTTAAGGCATTGGCAATTTAGCCATCAGCCCTAAACACGACACGAAATTCAGATTTTAGCTCTGCTTCAGAGTCTATGCACAAAAATACACAAGTTTCTTCAAAACTTATCGAAATGTCACATGTACCATAAATAAAATCAATCATCTAAAGATTTTAGTGCCGAAAACCCGAAATAAAACTAATGACACGCATGGTAGTAATAGTTATATATGGTAGGCAACACCTAACGTAGTCCATAGTCATTCCATTGTTATGCCACTATGATTTTAGTGGAATACAAATTAGATGTCATAGTTGCCAGTTGCAGCATAATGGAATGATAGTTCGATGACAATGGCTGACATTTAGTGGAATTGGCCCCCTTGCTATTGGCTGGGTGCGCGATGACAGCGCCCACTAGTGGTAACAATTAGGGCGGATTTGAAATGACAAATGGCTGGCTGTCATTACGAAAAGTAAGTAAACACAAAAATAATTTCAGTGAAACAACGTTATTTACTTAGGTCCTGTTGGATATTGTAAGTCTATAGCGTCGATAATAATGTTGACCTTTTTTATTTCCCGTCAAAAATGCCACAATCAGTAAATTTGAGGCAGTATACCTCATTATATTATCATGGCTTCACGGGAAATAAGTAAAGAAATGGACAAAATTTATCGACTAGAGCGTTTCATGTATCTTGTAGACCATTATTTATAGCAGTACTGACGATAATAATGCTGATTGTTGTGTATTATCAGTTCAACATGGCCCAAAGAGATTAAAATATCTTTGACATGGTTAAATTAATTATAAAAACTGGATTCCGGACAATAACGCACAATATAGTTTTCCAGCCACAAACCACTACAAAAGACAAACAGTTAGTTTTGGCTCAACATGTGCAAGATGTAAAAGAATTAAAATGTGAAAATCAAATGAGCCACACCATTGAAGCTAGTGTAATTAGACAAACTTCAGTGACATCAACGCCATACAAAACATCATTGCAGTCGTTGATCTTGTTTCCAACTTGCTCTTGGAAATTTATAGAATTTGCGATCACTATTTTTGCCATTATTCTTGCAGTTGACTACGCAATAGGTTTCGTTACCCATGTTCAAGTATTTATTTCCACTAAGAATGCACGAATACGTAAATTTCTCTAGTAAAAAGTGACAGTTCGTCTGAGTTCGTCCGACCCGAGTTTCTTTTTTAGCCACCATGGGCGCTGCGATCGATTCGTGGTTCCCCCACCCCCTACTTCGCACCCAGCCAATTGATAATTATGCTCATCTCATGGAAAATACTGTCATATTCTTTCTCATAACACATCCAGTTATTTGATGTATGAATTTTGTGATTTTTAAACAAGTTTAGAATATAGGAGAACTCATTAAAAATAAAGGGGTAATTGGATGATAATTGGGAGTTAGTAGGAAAGCTATTGTACAAAGAAATTATTTTTCTGACTAAAGGGTGATTACTAATGGAAAATAGCTTAAGTAGGAACCGGAATTTCAAAAACTGAAAACGCAGAGACAGTGGAGGTGTATTACATTCAACTTGTAGGGAGTTTATGGGAGTAGTTTTCATGGCTCCTGTAATTAATCTAAGATTATGATTTTGTAGCACATCCAACTTTTCAACCAACCTAGAGTTTGATGAGAAACAGAGAAATCCATACTCAAAATGGCTGCGAACCAGGGATTTATAAAGAGTAAGAAGGATTTTAGGATCTGAGCCCCAAGATGTTCCTGCAAGAGACCTCAAAACATTAAGAGCCTTTCTGGCTCTGTCCATCACACAATCAACATATTTATTCCAAGTAAGGTTATTCATAAACAATATCCCTAAAAATTTGGCCTGTGTTACTGAAGGCAACACCAGGTTATCATACTCAATTTTAACTTTAAAAGAACCTATCTTGCTGAATACTAATACTTTAGATTTGTCAGTACTTATGTCCAAGTTCAGATATTCAAAATAAGACTGTAATTTGAGTAATGCATCATTTATCACAGAAGCGACAATACTTGTATTATTGCCTGCAAAATATACTACTAAATCATCAGCATATTGAAGGTTGGAGACCTGTGTACCTAAAATTATATTAAGTTTATGAATATAAAGTGTAAAAAATAAGGGACTAAGTATGCTACCTTGACAGGTGCCTTTATAGGATAATCTAGGACCTATAAGCCTACCATTGCACTTAACATATACCTTTCTACCATGCAAAAAGTAGAAAATCCATTGTATAAATTTTACAGGTATACCAATTGCAGCCAATTCAGTGGACAGTATATGGTGATTTACATTATTGAAAGCCCCCACCACATCAAAAAATACACTAACTACAGCATTATTACTCCGGAATGCATTAAAAATATCTAATTGTAAATGAGATATGCTCTCCCTTGAAGAGCGACCTTTTCTAAATCCAAATTGATTGGAAGGTAATATTCTATTCTTTTCTATGTAGTATTCAAGTCTATGTTTAAGAAGTTGTTCAAAAATCTTTCCCATGCATGAAGATAAAGCAATAGGCCTGTAAGAGTCAAAATGGGATTTATCTTTATTAGGTTTTAAGATAGGTACCAAGCAATCAGTCTTCCAGTCATCAGGTATTATACAGTTATCCCAAAGAAGATTATACATGTTAAGCACAACAGTTTTGGCATTATTAGATAAACATTTAAGCATTTTGTATGGAATACCATCGAGGCCAGCAGCTGTGTCCTTTCTGGATAAAATTGCTGTATTTAATTCTAGAAATGTGAAATGTTTCAGAAAGAAGGCGTCATCAGAAGATGAAGTTAGAGAATTCACCTTGAAAGCTGGCTCGACGGTATCTGGTGTATATTTTTTAAGAAAATCAAAAATCCAAGACAAATCCAAATTTGTATGTGTTGAAGGTGAGTAACTTCTATTAAATTTGCGCATGTATGACCAAATGACTGACATAGGTGTAGTTCTGTTAAAATGCTCACATAGCCTAACCCAACTAACCCTTCTCTCAAACCGGAGTGTATATTTTTTCTTAGCCTGAAGCTTCTTAAAATTAATATAATTTTCTTGTGATGGATCTTGCTTGAACTTTAAGTATGCATTTTTACAATTTATAACAGCTGTTGCACAATTAGAATTCCACCAAGGGAGTGGGATCTTTTTCTTTTTTTTGGTGTTAGAACCACTCTGGGATTGTAAACATTGGGCTGTAGAATCATTAAAATTTGGGATAGATTTTCTAAGTGCCAAACGTAAAATATCAATTAAATCATTGTAACACTGACTAGGGTTTTGAGTATTTGGTAAGAAACTATGAAGTAATAAATCAACATTTGAGGTGTAAATGTCCCAATCAACATTTTTATAATTTATAGAAAATGGAAAAGGTATACTGTCAGGAATATTAAAATAATTAGTATTGCTGTTATTAATGGTAATTTTTGTGATTACAGGAAGGTGATAGCTGCCTAAGGGGTCATCATGAACCAACCAATCAGACTCCAAAGCCAAGCTGGGAGAAACTATGGTCAAGTCAAGAGCATTTTGCCTCCAGATGTGAGAACCTACTGTAGTCATTTGGCCATTGTTAAGTAAAACTAGGTTATTGTCATCCACACACTCAAGTACATCCTTACCTCTACAGTTAGAAGAAGAACATCCCCAAGATGTGTGAAGGGCATTAAAGTCCCCTGCTAAGAAAATAGGCCCAGGAATAGATTTAATCAGTCTGTCTAATTTTGACTTAGAAAAAGCAGGGTTGCAATTAGTTGGACTATAGAAGCTTACAATAGAAAGTTCTTTGTTATTAGCATATTTGATGCGTATAGCAATATTTTGTAATGAATCATCATAAAATGTATCTATTTTACTATAAGATATGCTGTGATGAACAAGGATGGCAACACCATTATGAGCGTTACCTGAATCTAAACGAACTGTATCATAACTACGAATATTAAATCTATGACGCGGCTTGAGCCAGGTCTCAGATACTATGGCTATATGTATATTATTGTCCACAAGAAAGTAATTAAAAATATGGCGATTGTGTAACAAACTTTGAGCATTCCATTGTACGATATTAATACTATCCATAATGGAACAAAAAGGAAAAGAAATATTAAAAGAAATTTTAGGCAGTTAGGTGTTTCAAAGTCTCTTGAAGGACAACCTTAATATTTTGGGTACTAATTGATTTGTCATTATTTTTATTAGAAGTTATTAATTTTACTAAAGATTCTGTAATAACTTTAAGAATAATATCCGAGTTTAAAAGTGATAAAAATTGATCTTTTTTACTTAGAGGAGGGAAGTGTGTGTTATTTTTGTTCAAAACATCAGCAAAACTTTTCTTTTGAAAATTCTCCTTATTAAGTTGTATTTTTTCTTGTTTTACAGCACATGCTGAAGAGATGGCTATATGGTTCCCTTTGCAATGGCAGCAGACAGCATCTTTGGACTGAACTGTGCAGTTACGGAAATTATGTCCTTCACCACAGATTGAACATCTTTCAGAGTTTTTACAATATTTAGCTATATGCCCATACCTCAAACATCGCAGGCACTGCTTGACGGGAGGAATGTATGGCCTCACCTCAAACCGCCAACTGTTCAGGTCCACACTTTCTGGTAACACAGGACAAGAAAAAGTAATTGAAACTGTTTTTGTTGGTTGAAATTCAGGGATTCAACTGTTTTGCGCATGAAACGTCGAATAGATACAATGTTCTTGGTACTAGTTAATGCAGAGTAAATTTGCTTGTTAGAAAGATCAGTCGGCACATGAGTAATAACACCAGTGACTTCTGTGGCGGCAGCCGGTATTGAAGCTTTGAGCTTGTGTGTCGTTAAGAAATTTGCATTGTTTAAAGCGGCATTGGCTAGCGCCGGCCTTTCAAATATAACGCTCACTTTAGATTTATTTATACGTTGTAGTTGTTTAACGCCTTTGTTGTATCTTTTGACATAATTAGCCAACGCCATCATGTCTCTTGTACCTATAGGTTTTTCCAAGTCCGTGCTTTCCAAAAATACTATATATTCAAAGTTTCCCCCGTCTTCAGGGTAAAACCGAACATAGTTCGCAACTTTAAAGGGCAAGTACTTATCTGTGTCTTCCATTGATTTTACAGATTCCGAATCCGAGCCCGAATCATGCACCGCAGCAGTCTCCGGATCTCCATCATCTTCGTCCTTCTTCTTACGTCGCTTCCGTCCCCGACCGGCCATAACGATGTTCAAAAAGCTTTTTTTCCAATAATAAACTCTGTACGCAGTGTAATTTTATTTTAAATTATTGAAAATTAAAATTGGCGCCTATCTTCTTCAAGCTTCCCGCGCTTTTTCCCGATGTTGACATTTGCATTTATTTTTTGACAATCACTTGACAATGACTTTTTTTTTCAAGATAATGTGAGACCGGGGCGGTCGGGGTGTCATCCCTTCTTCGCAGTTCGAAATTAGTTTCGGTTTCGGCAAAAGTTTCGGACAATTTTGGTCGAAACCGAAACTGCTACTGAAACTTGATTTTTGGCCGAAACTCGGCCGAAACCAAAACCGAACTTTCGATTGGAAACTAAATAAAATGTTGTAGCATTTATTAAAATTTACCAAAAGAAAAAGTGCCTGACTTTGTAAGTGAAGAAACACTGGAACTGGGGGATACAGTTGGATGACAATGACATGTCAATGGTCAGTCTATGGTGTTATTTGCTATGAAAAGTGCCAAAATAACACCATTGACATATCATTGTCATCCAACTATAACCGTTGACATTTAGTGGAATTGGCCCCCTAATTGCCTTTACGGCAGGCACTTTTTCGATGGGTACATTTAAAAAAATGCTACATCATTTTATTTAAAAGGCGTATGAAGCTACAACTAAAATACATAAATGAAGTAAATATGTAGCAATTATAGATGCAACACATTTTGGGAAACTCTGCGTACTTGACTCTAAGCTAGGAGGTGACCAGCCAACCTGACGTGAGAATAGCTGGTAAAAAAAATCGTATTCCCAAATAGATGTAGCAATTATTTATAATATGTAGCAAATATGATCTTTTTTAATGGCGGTCCTTTTTGATTTCGCCAAAATCAAGTTTACAGACAGAACAACAACAATTTCTTTTCGGTCCTTTTTGATTTCGCCAAAGTCCAGGGGGCCAATTCCACTAAATGTCAGCCATTGTCATCGAACTATCATTCCATTATTTATGCTGCAACTGGCAACTATGACATCTAATTTGTATTCCACTAAAATCATAGTGGCATTACAATGGAATGACTATGGACTACGTTAGGTGTTGCCTACCATATATAACTATTACTACCATGCGTGTCATTAGTTTTATTTCGGGTTTTCGGCACTAAAAATCTTTAGATGATTGATTTTATTTATGGTACATCTGACATTTCGATAAGTTTTGAAGAAACTTGTGTATTTTTGTGCATAGACTCTGAAGGAGAGCTAAAATCTGAATTTCGTGTCGTGTTTAGGGCTGATGGCTAAATTGCCAATGCCTTAAAATAAGGGAAAAAAGCAATCACTGGACAGCGCCATTCCATGGTAGGAATAGTAGAATACCAAAAGTGGTCAACAATGATAGTTGAATGATTGTGAAAACTGACAGCTAACAGAATACGAAAAGTGTCAAAATATGACATTATATCACCATTGAGTGACCGCAATCATGTAATTGTCATACAATTATCACCGCTGTCATTTAGTAGAATTGGCCCCCAGTTTACAAAGCTTGGTCGGTGGTTTTGGATGTGCACAGATGACTATAGATGTAGTTTGGGCACATGTTTGTTGGGAGGGCTTTTTTTTTTTTTTTTTTTTTTTTTTTTTTTTTTTTTTTTTTTGTGGCCTCGCGCGGCTTGCGCATTTACCACACTCATAAAACGGGGAAACGGATTCATATTTACAAAAAGAAAGGAACGGAATTTGGAAAGGAAAAAGGATTAATTAAGGGAAAACATATTATCCACGAAAAGGTTATATACAAAACTATATTAATCATTAAATATATACAAATTAATAAGTACAACTACTAAATAAAATTAAATATTTACATTATTATTACAAATAAATATGGCTAACAATTTATAAACATTTATATCCTTGTTAGCAAGGAGGACAGGGATGGAAGTAGGCAGAGGAATCTTAAAGGACAGTAACGAGGTAAAAAGGGAAGAACAATCATTTAAAGGACACGACAAGAAAATATGATTGACATCAGCAAAGTCCGACCCACATTCGCAACCCGGGTCGTCCACAATATGGAGTCTGGCAAGGTGAGCTGGGGACACTATGTGACCAAGTCTCATACGTATAAGGGTTGTTGTAGGTTTCTTAAGAAAATTAAATAAATAGAACCATGGTTTCAACGATACATCGGGTTGGATATTGTAAAAATATTTTCCCTTAGTTTCACTACTTCTTATCCAATCATCGCGCCATGAATCTACAAGATATTCTTTAGACAAGGCTATCAGATCATGAGTATAGTTTTTATAGGGAAACAAGTCTCCAGATTCTACAGCCTCATTAGCAAGACGATCTGCTCTTTCATTCCCTTGGATACCAGAGTGGCCTGGGATCCAAGCAAACGAAAGATCGACGCCTTTAAAAGCACACTTCAATAACAATTTCCGAATTTCGATTATAATAGGATAGGTTGGCTTTGATTTAAAGGGAGATTTAACTAAGGCTTCCAAAGCACTTTTTGCGTCGGTAAAAATAACAGCTCTCCTAAGATTCATTATCGTGACATATTCCACAGACTTAAAAATGCCGAAACATTCACCAGTGAAAGTGGATGTTTCGGGTGGCAATTTAATTTTTTGAACTACATTATATTGAAAATGAAATACTCCCACACCAACACAGCCATTCGCAGAGTGCTTAGATGTTGGGAGGGCTTCGTGATTGGGCCACATTGTGGGCCACATTGATGGTACGGTCCAAATTGCATTTTCTGCGCTCGTGTGCGCTATATTCGCTATATTCATGCCATTGAGCAACACCGGTATCCCCCGAAGCTTCGCAATGTACTTCTGTTAATATCAATGATGGACGACATACCTAATTTTAATTAATACTTAATCAAAAAGTAAAAGTTCGCGGGGCGGGAAAAAACAGAACAATCAAAAAACGAAAAAACACCATGCACATTGAAGTTTGACAACTGTTTGACAGTTCCGGAGACATTGCACTACCTCCTCGGTGTTGGCACTGTTCGCACCAATCGATGACGTCATCGATGAAGTCACAATGCTCATGTCAGCGTACCACAGCGCAATTTGAACAGTTGTTTGCATGAATATAGCGCACACGAGCGCAGAAAGTGCAATTTGGACCGTACCAACAGTCGTGTGCGTGCTCACGAACGTATTTACCTGGTACGGTCCAAATTGCGCTTTCTGCGCTCGTGTGCGCTATATTCATGCTAACAACTGTTCAAATTGCGCTGTGGTACGCTGACATGAGCATTGTGACGTCATCGATGACGTCATCGATTGGTGCAAACAGTGCTAACAACGAGGAGGTAGTGCAATGTCTCCGGATCTGTCAAACAGTTGTCAAACTTCAATGTGCGTGGTGTTTTTTTTCCCGCGAACTTTTTTCATATTCGTTATGTAATCGATTAATTAAAATTAGGTATGTCGTCATTAATATTAACAGAAGGATTACATTGTGAAGCTTCGGGGGACACTATACGACTCAAATACGACTGAATTTAACTTCAGAACAGTATCAACCTAAATATTAAAAGAACTGTCATTTTTGACAAACGAAAACCTGTTCAAATTGTTTGCATGCTAACAATCGTAATCATTTTGAACAGTCGTGTGCGTGCTTACAAACGTATTTACTATTTGCACAAAACGGACCGCAGCCACCATTTGCACAAAACGGACCGCACTAATGGCACATGACAATGACATTGACAGATCAGATAGAGCCGGAGCCGCACATTGTCCGCGCACGTAATTTTTTCTTTACTTGTTACTTGGACATTGGCGGAAGTCATCAAAGCCACGGCGAAAAGCCATTATCACTAAAAGAAGAAGTGAAGAATTAGTTGCTTGACATAATGTACGCACTTGTCTGTGTTACTGTTACTTATTTGTGAAAATGGATGCTGAAGGATTAAACGTCGATATTGTATCTAAACTAGCTTCTCAAATAGTAGACCAAGTTACTTGTATTGAGTGGTAAGTAAAGATGTTAAAAAATATATAAAACCGGTTGCCGCTGTGTTTGTTATCAGATTGTTATAACATAACTTGGTGCAATCAAATTCATCCCATAGATTCTCAAAAGCTAAAGAATGCAGACACCCAATGATATTATATGTTACTATGCTCACTGCAGACACCATAATGAGACGCTATTTAATGGACAATTTACACGAGGCCATTCCATTGAGCCATTCCACTAAGAAAATCCACTAACGGGCCATTTACACGAGGGCAATCCAGTAAGACAATCCACAAAGACTGCATACAAAAAAAACTTGAGGACAATCCATTCCACTGTCCTCAAGTTTTTTTTGTATGCATTGTTAGTGGATTGTCTTACTGGATTGCCCTCATGTAAAAGGCTCATAAGAGAGTCCACTGCAATGGATTGTCCTCAAGCTTTTTTTGTGTGCAGTTTGGATTGGCTTAGTGGATTGTCTTAGTGGAATGGCTCATGGAATGGCTTCATGTAAATTGCCCATTACCCATTTTAGTTGAAAGATGTTTTATTATTTAAGAAGGCATATCTTACCAACTTTGGTGATTATTAAGTCATTTAAATTAAACCCCAATATCGGTTTTTGAGACATACCTATCTCAAGATACCCCATATTCTTTTGTTCACTTAATATTTAATTTCATCTTTATAATGGAGGTGTGAGATTTCATTATTGTCCTAATATAGCTACTGCACCTAAAACCCACCTTCAGTGTCAAATTAAATTACTCTGATATTATGAGCAGACAGACAATTAAATTATAAGTGTTCTGTTTTTGGGATGGGAGATATGGGGATATTATAAATCGGACTCTGCTTCGAATCCTGGCATGTACCAATGAGTTTTTCAAAAACTTACGTATTTATCACTACCTCGGCGGTGAAGAAAAACATGATGAGGAAACCCGCAGGTCTCAGAATTAATTCTGAGACATGTGTAAAAAAAAAGACCCAGTCCGGCGATGGGCTCACCACCTATTACGTTTAGGGGTCCAATATATCTCGTGAAATATGAGTATATCCAGTAATGGAATATCTCTGCCTACCCCCTCGGGGATAAAAGGCGTGAGATTTTTTTATTTATTTTTATTATAAATGTTAAAAATTACCAGCAGCAACTTAGTTATCTTGCATATTAAAATAATATTTAATTATATTTGGAATCACTCATTGATGAGGTTAAAGTCTTACAATGCAACTGACATCCCACCTATCAATATAATAATTAAAATAACTAAATGGTTTTTTAATCTGAATTTTCTGCATTTCAGTTGCAAATACTACATAGCACCAAAGACAGCTACATGTGGGCACACTCTTTGTCATGGTTGCTGGAGTGGACGCCACTCCTGTCCTTATTGTTCAGCACCATTTAATCGACAGACATTGAAGTTGAACATCCCATTAAAGACACTGACTAAAAATGTGCATACACTTGTTGACGCTCATGAGAAGCTATTCAATGTGAAATGTAAGATTTAATTTAAAATACATTTATGGCGGACACAGACTGCCGTAGCTAGGTCTTGGACAAATAAACCATGGGACAGACAGACAGACCTACGAAACTCTAAAAACATTAAAATAGACTCTATTTTACTATTTTGTGGCTAAAAGATTAAAGGCGAGAATGACCATGTGGTTTATTCGTCAAAGGGATGGGTACTTGGTTAACTGAAATTGACTAAAAATAACACTTAATTTATATTATTGCATTAACAATATTTTTTTTAGTTCTGTATATGAGGTTTTATAAGTACCACAGTAAATATATAAAGCTAAATCAGCAGGGTAACTACATACAAACATATTGTCTGTGATATTTTTAATAAATCTATTCATTAATAAAACTCTAATGAGGCTGTGTCTGTACATGAAATATTTTTAGAAAATTTTAGCGGTAGTGAGTGTAGATATCAAGACACAATTTATTTTTGTCTGTTTGTCTGCACGCATCACGCAAAAACTACTGGATGGACTTTGATGAAATTTAATAACAGCATTCCGGGTGTCGCGTAAAAGACGAAAGTATTTTTCAAACAATTTATAATACTGAATAATAAAAGACATCTTTATGTATATTTATATTCTTTTAACTACTTAATTTCGTTCGATTATTTTAGCAACTACAAATAAAAATATTATTATTAAAACTTTACAATATTAAAAAATAAAACCTGACGACCCTAACAGTCTAACAAAAAAAAAACTGACTTCAAACAGGAAACTAATAAAAATACTAGTTGCCACTACGATTTTCGAAGATTCCCCTCGATTTCTCTGGGATGCCATCGTCAGATCCTGGTTTCCTTATAATGGTACCACCGTTGGGATATCTCCTTTTCATCAAAAATGAATAATTAAAATCGGTTCATACGCGACGAAGTTATTCGCGAACACACATAAATATATGTAGGTACATACGGTCGAATTGAGAAACCTCCTCCTTGTTTCAAGTCATTTAAAAAGAGCGCAGTTTATATTCGAAGAAAAGCGCAGTAGCCCTACTGCTTTAACTTATTTATTTACCTACTACAGAATGAGTGCAAATTAATAATGACCATAGACTTTTAGTTTATTTATATTATCGTTATATAGTATTGTTTAGTTTATTATAATAAAAGGCACTTGTATAGCATTATATCATTAGCTCCTTCGCGTTTCAAAAAGCACACTAAAACATTAGTCCAGTCCATTCCGTACACTTGAAGATATCACGCTTTGTCAGGTATTCGCACACCATCTCACAATCAGCAGTGCTTATAATGCATATTCATCATGTGAAAGAAATATGCAGCAGTGAGATGTTACGGATTGATGATGATTCCTCAAAAATCATTTATACTTTTTTTCAGTCAATGAATTTGAAATGTTTGTGGCACAAGGTAATATCCAATCAGATGACCCCACCAAAAATGTGCAAGATTGGCTAGCTAGTTCTCAGAACCACTTTTCTGCACCAGCTTTGAGCTCGCAACAATCATTACAAGATGTACTTCCTAGTGTAGAACTTTCTGCAAGTAATATTCAAATTCATACACATACAAAAAAAACTAGAAGCCCTGATAAAGTGGTTCATGCTGCACAACCTCAAGCCGATTGGGATAAAATTGAAATATTACCGGACACCGAAGAAATATGTGCTAAAAAAAATGAAAATATTATAGGTCCTATGGACCTGGAACCCTTTTTTATTGACGAAAATGAATATACAACGGAGAACCCTCGTAGGAGTTCAAGAAAAAGAGACTCAAAATCTGATGCAAAAGTACAAAAACGTGAACTATCGGGAGACAAACAAAGTTCCAAAAATTGTAGCAGTGAAACAGAGAAAAAGTCATTAAAATCGAAACAAAATTGGAGTAATGTAAAAAAAATGAGAAAAGAATTTAGTAAACTTAATAAAATTAATAGGAGTAAACTAAATGTCTCTATTGAAATGTGTAAAAAGGCCCAAAGTACTATCAGTAAAAATAAACCAATAACACCGGTTGCTGATTCGCAACAAGCAAACAATATAGATGACAACACTCCAGATTTAAACATTCACAATGATACACATACTGAACCAATTTTAGTAAATGAAAATGAATCTACAATGGAAGATGTTCTTAATATTGATACTAACAAGAAACATTTAATAAAAGATCCACAAAAACTAAGTAACAACACTAATACTAATTCCCAAAGCAAAAAAACATGTGATGTTGAAGGTATCGAAGAAGTTAATAACACACCTGTAAACAAAAATAAAAGTGCGGGAAAAAGTGGGCAAAATATTGCAATTCCACCAAGCAATCTATTAGTTAACTCAATGAATATTTCTGCTCAAACCAATGATAAAATGCCCTTCCACATGCCATTTCTGAAGAAAAGTGCTCTATATCAGAAAAGTACAGAAGAAAACTGTATTAAAGTTACACAAAATGAAATTAGCTCATCTAATTTAACTAGTAATACGGATGATATCGAAATTTCAATTAAAATAGGGAACACAGTTACAAATATTTTTATAAAGAAAAAGCAGAATGATGTTCAGGTAAAGTTAAACACAGATCGTGAAATTCAAACATCATTAGGTCCACACGCGTTATCAAGGAGAAACGATGTTGCTCCCATAAGGGAGATCACCGTTGTTGAAAACTTAGAACTTAACGTAGAGGATGAAAATAAAGTATCAATAAGTAAATCAACTAGTACAAAAAAAAATACTGCTTCGGCCGATACAGCCACAGTACAATTTGAGATTACCGATAGTGTTGAGAAAGAATTATCCAAAGTAATGGAGCAAGTAGAACCTGATAAAACGAGCACCCAAAATACATTGCAATCTCCAAACTATTTTAAAACTTTAAAATCTCTACCAATTCTAAAGACAAGAGAAAATCCTAATGAAAAATTAACTGAAGACATGGAATATTTGAATGATATAGATATATTTGACAGTGGTTCTGTTAAAGGGTCAAGTGTGCAATTATTAAAAAACGCAAAACCTATACTATCAGAGATTTTAATACCGACAGTAAAGAATAAAAAATCTCAAAAACATCCTGATAAACGGGATAGAGAGCCAAATGATGAAAAAGAGATTCCTAGTAGCAAAAAACAAAAGACGGATTTGACTAAGCAAGGTAACGGTCCTATGGGTTCTCAAAAAGAACTTGAAGATTTTGCAATTTATGACAGTGAACATATGACTTATGATGCGCTAATGGGTCAAGTTTTTGCTAATATTGATGCAGATATTCAAAACAGTAAAAACAATAATTCTAAGAAACTTACACCAAACACAGTAGCAGAAGACAATATTCTAAAAACTCAAATTGAATTTAGTCAAATAATTCATAAAACACAACAGAAGGTAGCTAAAAAAGATACTTCTATTGCAATCGAAGCCAAAAATGTTCCAAAAGACATTGTAAATGCAAAGTATAGCGAAAATGTATTTTCTTTGCTGGAGAAAAATAGTGAACCTTATTCTGCATTGGAGAAAAATAATCAGGTAAAAGTATTTCCTATCGAAATTAAATTGCGAGTAATCATTTATCTATATTATACAATATGTAACAGAAAAAACACGGTGTATATATATATATATAAAATGATAAACTGACTGACTGATTGGTAATGTATCAACGCACAGCCGAAACCGCTGGGTCTAGAGACTTGAAATTTTGTACATAGATAGCTTATACAGTGTAGGCATCCACTAAGAAAGGATTTTGCAAAATTCAACCCCATAAGGAGTGAAATAAACGTTCGCGAGCGAAGCCGCGGGTAAAAGCTAGTTAAAAATATACGTGTCGACTTGAGAACCTCCTTCGTTATTTCGTCGTTTAAAAAACTTATCTGAAAACACCTCTAAAAATTAATTTCGATTTTGATTTTATAATCAATTAAAATTTGATAGCCTTACGGTTAAAGAGCCTGCTTCACGTCATGATGAAAATCAGTGAGGCTCGGGCACAGATTAGAGAATAGTTACTTCGTTCGGCTCGGGTTCGAATTCAGGCAGGAGTTCAAAACTTACGTACATATTTATCACTAGCTCGACGGTGAAGAAAAACATCATTATCAATTTTTATTTAATCAATTAAAAAAGTGATTAATTTGAGTACCTACTAAAAATTATGACGACAAAAAGTCAGTACCTACTTAGTTCTTTCCCTAATAAATTTGTGTTTTGACACCTCATAAAAAGTAGGTAGGTGGATGAAATGATGCTGATAATGGCAAAGTACCCATAGTTTTTTTTTTTTTTGTAAATATCAAGCATTCTAAACGAATGGTGTAAACGCAATTTGCTTATTGTAAAGATTAATCTGAATCCTACTCTTACTTAAGGGCTGGACTGTACATTACGACATGATATTTTGTATTATAAGTGTTAAATATATGTTTGTGTTCTTCAGCTCTCGGAACTTGGGTCCACCCAACAGCGCATCGATAATTTGATGACACCTGGAATATGTCGTGACCTGGTGTCTTCTGATCGCAACTTTGAAACTGATAAAATACATAATGTGGAGATGCAGGAACTAGAACTAGGCACACCATTGATGGATCATGATGACTCTGATAAAAGTGTAGTAGAAGAGACGCCACAAAAGTTTGTATATAATACATATATAATTTTTTTTCAATAATATCTGATAGTAAATTGCTGATTGATTATCTACCAGTCAACCATCAGGCTAAGGAGAAATAATTTGGCGAAACCGGCCGCAAATAATAAAAATAATTAATGGAACATAATAATCGTCTTGCGGTAAATCCTAATACTTATAAGTATAGGTTGACTAGCAGCGCCCCGAGGTTTCACCCGCGTAGTTCCCGTTTCCGTGGGAATACTTGAATAAAATATAGCCTATGTGTTATTCTGATGTATAAGCTATATAACTGTAAAGTTTAATCAAAATCCGTTCAATAGTTTTTGCGTGAAAGAGCAACAAACATACAAACTTTCGCGTTTATAATTTCGTGAAATAAACGTGCGCGAGCAAAGCCGCGAGTAAAAGCTAGTAGGATATAATAAACTAATACATACTATACGTATATCCTTGACGGACTTTAACCCAACCTGCTGAGTCTGAGATCGCAGGTTCGATTAACGCTAGGGGCCAACATTTGTGTGCATGAACATGTTTGTTGGCTTCGTGTCTGGGTGTTTAACACTTATTCAAATATGATTTATCAGTACTTTAGTACTGATAGTACAGGCTTTTCCTAGTTTGGGACTGAATAACCGTGTGTAGGTAAATTGTGTCCCACAATTTATTGATTATTTACTTATTTATAATGTGACTGCCCAGAACGTATAAAAGTAGAAAGATTTAGTGCCCCTGAAGTGAAAGAGAAGTATAAAAATAGAATGAGAGAAAATTACAACGAGACAAATATACAGGGGTGTTGTGAATGGGCGAGTCGGTAGAAGACGACCTAGACGTATTTACATCTCGGCGATGTATTGAAGAAAAGCCAGATAAAAAGTACCCGAAACCGACGAGCATGCGAGTCGAGTGAGTCGTTCGATTTGATAGATGTGGATGAAGCTAGTGAGATCTGCCAGGTTCGTAGCAACTGGCAGTCTATTGACTCTGCCTACGCCAATGGGAAATAGGCGTGAGATTATGTATGTATGTATAAAAAAATACTCACATAACAAAATTATCTAAGATGATGATTTTCTTTCGAACAATTTATGTATGACTCAATAAAAACGCTCGAATCTTTGGAATTTTCTTATGCGAACGGGGAGGGTGAGGGTGGGATACAAAACTTATTCTACTATGATGCCCCACTAGTACTTAGTGTGGTGTGTACATATTTTTTTAAATTATTCTACCTAAAAGTCCGCACCTATTTCGTTACTGGTTGGTACAGAATAAAATCTGGCCCTTGGTGGGGATAGGCTCAAGCATGAGCCCCGTGTGTTGTTACTGCTAAATTATGTTTGTATGGTAAATAAACTTTTATTGCATCATTTATATAATGGTCTTATAAAAAAATTACAGGAACACGTCGTTTATAAAACCTAAGCCTAAAACAAGCGAAACCAAACAATTGGATTCACAACCAGAAAATAAATTATCAGAGTCTGCAATCACAAGAAGTGTAATAAACATTTCAGACACTTCAGAAGAATCGAGAAGAATTAAAGATGCAACCGTTGTTGAAATTAACAAAAGAAAGCCATCACTAGAGACTCCACTTACTATAAATAAGTTTGTCAACCATATAAAGCACAATTCTACCCCTGTAGTGAGAAAGTCATTGAATTTTGACAGTATGCCTCTTGAAGATCTGGAAGAAACATTGTGTCCAACAACAACACAAGAAAAGGAATTCGTAGCAAAAGCTTTTGAGCAAACGCCTATATCGCCTGTTAAAAAGCCGTTGTCTCTGAGAAATGCAATGAATAAAGAAACTACAAAATACTGTGTAGCAGGCTCTTGCTTGGCAGCTGGTGAATTGGCAAATGTGAAGCTACTGTGTCGAAATCGGGGGTGGGATTACGTCGACAAGTATAGTCAGGACTTAACTCACCTCGTAGTAGGCGTGGACGAAGAGAATAAATCGCAAAGGTATAGGCCATTAAATATCTATACATTTATTACAATTGTAATTGGCCGATGATAAGATACGAGATATTTAACACTTTCACTGCTTACTAAAATATAACAATAGGTACTAAGAGTATACTCGTAGTTTGGCAGAAAACGTGTTACGAAAGTTTAATATGAGGGCTCTTTATAACAACAATATAAGACAAAATGATCATGTTTTAGAATTTTTGTCTGTCTGTCTCTCTTTCCGTATACCTATTTGTACTAACGTAAATCCGGTACATGTTTCACCTTTATATGCCGCCTAGAACCCGAGTTATCTATATACATTATTTTAACTGGTACAGCACGGGGACGACCTCTAGCTATTTATGAAAATGATAGATATTTGTTAAGATTATACAATTAAAGTTGGTTAAAAACTAAAGTCACCTAGGGGATTGTTATTATTGTTAAATTGATGGATTATCCACAATTTTGGAGCAACAAAATTTTAAATATGATTTCATTATTTAAATATGACTGTTTCGCAGATCAGTGAAATATATGTGTGCCTTAGCAGCCTCAAAGTGGATTATTTCGTATAGATGGATCGAACAATGTTTAAAGAAAAACGAAGTTGTCAAAGAAGTAAGTGCAATAATTACTAAGTATAAATGTTTCAAATAAATAAATATAGAGAGCTTAATATACAGTAGAATCCGTTTATTATGACATCGAAACTCGAAAGGAATTGACAAACACGTCATAAAAAACGTTTTGTGAAAAAAAAAACCTTTAGAATTGAACGATTGCTTAATGCGGTTCTTGTTTTTAAAAATCATTGAGATTGCCGAATGACCCACGCCAAATTTCTTTGCGAGTGATGAGTTTGATTCTCCATTTTCTAATCTGCATATTATTGCACCTTTCTCCTCAATCGTAAATGCCAATTTCAAATTTTTTGACGAAAAACAAAGCGTGAAGTAATTTTATTGACACTTGAAGTGTCAATAAAATTACTCACTCAGATTCAAAACAAAAACGAACCACGTGCCGAACGGACCGGACATAATTTATTAAAAATGGGTCATAATAAGCGACATGTCACTGTAAGGGAAGTCATTATATCAGACTTATTTCTAAAGAATTTTATATGAAAACCAAACTTCGTACTGTAATTATTATTATTATTAATCAGGCAAGCAGTTTACAAATGATAAACGCCTGTATCCAGGTGTTCTCCACTCAAGCTTTCTCATTACAGGATAGGTATTTGTCAAGTTTATTTTTAAATTGATTGACATTGGGTGCTGAGACTACTTCTTCTGGTAGCTTATTCCATGATCTGACCACTCTGTTGCTCAAGAAGTGTCTGTAAGGATTGTTGTGTGATACGGTGGTACGCAGTTTGAGACTATGTCCTCTTAGACGGGCATTGCAGTCACGTTCAAATAATTTATGAAAATCCTGCAGATCATAGTCTGTCTGTTTGCACCTTGACTTCCATTAGTTGAGTGTCACCTATGCTATAGTTTAAGCGCTGATTTCTGCTTCCTATGTGAAGAACAGTACATTTTGTATTTTTTAATTTTATGAGCCATTCCTTTGACCAGTTTACTATTTCGTTTAAGTCTGTTTGGATACGATCATAGTCAACCAGTGGGTTTGCGAATATCTTTGTATCGTCGGCAAAGATACTGACGTTACATTGCAGTCGAAGAGGAAGGTCAAAGGTGTAGATTATGTATAGCACAGGGCCTAGAACTGAGCCCTGTGGCACACCACTATGATATCTAGATATCTCTTTCGTCTGACTCTATCTCACCCACTTTTACTCGAAAGGTTCGTTGTCGCAGAAATGCCTCAATCCACTTTAATAGTTTTCCTCTTATTTCCACAGATTCCAGTTTATGTAGAAGTCTCCGTAGGAACTTTATCGAAGGCTTTTTCGTAGTCCAGGTAAATTACATCAGTATTTTTTCTATCGTTATAGTTTTCGGTCCAGCATGATAGGCATGACAGTAAATTAGACGCTGTAGAGCGATGTGGACAAAAACCATGTTGATGATCGCTGATTATTCGTTGGCTCATTAAGAAGTTTCTTAAATGTTTTACTACTACTTTCTCCATGTCCTTGTATATTACACTGGTCAAACTTATGGGTCTATAGTTTGATGGCTCCAATTTGCTCCCTTTCTTGAATACTGGGGTCACTGTTGCTGTTCTCCACTGAACTGGTAGGGTGCCGATATCGTATGATGTCTGCATTGTAGTTGCTAAGGCGTTGGTGAGGTCACATTTTTGTAGAATTGTTACAGGTATATCGACTGGTCCTGGTGAAGAGTCTGTATTCATTTCATTGATAGCCTGCTGTATTTTCTCTTTTGTAAATATTATTTCAGTAATAGTATCTTCAACTCGCAAATTACGTCATAATAATCGGTTGGTCAATATAGGCGAAGTCATAATAAACGGATTCTACTGTATATCAATACAAATGTATAGCAGTAACCCAAAAAAGGTATTACCTAGTAGAGGATCCCAATATAAGACGACCTTCACCGAGTTGCTTATTGGATGAAAAGTATTTTATATCAAATTTAATATGTTAAAAAAGATATCGAGAGTGGGTTGGCTGAAAAAATTCAGTCAATGTATAGATGTCGTACATATTTGGAGAATTTTGTATTCGTAAAGAACTGCCGAATTACTCCCGGTTTCCGAAAGGCAAATTAAACCAAAATTAGCTGACAATCTCATTTTAGCTGTTCTCATTGTTCATAACGTTTTTCAACAACATGATGTGAACAGTCTGTCAGTTAATTGAATTTGATTGGCCTTTCAGAAACCGGGAACTAATATTTTTAAAATACGTTTATTCTTTTTCAGACCCCGTATGAAGCGCTGGATGCGTGCGGCGACCCTGGCCCTAGGCGCTCACGCCTTGCACAAACAAAACTTTTCGAAGGAATCACTTTCTACTGCATGCCTCCCTTCAGCGTGCTTGAATTGGAAACACTGAAAGTAATACTAAAGTGTTAATAACATAATATCGTAAACATGTGTCAAATTTGTAGGCCCAGGCCAGACCACAAAAATTTAAACCGTATGTCGTATCGAGCCCAGTTATACGAGGCTAACTTAGAATCAGCTGATAGAAGTCGATAAGGCTCATTATAATCCCACTAGTGGGCCCGGGAAGACGTTGTCCTTTCACAGACAGCAGCGCCACCTATCGGGTCCTAAACTATCCAATCTTTCAAGCTAGAACCAACCATACAAATTCACAAAGATTAATTTGAATCGGTTAGGCAGTTTCGGAGATTAGCATGTCTGAACTAAGTGAAAAAAAAATCTCCTTTCATCCCCGAGGGGGTAGGCAGAGGTATTCCATTACTGGATATACCCACATTTCACGAGATACATTGGACCCCTAAACGTGATAGGTGGTGAGCCCATCGCCGGACCGGGTCTATTTACACATGTCTAAGAATTAATTCTGAGACCTGCGGGTTTCCTCACGATCTTTTCCTTCACCGTCGAGCTAGTGATAAATATGTAAGTACGTAAGTTTTTGAAAAACTCATTGGTACTTGCCAGGATTCGAACCCGAGCCTCACTGATTTTCGGCCGGCTCTTTAACCGTAAAGGCTATCACTGCTCTGAACTGATAAGTGAGATGTGGTTTTTTATATTTTTACTAGCGGGATGCCCAGCGGCGTAGCTTGCGCGGATCCTGTTTTTCCCGTTTCAGTGGGAATTTTCAAAAATCCCACTCACTTACGTCTACCACAAAAACGTGCATGCTTATTAAAATTACATGTATACACCAGAAGTTAAGAATAACTTGGCGGGAGTAGGTTAAATATAAACTCAAATAATCTGAGATGGTTTCTAAAACTCCATCGAATAGCGTATTATTTATTTCTAGAACATGCTGGAAATCTCTGGAGGGCGCATAGTGAACGACACTCAAAGCGTGAGGGTATCTCCTGGTGACATTACACCTGCTCTTCTGCTCGCAGAACCAGAGCAAACTCAAGAAGACAGATTTATATGTGAGTTCTTTAGTGTTTCGTACCAATGGCGTAAAAAAAGAAACCTCAGCTGGAGTGGAGTTTTTCCACCAAAAATTGCCATCGTGTGCTGCTTGCGATAACTATCGAGTTATAGCGCTTTGCTTGCACAGCGAAGGGTGTCCTTTTTATGGCCTATCAATTTAAAAGTATATCACGAACTACATGCACCATATATACAGTATACATACACAATTACACACTCGTACATAATATGTATTTTAGATTATATACTAGCGGGTGCCCAGCGGCGTTGCCCGTGTGGATCCAGTGTATTACCGTTCCTGTTCGAATTTCAAAAAACCCCTTCATAGCGGTTGCCTACGACATATAAGACACCTACATACCATATTTCAAGTTTCTGTGTTATCTTTTCGGAGTAGTTGGTATTTCTATTTTCACCAGTTTTTAATTGATTGATTAATGAAATTGCATGACATTTGTATTTTTCTGTATAGGTTTCAAGCTTTTTAATTTCAGTTTCAACATGATCTTCTGAAAATATTTTTTCTGAGCTTCTTCATGTCTGTATCTGTGTAATCTGTACATGAAATAGACACGGTCCCGTTAGAGTTTTATTATATGTATGTATAGATTACATGTTAGATTAATTAAGTAGAATGTTATTATAGTATAAGTATATATTTTAGTTCTTTTCTTAACATGGTCACCTGGCCTTGCCATCGTTGGATTGGAACTGTGTTTATGTTGCAGAGATAATAAATAAATGACAAATAATCTATGTAGGTACTTACTCAGAATGCGGTTCAATATTATACCAAGAAATTTTAATTCTCGTCACTCATATTCACTCTAATCCAGCGTTTTTCCTTAAAGCCGCCTCGTACTCAGCTTGTTTTCTTGTTTCATCATCATTAATCCGTAACATCCCACTTCTGAGGACTTTCCTCACACATGAGAAACTATAGGCCCTAATCTCCCACGCGAGACCATGATTGGGAGATGGTGCTAGGCTAAATTCTGTAGGTATGCATTACTAAATACTAGTGTGTCTTTCATTATATATGGTACGTCTCAGTAGGTAGCTGGCTTTTTTTGTACGCGAGTAACAGGTACAAAGTTTTTTAAATAAAAATAAATAAATAATCTCACGCCTTATATCCCTGAGGGGGTAGGCAGAGGTATTCCATTTCTGGATATACCCACTTTTTCACCAGATATTCTTTGGACCCCTAAAAGTGATAGGTGGTGACTGGTGAGCCCATCGCCGGACCGGCAGGCGTATTCACGGAGCTTTGATATTCGATATTCGACTCGGAATCGGAAAATCTGTCGAAGATGGGCTATTCACAGCAGGGCTTGAATAACCGAAAAAATTTAGGTTAAAACGGTTAGGGGTATGACGTCATACCTTTATATTGCGATATCTTAAAATAACGGTACCGCTTTTTTCTGGTAGTGCAAAATAACGATACTGCTATTTTCTGGTAGTGCAAAATAACGATACCATTATTTTTTTACGATACTTAAATTTTTAAATAAAGGTTTTCTTTAGGTATAGGTACCACGCCGAACGCCGGGGCACCGCGCGCCGGCTTGACCTAGAATTCGAGTTGAGCGACATGTTATTAAAAGCTTTTATTTAACTTGCAATGTATGTATGTATGTAACTATGTATGTTCGGGTGGAATCTTGCAACTCAATTTTGAAGCAAATATCTTCAACCGATTGAGCTGAAATTTGGTATACTTATGTTAGTTCGGTGACAATGCAATATTGTGGCACCACCGAGCTGATCTGATGATGGAGCTGGAAGATGGCCATAGGAACTCGGTAATTAAACGACACAACCCCATCGAGTTTGGGCTCGTTTGATTCATCTTGACGAGTACTTTGGTACTTGATGGTAACCAGGGTCTGATGATGGAGCTGGAAGATGGCTATAGGAGGAACTCAGTAATTAAACGTCATATTTCCATCAAATTTGGGCTCGTATGATTCGTCTTGATTTTGATTTTAGATGGATAAGTATAAGAATGGCTAACAACTACAACTAACAACTACAACTAACAACTACAACCAACAACTACAACTAACAACTACCACTAACAATTACATCTAACAACTACCACTAACAACTACAACTCACAACTAACAACCTACAACTAACAACTATCAACTACAACTAACAACTACAACTAACAACTACGACTAACAACTACGACTAACAACTACGACTATAAACTACGACTAACAACTACGACTAACAACTACGACCAACAACTACAACTAACAACGACGACTAACAACGACGACTAACAACTACGACACTACGACTAACGACTACGACTAACAACTACGACCAACAACTACGACCAACAACTACGACCAACAACTACGACCAACAACTACGAACAACAACTACGACCAACCACTACGACCAACAACTACGACCAACAAATACGACCACGACTAACGACTACGACTAACGACTACGACTAACAACGACGACTAACAACTACGACACTACGACCAACGACTACGAGTACTACGACCAACAACTACGACCAACAAATACGACCACGACTAACGACTACGACTAACGACCACGACTAACGACTACGACCAACAACTACCTCTAACAACTACAACTCACAACTACAACTAACAACCTACAACTAACAACTATCAACTACAACTAACGACGACGACTAACAACCACGACTAACGACCACGACTAACGACTACGACCACGACTTACGACTACGACCAACGACTACGACCAACGACTACGACCAACGACTACGACCAACGACTACGACCAATGACTAACGACCACGACTAACAACTACGACTAACAACGACGACTAACGACTAACAACGACGACTAACGACTACGACTAACGACTATGACTAACAACTACGACCAACAACTACCACTAAAAACTACAACTCACAACTACAACTAACAACCTACAACTACCAACTATCAACTACAACTAACGACGACGACTAACAACTACGACCAACGACTACGACTAAGACTAACAACGACGACTAACAATGAAGACTAACAACTACGACCAACAACTACGACCAACAACTACGACCAACGACTACGACCAACGACTACGACCGACGACTACGACCAACGACTACGACTAACAACTACGACCAACAACTACGACCAATGACTACGACCAACGACTACGACCGACGACTACGACTAACGACTACGACTACGACCAACGACTACGAGTACTACGACCAACAACTACGACCAACGACTACGACCAACGACTATGACCAACAACTACGACCAACGACTACGACCAACGACTACGACCAACGACTACGATAAACGACTACGACCAACAACTACGACCAACGAATACGACCAACGACTACGACCAACGACTACGACCAACAACTACGACCAACAACTACGACCAACAACTACGACCAACGACTACGACTAACGACTACGAGTACTACGACCAACAACTACGACCAACAAATACGACCACGACTAACGACTACGACTACGACCAACGACTACGACTACGACTAACGACTACAAGTACTACGACCAACAACTACGACCAACAAATACGACCACGACTAACAACTACGACCAACGACTACGACCGATGACTACGACCAACGACTACGACTAACAACTACGAATAACAACTACGACTAACAACTACAACCACAACAACGACAACTACTACAACTACAACAACTACTACAACTTACAACTACTACAACTAACAACTACTACAACTAGCAACTACTACAACTAACAACTACTACAACTAACAACTACTACAACTAACAACTACTACAACTAACAACTACTACGACTACTACTACTACAACTACTACTACTATAACTACTACAAATAATACTACTACTACAACAAGAACTAACAACAACTAACAACAACAATAATTAATATACAATAATATAGCTTGGGCCTGAAATAAAAGTTATTTGATTTTATTTTTGATTATTAACTTAACTCCTACAAACTACAAACAAACTAAAAAGAGTAGTGATAGCCTGATGAAGATGATTACAATCAGTAAGGCTCGGGTTCAAATCCTAACATGTATCAACGAGTTTTTCAAAAAATTACGTACATTTTCATCACTATCTCGACAGTGAAGGAAAATATTTCCTATTGCCATCTCCCAGCTCCATCGTCAGACCCTGGTTACTGGTTACCATCTAACACCAAAGTACTCGTCAAGACAAATCAAACGAGCCCAAACTCGATGGGGTTGTGTCGTTTAATTACTTTAAGAGGAGTCATTGAGAAGTTGCGATATCCACCTCCTGGCTCCATCGTCAGATCAGCTCGGTGATACCATAAATATTGCATTGTCACCGAAATTACATAAGTATACCAAATTTCAGCTCAATTGGTTGAAGATATCTGCTTCAAAATTGAGTTACATGATTATTCGCGAACACACATAAAAATATATAGGTAGGTATATATACGGACGAATTGAGAAACCTCCACCTTTTGAAATCTGTTAAAAATACAATAAAATGAATATTTAGGGGGACTCCCATACATCAAACGTGATTTTTTGCCGCTTTTATAGATAATGAATAAGTTCGACTCGCACTTGGCCGTTTTTACGTTTTCTCCCCATTAGTGCAATCTATGTCTATGTATTTAACAGTCGATAAAACTTTGCTAAAATAACGTACTTTTATATAGGTACCTAGAATAGATGAGTTATAATATAAGCGTCACGTCACCAGTCACCACAAAACACAATAATGCAATATGCAAGAAATGAGATTTCATGCGGCAAGCGCCCGTGCCTCGACCGAGCGGTTTGGCAACGTCGCGCTGAAGTCTCACTCGTTCGCGTTTTTTCGGTACCGAAAATGATTTCGATGAGGTACTAGTAAAAAACGGTACCTGTACCGCAATTCTTACCTTTTTGGCTCTACCTTTAAATCAAAACGGTACCGTAATTTTATACCGCTAGCTTAACCCTTAACCTTAACCGCTTTCAAGCCCTGATTCACAGATGTCGGTGTCGAAAACGAATGTCATATTTGACATAAGGATTCGGAAAATTTTCCGTGGCTATCAGAAACGCCTACAATACAGTTTCTGAAGTCGATAGATTCGACTTCGGAAAATTTTTCACTCGATCTGAATCGAACGGAAACGGTGTCGAGCCTCCGTGAATACGCATGCGGGTCTGTTTACACATGTCTCAAAGTAAAGTTTTTTGTAAGCGAGTAAATCTTGAAAATTCGCATGCTTGCATTTGTTTTTTTTATTTATTTTACTAAAAAATGGGCTTGCTCTTGACCCCAGACTAATATAATTATTTAGACTTTTTTTTACTGTTTTCTTGCAAATAAAAATATATAAATTATTATATTATTAGCGACTGTGTTTTCTAAGACTTCAATCCTTTTTAGGAATACTTAGCATGGTAACATTTATGTTGCAGACATGGCAATGGAACTCGGCATTGTTCCTGTCAACTACGAATGGGCTCTTAACTGCTTAGGTTCTTACTCTCTAGGCAGTGTATATGAGCTTCTGCTCTGTCCGGCTTCGCTGCTACCAGCTGCCACAGCACAGTGGCCCGCTGCGCTCATGCTGCGCGAAGGCGACGACGATTAATACATATTTATGATGGTCCTTTTAAATTAAGTGCAAATATTTTAAGGGTAGGGTCAGATATGTAAGAGAAATAGAATGATCAAATAAAGAAAATTAAATATGTTACTTTTTTTTCTTGATCTTTTTTATAAAAATAAAAATATTGTAAACATGCTTTGCATAAATTCTCACTACCACACTAAAAACTCCGCACTCACACTACAACTACATTCATAATACACTAATCACAGCCCTCTCCGTTCGTTGATACGCTTTTTGGCGGGCCGGGTACTGTACTTATGTTATGTAGGGTCAAGGCGGCAACAGTGGCTATAGCGACAACAGTGGCGCAGTGGCCATTTGTTAGAAAGTATTAGAGATAGCTATCTCTCTCTCTCACTCTTCGAAAGGCTTCAAAACACGAACATATCACAACCAATCGGCTTCCATCTGCGACGGAATAAATGCGTGTTGCGAGTAATTTTTTGTTTTGACCATCGAAAAAGTGAATTTAAAGGTAAGATAGACTTTGTATTTTTTCACTAACCTTTTGTTACTTTTTAAAAGTGATATTTGTGATAAAAAGTAAGTTTATTTCAGATTGTTTTGGCGTTTACTGCACTTCCGTTTACGCAACAGTGTGGCGTGTGGCATGAGGTATATCCAAAATGGCGGTTTAGTACACAGTGGCTCAAATCACCTTAGTACACAGTGGATCATGAACCACTGTGTACTATAATATTGGTATTATGTCACATTCGCATAATGTCAAATCAAATTTAAAATCTAAACTGAAATTATGAATGCCGCTAAGAAGCGAAAAATGTTGGCTGAGGATACTTAAAATCGGTAATAGAACATGGTCCAACAGTTTTTAGAATTTTTGTCAGTTTTTTTATTTGATCGCGCATCACGTGAAAACGGCTGAACAGATTTTGATGTAAATTTTATTAACCTGTTGAGAAAATCCCGACCCCTGTGCAACTAAATCGTTACCTACTGAATTATTTTCTTAATGTAGGTATATGTAAATAAAAAAATATGCTTTTTTGAAAAAGTTATAACATTATATGATTCTCAGCAGCATTCATAATTTTAGTTTACATTTTCAATTAATTTTATGATAAAATTAATGGAAATTAATAAATAATTTAATTAAATACAAACATAATGAAATTAGTTTTATTTTCTAATTCATAAATCATCGGCCTACGGCAACGAAGGGAGTTGAACAATCTTGTTATTTTGATAATATGGCACTTTGTTAGTGTGGCATTTTGCTAGTGTGACATTTTGCGAATGTGGCATTGTGCGCCTAATCCATTAATTTAATCCCAGGTTATATAATAAAATGTCGTACATTTTGTTAATTTTCTTTTACAGGATGGCTCGTCTAGCAAAGCCACACAAAAGTGGCAATCATATGGCTGACAACATGAAAGTAGCTATAACACGTCATATCGGGAATGGTATGAGGATCTAAAAAGCGTCAAAGTCCTACGGTATTTTAAGATACGGAGTTAAATTAGTAAATAAAGACTTTTAAAAAGCATAAACTTGTATTTTATTTAGTTAATATTATGGACGATTCACTGTGAACATACCTGATTCACTGTAAACTAAGTTCCGATTCACTGTATCCGACTACCAGTACATAGTGGCTCAAATGACTTTTTTTGTTAAATACGTTTTATCTCCTAAGATATCACTTTGTTGAACTAAATCTAATAAAATAATGAAAATACATTAGTTACATAACATACTAGTAACCTTTACATCCTCCTAACACTATTACAAATCAAGTTCTGGTCACTGAAAAAAAAAGTGACCCACTGTTGCCGCCTCGACCCTACAGCGTGTTAGTTTTTTGTTATTTTATTTTTGTAATAATCGATATTATGTAGGTACCTAGGTATGTAGCGCACAAAAATTAAAAATCAATGCAAAAAATCTTTGTCCATTATTTGATCTACCCTTTAAATATTTGCACTTAATTTAAAAGGCCCATGTATAATATTATAACATGTACTTACCTACATAGTTATATATATTTTTATTGTTTTAAGTACTTTTTTCAGTAAATAAAGATTTTTTAGAACGTAAATTTTAATTATTATTTAAGTTATAAGTATATATTTTGGTTAAAACCAAACAGGGACCTAATCAAAGACAATGACATTATGAAGAAGAAAAATGTACTTATACTTATCTGTTTGTTCATTTATATCCTAGGTAATTTGTTTTGTTTTAATTTCACCTGATACGATAGTAGGTAGGTAGCTGGTGTACCTAAGCATAATTACTTAACACGCATCGCCATCTATACAATATGTAACAGAATAAACGCAATTACTGAAATTAATTTGTTCAGTATCGACTACTTAATCGATTTCAGCTATTTTTAGTGTAAATTTTTCCGAAAAATTTATTACCTAGCATTTTTGTTATAAATATGTAACAAAAAAAAAGGTACACCTCAGAACTTTCGACTGGGTGAGCTGATTTTGATGTTTTTTTTATTCAAAAGCTGGTGCGCCATTGGCGTAGCTATGGATTTTTCCTAGGGGCCATGGGCCCTGCCATGAATCGGCCAGCCACGGCAAGTTTACCATAAATTTTGTTTGTTTGTATATACCTACTATATAGGTACTTAAATTAGTTCGGCGGTTTAACTTTTTGTGGAAACGTTTTTATAGTTTTTGTCAAAGATATTATATATAGAAAGACGTAGATATGTTACTAGAGCACGGAAAATGAGGCCGACAAATGTAGTTAATTAACCACATTTTATTTAGTCGCATTGTATTTCAAGTCTTATTTTAAGCGCAACTCTTAACAGATATCTCTCTTTTTCTTTATTATTCGTTCCGTATCATCTTTCCCCGTCATTGTTGTATCCTATAAATACGCTAAGAAGTAAGTATGTACTATCGAAAAAAGTTATGCCTGATACATAGTCTAGTGTCATTTTAGCGCGCAGAGCTATCTTTTCCCACCCCGGGTCGACAAAGCCCTCACTTATAGTAACAATGACAATTACAAAAAAGTGTTTCTTTCATGTTTATAACCATCTAGTGTCGATGAATGGATCGCAATAGAAAAAAAAGACGATGTTACTGGCTTCTCATTGTGTAACTCTAATTAGGGTCGGGGTAATAAAATTTGAGCTTGCAAGCGACAACTCTTCCAAATGTATCAGGCTTAGCGTTTGCTGATAGTACATTTTGTAGCACACTCGTAGGGGATCAATGTTCAAACGCAAGCAGTATGAATATAACTCATCCTTACTTGAATAGGTATCTTTGGTTTTTGTGATACACAACGCAGCATTTTTTAACTCTGTGAGTGAACAATAAATCACAAATCCTACCCTTAGGGTAGGCATTTTATTTATCAAATTTATATGGGACCAATATATATATATAAGTATATAGAGGTATATAGTTATCGATGTAGATACCAAAACACCAATTTTTGAAATTTTTGTCTGTCTGTCTGGTTGTGGTTTCAAAATATTGGTGTCTTATATTAATGTCGTGGGCAACCACTATGAAGTGATTTTTGGTTTTTACGGGAACGGGAATTAACTGGCTCCGAGTTGTTACCCGTTAGTTGTTAATAAACGTGATTGTAAAACTTAAATAAACTTCTTTTTTATAATCTAACCTGTATAATGCAATATAATGAAAAATTGCTCAAAAAGTGGTGTATTGCAGGGACGATTACCGTTCGGGATGTGGGCTATTACACACAGTGGCGTAGCGTGGGTGTCGGCCGCCCGGGGCGGAAGACAATTTTGCCGCCCTCTTGTTTAGGTATACTGTACATTACATACATTAATTCGAGAGAACTTTTCTAGATGGCGTTAGCGACAAATTTGCGAGAGGTTTGACGCAATACTTTATTTCAGTATTATTTTCAAAACTTAAAAATAAGACAAACTGATTTTTGTTACTTTAAATTCTTTTGTTTTCTTTAATACATATTAAATTCATTTAAATATGCAGAAACTGGGAGGAACGGAACGTATGTTGACATAGCGGCAGCATCATGGCTTTTTGGCGGGAATCCGAAGAGGGACGTAATGTTTTTAGTTTAATTTTCATTTTGATGTGTATTTCAGGTTTTGACTTATAATAGTGATAGTTTATTATGTGGCAAGTGTCCGTGAAAGTGTACAGTGAATGGGAAATTCAATAAAATGCGAGATATAGACATTTTTGGATTGCCTCAAGAAGTCTTTAGTACAAATTTGATAAAACCATTTAGGACCGAGTTCACTATAGCCGAGTAATCACCTAAAAAGTATTTCTAGAGTTAATATTTTGAAAAAAAACTTAGGTGCCTTAAATTATATTATATATTTTGTTGATTACATAAATAAAAGCATGATTATCAAAATCGGACAACTGTGTAAAAAGTAATGCGTGAATGATCATACATAAAAAAAAAGATAAGAATCTCCTCCGTTTTTGGTCGGTTGAAAAATACATAAATCCACTACACGACCTTGAAAAAAGAAAAACTATTCGTCGAAGATGATGCTGATGTTGACGAAATAAATAAATACGATATTAAATTATAAAAGACTATACCTATTATTTAAAAGTAATTTAAATGAGCATGTGCGCTCGTGACAGCTTGTTGGTTAACTCCATAGAGTAACTTGTATATGGTGGGGTAGGGATATTCGATATACATCGATGCATCGAATTCACTCGATGTTTACAATACGATACATCGAATCAATCCGATGTTTTGAAAAGGTATTGATTTACTCGATGTATCGATTTACTTTCATAAAACATCGAATATGAGAAATTCGATAAAAGGCGTGGAATCAAAGAGATTAAAATATAATAGTGCATAGAGGGGACAAGGCGAGGAAAATTTGAAGCCGAAAAGTTATTCCAAGTGGAATAAGTCTAGTACAATTTCGACCGAATGACAGCTCGCATTCATACTAACTGTCATGACGCTTGAGCTTCAAACATGCTTAAACGTTTTGTATGAAAATATTCCCAATGCCCCCTCTATGTCCCATTCTATTTTAATCTTTTTGCGTGGAATGGACATTTTTGTATTGCCTCAAGAAGTCACAATCAAGTCTTCGGTAAAAGTTACTATCATTTTACTGTCGATAACTGAGAAGATAAATAAACAGTGTATTGTATAATATGTATTGTATTTTGTTTGTACTTTTTCTAATAAAAACAAAGAATGTTCTCTCACTGCTTTATTTTTTTAATTAACAAGAACTGAATCAACGCGGGTTTGCATGGAAAGTATTTTTTTTTTGTTAGTAACAGGTAAAAATACTCGATTTTGAAAAAACATCGATGTCTCTATCCGATATATCGGAAAACATCGATGTATAGTCTCGATGTATTGCATCGAAAAAAAACATCGATGTATTTTCTAAGTGGACACCCCTATGGTGGGGGGAATAGAGTCACCAGCTTTATCGCCGATAAAGCGCCATCTTGTGAAACCGGAAGAAATTACATTTTTCTATATCTATAACTAACTACACTACCTATACGTGCCTGTATATACGTCATTTATGATTTAATTTTTATTGTAATATTTTAAACTAAAATAGGCATAAATAAAACAACACATCTAACTACTTTAATTTTTATTTACATTTAATATAAATTATAAAACTGGTACATTTTTAACAAGACAGGGGAATTTTCACAAGTTTATTTATGTAATCAACAAATTATAGTTAGGGAGGCGAATAGGGGAATTTTCGGTAATACTCGAGCGTGGCAGTTTAAGATATGAGAGATACCTTAGACTTAATAGAACAACCTTGTAAAGTAGCTCTATATTAGTGACGCGCGCCCAGGATAGACGATCAGATTAGTAAAAAAGAATCGATAGTCTGAAATACTCGAGCGCGTCAGATTAAGATATTGGGGGTTGATTTTAGTGTTTTAAGACTAAATTTAACTAATCTGACGATAAGTCCTTGACGCCGCCAAGTTATAGGGTCGCGAACTTGTAAAAAAAAACTTTAATCCGGCATTCTCGAGCGCGATTTTTTTATTTTTTATTTTGAAGAATATAATCTAAAACTTACTAAAAATACAAAACCTGCCGGTTTCCGCATGATCGGAAGTGTGGCGGAGCCATTTCGTCTTCCGAAAAACGCGTTGCGGCATATAAGTCGCGAATGATACATTTTACACAAAAAAAGTTTAAATAAACAAAAAAGGTAATTTTATTTTACACAAAAATGTCTCTTTACATTTTTGTCCAAAGTTAAAACTTTTTGACTTAAAGCATCATAAAAACTCAAACTCCCGGTTTTTTGAGTATATCTCGAAAACTGAGGGTGTTAAAAAAATTTATATGAAATAACGATGATTAAATCATTGAACTTTTATTATATCTCAATTTTTTTTTCTAAAGCTTCTCGACAATTTTCGTGGACTCGGAAAAAATTACGCGTATCTGTATACAAAAGTATTATTAACATGTACAGTTCCATGTATGTATATTATTCAATAGCCTGTTGATCCTCAAATTGTTTTTTGGACGTACCGTAACGTCGTAAGCAAAATGAAGTGAAGAATTGAAGCAAAAAAGAAGAATTTGCCATAAACATGACTGAGCGCTTCGCGGAAATATGCCGTCCTACCAGTATTTTTCCTTTATTTCGCAACATTTATGGTGGGGAAAAAAGCGGTAGAAGGGAATTTTCGGTACACCCTAATAAACAGGGTGACTTTTTTTACCGTCTGGAAAAAAATGTGGTGTGATAGGTAAGTGTAATAGATTCATTTGGCAATGTTACTTAAAAAAAAATTTTGTTTTAAAAAAAATTTTTTCTTAAACTAATATAAATTACTCAATTGTAGTCAATAATACACTCTGAGATATTTGAAACAGTATTTTAAAAAGAAACAGGCTCGTAGCTTCCATTTATGCGCAATGTACCTACAACCGCCAGCTGCGCGTAGTACTGAACGTAGTTTTCTAGATTTTGTAAATTGCACTAAACAAGACTATATTTGACAATTAATCTCGTGTATAACTTCGGCTCTAGATACCTTATACGTCATATTTTTTTCCAGACGGTAAAAAAAATCATCCAGTATATATAATTCCCAGTTTTATCAAGGAGAAAGAAAGGAAAAAAAAGTAACCAAAATACCTTTTTCGGTCAGATTAAGAGAACCCACCAACATTTTTGTCAGTTTAAGAAAATATGCTTTCAGGATACCGAGATAAACCTCCCCTATGAAAATCTGACGCGCTCGAGTATTTCAAAAGAACTTATTTTTAAGCTATTGCATAGCTTCTATCGCGGACCTTGAGCGCGGGGAGTCGAGTCGAGTCGAGTCGAGTCGAATCGAATCGAATCGAATCGAATCGAATCGAATCGAATCGAATGAAATGAAATGAAATAGTCAGACCAACCAAGACAGTCAACTTTATGCTATGCAATAGCTTTACCGCGGCAGTCCCCGAGTGCCACACGTCTTTTTTTTTTGCATTTTCAAAAATTCATCGTAAATTATCGTCAAGCCGAAATCGTCGGTTTTTTTAAAGGGAGCTTCCTTGGGGCCTGCTTAACACCCCTTCCGAAAATCTGACGCGCTCGAGTAAATTTTTTTTTTGCATTTTTGACTACTTTATATGCCTACCCCCACCACGCAAACCGGCAGATTAGTATAACGTTGTTATCAGAGGCACTTGGGGCATACGTAGTATGAATATCTGACGCGCTCGAGAATGCCCAAGTAACTGTTTTTTTTAACATTTTTGAAAAACCTTACACGCCAAATTCACCGCTAAAATGGTTTTTACTATACGAGCTTTTCTTTTCGAAATTACTTATTTTATCTTTCGATTTCGATTTTCGACGGCGCCTTTGAATTACGCCATTTAGCTACCTCGCCTCCCTAACTATTACTTACATACTATAATATAAGGCACCTAAGTTTTTTTGCTCCAAAGGTGGTCCCCTAAAGATTTTATCAAAATCATGCTTTTATATATGTAATCAACAAATTACATAATATAATATAAGGCACCTAAGTTTTTTGCTCCAAAGGTGGTCCCATAAAGGTTTGATCAAAATTATGCTTTTCAAAATATGAACTCGAGAAATACTTTTTAGGTGATTACTCGGCTATAGTGAACTCGGTCTCAAATGGTTTTATCAAATTTGTATTAAAGACTTCTTGAGGCAATCCAAAAATGTCCATATTATCTCGCATTTTATCGAATTTCCCATTCACTGCACACTTTCACGGACACTTGCCACATAATAAACTATCGCTATTATGAGTCAAAACCTGAAATACACATCAAAATGAAAATTATACTAAAAACATGACGTCCCTCTTCGGATTCCCGCCAAAAAGCCGACAGTTAGCCATGATGCTGCCGCTATGTCAACATACGTTCCGTTCCTCCCAGTTTCTGCATAATTTACTATGTATTAAAGGAAACAAAAGAATTTAAAGTGACAAAAATCAGTTTGTCTTATTTTTAAGTTTTGAAAATAATACTGAAATAAAGTATTGCGTCAAACCTCTCGCAAATTTGTCGCTAACGCCATCTAGCTAACTATATAGGAAGCTACCAAAGAGAGCTAATCGGCCTCCATAGAAAACGTCAAAGTATAGAAGTCATTATGGTGGCTTCTCACTGCGCGTGCTACTCGCGCCGCTCCGCTCCACGCGCAAGGACGCGCCACGCGACACACCGCGCGCCACCCAACGGAAACTGGCGCGGCGCTACGCGTGCCACCTCCAGCCATGGAGCAATGCCACTGAAGAAGAAGGCATGGCTGTTGCATCAGCCATTTTTGTCTTATTTTGTGGATATCGTTTACTTAATAAAATTAACAAAAACGCACACGCGGCACACGCCGCGCCGCGCGCGCCCGCGCCGCGCCTTTGAAGTTACCGACTTTTAGCGGATAGGTCGCGCCGCGCCGCGCCTGCCCGCGCCGCGCCGCGCCTAGCTCTTCACACTGCGCGGGGCGCGTGCGGGCGCGGCGCGGCGCGGGCTCACACGCGGCACGCGCAGTGAGAAGCCAGCTTTAGAAGTGAAAAGACCCTGGTTAGCTCTGTCTGTTGCACCGCGGCCGCGGCGGCTGTCTGCCCTCTGCCCTCTCACAGCACCCCTCGACCGATTGCATCACCACGCAATCTCTTCGCATCACGTGATCACGCGCTTCTTTCGTGGACACAAACATTGACATTTCTATTGTTTTTTTTTAATTATGACATTTTACTGTTTTAGTTTTGTTATAAAATTTTTATTCTTGGAATTATTATTCATACTTATAATTGTTGTAATATGTACTTATGAATTTTGCATGCCAGATTCTGGTGAAATTGTGTGAAATATTATATCATTTTACTGACCATCTCCATGTAGGTACCACATTTCAAGCGAAATAAAGATTATTATTATTATAATTACTTATGTTGAAGTCGCTTTTATACTGATTAGAGTTCAATGTTATTAATAATTAAAGAATACATGTAGGTAATGCTGTGAGCAAAGGGAGGGGTACTGTACTATGTTTCTTTTTAAAAGCTGTTTACATAATAGCAGCGTTATGTTATTACTTAGAAATTTGTAAAAAACGGTCTCCTGGTTTGCCGACCTCCTTTTCCCGGGACCGGGAAAGAAACCTTAAATCGAACGCGTCGTGCGTTCCTCCGACTCGGAAAACACTTTCACGCAAGTTTCACACTTCAAGCTGTGTTTGCTAGCTATCATAGAAAATAAAAAGATATCTATTGCATCAAAATAACATAACTAGGTACCTTATCGAGGACATACCTACCTATTATCTTATTGTGTCCAAAGAGGGTGGAAGAAAAAAAGTAAGACACACTTTTTCTTTTTAACCGGGTCTTATGGAAACTAGACCAGGTAATGTTTTCTTACATACCAAAGATGTTACGTCTTCTTATACTTATTTAACATCATTGTTACATAGGTACTATCATCTCTACTAAGTCTGTGAATACTATCTTTTTAAATATGTGTACATCTATGGTAGAGAAAATCATTAAGTTTCATCACCAACATTCGGTTTGAAAATTGATTAAAGTAATAAATTAATGAGCTAGGTACTTAAGTTTGCTTACTAACCCCCGTTTCCGAAACGCAAATCAAACAAACAAAAAAATTGCTGATAGTGTTAAATTTTATGGTAACTAACTGTTTTTATTATAAATATACCTAGTTGTTGAAAAGCTTTATGATTTTATTCAACTAATTAGAACAGCTAACCTGATATTAACCGGGGGTTGAATCTATGCATCGAAAACAGTCACAGTCATGCCACGAACTCTTTTCTAGCTTAGGTATACCTAATGTAATTCCTAGAAGCAGGTAGGTAACTACCTACTTAATCTTTTTTATCACTGTATTTTCGGACCCTAACTAAACCAGACAGATGGTACCCCCTCCGGATGGTACGGGTGCAGCGGGTGCTAGATACCTATATGCATCGGAATCAATTCTGGGCTGGGGTCTAAAATATTGAAGCATCGCTGAGCTAGAGCTACCTTTGCATATAAGCACAGACCAGTATATAAGTGTTAAAAATATACTGTTCATGTTATAAATATTAATATATTTCATGTCATGGTGCATGTCCTTACCAGGAATCGAACCCGGTATGCTTAGTTTTATTTATACTCTTCAAAGTCTTCGGAACCTACTTACCAACATTATAAATAAGCGAAAGTACCTACAAACAAAGGTAGGTACCTATTCAACTGAAATTACTAACCGCAGAACCCGACTGCGTAAAACAAGTGTTAAACTAACTGTGCCCATATAACAATTTTTTGGAACATAACGTAACGGTTTCGAAACCTAGTGTCTACACTGATTGATTCTCGACACATAATCTGGTCGCCGTTTAGTGTTAGAGTAGTCGCTGCAACTAAATTTGGGGACGAGTCGACACAGTCACATGCGGTTTTTACGGCCGTGTCGTAACATTGTTACCATATTCCAGAGTTCCTAAAAATCATTAATTCAATCGCTCATAACCGCTCATTCGTCGACATTGACTTGTGACGTGACGTGAATTATTAAATAAAAAATAAAAACCGCCATCATATCACCGAGGTAAGTAAACAAAGATTTTGTTTCTATGATTGTTATGGCTTTCAAGACTGAAATCTGAATGAGAAATTAAATTCATCGTGTAATTTAGTGAAATACTTTGAAATTTACCAACGGGCCACATTATTAACATAATTTTCACCATTCTGACGAAAATACACATTGTTTTTTTTTACAATATTTTTAATTTTTTTATCTCAAAAGCTTATATTTGAATGCAATGATAAAGTAGAAAATATAATAACAAACTATTTTAGCCGTAATAAACCGTATAATCGATAAGTAATGAAAAAGTATATTTTGTAAAGTGAAAAATATTCTCGTCACAACTAGTTACAAAGTTACGTGATTATGTGGACATGTTACGTAAAGTCGACACAAAGTAACTTTTTCAAATGGTCTCTCCTTGATTTTTTGTTTACAGTTTCTCAAACTTTAGCTAATTAGACAATATGCCATATTGCTACATTTACATTCTATTGTTTAAGTGATAAGTATCAATTATTCTTTAACAGACGAAGATACGCCAGACACAAAAAAATATTCCCTCAAAGCATCGAAAATAGTGACTGTACTCTTTGACGTGAAAATAAAAAACAAGAATTTTAATTTAAAACTTGAGTCCAAAATATAAATAACTTAAATATACTGTGCAGCAAAAGCACAAACAGTGATTAACTACTAAGATGCTGACAAAATTATCTTGATGTTTGATAGATGATGGAGGCGACAGTGATTGAGAAGTTAAATTATAAAATTTTATTGTAATTATTGATCTTTTTAGGTTAAATAATCAATACGTAAACATATACCTACTATTTTTGATACCACTTTATATGACTTTATATTAAACTATTATTAAGTACAAAGCTCTTTTAGATTGACGCAGGTCTTTAAAATTATCTGTAGATTATTAGTGGCAAGTAGCTAATGCTGGTAAAGTAAAAGTATAGGGCAAGTGTCGTTCCTTCTTATGTTTTCATTTTATTATTCCCCTAACGTTGTCAATACAGGAATAAATACGAATACCATTTGGGAGTTGCAAAGCATACATAAAAGCTTACATTACATTACATTACAAGCTTACATCACATCTTGCAAATTGTATTCTCTTGATTCTTCTGCTTCATAATCAAGTGATGGTGCATAATATATCGATATGCGAAGAATCGAACGGTCGTTCAAAATAAATAATAAATCAAATTGTTTTTCATATTTTTTCACACCATTTTAATTTTGTCATTCGCAGTAATTGTGTAGGTACTTCATTTCAATGATAGCAGTGAGATGAAAGCATATGTGTTATTCTGATGTATCAGCTACATTATTGTAAAATTTCATCAAAATCCGTTTAGTAGTTTTTGCGAGAAAGACCGACAAACATCCATCCTCACAAACGTTGAAAAGGTGATATCTATCCCAACGGTGGTACCATGATAAGGAAACCAGGATCTGGTGATGGCATCCAAGAGAAATCGAGGGGAACCTTCAAATATCGTAGTGGCTACAAGTGCTTATTACTTTTTTTAGTTTCCTGTTTGAAGTACTTATGTTTTTTGTTAAAAATTATGGTTCGTTAATTTCTTAACTCTCCTGTAAAATGTTGAAGTGCATCGGAATCTACGTGATATTTTGGTGTGTTGACTCATTTTTTATTTTAATTAAACAGTAAACCGGTAAACTGGCCAGTTAACACAAGATACAGTTTGAGAGTGACTGGATCTGGTGATATTCATTTATCCAAGTTAGTGTTATAAGTATCCCGGAACATTGACGTAACGTTACTACACATGTTACCACCCACTTACTACACATTGTTACCAATACTGTACACTAGTTACATACAATACACAAAGTGTGTAAAACGTGTGTACACAATTTTTTCCGTAAGAAGTCGACACAGCTACAACACAAAGTTACTAAAACTACTTTCTGTCACTTTGTTACTAAACGGTTACGACACAAAGAAGCGAAACCCCACACAGTCGTAAGGTGTCGTATCAGTTACGAAACTAATGCGACTTGTTACGCCTTTTAAAAATCTGCGACCAAAAATGGCTATAAGTATAGGAAGAGTTTGAAAAACTTTACTTACCTCATACTACCTAGGTACATCCATTCCATACACCCATAAAACATATTGCATAATATTTCTGAAAGTAGTATATTGGGTCTAAAATGGCCACTTTGAGCAATTCCTCTGAGCAATTCTCCTTTTCTGAATTCCCAGCAAATCCTAAGCAATTCCTCTAAATTTCGTAAAATGGTCCCTTATTTTAGTGATTCGTTGACAATTCAATTCATTAGCAGATTCGTATTTGGTGAAAATTTCGAATATGAATCGAAATAGGATCCTATTATGATTCACCCAAAACGGCCTTTTTAGACCAACGGCAAAAAAGTGTAAACTAAGTGTAAGTTACCTAGATAGGTAGGTAATTTATTATGGAGACCTTGATCTGTCTGCCAAGTTCAACAGATAGGTACCTACCTACAAAGGTACCTACTTATATGTTGATTAGCCGAATTCTGTTACTTATCACGCAGGTATTCCAAAACAAATCTTAGGTAGTTAGGTACAAAGTCTGGAAAACAATGTACCTACAGGCTAAGTATAGTCATGCATTCATTGCATTATGGTGCAGTCATGCTTATGCCATGAATGTATAGTATAGGTAGTTTATATACAATGTACGAATGACGTGGTCATAGGATCGCGCCACTCCGTCATCCAATCCTCGTGTCTCGCGCCTCCACTCTCCGCGGGTGGACAACACACTACGGTGCGCGGCGTGCAGTCTTGAGCGAACCCGCGGCGTGGTTCACAGTCCAACACGTGAAGACTTATCGGTGTCACCGGTTCGGTTAACGACTAGGTATACTGATACTATCATACATAGCTATCATAATTATTATTTACTTGTTGATAGAACTATATATAAACCCTTGCCGTGATTAAGTTTTCATTGTAAGTTGAAAACCAGGGTAGGTAGTGTACAGTGAATTAAAATATTTGACGTAGCGAAGTTGGAGTTTTGTTGCATTGCATAGGTACGTAAGTCTATTAGATTTTGATTGTTTTATTTGTTTTTATTACTTACTAAATCTTAGTACTTACTTAATTTGATTAAGTATAATAAGGTAAGAAAACGGATGCCCTGAACCTGAATGCCTCTATGTGCGAATTTTGACTTTTTACACCGCTATATCTATGGGTTATAACTAATTAGTGATTTTTCATCGGTATATTATTTAATTGTAAATCCTAATTGACACAGTAATTAACCACAACCTCATTGACCATTTTTTAATGATAACCTACAGAAAAGTAGGTACCGTCTGGGAGACGTACCTAGCCTAGCTAAGTTAAATATCTTTTGAATCAAGTTATTAAGTAAATAAGAGTTCTATTCCTACTGCGCGCGTTTGGATATTGTTCCGCTACGAGTGGCTACAACATGTACTATCATTAAAAGTTCTGCCTGATAAACTTAGTAGTTTTTGCAAGCAGCTAAGTATGGTTTCCCACCCCATGGCGCAAAGCCCTCTGATATAGGTAGTAGGTATCAATGACAATGATAAATGATTACAAAAAAGTGTTTCTTTCATTAATGGACCACATTTCACATCACATGGGTTCAGTGACAGTTCACTGTTGACAATTAAAGGGATGTGCCCTAATGAAATCCAATCGTTTTTTCTAAAGTTTTTAAAGGAAATGGAATCGATTTTATACTTTATTGATAGAATGTTTTTTCAAAATTACTTTTTATTGAATATGATAAAATTTCACAGGATATATATACGTATATATAAGAGAAAGACACGATAATAAAATAAAACGCAATCAATTTATATTTTCTTACTAATATTATTTACATAAGTGTCATTTTCCAATCATTCGTTATTTATGTTGGTAGAATCAGAATCGCCGCTAACAGAATTTATAAATTGTTCCCAAAATGTACAACAAAATGAAAATTTTACAAAAAACATTACATCTCCCTCCGGATTTCCGCCAAAAAGATTCGATTCATCGGTTTAATGTAGATTATGTAGTGTCAATCTCTAGGAGTAAAAGTTCCGTTCCGCGCAATACGTATTTTTAGGATATCTTTTTTATCTGTTGTGTTTATATTTGTCTTGATTTATAGTCTGAGATTTTTATTTAGAATTTTAGAGGCGACAAGTATTGTATTTTTGCAATGACATAATAATAAAATATTCATTATTTTTGGAACCATCTATTTTTCTTACTAGAAAGTTTTTGTGCGTAAAACGGAAAAATGTGAACTGTCATCGAACCTGAGCTAGATGTGAGGCTTTTTGGCGGGAATCCGAAGAGGGACGTCATGTTTTTTGTTAAATTTTCATTTTGCTGTGTGTTTTGGGTTTTGGCTCTTAATAATGATAGTGTATTGCGAGGCAAATGTCCGTGATGGTGTACAGTGAATAGAAGATTCGATAAAATGCGTAGGATGGATATTTTTGGATTGCCTCAAGAAGCCGCAAGAAGCCGACAGTAAAATGATAGCGCACTTATAATGAAGATTGTTTAATAAAAGTGCGCTATCATTTTACTGTCGATTACCCAGTAACATTTTGCTGAGAAAGTGTTAATGAAACATTATTTTTGTGCATGGACTCTAAAGCAGAGCTAAAACTCTTTAATTTTGTGTCGTGTTTAGTGCTGATGGCTAAATTGCCAATTCCTTAGAATAAGAAAGAAAAAGAAGCTAGATGTGAAATAGACTATAGCTAGGTACTTCTTATTTGATTTGGTTCCAATGACGTTAAATGTATGTTTTTTTTCTTTGCACAGGTAGGTACGTATACACGTGTCGTTAAATATCAAAAGCCCATATGTCCATGCTAAGTGAATTTTGGGAATTGCAACAAATGCATTTTAGCTTATTAATATGAATGAGATATGAGTTTGCACAATATATAAATATTCTTATACACGATTAATTAGGTTTTATGAAAAGAAAATAATGGGCTCGATTCTGCATTCCAGCGACATAACTTATTTTAGTTTAGTCCTGTCATTTTCTTTCTCCTAGAAAAGAAAAGAGACGAGAGATTTTTAGTCCTGTCAAATTAAAATTAGTCCTGTCAACTAAGGTGTGTTTAGCAATTTTAGCGAAGATTTAAAAAGGTGATGGATAAAAGTGACAGATCAGCACGTTCATAAGGTTCAAATTAGTTGGTTTTTACATGTTTGACATTACTCTTCAATCTATGGTTTGTTTCTGTCCTTTTTTTCCCTATTTTATGGAGAAGGACAGGCTAACTTAAAATTAGAAATTTTAGCTGGTCTGCAGAATCGAGTCCAATGTCAAAGTTACGGATTATGACACAACATCAGTTTTAAGTTTGGACTTACTTGTTTTTGATATTTACCAGCGAGACGTACCGGAGTTTGAAAAACATCATCGTGGATTTACCGGAATTTGAAAAATCACTTATGGACTTACAGGGATTTGTTAAATCTACTGGAAGACATTTTGTACACTATTCTTCTCTCTGATTGGACGGTATGGACATGCCGAAGTTTGATAAACACCTGTCAATGGATGTGCCGTAATACGAAAAAATCGATGATTTTGATACCTATTTTCATAATGTTAACGGAGACTTATCTAAATTTAAAACGCACAGCTAGATTCAGTTTGAGATTTTGAATTTGGTGACATTCATAGTTCATTCTGGGGTAGGGGTGTGACTTAGGTACCGGATTTTGATATTTACCGACACAAATTATATTATTATATAAATAATATCTATGCAAAGGTAATCGTCTGTCTTGGTATGGACATATAATGAGGAGGGATGAGAGTAACGTTGTAAGGCGAGTGCTTGATATGAATGTGGAAGGTTATAGAAAGAGGGGTAGACCAAAGAAAAGATGGATGGATTGTGTGAAGGATGAAATGTGCAAGCTGGAAGTGAATGTCGATATGACGTATAATAGATCTAAATGGAAGGAAAAAACATACTGCGCCGACCTCAAATAATGGGATAAGTACAAGTACATAATGAATATGTATGCAAAGAAAAAAAAAACTTACACCTATCGCGATTGTTTGTAATACGAATAAGTTACTTACTTTGCCCTATAATATATAAAACTCTTTGAGCCCAGCAGATCCTGCCGAGGTTTTCGAGTAAGAGGGCTTATTACAGCTTCTTATAAGTCCACTGAATCATTCAGTAAGTTAATTCAGGAATATGTAATCGCATTAAGTCACTTAGGTTCTTAAATTCAGCAACAAATCTGGTTTCTGAATTCGGAAGCCTAGCATAACTTAAAATGAAAATGTATAGTGTAATCGCATTACGTCATTAAGTCACTGTGTTGTGCAGTGCTGCCAAGAACGGTTTTCCGTTTTGTAGTGTAGGCTACTTTGGAGAGTTTCAACCAAAAATTGCGTTTGGAGACTGTCACGTGTAACGTGTGTGTGCGTGGAAGTGCGCAGTGAATGAGAAGGGCAAGTTTTCTCTATCAAATAGTAATCGATTTGTGAAAATTCTATTAATATTATTAAAAAATAAATAATCGAAAATAGATTATACTTACTTAAAAAAAATCTATATACAAACATACAAAAATATAAATCTTTCCTCTAATATATAATATTAGTATAGATTTAAGGATATGTGTGAGAATGTAATAGATTAATTGAAATCGATTTTCCTATATTTAAATGATAGATTATTTAAAAAAAACGATTATTCTAAAAACCGATTATTTCTTCACATCCCTATTTTTTGCATCCCTGGTTCTTCTCTTCTTCATATCGTCGCCTTAGAGTGAAAACCTCGTATTTGAAATTTCATGGTTTTTTTTTTATTTCATATTTGGAAAGAAAACCTCGTAACGGACGTTCTAGTTTTACTCGAGTGAACATCATAGACATGGTGCACCATCTATGACCTATAATGAGAACCTCGTAAAAGCACTCGTATGTCAGTCTGCTGTGAAAACCTCGTAAGAAAGTGCATGCGTGGCTGCGAATTCAATAGTTCAAAGTCGTTTTTCAGTATAGTTATACTATTTTCTGAAGGAAATAAGTGCTTTTGATGTTATAAATAATTTGGTAAATTGTATTAATTAATATTTCAGAAGTTATTGCAATTTTTGTTTCTCGTTTGATAGAAAAACTCGTACAATTTATCTCTTGTTTGAAAACCTCGCAAACTCACTTACGAGGATTTTTTTTACACAAAATAGCTGGAAAATAAACCACGTATGTGTGGTTACGAGGTATTAATGATTAAATATTTGTTGATAAAGACTCAGAAAATTATCAAACATGACTACCTACGAGGTTTTCTCGAAGTTATATTGAACCTAATTAGGAGATTTTGGATTAGAGTGGAGAAAAGGGCGCAAAAACACGAAAGAACGTCTAATTATTCTTAATAACTTTATGAATGAGAATGAGATTCAGATATTTAGCCACGCAAGGTCATGTAATTTTTATTCATTACGGAAATGTCAAACTGTACCTACACAATTTAGAAGGTCCGCATCCAAAAGCCCTTAATTACTTACTTACTTTTTTTATAACCAGCATAAAATATTTAAAAAGGCATGCAGAGAGTACAAAATTTTCTTTTAAAATACAAATGACGGCAAAATTCGAAAGCGCTGCTGTATGTTAGATAAAATCAAAAATATCAGAGACTGCTTTTGCTTTCTGAGTTGTGTCGAAGGATGGCAATAGTCAGCAGTCCAAACCTAAAATTTATGTGCAGCCAGGCGCTCAACGAAAAGTCAAGATGGTTCAGCATCTTACGATTTATAGTTATTCGACTTTTTATAAATTTTTTGACTACTTTAAACTTTTTTTTACTAAGAATTTTCCTAAAACAAGAAGAATTTGTAATCACAAATATAATTTTATTTAAAATTATATGTATTTTAATGTAAATAACTATTTTTATTTTACCCAGTTTCATTGATTAACTTGTAACTGAAGTCCAAATAGTGAGTTTTTTGTTAGAAAACCTCGTAAGTGACATTTAACATGTTTAGGCTAATAAAGTGTAACATATCACTCTATTATTAAAAAAAGTAGTATAATTACATACTAAAACAGGTATAATCCAATAAGCTTTGGTAACAAAAAATTTCAGGGCGCGGTTTTTTCTTCCTCCTGTAAAGTTGCTCTTTTTCTTATACGAGGTTTCCACTCTAAGGCGACGATATGCAGTGTTGCCAACTTAGCTACTTTCTAGCTAGATCTAGCTATTTTCGGGTGTCAGGCAGCTACAAATTACAAAATCTTGTAGCTAAATTTTTTAGCTACTTTTTCTAGCTACTTTTACGCTTTTACAAGATGTGAGTACTTTCGTACTTTACAGTAGGGTATTAGCCCTTAAATTGTACCTAAACGTGGCTGGTTTATCTATTTTATTACTAATACCTGGATAAATGAAGGGTATAAACAGATTTCTTCGTTTAAAACTTATTCTGCGTTCTGCTTTGTCTTATTTTATAAATTTAAAATTATTGCTCGCTGTTTTAATAAGCTGAAAATTGATTTATCTATGAAAAATTACACGTTATCTACTTACTTTACCTATTTTAAAGTTTTAGCTAATTCTAACTTCTCTTTTTTGTGTCAACAAATCAGGCAATCTGGCTACTTTACGCAACATGTCTAGCTACAAGGTAAAGGTAGCAGTTGGCAACACTGTTCATATGACATGACAGCCGACAGACTGGTCTGTGGCCGACAGCTTTGTCTGATTTCAGCCAAAATTATTATATAGGTACATATATTTTGTGGCCCTGGCCTGTGCTTGTGATGTGCTGTATATAGTATAATATGTGCTGACAGTTTTCTGTTATTTAACATACAGAGTACATTTTATCTAGATATAACATGTAATTTGCTACCTACCAATGTAGAAACTGTGATCTAAGATGATGCACCAATATAAATAGATGGAAAAACAAAAAAAAAATGTATTTTAATAAAATAGAAAATTTATCTGGAGGGTATATACATAAGTACATAATAAATTTTATAAATTTGTGTAGATAGAAAAAGTGAAACATTTTAGAACTTTGTTCTGTTACAGATTACGAAAACCTACAATAATGGCACCTAACGCCACTGACGCGAACGGAGTTCTGTTTGAGAGTGACGCGGCGACTCCAGATCTGGCGCTTCCCACTACCCCCATACAGCAGGCTGATAACACTCCAAAGCAATTAGTCTGGAGAAACATCATACTTTTTGCTTATCTCCATATTGCAGCACTTTATGGGGGCTACCTTTTCTTATTCTCTGCTAAATGGCAGACAGATATATTTGGTAAGTTTATTATAAGCACATTATCAATGTTATCTAGCAAAATAAGCAGTGAAACCCCTGTGGTTACCTTTTCAAGTATCAGCTGACCTCTTAGTTTAACTGTTATTCTTAAACTACATGATACTTGACTTAATATGTTACTATGTGGTAGTTACCTAGATATTGATTTGGAGTGAGGATGAAGCTAGATGAGAGAAAACAATGTAAGTTATTGTACCAATATAACAGTACACTCTGCAGACTTACCCATGGTTCCTGAAAGGCAATTATCAAACTAAAGTTAGCTGACAGACTGTTTAATTTCATGTTGGCTGTTCTGATTGGTTGAAAAAATCATAATTCTTTTTAACCTCTCAGACCATGAATCACAGACACAATTGATTTTTAATTGTGTCTCAGTTCCAATTGGAACCGGCGGTTCTTAACTGATTAATAATCTGTCAGAACAGTTTACATGAGATTTAACAGTCTGTCAGCAAATTTTAATTGGATTTGCCTTTGAGAAACAGGGATCCGTACTGAAGTGTAATATAGGTATAATTGTGTGATAATTTTAACTGGCTATCCATTACTGTTGGAATTGGCCCTTTAAACATAAGACAGATCGTGTGGGTTTGGTAATGTGGTACCATGCTTTGGTTGCGGAATCTTTAAAATAAAATTGTACTTTAAATTTTTCTTAAAATTCTGATGGTGATTCATTACTCACATACAAGAATATAATTATATCTATTTACTATAATATTTAATTTTCCAACAGCTTACATACTATATGTAATGTCTGGACTGGGCATTACGGCAGGCGCTCACAGACTCTGGGCTCACAAGTCTTACAAGGCTAAATGGCCTCTTCGACTCATCTTGGTGATATTCAACACACTGGCATTCCAGGTGAGGGTCTTATGTTTAATTGTTTATTAAAAACTGCTTAAATATACCATTATATCATGTTGCTATGTCAACTGTGCAGAACAAATTTTTCAATAGCATTATAGGAACAGGAAAAATCAGTATCCAAGCTAGTTAAGTCACTAGGCTCCTTCTAGGCTATTATTGTATACTAAAAACTATGCATGTTTATCTTGATTTTTATTTGTACAGACCTCTATCACGTTTAGAGATCTGTACAAATTGATTACCTCCACCGATGCTTTCGGGTATAAGGCATATTGAATTTTTAATAACTTAATTTTGTTGCTAGGACTCCGCAATTGACTGGTCGCGTGACCATCGCATGCACCACAAGTACTCGGAGACCGACGCTGATCCCCACAATGCCACCCGCGGCTTCTTCTTCTCGCACATCGGCTGGCTGCTTGTCAGGAAACACCCTGACCTCAAGGAGAAAGGCAAGGGACTGGACATAAACGACTTATATGCTGATCCCATCCTTCGTTTTCAAAAAAAGTAAGTCCCTTAATAAAATTTTAATACAGAAGGAACATAACATTATTAAATTATCAACGAAATTTAAAAGAATACCCTTTCTTAAGATCAAGCTTTCTTTCTTAAGATTTATACCTGATACTATTTGATAATATTATTAATAGTATCATCATCAGGCTCAGTTTTAATTAATATCTTAATTCTTATTAAAAATACTCAAGTGTTACTGCTAGTAATTGTATGACCATGATACAGAGACAAGAATTTATTAGCCTCACTAGTAAACTGTGGGTATATCTAGTAATGGAATACCTCTGCCTACCCCCTCGGGGATAAAAGGCGTGAGATTAAATTATTATTATTACTAGTAAACTTCTAGCAGTACATAAGAAGGGCGTCACACTAAACTAGTGTTTTTATCAAAGGTACTACTTGATCCTGATGCCCCTGACTTGCTTCGTGTTGCCCACAACGATACCAGTGTATTTTTGGAATGAGACCTGGCTGAATGCTTTCTTTGTGGCAGCTCTTTTCCGCTATGCATTCATTCTCAACGTGACCTGGCTTGTCAACTCAGCTGCTCACAAATGGGGTGGCAAACCTTATGACAAGAACATTAAGCCATCTGAGAACATATCAGTCTCAATATTTGCTCTCGGTGAAGGTTTTCATAATTACCACCACACATTCCCCTGGGACTACAAAACCGCCGAACTTGGTAACAATAGACTAAATTTTACCACCAACTTCATCAACTTTTTTGCTAAAATCGGTTGGGCTTACGATTTGAAAACTGTATCTAATGAGATAATCCAGCAAAGGGTGAATCGTACTGGAGATGGATCACATTACCTTTGGGGTTGGGGAGACAAGGATCACTCCAAAGATGAAATTAATGCAGCTATCAGAATCAACCCTAAAGATGACTAAACATTTTTGACATGTAAATTGGTTTTGATAAAAGGTACACAAAATTGTATATGTTTCTATACTTATACAACTTCCATTTTTGTCTTCTGCTATCTTTCTTATTGTAGTTTTCTGTGTTGCAAAATTTCTACAAAAATGTGTTTTATTTAATATATGTACTTATGTAGGTGTTGTTAAATTAAAGTAAAATTTTGCCTAAATGTTGCGACTAATAGTAATTTTAGAGTATTATATTATGGCCCTTTGTGTATATTTGTTCGCAACAAAGCTTTGAATATCATCTTATTCCTACAAAAACTATGTATAGGTAATCATTATTATAATATTTTAGATGTTCCAAATACAATATTACTTACATCAACATAATTCAATATCTGTGTTGTAAAAACTGAGTAAGCTAATATTAACTTTTTGTAGTTTATGAATGTTATGTGATTAACTGATAATGAACACATCAGTATTATAAACCACATATTAAAACTATTGAAGTAGGTAGGTACTAGTCCCATTGCATTTCAATGTTTTTTGATTAATTTATGTTATACTACAATTTGATTGTAGTCATACTATTCCAGTAACTTATTAATACCACTGAGTGGGCTTTATTTTAAACAATGTTTGAATGTTATTATTATTTATTTAAGTATAAGATATGTGGTATATAAGTAAGGATTATATATTGCATATTGTAAGGACACTAATTCTGATCTTTGGCACATAACAATATTTTGTGTGTTTCTTGAGATATAATATTGTCGAAGTTCACCAACACTTAACAATGTAAATGTCAACTTGTAATAATCAGGTGTTAACATTATTATTACTATGAGCAGTCGTATGGTTTTGGGCACCTGGTTATTGTTTTATCGGTAGTGTTGGTGATCTCGTACCCAAGAAGGTTAACTTCTATAAAACCTAATCATGAGCTTACAAGATATTTTATAATGAGTTTTGCTAAGAGTGTTATTACAATATGTTGAAATATTGACTGATGTGTAAAGAGACTTGTGATATTTAGATGGGTAAATGTTAATCAGTTAGTACAACAATGAATGTTTCATTTTGTCAAAATTAATATGAAGGCACAAGATTGTTAAACAATAATGCACTTCACTTAGTTGTAATTGAACAACGTAATTTCCATTATCGACAACATTATGTCGTCAAACTATGCTGGACATGTTTATCATTTAATGTTGTTCGATGTTACTAAAATATAAGAGAAAAACATTACACATGTTTTATTTTTTATCTCAACCACTATCAGAATAATTCCTTATTTTATACTATTCGGTCTAGTAACATTTCTGCAAGACAAAATGTTATGTATTGTTGCTGCACTGCTTGACCGGTATGTGGTATCAAGAAAAAGGCACAAAGCGTTAACTTTAAATAAATGGGACCGATAGGAGTAGTTCTGCCAACGACGTTATAGATAGACGAAGAGACTACTAGTTGACTTTATAGAAGAGTGACCGTTCAAAAGATTATCTCTACACTATTATCATTTTACAAATAGGTATAAGTATATAGCAATTTTGTATGTATCATCCTAGCAGCGCCACGGCCTATGATTAGCATTTGGACCAGATATACATTACGTGCCCATTTCGAACTCTGGGTACGAAATAGTCTTGGATTTCGGAGATATTAAAATAAAAATAAATCATTGTATTCCAGGCACGGGGCCCATAGAATTTTACATTCAAATAACAATTACAAAATTAAATTAAATAAAAAATTACACACTTGACATGGTAAAGTTAATGTCAACATTTTCATAATGAATCAATTTATTATTATTATACTGATGATTTTTTTTACCGACTAGGCGCGACTGGAAAAAAATATGACGTATAAGATATCTAAAGCTGAAGTTATACACTAGATTATTTTTTAAATATAGTCATGTTTAATGCAATTTACAAAATCTAGAAAAGTACGCACACTACTATGTAGCAGCTAGCGGTTGTAGGTAGATTGCGCATGAATGGAAGCTACGAGCCTGTTTTTTTTTTAAATAGATTTTCAAATATTTCAGTGTAATATTGACTACAATTGAGTAATGTATATTACTTTAAGCAAAAAAGGATTTTTTTGTAAAAAAAAGAAATTTTTTAACTAAAAATGCCAAATAAATCTATTAGTAGGTACACTTAACTACCTATCACACCATAATTTTTCCAGACGGTAAAAAAAAATATCAGGCGGTATAAAATAGGTACTTGTTCGGGTCGCAACACAGATTTAGCGCAATTCCTCATACACCCCAATTAGTAAAGCATTCGTACTTCAGTTTTGTCTAAGTAAATTTCTTAAATAAAGAGCAATAATAGGACTGTTTCCATGGGTAGCTCTAAATTCAGTTATGCTTATTTTTCGAAAAATTTAAGACATTAAAAATAGCTGAAATCGATTTAGTAGTCGATACTAAACAAACTAATTTCAGGAATTGTGCTTAAATAAGTATTTTATATTTCCAGGTAACTAGCTTGCAAAGTGAAACATTACATACCTAACGTACTCACGAGTACTAAATGTTGGTGTAGTCATATATGTACTATGAATGTCCTTTATTTACGGAGCTATAAAGGTGGTGGTGCTGCTGTAAAGACGGTTCCACGGGGAATTGAGTGTCGTGTTCTACTCCCTTTCTAAAAGTACGAAATCGTCATGTAGCCCCGTTATATCTCCTAAACCGGGAGGGTACGAAATCTAAGACTAGGTAATTCGTATCCAGAGTACGAAATGGTTGCGTAATGTATATCTAAGGTAAGATTGCGTTTTGATAGATGATATTTTAAAGTACCTAGTTTAACGACTCGGCAGTCAATTACTTTTTGCGTAACAATCTGTCTTCATGAAATGTGGTAGGCAAAGAGGTTGGAAGAAAATCAAAACTTTTTCTTTTAACGTCTTTGGTGGTAGATATAGGTAATACTAGTGGGTCTCCAGCGGCGTTGCCCGCGCGAACCTAGTTTATTCTCGTTCCCGTGCGAATTTCCAAGAATCTTTTTATAGCGGTTGCCTTCGACATATTAGACACCTAAGTATATACAATTTTTTAAAGTTTCTAGGTGTTATCGTTTCGGCGTGGTGAGTATTTCTCTTTTTAAACTTTTTTCTCTTTTTTTTTTATTTTCCCATGGGAATGAGACATTCTCCCGCTGTAAAAAGTACTCTAGATGTTGACCCGGTTACTCATCTCCACTAGTAGTTTTTGCGTGATGAGTGCACAACCAGACAGACAGACAAAAATTCCTAAAATCGGATATCTATATCGATAACTATATACACTACCCCTAAATAAATAAAAAATGTACAGACACGCCCCGTGAGTTTTATTATATGTATAGACAGCGGGTTCCCAGCGCGTGTCCAGGGGGCCAATTCTACTAAATGACAGCGGTGATAGTTGTATGACAATTACATGATTGTGGTCACTCAATGGTGATATTATGTCAAATTTTGACACTTTTCGTATTCTGTTAACTGTCAGTTTTCACAATCATTCAGCTATCATTGTTGACCACTTTTGGTATTCTACTATTCCTACCATGGAATGGCGCTGTCCAGTGATTGCTTTTTTTCCCTTATTTTAAGGCATTGGCAATTTAGCCATCAGCCCTAAACACGACACGAAATTCAGATTTTAGCTCTGCTTCAGTCTATGCACAAAAATACACAAGTTTCTTCAAAACTTATCGAAATGTCACATGTACCATAAATAAAATCAATCATCTAAAGATTTTAGTGCCGAAAACCCGAAATAAACCTAATGACACGCATGGTAGTAATAGTAATATATGGTAGGCAACACCTAACGTAGTCCATAGTCATTCCATTGTAATGCCACAATGATTTTAGTGGAATACAAATTAGATGTCATAGTTGCCAGTTGCAGCATAATGGAATGATAGTTCGATGACAATGGCTGACATTTAGTGGAATTGGCCCCCTGTTTATTTCCGTTCTCGTAGGAATTTCCAAAAATCCCTTCATAGCGGTTTTACACGACATATAAGACACCTACATACCATATTTCAAGTATCTAGGTATAATCCTTTCAGAATAGTAAGAATTTTTCTTTTTACCTAGTTTTTATATTTTCCACGGGAAAATTTCTCATTCTTACGAGAATGAGACATTTCCCTGGAATAAATAGTACCTACCCTCGATGTTGACCCACGTACTTACTTAGTTAATTATCTCCATACCATCCATCAAAATCCGTCCAGTAGTTTTTCGTCGTCCGTGATGCGTGCACAGACAGACTAAGTTTCAAAACTTAATGTTTTGTTATCTATATATGTTCGTTCGCGTTAAGAATGCAGTAAAATCAACATTATCCGTCGGCCTAGCCAGCCCCCTAACCAATCAAATCTTTTCAAATTACAAAGTCAAGTTCACACTGATAGTTGTAATTTATAGTTGTAATTTGAAAAGATTTGATTGGTTAGGGGGCTGGCTAGGCCGACGGATAATGTCGATTTTACTGCATTCTTAACGCGAACGAACTAGATAACTATGTATCTACATTACCACTAAGTTTAGTTTATGTTAAAAATAGATTTAATATTTAAACAGAATATTTTTTTGCCTTAGCGGGACTAAAGACAGACAAAGGACTAAAGGTAGGTATTTCAATTGTGATTTGTATTTTAAAAAAAGTTGGTACAGTAATATAAAAATTCGAATTTAGGTACCTCACCAACTACTTACATTATGCAAAATGGTTTGCATAGGTCATAAATAATATCTAATGTAAGTTTGTCTAATTAATTACAACTCTGAATTACTGAGATAGGTATTTATAAAAGTACACACCTACAATACAACTAAGTATCAAATATCAATGTTGTATCTTTTTGTCAGTGCAGCACCTGTTGCTCGTCAGTATATAGCTGGCGCTAATGACAGACCCTCCGAGAGCCGGGTGGGCTCACAGATTATGGGATAAGAAAACCTAACTTGAGATTTATGTAGAACAGATATTTTGGGAACGGATACAAAGGAATTTACGAAATAATTATGGCGGAGATTAAAAGTTTATAGATTTAATACGTATAACACTAGTTTTGATTTGATCCTCTAAACTCTAATTGACGTTGACGATGAAGCAGAAACAATTGAAGTATGAAAGCCTAAATTACATAGCACAATCAATTTTTAGGTAAGCAGGTAAGGTAACATACGTTTGGAAAATATTCTTTATTTTATACAATACAACAAACCAAACACAAGTAATTAGGTATCGCACTTACATATGATCTAACGCTGGATATAGGTATAAGTTGTTATCTAGTAAAAGTTCAACATTGTGCATTTTATAGATAAGGTGTAATAAAACAACCTCGCTCAAGCTGATGCATGTAAACTTGAATCACTTTGTGACTTGCATTTATATTTTACATTGCATTATATAGCTTCTTCATGGAAGAAATCTTGTTCATCGCACTTGTCCGGAAGACATACGAAGAATTCTATCAAGTTCATGATAGGTCCTCTCGAGAAAGGATTCTGATAACGACCCCTCTTATCCCTCAAGTAGGGGTATCTTTTGTAGTTGAACATTTCGTTTGTAGTCAAATTCATGCACGCATGTAGGATCTGTGAAAAAATTTATTGCGTAATGTAAAATCCTTGGTGCTTGGACGTCCATCACATCACCACCAAGATCATCGATATGATATGCGATAATCTGTACCTATAGGTACAACGCGTAACAGAATAAGCGCAATTCCTCATACACCTCAATTACTTAGTATATTAATATAAAAAAAATGATGCCTTCGTACATTAGTGTAGGTACCTACGATTTCCATAGGTAACACTAAATTCAGATATACTTACCTATGCTAATTAATTTTTCGGAACAATTTAACACATATTAAAAATAGCTCAAATCAAATAAGTAGTCGATACCTACTGAACAAACTAATTTCAGGAATAGCGCTTATTCTGTTACATATTGCATATATATGCCATATGGTAGTCAGGCAGCAGGATTGAGCACGCTCTATCCAAGCATAAGAAAGAATGAGTCGGGCCTGTTCTGTTCACATTACAACCGATGTACCGACCTAGTAAATGACACTCCGCAAAAATTATATGCATTTGCATCACATATAATATAATCTAAAAGTAAGTTTCTCCATACGTACAGTCAACAAATTCGGGGTCCAAAGATTATACCTACTTACTGGTGAAATGTAGGTGTTTCCTGAAATGGAATCTCTAAACCTCTGCCTAGCCCCCCGGAGATAAAAGGTGTGAGCTTTATAGGTAGTGTGTGCATTTTCATAATTGACTGATTAACTAAGATAAACTAACTGATAAACTAACTACTTACCTACCTACTTAAATAGAGTTTTGATAAAAAGTAGCCTATTAATTTATTTAACTAATTATGCATGTCTTACAGACTAATACACATAAAAATAGTGATCACGAAGCCTTTTTTTTTAATGTAAAATGCTGCCGGTTCATGAGAGAGTAGTGCTGTCAGTAGCCTTAGAACAGTATTGTAGCAATGAATTCAAAACCAATATTATACGCAGCACAAGATCCCAAAGAAACAATATTAATATTAGAAGATTTGTAGTACCCACTTGTAATAATTATTATGGACGAAGGTGTAGAATTTTTTTAATCCCGACTATTTTTAATAACCTTCCAATTGATATAATCAGTGGTAGTGTCACAAAAACTGCATTCAAAAATAAAATACATAAGTACCTCTTTAACATTTTTTGTCAAAGCCTCACTGTAGAGAATATGTAAAAAATAAATATATATAATAGTTTAAGAGAAGGATTAGTTTAATAATACTAATTAGAAAATATGTCATTATAAAAACTATTATACATGTAAAAAGGGAGCTACGTCTGCCAACAAACTGTTTTGCAGTTTGACGGAGGTAATAATCTTTGATTATTTACTCTCAAATAATCAAAGGTAATAATGTGTCTTGTAGAAATTGTTTCTGTGAATAAACACTTTTTCTTTTCTTTCTTTCTTTCTTCTTTAACATAGTAGATGTAAGGGTATAATATATGACCGTTCAAAATCATCGCCGTTCGCCTCTGACACAGTTCCCAACCTTTGAACCCTATAATTAAAAAAAATCTACTTAGGTAGGTAAGTATAAACTGAGAAAATTACATTTTAACTAATGCAGTTTTCTCAGTCAATTACTTTGCAGTGTGTATGTAAGTATACGTAACATGCGATAAAGAGAAGCGTGATCAAAACGTGTTTACAGAATGGTTTGTGGAAAGGAAGATAATTATTTTTGTTTGTTTAACCTTATATTCATACATCGACCCGAGACAAGTTATAGTTATACATAAATATAGAGGACACCCCGTAGCAGCGCTGCAGCTAACAAAGAATAGTAGGATTAGTAGGTACCTACCACGTACCTACTACCAGTAGATTGTAACTTTACCCTTTAGCATAGATAATGGCTCTACCCCACAGGCGCGTTATTACCGCTCGATAATATCGCGCACAGTGTTGCCAACAGTTAAATTAACTTTCCACCAGATTCAACATCTAAAACCACCAGAAAACCACTAACGAAAAACGACCTTACTCTCATAGTCGCAAAATTTTCCACTAAACGCTTTTTTATTAACAACATTTAGTTATTTATAAGTGTAAATTCTCTTCTAGATGTCATCCATAATTTTTGTCTCCAATTAAATAATTTCTTCGTGGGAAAAATAACCGCTTTTGGTTTCCTCTACCCGATGGCGGCTCTGACGCAGAATGTGCACTTCGCAAAATGAGCACTCGACAAAAAAGGTGCATTTCGCAGTTGGTGCACTTCTCAAAAGGGGCACTTCTCATAATGTGCACTTCGCAAAATGAGCACTTCGCAAAATGTGCACTTCGCAAAATGAGCATTTCGCAAAATGTGCACTTCGCAAAATGTGCACTTCGCAAAATGCGCACTTGACGTACCTACGTGTACCTACCTAATTATCGTAGTAAGATAGTTTCTTGCATATTTTCCCAAGAATATTACTCAGACCTCTGAGTAATATTCTTACATACATAGGTACATACACATACATACTAGTTATGTATACATAACAACTCGTAACAGAAAAAGCGCAACACCCCAATTAGTATATTAATATAAAAAAAAATGATGCAATCGAACTTTAGTTGTGTCTAACCAATGTTCTTAAATATCGATTAATAATAGCACGATTTCCATAGAAGGCACTAAATTCAGCTAAGCTAATTAATTTTTGGGAAAAATTTAACACCATATTAAAACTAGCTGAAATCGAATAAGTAGTCGATACTGAACAAACTTATTTCAGGAATTGCGTTTATTCTGTTACATGTTGTATAAGTATACATATAGGTACTTAATATACTTATGTAGATAATAATAGTAAATTTAAAGTCGGCCGAACTAAGTAAATTAATTATTTAATACTCACTGATGTACACGTGAGTATCCATCCAAGGGCACAGAATGTGATAGCTTCCAGGAGCCCCAGGACATACAGTAACCCGAAACCTTCGAGGAGTAGGCAGTAGCAAGCGAAGTATATCGACAGTGTGCAGTTGATAGCCACGCTCATTACAAAAAGGAAGAACCACATTCTGTTCCTCACCCCCACGCAGTTGTAGATGAATGGGCAGTGATGATCAAAGTAAGCTACACAACGTTTGCAAATTCGACAGTGTTTGGCTCTGAAAAAAGAACATGGAAGAAAATATACCTACTGAGTTGGTATATTAATAGTACATTATGATATAAGTGCGGTAAGTAGAAAATTACAGTCGAGGCGATATTGCTATAAGTAAGTAAGCAGAGGCTGTAATTATCAAAGCTCACGTAGGTATGTCATACGACGTTTTATATCACTTGCTAGGAAATTAAATAAAACTTGGACTATGATAAACGAATAAAGAAAAAGCGCGTGGAATCATATTTACTTGTTCACAACTTGGCTATGCGCGTCAGCATTTTTTTTAGGCAAAGGAACAAAAAACAGCCAGTATTACTGATAAAGTAAATTAATATTTTTGTGTTTTTGTTACAGATTAATTGGTTGTAATTTACTGTCAAAATTAATTAAATTAAAGAATTATGTAAGTACATAAATGTTTCTTTATTATATTTTATCTCCCAAAGTTAATTGTAAATAGTGGGTTCAATTCTACGCGTCCACTGCCTAAATAGCTTAAAACTAAATTTCTTAAATTATATTTAGTTTTACGCAGCCGCTAAGCCAAATGCAATTCTAAAACGCCATGGTTACTAAATTTAGATAGTCTATAACCACAGCGTAAAATGCCTAAGTTGAATAGTGTTGCAATTACAAATAAAAAAAGATCTGAGTGAACGAATGAATGAAATCTAAAAAAAAATACCATAATAAATGTGTATATATTTATTAATATGTAAATAAAGTTCTCAACGATTACTTTCGATGACATTTTTATCATTTTAACATAGGTTTAATTTATATTTTCTTGTTTTACTTCAAATATTAAAGTCACTATTATTCGGGCAACACTGAAAAGGTATTATCAAATAGATTTTTTCTTTGAACAGGCTAGAGTCATAGACTGTACTGCCTCGTCTTCAGTTAAGTTTATCTCTAAATGGAATGTGCCTCGTCCTCAGTCTTTGTTTTCTTGTTAATTCAATAACATCTCCACCAATCTTCAAGTTTCTTAGTTAAACGGCTCTGCTTTGGAGTCCATGTACAAAAATACTGAGTCATCAACACCCCTTTTTGGATCATCGACAGTAAAATTATAGTACTTTTACTGAAGACTTCATTAAATGACTTCGGCAATCTAACAACGTCGATCCCATGCATTTTATCGAACTTTCTATTCACTGCACACCTTTCTGCCACACAAAATATTATTATTCAAAACCCAAAATATACAGCAAAATATAAATTTTACAAAAAAAACATAATCCCCCTTTTCGTATTTCCACCAAAAACCCTCTTGACTATTTCTAAAAATATGGAACATATCTTGAAAAATAACACAAACACAAATATGTGGCGATTTTTCCTTTAATCTAATTTAAGCGACACCATTTTAATCGCCGCTAAGTTTAGGAGGTTTAGTCATGATGACATTTCTAAAATGCTTAAAATGGCGTCCACAGAATAGCCATAAGGTCGCTAAACCTAAATTGAATTGGCCAGATAAATTAGGAACGTCAGATTCATTTTTAGTCCTGTCATTTGATTTTGACAGTACTGCCTAGAATAGCAAAATGCTTTAGCAGCTGTCAAATAAAATTAAGAGGTTTAGACGGTGTTGTAGAATTGAACCCAGTGTAATCATAAAATGTTGACAACTTTTTTGACATAAAAACTCTTTGCTAAGATTTTAAAAAGTACCGTTGGTTTTTAGACGGAGCATCTTGATAAACCGTGCGTTTTACATTACATTACCGCACTTGTGCGTAATGAGATACAATACGATATTGAAATTGGTGAAATAAGAGACCTTTTACGAGCAAATGTGTTATAAAATAAGTTATTTATTTCTAAGGTTACCTAGGTAAATACGTGCTTGGACTTTGTACAATTTGTACAGATGTTACAAGGTAGGTAGGTATAATGATACCTATGCGTCAGTTTTCTAGTAAATAAGATAGGCGTTGAATTACTTAGGTACTTACTGAATCATACCTATCTGTTTACTAATTCTTAATTTTGGGCCCTCCTGTAAGTACGGACTACGGAACGCTAAAAATTACTTTACAGGGAAATATACTTTTCAACTCACAATCTCGGAAAGATTATTCTGTTTGTCATTCGTAGCGTGAAAAGAGTTTTTGAAATCCGACATTTATAAATATACATTTTTAGATGGACCCTTTAAACATTTGCACTTAATTTAAAAAGAACCATATTTATTTAATCAAAGGGATTTCAGTATGTGGGAAATACATATGTAAAAATCTCTTTGTATTAAGGAATTTTTCTTGCACCTTGTATTTTCCTAGCTGAAGTAAGGTGAAAAATGGTGTTTCGCTCTCGGCAGCAAAATTATTTTAACTGCGTCTCGTAGGTAGGTACCTTCCTTTGAAACCCTCTCTACGCTCTCAGGATTTAATGCAAGTAGTTACGTGGGTACTAACGCCAAAAATCAACTTTGCAGCCTTGCATAACAAATCACTATTTTTCCTAAATTGATTGTTTGTAAGTTAAGACCAAATATAATCATTATCAAAATTAAATCATGTTTTTATAATAATAATAGGCTTATTTTATTTATTATGATATCTATACTTATCAGTTATCACAGATTAATAATCTCATAAGCCTTTATGAAGATGGATGCGGGTTGGAATGATGAATTACCTATAATTATAATATGTAGTAATAGTAATGTAGTAGGTATATTAGTTATAACACTTATATCTTGTGATAAGAGGTATTACATAGATAACAGTGAAAAATAAAAATAAACAGGTAGGTATCTACTTATTTAATATTTTATCTACCTACTTATCAATATTATTGTTTTGATAACATTTGTTTTTTCTTGGTATCAATAAATTCCTCACCGTATTTCCAATTACCTACACTTACCTAAGCGGCCGCAAACACCGACAGGTATGACACAGCCGTGATAAAATGACGTTCCTCTTCTTCCACTTGTCATAGTAGGGAATCTGCCTTATAGCACGGTAGTAAGTCTCAGAATTCTGGGGGATGTACCCCGGGTCCCGCCGGTTAGCAATCACCCAGCTTAGCCACATGATGGCGTTCCAGTATAGAAAGCAGTAGTGGGACAGGCGAAGTGTATTCCAAGTTAAGGGTATACACTGTCAAGTAAACATTAAATATCACATAGGTAGGTAGGTCCTAATATCTCTTTAATGTACATACATAATACATCATATACCTTTATATTTATGAAATTAACATACTTATTTATAGTAGTGTTATAATAATAAATAAACCTGAAACTAAATACCTTAGTTCAATATATATATATATATATATATATATATATATATATATATATATATATATATATAGTATACCTAACTAAAATATATTATTAAAAGGAGTCCCTTAGGCAAGGTCCCGAAGATACTGGCAGCGTTCCCCCTTTGAATAGCTAGACTAATTCTTTGTCCTAGGTAGCTGCCAGTTCTTCGGTCTCCTGTGATGTGGACTAACCTTTTTGTTATTTCCTTAAAGCGCTAGGACCCCACGGTAGGTAGGTACACAGGTAGGACATTATGTTTTAAAATTTATGGTAACCATTTCCGTACTGACCATGCTACTGTATTATAATCGCGAAAATGTGTGAGGATGGATGCTTATAGTTACGCTTCACGCAAAACTACAGAATAGAGTTTGATAAAACTTAACTTTAACCTCTTAAGAGAATAAAATAAAACACAATTGATTTTTAATTGTTACGGTGCCCATTGGAACCGCGCGGTGCTCGACGAATTAATATAGTTTCTACGCTAATATAAATTTTTTGTTTGTACTTATTGAATAGGCTCCGAAACTACATGACCGATTTTGAAAATTATTTCACCAATAGTACCTAAGCTTGTTACTTTTCTGGGAGTAACATGGACTATAATTTTTCGACGGGAACGGGATTTACGTGGATGAATTCGCGCAGAACAGCAGCTACTCTACCATCAAAATAACATATAGGCTAGGTACTTTTTATCCCGGAACCCGACAAGCATTATGCAAAACCTTGTAAACTCTTAGGCACCAACAGAACAGATAGATACTTATGTCCGATAAAAAACCATATTCATGTACCTACTGCTCGCTCATCAACATTTATTTTGCCTAAGTAGATAATAATCTGGTGTTTACTACTTTTACCACTAGATATCAGTGCACTTCACCTTACGTTAACACATGGTTAACTTAAGATGGTTATGACTTATGAGAAACGTTTTTAAGCACCTGCTTAGGTACTGCTTACTTATTGTTATTGGTACCTACCTACCTACTGGTCACTAGTAAGTAGGTAATATAAAGGTAATCGTTATTTCTCTGATATGAATTTCAAAAACTTACCCTAATAACGTACATCGGATATGCCCAGAATAGCACAGAGACTAAGAAAAATAGCAGTGGTCCCTTCGAATCTCCAGCGCCACCGAAAAGCAAAGCCCAGAGTTCAGACAAAGGTGGCATCCAGTGCGACTTGCGCTTCATTTCCTTCTGAAGCAGCTTCACAACCTCAGCGTGGCGATGGCTTTGGGCCAGCATCAGAGGAGTTTTGCCGTTTTTATCACGAGGCTCCAATTCTGCTTTGACCTAAAAATATTATGCCATGTGAAAACTGCAGTTTTAAATCATGATTTAAAACCATACGTTTTGAAATGGTTTGGATACAGCGTCCTAGAACGTTTTATTACTTACCTATATTTCAAACATGCAAACTTACATAGAATTTTTGTTTGTAGTCGCGGTTGTACGTCGTAACTTTACATGTAGGTAGGTACCTACTTTTCATTTGTGTTTACAGTACAGATGATATGAAATTCACAAGAACTCCCTTTGCCTCGTGAAAAGTATAAAGACAACTATTTTTTATATTATTTTAAAATTTTAATTATACAACGCGTAACAGAAAAAGCGCAATTCCTCATACACCCCAAATTAGTATATTAATATAAAAAATATATGATGCAATCGAACTTCGGTTATGTCTAACCAATTTTCTTAAATATCGATTAATAATAGCACGATTTCCATAGAAAGCACTAAATTCAGCTACGATAATTCATTTTTTTTTAATTTAACACATTAAAAATAGCTGAAATCGAATAAGTAGACGATACTGAACAAACTAATTTCAGGAATTGCGCTTATTCTGTTACCTACATGTTGTATAAGTACCTAGGTAGGAAGGTAAAGGGGCAAGCGTCTTCTTAGGTTAGTTAAGTTTTATTTACCTTCTCACAAAGCAGCCGTACACATGTAAGATTGCCCGACAAACACGCCAAATGCAATGGTGTCGATCCAAAATTGTCAGTACAGTGTAAGGGGACGCCAGAATAAATTAGGAGGCGCACTAAGTCTGCGTGGCCCTTGTACGCTGCCCAGTGCAGGGCAGTGTCCCCGTTGATATCTGAGAGCCTGGTAGCAGCTCCCATGCCGAGGAGATATGCAGCGGTCGCTGTCTTCCCGTACATGCAAGCCGTCATTAATGGAGTCAACCCTGAACAGTAAAAATAAAATTTTACTAAGCCCGGGTCGACTAACAAGAAGAAATAATAATATTAAATAACAAAAGTAAAAGAATTTAAGAGCAAGTCAGGTGCAACGCAGGGTTCCCGCGTAGGGTTGCCATCTCTAAAATTTGGCAACCAGGACAGGACGCGTGAAAACTCCGGATTTTAGAGCCCAGAACCCGGACAACTGTTGATAGGTTTTTTTAAACATACTTAGTATAATAAAAACAGTTGAAAATGTCATAATAGTACATTATGATACAAGTGTGCTAAGTTGACCATTATATACAAGGCGATATTGTGTGCGCACGAGCGAAGGCGAGTGCGCCATAAGAAAGCCGCGTAGGTATATTATGGTCACAGGCACACGTGTTTCATACGACGTTTTTCAACACACTTGCTCAAGACGACGTTTTTCTGAGAAAGAATGAGCGTTCTTGCCGGTTTTCCATTTTAAAAATTTTACATAGGCCGGCCGCAAAATACTTACATTGCACTCGATTTTGATGGCAAAAGACTATCGCACACGTTTTTCGCCTCGTTACGTATGTCCGACGCAGTTAATAATAGGATTTCTTCATGTTCTTCACTTGAAGTACCTAGACATTTTCGTTAATATTAAACTTCACAATGAGGATCCGTAACGTTTTTAGTTGAGAATGCAGATTTATAGAGCTAAGAAATCCTTAACATACAGTACAAAAATTTTTGTTCTACGACAAAAATTGACAAAGTTATGACCGAATTCCTAGCGAAGTTCACCGAGTAGCCGCCGCGGTAGCGGTGACGTCATTGTGACGGAAGCCGCGAGTCAGCCGTAGGCAGCGATAAGGCGCGAAGTGTTTTGTTCCTTTAATTGGGACTTTTAAAAGAAATTAAGTGTCTGATTTATATCTAATTCAAGTTTTTAACTATGTGTAAATATTGTATAGTACCGAAATGTACAAACACTTCTGTAAAAACGCCAGAAAAACTATTTTAAGGTGCCGAAAGATCCAAAACTTCGTAAAAAATGGTATTCCGTTGTAAAAAGAGTGGTTAAAACTCCACCCTCTGCCCAGGCTACAAGACATTACTTTGAAGATCATTTCGAAGTACGTACCTACCTAACTATAATATACCTATTATTTAGTTGATATTCATTTAAATAAGGTGGTACCTACGTGTAGTGTACCTTCTCTTCTTTTAATCCTGCTGTATTTATAGAAACATACCTTACTTTTCCTGAGTATTGTGGATAAACCTACGTAGGTACCTATCTATTTGCTCGTTCCCATTTCTGTGTAATATTCAAAGGATAATACGATGACACAGGGACGTATTCGGGTAAAAATCAAGAGTGAATAATATTTTTAGCGCAAATTCGTATTCTACGAAAGGGCTGTTGCCAACGAAATTTACGTGTGTATGTGTATGTATGTATGTATGTATGTGCGGTGTCTACCGGAGCAGCTAGAAAAGTTCTAAAATCATATTATGTGAATAGCTGAATCGAAGCGAAGTGAATTTATAGGGTTCCGTACCCAAAGTGTAAAAAACCTCGACCCTATTATTAAGACTCCGCTGTCCGTCCGACTGTCACAAAGCTGTAGCTCATGTACCCTGATAGTTACACAGTTAAATTTTTCACAGATGATGTATTTCTCTGGCCGCTATAACAAAAAATACTAAAAGACAGAATAAAATAAATATTTAAGGGGGCTCCCATACAACAAATATTTTTTGCTTATGTTTGCTCGATATTGATAACGGCAACAGGTATCTACCTGCTTCAAATATTCACAGAATATTTAGTTATAATACACTTTAAATAAATAATTCATTTAAAATAAAACAAATATTTAAGGGGGTACTCCCATATATTTTTTTAAATACGATTCCTTGTACTTTTTCACAGATCTTAAATAATTGCTTCCACAAAACAAACATGTTTTTTTACCGTTTTTATAGATAAATGGTACGGAACCCTTCGTGCGTGAGTCCGCACCTAGCATCCTTTACTCAACAGGGGTGCATTCATGTTATTCCATTACTTGTGTCATATGGCCCTGCTTCTTATCAAATTTCATAGCTCTAGCTAGACCAATAAGAAGTAGATTTTCTTAACAGACAGACGGACAAGAAAACGATCCTATAAAGGTTCCGTTTTTATTTTTGAGGTAAGAAATGCTAAAAAATTGCTTTATACCAAGTCATCCTTCCTAAGTACATACTGAGCGACTGACTTGTAACAAAAAGCGAGATGGCAAACCAAAAAAACCAGCTGTTGTCAACAAATATTCAGGTTTCTGTCATACCTTGATCAACAAGTGTAGATCACTAAATAAAGTGCAAGTACATAGGTTAAAAAGCCATCCGCGTAATGATGTACCTACGTATGAATAAACAAAAAACAACTTTCGTTTATCAAGATACTGTAAACAAAATTTATAAGTTCTAAATACGTCTCTGTACCTACACTTTATATTCATTCTTTCTTACACCTACCAACCACTACCAAATTTAAGAGTACTAATAAGTACGTATGTACGTAATCGTAGATAAATAAGCAGCACCCTTACCTTTGTAGTTTCCAACGACCAACCAACTTAGAATGATTACCTAGGTAATCAAATACCATGAAAGAATCCACTTTTGGAAGGTTATAGAATTGAGTTTGCACAAAACCTGCTTCTACTTTATTAGTACTTACTCATATTATGTAAGTACTTTTGTTTTATACTTAAATATCACAAAATTACACTCTAACAACACAAATATTACGCGCCGCTTCCTCAAATCGTGAGTGCCGGCCGGCCGGCCGAGCTCGGTTCCGTCACAGTGACGTCACCATGCTCCCGCGCTCATTGAGTTTTGCGACAGGAGCGCCATATGTTTATTATTTAATATCTCCGTAAGTAATGGTCCGATTTGGATAATTCAAAAAGATATATCACTCTTATATCATAAAGAATAACGTGGATACTATTTCTAATGGATTTGCTATAACTTTACTGATCCTCATTAATCCAAACTTCGTCAAAGCCGACAATTATTTACGAAAAATGGCGCGTTGTTTTTTTTCTTGCCGCGATACCGATGCTCGCGCAAGGCTAAGGTGCGAACTAGTTCGGCCAACAGCCAAGATTAAAAATATAAATAAGTTTAAATGTAATGTTTAAAACAGAAATTACAGATAATTTTAAATGAATTTAAGTTATTTTTTAATAATATAGCTGGATTACCATTTACTGTTATTTTTCGCATAAATACTGTTTGTTGCTAAAATAAAAAGTTATAACCCGGCTAAATTATATCGCTTCTTCTTCTTCTTACTTACGACTTGGTACTAGGGTACAAATGTAAATTGGTCGGGTTAATAAACTAAAGGCACTCGTTCAATAATATACTGAAAAAGCACGCGTGTTTAATATTTAGATTATATGCCAAAAATTGGTGGAATAAAAACGTCGTTTTGAGCAAGTGTGTTGAAAATAACCTTTTTTATTTATTTTCAGACCTTAAAATTTAATTTAGTCGGTTCGTTGGTTGATCGCGGAGTGCGGGCACAGTGCGTGTGTCGCGCGCGGGCGGTCGCTTAAAATTTTTAAACCCGGACTAAAAATGAAGCCCAACCTGAACGCTCCCCGGATGTCCTCTAAACAAGGACAAATCCAGGGAAACCCGGACGGATGGCAACCCTATTCCCACGTCATCATATCGAAAGTCACATAGCCAGCCGAAAGGAAACACGTGCATCGACTGGTTGTTGTGGTTGCATCTCATAACGGGCCTGTTTACTCAGTTGCAGTTAGTAGGTAGTGAGTGAGTGACCCTGCCTTCTGAATCGGAGGTCGCGGGTTCGATCCCCCATCGGGCCCAACATTATTTTGTGTGCATGAACATGTCTGTTTGCTCCGTGTCTGAGTGTTTAATAATAATAATTTAATAATAATTTAATAATAATTTATTTGCATAAAATGTGGTTACAGGGGGGTGTTACGTACAAAATTAGGTAGTCCTCACATTTTACCTGTTAAGGCATGCAAAATACAGCACCAATATTTAAAAACAATACAAAATTATCTCAAAAATGTCAAAATTAGATTCAATGATGTCAAAATTACATTAGGCTACTTATGTCAATTTGAAATATAATATTAATAAATTATTACACATTAAAAAGATCATTTACAGTATAAAAATTTCGTTCACTTAGCCATGTCATAAGTTTTCGTTTAAATAGCTCCCTTGGTAGTATCTTAATATCCTTAGGTATAGCATTAAATATTTTTATGCACATAACATTACACTGTTTCTGATAGAGCGTTAGTTTTGGAATACTACTGAAGACTAATTTATCAGGATCTCTTACATTTCTATTGTGTACATTCTTAACTTTTTTGAATAGATGAAGATTATTTTTCACAAAGTTTGCAACCTCAAATATGTAATACAAGGTAAGGGTAGTATCCCTAATGATTTAAATAGTGGTCTACAAGTTTCACGGGGTGATTTACCACAGATAGCTCTGACACATTTTTTTTGAGATCTGAACAATATGTTAGAGTCCACTGAATTTCCCCAAACCATCAGTCCATATTTAATTATAGACGAGACATATCCATGATAGGCTGCCAGAGTAGTTTCTCTTGCAGCTATTTTGCGCAGTCTGTTTAGCACGTATACATAGCGATTTAACTTATTACGTATTAACTCTATGTGTAGCTTCCAGTTCAGGTTATCGTCAATTTTTACGCCAAGAAATTTAGTTTCGTTTACTTCCTTTATATATTTTCCGTTAAAGTTAATGTTAAGATTAAATTTATTTTGTCTATGTGTACCAAATTGTATATAGTTAGTTTTTTCAAGATTTATTGTCAAATTATTTGCATTCATCCAATTATCGATAGAAACAATGGTATTATTAATGTCACGTTCATAAAATTGAGAATTTTTTCGAAAGGGTATAATTACTGAAATGTCATCTGCGAACAATATACATTTGTGATTAGTTACGTCAGGAAGGTCATTAATATACAGTAAGAATAATAATGGTCCGAGGACACTTCCTTGCGGCACCCCACATGCATTCACTTTGTACAATGACTTATTCAAAACTACACAGTTATTGCCATCAATATTCTTTATTTCCACAGCTTGTGTCCTATTTTTTAAGTAGGAGTTTAGCCAATTTAGTGCTGGTCCTCTTATCCCTAGGTTTTGCAATTTTTTAAGTAGTAGGTCATGACATACGAAGTCAAATGCACGAGACATGTCAAAAAATACGGTAGTAGTCGGTATTTTTGCATTAATATTTTCCACTATTTGGTGTACAAGATGAAATAATGCTAGTGTTGTGGATTTGTTACATTGGAAACCGAACTGCTCTTTTTTTATTATATTAAATTTGGAAGTAAAATCTGTTAACCTTATCATCATAGCCTTCTCAAATATTTTTGCAAGAACTGGTATTAAGGTGATTGGCCGGTAGTTCTCAATTGAAGTTTTTTCACCTTTTTTAAACAGGGGTTTAACAATCGATATTTTTAATATATCAGGGAAAGTACCTGTCTCAAAAGATAGATTAATTAAATAAGTCAGTGGTACTATCAGTTCAGTTGCACAATACTTTATTAGTTTCGTAGGTAATCCATCATATCCTGTTGAGTTTGTATTCCTCAAAGAGCGTATGATTGTGCCTATTTCAGACGGGTGAAATGGTTCGAGATATATGGTATTAGGTACAAGAGTATTATTTGTATTCTGACACATATTTGTACTTTTCCTTGTAATGTTTATTAGGAAATCATTAAATTGATTAGCTATATCTACCGGATTATTTATTACTTTATCGTTAATCACTATTTCATTAATATATTGCTCTGTTTGTATATTGTTTATTTCTTTTTTTATAAGTTTCCAGGTAGTTTTACATTTATTTTTTGCATTCCTAACCAATTTGTCATTGTATAATTTTTGAGACATTGTTAAACATAATCGTAGAACTTTAGAATCCTGTCTATATTTTAATTTTGCCTCATTTGATTTGGTAGTGTAGTAACGATATCGTAATTGTCTTTTAGTTTTACAACTCTTTTTTATACCTTTCGTAATCCACGAAGGTTTTCGATATACTAACGATAATTTAATTTTTTTACTAGGAAAGCACAATTCATACAAGTTTGTCAAAGTACAATGGAATGATTTTGCAGCCTTATTTAGATCTGGTTCCTTTAGTATTTCAGTAAATGATAAACACTTAAGATGATCTCTGAAATTATTCAAATTCTGTCTAGAGGAATCCTTTACATAAATGTAGTAGTAATTATCTCGATGATCCTTAAATTTATTTTCTGTAGGTATGTGCAACATTTGGGCCGTATTATGATCTGATATGCAAAGGTGATGTAGTTCTGCAAACGCACCATCAATATTACTGATTAAATGATCAATGCATGTTTTCTGTCTTGTCGGCCCAGTAACATGTAATTTTAGATTATAATTTTTTACTACATCCAATAGGTATTTAGAACTATTTGTTAGTTGAAGAGTGTTTATATTTATGTCACCAGCAAAAATTATACGCGCTTTTTGGTTTTTCATGTATCTATGCAAAAACTCATCCAAAGTTGAAAGAAACAAATTGACATTGGAGCTGGGAGTCCTATATAAACATATTATAATTATATTAAGATTAATTAACCTAATTCCGCAGCACTCGAATGTCAAATCACGCGAATATTGTTTTACGTCAACCAAGTCTTTAAACTTTAGTCCCTTTCTTAATAGTATGCAAACTCCACCTCTCTTACTACCATTTTTTCTACAATATACGGACGCAACATCGTATCCTGCTATCTTTATACAACATTCACTGCCAGTTTTGACGAATGTCTCTGATAAACATATTATATCCGGTCGAGCATTTTTTTCATCTAATTCTGAAAGTGTTACTTCAAGGATATCTTGCTTGGATTTGAATCCCCCTATGTTCTGGTGCATTAATTTAATATTGTGTGAATTACATTTTTTCACGAAAAAACAAATCTCTCTCCTCCATATCATTTTGCATGGTTTGGCTGTCTTCTGTCCATTCCATAATGTCATAAATCTTCTCACTAATAAAATTCAAAATTATATTCATTCCGTAGTTATTTACTGCACCTGTATGTCTATGAAACATGCTGTTATTATACTCAAGGTGCAGGTTTGTATCTATCAAATATGCATATATATTTTTATTTATATCTCGGTATAGTATTTCATTGAAACGTTCAATTCTTGCATTGTACATCTCGAAGAACCAGCCATACTTAAAAGTAGGTAAACATATCAAAATATTAGTATGGTCGATACTTTGTAGAGTTTCTTTAATGTCTCTTACAATATTTTCATAGTTATTCGTGGTTATAAAGTCTTTTTCGCCAATCATGATGACGCAATAGTCATTAAACGTAAAACTTTGAATTTTTTTATGTAATCCTTGCAGTAGTTGTTTTACGTTTCTATTTGGTAAAAGGTAGTGACACAGTTCAAATCCATTGAATATACTCTCTGTCTTTTTTAATATGTTTGCGTTTCTGTTAGTGCTCAGAATACAAAGTTTATTTTTGTTATCCTTTTTTTCATTCGATTTGTATCCATTGTCGTCATGTTTATACAAAGAATTTGATAAACTATTCAATATTGTATCGGTGTATTTCAATAGTGCCTGCAATTCCATTTGAGAGGCAGTGAGCTGATTTGTAGCTGATGTATTTTTCTATTGATGTGTAAAATTTTATCATTGGTCAAAGGTTGTGTCCTGACAGAGTTCTGCTTTCTCGAGGATGATTTAGGTGTTGAAATCCAGTTTTGGTAATTTATCTCACGTCTAACTCTATCTAAGGCACTTGTTTCGATTTTAGTAGCGCTTATGTTCTTTTTAGTGCTTGTAGAAATCACACTTTTGTCTACAGTGGTACATATTTGGGTTAATTTTTCAATTTTAGTTTCATATGTAGAGATCTGCAACTTCAACTTAGTATTCTTCAAGCATTTGATTATCTATTTCATTTTCGGCTATAATTAATTTTTCCTCTACTTCTTTTAGTCTTTTTTTCATCTCTTCCATCTCCTCATAAACTAGGTAATTGGACTTACTTACATCTGGGCAACTCCTATTGAAATTAACGGTCGTCTGGATATCAGAAAGGTCGTCGTCATCAGTTTCTAAGGAATCGTATGAGTTGTGAATGGGTAAATTGTAACGGGTTTTACTTCTCGTTGTTACATTATCACAAACTTCTTTTTCTCCTAATATCATAAGCTTATCTGGTGAAACATCGTGAAATTCCTTTGGAGAAATACTCTTATTTATAGAAAGAACTGCATCACATTTGGAGTTCTGTTTACTAGTTTTGCTGCTTGCAAGAGAGGCGCGTGTTATATTATGACATGCGTTACATTTCCATGACAATTTGTGCTCCGGGGTCATTGTGTTATTGAATCGTTGAATGGAAACATTTGCGCATATAAGGTCATACGACTGCTTACAGTACAAACATGTCATAAATTCCCTTTTTGGAAGATTACGTTTGCATTTACAACATTTTCCGTTAGTCGACATTTTTAATGTAATATCGATTTTTAAATATCTCTATTATGATCACACAAGCTCTAATGTTTTCAATAATTTCCTTAAGAGATCTTTTGAGCAACCGTTTCTATGTTTCAATTTGCCTTGTTTTATTAGCAGGCGAAACTGACCCTTGGCTGGTCGAGGCGCTCGTGCGGTATGACTCAGAGAAGCGAGTGATTTACGAGTTGTCGTAGGTCATGGCTCCGAACGTTGGAATCTTATAATTTGAAATTAAATTGATAATTACTCACTCGTAACTTCTCGATTTACAATCCAGTAAGCACTATTCTCTTGGCGGCACTTTTACCTATACACTGATATATTTTTTTTACCAGAAAGTTTACTTTTTGCACGATATTTCAATAAAATTTAAGGAGCTAACTATTACGGAATGTTCACTGTGTGAGAGCGCACGTCGTCTATTATTATTATATTAATATTTATTTATGTTTATCAGTTCTTTAGTACCCATAGTACAGGCTCTGTCTACTTAGTTTGGGACTGCCTAACCGTGTGTGAACTGTGTCCCACAATTATTAATATTATTTATTAATATCTCCGGTACCTACTCAACATCGACGCGTTGCCATTAACTGAGTATATAACATAGAACTCTAAAGAGTAAAAAACAAACTTCAACGAATAATACCTTAAACATACGGTAGAATTGAGAACCTCTTCTTTTTTGAAGTCGGTTAAAAAAAGAATCATCGAAATCGGGTGGCATGATATTAGGTTTCACTCACATACTCGTACTTAATGCAAATTTAAGACTCATATGGTTTTCTCATGGATGTCACTCAGAACTAGACCAAATGGGACCACACGAGAAGCCCTAGCTAGCAAATAAAAAAAGAATCATTAAAATCGGTTCACCCAGCCGAAAGTTCTGAGGTAACAAACATAAAAAAAAAATAAAAAAAAAACGACGTGTGGCACTCGGGGACTGCCGCGGTAAAGCTATTGCATAGCATTTTGTATCAACAAGACTGCCGAAAACAAACGACGTCCATCCGTCCGTCCGTCCGTCCGTCCATCCATCCGTCCATCCTACCGTCCATCCGTCCGTCCATCCGTCCGTCCATCCGTCCATCCGTCCGTCCATCCGTCCGTCCATCCGTCCGTCCGTCCGTCCGTTCGTCCGTCCATCCGTCCGTCCATCCATCCATCCGTCCATCCATCCATCCGTCCATCCGTCCATCCGTCCATCCGTCCATCCGTCCATCCGTCCATCCGTCCATCCGTCCATCCGTCCATCCATCCATCCATCCATCCGTCCGTCCGTCCGTCCGTCCGTCCGTCCGTCCGTCCGTCCGTCCGTCCGTCCGTCCGTCCGTCCCTCCGTCCGTCCATCCGTCCGTCCATCCGTCCGTCCGTCCATCCGTCCGTCCATCCATCCGTCCGTCCATCCATCCGTCCATCCGTCCGTCCATCCGTCCGTCCGTCCGTCCGTCCATCCGTCCGTTTATCCATCCGTCCGTCCGTCCGTCCGTCCGTCCGTCCATCCATCCATCCATCCATCCATCCGTCCGTCCGTCCGTCCGTCCGTAAGTTCGTCCGTCCGTCCGTCCATCCGTGCGTCCGTCCATCCGTCCGTCCGTCCATCCGTCCGTCCATCCATCCGTCCATCCTACCGTCCATCCGTCCGTCCATCCGTCCGTCCATCCGTCCGTCCATCCGTCCGTCCATCCGTCCGTCCATCCGTCCGTCCGTCCATCCGTCCGTCCATCCGTCCATCCGTCCATCCATTCATCCATCCATCCATCCATCCATCATATCATAGACAATGCACGGCCTTCAAGCCACACCTCCGTGCCCGTCGGAGTGGGGAGCGTGAGGTTTTTTTCGTTACGGAATTTCTGGATTCGGTCCCCGCGCTCAAGGCCCGCGATAGAAGCTATGCAATAGCTTAAAAACGAGAACTTCCTTTTTTAAGTCCGTCAAAACATATTAAATAGCGCGGGCGGTCGGTAGCCATAAGCAACCTGCTTCCCGTATAACTAAGTAGGTCGATGTTTGGTGTAGGTATGTTCAATGTACCTACTACCTACATTCGCGCGGATTCCTGACTGCTTTTGGTGTGTTATTGTCAAAGCAATAAAATTTAATGAGTCTATCCTTAGCAGTAAGTATTAAATTTACTTGACTTATGGTTTTGGAATACTACCTTTAAAATCGGCGGCATTAACTGCAACTCCCGACTGCAGTAGAACTTGAACTACGGAAGCGTGTCCCTTGCGGCAAGCCCAGTGGATTGGTCTTGGTCCCTATAGGACAGAGAATACGGCAAATAAAATATACTTACTTAACACAAAAATACAAAACAAAATTTTTATTTGCAGTTACCAACTCCTTAAATAAAGATCTAGTTTGTAATTGCGTGTAGGGACAACCCACTAAAGTATGTATATACTTACGTTAAAACGTACTCTTAAAGCCAGAGAGATTTAAATATACTAGGGCATAGAGGGGGCATTGGGAATATTTTCATACAAAACTTTGAAGCCTAAGCGTCAGTGCTGGTATCTAGATTTCAATAGCTGAAACAAGTATTCAAACAATTAGAAGTTGTTTCAGCTATCGACCGGTAGAGGTCACGCTGATTAAAAGGGATGTTACTATTTCATACCAAGGTATCGATAATATCAGTTTATTGACAAAGTATAGGTATATACAACAAAATCAATTTCAATTATGTTTTGACTTCAATTTTTTCGGGCTTTGTCCCCTCTATGCCCTAGTATTTAAATCTCTTTGCTTAAAGCTGTATACAGAAAGAAAGCCGAAAACTTATGAGCGCCTATCGGCGCTTATCGGCGCCGATCGGCGCTGGTTCATTCTACATAAAGCAAGCAGATTGAAGCAGAGCGAGCAAAATGTCGTACGATGATTGGCGGGCGGCACCAGCGCTAACCGACGCCTGTCGGTGCTTATCAGTGCCGATCGGCACTTATCTATCGGCGCTGATTCATATAAATGCCTGCGCCGGTTACCTGCGTAGACCGGCGCCTATAAGCGCCGATCGGCGCCGACAAGCTTTCAGCTTTCTTTCTGTATACGGCTTTAATTAACACTCCTCAGTGCAGTTTTTCTCATTTGAATAGGTGGTACAAATCAGTGCTTCTGTCATTCATTAGAGATAGGTAAGTAGACCTAGGTACGTAAGTACTTTTTAATTTTTATGCTTTTTTGCTTTTAAGATTTTCCCACAGTTTTTTTACGATGTAGTTAGGAGAATGACTAGGTACACTATTGACGTGAATTCGATAAGATAAAATCGCAAATACCTATATTTTATCTATTTGTTAATGACAAAAAGTGACAGTATTTCTTTGGACAGTATCAACTAATAAATAGGTACAATTTTGTATTAAAACTGTAATTTGCGATATTATTATTTTAACGGTAAGTATACGTTTTATACTCTATCTTTAAATGACAACATAAGTAAACAGTAGACAGACCTATGTTTAGTGACAGTGGCACCGTGCAAAAAAAAGTTGGTTCTAAGTTGTAATACCGTCACTACTGACAAGTTTTGGTGATTGTAAAATTTAAAAACAGAACTAGCCTGAGTACCCAAACAGGAGAGGTCGATGGGGGCTCCCCGCTCGACGAGGTACCGCATGACGGCAACGCTTCCGTCGAGCGCTGCCCAATGCGCCGGCGTGTACCCATGCTGGTCTCGAGCAGTCAGTGTCTCCGCGCCCAGCTTTTCCACCAAGCGTTCGATTTCTGACACTTCACTGTAAAAGAAATAATTATTTTTGGAAAAAAAATATCAATTCAATTCTTGAATTTGCATGTTCAGCAAGCAATATTTAAAACTAAATATATCAAGTTTCACGCCAATATAGCAATAGTGAGTAGGTAGGTAATTACTGCAATAAGCGGCTGTGATCACACAGACCTGAATCTCTTTTCAACCGAATTCAAAAAAGGAGGAGGTTATCATTCGACTGTAAGTAGGTATATAGTTTTTTTTATGTTTGTTACCTTAGAACTTTCGAGTGGGAGAACCGATTTTGATGATTTTTTTTTATTTGAAAGCCGGTGCTTCGCGTGTGGTCTGATTTTAATTTGGTCCAGTTCTGACAATGTCATCCATGAGAAAACCATTTATGTTGAAGTCGGTTTTTTTACTCTTTAAAGTTCTATGTTATCAATATATATATTTTGTGGCTAATAGACAGATACAGATCTATACATGTAACAGAGCATCACTGTAAAGGGTTCGTCCATCCGTCCGGCATGGCAACCCTTTTAGGTTTCCCCGATTTTGTCCTAGTTTAGAGGACATCCGGAGAGCGTCCGGGCGGGGCTTCATATTTGTAGTCCGAGTAAATAATTATTATTGAGTTAAAAGAGTTACTTCAAAAATTGTAAGACGTTTTACGTTACGTTTAATATTTTAATAAGGTTTTGTTTTCATAACATAGTAAGTACATTTTATATATATATCAATAATTTGAGTTTTATTATAAGAATAAAAAAAATAGTAATAAGATTCTGTTTTGTTAGGTACCTACATTTATGATAAGAGACGACTAATTTTTATTTTAAGGTCTGAAAATAAATAGAAAGGTCATTACTTATGACATTTTTAACTAAAATAAAATAAATCGATAATCTCACGTCTTTTATCCCCGAGGGGGTAGGCAGAGGTATTCCATTACTGGATATACTTACCCACTTTTCACGAGATATATTGGACCCCTAAACGTGGTAGGTGGTGAGCCCATCGCCGGACCGGGTCTATTTATTTATTTATTTATTTAACTTCATGTACCAAGAAAATGTACACATGGCGAACTTAATGCCTAAAGGCATTATCTACCAGTCAACCATCAGGCTAAGCAGAAATAATTTGGCGGAATTGGCCGCAAATAGTAAAAAAAATCAATTAAATATAACATTACGGTAAATATAAATATACTAGCGGCCCGCCCCGGCTTTGCACGGGTGGAAATTTATTTTTTCAACATTTTGGGATGCACAAACAAATTTCTCCTAGCAACCCATAGTAAATTATCAAAAAAAAATTGACTTTGTATGGAGACTTAAAGAATATTTGTGCCAAGTTTAAAGAATATTTGTGCCAAGTTTCAAGTTGATAGACGCAAAAAACCCCTCTTCTCTATACCAACTTCAACCCCTAATTTCACCCTTTTAGGGAATGATTTTAAAATAATACAAAAATACGTTTCTCATCATTTATTTTTAAGATTATTTGTGATAAGTTTCAAGTTGATAGACATAAAAAAACCACACGTTTCCATACAATCTCCAACCCCGTTTCACCCGTGAGTTTTGAAAAATCGAGATATACCTACTTGTCTTGTTGTTTTTTTGAGGAGTATTTTTACAAAATTTCGAATTGATACATCCAAAAATGAAGGTATTCATGCAAACTTCAACCTCCAAGGGGATGAAACCCCTTGGAGGATGGTTTTCGATAAATCCTAGAACTAATATATCAAGTTTATTTTCAAGAATATATTTTGTAAAAAGTTTAAAGTTGATACACGCAGAAATCACACTATCCCATACAAACTTTATCCCCCTCTTTCACCACTTTAAGAGATGATTTTCAAAAAATCCAAAAACACGTGTCTCATCATTTATTTCTAAAAGTATTTGTGCCCAGTTTCAAGTTGATAAGACGTAATAAACAACACGACTCCATACAAACTCCAAACGCTACTTTCACCCCTTTAGGGGATGATTTTTGAAAATTCCTAAAACACGGGTCTCATGATTTATTTTTAAGAGTATTTGTGCCAAGTTTGAAGTTGATAGACGTTAAAATCAAACACGTCTCCATACAAACTCCAACCCCCTGTTTTACCCCTTTAAGGGGTGATTTTCGAAAAATCCATAAATACGTATCTTGTTATTTGTTTTGAGGAGTATTTTTACAAAGTTTCGAATCGATACACCCAAAAATGAAGGTTTTCCATACAAACTTCAACCCCCACTTTCACCCCCTTGGAGGAAGATTTTTGAAAAATCCTAGAACTAATATCTCATAGTTTGTTTTCAGAAGCATTTGTACCAAGTTTTAAGTTGATGGACGCAAAAAATAAACTTCTTCGTATCAACTTCAACCCCTACTTTCATCCGTTTAGGGGATGATTTTCGAAAAATCCAAAAATATGTGTCCCATAATTTATTTCTAAGAGTATTTATGTAAAGTTTGAAGTTGATAGACGTAAAAAACAACACGTCTCCATACAAACTCCACTCCCCTGTTTCACCCCCTTAGGGGATGGTTTTTGAAAAATCCGGAAATACGTGTCTTGTTGTTTGTTTTGAGGAGTATTTTCACAAAGTTTCGAATTGATACACCCAAAAATGAAGGTTTTCCATACAAACTTCATCCCCTACTTTCACCCCCTAGGAGGATGATTTTCAAAAAATCCTAGAACTAATATTTCATAGTGTGTTTTGAAGAGTATTTTTGCCAAGTTTAAAGTTGATACACGCAGAAATCACACTATCCCATACAAACTTCAAACCCCTCTTTCACCCCCTTAAGGGTTGAATTTCGTAAAATCGTTTCTTAGCGAGCATCTATACTACAAACGTAACCTACACACAAAATTTCATGTTTCTATGTTCAGCGGTTTGGGCTGGGCCTTGATTTTTAGATTTAGCTTCTCCTTTTATATATATAGATAATATATATATATCAGAATTAATTCTGAGAACTGCGGGTTTCCTCACGATGTTTTCCTTCACCGTTGAGCATTTTTTACTGTTTTTATTTTACTGACTATGTTTAAAAAAACCCCGGATTTTAGAGCTCTGGTTGCTTAATTTTAGAGATGGCAGCCCGTAAGGTAGAAACATAAATAATTTCAAAATTATAAATAATTTCAAAAATGTCCAATCCAAATACTAGGAAATCATGTGTTGTGCCGAAAAGTACAAATACAACAACCAATGCGCCTTATAAATTGTTTTTTATGGTTCCAAAAGGACTTAAAAATACGAAAGAAATAGATAAAAGCTATAAAGAGGTTAGATCAATTTGTAGATAAAAGCACAGTTTATTGTTGTTGCTGTCTCTTGCCGATATGGAATAAGTTACAAATAAAAATAAAATAAAAAAAACTCACGCTTTACATCCCCGAGGGGGCAGGCAGAGGTATTTCATGTCTGGATATACCCACTCTTTACTAATTATTCTTTGGACCCCTAAACGTGATAGGTGGTGAGCCTATCGCCGGACCGGGTCTGTTCACACATGTCTCTGAATTTATTCTGGGTCCTGCGGGTTTCCTCACGATGTTTTCCTTCACCAACGAGCTAGTGATAAATATGTACGAAAGTTTTTGAAAAACTCATTGGTACATGCCAGGATTTGAACCCGGGCCTCATTGTGTTTCATCATGACGTGAAGCAGGCTCTTTAACTGTAAGGCTATCACTGCTCTTAGTTACAAATAAAAATAAATAAAACGGCCTTACGTATTTTATCAATAAGACAAATCAAAATTAAAAAAGATTTAGTACATCTGTTCAACCCACTAAATTTGCAATAAATCAATCCCTCCGAGTAAGAAGAGGTACCTACCTATATACACATATGTACATACGTACCTATACATATAAAACTTTAATACATATTGGTTGTCTACAACGTAAAACTAAAAAGGTTTGGTACTTCTGCCTATTTGAGTTACAATATGACATTAGTTGGGTATTTTGTTTTTTCTAAAGATTAAAAAAAAGACGTGTGGTACTCGGGGACTGCCGCGGTAAAGCTATTGCATGCATAGCATTTTTTATCAACAAGACTGCCGAAAAGAAACGACGTTAGACAATGCACGGCCTTCAAGCCACACGGGTGTTATTTAAATGGTTAGCAGAGTATTCGTATTTTTGTAAGCAGAAAAATATAGCAGTGATAGCCCGGACGGTTAAAGAGCCGGCCGAAAATCAGTGAGGCTCGGGTTCGAATCCTGGCATGTACCAATGAGTTTTTCAAAACTTACGTACATATTTATCACTAGCTCGACGGTGAAGGAAAACATCGTGAGGAAACCCGCAGATCTCAGAATTAATTCTGAGGCATGTGTAAATAGACCCGGTCCGGCGATGGGCTGACCACCTATCACGTTTAGGGGTCCAATGTATCTCGTGAAATGTGGGTATATCCAGTAATGGAATACCTCTGCCTACCCCCTCGGGGATGAAAGGCGTGAGATTATATTATATTATAAAAATATAATCTGTAAGCAGAAATAGCTAATTGGTCAGCAATTCATGGCCAGCAAACATTACAAAACCTATCAGCATTTTATGTCATTCTGGATGGCTGTAATTATTTTTGAGCTGCAATGAGCTGCTACTGCTTAATAAAATTTTGGTAAGCACTCAGAGGGGAAGCCAAAAAATATTTTTTGAGCTGCATATAAAAGTAGCAAAAATAATCTTAGCAAACTTGTCATGCGCAAAATGGGCGCATTCCTTAGAAAGATTAAGAAGGACTTTGGATTATGCAACTTTTATCATTATAATTATTATTACCATTACAAGTGGTGGTGGTGGTGGTGGTGGTGGTAGTGGAAGTGGGAGTGGTGGTAGTGGAAGTGGGATTGGTGGTGGTTGTAGTGAGGGTGGGTGTGGCAGTGTGAGGGTGTGTGAGTGGGAGTGGGGGTGGGTGTAGGGTGGGAGTTGGGGTGGGCGTGGGAGTTGGGGTGGGCGTGGGACCCTGGACCCTGGACCCTGGACCCTCGACCCTCGACCCTCGACCCTGGACCCTGGACCCTTGACCCTGGACCCTGGACCCTGGACCCTGGACCCTGGACCCTGGACCCTCGACCCTCGACCCTGGTCCCTCGACCCTCGACCCTAGACCCTCGACCCTCGACCCTCGACCCTCGACCCTGGACCCTGGACCCTGGACCCTGGACCCTGGACCCTGGACCCTGGACACTGGACCCTGGACTCTGGACTCTGGACTCTGGACTCTGGACTCTGGACTCTGGACTCTGGACTCTGACTCTGGACTCTGGACTCTGGACTCTGGACTCTGGACTCTGGACACTGGACTCGGACTCGAACCTCCGTGCCCGTCGGAGTGGGGATCGTGAGGCCCGCGATAGAAGCTATGCAATAGCTTAAAAACAACTTCAACGAATAATACTAAAAAATACAGTCAAATTGAGAACCTCTTCTTTTTTGAAGTCGGTTAAAAAAAAGAATCATCTAAATCTTTTGACGTGATATTAAGTTATTCGTCCATATGTCGCGCACATACTTAATGTAAAATGAAGACTTAAAGGGTTTTCTCGTGGATGCCATTGTCAGACCTGAACGAAATTAAAAAAAAATGCGACCAATCTGGCCACCAGGCTTTCAAATAAAAAAAGAATCATTCAAATCGGTTCACCCTTTCGAATGTTCTGAGGTAACAACATAAAAAAAAAGTCGAATTGATAACCTCCTCCTTTTTGAAGTCGGTTGCAAAAAAATTTAGAACAAATAAATTATTTTCTAAAGAGCAAGAAAAGTTAACTTTGCATTTTTATTCCTTCAATTTCGGCGGCAACGAAATCACTAATTTTGTTGATAAATAATGGGTAACCATTAGGGCATCTATTTTAGGCAGATTATCCGATTGCCTTTTTTCGAATGCTTCATACATTTCATTAATCGGATATTGTTGTCGACGCGCCTAATTGTGATTGGTTGAGTGTGCGACGCGCGAACGCTTGTGATTGGCCGCCCTTCTACGCGCCCCTCCACACAACGACATGAAGACAACGGCGTCGTTGGAGAGTGCGGCGCGGCACTTTTGCTCGTGGGACGTCACCGAGGAAGCACGTAGACACGGTTGACTTCATATAATTATATATATATAATACATACTAATTCACATTCTTTTAAATTGAGTCAGTGTAAGTAATCACAATTGTAGCGAAATAAATAACTTGTATATTATAATTTATATAGTGTGTTTTCTTATATCAGACGCTCGACGCTCACTATCACGCATCATGCCGCGCGGCCGGAAAAAGAGAAGTCGAAGGTCGTCGTCATCGAGCTCGACTTCTTCCACGTCCTCGGTGTCTTCAAGCAGTAGTAGCAGTGCCCAGGACCGACGAAAAAAGAGTAAACGTCGCCGAAAGGAATCTAAAACCGTGAGTCAAAATGCTATTTTATCATCTGTGATACCGGAATTTGACCCGCTCGTAGATAACGTTGATAACGTTGATATGTGGATTAATGTCATAGACGCGAATGCTCGTGCGTTTGGTTGGTCGGATCATATGATTCGATACCAAGCTCTGCAAAAGTTACGCAATACGGCAAAAACATGGGTAGAATCCGTTCAGAAAAATCAGACGAAATGGACCACGTGGAATCCACTTCCACGTGGTCCATTTCGTCTGATTTTTCTGAACTGAGCAATGGCGTGAAATAATATCAGATACGTTTCAAATTAAACGGAACATGTATTCTTTGCTAAAACAATTAATTGATGCAAAACCTAGGTCAAATCAATCATTATACGAATTCTTTTTCGAACAAAAAGGGCGCATTGATAGATTGCAATTACAATTCCGCGAACAAGATATTATTTCCTTGATAGTAGGTTCTATTGGTGACCCAAATATTAGTACAGCCGCGGAAGCTGGCAATTTCAAATATTGCGAAGACTTGGCTTCATTTTTACACGGCAAAACGTACAACATGTCTGAAAAGTTTCTTACACCGAAAAATCATGCTTTTCCGAAACCACACTCTTTTCGACAGACGCAGACCTCTTTAACTGCGGACACAAAATCCGATAACGCAAGTAGAGTAGATCCTTCTGTGTCCACCAATAATAATACTCAAAAAGACTCGTGCTATCGTTGCGGAGAAACAGGTCACAGAAGGAATAATTGTACTGTTCAAGATAGTGTTCGTTGCGCATCGTGTAACAAACTCGGGCATTTAGAAGCGGCATGTAGGTCAAAATTTGCAAAAACTAAGGTAGAAAGGAAAGCCGAAGTGAGGATGATTAGTGAACCGGTTGAGTCAAAACAAAAGTTTTTTAAAAAGATTTTTCTTAATGAGTTTGAGTGCAAGGCATTTTTCGACATGGGTAGCGACTGCTCACTAATCACTACAAATTTAGTTGAACAATATAAGTTGCAACGAATCCGTTTAAATACCCCAATTAATCTGATCGGATTCACAAACGATTCTACCACCCAAGTAAATGAGGCGGTAGCAGTAAAATTAAAAGTTGATGCAGTCGAACTAATAATTACCCTCTACGTAATCGATCAGCTGTCAGGGTGTGAAATTTTAATTGGGAGGAATTTCACCGAGGATAAGAGTATTATGTATGCGCGTGTAGGGGATATACTGTCATTCGAAACCGTAACATCTTTAAGTGTATTATCGATTGACAGTGATCCACTGCAGAAAATATGCTCTGAACATAGAACTTTACTGAGTAACATCTTCTCAAAATACCCACATTGCATTTCACAAGATTTGGCTAGTTTAGGAAAAACATAAACCGATTAATCAACGACCATATAGGATGTCGGAATTGGAAAAGGCAATCACACGGGAAATGACCAATGAACTTTTGAAGACGGGTATTATCCGTAATTCTGCTTATGCTAGCCCTGCCCTCTTGGTGGACAAATCGTCAGGTGCTAAACGGTTGTGTGTTGATTATCGCCAGTTAAACAAAATTACTGTTAAAGAAAAATACCCGATGCCGCTAATTGAAGACCTAATTGACCGTTTAAAGGGCTGTAGATATTTTACGTCATTCGATCTAAAGAGTGGCTACCATCAAATTCCGATTAAATCAGATTCTATACACAAAACTGCATTCATCACGCCTGATGGTTACTTTGAATTTTTAAGAATGCCATTCGGTTTATGTAATGGCCCCGCAATTTTTCAGCGCCTGATGGACACAGTCTTGGGTGATTTGCGCTTTGGAAAAGTTATTTGTTATATGGACGATTTATTAATTGGGACTGCAACTTTTGAGGAAAACGTAGCTTGCTTGGAAGTGGTTTTGGATATTTTTCAAAATAACGGTCTGACAATTAACCTTGAAAAGTGTTCATTCTTTCAAAACATGGTGACTTTTTCGGGGTACGAAGTTTCTGAAACTGGCGTGCGTCCTAGTTCACGAAAATTAAAAGCTATTGAAAGTTTTCCTACCCCTAAAACGGTTCACCAGTTGCGACAATTTCTCGGCTTAATAAATTATTTTAGGAAATTCATTAAGAATTGTGCGATTTTGTGTAAACCCCTGACTAACTTGTTAAAAAAAGAAGTGAAATAGCAATGGGGTTGTGAACAAGAACAAGCTGTTGAACAGGTTAAAGGAGCGTTGATAGATAATGCGGTGTTAAAGATTTTTGATCCGAAATTGCCAATAAACCTATACACAGACGCAAGTCGTGATGGAATAGGGTGTATACTTGCTCAACAAACAGAAAATGGGGAAAAACCAGTTCATTTTTATAGCCGGCAAACCACTAACGAGAAAAAGAAATATCACTCTTTCGAACTAGAATTGTTGGCTATCGTCACGGGTTTACAAAAATTTCGGCACTATTTATTCGGGACCAATTTCAAAATAACTACTGATTGCAACGTGGTTAGGCATGCATTGACCAAACGCGAAATAATACCTAGAATTAGTAGATGGGTTCTACAAACTGAAGAATTCACGTTTGAAATTTTACACAGAGCAGGCTCTCAAATGCAGCACGTCGACGCTTTAAGTCGAAATCCTGTAGCAGCTGACAATGCATCAGAATCTGTGAGTGTAATGACAATAACAGAAAGTGACTGGTTGTTGTCAGTTCAGCTACAGGATCCCGGTATTTGTAGTGTTAGGGAGATTCTAATGTCAGGCGAGGCCGACGCGAATAAAAAGATTTTCCAAGACTATGAATTGTTAGGAAATAAGATTTATAGGAGAACGGAATACGGACGCAGGTGGTTAGTACCAAAGTCATGTGTGTGGCAGGTTATACGAGCTAATCATGACGATGTAGGTCATTTTGCCGTCGATAAAACTGTAGAAAGAATTCGGTCTAAATACTGGTTTCCGCGTCTCAAGAAAGTAGTATCGAAATATATTAAGAACTGTCTTAACTTCATATATTATAAGAATTCTCATGGCAAGAAACCCGGTGAATTATATTCAATACCAAAATATGCAAAGCCATTCCATACTTTACATTTAGACCATTTAGGACCATTCATTAAATCTACGCGGCAGAACAGTTATCTACTTGTAGCGGTAGATTCGTTTACAAAATTTGTATTCATGTCGGTTGTTAAAAATACTAAGAGCAAAGTAGTCGTAAATGAATTGACAAAGATATTTAAGGTATTCGGCAATCCGAAGCGATTAATTTGTGACGCAGGGAGCGCTTTTACTTCAAAATTATTTAAAACCTTTTGTAATGATAGGAATATAAGGCTACATATTATTGCTACTGCTATACCACGCTCAAACGGGCAGGTAGAGCGGTACAATCAGACAATTCTCGAATCACTAAGAACCATGGGGGCAGATAAAGAAAATAATAAGTGGGATGAAAACGTAACGAGCATTCAACAGGGCATCAATAGCACTGTCAACAAGACTACGACTGCTGTACCAAGTGAGGTATTCTTTGGTTATCGGATTCGAATGAGTAATGACCGTATCACTGATGATAATGATGAACAGCCAATTGACGTCACTTCCTTGAGAAACACGGTTGATCAGAACATTAAAAAGAACGCCGATAGACAGAAGACCTTATTCGACGCTAGAAGAAAACCAGCACCAATTTATAACACTGGGGACTTGGTTGTAATCAAAATACCTAGTCATTCCAATGAAGGTCAAAGCACAAAATTATTACCTTTATTTAAAGGACCTTTCCAGATTACCGAAGTCCTGGGCAAAGACAGATACAGAGTCACCGACATAAGGGGAGCTGAGCGCTGCTCAAAGCGTTACGATGGAGTCACCTGCGTGGAGAATATGAAGCCCTGGATTCATATCGCCGAAGACTCCGAAGAGTTAACGCCGGATGTTGTCTCATAATGGGTAATGTAAGAATCAAAATAATATCTTATACAAAATTGACTATATTTACTGTCTAATATGTACAAGTATTCAGAAAATTTATAACAGTTTGATAATAGAGATTGATCTAATAGCTTAGTAGTCTAATGCACTCGCTTCGGAAATAGTGATCGTGTTGCAGAATAAGTGATTACTAGTTACGGATATCTGTAGTAAACACCGTTACTAACTTTGATGTGGTGATACACAGCTGGCAAATCGACACTCGGTTAAGTTCATGGTATATACACAACTAGTGGCCGACAAGTCACTTAGTTCAAACTGTGCAACGATACACAACTCGAGTGCCGTGGAACTGGCTCAAACCATACTTGACAATGTTCTGCAATACAATCTCTAGGATGAAGCGAAGTAGGATCAGTGTAGTGGATCGATAAATTGAAAGACAATGATCTGTAATAGCTGTATTTAGTAAAATGTTTAATTATGCTTATATTTTGTTTCCTCAGCTCATGCACCAGACATGAACGACGCTCGAGGACGAGCGCGTTGCAGGACGGCCGGATGTTGTCGACGCGCCTAATTGTGATTGGTTGAGTGTGCGACGCGCGAACGCTTGTGATTGGCCGCCCTTCTACGCGCCCCTCCACACAACGACATGAAGACAACGGCGTCGTTGGAGAGTGCGGCGCGGCACTTTTGCTCGTGGGACGTCACCGAGGAAGCACCTAGACACGGTTGACTTCATATAATTATATATATAATACATACTAATTCACATTCTTTTAAATTGAGTCAGTGTAAGTAATCACAATTGTAGCGAAATAAATAACTTGTATATTATAATTTATATAGTGTGTTTTCTTATAATATAAACACTATTAACATAATGCGCGGATGATAACAAAACAAAATACTACGCAAGCTCATTAGCCGCTGAACCACTATCACCGCTGGCGACTTGCTACTAAGCGAAGCGTTGTAAAATGACGTCACATGCGGTCACGTGACTGTTAGCGGGACTCGATATTTATCGTAAGTTTAAATGCCTGTAAAATCAAAACTAATGGGTATTTTTGACTACAACAAAAACTATTGTATTTGTATACATACAAGCTTTACTGTAACAAACTTTCAACCGATTTGGCATACCTAGTAACATTCTCCAATTTTGAATCCGCTTTTTTCGAGACATGCTTTTGGTGATCCTTTCGGCCTTTGTAGCCACTTACCCCGAGCGCACTGCTTCAAAAATAAGCTGGTAAAGATCAGAATGGTGGTTGAGGCTAGTAATGGTCCGCGGAGGCACCGCCGGGGCATCAGGCGACATGGGCGAACAGGGCGGCAGCGGCTCTTCGGCCGCCATCGTGCAGGGGGGCGGCTGCGGCAGCGCCCACACGCCGCGCGCCGCCCCCGGGCTCGGGTACACCTGCATGTTAAAAACCTGAACCGTTTTACCTTGGCTATAAAATTTAAATTTATAAAAATGCTTTCGACCTATCCCAGAGAGTAGGTACTTATAGATAATTCATTCTTGGACAATTCTTGGACCTACACTTTTCACCAGTAGATTTTTGTGATCCTTAAGCATGAAGGTGCTGTTCCACACACCTCACAACAGTCACAACCAATTTTAGGAAAATTATAATCTATTATCGACATTATCTAATAATCGGCACTTTTTTAATTCGAACACTGAAAATCCATTTTCGGTCGGAATCGGACACTAAGACAGATATTAAGTTAAGACACTGATATACTTAAAAATAAATTTTATATAAATTGTGGGACACAATTTACACACGATTATTTAAAACTAGGCAGGGCCTGTACCTACTATGGGTACTAAACAACTGATAAACATACAAAAATAAATATTAAACGACCAGACACGAAGCCAACAGACATGTTCATGCACACAAATGTTGGCCCCGAGCGGGGATCGAACCCGCGACCTCCGACTCAGAAGTCAGGGTCACTATACCTACTGAGCCAACAGGCCCGTCAAATTCATCATCATTTAGCATACATACCTACATAATATAGGTACAAGTTACATCATACTCGGGAATTGGTTTTATGTATTGGAAGTTCCAATAGGTACATAAACCCAATTCCCGAGTATGATGTATAGTCGTAGGTCGGTCACTAATTAATTGTACCTAGGTATGTTCCAATTTGGAACTCTACTCTACTGAACGTGGATTGTAAAATTAATCTATCTATAAGTATCGAGTCTTAAAAATCCTTTCACCGATGGAAAGCTTACTTTTCTGGGAGTAGGTAACATTCTACTATATAAAAATAAGTCGGGTTTTCCTTCCTGACGCTATAACTCCAGAACGCACGAACCGATTTCCATGGTTTTGCATTCGTTGGAAAGGTCTCGGGCTCCGTGAGGTTTATAGCAAAGAAAATCCAGGAAAAAATTCAACAGAAAAGCGGGAAAATCTTATAAGCATTGCACCCGTGCGAAGCCTAGCCGGGGCGGGTCGCTAGTGCTGTATAATTTTCCATGGGGAACGGGACTGACGCGGGTGAAACGCATGGCGCTGCTACTAATCAATGCAACCACACAATGTACAAGTTTTACCTAAGATATAAATTGCCTTCCAAAAGACATCTACAAGATATTATATATATGTACCTTGCCAACCCTAAATCAATCAAAGATATTAAAAAGCACTACCTATCTATCAAGAACTTGGATTAAGTATATTCTGTACCGAATGGTGATATTATATGTAGGTAATGTACCTACTTACTTTTCTTTATAAATACATACTTCGAAACATACATATCTACTTACTCATAAATTAGCACATATTATATCATATAATTACCGAACTCACTAGCTGTTCACAAGCCTTCGCTGGTTTTTACAGCTCTTAGTTTATAATTTATAAAACTCTGTGTAAGTATTTGGATCTATTTGGATCTTTAAATTAAAAAAAAAAAGTAAGTAGGTCTTGCAGTATCTACCTATTGCACGTCACTCCTATGCTAACTGAAGATGGCAGAATGGATGAATAACAAAGTACAAAGATCAGGGGGTCGATTTTTTAATCTCACCAAGTGACTAATTCTCACCGATATGAGTGATTTCCGAAAGTTTGTATTTTTGAAACTCATCGGTGACTTACATTTGTCATACCATACCTATGTTATCGATTTATGAGTGCCCCCATACATAGTATAAAACAAAGTCGCTTTCTCTTTCCTTATATCCCTATGTCCCTTTGTATGCTTAAATCTCTAAACTACGCAACGGATTTTGATGCGATTTTTTTTAATAGATAGTGTGATTTAACTCATATCATCCTAGTGCTCCATTATTGGAACGGTTCCTTTTTCAATTTTTATATTTTTTCTCTAAACGCTTCCGATTATTATTTCTGTGTTGTGGCAGAACTTACATAATGACCTGTCATATAAACTATATGTTAGTTACGACAATATATGTATAAAAATCTGAAAGTGTTCATATAAATTGATATAAATATTGAGTATTTTTTGTACCGTTCCATTTTTGGAACAGTAGGAATGTATACCTCTGTAACATATTCTATGAGAGGGTAGTATTATTTAGGTTTGGTATGGGTTTTGTTATGCTTACTTTCTATTTATTTCGTTTTTGATTGATCGTAAATGAGATTATATTACATTTTGATAAAGATCACACTGTTTTGGCGGCAAATTTGTATATAACACATCAAAAACCTCACCTAACGAAGATAGCGGCGATAAAAGCTAGAATTGCACTGGTGTGTCGCTTCGCTATCTGTTTCGTAAATAAACTAGGGTTAGATAGAGAACGAAGCACTATCTTACACTACTCCACGATGTATTTCTAACCATACTAAATGTATGAGACCGATAGGCTTCTGGCGCGTCACGACACTCAAAGCTGATCTAGTGTTGTTTCTTCGAGCGATATAAAGCACCTTTGTAGGTCTCGGTTATGGGCAAGGGCCATATGAAACCATAGCAATACTTATGATTTACTCTCATTTACAAGGATTGTGAATATATATCTTCAAACAAAACATTCAACCGCGACCTCCTTGGCCTCAAGAACGCCGCTGCCTAGGTCATCTCTAGTTGTAATAAAAGGCATTCCAGACAGTATAAGATTAGACAAAAAGACGCAGCATCATTTTATAGAGTAAAACAAACAAACCCGGTGCGGTTTGTGTCTCAAAAATACAAGGATGAAGTGCGATACTTGCAATATGTAGCTCTGCATAATAAATTTTCAATTGAGTTCCATAATAAATAATGATTTTCTATTATATATTATAAAAGATAGCTTCGGTATATAAGAACATAGTAATAATAAACAAAATACACAGGAATTTCCTGTTATTTACACTTTTATTCATACCTATTTTGTTTAAATCATATATAATATATAATCAATTTGCATAAAGGAAAATACATCGGCATATTGTCCTACTGTTCCATTTTTGGAACGGTACCTACACTGTAATAAAAAAAATAAAAATCGTGATTTTTTTTTATCGATATTTTTTTGTTCTTTATGCTGTTTGTATGCCCTTCTATGTGTTTGATACAAATCAGATGAAAATAGACAGGCTTGGGATGATACGAGTTAAGAGGAAGGTTTTAGTGTTAGCTTAGCATTGCACCCTTGCGAAGCCGGGGCGGGTCGCTAGTAAATAATAAATTAGTCTATGGTAAAGTTAAGTTATACACGCAACACTTGTGCAAGACGTTAATACTGCTGCATTGCAGGCAATGATCATTGCGGTAAAATGGAGGTCGCAACATTGTCCCTATAGATCTTTAGGTTAGTGAGGCAGGTAAAAACATGTTTAGGCTGCTATGTAGGTACTTACCTATAGTTGTATTGTACCTAATTACCTACATAGGTAACAGTTTTAAATTCAAAACATAGGGTAAAACCACCCCATAGGTGACATCCCACCAATTAATTGACACCCATAAAACGGCCGTACCTACTAAAAATTAAATATTAGATAAGATTTTAAGTGTCAAACAAAGTAACTAAGTATGTAAACCAATAATTAAAAAAACATTACGTAGGTACCTACCTACCTACTTGTCGAGTAGGTAGCTAATAAGCTATAAGGTTTTATTAGGTAGGTAAGTATCAGGTTTTGTCGAAGGGTTTTTGTATTAAAATTATGTGTGTTACGCTATACCTACCTACTGTCTAATAAATAAATAAATGCCTTAAATGAAAATGCCTTACCTTGCTACTCACGGCGAGGCCGACGCCTCCCGCCACTGCTGTGTTCTCGCCCTCCGCCACGGCCACTTCACCTAAACACTATTACCTACGTTAAAATTCTGACTTTTCCCAAATGTCTCAGCTATTTTTGAATTCTTCTCCAGTGTAGAGACTCCAACGCGTCGTCCATTAAAAAAACTTTCATTGATTCCACTTCCCCAGCGGCTGGCAAGAAAAGTAAAAGATATTTATATAAGTAATCAATTGAATAACGCATGCGCCTGATGAACTAAAAGCTAAAGCATCTCCACATGTGATCTCCACTGTACAAACTAGGTAGGGTACCTACTAGCGTTGCCAGATTATTTTTTTGACAAGTCGGAATTTTGGAACTTTTTAAGTGAAAAATTCGGGATTCTTCCGTCGAATGCGGGACATAGTAAAAAAAGTAATATAATTAGAAGTTTAAATATTTATCTTTTTATAAGATTTTTTTTTCTAATTTAAATAAAAAAACACAGAAATCAAAATTAAATTTTTTTATTGGCGTTTTAATCAGTAGTCTGATGAGTGAGTGTTACAAATTGCAACTTACATTAAGAGAATAATTATTTACTTATAAGAATTAACTAGGTACTTATTCATGATATTTCTGAGAAGATTTTTAACTTATTTTAAAGTTTTCTTTTTCTCTTTAATAAAAATGCAGAACTCTTCACATGATAGCTGTCGAGCTTCTGTAGAGTAAACAGGATGAGTAATTCTGCTAAATTAGAAATGTTGTTTGTTTTAGTACTAGTATTATAATATCTGTGGTTTTAGTTACTGGTAACGCCATCTATTGTCGAGTTGAAGAACGCGCACCAGAGATAGCGACCTCAGAACTAGGCAAGGCAATATAGGTAGGTACCTACATTTATAAAAAGACGAATAGAATGGTAGAAAAAAACGGAGAAAGACAGGAACCTCCTCAAGTAGGTACTACTAGGTTTTTGAGACCCAAATTATATTTGGAGTACCTACTTACAATTGTATTTTATGTAAGAATGAATTATAAAATTACAATGATGAGCGGGGTCTTGCCCTTGGTCCACCTGGGTGGACCATGGGCAATTATTTTTACCCATTTACCACCCAGGTGGACTAAGGTGAACCATAGGAAATATTTTTTAAATATGAATGGCATTGTGATCAAAAAGGATACTGAAGTATCTTTATCCTCTAAAAAGTTATTTTACTATTTTGCTTTGAAATTACGTGGGTTTAATGAGTCATGTGAAACATGAAATGACCATAAATTATTAGTAACCGGTACCTATATGCATACATTTATATCATCACAATCATCAACTGATATTACAAATTCATAGTCATCCACCAATTTATCAGTCCTTTGTTTCCCTTAGGCCCACCCAAGTGCATCAACAGTAAACAATCTATAATTTTCAGGTTCTCCAAACCATTATTATACAATTAAATACCTGATTATTCTTATTATATTATGGTGATGATCAGCAGTGAAAACCTCGAAAAATATTATTATTATAGGGATGGAGAGCAGGAGAAAATAATAATAAAAACAAAATTATTAAAATTGTGAAAATGAACTTTAATTCAGCAAATTTTATACTAAATGTATAAATATGATATAATCTAGATTTTGTTTTCACTACCTAAATAGACATCATGTTATAAAAAGTGTACAACTAAAACTAGTAGCTGATTAAACGTCTCAATGTGGCTTATTAATTAGTAAGATCTTGTAAAAGCACTTCCTTTTAAATTGTTTTCTTATACTTTCTTATACTTAAATAATAGATAAAAATAATGAAAGCATATTGCTTACAACTGATGTTGAACTTATGAACAACAATCATCATCAATACAATCTTAAAATTCTAGTAAACTTGAAACATTTAACGAGCAAACTGAATAAATTATTATTCATAATAAGAAACAAACTTAACAATGTCGATAGCTCAAATAAAATATTTTTAACAAGATTAGGTTGACAAACTTCATTTGTGTATCATTGTAGAAAGCACACATGGTCAAGAGTTATTGGTACTATGTATCTGATGCAATATTACTTAATGCCAATCAATCATTAGGTATTGTTTTTGTCTATTATTACTGTATTGATATTGTAAAGTTTAATAAGATTTTTACAACATTATCTCTTTTGTGTTTTGAAACTAACAGAGAGTGGTTGGCCTTGCAAAACATAGCCATTCAGTGCTTGGATGGCCATTGCTGCCTGGTCATAATTCCTCATAGTCACAAAACCAAACCCTTTACTCTTATTAGTTTGGTGGTCTTTTATAATTTTAACTGACACGATAGCACCATATGGACCGAACAGCTGCCACAGAGTCAATTCCTCTACTTCAGGAGCTATATTATAAATGTAAATAGACCATGTGCTTGGAGAATTGTGATCTCCCATAGCACCCATATGATTAATCCAGTGATAAGGCTTCACAAGAGGATTTTTGGAAAAGTTATTGTTATTGTTTTTATGTTTATTAGGGTTACTTTTATTAGCATACTTAACAGTTAACGGATGTAAAAAACCAGGTGGTGTAGAGCCATTAGTGTTCTGCATAGCCCTTTCTGCCTCATATTGGTGTTCGTATAGAACAAATGCTATACCTGCGGCTATGCGGGAATTAACTATTTTACCAAATTGTGCGAATAATCCATGTAAATCCTGCAAGGTCAGTTCGTTCGGCAGGTTACACACGTAGAGGTTCCAGTCCGCTTCCGGCTTAGACGGTGGCTTCAACTCAGGGTTGAGGAGCGCGTGGGACACCTTTAGTGTCTTATTCTGCATCAACAGGCCGTTGAAAGCCTTCTTTGCCTTAACCGCATCCTCTGGACATGAGTATTCCACGAAGCCGTAGCCCCGATTAGCTATGAGTTTACAACTTTCCAGTTTACCCATTGTTGAAAATAGTGAGAACATCATATCCTGCGTCATGACTTCGGGAATGTAATTGACGATAAGTTTGGTAGGTGATTCGTCCGGCCCATATTCGTTATTTCCATGACAATTACCGTCTTGACACGATTCCGACATTTTTTAATTGTTGTCGGTGAATGACATTTCACCATAGTGCAGATTTTTTAAAATTACGTTCAAAAACTTATTTTCATCGCTCTAATAGGAAGATGGCAAATTTTACACCATAGATATTTGATTAAGTCGTAAAAGTCTGGTAAAATTTAGGGTAAAGAGAAGGACATATAAGCAAAGAGTATAGTTTATCAGGTACTTTTTATTTCAATGAGGCTTGTTTTTTAATTTTTTTTTTTGGCGAATGGGTGCAGCTCAAAGGTGCTGCTAGTTCTAGTTCTTCCCTTTGAATACTTAACTGACAGATGTCAGTTGAGAAGTACATCAAATGTAAATAATGCAGGAGAAAACACACCAAAAACATGACAATATTGACTAGGCTTTATACTCTGTACGTTGCATTGTTTGAAAAAAAAAATATTTCCGTACTGGTCTGTGTACATCACCCTCTATCGTAGGCAGGTAGGTACTTACTTCTCATGAGACGGGGACTTTAGATCCTATTTTCATCCTTAACCGTTTCCCTTACCTTACGTAGTCAATTGCAAAATGCCGTGCATGACTAAGAAAATTTAAAATAAATAATGTGTGGGAAGGCAAAGACGTTTGAATAAAAAACGATACCTATGTTAACGGAAGCGCCACCTATCTGATATTAGTGGGATGTCATTCTGGCAGTGCAGCGCTACCAAACCAAATCCGCTCAACCGCGAGGTTACGAAATCCAACACTGGGTTCAATTCTACAACACCGTCTAAACCTCTTAATTTTATTTGACAGCTGCTAAAGCATTTTGCTATTCTAGGCAGTACTGTCAAAATCAAATGACAGGACTAAAAATGAATCTGACGTTCCTAATTTATCTGGCCAATTCAATTTAGGTTTAGCGACCTTATGGCTATTCTGTGGACGCCATTTTAAGCATTTTAGAAATGTCATCACGGCTAAACCTCCTAAATTTAGCGGCGATTAAAATGGTGTCGCTTAAATTAGATTATAGGAAAAATCCCGACATATTTGTGTTTGTGTTATTTTTCAAGATATGTTCCATATTTTTAGAAATAGTCAAGAGGGTTTTTGGTGGAAATACGAAAAGGGGGATCATGTTTTTTTGTAAAATTTATATTTTGCTGTATATTTTGGGTTTTGACTAATAATATTTTGTGTGGCAGGTGTCTGTGAAGGTGTGCAGTGAATGGAAAGTTCGATAAAATGCATAGGATCGTCGTTGTTAGATTGCATGAAGTCTTCAGTAAAAGTAATATAATTTTACTGTCGATGATCCAAAAAGGGGTGTTGATGACTCAGTATTTTTGTACATGGACTCCAAAGCAGAGCCGTTTAACTAAGAAATTTGAAGATTGCTGGAGATGTTATTGAATTAACAAGAAAACAAAGACTGAGGACGAGGCACATGTCCATTTAACGATAAACTTAACTGAAGACGAGGCAGTACGGTCTATGACTCTAGCCTGTCCAAAGAAAAAAAATCTATTTGATAATACCTTTTCAGTGTTGCCCGAATAATAGTGACTTTAGTATTTGAAGTAAAACAAGAAAATATAAATTAAACCTATGTTAAAATGATAAAAATGGCATCGAAAGTAATCGTTGAGAACTTTATTTACATATTAATAAATATATACACATTTATTATTGTATTTTTTTTTAGATTTCATTCATTCGTTCACTCGGCTCTTTTTTTATTTGTAATTGCAACACTATTCAACTTAGGCATTTTACGCTGTGGTTAAAGACTATCTAAATTTAGTAACCATGGCGTTCTAGAATTGCATTTGACTTAGCGGCTGCGTAAAACTAAATATAATTTAAGAAATTTAGTTTTAAGCTATTTAGGCAGTGGGTTCAATTCTACGCGTCCACTGCCTAAATAGCTTAAATTTAAATTTCTTAAATTATTTTTAGTTTTACGCAGCCGCTAAGCCAAATGCAATTCTAAAACGCCATGGTTACTAAATTTAGATAGTCTTTAACCACAGCGTAAAATAGCTAAGTTGAATAGTGTTGCGATTACAAATAAAAAAAGAGCCGAGTGAACGAATGAATGAAATTTAAAAAATATACAATAATAAATGTGTATCTATTTCTTAAAATGTAAACAAAATTCTCAACAATTACTTTCGATGCCATCTTTATCATTTTAACAATGGTTTAATTTATATTTTCTTGTTTTACTTCAAATATTAAAGTCACTATTACTCGGGCAACACTAAAAAGGTATTATCAAATAGATTTTTTTCTTTGGACAGGCTAGAGTCATAGACCGTTCTGCCTCGTCTTCAGTTATCTTTAAATGGCTATGTGCCTCGTCTTCAGTCTTTGTTTCCTTGTTAATCCAATTCAAAAATAAGAGTCATCAACACTTTCATCCCTTTTTGGGTCATCAACAGTAAAATTATAGTACCTTTACTAAAAACTTCAATAAGACTTCGACAATCTAAAAACGTCGATCCCTTGCATTTTATCGAACTTCCCATTCACTGCACACCTTCACAGACACCTGCCACATAATATACTATCACTAATTATTAGACAAAACCCAAAATATACAGCAAAATGAAAAATGTACAAGAAAACATGACCTCCCTTTCCAGATTCCCACCAAAAACCCTTTAGACTATTTCTAAAAATATGAACAACGTATCTTCAAAAATAACACAAACACAAATATGTCGGATTTTTTCCTTTATTCTAATTTAAGCGACACCATTTTAATCGCCGCTAAATTTAGGAAGTTTAGTCGGATGACATTTCTAAAATGCTTAAAATGGCGTCCACAGAATAGCCTTAAGATCGCTAAACCTAAATTGAATTGGCCAGATAAATTAGGAACGTCAGATTCATTTTTAGTCCTGTCATTTGATTTTGACAGTACTGCCTAGAATAGCAAAATGCTTTAGCAGCTGTCAAATAAAATTAAGAGGTTTAGGCGGTGTTGTAGAATTGAACCCTATAACCACAGCGTAAAATGCCTAGGTTGAATAGTGTTGCAATTACAAATAAAAAAAGAGCTGAGTGAACTAATGAATGAAATCTAAAAAAAATACAATAATAAATGTGTATTTAATCATTAATATGTAAATAAAGTTCTTAACGATTACTTTCGATGCCATTTTTATCATTTTAATTTAGGTTTAATTTATATTTTCTTGTTTTACTTCAAATATTAAAGTCACTATTATTTGGGCAACACTGAAAAGGTATTATCAAATAGATTTTTTTTCTTTGGACAGGCTAGAGTCACAGACCGTACTGCCTCGTCTTCAGTTAAGTTTATCTTTAAATGGATATGTGCCTCGTCCTCAGTCTTTGTTTTCTTGTTAATTCAATAACATCTCCAGCAATCTTCAAATTTCTTAGTTAAACGGCTCTGCTTTGGAGTCCATGTACAAAAATACTGAGTCATCAACACCCCTTTTTGGATTATCGCCAATAAAATTATAGTACTTTTACTGAAGACTTCATTAAATGACTTCTGCAATCTAACAACGTCGATCCCATGCATTTTATCGAAATTTCCATTCACTGCACACCTTCACAGACACCTGCCACACAAAATATTATTAGTCAAAACCCAAAATATACAGCAAAATATAAATTTTACAAAAAACATGATCCCCCTTTTCGTATTCCCACCAAAAACCCTCTTGACTATTTCTAAAAATATTGAAAACATATCTTGGAAAATAACACATAGTCAAAACCAAAAATATGCAGCAAAATATAAATTTTACAAAAAAACATGATCCCCCTTTTCGTATTTCCACCAAAAACCATCTTGACGATTTCTAAAAATATGGAACATATCTTGAAAAATAACACAAACACAAATATGTCGGGATTTTTCCTATAATCTAATTTAAGCGACACCATTTTAATCGCCGCTAATTTTAGGAGGTTTAGTCGTGATGACATTTCTAAAATGCTTAAAATGGCGTCTACAGAATAGCCATAAGGTCGCTAAACCTAAATTGAATTGACCAGATAAATTAGGAACGTCAGATTTATTTTTAGTCCTGTCATTTGATTTTGACAGTACTGCCTAGAATAGCAAAATGCTTTAGCAGCTGTCAAATAAAATTAAGAGGTTTAGACGGTGTTGTAGAATTGAACCCAGTGGACGCGTAGAATTGAACCCATAGTCTTTCTAATTTAACCCGTTAGGGGCAAATCGGGGGAATGGTTTTAATACACAGCAATATTTTTTGTTAATATATAATTAATTAAGCAGCTCTAAAAGATAACGACTGAGCGACACTCCATGGCTCTGTTTTAATGCTAGTACGGAACGGGAGCACAGTGGGTTTTTACAGTGAAAGGGTAAAACATTATGACATTAAGGCGTTTTACAGCCAGTTCATTCCGTCTATCTATGCATTATAAAAGGCATTATAGCAATGAGGGCGTTTTACAGACCAAGGCATTTTGCTACCCGGACAAAATACAACTAAGGTGCTCTGCTCGCCAAGGCCCAATGCAAGTAAGGCCAACGGGACCTGACCCGAAATAGCTAAAATATACGTAGTAAAACGTCTTGCGCCTTCTTATAAACAGTTCCAAGAACTATTTACCTGCCATTGCCAGCAAGTTACGCGGAGTTAGCTAGGCATGCGTGTACGGAAGTCGCAACACTATGATTTTAAGGCTGCGCCCGCCGGCCAGAGATCGATAATATTCTTTATCGACATTTAGGTACCTAAGTAATCCGCCCCCAGCAGCAACTCCAAAATCTCAAACAAAATTTAGTTAATTAGGTAGGTATATTTGCCAACATTTAGGTAAGTATTTATTGACCCACAGATTTTTTCTTATATTTGATGATTCCATAGTGAAAAACGTTCAGTTTCATAATAGAATCAGTTCTCAAAGTAGTGAACTGTTGATAATGTTACAGACCTACCTACTTGCTGTATATAAAGAAAGAAAAAAATAGCGTTTGCACTTCAATTATATTATGTCATCGGAATAAGTACATCAAAATACACACGTTACATTTTCATAATATAGACACCGATAAACTAAAATAAATTTAAGTTTAATCACAGTTATCACGAAAGTGTATAAACTAGATTTTTATCAACGATGTAAGTACCTAATTTATGTAAGTTGTACGAAAGGACTTGCTTTCAAAATTTGTCTGGTAAAATCATCGCAAATAATATTTAACGCTTTCAACATTTAAAATTAAATTATCAATATTATACATATTAAGTGGAATAGATGAAATTATCTACTTATTTATTTGTTATGAAAATTTGACCAAATTATTCATGTGACTACGGTGTGAATAGGTATGTACATCAATGAAACTAAACAACTATTATAACAACTAGGTACGTAGTATAATAATGCTTTCCGGGTGCTGATGGGACTGCGTCGATACATCTTGCATGCATCGGGGATGTTCGCCGAGGCGCGGGTTGATTGTTTCTATGCAACCATGCGAAAGCGGTGCATATCCCTGGTGCGCAGGGCTCGGGCCAGTCCCAACACCATCCTGAGAGCATTCTCGTGCAGGTTTGACTTTCAGTACATGAATTATTGCAGTATGATTCATGTACTGATTAGTATTTAATTTGATGCCTGATTTGTTTTTTATTTTTTATTGATTTTGTTTTTGTGTAACTATATGGATGTGACTTGTCTGAAATAAAATTAATATTAGACTCGATTCTGAAGACCAGCTAAAATTCTTAATTTTAAGTTAGCCTATCCTTCTCCATAGAATACGGAAGAAAAAGGACAGAAACAAACCATAGATTGAAGAATAATGTCAAACATGTAAAAAACCAACTAATTTGAACCTTATGAACGTGCTTATCTGTCACTTTTATCCATCACCTTTTTACATCGATCGTTGATAAAATTGCTAAACACGCCTTAAGCTGGGGTCCCACGGTCCGCTATTCTACGGATCAGCTACACTCAGCCGACGAGCACGGACGGCGACGCACCGCAGGCAGGGCCGGTCCAACGGTGCGTGTCGGTGTGTGTAGATGTTTTTATGTTGTCATAATGCAAAGCGAAAGAAAGAGAGAGAAGAGCGCACCTTTGAAGTTACCGACTCACGATGGATACGGGCGCACCGCCACAGACGTTCTGTGCTATCACGGACGAGGCCGGTCCCACGGTGCGTCGTGCGAGCTGGTCTGCGTGCATCCGCGATTTTACGGACCGTGGGACCCAAGCTTTAGTTGACAGGAATAACCATCTCTCGTCTCTTTTCTTTTCTAGGAGAAAGAAAATAACAGGACTAAACTAAAATAAGTTTAGTCGCTGTAATGCAGAATCGAGCCCATTATTATTATAAATGTTGTTGTAAAGGCTGAATTTTTTAATGTAGGTACACCTACCTATAGCACTCATTTTATGATTTCCGATTTGATCCTTATAAAATACTCTTATTTTATAGGTGTATTTGATGAGTCCATTCACTCCTATTAATCTGATTTTGTTAGATTATACAAGGATTTCACTAAATATTGACTAAGATCATTTAGTGAGTAAGTATGCACATAATACAATGCGTTATTTTTGGTAAAGCAGCTCCTTTTGTTAAACCTAACCACATTACAATATTTTTTATAGACAGGTACATTTTATAGCCAATTGAAAATCAGTGTTTCCAATTTATCTTCGTAATAATATTATCAAGTTCTTAGGTCAAATCGAAAGACAATATATATATTAACATGGTTATGTAATGTAAGTACCTAATACATGTAAGTAATAATAATTTACTTAGTTCATATTTAAAGCATTTAGTAGAATACCTAAAGATGATTAAAGATAATAATAACAATATTAAATATTTTAAAGAATTTGTTCAGTTTGAAATTGATGTTACTTTTTAAAGGAAAAAAAAACATTGTTAACCCGTTCGCTGCGAACTCTTTTAACAATACATAATGGGGCATATTATTCACAGAACACTTTTAATTACACTATCAATATTATCATCATCAGTGTTGCCGTTCTAGCGACTTAGACGCTAGGTCTAGGGGATTTCATGACTGTTTTGCATGAAAAAATGTCATTTTAGCGACAAGTAAATATTTAGTGACTTTTAAACTATAGGGTAGGCGACTTTGTTCAGAATTATTAATCGTGGATTTATAAGCAAATAAGTAAAACTAATTTAATTTGATTTGATTTAATTTAATCGGACGTATCTGATTTTAAAATCTACAACTGGTATCACTCACGTAGTTGAAGTTAATGTTGTAATGTGGTTGTAATCAAAGGTTTCTCTCCTAGGAATGTTTTTCTTCCAACCTCTTTGGTTGTAATTCATGCGCAGTGCAGCACTCTATCACGGTGTTACTGTGTCATAATAATTTTACGCTGTTATTAGAGAAGTCGGCAAAAAAAGACCAAAAGTAACTAGAACCATGTAGATGCTTCAAGTTCCACTGACATTATAATTGAACACCGAATCCCCAGATGACTTCTTTTTTGATTTCGAAAATTAAAGTACACACAGATGTACGGCTTCATCCCTACTTGGTGGATACACCTTCTATACGCACGAAGCGCTTTTCAACCGTCTTTGCCTTCGGGCTGGTCGGGGGTCAAGAGTAAGGTACAAGTACCTTGCTGATTATCCTATTCTTTTAAGTAAAATATTTGTTTAAAGATTAAGGATTACTACTTTTTTAAGTTATATTTGTGAAAACCTGTAATTAGCAAAATTTACATTCTAAGTATTGTAATAAAATTTAATGTACTATCGAAAAAAGTTCTGCTTGATACACCTAAGTGTCATTTTAGCGAGCAGCTATCTTTTCCCATCCCGTGGCGACAAAGCCCTTACTTATAGTAGGTAACAATAAAAATTACAAAAAAATGTTTAAGTTTATGTTTATGACCATTTAGTGTCGATTAATGGATCGGAATAGAAAAAAAAGACGGTGTTACTGGCTTCTCATTGTATAACTCTAATTAGGGTCGGGGTAATAAAATTTGAGCTTAGGTACAAGCGACAATTCTTCCAAATGTATCAGGCTTAGGGTTTGCTGATGGTACCTACCCATTTTTGTAAATGTGCTGTTGGTTTTCCTATGAAAATAAAAATAAAATAAATACTATCTCTTGCCAGCCACTTGGCGAGGTCTACGTTTCTTTTGATAGTATTTAATTTATGTCTGTCCTTCGGACCCCATAAAGAAGGACACCTCTCTAATGCAATAATAAATTCTTTTCAACTATAGGCTCACCACCTATCACGTTTAGGGGTCCATAGAATATCTCGTGAAAAGTGGGTATATCCAGAAATGGAATACCTCTGCCTACCCCCTTGGCAATAAAGGCGTGAGATGAGGTATGTATGTAGGTATTGAAAGGATCGCGCGGATCACAGGATTTCTGGACATTCTGTGATTTTATCACGATACTGCGATACGGCCTGTAATATGCAATATGCCCCAATAACACCATAATAATAATGCACTACGAGTATACTTGTAGTTGGCAGCGAACGTGTTAATTTACCACAGTGATGTTCTATTAATTGTTACATATTGTATGACAAAAACTATTAATAATAAAATAAATAATAGTTTAAGTATGTAAGTAATAGAAATTATTGATCCGAAAATATGTTAAACTACCAACCGGTATTTAACTATACAATATTCCTTTAAAAAATGTATAGATAAGTTCTAATCCTTCAACTTCAAATATATTTAATTCCTACCGTTACATGAATTACAACAGAAATTATCCCATCCAACCTGGGGGCTCTGCCCTTGTGCCGGGGATAATGGGCGAAAAGTTTGATAAACAGCTGTGCTATAGAAACTTAAAAAAATTATCTGATCTATGATCTTTTCAAATTTTGAATAAATTATACCTTACTGTTATTAGCAAAAATCATAATTTGCTAAAAAGTTCTTAAAAATATTTCATTTGCATTAAATTTTTGTATAACCCTATACCTAAGCTAACGTAAAAAATGTAAAAAGCAAAACAGATCTATATAAGAAATACATGATTATTGTCATGATTAGTTACCTATCATCATTCTTATAAATGCTTTTAAGTTTTCTAAATCTTTGGGCTATTTTCCTTTTCGTCAAAGTCTCTTTTTATATGTTTCCCTTGGAATCAATAATATTTTCTATACTAGCATAAGTACCAAACACAAATCCGGTGATACCAAATATCATTATTAGAATGTCCTTCCATAGTTTCCAGTCGTGCACCCCGAGTTTATCTGGCCAGAAAGTGATGATTTCGATGACTGGTGGGAAAATGAGCGCAAGAGCTGAACTACTGAATGCGCCCACCAGTGATATAATTCCACTCAGGTTTGGGATGAGTGCTGCCGCTATGACTGTATAAACAACCAACATATTAATGATAAAATACTGATAAACGGAAGTATTATCTGTGTTGATAGTAATAGTTGTTTGGAAATTAAAGCATGAAACTCATTAAATATTGCAATAAAGTAGAAGAATGTAAGGACAGTGCTTTGTCCTAAATAATATTTAGATCCACAAATTTTAAGGTCCTACAGTTATATTTAAATTTATAATATAATATTAATTAAATAAATAATAAATCTCTTCAAATTTTAACACTAGCGGCCCGTCCCGGCTTCGCACGTATGGACATTTATTATTTATATAAATTCGTAAATATAAATGAATGTATATTTTCTTTGTAAATAAATATTAAAATTCGCAAATTATATTCGTAATATTATATTTTGAATGGAATGTCCATGTAATAGTGACATATATGCTATAGTTGGACCTTCTAAGCAAATAAACGATTCTGATTCTAAGCAAAGATTTTTTATAGATATTGTGTATAACATTTTTTGAAATCGGTCTAGTAGTTCTTGAGTTTATTCAATACAAACATAGAGAAATAAAAATAGTTCCTATTAATATTAGTGTTGATAAAAAGTTTATATACTTTGTGTTAAATCCTGGTAGAAACTTACATGTTGTAGAAATAAGCACAAATCGAGTTATTGTTTCTCCATATTTCAGGGCATTCTCTGAACTAAGTTTGGATTTTATATATGGCCATACAATATTCATTGGCACATAGAATTGAAGTCCGTATGATAAGAAAATAGCTACCGCCATCATAATTCTGACACTCTGAGCCATCCTGTAACAACAAAAAATTATATTAAATTTAGATTACATACTTTCTTTTATGATAATGACATTTCTATATAGGTTGAGTAGAAGTCTGTACCTAGCACTAAAACAGCGGGGGATAGGGAAGAGGGGATGACATCCATTAAAATAAATTTAAGGGGCACCTTAGTGCAGCAACTTTAGGAGTAGCTTCAGTTCGCGTACCTATTGGTTGTGGCGATACAATAAGTTAACAACTAAAAATAAAAAAGAGAAATTATACAATAAGGATATTCTGAGAAATATATACTTATACTATATATGTTTGGCTACCGGTCGACCTTTTCCAACAAGTGCAAGTTTCATAAATGTAATAGTAGTATGGAAGGCAAACATATGCACTGTGCGCGAATAAGATACATGCACTCGCGAGTCTACAACAAATAATGCAATCTTCAATACAGATTTGAATGTTCTACTTACAAATTACTCGGTAGATTTAGCGTAATGCTGCCGCGCACGTAGTCTCCGTATTTTAAATAGCCAAAAAACCCAATTGCAGTGTATAATGAAGCTACAATCACCATCCCAGTGTTAAGGACCCCAGTCCATCCACCAAAATCTTCAGGCGTCTTCATGTTGTTTTCTAATGGGAGTATCTGGAATTTTTGTTTTAGAATATTAATTTTGAATATATTGCATTGTTATCTTTATCTGTAGGTAGGGTTGATTTATATAAAATATACCCACTGAATATACAATAGCCACAGTCTAAATAATTTCCTTAAAGATAGGTTTTCTTTAGTAAATATTGTATGTGAAACTTACCACTCCTATTCCTTCAAATGCATAAATAGCAGTACCGAAATATAAAGGCAATTGATGCCAACTCGCAAATGCCTGTACTGTGTTTGTATGTGGCAAATCCTGGAGTATATAGTAGAATGTAATCACCAGACCCCAAGCTGTCATTATTGCGGCTATCAGTGAAACTGGGGTTAAATATTTTAAATTCTTCACCATAGCCAGAGCAAACATAGCCGGGAACAACAAAGCCAAGTAGCAGTAGACACCAATGTGTGTTCTGCTGAACAAAGGTACTACGTCCTGTAGGTTAGTGGCAACAAACAAAAAGTACACACAGCAAAATCCCAATTGTGTTATTACCAGAAATACATTGACAATATTCCTGAAACAATATATATTGATAAGTACAATTAATGAATACATATGGTTATTTCTTGCTATTGTAAAAGGTATCATGTTACAAAATCTGAATGTCAGTATAAAGGTACCTATAGTGTGAATTTTACAAGTGGGTGTGGGTGGATGTCTATATCAGAAACTATGAGGAATAGCGAAAAGTACTCAAAGAAGTCTAGAGTCTGATTTTGATGAAAACTAAAACTGCATCATTGGATTTTTACAAAATCAATACCTATTCCCAGCCAAGATTCGGTCACGTTGATTTTGAAAAAAACACACATCCTGTATTATTACACCATTTGATAGTGTGTTTTATTATGGATCGAATTCTGGAAAGAAATGACATAGGATCGGCAAACATAAGGAAAATGTTGGATTTTCATAAACTGATTCATATTATCATTTCAGACAAGATACAGGTAATGCAGGTATGAATTAAAGCATTACCACAGAATAAGTAATAGTACTACGTACAGAAGGTTCTCTGTTAACAAATTCCCTGTTTAGGTACGTCAACGACCTCTCGGCAGCTCGACCCAATAAATTATACGTTAGTAGTAGTAGTTAGTATAATAGTGTATTTTACCTACGATATTACGATTATTCTTTATTTAGGTACTAAAAACCACCCAACTAAACAAAAGCTGTGTAATTTGCCTTTAGGTTATGTTATGACTTCAAAACTGCCTGTCTCTGCAAAATGTAGGACGAAGACATACAACTGGGTTATCTACATACATCTTTGAGTATTAAACCAACCGGAGACGCCACTAACAGGCGTTCCCCTCCGCCAAAAAAACGTGTCGGTCTTTGAGCACACCGGTTAAATACAACTAGTTTGTTTAAGTTCACGGAGTGCTTGTATTGGTGAATGTATTTGTGTGCACCTAGTTCAAGCTAGTGTTTAATTGTTTTATCAAAAAATGCGTTTGTTTTAACATTATTTGTGATTGTTTCCTCGTCCCCCCCGCAGAAATTGGCAGACTTTTTTGTAAAGAAACTAGTGCGCGTGACGTCTCCTGTTGGTTTAATACTCAAAGACATACATGCATACATTATATAATGTAAAGAAAAATAGTTTATTAAAATTCAATAATATACAACCAATGCGCGGCAACCACTAATAGACCGCCGGGTGGCGGCCGGCCGCATGTACTTGTAGCGGCGCAATGACGTCACGCAGTGTGCCTCCCCTGGCATTACTTTAAAATATGAATCAGTTTATTAAAATCCAACCCTTTAGTTTTTCATATGTCATTTCTACCCAGAATTCGATCCTTATTAGCGACATTATCGAATGGTGTAATAATACAGGGTGAGTTTTTTTTTCCAAAATCAATGGGTTCGATTCCTGGCAGGCTAGGATCATTGATTTTTCAAAAATCCAAAGATGCAGTTTTAGTTTTCATCAAAATCGGGCCCAAGACTCCTTTGAATACTTTTCGATATTCCTCATAGTTTCTGATTTAGCCTACCACGCCCACTTGAAAAATTCACCCTGTATAGTGTAAATTTCATGACCACATTATTCTGTCTATTAGTAGTTACAAAGTACAAAAAAATAATTGTGGAGTTTCAAGTGGTGATGCTGCTATTAAAATTTTGATAACATTATTGTTATAACAATAGGTAAGGTCCCATGTTCTTAATTTGAAAATTATTTAATGAATGCAAATAGTGTCATTAATGCCAAACAAATAATTACAAGAAAAAGTGTTATGGTATAACTGTACAGTCTAAATGATAATTACAGGGCAGTTTTTAAATAAATAACTGATAATAGCACGGAAATTTTAGTAGTTATTACAAAGCGAAGTAGCTTATAAGTCCATATGTAATTAAAAATTCTGTGTATTTATGCAATAAACCATTAACAGGTAATTAATAATAATAAAATACATTCATGAGATAACACAACACAATAATATTTTAAACATTATTGTGTTTATAATGTGTACTCTGATAAGTTTGATAGAAGGTAATAAATTACATGCCAGACATCATTTGCCAGTCTTCTAATCTCAAAAGTTTCCACACTGATATTTGGGTCATAACTACACATTATTCTACATTTGGTGACCCTTTAGCATGGTTTCATGTGTGGTGACTGAACTGAACTGACAAGTAAAGAGTTTAATGTAAAAGAAATCTAGTCAGAATTTTGAATTTGTTTCTCCTGCTTGGGTTCAGACTAGTACATCATCCCTTAGCTAATAATAATAACACTGCATAATTAATTTTTACCAACTTTACAGGGGACGAAAAAAACATAAAGGTGTCGAGAGGACAAACAACTTGCGCGCAGTCACTACTTTTCGAATTACGGTCTCTGATTGGCTGAAATCTATATCGTGTGACCAATGGTTAGACACGCAATGAGCAGCTCCATCTAAAGGCTTAAAAATGTTAACTGCCAATTTTCGACTCAAGTGGTGTTGTAAGCTAAGGTATCGTCCCATGGATTGTAAGGCATTAAAGTTTATAATCGAAATTGGAAAGTCTGCAGATTCTTGCAGATTCTGCACTGTAAGTTAGGTGTTTTTTGTGATAACAGTAAAATACTCAGCAATAAAAATAAAATATAATTAATGAATTCATTAAAAATTTAAATTGTCATTACATTATTACAAACCTAATATTTTAGTACAGCAAATGAAAGTCAGTTACCTAGTTTAATTGAATGGAATTGAATACTTAAATTATTATTATAACAAAAATCCACTCACTTCATTTTCTTAGCGTATGGTCTCAAAGATACTGGTCCTGAGGTAAAAGCGTCTTCCACAACTTCAGAGAAGCTCAGTGCCGGCCGCTGGTGCCTAATGCAGAGCTCATGGGAGCACTGCACCAGCATGTGCATGCAGTGTGTACATATGACCCCCATGAACAGAGTGCCAAATACACCTACATTTTAAAATTATTCTTTAAAGAAATATCCTTAACTCAAGTAAAGAAACAAAATAAACAAACTATGTATTTATACTTCAAATTGTACTGTTTTACAAATTATTTATCTAATATTTACTTACCAAACAGTAATCCAGCATTTTTGAATGCATCAGGCATTGCCAGTATGCCCGTGCCAATATTGCCTTTTAGGAGATGAACCAATGTATCAAAATTTGAAGTAGGATGTTCTAAACATCTTTCTGCGCCAGGGTGATATTCACCTTTTCCTTTATCATCTCTGACAGACAACTGTGACTCAATTTCAAGTTCAACTGCTTGTGTTTGAGTCCCCACACTTTCACTAGGAGATATTGGTCCAATAAGGAGAGGCTGCTTTTCATCATTCATTATTTTTGTATTTCAATACAATAAATCAATAAGACAATTCCATGCGTGCGCTTGATCGGCGACGCGCGAGCCAGTCAAGTGAATTTAGGACTGGAGTCTGGATATAATCATTTACGTTGTCAACGACCGACGTCACAGAACACTATTACTCCTAGCGTGACCGACGTTCGCGTCGCGTCTCACTGATAAAAGTTTGTGCGTTTCTACCACAGGTTTCTACATATACATGTGGAAAATTGGAAATTATGCGTCTGGAGTGGAGAGGCGAGTGGAATATTTTGTTGTCAGTGACTGACGCAGTCCCAGTGACATTGACATTACTGACAATGACAGGTTAAGTACCTTTTTTTTTTTTTTTTTTTTTCTTTCGCATGCGGGGAAAATGCCTTACGCATACCTGGTGGTAGCGGGGACGACAACCAGGGCCCTATTTTATAAAGCTACAGGTTACAATTTACAGGGAAAAACGCAGCAACACTGATTAATTAAACAGCAACACTAGATAAAATTACAGGTACAGGCGTTTTATAAAGCTACAGGTCATTTTATTTACAGTCTACAGGAACCCGTGCCTGTAACTTTCCATAGACAATTTAATGCTTCATCGAGCGTGATTCGAGCATAATCGACCTATTATTTACAGGTGTTTACGGAAAAACTTGTAAATACAGTTGTAAAAAAATTTAAAAAATAAAAACTTGTAAACATTTCTACAGGTGAAGAGACGTATGTAATTTGGTTACAGGAGGAAGTTTGTTAATTCGAATATTATGCTTACGTTTTGTTGTTTGTTAATTCGAATATTTTGAGTGATTTTGCGTGTTTGGAGCTCAGACTCGGACTCTAAGGATGGTGGTCAACATCCAAGAAGACGACTCCAAGATCTTTCGCCGTCAGAACCAATATGAACCCGCAAACGATTTTCACCTTCAATGAGAAATTTAGAATGCGTTCTACTTAAATGCAATATGTTTTGGAGCATATTGGAGGAGATATAATTATTGGCTAGTTATATGATGTTAATTTTAGAGAAAATCATGTGTTTTTTTTCTATTACGTAAATAAACCATAGAAATACAAGTAAGTAAATAAACAAACATCTGTTTTTATTATAAACTAGCGACCCGCCCTCACTTTGCTTCAGTTTATATTATGGTATATAAAAACCTTCCTCTGGAATCACTCTATCTATTAAAAAAACCGCATCAAAATCCGTTGAGTAGTTTTAAAGATTTAATCATACATAGGGATATAGGGACAGAGAAAGCGACTTTGTTGTATACGTAGTGATAAATATTCATATTTTATGGCGGTAAACTAGACTTAATCCAAAAAACAGATTTCGATTCTGTCATTTTTTAAATTTTTGCGGGGGTTGTCGTCCCCGCTACCACCCCTATTTTATAAAGCTACAGGTTACAATTTACAGGGAAAAAAGCAGCAATACTGATAAATTAAACAGCAACACTAGATAAAATTACAGGTACAGGCGTTTTATAAAGCTACAGTTCATTTTATTTACAATCTACAGGAACCCGTGCCTGTAACATTCCATAGACAATTTAATGCTTAATCGAGCGTGTTTCGAGCATGATTCGACCAATTTTTACAGGGGCCCGTTTACCGAAACTACAATTCTTGTAACTTGTAGAAAAAAAGGGCAACACTGGTGAAAAGTCTAGCAACACTGACGTTATTAGTGTTCATGGAAACAGCGATTTCACAACTTGTGATTTACTTGCTACAACTACAAGTTTACCTTCCATAGACTATATATATTTTTTTATAGTTAAAAATCACCAAATCGAACAAGCGTTCAACAAAGATTTGTGGATTTGTTAATTAATATCTGTCAAAAACTTTACAATTCTACTTACCTTTGGAGCTAGGTAGACTTGTAAATTGTGCGATTTAAATTAGTAGAAGGTGCGAGTGGCTCTGAGATTCTTTTATTTGACGCAGTTAAATAACAAGGAGTGCTGATTGCTTTATGTTTGGTAGCCAATTCCTTGCTTAAATCCAAGACGGAAGCTAAGAATTGAAATTAGTATTAAATGAAATTGGGTAAAGAATCTGTTTGACTCGAGTCCAGTTTACTGTAGGCCTAGTTAACTAAATCGGTTACCTCAAGTGTGTAGGTTTCCTCACGGTGTTTTCCTTCACCACCGAGCAAGTGGACAAGGAATCTCAGAGGTATTTTCTCATGCTTTGAACACGGTTTACACAAGTTTAGCACCAACATTTGACCCATAGATCCATACATGAGTTCTAACGGACAGTTCTCCAGTACGTACACAGAGTACATTATTATATATATGAGTACGTACCCAAGATCGAACCGAGGCCCCTGATGTATATTATGATTGGATTAGGTATGATGAATCCGTGATTTTAAGAATAAAACAAGTTATAAAAAAATGGCTTTTGTTATTTCTAATCATACGTACGTACAGCAACAATTTTCAAAAAACTTAGATAGATTTCAGACACATAATAATATATAAATAGTGATGTAACCAACACTTGTTAAATCGAGGAGAACCACTTGTAATACAGCAAAAAAAAAAACTAGTAACTAGTCTGGTAGGAAAGCAGTGTTTGATGGACACTTGTACTTGTAAATTGTTAACAATGGGGACTTGTCACTTGTTGACTTGTTGCTTGTAACTTGTAGTTTAGTTGAACGGGCCCCAGGTGTTTACGGAAAAACTTGTAAACATTTCTACAGGTTTTTAGACGTAGGTAGTTTAGTTACAGGAGGGAGTTTGTTATATTTACTTACGTTTTGTTGTTTGTTAATTCGAATATTTTGAGTGATTTTGCGTGTTTGGAACTCAGACTCGGACTCTGAGGATAGTGGTCAACATCCAAGAAGACGACGCCAAGAACTTTCGCCGTCAGAACCAATATGAACCCGCAAACGAGTTTCACCTTTAATGAGAAATTTAGAATACGTTCCTACTCAAATGCAATATGTTTTGGAGCATACTGGAGGAGATATAATTATTGGCCATGGTTGAATGTTAATTTTAGAGAAAATCATGTGTTTTTTTTCTATAACTACCTACGTAAATAAACCATAGAAATACAAGTAAATAAACAAACATCTGTTTTTATTATAAACTAGCGACCTGCCCTCGCTTTGCTTAAATAATTAATTGATTAATTAATTAATTACCTATGTACGTAAGTTTCTGAAAAACTCATTGGGACATGCCGGGATTCGAACCCGAGCCTCGCTCATTTTCATCCGGCTCTTTAACCATAGAAATACAAGTAAATAACAAACATATGTTTTTATTATAAATAAATATTAATATTTTATAGTGGTACACTAGACTTTAAGCCAAAAAACTGATGTCGATTCTGTCATTTTTTTTATTTTTACGGTTGATTCATAGTGCTGTACTCCGACTTGTTAACTGCGCCTGTAGTCGAGATTTTCGAGCCTAAGCTACAATAGTAATATTACAGGGGTCTTTATAAAACACCTGTTACCTGTAGATTGTAACTACAGGAGCACTACAGGCTTTTTTTTTCCTGTAGCCTGTAGCCTGTAACCTGTAGCTTTATAAAACAGGGCCCAGGTTATGTCAGGCTTGCACTGACTAAAAACCCCCCATGCTGTTCCTCCTCTCGCCCTAAGTCCGAGTCCCGGGAAACAGTTTCTTCCGTGACTCGGCCGGCTATGCTCTCCCCCCATCGGGGCAGCAGGCGCGGGTTATCCCCCGCCACGCTTGCTACCCCTCCTACTCCTACTTTTGAGCATGATCGATTGCCGGGCCTGTTAGTCAGCAAGCACGGCAATCGATCCGCCAACCCCTCCTTCGGCTTGATTAACCACTCGTCCCGTCGAAGTACCTGGGTAATCAAGCAAAGACAGGCTAGTCACCATCAGCCTTAATCATGAAAGAAAGAAAAGAAAATAAATAAAGAAAGAAAATTTTATTAAACAACATACACAACAAGTACACAACACAATACAAAACGAAAAATAAAAGACAACGGAAACAATATAATGAGCCATTTACACGAGGGCAATCCACTAAGACAATCCACTAAGACTGCATACAAAAAAATATCAGCGCTTATAGGCAGGTAACCGGCGGTAGGCATTTATATGAACAAGCGCCGAACGGCGCCGATAAGCGCCGACAAGCGCCGACAGGCGCCGGTCAGCGCTGGTGCCGCCCGCCAATCATCGTACGACATTTTGCTCGTTCTGCTTCAATCTGCTTGCTTTATGTAGAATGGACCAGCGCCGATAAGCGCTGATAAGTTTTCAGCTTTCTTTCTGTATACGGCCTAAGAGTAGGAAAATGAGGATGATTGATTGTTAACTCACTGATTTTAATGCTGAGTTATGTATCACAAAAAATTATAAAATAAAAATTTTAAAAAACCTCTGAAATAACTGAAAAGCAACAAATAATGATCATTTTTATTTAACCTTAATAACTAAGTTCATAAACTAATGTAAGTAGGTATACCTAAGTCAGCGCCATTTAAGGTAGTTATATGAACTTTGTTCATTGATTGTTATTTCACCTCAAAATTACTTAAGTATAATTACATTAGTTAGAGAACTTAGTTATATCAAAAACTTCGTTTAAGAAATTAATAAAATTATTAAAGTTAAATAAAAAATGTTTTTTTTTTGCTTCTCAGTTTTTTCAGCGTTAATTTTCTTTTAGTTTTTAAGCTATTGCATAGCTTCTATCGCGGGCCTTGAGAGCGGGGACCGAATCCAGAAATTCCGTAACGAAAAAAACCTCACGCTCCCCACTCCGACGGGCACGGAGGTGTGGCTTGAAGGCCGTGCATTGTCTAACGATGGACGGACGGACGGACGGACGGATGGGGACGCACGGACGGATGGGGACGGACGGACGGACGGATGGGGACGGACGGATGGGGACGGACGGATGGGGACGGACGGATGGGGACGGACGGATGGGGACGGACGGATGGGGACGGACGGATGGGGACGGACGGATTGGGACGGACGGACGGATGGGGACGGATGGATGGATGGATGGACGGACGGATGGATGTATGGATGGATGGACGGACGGACGGAAGGACGGATGGGGACGGACGGACGGACGGACGGATGGATGGATGGATGGATGGGGACGGATGGGGACGGATGGATGGGGACGGATGGGGACGGACGGACGGACGAATGGACGGACGGACGGACGGATGGATGGATGGATGGACGGACGGATGGGGACGGATGGATGGGGACGGATGGGGACGGATGGATGGGGACGGATAGGGACGGATAGATGGATGGATGGATGGATGGATGGATGGATGGATGGATGGATGGGTGGATGGATGGATAGATGGATGGATGGATGGATGGACGGATGGATGGATGGATGGATGGATGGACGGACGGACGGATGGGGACGGATGGATGGGGACGGATGGATGGGGACGGATGGGGACGGACGGATGGACGGACGGACGGATGGGGACGGATGGATGGGGAGGGATGGGGACGGATGGATGGAGAGGGATGGAGACGGATGGATGGGGACGGATGGGGACGGATGGGGACGGACGGACGGACGGACGGATGGATGGATGGATGGATGGATGGCTATTGCATAGCTTCTTGGCCTTGAGCGCGGGGACCGAATCCAGAAATTCCGTAACGAAAAAAAACCTCACGCTCCCCACTCCGACGGGCACTTGTTGATACAAAATGCTATGCAATAGCTTTACCGCGGCAGTCCCCGAGTGCCACACGTCTTTTTTTTATAATGTTCATTTTGCTGTAGGTGCACATGTCGATATAATACGTGGGATGTTCATTGTTGGATTAGGTACCTCAAATAATCGCAAAGCAGTCCAGTAAAAGTCGACCACTATTATTTTAGTTTCAACGACCAAAAAAAGGTATAGAAAGAGAGTGTTTAAGACTCTAAGAAGGAATAATTCCTTATTCGTAGATGGGTGGACTTTAAAGTAGTCTTTTAACTAGGAAATAACTTAAAACTAGGCAGTATGGTCTATGACCGTAGCCTTTCCAACATACAAGTTGAGCGATTAAAAAGAAAAATAGCCGGGTTAAAAAAATGTATAGCTCTACAAGGTGATAAATGGCTTTTTGGCGGGAATCCGAAGAGGGACGTCATGTTTTTTGTTTAATTTTCATTTTGCTGTGTATTTCGGGTTTTGACTCATAATAGTGATAGTTTATTATGTGGCAAGTGTCCGTGAAAGTGTGCAGTGAATGGGAAATTCGATAAAATGCGAGATATGGACATTTTTGGATTGCCTCAAAAAGTCACAATAAAGTCGTCAGTAAAAGTGCTATCATTTTACTGATAACCAAGTTAGGGCACGTTAGGGTTGTAGAAAGTGTTAAAGACACTGTATTTTTGTGCATGGACTCTGAAGCAGAGCCATTTACATAAGGATATCATTAACTAATGACGAGGCTGCATGGCGTAATGCCTTTGCCTACCCTGTAAGGGGTGAAACAACAAAAAAAAAAAAAAAAAAAGGTGATAAATATTCAATATTCACAGGTATAAAAAAGTTGGAATATTTTGTTGACTTATTTTGAATCATGAAGGACATTCAGAATTTGTTTCCTAATAAAGAGGGTTTTATTGTTTTTTCCTTGTACATAATATTATTTGTATTTCAAGGTGCGTATTACTGCAGTTATATATGCCATTTTGCTAGTAAAAACTTTACTGAACCCCTTTGCGACAAATAGTTCAGAATAACATTTGTTAGGTTCGAACTGTGACAACAACGACCCTCGAAGTAGAGAGAGTGTAGCGAGCGCGGTGCAGTAGCGACCGGCGAGCACCAGGAATTATTGTCATGTCACTCAAACAGTTTCCCTATTTTAAAGCAAGTACTAGTAGCCTACTAGTACAACTAGTAGTAGGTGTTTAAAAAGACCAGAACCAAGCAAATGTGACTAAGCAGCTTCACATTGTATTTGCAATTAGTCAGGCCTTTACCCAGTTAGGTTACAACAATGCAGTTTAAAATAGCATACTGTATGTTTCTGTTAAGTTACACATATAAACAAAAATAGTGCTGTTATTATTTTTTTGCTTTCATACACTAGTATATTTTATACTAGCAACCCGCCCGACTTCGCACAGGTGCAATGCTTATACTAAAACCTTGTCTTGAATCACTCGATCTATTAAAAAAAACTGCATCAAAATCTGTTGCGTAGTTTTAAAGATTTAAGCATACATAGGGATATATGGACAGAGAAAGCGACTTTGTTTTATACTATGTAGTGATGATACTTAGATTAATAATATATTATTATGTATGTTACATAAGTTCAGAAAAATATACTTTTACTACTGAACTTATCCATTTTGGTCATGAACAACCAACTGTGAAGCTGTTTAGGCCTTAGACAAACTTAGTAAAGACAAAAGGGTTTCATTTCCTAGAACTTTGTGGAATGTTTTGTGGATACCTACTTGTGAACAAAAAACTATAAATATTATTTTTAGGTACTAAGTTTACAACAATAATAATGACATTAATGACATAATTAAAATTTTCAGGTGTATTTATAACAGCGTCTAAAACAGAAAATGGAGGATATGACTATAATACAACACTTGTGGTATTTCTATCAGAACTTCTTAAGCTAGTTGCATCAGCTACATTGTATACATATAGACGAGAGTGAGTAATAGCACAGATACAATATTATGTATATTAGAATTTTACTATTTCTACCTGCTGAGAAGCTACATCTAGTGTGTAGATAGTGGAGATAACATAAAATAGGAAAAACCCATTATGTTTGTAAGTTCCAATTACAAAGGCATGCATATTATTTTTTGACTTAAGTGTACGGGAGTTATGGTTTGCGGTAGCAACTGAAACCTTTAGTCAAGACCTTGACTTTGCATGCTAGCATCTATTTTATGGATTGTCTAAATGTGTCCTGTTGCATAAAACTTATTGTTCTTCTTTGTTGCATAATAGCTGGTAATTTTTTAAGTTTAAATGGTAAAGGGAACCTTACTTTTTTTTTTCGAAACGAAGTCTGTGCGACTTTGTCTGTTTCAGCTGTTTATTTTTATTTAGCTATAACAGATAACTAGCAATTTAGAATTATTTTAAGTATAGTGTGCCCACCTGTATTACAAGATAAATTCTTTTTTAAAAATATAGTCTAAGGTCTAATGGGCTATCATTTAATCTGTAAAGAACCGCGGGTTCCAATTGGAACCGAGACACAATTAAAAATCTATTGTGTCTCGGATGCTTGGTCTTAGAGGTTAAGGTTTTTTACATTATGGATTAAATTAGCATTGTCTTTTGCGCAGCATAGTTTTTGTCTCATTGAAAAAGTAATCTCACTCAATAATTTTCATTTGTTTCAGAAATAAACCACACATTGGAAAAGCAATACTAATTAATTATGAGCTGCTGCTATTATATTTTGTACCATCTTTATTGTATTGCTTCTACAACAATTTGGCATTTGTCAATTTATCGCATTACGACCCAACATCATATTACATTTTACTGCAGTTCAGAGTTGTGCTAACAGCTTTACTTTTTCAGGTTTGTTCTATTATGTAATAATAATTTAATTTATTGCTAAAATTAATTGGCCACTGGTCATAATTCAGTTCGTAACAAAACATAATTTAATCTAGGCTTAGATTTTTCTTAATCTCTTGTCAGTGGGCCCACCGTTTCCGGGAGGGTCCATATACGCCAACACCGAAGAAGCAACAGGTCCTCCACTGACTAAGGGTTTTTTTTTTAATTTTTTTTTTTTATTTTATAATTTTATATCTGCAATCAGTTCTTCAACTATAAGCGGATGTGTTGTATTGTTTGGTGACGTTCAGATGCAGCTCCCCACTGGAAACCTCTCTTCATTATATGTAGCATTTTTATTTACTGAGATCTGTGACTTCTCGTCTTTTTAGTCTTCGGATGTAAGTGGGCTTAGTTAGTTTCACCGCTAGTTCATTCGGGTGTTTAATGAGCCTTTGTTTGTATTTAGCAGCATGGAGTTTAATTTCCTCTGCCACACTGCTAACCTCAAGAAATTCATGAAGTTCTGTGATGCGTATGAATAAAGGAGCATTCGAGATTTTTTTCAATATTGCATTTTGCACTGTTTGCATAATTTTCAAATTAGACGTGCTTGCTGCACCCCACAGTTGGATTCCATAGCACCAAATGGGTTTGAGAACTGAATTGTATATTAGCAGCTTATTATCGATTGATAGTTTTGAGTTGCGTTCTAAAAGCCAATACAGATTTCTAAATTTCATGTTCACTTCGTCTCTTTTGGTTTGGAGATGCTTCCTCCAGGTTAAACGTCTGTCCAGGTGCATTCCCAAGTATTTGACGCTGTCCTGATGGGGAAGTTCTGAGTTTCCCAGTTTCACTGATGGACAATTTTCTCTACGGAGTGTAAAAGTTACATGGATTGATTTAGAAGCACTCGCCTTGATTCGCCATTTTTCAAGCCATTCGTGTATGTCGTTGAGGCTACTCTGTAGGAGTTCTGAAGCACTCTTTGAGTTTGCGCTATTGGCTAAGATGGCAGTGTCATCTGCATAGGTGGCTATTGCGATTCCTTCTGTCTGTGGTAAGTCCGCTGTGAATATGGAGTATAAAACTGGACCCAGCACTGAACCTTGTGGAACTCCGGCCTGGATGTCATAGAAGTCCGATGTGCTGTCACCCTCTTTGACTTGGAATATTCGTCCATCTAGGTAAGACTGGAGTATCTTAAAAAATGGATGGGGTAGAGATGATTTAATTTTATAGAGAAGTCCCTTGTGCCATACACGGTCGAAGGCCTGTTGCACATCGAGGAATGCTGCTGAGCAATATTTCTTTTCTTCGAACGCTTGTCGAATTGTGCTATATACCCTGTGTATTTGTTCTATAGTGGCATGTTGTTTTCGGAACCCAAATTGGTGTTCAGGTATTATAGATCTTTCTATTAACACTGGGGCCATTCTGCTGAGAAGGGCTTTTTCGAATACCTTTGAAGCAACAGGTAGTAGGCTTATTGGCCTATATGAGGTAGGCTCGTTTGCAGGTTTTCCCTCTTTATGTACCATAATTATTTGTGATACTTTCCAGAGTGAGGGGTAATGGTGAATCCGTAGAATGGCGTTGAACAATATAGTCAAGAATACTAAACCTTTTCTTGGAAGTTGAGATAGGACTTTTTTATTTATTAGGTCAAACCCAGGAGCTTTATTATTTTCAAGATTAGAAATTATTTTCTTGATTTCATTTGGGCTAGCAGGCTTTATAGGCACGTCTAATTGGACGTCTTGCTCAAGTACCAAATCAATATCGGATTCATCCGCATTTTTAGATTTAGCGTTCGGTGTAAATACCTTCGCCAGGTGTCTAGCAAAAGTTTCAGCCTTTTCTTTGCCACTTCTGGCCCAACCAATGTGGTCGTCTTTTATGGGAGGTTTCGAGTTTTGAGGTCGATTGTAACCTTTTAGCGTTTTCCACAGTGAGTAATTAGTTACTTTGGTCGCTGTTAATGAAGCCAGTTTTTCTTGTAGTAAGTCATTTGAGACTCTTTTAAGAGCAGCTTTTAGTTCAAAAATGGCTTTATTGAATGCAGTTTTGTCAGATGGACATCGACTAGTCTGCCACACTCGACGTAGTCTTCGTTTCTCCATTATTTTCTCTTTAAACTCTAGGGGTACTGCTTTATTTTTTGGTGGACAATTACTTTTTTCTGGAGTACTGATCCAACACCCTTCTTGGACTGTGTTGGTAAATGTGATGATGGCATCTTCTATGTCGTCGGGCTTTTGAAGTGAGATATTAAGGTTTAGGTTCCTATCTATGTGCTCCCGGAAATACTCCCAGTCAGTATGCCTGCTATACAGGGAGGCTAACCTCTGGTGTTGAAGAGCGGCTGTGCTAGCTGTAAGTATGACTGGTATGTGGTTGGTTGATCTATCCAGGCAAGGTTCTATAATGTAGTGTAGTCTTGAAAGACCGCCAATTATATAGAAATCTAGTAGGTCGGGTTTTTTATTGGGGTCACTTGGCCAATGCGTGGGCTCAGGAGTCGAAAGTGGATATAAGTTCCTGCTAGTCATACTCATTCTAAGTTCTCTGCCACGCGTCGTTGTGAGCCTAGAGCCCCAGTGCGTGTGTTTTGCATTCCAATCTCCGCCTGCAATAAAGCGCGCTCCAAGTGAATCAAAATATTCAGTGAACATATGTTCGCTTATTTTCGGTTTCGGTGGGCAGTATATTGAAGATACGTTAAAGTTTCCATTTTTGTCTTCTACCGTTATTGTTGTTGCTTGGATATGGTTGGTCTGATATTGTGGTAGCTCGTAATGTTTTATCGAGGATTTTATGATAATCGCTGTGCCACCGTGAGCTCTTCCATCTGGATGATTTGTGCTGTAGATGTTATAGTTGCGGATTTTAACAGAGCTTCTACTCGTAAAGTGTGTCTCGGAAATTAGTACTATGTCAAGTTTTTGGTGATGGATAAGTGATTCGACTTCATGTAGTTTGGGAGACAAGCCGTCTATGTTCCAAATGGCGATTCTTAAAAGAGTCATTTTACCAATTTAGTTATGATGGTGGTCATGAGCCCCACAAGGGAACTGATCTGTTCTAGGAGGATATCAATTTTTTTAGATTGTGCAACAAGAAGGGTTCGTAGCTCTTGGGATGGGTCAGTGTTACTGATGTTTTTAATTTCATCTCCTCGTAGTATTTCCGAGTAGGTTTTTGTGTTCTTATTTGTAGGATCAGTGCCGATTTTTGCTTGGTGTTCGTAACCGAATTTTGCTTGGTGTTCATGCTCTTTGTCGTTTTCTGATGCTGCTTTTTCTTCTCTTTTTTGGATTTTATTTTTAGTTGTTCGTCTCCTTAGAATTTCTTTATATACCTCACAGCCTTTATAGTTAGCGGGGTGGCTACCAAGGCAAAGGGCGCATTTTGCTGGGGTGGTATTATCTTTTTTAGGGCAATCTCTGGTGTTATGTGATTCAGCGCACTTGACACAGCGGAATGGTCTTAGGCAATTATTCTTTGTGTGGCCGTATTGCTGGCATTTAGTGCATTGTACGATGGTGTTTCTTTTTATAGGATCTTCAATCTTTACAGCGGTATTGTAGATGTAACGAATTGTTTTTACTTCATTATTTCTGCTGTTTGGCTCTAAATTAACGAAGAATGTTGTTGACGGGTGTTTGTTTGGGCCCACTCGAGCATTGATAATCTCTCCTCTTACAACATTGCCCGTTTTTTCCACTTCCTCTATGATCGCAGTGTGCGGTGTGGTATGATGTAAGTTTTTGATGACTATGCGGAAGCATTTTTCAGATTTTGGTGTAAATGTATGACCTATGAGTCCCATATCGCGGACTAGAGTCATTAGTTTTTTGTATGCTTCCATCGTAGAGCAGCTCACACGGGTTTGATTCTTTGATACGATCTTGATGGAGTATTCACTTTTGTAGAGGGTAGTTTCAATAGTTTTAGTAAGTTTCTGTACATCTATCACCCCATAAAGTAGAAGTGGTGGGGGTTTGTTTTCTGTAATTAGTTTTTCCCTGTCGCCGGGTACGTCTGTCTTTAGCAAGGAAAATCTATTTCCATTCGTGGGCGGCGGAGAAGAAGAGTCTGACGTCCTTCTTCGCTTGTGGGTTCTCAGGATTGGCACCTTTTGCCATTCCGGGTGTGAGCTATTATCCATGGTTTCATCTTGTTGGGTGTTGTAGGCCACGAGGTTGTTAGTAGAATCAGTCTCTCTGGTACTTGTTGATGAAGACGGGTCTGGTTCACTTAATGACTGCGATGGTGTTTTTTGCAGTAGACTTGGGTGGAAAACTTGCTGAGTATATTTTTTTAGAGTTGTCCTATTTGCTGATGCTCCATCTTTGTTTTTTTGTGGAGTAGTTACATCAGACACCCCTGTCATTTTTGGTAGTATTTATGGTTTATCCATAGCAGCACTACTATTGCTCTGACAACACTAACTTTGATCTGGCAACACTGGCTTTTCAAAGTTAGGAAGGTGGTAGGATAAAAATGTTGGAATGAGTGTCAAGTTATTTTATGGTTGACGGTAGGATGAAAATCCTTTCAATGATTTACTTTTTATTTCACAGTTTTAAGATATTTTTCGGCGGAATTTCACATAGATAACACTGTTAATTCACGGACGTAAGCTAAACTTCACAACAATAGTGTTTTTCCATAGCAAGAACTGTTATTAGTAATTTATTTCGCAAAATCTTCACGATACGCAATTTGCGCGTAATGACAGTTGACAGAATATGACTGGGGGTTAATAAAATAATATATAATATAATCTCACGCCTTTCATCCCCGAGGGGGTAGGCAGAGGTATTCCATTACTGGATATACCCACATTTCACGAGATACATTGGACCCCTAAACGTAATAGGTGGTGAGCCCATCGACGGACCGGGTCTATTTACACATGTCTCAGAATTAATTCTGAGACCTGGGGGTTTCCTCACGATGTTTTCCTTCACCGACGAGCTAGTGATAAATATGAATGCAACTACTGATGCTATCGAATTGAACTTTGAAATGTTTTGTTGCACAGCTGCTTTTTTGGACATATCGCAAGTCTTTAATCGTGTCTGGCATGAGGGGCTGCTCTACAAAATTCTTAACGCACTACCAATAAACTACTACCTGTTTATACAATCCTACCTCTCCTTTCGCCACTTTTATGTTAATTATGGTGAAGACCGAACCGGACTACAAAAGATACAGGCGGGTGTTCCGCAGGGCAGTGTAATATAAAGGGCCCGATTCTATATCTTATCTATACTTCCGACTTACCAACTACAGACGATGTCCTAGTGGGGACATTCGCAGATGATACGGCAATTCTTGCCACACACGATGATCCGTCGACGGCATCAAGCCTGCTACAAAACAGCCTTAATGTCATATCAAAATGGCTCAAGGACTCAGGGCAAATGAAACTAAATCCGTAGGTACAGGTCACATCTAGTCTCCGTCGCGACGTATGCCCCAAAGTAAAAGTAAATGAAGTTGAAATACCGGTCGGAAGAAGTCCGATATTTGGGAATCTATCTGGATAGAAGACTTACCTGGCGCAAACACATATTTACTAAACGTAAAGCTTTAAGTCAACCGGTCAGAAAATTATATTGGCTAATCAACCGCAAATCACAGATGAACCTGGAAAATAAACTCCTGTATAAAAGCATAATCAAACCGATATTATGGTCATATAGTTTACAACTGTGCACACAGCAGCAACAGCAGGGCACAGCATCGAACTCGAATGTCTAATACTACAGCGCTTCCAATCAAAAATCTTCGTAAAATGCACCCTGGTACGTCACAAACGATCGTTTGCATCATGACCTTCACATACCGACCATAAAGGCTGATATAAAAGCCAAATTCAAAACATACAACTAGAGAATTAAAAAACATCCAAATCAACTTGCCCAGTGTTGGATACTATGCAACCATACACAGTCAGAAGACCTAAGAGAAAGACCCCTTAAGACCTGCTGATGTAACACAGAAGCTATGCACAGAAGCAATGAAAATATGGATGTGTCACTGGACATGCACCATGCAAGCCTGCTAGCAATAGGTAGACCTACTTAACCTTCAGCTAAATGTCAAGATAGACAGATTACGGGAAAGGAGACATGTATTAGAAAATAGTAGAAACACATGTACATGTAGTAGAAAAATGTATTAGGTAGGTACTAAAAATTTCAAAAATAACGTTGAAGTAACCAAAACGATTTTTTTTATATCTCCTGTCGACTGAGTCATAAACAGTTTTTGTTAAAATTGTTGTTAGACAGGCATTTCTGTAATTTGTCTCCATCAGTCTTGATGTTATAGTGTTTGGCTTCTAGCATCTCTGGTCTAACTGTAGTAGGTATTTGCCATCTTTTTAGCCTTGCAGTATCCTTGATATCAACTAGATCTCGAGGAGTTAATTTTTGTGATGTTGCAGCCTGAGCTCCTTGTATTTGGCACAGTATTTGCTGGCACCTCCAAGTAGTAGATTCACCAGTGAATTTGATGTTTGCCTTAATGTTTTATTTTGAAACATTTGCAGGATTTGAAGGTTGAAGTTACTACCCGATCCCCAGAGCTGAAACCCATGTAAATATGGGTTTTATTATGCATATAGAGACTAAAATCTTGTTGATTAATATAAATGGTGATTGCCTCCCAATCAGCCAGTAGAGTTTTTTGAATTGTAAGTCTGCTTCTTTTCTCTTTGTTTTTATGTGGGTAGCCCATGTTAGTCTTCAATCCAAATGAAGTCCCAGGTATTTTACACAGGTCTCTGTGGGCAGTAAAGAAAACAGTAAAGAGCAGTGATAGCCCGGACGGTTAAAGAGCCGGCCGAAAATCAGTGAGGCTCGGGTTCAAATCCTGGCATGTACCAATGAGTTTTTCAAAAACTTACGTACATATTTATCACTAGCTCGACGGTGAAGGAAAACATCGTGAGGAAACCCGCAGGTCTCAGAATTAATTCTGAGACATGTGTAAACAGACCCGGTCCGGCGATAGGCTCACCACCTATCACGTTTAGGGGTCCAATATATCTGGTGAAATGTGGGTATATCCAGTAATGGAATACCTCTGCCTACCCCCTCGGGGATAAAAAGGCGTGAGATTATATTCATATTCATTATATATATTCTGTGGGCAGTCGCTCCCATCGCAGCTTTACAAGACAGTTTCCTCTACGGAGTTTGAACGTTTTTTATATGGATTTAGTAACATTTGCCTTAAAATCATAGCTTAAAATCCTTCACCACAAGCGAAAAATATGAAATAAATAATCTTAATGGGTTCTATTAATATTAAAGGAAAAATAAAAAGAAGTCTCTTACTGTCAGTTTTTATTAGAAATCAGCCGAAATCGGTTGCATAAAAACTTAGTTATGCTGTCATAAAAACTTAGTTGTGCTAATAACACCTATAGAAAATGTATGTAAGACACTCTTAGATTTCCTATTGCAATTCGCTAGTCTGATTCGCTCTTTTCTGTTTTTTTAACTTTCGTATTTGCGGGCTGCATTGTCTGGCGAAGAACCATTTTTCTTTGTTCCTCACGATGTTTTTCTTCACTTAACCGACGATCAGCTAGAGTTGATAATGTACTTTGTATGAGAGTGAACAAGTTTTATTTTGGAAGCAAATCTATTTTAGTTTTGAACTTACATCGTAGTAGGTACAGCAGTGATAGCCTTATAGTTAGGGAGGCGAATAGGGGAATTTTCGGTAATACTCGAGCGTGGCAGTTTAAGATATGAGAGATACCTTAGACCTAATAGAACAACCTTGTCAAGTATTTAGCTCTATAAGTAGTGACGCGCGCCTAGGATAGACGATCAGATTAGTAAAAAAAAATCGATAGTCTGAAATACTCAAGCGCGTCAGATTAAGATATTGGGGGTTGATTTTAGTGTTATAAGACTAAATTTAACTAATCTGACGATAAGTCCTTGACGCCGCCAAGTTATAGGGTCGCGAACTTGTAAAAAAAAAAACGTTAATCCGGCATTCTCGAGCGCGATTTTTTATTTTTTATTTTGAAGAATATAATCTAAAACTTACTAAAAATACAAAATCTGCCGGTTTCCGCATGACCGGAAGTGTGGAGGAGCCATTTCGTCTTCCGAAAAACGCGTTGCGGCATATAAGTCGCGAATGATACATTTTACACAAAAAAAGTTTAAATAAACAAAAAAGGTAATTTTATTTTAAACAAAAAATGTCTCTTTACATTTTTGTCCAAAGTTAAAACTTTTTGACTTGAAGCATCATAAAAACTCAAACTCCCGGTTTTTTGAGTATATCTCGAAAACTGAGGGTTTTAAAATAAATTGATATGAAATAACGATGATTAAATTATTGAACTTTTATTATATCTCAAAATTTTTTTTTTCTAAAGCTTCTCGACAATTTTCGTGGACTCGGAAAAAGTTACGCGTATCTGTATACAAAAGTTTTATTAACATGTACAGTTCCATGTATGTATATTATTCAATAGCCTGTTGATCCTCAAATTGTTTTTTGGACGTACCGTAACTCGTAAGCAAAACGAAGTGAAGAATTGAAGCAAAAAAGAGGAATTTGCCATAAACATGTAATACAGACTGAGCGCTTCGCGGAAATATGCCGGCCCACCAATATTTTTCCTTTATTTCGCAACATTGATGGTGGGGAAAAAAGCGGTAGAAGGGAATTTTCGTTACACCTTAATATATATATAATTCCCCGTTTTATCAAGGAGAAAGAAAGGAAAAAAAATAAACCAAAAAACCTTTTTCGGTCAGATTAAGAGAACCCACCAACATTTTTGTCAGATTAAGAAAATATGCTTTCAGGATACCAAGATAAACCTCCCCTATGAAAATCTGACGCGCTCGAGTATTGCAAAAGAACTATTTTTTTTTGCATTTTCAAACATTCATCGTAACTTATCGTCACGCCCAAATCGTCAGTTTTTTTAAAGGGAGCTTCCTTGGGGCCTACTTAACACCCCTTCCGAAAATCTGACGCGCTCGAGTAATTTTTTTTTTTTGCATTTTTGACTACTTTTTATGCCTACCCCCACCACGCAAACCGGCAGATTAGTATACCGTTGTTATCAGAGGCACTTGGGGCATACGTATTATGAATATCTGACGCGGTCGAGAATGCCCAAGTAACTGTTTTTTTTTACATTTTTGAAAAACCGTACACGCCAAACCCACCGCTAAAATGGTTTTTACCATATTAGCTTTTCTTTTCGAAATTATTTTATCTTTCGATTTTGATAGGTCTCGACGGCGCCGTTGAATTACGCCATTTAGCTACCTCGCCTCCCTAACTATTACGGTTAAAGAGCCTGCCTCACATGATGAAAATCAGTGAGGCTCGGGTTCAAATCCTGGTATGTACCAATGAGTTTTTTAAAACTTACGTACATATTTATCACTAGCTCCACGGTGAAGGAAAACATCGTGAGGAAACCCGCAGGTCCCAGAATTAATTCTGAGACGTATGTGTAAAAGACCCGGTCACCACCCATGGGCTCACCACCTATCACGTTTAGGGGTCCAAACAATATCTCGTGAAAAGAGGGTATATCCAGAAATGGAATACCTCTGCCTACCCCCTCGGGGATATAAGGCGTGAGATTATTATTATTATTTTTATTATTACTTCGTAAAGTTTCTTTTAAATAGGTTAAAATTAAATTGCCCGCTCTCTATCTTATTAAATTATTATTATAATAAACCCAATAGGCAAGCCTACTTTTAATTCCTTGATTTTATTAGCAACTCCATTAAGTAATAATATCAGTTCACTTTATGATTCTAGTTCCTGTTCAAGAAAAAGTTGACTTTCCTGCAGTGGATATCACTAGGCATCCTAACAATAGGATGTGTGATAAAGAACTTTGACGCTGCAGCAACCAATTCGGACAAAGGCGCAGATCTTTGGTCTCAAGTATTTAACATTTACTTTTTATCAATAAACTTTCAAAACTTTTGTTCCTGTCTAGCAGGAACATACAATGAATATTTGCTTAAAACAAAAGGGTCTAATGTAGATATCTTCTTACAAAATGTTTTCATGTATTTAGATTCTGTCTTATGTAATTTTTTTATTTTAATGTGTAAAGGAGAGGTATATACTATGTTTAATGACTTTAAATGTCTAGGTAATGTTTTTGTTATTCTTATAACCGTTAACAGTGCAGTAGTAGGTATTGTCACAAGTTTCTTTCTGAAGAACCTTAATTCAATTTTAAAAACCTATGCCAGTGCCCTGGAGTTAGTAATAACAGCAGTAGTATGTTATATTTTGTTTCATATTCGCATTACATGGTATACAGTTGTGTCTATCTGCTTAGTTAGTATTGCCGTGGGCATGTATTTCAAAAATCCTGTGAACAACACTTATTCAACCTCTAAAGAGAAAGATAGTAAACCTCTACTAGATGTAGTAACGGAAGCATAGCAAAAGCACTGTAAACTATCTAGGTAGTACGTAGTCGAGTCACCATCTTCATCAGAAAAAGATCTTATTTGGCGAAGTTCTGACATTTTATAGTCCATGCAAATTAACACAGCGAACCCCTCGCTACCATAGACCTATCTCGCTACCCATTGTAGGTATACGGGCATTTTAAGAAAGGTACCTACTTAACAGCCGGATACCGTTAAACAAATTATTAACATCGTTAATCATATACTAAAAAAGTTAATCTTAATCGTTAAAGCGTTACATTGGAAGTTAACGTTAATCCATTAACACGTGATTAAAATTGTATTTTTTATATCGTTGCTCTAATGATCTACCTACAAAAACGGTTGACTTAGGTTGTGGAAGTTAACAGGTTAGGAACGAAAAAAAAATGACGTGTATATTTGGAGTATGTAATTTAATTATCTGACCTAATGTGGATATTGCCCTTCATGATCATTAATATATAATATTGTTGCAAATGGAAAAAAGACGTTCAGCTGTAGCGCTTGATAGATAGCAGTATTATTTATAAATATCTGTTCTCCGAGTAATGCCGCATTGTTGAACAAGTATTTTGATTTCATGTCTAGTCAGATTTTGAGCTTATCTCTAATGATCTTAGGATTTATTTTAGACTGAGTGTCAGAATCGTCTTCTTTCTCATCATGGTCGTTGTTACTCGCGTTGCTGCCTCCGCTACTAAAACTATCACTGTCCATCGAACTTTCGGTACTGGATTATCGATTAACTGACTTGAGGAAATTTAAATGAGGTTATTTTTTTTATAGAAATAATAAATAATCTCACGCCTTTCATCCCCGAGGGGGTAGGCAGAGGAATTCCATTACTGGATATACCCACATTTCACGAGATACATTGGACCCCTAAACGTGATAGGTGGTGAGCCCATCGCCGGACCGGGTCTATTTACACATGTCTCAGAATTAATTCTGAGACCTGCGGGTTTCCTCACGATGTTTTCCTTCACCGTCGAGCTAGTGATAAAATATGTACGTAAGTTTTTGAAAAACTCTTTGGTAAGTACATGCCAGGATTCCGCGCCAGACTTACCTTCACATTATTCTGCCACATCAGTGTGAAGGAAAGGAAATAAAAATCCTACCCTTACTACCAATGTGTTAGACAGACAAAAGATTTCCTAACTGTCATATTTTTATTATTAACCGCCACATCAGTGTGTATGACAGGAAACTAAAATCCTAACTTTCACATTAGTGTAAGGCGGGGTGACACGCGCCAGACTTACCTTCACATTATTCTGCCACATCAGTGTGAAGGAAAGGAAATAAAAATCCTACCCTTACTACCAATGTGTTAGACAGACAAACGATTTCCTAACTGTCATATTTTTATTATTAACCCGAGCCTCACTGATTTTCGGCCGGCTCTTTAACCGTAAGTGCTATCACTGCTCTTAACCGTAAGGGCTATCACTGCTCTGCTTATTTTTTTTTTTAACTTTAAAGTTAATCCGTTAATCGAAACGTCAACTTCTTTAATTAACGATTAACGAATTAAAGAGTTAATTCCCAGATATGTGTAGGTAGGTCTAACCTAACCTACCTGTGATAAGTTTTGGTTTATGGCAAAGCCACGTTTTTTTTTGTCCTAACCCGTTCATCTACATTTGCGAGAATTAGTGGATGTCACAAATAATTAAAACCATTTTTGCGTTTTAACAACAAACATACTATACTTACTCATATTATGTGCATCTTGTGACAGTTTATAAAGTTTCGGCAGTTTCATTGATACACAAGGTAGGCTCTGGACCTGGGCGGGGTAGTCGGGTGGTTCGGGTTTGTGGAGGGGGAGTGAACGAACTCGACCTGGCATTGCCACACCTACCATTGGGTATGGCTTACGCGTGCCATGCATGATTCGGCTTTTCCGCAAACTGCAAAAGCGATCATGATAATTTGACATCTATTTTATTATAGTAAACCAAGCGCTACATGAGCTATGTAATGTAAAGGTGGTTATTGTGTGCGGCTGAAGAGTAAAGACCGTGCAAACGAACAACCTTGAAAACGTCAGTATTTTTAACCGACTTCAAAAAAGGAGGAGGTTCTCAAATTCGTCACGTATGTTTATTTGAACCGATCTCGAAATTTTTGTTTGTTTGAATTGATATACCTAGAGGGTGGTCCCATATGTTTATTGAAAATTTGATGAAGAACTTCAGGTATCAGAACGAAACTCCTCAACAGGCATCAGCAAATAACTTACTATTAGCGTAATAGTTTTAGTAACAGTAGGTAATAATATGTACATACATACGCTCACGCCTTTTTTCCCGAAGGGGTGGGCAGAGACAATAGACCGCCACCTGGTACGATCCTGGCAAACCTATTGCGTTTCATCTACATCCGTCAATACAGTAGGTAATGGATGTTGAATATGCAAATTATAGTCTTTAGTGCTATTCGTTGAAGTCTGTTTGTATATTTGTTTAAAATTTTGATTATTATTATACTGTTTATTGTTACCATTTATTGCTGTGCCATCTTCATCCGAACGGATTAGGCGCACAATGCCACATTCGCAAAATGCCACATGACGCAAAATGCCACATTCGCAAAATGCCACACAGCAAAATGCCACACTAACAAAGTGCCACACTTGTCCAACTCCCTTTCTTGCAGTATGTAGACCGATGATTTATAAATTAGAAAATAAAACGAATTTTAGAATTTTAGTATGTACTTATGTATTTAATCACATTATTTATTAATTTCCATTTATTTTAACACAAAATAAATTTAAAATGTTAACTAAAATTATGAATGCCGCTGAGAATCATAAAAACTTAATAACAAAATATCATAACTTTTTTTTCAAAAAAGCATAAGAATAAGAATAAGAAATCTTTATTTGCTTCAAACATGGTGTAAAGATTTTATAAAATATGTATGTGCATACATGTTCAGCTAAAAAAAATGTAGCATGCAAATATAAAAAGGACAATGAGAAAAAAAAAAAAAAAAAAGAACTTCTTAAGATTTACGCATATCTAACAGTTCGCGAATATTGTAAAACATTTTATTTATAAGCCACTCTTGCAAACTTTTTTTAAACAATCTTAAATTCAATGTCTTAAATTCATCTGGTATTTTATTATATATTCTTACACACAATGTTAAACAGTTTTTGTCATATTTTGCGCTCTTTGGAGCCTCTTCCAGCACAAGTCTGTTAGGGTTTCTTTGTAGTCTGCTATTAAGATCACATGCTTTTTTAAACATGTTGATGTGTTTTTTAACAAACAAACATACTTCCAGTATATAAAGAGAAGGTAATGGCAACAATCCAAGTCTAGTAAACAAAGGTTTGCAAGAACCATCTGGTGGAACGCCACATATCGCTCTTAGACATTTTTTTTGACCAATAAATACCTTGGACAGCATATTACTATTTCCATTTCCCCATAAAATAAGTCCGTAACGTAATATAGACTCTATATATGCGTGATATGTTATTAAAGCTGTTTTGGTATTAGTAATATGTTTTACTTGTTTTAGGGCGTAAACAAATCTATTCACTTTTCTAGCTACGTTATCCAGATGTGGTTTCCAACTTAAATCTCTGTCAACAGTGATACCTAAAAATTTCATTTCATTGACCTTATTAATAATTGTATCATCATATTTTATATTCATGTCAAAATTATAATAAGATTTACTTGACTGATTAAATTGAATATAATGTGATTTATTTAAATTAATTTTTAGATTATTTGTGACGAGCCATTCAATTATAGTCTTAACCGTATTATTTATGTCAATTTCGTGATCACGTATTGAAATATGCTTCTCAGATGTCACAATAATAGATATGTCATCAGCGAATACAATACATTCATGGTTTGTTATTTCAGTTATGTCATTAATATATAAAATAAATAATATTGGACCCAAAACACTTCCCTGAGGTACACCAGCTCTGACGTATTGAAAATCGGATAAGAAGGAGACCATTTCCTGAGATTTATTTATGTTAGAGATTTCTACGCATTGTTTTCGACCGTTCAAAAACGATGATAACCAATTAAATGCCGGGCCTCTAATACCAAATGAGTCCAGTTTCCTTAAGAGAATGTCATGTGCAACATAATCAAATGCTTTCGATAAGTCAAAAAATAGGCCTGTGGTTAGGCGTTTTTTATTGAAATTAGTCAGTATAGTTTTTATTAAAGAAAATACTGCAAGCGTTGTGGATTTTCCTTTTTGAAAGCCAAATTGTTGATCCTTGATAATTTGGAATTTGTCTATGTACTTTAATAGTCTATTTAGCATGCACTTTTCAAAAACTTTCGATAAAATAGGCAATAGAGCAATTGGCCGGTAATTATCGATGTTATCTCGATCACCTTTTTTCTTAAAAAGTGGCTTAACGATAGATACTTTCAACGCCTCAGGAAAAGTACCCGTCTCAAAAGATAGATTTACTAAATGAGTTAAAATAGATAATATTTCCTCAATGCAATTTTTTAAAATGTGTGTACTAATTTCATCATGACCCACGGACTTTGAATTTTTTAAGGACATAACTTCCCTCCTAATTTCATACTCCGACATAGGCATTACAAATATACTATTTACTTGCCTAGAAGTTACTGTTTCCAGTTTTGCTGCACTGCTAAGGTAGCTAACTGAAGTTATGTAGTGGCTATTAAATGCTGAAGCTACTTTTGCAGGATCTGTCAACAAGACGTTATCAACCTTAACATTATCTACCATGTCAATAGATGATGTGCCAGAAATTTCATTGTTAATAACAATCCATGTTGCCCTACATTTATTTTTACTATTGACAATTTGCTTCATATTGATATTCTTTTTTGATCTGAGAATACATTTTTGTAATAAATTGGAATATAATTTATAATAGTTTTTATTTGAAATCGATTTGGTTGTGTAGTACTTGTATCTGAGTGAACGTTTAGTTTTACAGCTTTTTCTTAACCCTTTGCTAATCCACTTTTGATTTTTCTTTTTTGATTTTTCTTTATTAATTTGTATTTACATCATTCAGCTGTTTTATTGTAATATGTACTTATAATAGTATTTAATCACATCACACAGATTAGTACGAGAGTGTGGCATTATGATAATGTGACGTTTTGATAATGTGACATTTTGCGATGTGGCGTTTTGAGAATGTGGCATTTTGAGAATGTGGCATTTTGCGAAAATCGAATGTGTCATTTTGCGAATGTGGCATTATGCGCCTAATCCATCCAAACAGAACTAATTAGTAGCACTACCCGTCTTTAAAACTACTTATGTATTAACTCGGTTTATGTACTGGAACCGAAAAAAATATTGTAAACTATTGTCTTGTAAGAAAGATAAGTAAGTATATGTAGGTAGGTATGTACTTACCTATTTTATTTATTACTAAGTAAACAAACATAGATAACACTGTAACTTAAAATTTAATTTAAAAATAATAAGTTATTGACTAACGAATCGAATTTTTCACAAATTTATATCTCATTAGTCATATTAGGTATAATAAGTAGTTGATATGTTTCAAAATCATAAGTGTATGTTGTATTCCATCAGTTAATGAGCCTCTTCCGTAACAAATCGCAGTATGAATCTGCTATAACTGTATCTATCTGTTTAATTAGTCTTTCACAATATTATAGGCTAACTAGGTAATATAAACCTGAATCTCGACAGTTATATATAAATACTTAGAGATACTGAATAACATTGATTTTATGGCTTATGGCCTAGTAGCGGTAAATCTTAAAAAGCGGATAATCTTAAATAATTATGATTGAGGAGATTCATGCTAATATGTATCTCTCTAGCATATTTTTGGGTTCCGTATCCAAAGGGTATCAACAGGACCCTATTACTATGGCTCCGCTATCTGTCTGTCCGTCCGTCAGTCACAGGCAAAGAGATTTAAATACTAGGGCATAGAGGGGACAAAGCCCGAAAAATTTGAAGTCAAAACTTATTCCACAGTGGAATAACTTGAATAAGTCGTCCGAATAACAACTCTCGTTCGTATCTCGCCAAAATAAATAAATATGCCGAGATGCGCCTTGCTAGATTGCAAATCACGCTACGGCAAAACGCCTGGAAGGGATTTTAGTTTATTTTCGTAAGTATTTTTCATATTTACTCAGAAAAAAGAACAAAATTAATAATTTTCTTATATTCGTTCTAGAACATTCTGCTGATATTGTAAATTAACGCCCTCTGCTGTTGAGTAGCTTATACCACTACTTCACTACTAATTATTGATGTGGTGCTGTTTATCGACTTTTGTTATCGATATTTATTTATTAGGTAGAAAATATAGGCATACTGTTTTTAAGAATACAAACAGTTTAATAAATAATATAAGGTACTTAGAGACTGGCGGCTTCGTTTGTTGTCAAGGAAGACCGCGGTCTCGTGTGACAACGTTTTTAGCTAGGGACCATCAAAACTTAAAAAACTAGGTGGCCCGATAGATGTGTCCGGGAGTGTAGTAGGTATAATTGAAATTGATTTTGTTGTATATACCTATACTTTGTCAATAAACTGATAATATCGATACCTTGGTATGAAATAGTAACATCCCTTTTAATCAGCGTGACCTCTACCGGTCGATAGCTGAAACAACTTCTAATTGTTTGAATACTTGATTCAGCTATTGAAATCTAGATACCAGCACTGACGCTTAGGCTTCAAAGTTTTGTATGAAAATATTCCCAATGCCCCCTCTATGCCCTAGTATTTAAATCTCTCTGGTCACAGGGCTGTACCTATCTTTTGAATCGTAATAGGTAGACACACTTATAAACTCCAGTGTTTAACCACTTGGTATAATAATAGAAATAATACCCCTTTTAGCATTAGCAAAACAGTTTGGAAACAAAATGAATTATGCGAATCTAAAAAAAAAATTGCAACTTTATGGCGTAGTTACTAATACCTCTCTGGATGCAATAAGAGCATCCTTCACAAACCTGAATGTCTTTTCGGTACTTATATCTGTGGAATGCTTCATATTTTTGACCCTTCAGGATACAACTGATAATTAAACATTATTTTAAGCTTTTAATGCAAATCTTGGTTAGGTATATGGCGCTTCGGCTTCCTTTTTTCTCTTCAATCTTTACCTTCCACTTGGGCTTCACCGCAGCAGGGTAGAAGGGCCCGATGATAAATTTTGATACAGGGCACGAAAAATTAAATGGTACCTACTAAACAATGTCCTGGCCCATTTTGAAATATCCTTTATTTTTAAGGGGCATATTACACTATCATTTATCTTGGATCATAGATCTATGAGTCAATGTTATTGGATAATGTAATAGGTATAGACATATGATTCATTTTTTTTTTGTTTCACCCCTTACAGGGTAGGCAGAGGCATTACGCCATGCAGCCTCGTCATTAGTTAATGATATTCTTATGTAAATGGCTCTGCTTCAGAGTCCATGCACAAAAATACAGTGTCTTTAACACTTTCTACAACCCTAACGTGCCCTAACTTGGTTATCAGTAAAATGATAGCACTTTTACTGACGACTTTATTGTGACTTTTTGAGGCAATCCAAAAATGTCCATATCTCGCATTTTATCGAATTTCCCATTCACTTCCCATTCACTGCACACTTTCACGGACACTTGCCACATAATAAACTATCACTATAATTATGAGTCAAAACCCGAAATACACAGCAAAATGAAAATTATACAAAAAACATGACGTCCCTCTTCGGATTCCCGCCAAAAAGCCGACATAAGATTCATTTTCTCCTTGATCATAGATTTTTGACATTTGCTGAGAGATTGGATCCAATACGGTCATTTTTTTTTTTTTGAAATTGTTTATTGGCCCTTGGGATTCTAGTCCAATACGGTCATAGAAACAGATGTTGCCAGTTATTTTTTCCACTAGGTATTTAAAAGCAAATATAAAAAGACAGTTTTTGATTTCTGGTTCGTCAATATGTTTCAAATAATATTATGTAGTTCTTTTTCTAATTATATACTTGCATAATCTTGCTGAAATAACAAAGACAAGCCATATTAAAAATGACGATGCCATTTGGCAAATCGAATTTTCTGAGATCTGGTAACCCTGACGTCAATACCTGCCGAAGCAATACCGAACCGACACACACCACCGACTTGCAACCACATATGACGTAAAATAGCATCAAAGAACTTTGATAGTGTAATACAAAGATATGACTCAAATAGTCAATTATATTGGATCAAATATATGATCATTTAAATGATCAGAGATATATGATAAATATGATAATGTAATATTCCCCTAAGTCAGCTAACAGAATCGGGCACTCAGCGCAAGAAACTTGCCATTTATTTTAACCCAGGAAAAAGCTTACTGTATACGTATCAGTCGAGATGTAAAGTAGTTTTTAAAAGGCATTTGTTTTTTAAGAGGTAAATAATACATAAAAACTAACATTTCATTTTGCCAAAGATTCAAACTAAAGTCACATTTATAATTAAGAAAATAATAAAGGTTCCAATGTGTTCTTAATGTGGATTCTGGAGAATTAAAAAAGTATGGATTTAATCATTTTTTATTTACATAATGGTGCATTATTTGCTAAGCATATTTTGTAGTAAGTATAATTATAACATTTTTTGAGAACCAAGTTAATATCTAACCATTATGTCCAATTTATTATTTTTACTTGAAACCAAACAAGTGTTTTATGAGATAATGTTGTTCAATTAATTAGTGCAAACTTCATAATACATTTCTTAAATACATTCCTGGTTTCATAGTACTGAAAGATAAACTTTTTAAATATCTACACTTCTTATTTACACTTTTTTAACATACACAAACAAAAACATAACAGCCAAATAAAGTCATCTAGTTACATCCACAAAATCTGTTTATATTGGCTTGTAGAGGAGTGTTGTAACATACTTCTTCCTATACCTATGAGTTGCAGATAGTACCATCACACCATCTTTGATTGATAATGCATACAAGTGATTCAGCATCACATGATTGGGTTCTGGCAGCAATGTTGGTTCACACTTTAAAAGAAAAAAAGTATTATTTTTAATTATTACTTATTTCTTACAAGCCGGTGCCCAGCGGCGTTACCCGCATGGATCTAGTTTATTCCCGTTCCCGTGGGAATTTCCGAAAATCCCTTCATAGTAGTTCACTACGACACATAAAATAAGACACCGACATTCCATATTTCAAATAGCGGGTGCCCAGCGGCGTTGCCCGCGCGGATCCAGTTTATTTCCATTCCCATGGGAATTTCCTAAAATCCCTTCATAGCGGTTGCCTACGACATGTAAGACACATACCTACATACCATATTTCAAATAGCGGGTGCCCATAGCGACGTTGCCCGCGCGCATCCAGTTTATTCCCGTTCCAGTGGAAATTTCCAAAAATCCCTTCATAGCGGTTGGCTACTATATAACGCGTAACAGAAAAAGCGCAATTCCTCATACACCCCAATTAACAAGTATATATTAATATAAAAAAAAGTATGATGCAATCGAACTTTACTTGTGTCTAACCAATTTTCTTAAATATCGATTAATAATAGCACGATTTCCATAGAAAGCACTAAATTCAGCTACGATAACTATTTTTTTTGAAAAATTTAACACATTAAAAATAGCTGAAATCGAATAAGTAGTCGATACTGAACAAACTAATTTCAGGAATTGTGCTTATTCTGTTACATGTTGTATATGTCACCGTAAAATTGCAAACATCGTTAGATCATAATCTATCTCGCGAGATTGTAGACTGTCGAAAGATTGTTAACCGAACATTCGCTTATAATTTAACGCATTATTTTTCGGTAGATTATAATATATCGAAGTGAAACTGATAGATCACAATCTCTCCAGCGTTAAATTGTCCACTGTCCAAGGACTGTCCCTGATTGGTCGGTCTTGCAGTAGGTTATTTCTGTGCCCATAGAGTCAGGAATCAACCACAGATGTCAGTCAAACAAAATAAAAGCATTAAAAAGAATGTGGCATTAAGTATTTAGTAGGTAGGTAATCAATAATTCTGAGAATCAGTGAGGCTCGGGTTCAAATCCTGGCGTATACTAATGAGTTTTTTAAAACCTACGTACATTATTCATCACTAGGACGACGGTGAAGGAAAACATCGTGAGGTTTTCTCACGTGGGAGAGCCATGCTTGGGCCTCACAGAAAACCAGGGTAAAGCAATGCTTGCATTGCATTTCGTTGAGTTGAGTAACCGGAGGCCCCAATCGGGGGCGGAGGGGGGTTCCCCTCCCCCTACTCCCAACTCAAAGGCCGGCAACGCAGTTGTGACTCTTGAGTTGCAGGTGTCCATAGGCAACGGTAGTCACTTACCATCGGACCCGTCCGCTCGTTTGGCCCCTTTTCTCTTATAAAAAAAAACGAAACCCTCATGTCTCAGAATTAATTCTAAGGCATGTGTAACAGGTTCGGCGATGGGCTCACCACCTATCACGTTTAGGGGTCGAATATTCTCGTGAAAAGTGGGTATTTCCAGGAATGGAATACCTCTGCTTACGCCCTCGGGGATAATATTCGTGAGTTTTTTTTAAGTAAGGATTTTGTTTTGTAATTTTTTTCTAAGGAACAATTTTGTTATGTTTTCGATTTTTATTTTAGTTAATGTTTGATTTGTTTGGAAGATTAAACCTTTCTACGTTTTCAATTAGTTTTTTAATCGAGATTTATTTTGTGATCGTTTTTTTTGAGAAGTGAAAATGTTGTTACTTTTTAGTTTTATTTTATCTTTGAAGATAATTTTTTTTGTTCCATATGTTTTTTAACATAATGTTAGAATTATTGATTACCCACCTACTAAATAATAAATACAATATACATAATGTCAGTTTTTTAAATGTTTTTATTTTGTTTTACTGACATCAGTCGTTGATTCCTAACTCTATGGGCACAGAAATAACCTACTGCAAGACCGACCAATCAGGGACAGTCCTTAGACAGTTGACAATTTAACGCTGGAGAGATTGTGATCTATCAGTTTCACTTCGATTTATTATAATCTACCGAAAAATAATGCGTTAAATTGTAAGCAGTATGTTCGGTTCACAATCTTTCGACAGTTCACAATCTCGCGAGATAGATTATAATCTAACGAAGTTTGCAATTTTACGGTAAAATTGCAAACACCACAAGTCACAACTGCTTTGCCGGCCTTTGAGGTGGGAGTACGACGAGGGGGCCGTGGTATCACTCCGGTCGAGCCGGCCCAAGCGTGCCGAAGCATGGCTCTCCCAAGTAAGAAAACCTCCTCACGATGTTTTCCTTCACCGTCGTCCTAGTGATGAATAATGTACGTAAGTTTTAAAAACTCATTGGTACAGTCAAGAGCAAGTCAAGCTTTACACTACCAGTTTAAGCTGAGCTCTGATTTATACTGCGCGCCATAGAATATAGGGCCGGGTCAAAGTCCAAAGTGTCAAGCTTAGCGTGCTCTTGACTGTACATTTCAGGATTTGAACCCGAGCCTCACTGATTCTCAGAATTATTGATTACCTACCTACTAAATAATAAATACAAAATACTTAGTGCCACATTTCTTTAATGCTTTTATTTTGTTTGACTGACATTTGTGGTTGATTCCTAACTCTATGGGCACAAAAGTAACCTACTGCAAGACCGACCAATCAGGGACAGTCCTTGGACAGTTGACAATTTAACGCTGGAGAGATTGTGATCTATCAGTTTCACTTCGATATATTATAATCTACCGAAAAATAATGCGATAAATTGTAAGCAGTATGTTCGGTTCACAATTTTTCGACAGTCTACAATCTCGCGAGATAGATTATAATCTAACGATGTTTGCAATACGGTGACATGTGCACAACCAGACAGACACAATTTTTTTTTAAATTGGTGTTTCGGAATATGTATATCAGCTGAGTATGATGATATATACATAAAGACTGAAAAATCAGCGTATATTGCAGTGAAGTGGAAGATATTTTATGTAAAAAAACAAGTGAATGAAATGTCGTCCCAAAAATCAATATTTTTAGGGTTCCGTACCTCAAAAGGAAAAAACGGAACCCTTATAGGATCACTTTGTTGTCCGTCTGTCCGTCCGTCCGTCCGTCTGTCAAGACCCTTTTTCTCAGGAACGCGTGGAGGTATGAAGCTGAAATTTATATCAATTACTCAGGTCTACTGTCCCTTGAAGCTGTGAAAAAAACAAACTTCTAAGCCAACGCAATCAAAAGATACAGCCGTTTATGCCGCAAATTTTCGACACTTGCAAGGGAATCAAAACCTACAGGGTGCTTCCCGTGAACTCAGAATCTTGAAATTTGGTACAAAGCAACGTCTTATAGCATAGATAAAGGAAAAATTACGAAAACCATAAATTTGGTGCGCGAGTCCGACTCGCACTTGGCCGGTTTTTTTTATTAAAAATACTAGCGGCCATATTTTGATATCTATCTATATAATAAAAATCTAACGGGACGACATTTTATGTAAAAAAACAAGTGAATGAAATTTCGTCCCAAAAATCAATATCTTTTATTAAAAATACTAGCAGCCATTTTTCGATAGGGCACCCTGCCTGGTAGATATTATATTCTCCTAATCACAAATATGCGTAAAAATTTGGTTTGTAGCATATACTCGATCCCTACACTAATTTGCAGCCGGATCTCGTACTATTAGGAACCTATTGATTAAAAAAAACTTATTTGTGAACTTACGGAAAGTGGAGTGTCTTTGTTCAAGATGACTTGCAGCAAGTGTGGTGGCAATATGGGTGGGCCAGATACTTTTTCCCATGGTTTTGATTGAGGTATTTCCTGTAAAAACATGTTTATGAATAGTTACCTTAGGTTTTTTTTTTTCTGAATTTTATAATAATTTTATTTTTACCTGTGAATATTCAGTCTGTGCACTACTGTGGACTCCCTCACTATCCTTAGCAAGTGCTTGAAATACTTCAAAATCGGACATTTTAACAGTTACCAAGTTATTTTTTGAGCCCATGCCATTGTCAATTAGTTTCTAAAATAAAAAAAATATACATATACACTGCGACTTATACCAGAGTTTGGTAGAAGTACCTATTCCATTTCTTCGAGTACCATAATTACCGTAGTTGTATGTGTGTATACTGGTGATCACATCACAGTATATCATAGTAATCTATAAACTACAGACAGGTAAAAGCTAAGACAGTCAAAATCAAAGAATGTGTTGCAATATTGTATGTACCTATATTAAATAAACACTAGTTTTAGGAAGCGCTAAGGCATTGCATTGCAAGTTGCAACACATCCAATGAAATGGAGTGGTTTTATTTTTATTGTATGTCCAAGAGTAGCACCACTATTAGAGGATTCGATCCCGGTCGATTTTTCTAATCCCGGGATTTCAGGATTATCTAAAGTTAATCCCGAATTTTAAGCTAAAAAGTTAATCCATTACCAATACAATCCCGGGACTATCCCGGGGGATTGTATTGGTAATGGAAAGTGGTAATAAAAAGACAGAAAAACATATCAAAATATTTTTTTCATATCTCCGGGCGGAAAGCGTCAACATTCGGCCCGCTGCGCTAAACGAAATTGCCGCTTTTCGCCTCTGTCGAGCTGAAAAAAGTATACACACCTCGGGAAGTAAATAAGAAAGCCTTGTGAGGACATAGAATATTTATGTTTTAAATCTTTAACCCGCCATTGGTGACGTATATGTCTGTGAGACCGGGTAGTTTGGAAAAATCAAATAATTAATTCACCGTTCATCGAATTTCATTACGATTTCGAGTAGCTGCCTTATTCGATGCCCCCTACCGCTAGTCTACCCCGCGACAGCGACAGCGGCGCACTTTGGCGACAACCAACCAAACCAAGAGTTTTGGAGTGATTTTGGTATCATATAAATATATTTTTTTGGTAGAAGTAATACCATTTACGTTTCTTTATTTTATGTTTCCAATTTCATAAGAATGACTTAGGCTAATTTCATAGTTATATATAAGATTTTTGCAATATCTTTTAGTTTTAAAAATATTGTTAAAATACCTTATAATTTTAATGCATCCAAAGATATTGTCTTATGTTAATAAAAGAGATTTGATTTATGAAATTCCTGTTTTACTGACAAAAAAATATCTAATTTCATATACCTTTCCAAAGAAAAGTACCATGAACAGTAAATTATAGAAAAATTCGTAGTCAAAAACCCCGGTCCGTGAGACCAGGGACACCAACGATGTAAGTCAAATACACGTCACCAATGGCGGGTTAAAAAGGCGGTTAAACAAAATTATACTTCTGGGCCTAGTTTGTTCTGTAAATAATTTATGAAACTAAAAATAAACTTCAAAAAAATCTACTTCTTTAGACTTATTTGGATAAACTATAAAAATATGCTAAAGAGATCAATGATTATAGGTACTGTAAATGTAAATGTATCAATCCTGAAAATCTCGGGATTCATTAAATTGGATCCCGAAATTTTCGGGACCAAAATATGACCGGGATCCCGAGATCCGGGATCGAATCCTCTAACCACTATCCATTTATATAAAACTTATGCCGAGTTCTAAATCTCATCTTACCACAGTTGGATCATGACGCCATTCTCCATCTACAAAATATTTGTACTGATGCTCTCCCTCTGGCAAGTCAATAATGGTTACAAAATCCCCATGGGACTTGACCATCGGAATTGTTTTCCAGTCAGTGAATGTTCCACTAATAAATACCTGTAAAATATATGAATATTGGTTTTGATATTTAACTAACGAGAGAGAAAGAGTTTGATGAAAACAATAACCACCTGTTTACCACCACCTTCCCATTTAAAAACTGTAGGTAATACTTTAGAATCTTCAAATACTGTAGTACTTTCTGTCAAAGTGTTAGATCTTTCTCGAGTTCCACTATAGACTTCGTCACTTTCAGGAACAGCTTTCGTGTAGTATGGGGCACCATCTTCAATATTACTATCCTCGTCGCGACCACGATCATCCTCATTTTTCTTATCGAAGGTAAAAGCTTCTCCTTCCTTAGTCGGTGACGAAGGTCCGATGTCAGGGGTTTTGGCCGCAGTATCTCTATGCCATTCTTTTGGCTGGTTACTACCTGCGTTTCCCATGATAGATGGAAACTAAATTTATTAGAAATGTGGACAATGTGAAAACGTTTACTCCTCGTTTAGAACAAAAAGACTTCGGAAAAATCTCTACTTTAAATTATCCATACAATAACCAAATACCAATAAATGTCATTGTCACAGACCAGTAAGTCATTGTCATGGGATTTTTTTTTATTGTTTAACGGCTTTTGGATTCTAGTCTTTACAGCCTTATTACTTTCCTATTATTAATCTTAGTTCAATGGCTCTGCTTCAGAGACCATTCACAAAAAAGCAGTGTCTTCACCACTTTCTACATCTCTCTCTTGGTTATCAACAGTAAAATGATAGCACTTTTACAGAAGACTTCATTGTTACTTCTTGAGGCAATCCAAAAAGGTCCATCCCTCGCATTTTATCGAATTTCCCATTCACTGCACACTGTCACATTCACATGCCACATAATATATTATTACTAATATGAGTCAAAACCCGAAATATACAGCAAAATGAAAATTATACAAAAAATATGACGTCCCTCTTCGGATTCCCGCCAAAAAGCCAATGTCATGGGATGGATGATGGGGACAGGAGACTGTCAAATACCTCATTGTCGGCGGTTACTTCTCGCCGAATCGGCCGCTCGCCGACTTTGAGAACTACCTGCGAGAGTTGGTCGCTCAGAGACGCCCTCGTCACGTGCTTGTCGCCGGAGATTTCAACGCCAAATCGGCGGCGTGGGGTTCATCGGTGACTGACGCGCGGGGCGTTGATCTTTTAGGTTGGGCCACAGCTCTGGGGATGACCGTCCTCAACTCGGGAAGTGTGCTTACTTGCGTGAGGCGCGGGGGTGGCTCGATCGTGGATGTGACTTTCGCGACCGGTGACCTCGCGCGCCGTGTTTCTGGCTGGGAGGTGCTGGAGTCGGAGGAGACGCTGTCGGACCACCGATATATACGGTTCGACGTCTCCGCCCTCTCCACCGCTAGCACAGATCCTTGGCTTCCACTTGCAGGTGATCCTCCACGATGGGCGCTGAAGCAGCTCGACCGCGATCTGCTGCTCGAGGCCGCCCTGGTTGAGTCTTGGCATCCAGGGCCTGCCGGCGCAGTAGATGCGGTCGAGGAGGCGCACTGGCTTGGCGGGGCAATGAAGCGCATCTGTAACGCTGCGATGCCCCGCCAGGGCCCGCATGCCCCTTGGCGGCGCTTGTATTGGTGGACGCCAGAGGTAGCGCAGTCACGAGTCGACTGTACGGCTGCCAGGCGCGCCTTTACACGAAGCCGCCGGAGGGGCCGCCGCAATCAAGAGATGGAGGACTGCCTCTATGCCACCTACAGGGAGAAGGTGGAGGCCCTGTCCGCCTCAATTGCTGCCGCTAAAAACGCTGCTCACGAGGACTTCATTCGCTCCCTGGATGGGGACCCGTGGGGGCGTCCGTATAAGATGGTAAGAGATAAGATCCGGGCATAGGCACCTCCTCTGACACGGACACTTGAGCCGTCCCTGACGGACCGTATCGTCGCCACATTGTTTCCGCCCGCTGGAGACCTGCTGCCCCCAGTAATGTCGGTGCAGCCGGTAGCTGACGTGGCGGACGGCGACGGCATGGAAGACGGCCCCCCAAATGTTAGAGAGGGACCAGTCGATGATATGGTTGAAGGTGGTAGTATGAGAGTCCCGGAGGTGTCCGAGGAGGAACTGGAGCTGGTAGTGGCCCGGCTTCGGGGCAAGAAGAAAGCTCCGGGGCTAGACGGCGTTCCAGGCAAGGCGGTGGCCTTAGCCTTTGGACCCTTATCAGAAAGGGTCCGGAGGCTGTTTACTGCTTGCTTGGAGCAGGGCCAGTTCCCTCGCCCCTGGAAGACGGGGAAATTGGTCCTGCTGAGGAAAGAGGGTCGGCCGGCGGACTCACCTTCGGGCTACCGCCCAATCGTTTTGTTGGACGAGATGGGCAAGCTATTCGAACGTGTAGTAGCGGTCCGTCTCGCCCATCACATGAAGGAGGTGGGTCCGGATTTGTCCGATACCCAATTCGGGTTTCGTCATGCCCGCTCTACTATAGATGCTGTCCAGAGGGTAAAGAGGGTTGCAGAAGAGGCGATTGGGCGGGGTGAAGTGCTGTTGGCGGTGTCACTGGACATTGCCAACGCCTTTAACTCCCTCCCTTGGGCGTGCATAAAGGAGGCGCTGCGGTACCACAGGTTCCCGCTATACCTGCGCCGCGTCGTCGAGGCCTATCTCACGGACAGAGAGATACGGTATCCGGCGCGGGAGGGGTGGATGGCCAAGCCCATGTCGCGCGGTGTTCCACAGGGGTCGGTCCTAGGACCACTCTTGTGGAACATTGGCTACGACTGGGTTCTCCGGGGTATGATGCTGTGCGGGGTCAGCGTGACCTGCTATGCAGACGACACGCTGGTTACCGCGCAGGGTCGTGACTTCCACGATGCGGCCATCCGCGCCACCGCAGGTGTCGCGCAGGTGGTTCAGCGGATCCGTCGGCTGGGCCTGGAAGTGGCACTTCCGAAATCGGAGGCGCTGTGCTTCCACGGGCCAAGGAGGAGGCCGCCTGCTGGTGCTCATATTATGGTGGGCAGGGTCAGGATAGATGTCGGGTCTGCGCTGAGGTACCTAGGCGTAGTCCTTGACCCACGTCTAACGTTCCGCGGGCACTTCGAGCGGCTGGTGCCGCGACTAATGGCGGTGAGCGCGGCGCTGAGCCGCCTCCTGCCTAACATTGGGGGGCCGAACGCCACATGTAGGCGCCTCTACGCCTTGGTTGTGCGCTCGATGGCCCTTTATGGGGCTCCCGTCTGGGTGGACGCCCTCGGATCCCTCACTCGGGCTCTTCTACGGCGGCCGCAGCGTGCCATGGCAATCAGGGTGGCGCGCGGCTATCGCACCGTCTCCTTCGAGGCGGCGTGTGTGCTGGCCGGTGACCTGCCCTGGGAGTTTGACGCGCAGGTGCTCGCTGACGTGTACCGTCGCGTTGCCGAGCATCGCGCTGCCGGGGAGGATAGGCTGCCGATGGAGGGGGTTTTGCGGTGGCGCCGGCGCGGCCGCAGAATTGCTCTCCGTCGTTGGCGGGAAAGCCTGGAGGTACCCAGTGCTGGCCGGGACACCGTGGAAGCGGTGCGCCCGGTTCTCAAGTGCTGGGTCAGGAGGGGGCACGGGGTGCTGTCTTTCCGCCTCACATAACTCCTCTCGGGGCACGGTTGCTTCGGAAGGTACTTGTGTGGGGTGGCAAGAAGGGAGCCCACGCCCGAATGCCACCATTGTGGATGCGTGGAGGACACCGCGCGCCACACGCTGGAGGCATGTCCGGCGTGGACAGAGGAGCGTGCGGCCTTGGTCGTGGAGGTGGGCGGGGACCTCTCGCTTCCGACCTTGGTTAGAGCCATGGTCGGAAGCGAGAGAGTCTGGGAGGCGTGCGAGTCGTTTGCAGAGGCAGTGCTCCGACAGAAGGAAGAGGCGGAACGGCAGCGTGAACTGGACCCGGACGCGCACCCATTACGTCGCGCGAGGCCGGGACGCCGGCGCCGCCGCTAGGAGACTGAGTTAGGTTACTTGAGGCGTCAGGCGCGGGGAACGCCTGACGTGCCAATTGGGGTGGGTAGCGCCGTGTCTCCTGTTCCGGCACGGCGCAGAGAGGGGGATACAGGGCTGATTGACTGCCTGTCCCGCCGACTTCCGTTGACGGGACGAGTGGTTAATCAAGCCGAAGGAGGGGTTGGCGGATCGATTGCCGTGCTTGCTGACTAACAGGCCCGGCAATCGATCATGCTCAAAAGTAGGAGTAGGAGGGGTAGCAAGCGTGGAGGGGGATAACCCGCGCCTGCTGCCCCGATGGGGGGAGAGCATAGCCGGCCGAGTCACGGAAGAAACTGTTTCCCGGGACTCGGACTTAGGGCGAGAGGAGGAACAGCATGGGGGGTTTTTAGTCAGTGCAAGCCTGACATAACCTGGTTGTCGTCCCCGCTACCACCAGGTATGCGTAAGGCATTTTCCCCGCATGCGAAAGAAAAAAAAAAAAAAAAAAAAAAGGAGACTCTCAAATATCTAATCAAAGTCATGCCACAGGAGACGTCACTGGTACGGTCCAAATTGCACTTTCTGCGCTCGTGTGCGCTATATTCATGCAAACAACTATTCAAATTGCGCTGTGGTACGCTGACATGAGCATTGTGACGTCATCGATGACGTCATCAATTGGTGCAAACAGTGCTAACAACGAGGAGGTAGTGCAATGTCTCCAGATCTGTCAAACTTCAATGTGCGTGGTGTTTTTTTTCCCGCGAACTTTTTTCATATTCGTTAAGTAATCGATTAATTAAAATTAGGTACCTATGTCGTCATTAATATTAACAGAAGCATTACATTGTGAAGCTTCGGGGGACACTATACGACTCAAATACGACTGAATTTAACTTCAGAACAGTATCAACCTAAATATTAAAAGAACTGTCATTTTTGACAAACGAAAACCTGTTCAAATTGTTTGCATGCGTGCTTACGAACGTATTTACTATTTGCACAAAACGGACCGCAGCCCACGTCACGCGCACCAACGCGCACTAATTTTTTTTCCAAAAAAAAAAAAAGGTCTCATCATAGATAAGAATATGTACTATGGGTCTCCATCAATAATGATATATACCAAGATGGCGTAAGTATATTCATACTACGCTCTGGTTCAAAATATTGTTCCGCTGCGAGTGACTACGACGTACATACTTACCTTTAGTGTATACTAGCGGATGCCCAGCGGCGTTGCCCGCGCGGATTCCGTTTATTCCTGTTCCCGTGGGAATTTCCGAAAATCCCTTCATAGTGGTTGCCTACGACATATTTAAGACACCTACATACCATATTTCAAATAGCGGGTGCCCAGCGGCGTTTTCCCGCTTGGATTTAGTTTATTCCCGTTCCCGTGGGAAATTCCGAAAATCCCTTCATAGTGGTTGCCTACGACATACATAAGACACCTACATACCATATTTCAAGTTTCTAGGTGTTATCGTTTCGGAGTAGTACGTATTTCTCTTTTTAACCAGTTTTTTTATTTTCCCGTGGGAATGAGATATTTTCCTGGAATGAAAAGTACCCTAGATGTTGACCCGGGTACTCAGTTATCTCCATACCAAATTTCATCAAAATCCGTCCAGTAGTTTTTGAGTGATGCGTGCACAACCAGACAGACAGACAGACAGACAAAAATTCCAAAAATTGGTGTTTCGGTATCTATATCGATAACTATATACACTACCGTTAAAATTTTCAAAAAAATATTTAATGTACAGACACGGCCCCGTTAGAGTTTTATTATAATTATGTATTATGTGTATAGAAGATAAAGGATACATCAAAAGAGGTTGGAAGAAAATCATTCTGGAGAGGAAACTTTTTCTTTAAACGTCTTTGGATACATCAATGACGGCAAAAGATGATACGGAACGAATGAGAAAGAAGCACTGCCGTGTCAGGCCAATCTCGTTTAACTTAAAATAATCGAGTTACGCCTAGCCAGTGTAAAACGACTTTATTTTCGATGATAATCATCAGACAAAAACAATTGTTTAAATATCTTTATTATTTTCTGAGATATTGGCGTTGGCAAACTCGTTCAACTTGATTTTTGATTGACTGAGTCATGCCTAACTCGTTTAACTAAAGTTGACATAGTTGTGCGTGACTCTCTTCATAATTTTGTAATGCGTACGTATATCTGTTAACTTGAGTTACAATAGATATGCATAACCACTGCCACTTCGAATATCCGGATATTACCTAAATAGTTAATGAAGATGTTAAATGGATGTGGTACCTATTTTTTTATTGTTTTTTTATAAATAACTAGCTGATGCCCGCGACTTCGTCCACGTGGAATTTGATATTCCTTTGTGTTTCGAAAATATATCAAGTAGGATAATCTACACTATCTATCTATCTAGGTACACTAATATTATAAAAAAGAAAGATTTGTATTTTTGAATGTAAATAACGTATAAACTCAAAAACTACTGGACCTATTTAACAAATTCTTTCACCATCAGAATGCTGCATTATCCCTGAGTAACATAGGCTATAAATATGACGAAAAAAATTTGAGATCCTTACTAAAACTTGACTGCACATGCCAGGATTGGAACCCGAGCCTTCACGAATGAGAAGCTAGCACTGGGCTAGCATTGCTATTTATATTGTTGTTATTAAAAACACCCTAATCAAGGCGTCACAGAATTAGCGTCACAGGATTCCTCATTCACCCCAATTGGTATACTAATATCAAAAAAAGGAGAGGCATTCGTACTTTAGTTTTGTCTAACCAAATTTCTTAAATAAAGAGCGATAACATTACGGTTTCCATAGGTAGCCCTAAATTCAGTTACCTACGCTAATTATTTTTTCGGAAAAAATTACACATTAAAAATAGCTGAAATCAATGAAGTAGGCGATTAGAAAACAAGTAGGCGACACTGAAGAAACTAATTTCAGAAAAAACGCTTATTCTGTTACTTATTGTAAATCGTAGGACATCTCTGGTTTATGATTTTCATATTAGTTCTTGATACCAAAAGGGTATGCATGTGCTTGTTTTCATGAGTTTAATTTGTTTGTTATCATGAGATAACAAACAAATTTCCTCAAGAAAACCATAGTGAATTCTCAAAAAAAAGTGGACTTTGTATTGAGACTTTTAAAGAATATTTGTGTCAAGTTTCAAGTTGATAGACGCAAAAAGAACACACTTGACTACACCAACTTCAACTTTAACTTTCACCCCTTTAGAGGATGATTTTGGAAAGAACATTTATTTCTAAGAGTATTTGTGCCAAGTTTCAACTTCATCATCACCCTATAGCAGTCCACTGCTGGACATAGGCCTCTCCAATTGCACGCCATTTAGCTCGATTCTCGGCAACTCTCATCCAGCTGCTACCAGATTGTAGCATTTTTGACGGGAAATAAAAAAGGTCAACATTATTATCGACGCTATAGACTTACAATATCCAACAGGACCTAAGTAAATAACGTTGTTTCACTGATATTATTTTTGTGTTTACTTACTTAATACTTTTCGTAATGACAGCCAGCCATTTGACATTTCAAAGTCCGCCCTAATTGTAACCACTAGTTGGCGCTGTCATCGCGCACCCAGCCAATACAGAGATGATCAATTTATTATCAAAATATTGGAAGCAAAATAATTGCAAGTGACAAGAGTTGATGAACGAAATGAAACACGGGGATTCCCCAAGCGATAGAGGAACAGAACATTATGTCCCGAGCTGTACCGAGTGCTATGCTATTAAAAAACCGATCTTTAAGTGTTTCGAGGCGCGATATTAAAGAATCCACGCCTTTTAACCCCGAGGGGGTAGGCAGAGGTATTCCATTTCTGGAAATACCACTTTTCACGAGTATATTCGACTCCTAAAAGTGATAGGTGGTGAGCCCATCGCCTGACCGGGTCAGTTACACATGCCTCAGAATTAATTCTGGGACCTGCGGGTTTCCTCACGATGTTTTCTTTCACCGTCCAGCTAGTGAAGAATATGTATGTAAGTTTTGAACAACTCATTGTACATGCCAGGATTTGAACCCGAGACTCACTGATTATCATCATTAGAAGCGGGCTCTTTATAGATAGGGAGATCGCGAACATGTCGGTATATGATTTTCACACGTTTCATATTGATATAGATTTAAGTTTAGATCAATATGAATCGATTCGGTCCAGTCAATTAAGATCCTACGTCTCGCTGCGTTTTTGCGCTACAGTGCTTTGAATTTGTTAAAAAAAAATTGGTCTTAGATCATTTGCACATGTCTGCCTCTGGTGCTGGTGCCTGTGGTGTAGTCACAATCATCCTGAAAATTAAGAAAATCGACGAGGCAGACACCCAGGGCTCTGAGTTATCACGGGGCGGAGTTGCAAAAATGTAAAAAAAAAAGCTATACTAAGTCATTTGCACATATAATTACGTCCATTCGATTCATTGTGACTCGAATGTCTGTCTGTGTCTACACGAAGCGTAGCCTAGCCTAGCGCGACCGTCAAGACATTTTTTTTTAAATATCAGAAGCCTGGATGTCTACCTTCTCGATTTTCTTGGTTTTTTATAAGAATACAAAACATCAGTCCAAGAGGCAGACATTTGCAAATGATTTAAGATACACTTTTTTTTAACAAGTTCGAAGCGCTGGCAATCGAAAACGCAGCGGAGCCATGGTGGCAGAGGTGGACTTGATGTTCCTTATGGTATAATTATCGCTAGATACCTCTTTGTAACTGTAGTGTTTAACAAAAAGAGGTTAACAAGCCGAAAGTGGGTTGTTAGAAACATTATTCGGAACAACATTCGCTATAATAGGACCAACTTGATAAGAGCAACTTTATTTTTCTCCTCTCAGTACATTTCGTTCCCAGCGCTCAGTAGATTTGTATGGTAAAGTGAAAAATAAAGTTGCTCTGGTCAAGTCGGTCCCCTATTGAAAGTTGTTTAAAAATAAAATAATAAATAAATAAATTGTCTCACGCCTTTTTTCACCGAGGGGGTAGGCAGATATAATCCGTCTCTGGAAAAACCCACTTTTTACGAGAATATTTGAACCCTAAACGTGACCGGCGGGCGTATTCACAGAGAATCGATATTCGATATTCGACTCGGAAGCGAAACATTTGTGGAATCCGAATCGAAATATGAAAAGAACATTCTTTTCATATTTCGATTTTCATATTTCACATGAAATCGAATATCGAATCTCCATGAATACGCCCGCGGGTCTATTACACATGCCTGAGAATTAATTCAGAGATCTGCGGGTTTCCTCACGAAGTCATTCCTTTACCGTTGAGCTAGTGATGAATAATGTGCGTTAGTTTTGAATAACTCATTGGTACATGCCAGGATTTGAACCCGAGCCTCACTGATTATCATCATGTAAAGCAGACTCTTTTTTTAACCGTAAGGCTATCACTGCTCTTTAAATTGTTCAAAATAATGTCATAAATAAGAAGTGGGTAATTAATCAAATAATAAATTAAAAAAATGAGAATCTTTATTGCCTACTCTAAATTGAGTACTCAAAGATATTTATTTATTCTTAGCTCACTAGGTCCTGTGCAAGGAAATATTAAAACATTGAAAATATGAACTCATTCGATACATTACCGGCTGCGCATTAGGTATTGTATATAATACCAAGGTAGAGTATGAAATAAATAATATTTCATATATTACCTGGACGTTTTAGGCATTATATATATTCCCTAGGGATTATCTATAATACCGGATTATACAAGTTGCCGGTAACATATATACTGAATGTTCCAGAAGTTGTGATCCATAATTAACGAGACAGTAATGGAGAAACATTTTCAATCATTTTAACCACATACATACATACAGCACACTAATAAACATATTATTTTTGAGCTTTATTTACTCCTTTTGTTGGGTAATTTTGTGACCATATAAAAATACATACATACAGAGGCGGCCTTTGGGGGTGGCGAACTGGGCAATCGCCCGGGGCCTCACTCTTGCAGGGGCCTCGCGCAACAACCCAAGCAAATTTTCAAAAATTTTGTTTTTTTATCCTTAATTATTTATTAAGGTTATAACATAGCGGTAAATTAAAATAAAGTTAGTTAACATTCATTAAAACATAATTGAAAAATTCATTATGTAGAGCAGTGATAGCCTTCCTGTTAATAGATATGGGTCGTGAGCAAAATTTCTATATGATTAGCACACGTGGGAGCACACTATTGATACTTTTTTGAGGACTATTTAAAAGAATGATTTATTGACCAAATAAAGGGTCATTAATTTACTCATCAAGACTTAATTAATCCTGCAAATAATGCCAACCCATTAGTATAGATTATTTTTGAGAAGCAGCACAATCGGTAATTTATTAAAGTCGATTTTAAGCAAACAGCACATCTTTCATTGGTCCATCATTTCATACGTAGGTATAGGTACTTACATAACATTGATAATGATAAATAATACAGACCAAAATCTATTTATTTTATACATTGCCGGTGGTCAAGTAGGTATTCTATATAATCCCGGGGCATTCTATATATTACCTAGGTAGAGTATGTAATAGACATTAATATTAATAATATTTCATACATTGCCTGAACGCCCCAGGTATTAGATACATATATTGCCTAGGGATTAAATATAATACCTGCATTATACAGATTGCCGGTAACATATATAACTAATCAAGATTTAAAAGAACAAAAAATGTGTAAAGAAGCTGTTACATTTCGATATAAATTTTTTTTTAAAGATTCATTGAATATAGACATTTCTGAGTGCGATATTATGATTGAAGGTAAGAAAGTAGAAGAAGTGTCAGAATTTGTGTATTTAGGAAGTAAGTTAAGTAGAGACGGCAAGTGTGATAGTGATATTGAAAGGAGGGTGAAATCAGGTAATATGGTAAACGGTGCATTGCACGCCTTCACGAAGCGCCAGAAAGTGACTAAAAAAGCACGCCTGGCTGTTCATGATGGGGTGTTGGTTCCTACCTTAATACTATAGGTACTGTATATAGCATATAGTAGTATATAGTAGCGAGAGTTGGGTATGGCAGAAGAAGTACGACAGTAGAATAAATGCAGTATAAATGCGCTCGCTAAGAAGAAGCATGTAGGTACGATTGAGTGATAGAATGAGGAATAGTGTGATTCGAGAGCGTTGTGGCTTGAAATAGCATGTAGTGACTAAGATTGAGAACGGAAAACTCAGGTGGTGGTTTGGACATATCGAGCGGATGGATGAAAGGTGTGTAACGAGACAAATATATAAAGGCATTATGAGTGGCCGAGTCGGCAGATGGCGACGACCTAGGCGTACTTACATCGATCAGATCGGCGATGTATTTAAGAAAAGCCAGATAAAGAGTACCCGAAACCGACGAGCATGTATGAAGTATGAACCGATTGATGGATGTGGATGAGGCGCGAGAGGTATGCCAGGAGGTGGCGGGCTGTTGTCTCTGCCTACCCCTTCGGGAAAAAGCCGTGAGCACATGTATGTATTCATTGAATAAACTTGACTAACGCGGATATATTTATCCGTAAAACTACATAACGTTGTAAATTGTGCCTACGACTTCGCTTGTGATTGAATAATCTATGCATGCCGTACGTGCACGCTATCTAGCATCTCTACTAAGCCCCTTTTCACACGTTCCGGTTTTCGCCGGCTCGGCGGGCGGCGAAGTATATGGCCATGTATATACGTTAGCTTTCATACGTACCGGCGGGCAACCGGGCAATCGGCCATACATTTCACCATTTGAAACCGGTACGTGTGAAAAGGGGCTTAGTCTGTGACGCTATCTATCTGGCCTTATTGCAGTGCAGTTGGCGTCAATATTCGCCATCCCCTAGCTATCCCTAAATATTTATTAATATGATGTAATTTTGAGAAAAAAATAAAATATGACGACGTTTGTATTGTAAGCTATAATTTAATAGGTAATGTAATAATTTCGTAACTTTCTATTAATACTTATAATCATGCAGTAACGTAGTGGCACCAATGATCGACAAGAACCAGTAACCGACACTTAATTTTTTGATTCAATAAAATAAGAGTAGGAAACCGATTTCTTAATATGTCAACACTGTACCATAGAAAGCACACTTTTGACTGGCTCCCATTGAAATTTGAGCTAAATCCGCCGTTTGGCTGGAAAATGGCGGTGTGACAACTGATTGCGGCTGGAGTATCGGTGAAAACAACAACATTTCTTAGTGAAATCCTTAAGGAAGTAAGTACATTTTTTTGTTAATTATACTAATGTATTGTAACTTATTTGAATTTTATGTTTTTCACGGGTTAGTTTAAGAACTATAGGATCGATTTTTGTTATAACGAAAGTTTATCGTTATTTTGATATAAGTAAAATGTTGGTGTCGATCACTGGTTTTCACAAACTGACTTTTTCCAATAATCGACACGTGTCGATAATAATTTTTTGAAACATTATTCATTTGACAAGTGAATATAGTTCTTCTTACTTTGCGTATTTGGTAGATATTTGAAGTAAACTAATCAAAGTCGAGCTACCAGTAATCGACAAGTGTCGATTATTGGGGAATAATACGTGTCGATGATTGGTTCTTACCTTACTTTTGACTGGCTCCAAGAAAAAAATATAGTAAAAGCTGTAAAAAATGGCGAAAAGCGAGGCAAAGAATAGAGCGAAACCGAGGGTCCAAAGTATTCACTCAGCAGCTTGGCAGGAGCCACCTGACGAAACTAAAAACGCTTGTCAGAAGGACCGTATTATTGTCGAAGCCGAAGATATCCGCTGAGATTTCTATGGCCGGTTGTACGCTGTTCATGCTCCCCGTTCCCAACGAGACGACCAGGATTCCCGAGCCACCCTGAAACGCCACTATACCGACGAACTGCCAGACATCAGCCAAGACGAGATCGTGTTAGCTCTGAGGCAGGTTAACAATGGAATAGCCCCCGGTGAGGACGGAATAACATCAGATCTTTTGAAAGCTGGAGGAGCCCCTATTATACAGGAGCTACAGAACCTCTTTAGCACCGTCCTTCACAGTGGGAGAACTCCAAAGGCGTGGAGCTGGAGTTTGGTGGTGCTCTTTTTTAAGAAGGGAGATCCTCTCCTTAAAAACTACAGACCCATCACACTCCTGAGCCACATCTGTAAGCTGTTCTCACGACTGATCACGAATCGTCTCTCCAGGAAACTTGACGATTTCCAGCCGCCGGAACAGGCCGGGTTCCGAGGAGGATATTGCACCATAGACCACATTCACACAGTAAGGCAGATTATGCAGAAATCCGAAGAGTATAATCAGCCCCCGTGTTTCGCTTTTGTGGACTATGAGAAGGCCTTCGATTCCGTTGAAACCCGGGCTGTTCTGGAATCCTTACAGCGTTGCCAAGTAGACTATCGTTATATCGAGGTGCTGAGATGTCTCTACGAGGCCGCCACCATGATTGTCCAAGTATAGGGTCAGCAGTCGAAACCCATCCAATTGCGCAGAGGAGTGAGACAGGGGGAAGTCAACTGGGAAACTGTTCACGAGCGCGTTGGAGGATATGTTTAAGACGCTGGACTGGAAAGGTAAGGGCATTAACATAAACGGAAATTACATCTCACACCTGCGATTCGCTAATAGTCTTGATGGCGAAGTCGCTAGAGGAGCTAAACCGGATGCTGGATGACCTGCTAGCCTCAGCCTCGCGATGCATCGGTCTTGGCATGAATTTGGATAAAACCAAAGTCATGATCAATGGCCACATTGATCCGGGACCGGTCGTCGTACATGGCCACCGTCTTGAAATTGTTTCCGAGTTTACTTACCTCGGGCAGATTCTGCAATTAGGTAAATACAATTTCGAGGAGGCCAAGAGGAGGATCCAGCTGGGCTGGGCAGCATTCGGGAAACTACGTCGAGTCTTCTCGTCATCCATCCGGCAATATTTGAAAACCATAGTTTTCAATCAGTGCGTCCTACCTGTTATGACCTACGGAGCTGAGACGTGGACGTGAACACTCAGGGTAGGGCTGGTCCACCAGTTTAAGGTCGCTCAGCGAGCTATGGAAAGAGCTATATTCGGAGTTTCTCTAAAGGATGGGATTATTTTTATGATCAATACACTTTAGAAAAAAAATATGGACATTGTACTGTAAACAATCAATGAATACTTATTAAACAGTTAATTTTATTTTAATAACCCACTAAAGGGGTGGTGATTTAGCAGCTATACACATTATAGGTAATAGTCGATAACTGGGTGTCGGTAACTGGTAACTGTCGATGACTGGGTGTTGACTACTGGAGATTCGGTGTCGAAGACTGGAGATATAGACACTTTTTCCTTTTTTGGGATTTTTTTCTAGTCCGTGTATAGTTAAAAAATATAATACATCCTATTCTTATCTTAAGAATATACCTTACCATACTCAATCGTTACTTTTGGTTTAAAGATGACTAAATGACCTTTAATTGTATGAAGAAGCCCACTATCTCCTTAAAGTGTCGATCATTGGTGCCACTACGTTACGAATAAAAGTACTTACCTTCTTAAATGCAAAAAGTGATAGTAGATCAGTTGATGTGCGGTGATTGGGTGTGCTACCCCGACCACGCGCATCTAGTCTATAAAAACTCTATCAGTGTTGTGTAAGCGTTCGCTCTGTATTCTGAAGTAGCGAAATAAACAACTGTGCTGTTACTCTGCTGGTTTATTTTTATAGTATGTACTTACGCGTGGTATGTATCTCCTTGATCAATTTTTAAGCTATTGCATAGCTTCTATCGCGGGCCTTGAGCGTTGAGACCGAATCCAGAAATTCCGTAACGAAAATAACCTAACACCCCCCCACTCCCACCGGCACAGCGGTGATACTTTTTAGTACCTATTACCATCTATCGATGAATTTTTGAAATATCACACTTCTCTTTAGTTCAGCAACTCGCCTCTAGGTGGCATTGGTTGTATCGGCGTTACTGCGCATTATATTTGCATTATGTTGATAAAAAATGCTATGCAATAGCTTTACCGCGGCAGTCCCCGAGTGCCACACGTCTTTTTTTTTTATCTCTACACCATAGTTTTTACATTTTCTACACAATTCGGTATTTATTATGGGAATATCGAGAGTAATTACGATACACATTTTTTTTTAAAGAGTATTAGGTCAATTATTTACATTTATTGGCCTCAGTTTCCGCGCTCTAGTGCGAAATGTACCTACGTCTTTTAATATTTAGCATCATTGGGACTTATTACATTCTTTTCGAGGTCAGACTCGCTCTACAAGTGTAAAGCTTCATGTGCTCTTGATTGTACAGTCAAGAGCACGATAAGCTTGACACTTTGGACTTTGACCCGGCCCTGTATTTACGAAGTAACTATTCTCTAATCTGTGCCTGTTTTCTATGGCGCGCAGTACAAACCAGAGCTCAGCTTAAACTGGTAGTGTCAAGCTTGACTTGCTCTTGACTGTACGACATGAATAAGCTATACAAAATACAAACTAAAAATAATTCTGACTCTTCATTTAATTATTTAAAAATACAACAGTTAAATTACACAAGGTAGGTACTATTAGACAAAATTTTCTGTATATGTTTTTGTTGCAGTTACGGTTTCATTCTGGCCTATAAAAACTTCATCTTTTTTAGCTGCAGCTTCAGCTTCGTATTGTGTTGGAAACACCTTATTCTTCCGACCTTTTTTTAATATTTGTCTATCATGAAAGGGATGACTATGAGTATGTTTCCTGAAATCAAATAATTATTTATGTTTAAGGTTTGTCAAAAAATTGTGTGTTGTACAATCAAGAGCATGTGGAGCTTGACACATTGGACTTTGTAACATTCTTATTACAATCGTCACAGAGTGCAGACTCGCACTACAAGCTTCATGTGCTCTTGAACATTGCTTTGTTATATGTTTGTGATACAAACTTCCCATGCAGTCGAGTTTTAGAGGGAATATTAAATAATGTATCTGTAGAAAATTTTAAGCTATACCCTGAAAATCATTATTTTTTTAAGCAAAACTTTAATCGGATTAGGCGCACAATGCCACATTCGCAAAATGACACATTAGATTTTCGCAAAATGTCACATTCTCAAAACGCCACACCGCAAAATGTCACATTAACAAAATGTAATTTTCGCATAATGCCACACTCTCGAACATACTGCAAGAAAGGGAGTTGAACAAGTATGGCACTTTGTTAGTGTGGCATTTTGCTGTGTGGCATTGACCGGGTCTTTTACACATGTCTCAGAATTCATTCTGGGACCCGCGGGTTTCAGGGTCCGTTTTCACCAGTACTATTGGCTGGGTGCGCGATGACAGCGCCAACTAGTGGTTACAATTAGGGCGGACTTTAAAATGTCAAATGGCTGGCTGTCATTACGAAAAGTAAGTAAACACAAAAATAATATCAGTGAAACAACGTTATTTACTTAGGTCCTGTTGGATATTGTAAGTCTATAGCGTCGATAATAATGTTGACCTTTTTTATTTCCCGTCAAAAATGCCACAATCAGTAAATTTCAGGCAGTATACCTACACGGACTTTCTCATGACTTCACGGGAAATAAGTAAAGAAATGGACAAAATTTATCGACTAGAGCGTTTCATGTATCTTGTAGACCATTATTTATAGCAGTACTGTCGATAATAATGCAGACTGTTGTGTATTTTCAGTTCAACATGGCCAAATTGATTAGAAAAACTAGATTCCGGACAAAAACGCACAATATAGTTTTCCAGCCACAAACCACTACAAATGGCAAACAGTTAGTTTTGGCTCAACGTGTAAAAGAAATAAAATGTGAAAATCAGCTGAGAAACACCATTGAAGCTAGTGTAATTAGAAAAACTTCAGTGACATCAAAACGCCATATAAAACATCATTGAAGTCGTTGATCTTGTTTCCAACTTGCTCTTGAAAATTTATAGAATTTTCGATCACTATTTTTGCCATTATTCTTGCAGTTGATTACGCAGCAGGTTTCGTTACCCATGTTCAAGCATTTATTTTCACTAAGAATGCACGAATACGTAAATTTCTCTAGTAAAAAGTGACAGTTCGTCAGCCCCGAGTTCCTTTTTTAGCCACCATGGGCGCTGCGATCGATTCGTGGTTCCCCCACCCCCTACTTCGCACCCAGCCAATACTTTGGATCCCCAAATGTAACCAATGGTGAGTGTATCGCCTTGGGATGTGAGTGGGGGGCTGCAACACATGCCTCAGAAGTCAGAATCTCTGGAAGCTTCAGGTTTCCTCACGATATTTTCCTTCACTGTTAAACTAGTTACAAATATGAGTGTATGTACTGTTGAACTAGTAATTAATATGTATGTACATACATATTTATCGCTAGTTATAGTAATAGTTCAACAGTGATGGAAAAAAATATTTTATAACCACAGGTTAATCTTTTACAGACACAGTCAGTATTTGTTTATCTCTTATTTATTTTATTGGCTTAAGAGATATTAAATATTTTACCTGGATGTAATCAGTTCACCATCCGTATCCACAAAGGCTTGACAATGTTTCAGACGGTAGTCAACACAACGCCATCGTATTTTCAGACCTCCATATGCGCTATGGTGTTTGTTGTACAAGTAGCGGTTCAATATTAGTTGAAGGGAGCCCCTGATCGATACCATATACAATGGCGAGGTAGCTGCAACAAAATATTTTACGGTTTTCTATTATCAAGCAGGCAAGCTAATCATTCAAGTCTAATATTGTAGAGGAAAAATTAATTGTTATTATATCTATAATTACCTTTTGAAGCAAGCAAGTCACTAATCTCTTTTGTTTCAATATTACTTGTAAGCTGAGAACTTTGAATATTAGTAGGTTGTACTTCCAACATGTAATTGTGATTTGCCACTGCATTTACCTTCCATTGATGGTAAGTATTTTCATTTGGGGCATCTGTATGACTAAATTCTTGGTGTAAATTTTTGTCACTGGGCCCTTGAATCATAATATGTTTAACAGGTACATCCAATGTCTTTTCATCAATTCCAATATTCAGTGCTGGATTGAATATGAACTCGTTTGACATGGCAGAATTATCATTATTGGTCACAAGATGTTGACTTGTCAGATGTTCTGTTAACAGTTCTACTGCTTCTGACTCTGAAACACAAGTTCTGGACTTTTCAGTGCCTTGCTCTTCAAATTGTATAGGGAAATATTGAGCTCCTGAGTAGTCAATTTCAACCTCTTCACTTACAAGATTATTGGTACCATTTTGTGTATCTTCTGTCCCTAGCTCAAAATTAATACTATCAGGGTTAACATTAAGTACATTGTCAGTTGATTCTGCATTATTTTGATCAAGATTTGTCGGTGTTTCTTGTGGTTTTGCTGTACCTTCAAGGAAATTAAGTTTTTTTCCTGCACTGCTTCCTGTCGGAGACATCATTTTTCTTTTCCTTTAACACAATAAAGTAAAGGTAAGTACCAACCAGTATAATCACCAATTAAGAAACACAAATCACCATTTACCTTTTCATGAGAATTTCAGATTTTTCTATGAGCTGAGTTTTTCTATCGACGAAAGGATTACACTAGAAGAGAAAGTCTAATTATAATCAGTAAAATCAGATAAAATAAATTTGCAATATGTATATTCTGCTTATCATTAAGCCTGTGTCCATCTATAAAAAAATAGTTATTATTATATAAATTAATAGATTTATCCTTCGTAAGTATATCAGCTTACTCTTTAATAAATATATCCTTAGGGATAAAAATACAACAAGTAAATTAATACCGTTGGAGTAATAATGTCTTTAATCCCAGTTATCTGCAGAGCCTTAGCAGTGGTAATGAATGAACTCATTTTTTCTTTTGGAACATAAGCTTCTCCAGTATATATGTAATCCAATATAAATGCTAATACATCATGACTGACATTCTGAAACATAAATAATGGATTGCAATCAACTCATTTATGTTGTTGTGGTTTTAGTAGGTATACAATAAAGAATTTAGTATTGTATTTTGATAAAGATATCAACTGGATTCAACAAAAATACCATTGTTTGTGTCACAATCGAATGTTCTTACTGTGTAGCTACATCATATAACTTCACTACATAGTATAAAACAAAGTCACTTTCTCTGTCCCTATATGTCCCTTTGTATGCTTAAATCTTTAAAACTACGCAACGGATTTTGATGCGTTTTTTTTAATAGATAGAGTGATTTAAGAGGAAGGTTTTAGTGTTATCATTGCACCCGTGCGAAGCCGGGGCGGGTCGCTAGATAATTATAATTTTATAATTAATTACTATAGGCTAGGACACAATTTACAAACAATTATTCAGTCCCCATAGGCTGTACTATGTAAGAACAATGATAATTAAGGTGATATAAAATTCAAAATAAGGGATATGACTATCTTACATTGAGAAATATAACAGGGTGTTGACACGGTGCAGATTGCAGCATTTCTCCAATGTAGGGACTAGCAAGTGCCATTACAGTTTTGTGGACATTTACTAGATATCCATCTGCAGCAACAGTCATATCCACAAACTGTTCATTCTAAAAAAAGATATTAAATTTTAATGTTAAAAGGCTGATAGTAAAGTAAGTAGGTACCTACCTAGGTTCTTAGTTTTCCCTGGGGTCCACCATGAGAAGTTTCGTGCATTTAGTTTAGGACATTGCCGGCAGGTTTTTGGTTTAGTCCAGTCATACCAAAGCTTACCTGTTGTAATCGGGAAAAGCCTTTATAAATATTATTTCTATATGAATCCCACGAAATGTGACAGTGGCTCATTTTAGTACCTAGTATTTATATTATCTTTGGTAAATAGAGTTTGAACTTGTACCCGGTATGTGCATAAGTAGGTACCTCAAAGTAAAGTCCTAAACTCACAGCCTGTGGTCCTAAACACAGTTATTATGTCCCAGTAGTTTAGTTTACACAGCACAGGAACAGGGGGCCAATTTGACTAAATGTCAACGGTTATTGTTGGATGACAATGTCATGTCAATGGTATTATTTTGGCACTTTTCAGAGCAATTAACACCATCGACTGACCATTGATATGACAACTTCAACTTCAAATAAGACCGTTGACACTTAGTAGAATTGGCTCCCAGGGCCAAAAAACAGTGATTTTTTTATTATTATATAAGGCATTAGCAATTTAGCCATCATCCAGCAGATATATCTTTAACTAATAGTCCGGTCAATATAGACATTTAAATTAACAATAATTCCCGGAGAGCCAAATATTGGTGGAGAACTAGGGTTTCCCATTGTAAATAAAGTTTTAAAAATCCCCATCGATCCTACATGTGCTACCAGTGGCGTAGCGTGGCGGGGGCAGGGGGGGCGGTCCGCCCCGGGCGGCACTTTTTAGGGGGCGGCAAAATTTGACAATAAAGAATAAAAATATTTAAACTATAAATATATTTTTATACATATTTAAACTGAATCCGCGAGGGCAACGCCCGTTGAGCACCTGCTAATTGTTAATAAACGTGATTGTAAAACTTCGATATATTTTTTTTTTAATCTAACCTGTATTAAGAAGAATTATGACTGTTTTTTGCAGAAAACTTCTCTAGAATTAATGTATGTACTCGTAATGTATAGTATACATTTGAAACACATAAATAAGAGGGCGGCAAAATTTTCTTCCGCCCCGGGCGGTCGACACCCACGCTACGCCACTGTGTGCTACAAAAGTTATTAGGGGTCTAGGTCTAAATTTGAGGTTTCTTGGATTTTTCTCGAAAACGGTAAGTTATATATATCAAAAAAAAAAACACGGGTTGCACTCCGGGAGTGCCGGCAGAAGTGAAAACTTGACAATCGAAAAAAACAATCGATTGTTCGATTAATCGATCTTGGTGTTACAACACTACTCTCAACCGTCTAACGGTTTTAAGATCAGCACACGTTGTTAGAGTCTCTTTAGATAGATCTTTGGATACATTTGTCTAGACGGTAACTTAGCAACTAAGTCTGTTAGGAAAAAATACTGCTGCGCAATTTTTGTGAATCTAAAATATATAATATGGATTAGCTAAGTCTGCTTATTATTACCTAAAATAGTAAATCCCCAATAGGTTATGGGCCCCTATCGCTTTATAAAGTAAAAGTTAATGAGATACGGGATGGCTTCTTCAAGTATGGTAGTTCCGCCACAGCTAGGCGACCGTACGTCTTTTTCAAATTGGAAATTCCGCATGAATGCATTGATGCTGGAAAAGGGGTTGGATTACTGCTTGCGAGCAAAAGAAGAGGATAAAGAGAAGTCTACCTATGAAGTCGACGATGCGAGGGCTAGAAGTTTGATAATACAAAGTTTACCAGATAAGTACCTTGACATAGTTAAGAATGCTACGCGATCATACGAAATGATGAGTATGTTACAAGGGATTTTTGAAAGGAAGAGCGTACTGAGCAAGCTTCATCTGAAAAAGAGACTATTATCACTAAAATGTGGAGATAATCAGAGTTTACAGGACCATTTCTTACAATTTGAGTCTATAGTAGCTGAGTTGGATGTATCAGGCTGTAAGATGGATGAGTCTGATAAGGTATGCCATTTACTGCTAACAATGCCCGAGAAATATGAGACCGTGATAACAGCACTTGAGACATTGGACAAAGAATTGACAACTGAGTTTGTGAAATCACGCCTACTAGATACTGAGCTGAAATTAAAAGGTAAAGCTAAAGATGTAAATGCAGATGATAATGACGTAGTAATGATGATGATTACTTGTTATAAATGTGGGAAAAAGGGCCACAAATCTTTTCAATGCGGTGAGAAATCAAATAGAGGTCGAGATAACTACAGAGGTAGAAATAGCAGAGGCAGATTCCAAAGAGGCAGACAAAATAATAGATCGTATGGAAGAGCACATAATACTGAAGAAGGAGATTTATTCTTGACTTATTGCATGAATTGCACTAATACGCATAATCGAAATGATGGTGAAGTAGTCTTTATTGTGGATAGTGGTGCGACCCACAACTTCATACAAGAGAAGTATGAGAAATATCTGAGGAATATAGAAGATGTTGATATAAACATAAGAGTAGCAGATGGAGGAATATTACATGGCAATAAACAAGGTTGGCTGCCAGTGATAATACAAAACAAGAAAGTAGACATTGAATGTGTGATTACAAAGGGCATAAAGCATAATCTTCTATCAGTAAATAAAGTAATTGAGAAAGGACACCAAGTAATATTCGAAAAGGAAGGTCTAAAGATAACAAAAGGAAATAAAGTATATGAAGGAGAAAAGAAAGGCAAGTTATACATACTAAAATGTGAAATTCAGGCAGAAAGAGAAGAACGATGCCATGCAACAATGACACGTGAGAACCTTTGGCATAGGAGAATGGGTCATTTGAACAGAAAAAGTTTGACTTTGATGGGATTACCCACATCGATTGAAAAGTGCGACACATGTAAGAAAAACAAAAGTATTAGAGAGCCATTTATACCGATACAACGTGCACAATCAGAAGCGATTGGAGATCTTATACATTCAGATGTATTCGGACCGACTAGAACTGAAACTATAAAAGGAGAACGTTATTTTCAGACAATCATTGATGATTATTCACATTTCACTATGACACACATTATGAAAAATAAGTCGGAAGCTGCAGGTAATTTGGTAGATTATATTAATAATATCGATACACAAAAAGGCATAAGGGTGAAGAGAATTCGTTGCGATAATGGTGGTGAGTATCAACCAAGCTGGTTTAAGCAATTATGTAGAAGACGAGGTATTTTAATTGAGTATACGGCCCCCTACAGCCCCCAGTCGAACGGTAAAGCCGAAAGAATGAATCGGACTTTAATGGATAAAGTAAGAACGATGATGAATGAAACAAATTTACCTAAAAATTTGTGGGGATATGCTATACAGACAGCAACCTTTTTACTAAACAGATCACCATCGAAGGCGATAAACAATAAAATACCAGCAGAGATGTTCGGAGCTGAAAGTCATATGGACAGAATTAAAATTTTTGGCTGTAAAGCGTGGTATCATATTTTACCTAGACCAAGAGACAAGATGGAAGAACGAGCAAAGGCTGCAAGATTAGTTGGATATGCACAGAATGGGTATAGATTGTGGAACCCTACTACAAACACGATTGTATCATCAAGAGATGTACAATTTGATGAAAATGACACTTGGTATGAAACAAAAGACGAAAATGATACGAATCAAAATCAGAGTGGATACAGGTATTATAGAAATGAAGACAGAGTGAATACAAAGAATGTTGAAGAGCAAAGCACTATTGACGCGCAGCGAGAATCAGTAAAGCAGAGAGAAGTTGAAATACAAAGAGAAGCTGAAATACAGAGAGAAGCGGAAGTACAAAGAGAAACTGAGGATGAGAGAGATATGCAAAATGAGGAAAATGAACAGTATAGAACTAGGAGCGGAAGAAAAATACAAAAACCTAACTATTTGAATGATTATGGAGTATATGAAGCTTATTGTCTTTTGATGAATGAGGATCCAGTAACTTATAATGAAGCTATTGAAGCAGGTACTGAGTGGAAAGAAGCTATTAAGAAAGAATTAGATGCTTTAACTAGATTGAACACATGGGAAGAAGCAGAAAAACCTAATGACAAGAAAGCAATTGATACTAAATGGGTTTTTACAACGAAGTCTAATGGAACAAAGAAAGCTAGATTGGTTGCAAAGGGATTCCAAGAAGAAACCAATTATAACGTATATTCTCCGGTGGCAAGAATGCAAACGATTCGGATGATGCTTATACTTGCATTGCAGGAAGATTTATTACTAAAGCAATTAGATGTCCCAACAGCCTTTTTAAATGGATACTTAATCGAAGACGTATATATTAAGCCGCCCGAAGGAGTAGAAGTTCCTAAAGGCAAAGTTTTGAAACTGAAAAGATCGCTATATGGGCTACGTCAAGCACCTAGATGTTGGAACGAGAGGTTGCATGAATTTGTAACAAGCATCGGTTTTAAGCAATCTCAAAATGATTTTTGTTTCTATACAAATGAAGAACTCAAAGTTTGGATGATTATTTACGTGGATGACGTAATATTGATGGCAAAGGATGCAAAAGGAATGAACAAGACGTTGCAACAGCTGAAAGATGAATTTAACATTAAAGATCTTGGAGAGATAAAAAACTACCTGGGTATGGAAATTTCAATCGGAGATGAATGTATGAAGATATGTCTAAAGGAATCGATAATGAAGGTTTTAGAAAAATTTGGCCTAAAGGATTGTAACGGAGCAAAATCACCCATGACGAAAGGTTATCAACTTGATCCTAATGAAGAAATTATTGATAATGTTCCTTACAGGCAGTTGATTGGTTGTCTGATGTACATATCTACTACTGTGAGACCAGATATTACTTTTGCTACATCGTACCTAAGTCAATTCCTAGATAAACCAACACAGAGTCTATGGATCCAAGCTAAGAGAGTATTACGCTATTTGAAGAGTACTATTGATGTTGGACTTTATTACCAAAAGAATTCAGTCGATAATAGAATTGAAACTTATTCAGATGCAGATTGGGCCGCGAACCATTTAGATAGGAAGAGTTTCAGTGGTTCAGTCACACTTTACAATGGAAATTTGGTATCATGGTTTTCACGAAAACAGAACTGCGTTGCGTTATCTACTGTAGAAGCCGAATATGTGGCAGCAGCGACGAGTGCATGTGACTTGTTGTACACCAAAAGACTATGCTGTGATTTCCATAAGTGTGAAGAGGGGGAAGTGAAGAGTACCCTCTATATGGACAATAAAGGAGCTATAGATATGACAAAATCATACCAAAATAGCAAGCGTGCTAAACATATAGACATAAGGTTACATTTTATAAAAGATATAGTACAGAAAAAGTTAATTAATATTGAGTATGTTTCTTCGAACAATAACATGGCAGATTTGCTAACAAAGGTGTTAAGTAACAACAAAATATTTGAATTCAGACTTTCTTTGAATGTGGTGTAAAACTGTTATACTCCTTTCAATTAATTTTGTGAAAAGTTAATTCAATTTATTGTTTTTGTTCGATTGTTAAAGTTGTGTTATGTTAATTTATGTCGTAGTGTTGTGTTCAATGTTATGTTGTTTGTGTGTTATGTTGTGTTGTAGACTTAACAATCGAGAGGGGGTGTTAGAGTCTCTTTAGATAGATCTTTGGATACATTTGTCTAGACGGTAACTTAGCAACTAAGTCTGTTAGGAAAAAATACTGCTGCGCAATTTTTGTGAATCTAAAATATATAATATGGATTAGCTAAGTCTGCTTATTATTACCTAAAATAGTAAATCCCCAATACACGTGACCTGAGGCGAGTTTCACAGTTTTTACCCATCCCACAAAAGTGCTCAACGCCGCTGAAGAAGTTTTCACTTCAAAAAACTTCAAACCAAAGTTGTACATCTTAAAATTCTCTACTAAAATGGTCTTTGTTTTTTTTTAAGAGTTACCATTCCTGAGATATTGCGATTCTAAGTCACAATGGCTTTGAGCGCCCGCCTTCGCGATTCAAGGAAAAACACACCAAGCAGCCGCTAGGTACCTTGTTACTAAAAACATAATAGCAGTAAGACCTTTGACCCCGAATAACTTTTGTAGCACACATAGGATCGATGGGAATTTTTAAAACTTTATTTGTAATGGTAAACCCTAGCTTTCCACCAATATTTGGCGCTCCTCGAATTATTGTTATTTGACCACTATTTTTTATGTCTAAATTGACCGGATTATAAGCTTTAACAAAATAGTCGGAGATGTTAGAGTCTCTTTAGATAGATCTTTGGATACATTTGTCTAGACGGTAACTTAGCAACTAAGTCTGTTAGGAAAAAAATACTGCTGCGCAATTTTTGTGAATCTAAAATATATAATATGGATTAGCTAAGTCTGCTTATTATTACCTAAAATAGTAAATCCCCAATAGGTTATGGGCCCCTATCGCTTTATAAAGTAAAAGTTAATGAGATACGGGATGGCTTCTTCAAGTATGGTAGTTCCGCCACAGCTAGGCGACCGTACGTCTTTTTCAAATTGGAAATTCCGCATGAATGCATTGATGCTGGAAAAGGGGTTGGATTACTGCTTGCGAGCAAAAGAAGAGGATAAAGAGAAGTCTACCTATGAAGTCGACGATGCGAGGGCTAGAAGTTTGATAATACAAAGTTTACCAGATAAGTACCTTGACATAGTTAAGAATGCTACGCGATCATACGAAATGATGAGTATGTTACAAGGGATTTTTGAAAGGAAGAGCGTACTGAGCAAGCTTCATCTGAAAAAGAGACTATTATCACTAAAATGTGGAGATAATCAGAGTTTACAGGACCATTTCTTACAATTTGAGTCTATAGTAGCTGAGTTGGATGTATCAGGCTGTAAGATGGATGAGTCTGATAAGGTATGCCATTTACTGCTAACAATGCCCGAGAAATATGAGACCGTGATAACAGCACTTGAGACATTGGACAAAGAATTGACAACTGAGTTTGTGAAATCACGCCTACTAGATACTGAGCTGAAATTAAAAGGTAAAGCTAAAGATGTAAATGCAGATGATAATGACGTAGTAATGATGATGATTACTTGTTATAAATGTGGGAAAAAGGGCCACAAATCTTTTCAATGCGGTGAGAAATCAAATAGAGGTCGAGATAACTACAGAGGTAGAAATAGCAGAGGCAGATTCCAAAGAGGCAGACAAAATAATAGATCGTATGGAAGAGCACATAATACTGAAGAAGGAGATTTATTCTTGACTTATTGCATGAATTGCACTAATACGCATAATCGAAATGATGGTGAAGTAGTCTTTATTGTGGATAGTGGTGCGACCCACAACTTCATACAAGAGAAGTATGAGAAATATCTGAGGAATATAGAAGATGTTGATATAAACATAAGAGTAGCAGATGGAGGAATATTACATGGCAATAAACAAGGTTGGCTGCCAGTGATAATACAAAACAAGAAAGTAGACATTGAATGTGTGATTACAAAGGGCATAAAGCATAATCTTCTATCAGTAAATAAAGTAATTGAGAAAGGACACCAAGTAATATTCGAAAAGGAAGGTCTAAAGATAACAAAAGGAAATAAAGTATATGAAGGAGAAAAGAAAGGCAAGTTATACATACTAAAATGTGAAATTCAGGCAGAAAGAGAAGAACGATGCCATGCAACAATGACACGTGAGAACCTTTGGCATAGGAGAATGGGTCATTTGAACAGAAAAAGTTTGACTTTGATGGGATTACCCACATCGATTGAAAAGTGCGACACATGTAAGAAAAACAAAAGTATTAGAGAGCCATTTATACCGATACAACGTGCACAATCAGAAGCGATTGGAGATCTTATACATTCAGATGTATTCGGACCGACTAGAACTGAAACTATAAAAGGAGAACGTTATTTTCAGACAATCATTGATGATTATTCACATTTCACTATGACACACATTATGAAAAATAAGTCGGAAGCTGCAGGTAATTTGGTAGATTATATTAATAATATCGATACACAAAAAGGCATAAGGGTGAAGAGAATTCGTTGCGATAATGGTGGTGAGTATCAACCAAGCTGGTTTAAGCAATTATGTAGAAGACGAGGTATTTTAATTGAGTATACGGCCCCCTACAGCCCCCAGTCGAACGGTAAAGCCGAAAGAATGAATCGGACTTTAATGGATAAAGTAAGAACGATGATGAATGAAACAAATTTACCTAAAAATTTGTGGGGATATGCTATACAGACAGCAACCTTTTTACTAAACAGATCACCATCGAAGGCGATAAACAATAAAATACCAGCAGAGATGTTCGGAGCTGAAAGTCATATGGACAGAATTAAAATTTTTGGCTGTAAAGCGTGGTATCATATTTTACCTAGACCAAGAGACAAGATGGAAGAACGAGCAAAGGCTGCAAGATTAGTTGGATATGCACAGAATGGGTATAGATTGTGGAACCCTACTACAAACACGATTGTATCATCAAGAGATGTACAATTTGATGAAAATGACACTTGGTATGAAACAAAAGACGAAAATGATACGAATCAAAATCAGAGTGGATACAGGTATTATAGAGATGAAGACAGAGTGAATACAAAGAATGTTGAAGAGCAAAGCACTATTGACGCGCAGCGAGAATCAGTAAAGCAGAGAGAAGTTGAAATACAAAGAGAAGCTGAAATACAGAGAGAAGCGGAAGTACAAAGAGAAACTGAGGATGAGAGAGATATGCAAAATGAGGAAAATGAACAGTATAGAACTAGGAGCGGAAGAAAAATACAAAAACCTAACTATTTGAATGATTATGGAGTATATGAAGCTTATTGTCTTTTGATGAATGAGGATCCAGTAACTTATAATGAAGCTATTGAAGCAGGTACTGAGTGGAAAGAAGCTATTAAGAAAGAATTAGATGCTTTAACTAGATTGAACACATGGGAAGAAGCAGAAAAACCTAATGACAAGAAAGCAATTGATACTAAATGGGTTTTTACAACGAAGTCTAATGGAACAAAGAAAGCTAGATTGGTTGCAAAGGGATTCCAAGAAGAAACCAATTATAACGTATATTCTCCGGTGGCAAGAATGCAAACGATTCGGATGATGCTTATACTTGCATTGCAGGAAGATTTATTACTAAAGCAATTAGATGTCCCAACAGCCTTTTTAAATGGATACTTAATCGAAGACGTATATATTAAGCCGCCCGAAGGAGTAGAAGTTCCTAAAGGCAAAGTTTTGAAACTGAAAAGATCGCTATATGGGCTACGTCAAGCACCTAGATGTTGGAACGAGAGGTTGCATGAATTTGTAACAAGCATCGGTTTTAAGCAATCTCAAAATGATTTTTGTTTCTATACAAATGAAGAACTCAAAGTTTGGATGATTATTTACGTGGATGACGTAATATTGATGGCAAAGGATGCAAAAGGAATGAACAAGACGTTGCAACAGCTGAAAGATGAATTTAACATTAAAGATCTTGGAGAGATAAAAAACTACCTGGGTATGGAAATTTCAATCGGAGATGAATGTATGAAGATATGTCTAAAGGAATCGATAATGAAGGTTTTAGAAAAATTTGGCCTAAAGGATTGTAACGGAGCAAAATCACCCATGACGAAAGGTTATCAACTTGATCCTAATGAAGAAATTATTGATAATGTTCCTTACAGGCAGTTGATTGGTTGTCTGATGTACATATCTACTACTGTGAGACCAGATATTACTTTTGCTACATCGTACCTAAGTCAATTCCTAGATAAACCAACACAGAGTCTATGGATCCAAGCTAAGAGAGTATTACGCTATTTGAAGAGTACTATTGATGTTGGACTTTATTACCAAAAGAATTCAGTCGATAATAGAATTGAAACTTATTCAGATGCAGATTGGGCCGCGAACCATTTAGATAGGAAGAGTTTCAGTGGTTCAGTCACACTTTACAATGGAAATTTGGTATCATGGTTTTCACGAAAACAGAACTGCGTTGCGTTATCTACTGTAGAAGCCGAATATGTGGCAGCAGCGACGAGTGCATGTGACTTGTTGTACACCAAAAGACTATGCTGTGATTTCCATAAGTGTGAAGAGGGGGAAGTGAAGAGTACCCTCTATATGGACAATAAAGGAGCTATAGATATGACAAAATCATACCAAAATAGCAAGCGTGCTAAACATATAGACATAAGGTTACATTTTATAAAAGATATAGTACAGAAAAAGTTAATTAATATTGAGTATGTTTCTTCGAACAATAACATGGCAGATTTGCTAACAAAGGTGTTAAGTAACAACAAAATATTTGAATTCAGACTTTCTTTGAATGTGGTGTAAAACTGTTATACTCCTTTCAATTAATTTTGTGAAAAGTTAATTCAATTTATTGTTTTTGTTCGATTGTTAAAGTTGTGTTATGTTAATTTATGTCGTAGTGTTGTGTTCAATGTTATGTTGTTTGTGTGTTATGTTGTGTTGTAGACTTAACAATCGAGAGGGGGTGTTAGAGTCTCTTTAGATAGATCTTTGGATACATTTGTCTAGACGGTAACTTAGCAACTAAGTCTGTTAGGAAAAAAATACTGCTGCGCAATTTTTGTGAATCTAAAATATATAATATGGATTAGCTAAGTCTGCTTATTATTACCTAAAATAGTAAATCCCCAATAGGAGAGTGCTGAAGAAATAAACATAAACAATCTAAGTAACGGCTTTTTGGAATCCGAAGAGGTTTGAGTTTTGGTTCATAATAGTGATAGTGTATGTGGCAAATGTCCGCGATAGTTTACTGTGAATGCGAAATTCACAGGCGAAATTCGTGTGCATGTGGACCTCCGTGCCACCTCTTAATTTTTTTCTAGAACGTGAGCATGTGGACGTCCGTACCACCTCTTAATTCTTTTCGAAAACCACCTAGAAGTAATATGACGGTGATTGTGACGCTGATATTTTTGCTATCATTTTGATTGTGACGGCTTCCTCGCCGAAGGATTGATTAAAATAGGTGGTACGGAGGTTCACATGCTTTGTCTATGGTTTTCACACAAATCGTCGAATTCCAAGAGAATCACACCATGTACCGGCGAAATTAACATTTTAAACCAATGTGACGGAATATGTGACAGCTACAAACACATTCTTTACATATGTGACGTAATAGGGACAGAGAAATAAGCGATCTCTTTTTTTCAGAAGCATGTCTTGAGTTTGGCCACCATTTTAACGTCAAAAATCCTATTGAAACATTTATTTAAATAAAAACCTAACAGGAATTCGAAACCGTTTAGTCACGACAAAGAGCTCATGATATTATTTCCACGACTAGGTTCATTATTTTTAAAGAAAAATATGAATGAATTTTTCATATACACGAATTAGGGTGCGTGTTTTCATATACACCAATGTCTTAGATAACTTTAGGACATTCATCTATGTATAAATAAAAAAAAATAACTCTCATCGACTCTAAAAATAAAAGAAATGTTTGCTGTCAGTATAAAGAATAATAATAATTTAAAAAACGAATAAACACGCTGTAATGGTAAACTGAAATAAAGCTAAAGAAATATTAATAGAAAGTATAAGAATTAATGGAATACCGCTGCCTCCTCGGGGATAAAAGGCGTGAGATTTTTTATTTATAAGAATTAAATAATTAACGACACAATTTATATTATCGTAAATAACACTGGATCGACATTCGCACAATTCGATTTATTAGTAATGAAGTAATAATCTCACGCCTTATATCCCCGAGGGGGTAGGCAGAGGTATTCCATTTCTGGATATACCCACCTTTCAACAGATATTTTTTGGACACCTAAACGTGATAGGTGGTGAGCCTTTCGCCGGGCCGGGTCTTTTACACATGTCTCAGAATTAATTCTGGGACCTGCGGGTGTCCTCACGATGTTTTCCTTCACCGTCCAGCTAATGATAAATATGTACGTAAGTTTTTGAAAAAGTCATCATGCCAGGATTCGAATCCGAGGCTCACTGATTTTCATCATGTGAAGCGGGCTCTTTAACCGCAAGGCTATTACTGCTCTTGAGATTACATTAGATTAATTACTTTAAAAATAATTTTGGAAAGTTCATATTTTGAAATAAGTATGTTTATGTTTTTAAATTATAATCAAAATTAATAGTTAAAAAAATAATATGAAAAGACCCCAATCCGATTTAAATAATAGTTTAAACAAATCGTCATATCAGCAGTAAGATGTATAGACAAAAGAGAGAGTAGATTCTTTTTATTTTGTCTATGTAGGTATTTTTGACTTTAATAATTAACCTATCACGTGTAGGGGTCCAATATATCTCGTGAAATGTGGGTATATCTAGAATGGAATACCTCTGGCTACCCCCTCGGGGATAAAAGGCGTGAGATTATATATATATTTTTTAATTAACCAGCCACTTATTATTTAAAACTTTTGCCTGATACACCCAAGAGTCATTTTTGCGAGAAGCAATCTTTTTCCACCCCGCTCCGTGGCGTCAAAGCCCTCTCTTATACGAACAATGACAATTACAAAAAAAAGTATTTCTTTCATGTTTATGACTATTTTGTGTCGAATGGGTGGGAATGGAATAAAAAGACGGTGTTACTGGCTTCTCATTGTTTAGCTCTAATTAGGGTCCTGGTAATAAAGCTTGAGCTTACAAGCGACAATTCTACCGAATATATCAGGCTTAGCGTTTGTCGTACATGTATCATTACAAGATGTTTCAATAAATATTATAATAAAAACTTACTGTCTTTTATTGAATTCTTTATTTTCATTAAAATTTTCGATTCTATATAGTTATTGTAGATAAAACACACTTAGATATTGGTAGGTAGACAATAAACACCCCTCCTTTACCGTTTGCGAAGTCCCTACCGCACTTCAGTATAAAGTACTTTCAGTCAAGAAGGTCGACTCTGAATCAGTCCCAACAAAATGATAGTCACCCTATACAGTAACTTTCCATAGTAATGGACAAATCAAATTTTCTCTTATACGAATAAAGTAGTCGTAGAAATAATATCATGAGCTATTTGTCGTGACTAAACGGTTTCGAATTCCTGTTAGGTTTTTATTTAAATGCATGTTTCAATAGGATTTTTGACGTTAAAATGGTGGCCAAACTCAAGACATGCTTTTGAAAAAAAGATCGCTTATTTCTCTGTCCCTATTGCGTCACATAAGTATGTAAAGAATGTGTTTGTAGCTGTCACATATTCCGTCACATTGGTTTAAAATGTTAATTTCACCGGTACATGGTGTGATTCTCTTGGAATTCGACGATTTGTGTGAAAACCATTGACAAAGCATGTGAACCTCCGTGCCACCTATTTTGATCCATCCTTCTGCGAGGAAGCCGTCACAATCAAAATGATAGCAGAAATCAGCGTCACAATCACCGTCACATTACTTCTAGGTGGTTTTCGAAAAGAATTAAGAGGTGGTACGGAGGACCACATGCTCACTCTAGAACCACCTAGAAGTATTGTGACGGTGATGTGTGTGACCAGAGTTGCCAACTGCTACCCTTACCTTGTAGCTAGACATCTTGCGAAAAGTAGCCAGATTGCCCGATTTGTTAGCACAAAAAAGTAGCTAGAAGTAGCTAACACTTTAAACTAGGTAAAGTAAGCAGATTATGTGTATTTTTTCATAGGTAAATCAATTTTCAGTTTATTAAAACAGCGAGCAATAATTTTAAATTTATAAAATAAGACAAAGCAGAACGCAATATAAGTTTTAAACGAAGAAATATGTTTATCCCCTTCATTTATCCAGGTATTAGTAATAAAATAGATAAGCCAGCCACGTTTAGGTACAATTTAAGGGCTGATCCCTACTATAAAGTCTCGAAAGTACTCACATCTTGTAAAAGCGTAAAAGTAGCTAAAAAATTTAGCTACAAGATTTTGTAATTTGTAGCTGCCTGACACCCAAAAATAGCTAGATCTAGCTAGAAAGTAGCTAAGTTGGCAACACTGTGTGTGACTTCTGCTATCATTTTGATTGTGCAGGGCTTCCCCACAGAATGATTGATCATTTACTGCAATTATTTTGTTTAAAAAGTTAAATATTTTTGTTCCTATTTAAAATATTAAAATCTTGAAGTTAATATAAATATTTTTAATAATATTATTATAATAGGAGGATTTGAGGGGTTTTTCACTGAAGGTTTAGGGGCAACATTTCTGAGGGTTGGTAACACTGCCCCTGTGCGGTACGGCGGCGCGGCGCCCATAATGGGCAATTTACACGAGGCCATTCCACTAAGACAATCCACTAATGGCTTCGTGTAAATGGAGAGTCCACTGCAATGGATTGTCCTCAAGTTTTTTTTGTATGCACTTAACGAGCCATTTACACGAGGGCAATCCACTAAGACAATCCACTAAGACTGCATACAAAAAAAACTTGAGGAGAATCCATTACATTGTCCTCACGTTTTTTTTGTATGCAGTCTTAGTGGATTGTCTTATAGTGGATTGTCCTCGTATAAATGGCTCGTAATGGATTGTCTCAGAGGAATGGCGAGGCCATTCCACTGAGACAATCCACTAAGCCAATCCAAACTGCATACCTAAAAAGCTGAGGACAATCCATTGCAGCGGATTGTCTCCATTTACACGAAGCCATTAGTGGATTGGCCTCGTGTAAATGGCCCATAATCACAAAAAAATCGTGCATGAAGCAATCTCCGAGATATGCAGTGTTGCCAACTTAGTGGAGTTTCCACTAAAACTGGTGGTTTCGACCCCCGTTTTAGTGGCGAAATATTGAGTTTAGTGGCTTGTGGTTTTTTAGTGGTAGAATTCAGTTTTCAACCCGTATATATACTCTTTTTTTCACTGCTGCACCCTCTGATGGCAATTTGTGAGCTTGGTTTTGTCACCTATATGTATTCATACTTCTCTAAAGCCAAGTGGAAAGGTGCGTTACTTCTGGCCAACTACGTAATTACGTCTTAAAGTCTGCTACCTACCGCTTTAGTTGATGAGATCAAAGAGTATAGTTGAGATAGTGGAAAATTCCTGGAAACGAGTAGGTACCTACTTGCAAAACATCTCTTCTCTTTCGAAAAGGTAACTATAGAGCTTTATTTATGTATAAGTTAAGGTTTTTTTTATTCCTGTGTGGAACAGCCCCCCGATTCTCGTCTGATGATTTTTCTGGTCGAGGAAACCAAAAGCGGCTATTTTTCCCACGAAGAAATTATTTAATTTGAGACAATTATTATGGATGACGTCTAGAAAAGCATTTAAATAAATAAATGTTGTTAGTAAAAAAGTGTTTAGTGGAAAATTTAGCGACTATGAGAGTAGGGTCGTTTATCGTTAGTGGTTTTCTGGTGTTTAACTGTTGGCAACACTGGAGATATCATATCTGTGCAACTAGAATCCAAATGCCATTAAACAATTAAAAAAAAAAACCGGCCAAGTGCGAGTCGGACTCGCGCACCGAGGGTTCCGTACAACCTTGCAAATTTATGGTTTTCGTAATTTTTCCTTTATCTATGCTATAAGACGTTGCTTCGTACCAAATTTCAAGATTCTGAGTTCACGGGAAGCACCCTGTAGGTTTTGATTCCCTTGCAAGTGTCGAAAATTTGGGGCATAAACGGCTGTATCTTTTGATTGCGTTGGCTTAGAAGTTTGATTTTTTCACAGCTTCAAGGGACAGTAGACCTGAGTAATTGATATAAATTTCAGCTTCATACCTCCACGCGTTCCTGAGAAAAAGGGTCTTGACAGACGGACGGACGGACGGACAGACGGACAACAAAGTGATCCTTTATGGGTTCCGTTTTTTCCTTTTGAGGTACGGAACCCTAAAAACATATCTGTGCATGCAACTTAAAACCAAACCCCGATTACCCCGACTATATAGATCTATTACTGGTCTGTGATAGATCTCCGCTAGGAGTAAAAGTGTTCTGTGATATAGATAAAGATATTAAATCAAAATAAAATGGCTATTAATAAGATCGGACACGGAATATCGGTCTCAGTCCTACGTTTCAGAAAATTTATGAAGTTGTTATTACCCTCTACCACCGTTTATCGAAAGTAAGTAAACAGAATTTTTATTTTTGATGCACAAAACAAAAAGTGACAATAAAGTTCATATTGAAGTAAGCATATAGGCGTAGCTAGGGGGGGCCGGGCCCAACCTAGAAAGCTGTGGGCCCACCCTAGAAAAATACCCTTCCTCATCATCTACCGAAACCGAAAAACATCGTCAAAAAGCTAAACACAGAAAACTTAAAATTGTTCGAAAACATTTTTTTCTTCAACGTCGTAGAGTGGACCGGTTTAAATATATTTTTTGTAGCTCTATTTTTTTTGGTTTATAATAATTAAATAACAATACCTAATAATAATCCATCTAGGTATTTGATTATCTTTGTTGGTAATTTAAGAGCGGAGCTCTTGTCGGTGTATACCTAGCCTAACCTATATTAGCGACTTAAACTACATAGTTTTGGTCAGGACATAGATAAAAGAAAAAGAATAGTATAATAGGATAGGATAACTGAAATCCATACTTGATACCTACATAGTTGCGCATGCGTTGATAGTCAGTGAACACCTTGCTGTGGCCACCCGATTCATGGCTGGGGCCATGGGGGTAGTCTACACGGATCATGGTATCAGATTGCATTAGCCATGGATCACGGCGAGTTGTATCCACCGATACCGTGAATCGTCATCCGTTTCCAACAATTTTTTTTTAAATTAGAACTTCTTTGCAGTTAGAAAACTCATAAAAATATTGTCTGTTTGGAAAAATACAATATTATATCACTTGTCACTGTACACTGTGATCAGTTTCCAAAACTAATATAATTTATTTCTTGTAGCTACGGATACCGAGATCTGTGGGTAAAAATATTGACTTTTTGTTGGAAACAGATCACGGTTCACGGTATCGATGGATACAACTTGCATAGTGGTAGACGTTAAGTAGGTAATCTTTAAGGACTTGTCTCCACGGATCATGGTATCAGATCGCATTAGCCATTGATCTCGGTGAGTTGTATCCACCGATACCATGAATCGTGATCCATTTCCAACTAAAAAAATCATTAATATTTCTCTAGTATAGTCGGAACATTTCTCTTATACAGGATGTCCCAGAAGTCAACAATAAGCCGGAAACCAGCAATAGGCCTAGTCATGAGGGTAATCAGAAAAATATAAAAAAAAATCTATTATATGTTCTTTTTTCAAAATGTTATGAAGGTTTAAAAAAAATCCTAAAAAACGGACACCCTGTAATGAACTTTCTTGTACCGTGACTGTAAATATTTACTTTTTAAATTATTTTTTTCTGTAATGCTATAATGAATAGCCATGCTACAATTTACAATAAAAAAAAAATACGTAACTGCCTCACTTTTAAGTAATAAGTTAAATTTGTTTCCAACATTGAATTCTAAATAATTTCATCAACCAACTTAAACCAAAACTTAAAATCTTTTTGAATGGAGACGGACTCATAATTTTGAAAAGAGAACCTAACAGGGATTTTTGTTTATTCGTACATCTTTTGTTTATGTCATTTGTTTGATGGCTTTGATTTAATTCCATCTGTCCCAGAAGTAAAGATTCTGGAGTCTGTTGCTTAGATTGTATTTGCGTGTAATTACGAGTTCGTAAAGTGAAGTTATCATGCCAAATAGATATACCGTACAGGAGTACGCCAACATGCATCTTATTTACGGAGAATGCTTATGTAACGCCAATGCTGCAGCTAGGGTGTATCGCGAGAGATACCCAAACTTAGAGCGTCATCCTGATTACCGAGTTTTTAATAATCTGCATCGATCATTATCCGAAGGTCGATTCCCTGATCATATGGCTGGTGAAGGAAGGCCCCTCTTACCCTACGAGGACGAAGTCATGCAAGCTGTGGAAGAAGATCCAAGTATATCCGTACGTGGAATTTAGGAAAGCCTTGGAGTACCTAAAAGCAGTGCACATCGTATTCTGAAAAAAAAACCGTCTGCATCCATTCCATGTACAACGAATACAATCTTGGCTTCCCCGAGACTACCCAGAGAGAGTGCGATTTTGTCAAACGATTTTGTAAGAACACAATGAAGATCCCCAGTTTTTTTAAACGATTCTATGGTCCGACGAAGCAACGTTTAAAAAGGACGGTTACATGAACCTACACAATTTTCACGAATGTCACGTGGAAAATCCTCACCTAATGCGTGAAGATCATTCACAGTACCGTTTTAAAGTAAACATGCGGACAGGCATTTTAAACGGTACAGTTATTGGTCCGATTGAGCTGCCCGAGACCATAAATGGACATGTTTATTTAGATTTCCTACAAAATCAACTACCCTATTTATTAGAAGAAGTGCCGCTAAATATTTACGGCAGCATGTGGTATCAGCAAGACGGCTGCCCCGCGCATTATGCTCGTCTAGTCAGAGAGTTTCTCGATCAAGAATATCCAAATAGGTGGATTGGTCGGGGTGGTCCAATTTCGTGGCCAGCGCGGTCACCCGACCTTAATCCAATAGATTTTTTTTACTGGGGTGCAATTAATTAGGGAAAAAGTCTACCACAAACCGATTCAAGATTTAGAATAGCTGCGCCGAAGAATCTCAGAAGCCGCTGAACAAATCAATTCCAAACGTCACGCCCGGCGCATAGTTCGATCATTTTTAAGGAGATGTAGAGCGTGCATATTAGCTGAAGGAAAACAGTTTGAACATTTGTTATAAAAATGCTGTAAAACATACCACATTAAATAAAAAAAATATTACACAAACTTATTTTAAGTATCATTACTTTAAAGGAGGGTTAAGAAAGAGGATAAAAAGGCTTAGTTCAGGTCAGCTGCAGACTTAAGGTTGCTTTACCAACATTTCACCTCATTAAATTAGATTGGCATAGAATCCGGATTCATCGAGAAAAAAAATTTTCATGCCTCAACTATAACAAAACCTAGCATGTGTTATACCATTTTAGAATTTAGACTAAATGCGTCAACTTTTAAGTATACTTGCCAAAATAGTAGCCATACATTTTTTTTACAGTACAGCTGGTTTAAGTTGGTTGATGAAATTATTTAGAATTCAATGTTGGAAACAAATTTAACTTTTCACTTAAAAGTGAGGCAGTTATGTAATTTTTTTTTTGTAAATTGTAGCACGGCTATTCATTATAGCATTACAGAAAAAAATATATTCAAAAAGTAAATATTTACAGTCACGGTACAAGAAAGTTCATTACAGGGTGTCCGTTTTTTAGGATTTTTTTTAAGCCTTCATAACATTTTGAAAAAAGAACATAGATTTTTTTTTTATATTTTTCTGATTACCCTCATGACTAGGCCTATCGCTGGTTTCCGGCTTATCGTTGACTTCTGGGACATGGACTGTATATCACAAAAATGATTTGGTGTTTTAAAGTCATGTACAGGACAACTGGGTGTATTGCCAAATGCACCTAGCTACTGTGGTTTTATTATTATTATTATTTATTTATTTTTTAAACAAATTTATTTCTTAAATACTAATACAGTTCTCTGCAAAACTGTTTATGACAGTTTGTCTGCAATTATGTTATGGTGTAAGGTGGATACTCCCAGGAGTGGAATACTTTTACCAACCTGCATAACACCTTATTCTCGTTTCAGATATAGCAAATGTTATCACCAAAATTATGATATTGCAGTAATCGGAGGTGGCATAGTAGGTGCAGCTTCAGCTAGAGAATTGATTTTAAGGCATCCATCACTTAAGATTGCATTAGTTGAAAAAGAAAAAAAAATTGCATACCATCAAAGTGGTAATAACAGTGGAGTGATTCATGCAGGCATTTACTATAAACCAGGATCACTTAAAGCTAAACTATGTGTACAAGGCTGTAACTTGTCTTATAAATATTTTGATGAGAAAGGTATAAAGTACTCCAAATGTGGCAAATTAATAGTGGCTACACAAATGCCAGAAGTGCCACGATTGTTAGATTTATATGAACGTGGATTGCAGAATGGTGTAAAAGATATGAGGTTGTTGGATGGCCAAGAGATTAAGGAGATTGAAACCAATTGCAGAGGTATTCAAGCTATTTGGTCCCCTCATACTGGCATTGTGGATTGGGGAGAAGTAACAAGGTTTTATGTCAAGGACTTTTCTGAATATGGTGGGGATACCTATTTGAATTTTGAAGTAAAGAAATTTGCTGAAACAGAAAATGCTGATTATCCTGTCCTGATTACGGATTTGCAAAAAAATACTATCCAAGCAAAGTATGTGCTTACTTGCTGTGGTTTGCATTCTGATACTGTTGCAATATTGACCGGTTGTCCAGAAGAGCCTAAAATAATTCCATTTAGAGGTGAATACTTATATCTAACTCCAACTAAAAGTAACATAGCCAAGGCAAATATTTATCCTGTTCCTGATCCAAGATTTCCATTTCTCGGAGTACACTTAACACCCAGAATTGATGGCAGGGTCATTGTAGGCCCAAATGCAATTTTAGCATTTTGTAAGGAAGGTTATAGGTAAGAGCAGATGATTTATTGGTTTTATATATCATTAATGTTTTGCCCTACTACGGTAGGAAGGGTTACATTTTTAGAAGTCTATGCATGTGCATTATAAAAAAAAATTTACCCTTCCTTTTGGCTCTTCCGTAGTAGGGCAAAACATTAAACATCTATTTATTATATAAAATGATAAACTGACTGACTGATTGGTAATGTATCAACGCACAGCCTAAACCGCTGGGTCTAGAGACTTGAAATTTTGCACATAGATAGCTTATAGGTACAGTGTAGGCATCCACTAAGAAAGGATTTTTCAAAATTTAACTGCTAAGGGGGTGAAATAAACGTGCGCGAGCGAAGCCGCGGGTAAAAGCTAGTACATAATATGTTTGTATTTACGTATGTTCCACCATAGTGTTTTTTTCTCATCCGATTTTAGATGATGTGACATAGGCTACATATTTCCATAGTCGGGTTTTAGTATCACCTATGTAATGTGCATGTTTAATTAACAATGTTTAAGCATTAACTTTAGCACTGTTTTTCCCTAAAGTTATTAATAGTGTTGACTCATTTCTTATCATATTTGTAGTTTGTAGGTAAAACACTTGTAGTGCGAGTCTGACCTCTAAAGCGATTGCAATAAGAATGTTACAATAGTAGATTGTGTCATTATAAGGGAACAAAACGATATTTTTACAGAGAGGGCGTTTTTTTAAATCACCAACATAGTGAATGTAGAATCATGAACGAAGTGAGTGGTTTAAAGTACGTAGTCAAAGGTAAAAATAATTTTGCGACCAAATGATACACTCTGCTTTTCATACCTATCTATGAGAAAAATTACTAGGAAAGCGCGCGCATTGCCACAGCGAGTTTTTTCTGACAGTGTGGCACAACCATCGAACGCCATTCAGCCATGTCAGCCTAATGCGGCGAAAAATGAAACTAATGTTTTGTTATAGTACTTTATGCTACAGTGGCGCCAACCTTAGATGCAAACTTTTGCTAATCTCTATGGCTAAGAATGTTGAAGAATATTTCCGATTCCAAATTCAAAACACTTTTATTCGCACTTATTAAAACCCTATCGGAAAAGACTTACTTTGCTAGTGAGGACCAAAACGTCACTTTTCGAATAGATGGTATGATAAGTCCAATGTGTCATGCTCGTATGTGCTCTTGACTGTACCTATGTCATAATTTTTTTCCCATAAAATATAATCTCTTAATAATTTTTGTATGTTGGTAGGTACATATTTCGAAATAATATTTTTGAACTATTGGACTTGGACTTGATTACCTATTAATAGTGTCCAATAAACTACAATAGTAATGGTACTTACTACTTAAGGATATTAAGCACAATGCATGTGGAAAAAATGAGAAAAAGTTGAGAAGATAATAAAATGAATTCATAAATAGATGTGCACTGAGCACTTTAGGAATAAATAATAAATAAATATAATCTCACGCCTTTTATCCCCAAGGGGGTAGGCAGAGGCATTCCATTACTGGATATACCCACATTTCACGAGATACATTGGACCCCTAAACGTGATAGGTGGTGAGCTCATCGCCGGACCGGGTCTATTTACACATGTCTCAGAATTAATTCTGAGACCTGCGGGTTTCCTCACGATGTTTTCCTTCACCGTCGAGCTAGTAATAAATATGTACGTAAGTTTTTGAAAAACTCATTGGTACATGCCAGGTTCGAACCCGAGCCTCACTGATTTTCGGCCGGCTCCTTAACCGTCAGGGCTATCACTGCACTTTAGGAATACATACATACATACATATGCTCACGCCTTTTTCCCGAAGGGGTAGGCAGAGACAACAGCCCGCCAGACAACTTTAAGAATAGTTATTTATATTATACTAGCGACCCGCCCCCGACTTCGCACGGGTGCAACGCTTATACTAAAACCTTCCTCTTGAATCACTCTATCTATTAAAAAAAACCGCATCAAAATCCGTTGCGTAGTTTTAAAGATTTAAGCATTGTACATATTAGGGATATAGGGACAGTGAAAGAAAGTTTGTTTTACACTATGTAGTGAAGATAGGAATAGACAATAATTAATCAAAACTATTTAAATGCTAATTTATTAGCTTACACTTATGGTAGACTATTTCAAACGGAAGTGATCCTATAAATCTATACTTAAGTACATATAATAAAACTAACGAGGCTGTGTCTGTATGTATATGAAATATTTTTTGAAAATTTTAAGTAGTTATCGATGTACCTAGATATCAAAACACATTTATTTTTTATTTTAATTTGTTTGGCTGTCTCGTTGTGCACGCATCACGCAAAAACTAATGGATGGATTTTGATGGAATTGGGTGTGGAGATAACTAGGTTACTGGGTCAACATTATAGAGTACTTTTACTGCGGGAGAATGTCTCATTCCCACGGGGAAATAAAAAAACTGGGTCAAAAGAGAAATACGTACTACTTCGAAACGAAAACACATAGAAACTTGAAATATGGTATGTTGGTGTTTTATGTATCGTAGGCAACCGCTATGAAGGGATTTTTGAAAATTTCCACGTTAACGGGAATAAACTAATAGCGGGTGCCCGGACCTGCCATTTGAAATATGGTCTATATAGGTTAGGTGTCTTATATGTCATAGGCCACGCCGCTGGGCACCCGCTAGTACTAAATAAAATAAATGCAAATAATTAATCTTTTTTTTTGTTTATAATTGAGTAGGTACCTATATTATTTTATTGCAAGTCCAAGTGATGGTTTTGAAATAGAACTTTGAATAAACCAGCAATATCAATGTAGGTAAGTACTTACAATGTTGGCTTTTTTAGATGGAATGATATAAATTTTAAGGAATTAAAAGACATATTCGCCTTCTCCGGTTTCCGTCAGCTGGCAATGAAATATGCTGGATTTGGAATAAAAGAGATGGTCCGATCCGCTTTAATTCCACTTCAAGTGATGCAGATCCAAAAGTACATACAGGACATAACATCTTTCGATGTAGAAAGAGGACCTGCTGGAGTTCGGGCACAAGCTATGGGAAAGGATGGTGAGTATTGTTGCATGCGTTTACAAGTATCATTTAAATTAAATCAAGTATGATTTTTTAAAAGGAATGAAAATAACAGTTGATAATATTGTTTCCGCTGATAGTTTGCTACATACATAGATCTATGTTTACGAGATATAGTATAAGATAGGACTTATCCAATTTAACATTTTTATCTGCAAACTCAAAACCTCGTACGTGGGAGAGCCATGCTTCGGCACGCTTGGGCCGGCTCGACCGGAGTGATACCACGGCCTTACAGAAAACCAGCGTCAAGTAATGCATTGCATTTCGTTGAGTGAGTGAGGTAAACCGCAGGCCCCTCCTCTGCCCTCTCCACCTCAAAGGCCGGCAACGCAGTTGTGACTCTTGAGTTGCAGGTGTCCATGGGCGACGATAGTCACTTACCATCAGGTGACCCGTCTGCTCGTTTGCCCCCTTCTCTTATATAAAAAAAAACCTATGGGCATATTTTATCTAACTTTCACTGTTTGAAAACTTAAAAAAAAGGTTATCGTCATTTATCATACTATATTAGGAGACGATTAAAAACTATTTTTCATAAAGTTTGCCAACTACTTACGCAGTTGATAGTTGGTGACTAATACCAGTAATACCGAAATTTTGTTACCAGGTACACTAATTGAAGACTTCGTTTTTGATTCTAAACCCAATTCTGGGGCTATTGGAAGCAGAGTTCTCCACTGCAGGAATGCACCATCTCCTGGTGCTACTTCGTCTCTAGCTATCGCCAAAATGATAGCAGACAAAATTAAGGAAGAATTTAAAATTTAGTTTTTAAAGTAGGTGTAGAAAACATGGGATACTTCACAGAATATATATTATATAGGGTGACTTTTTTTACCGTCTGGAAAAAAATGTGGTGTGATAGGTAAGTGTAATAGATTCATTTGGCAACGTTACTTAAAAAAAAACTTTTTTCTTGCTTAAACTAATATACATTACTCAATTGTAGTCAATAATACACACTGAAATATTTGAAATAGTATTTTAAAAAGAAACAGGCTCGTAGCTTCCATTTATGCGCTATTTACCTACAACCGCCAGCAGCGCGTAGTACTGTGCGTAGTTTTCTAGATTTTGTAAATTTCATTAAACATGACTATATTTAACAATTAATCTCGTGTATAACTTCGGCTCTAGATACCTTATACGTCATATTTTTTCCAGACGGTAAAAAAAAACATCAAGTATATGATATGTAAAGCACACAACAGAGCCTGTCTAATAAGTTGTCTGTGATATGGTATTTTAAAGAGAAACACCAATATTCTATAATGGAATTTAATTGTGGAGCTATAGGGCTTGCGTGGTTCCCAGTGCTGGTTATACTCTTGATAAGTATGAGCTGCATCAGTTGTGCCTTAAAAGATAATATATAAAATTTCATAGGTAGAAAACTCTTTATCTTCATTGTAAGTGACTTATTTGAGCATAATAGTTAGTGTGCTTATAAATAGCATGGTAAGTCAAAACAACTTCGAAAACATCATGATCTTGCTTTTTAACATGCTACTATTGAGCATGTGCATCTGTACCTCGTTCATAATCGCGAAAAGACTTGACGATTTACCAAAGTGAAGGAGCACACTTTGAAATGGGTCTGACGCAGAATGTACACTTCGCTAAATGTGCACTTCGCAAAATGAGCATTTAGCAAAATGTGCACTTCTCAAAATGCGCACTTTTCTAGGGCATGAACCAATGGTTAGTAATAAAATGAAAACGATATGATTTGTATTTAAAATTATGAGAAATGTCCCTTGTGAGAAGTGCACCAACTGCGAAATGCACATTTTGCGTCGAGCGCTCATTTTGCGAAGTGCTCATTCTGCGTCAGGCCCTTTGAAATCTGCCGCCCATAGGCCGCGGCCTATACCGCTTATTGACAAAGCCGGGTCTGATGGGACATAAGTAGGTCTACACTGGCTGGGTTGTTTTTTACATGCCAGTCGAGCATCTGATGCTCATGGGCGGAAATAGTTAATACTGTTGTGTTTGCGTTTTGGTACTTGACATACTAACATAATATTATTATTTAAGAATTGATAAAATCATATCTTAAATATTATATTTACTTTTGTGATATTTTTAAAATATTATGTGAATGGAGTAGTCGACTGCCTAGTCAAGCCCCTTTTATATAGCATATAATTTATAATTATACAAAAATTAGATACTAGATTTTACAGTGTTGTCATCATTATGGAACAATATTATTTCAGTACCTATTTATCTGTAGGTATCTATTGATATTTTTAATATACTTAAGTTAGATATAATATGATGATAGTTTAGTAGCCTCTACTTTATATGAAACTAGATCCAAAAATAGAATACCCATATTTTTCGAAATATGGCAGCATGGAATGCGAAACAACACTATAATTTTATTATTCTGGACAGGGAAATAAAAAATACAAATCGGTATATTTCTTTTCTGAATGTTATATTATTTTATAATTTGCTGTATAAAATTATTTTTTAGAGGTTCAGTTTATATACAATCGACATCGAAACTGTCTTAAGATTGTGCCATTACAAAATAAATAATAAAATAAGGATCTGTATATTATGTAGTTAGTTATATGATTATCATAAAATAAGATTATAATATTTATAGGCACTGTGTTTATCAGACTTTATCTTAATATTTATTAGGTATCTTGTCTTCCTATTACTACATCTCAATAAAAACAGATGCCGAAGTAACAGGCGCTACAGAATAGAGTTTAAGAATATTTTTGTTATTATGTATATAATTTAACTACACTCAATACATAAAAATAAACAAAAGGATATATTATTTCAAATGTAACCTACATTACCTACCTATTATTACATACATACATGCTAAATATAAGTAAATTGTTTACAAAAATAAAATACATCCCAGGTTGTTTATCTATAAAATTTATTTTCTGCCAGAGAACACCATCACAATGTACTCGAAAGAATAAATAAGTATGTAGTACTAACATTTTTAATTTCTTAAGATTTTTTGTGAATGTGAGATTTTGCGCCTAATCCATAAAATCATCATCAGCACATATAGGTATAAAACACACTTATATAAAACAAAACATTAATTTAAGTTTTTATCAACACTAAACGGGACTAAATCTCAAGAGTGAAATTATTAAGGGTGTGTTTTCGCCACGCACTTTTGTAGGATTTTTTCTCTAAAACTTAACTTGGGGGACTCGTCTAGGTTGCTTTAGTGAGATTTAAAGTGGGCCCGCCGTTTTAATAATAAATAAAGGAAATATACTCATTTGAAATAAATACGGAATACTGACTTTCGGAATGCTCACGTCCAAGAAACAGACAAAATACACTCCCGGACACATCTATCGGGCCACCTAGTGTTTTAAGTTTTGACGGTCCCTAGCTAAAAACGTCACACGAGATTGCGGTCTTGCTTGACAACAAATCATCAGTATTCCGCCAGCCGGAGTAACGAAAATAAAACGTGGAATACTCTGATGATTCTGTAAGGTTTTGGCTAAAAACGGGTAGGTATTTAAAGTACCTATATTTCGCAAATTAGAACCAATAAATTAAGTGGACTTTCCGTCGTTCTACATTAAAAAAAAGCAATTAGTTATTTTAAAAAGTACGGTCGCAATCACTCATTGAATTTTCAGAATTCGGCTGGCAACAGCATTCTCCTCGTCGATGATGCGTCCTTATTGCAGGACCGTGGGACGTTAGTCCTTCAAAGGGGTGTGGATTGCGGGGAGGAAAGCATTTTGTTTAACTAGGTACCATAAGCGGCGACGGCGTGAAGTTTTTAGTAGTACGACGCGCCAGACCGAGTAGCAAAATGATTGTAAACCTATCTATTAATGAAATATATTTACAACATAGGTAGGTAACTCTTAAACAGTCCGGAAACTATTCTAGTTTATAGTTTTAGTGTCTAAGTCCACTTTATTCTATAATTAAACATCTAATAGGGCATTAAGTAAGAGAAGATAAACCGGAACCGGAGGCCAATAAACCGGAATACTGCCGAGATTGGGTGTTATTACTCTAGTACCAACCAATAATTATATTTTATGTAAATACTGGTAGGTAGGTACCACATGCCAGTATGCACAAAATTCAACTTTTGTGATTTTGTCCCAAAAAAACACCAATAACTTGAGGTGATCAGTAATAAAATATAAAAGAACTGATTATCATGAGTACAAATTGCACTTTATGAGATAATTAAAACTGATGCATATTGTGCTAATACTTACCATCTCTTATCACTTTAAATATATGTTCTTGTACCCAAAATATTATATCTTCATTCAATTGCAATTCCTTTACTTGTAAAATAGATATATTTTATTTGTAGATCATACACAGTTGTCAAATGGAATGTGATGTTGCTAATGACTACAACATATTCTGAGAATCCAAACATTGAGTACACTGCAAAGAACAAAATACTTAAACATCTCTAAATAAACAAATGAAAACATGTTCGATCTAATTTTTTTAGGGATTTTGCCATTTGCTAATTAAAAAAGAGCAACCAGTTGAAAAAGTGCAGCATCTGTGTTGCACGGATGACTATACAGAACCCAATTTGCATTGCTTATGCTTGGTATGTAAAAAATTAAAGACCCAATGGTCTTATAGATTATTTTAACACTACATTGGTAGGTAAATGAATGAAAACACTACATTGGTAGGTAAATGAACAATATTTTTTAATAATCTATGCCATTATTAACATAACTTGTAAAAACCAAGTCTTGCAACTCAGTTCCTCTACCGTAGGAAGTTGTGAGATCCATCTGTGGATCCATGCAATACCAATTCGGTTAATTTATCGCTACTAAAGGTACCTTCTGTCTTAAGTTATTACGTAATTAGCTAACATAACAACATTTTATAGTGACCATATCAATATTAAAAATCTTTTATGTTTTAAATAAATAGATAGGTAGACTTGGCAATCGCACTAAACAATCTAATTTAATATAATATGTATTACTTGTGTGCTACATTGTGTTTTCTTGCGATGGCCAAGTCGTTCTGTTTATTTAAAACTAGCGGCCCGCCCCGGCTTAGAACGGGTGGACATTTTTTGAACGTTTCGGGATAAACGCAGAGTGAATGTACCTATCTATGTTTTTATAGTGTTATTATCTAAACTCAATCTGCATGGCTACTACACCATATTATGCCGACATCTGGCAATCCTAATATCAGGTAACTTTGCAATGTAGTCTGCAACGTCACACAAACAGTCCTACACATTTTGTGGAAAGATGGTGCCAACAGTATGACCTATCGATCAACCCCTCCAAGACAGAACAGGGAGGTAATGTTCACTAATAAAAGAAACATAGGTATCTACAAACTGCCCACAGAGGTGCTCACACTCTTCAACTGCCAGCTCCACCTCTCAACGGAGGTAAAATACCTGGGCGTACCTGGGCGTAACGCTAGATCACAAGCTGAGCTGGAATAGTCATCTTGATCAGAAGCTCACCAAAGCCAGCATAGCGTTCTGGCACTACCGCAAGATGCTGGGTAGGAGCTGGGGCTAACCCCTAAAATAACACTCGCTGTACAAGACAATGATAAGACCCATGGTAAGCTATGGAGCAGTGGTCTGGTGGCCGAGGACAAAACTCTCCACGGTCGCTGGTAAATTACAATCCTTCCAGAGCCTTGCATGCATGGCGGCGACAGGCTGCATGAGGACAACCCCCAGGGCCGCCCTGGAAACCATGCTGAACTTAACACCGCTCCACCTCTTCCTACAGCAAGAGGCGGCGACAGCGGCGGTACGTCTAAAAACCTTAAAGCTGTGGCGTGACAGGGCTGTTACCCACACGAAAATCCTGAATAATGCCATCGTGGACCTGCCGCTACTACCGGCGGTAAACGACAGGATACCGGTAAGGTTCATGTTTGACAAAAAGTACAAGATACAACTCTTCGAAGAGGGGGTCGAGAGCCTGAATCTCTGGGAGCTACGCGTCTTTACGGACGCCTCAAAAACGGCCTCCGGCACCGGGTGCGATGTGTTCTCAGAAGACCTACAAATCTATCTATCCATATATAGGCCATTGCTGCAAGGAGGTAAAAGGTGCGTGCATACGAACCCTCTCTGACAGCATGGCGGTTCTACAGACCCTCCGGAGTAACTCAATCAAGTCGATTATGGAGTGCCATGAAAAGCTGATCTAGGTAAGCTCCCATAACACAATCACTTTGCAGTGGATAAAGGGTCACAGTGAGTCCAGCTGAAACGACGTGGCTGAAGAGTTGACCAGAAAGGGATCAGGTACGGCGGCGATAGGCCCAGAGCCTTGTGTCCCCTTCGGTTGGTTCCGCACACAACTGCGACACCGTGCAGATGCCGAACAGGAACGCGTCTGGACCGGCCTGAGTGAGTGTAGACAGACGAAATCTGCGCTACCACATCTGGACCGGCGGCGTCTCTCCCGCACCCTGGTAAACCTGAGCCGGAAACAGCTACGTACGGTAACTGGGGAAATAACAGGCCACGGTCTCTTTACCAAACATCTGTTTACTTTAGGTGTCACACACAGCCCCCTGTGCAGAGCGTGCATGGAGGCAGAGGAAACGGCTGCGCACGTGCTGTTGGAGTGCGAAGCACCTTGGATCGCTGGTCGCTCCCCGAAATCCTCACGGACCTCAAGTCGCTGCTGGGCTTCCTGGAGGAGCTGGGATGGTTATAGTAGAGCCATTCCCATCATCACGCGAAATAGGCGCAGAGAAAAGACGTCGAGTAGCGGAAACAAGCCCGCGTTTACATACATACATCTTTATGCAGGACATTGGTAAGTAAGTAGGTAGGTACTTTTTATTTTTCAAATAGCAGATGCCTAGCGGCGTTGCCGGCACGGAATCAGTTTATAAATTAAATTCGTATAATATTTATTTATATTCGTAACTATTCGTTAAATGGAATGTCGGATTTGAATAACTGAAAAAGTAATCTACACGTATTGAAACAGTCTTGAATATGAAATTTTAAGAATTTTTTGGATAACAGTCAATAATAAATTGTGGGACACAATTCACACACGGTTATTTAGTTCCAAACTAGGCAGGGCCTGTACTATGGGTACTAAACAACTGATAAACATAGGTACATAAAACGACCAAAAACGAAGCCAACAGATATGTTCATGCACACAAATGTTGGCCCTGAGCGGGGATCGAACCCGTGACCTCCGAGTCAGAAGGTAGGTTCACTACCAACTGAGCCAACAGGTCCGTCAATAATAAATTAATTAATATAAAGGTGTGGATAAGATTGTCTGATTCTTCGCGGCAATTCTATTAACTTTTAAAATGTAAATAAGTAGTTATAGTGACATAACTATAATAGTTGGACATAATATGACATCGCGAAGTTTTTTGTAGATATTGTTATGCTCTCTAATCATTTTATTGTTCTATCATCAATAGTTTCCTCAGCGTATGCGATAAAAGACATTTTAGGGCTAAATATTTTACACCTTGGGTTACATTATTGAAGTTTTAGTAGAGATCGAAAATTTTTTCTAAAAATAAATATAGCCTTTGTTCATCATCATCATCATTTCGTTCGTCGTTCATCATCATCATCATCAGTAGTAATATTATTGGGCATTCTGGATCAAAATCGATACGACCTCACTCGCGTTGCTCGCTGAGTCGCTCCGTTTTACTACGCTCCTCGGTCGTATCGATTATGATCCAGAATGCCCAATAATATCAAATGAAACACTGCAACACCGCTCCGATAACAGCAGGAAAGCTAATGACTGATCGCTTACCTACGTTAAAAAAAACTAAACTTATCCTACAATGTCATGAGAAACGTTTCGATAATCGTGTGGAGCTATTGACTGACATTACGTAAAAAAAATAATTTATACAACCGTTTAAACTTCTTATAAAAACTCACCTGATAAAAGAAAGCCATTCCTAAAATACCATGAACGAACACCGATCACACTATAACTAAACACATGGTAGATATACACAATTCTACAGTTACTTCACTTTTGCAAAGTTTTTAAATTATGAGAGTGATTTAAAGTAGGTATCCTGCACAATATCTATTCACGTCCCAGTCCTGCTAGGCATTGCATTCGATTAGGTATTTCAAAATTATTTAACGGTTTATAGAATTTACTGTTTCTCGTCTGCTACCGAGCAGTCTGAGGATGGACCTAAGTCCTCGCCACAAACGCTGTTTGAGTCCTAGTCGTGCTAGGCATTGCATTTCCTCATTACAGTGAGTTTACTGTATCTCGTCTATAACGAGCAGTCTGAGGATGGACCTGGGTCCTCGCCACAAACAGTGTTTGAGTCCTAGTTGTGCTAGGCATTGCATTTCCTCATTACAGTGAGTTTACTGAATCTTGTCTCTAACGATCAGTCTGAGGATGAACCTAAGTCCTCGTCACAAACATTGTTTGAGTCCTAGTCGTGCTAGGCATTGCATTTCCTCATTACAGTGAGTGTACTGTATCTCGTCTCTAACGAGCAGTCTGAGGATGGACCTGGGTCCTCGCCACAAACTTTGTTTGAGTCTGAGTCCTGCTAGGTATTACGTTACCCCTTACAACTCTCTAATAAAATATAAATCTTCGCTGTGAAAATTAAAATAACCTGCGCCGCGAATAGATATTTTCCGTAACGTACTTACAATCACTATCATTTGAGATATTTACGTACATTTGAAATACACTGTTACATAGTCCGCACTTCACTGATCATAATGATAAATGATATTCCAGTATATTTTTTCCCAAAGTCATTTTTATCATATGCAGCAAAAAAAAAGAATACACACTCGTACGAGTTGCAAGATTGCAATTCTAATTTGACATGATACTTTTGTTATACATGTTTCGCGTTTGGCTCTACTTGTTTTCAAATTATTTTTAACCGATTTAAAAAAGATAAAAAAAAAAAAAAAGGTTCCCACATAGATACCTAGTAAAATACTGTTACCACCTTGTCCTTACTTTCTTACCAATATTATAAATGCGAAAGTAACTTTGTCTGTCTGTGTGTTACGCAATCACGCCTGTACTACTGAACCGATTTTAAAAATACCGATCGAAATATTTTGTATCCGTAATCTTACGGGAACGGGAACTACGCCGCCGGTTAAATCGCTGGCTAGTTTAATATATGTATATATAAATTTAATCATAAAACTAAACTCATAATATAATATCATGTGAAACGTTTCGATTAAGCAACTTTATTGGAATCGAAAACAAAGTGCTTACTCTGTGAAATTTTATATTTTGTTCATCGAACGTTTCCGACAAAAGGATTGCGCTCTTTTGTTATTTGAGACAATTATTTGTCACTTATTGATTTTGCTGACTTGAATATGTGAACGTGTGGTACTTATTGCAATTGTGTGTGTTTTGTGTACACACTGCATTTGAAAATGATATAAATACTCGATATTTATTGCTAAAAATTATATACGTTATTGTGATTTCACCGTGAAAGCTGGTGCTGCATTCGAATTTGTTCGATCCTATTTGAATCCAAAATTCGATTCAAGTGTGTTGCAATAATGTTCGTAAGTTTGATAAAAATATTATAAGTTTGAATTTTTTCATTCAGTTAATAGAATATGTTTATTCATATTTTTTATATTTTGTACGAAGGTCGGAATCGGAGTACAAGAAATCGTACAAACGCGCTTTTCCTGAAGAGGAATCTGATTACGAGTCGGAAGAAACCAAACGGTAACATTGATTTTACATTCATATTTTATACTTTTTGTTTTTATTATTTACTAACGATGTTTTTACTATTCTTTTGCAGCCCTGCAAAGAAAACACCGCCAAAGTCCACTAAAAAGGACAAAAACCAGTCGCTTTTTTCAGGCGATGATTTAGAGTACGATTCAGAGGAAGAGCCTAAACGGTAATTTACTTTGTGTCTCTCTAGTCCTGCAATTGTCAATTGTTTTTTCATTATTTCGGTTTTTGAAGCCTTTAAAGTTAAACTTTTATAAAATTATTTATGTATGCGGATGTTTAACGTAGATTTTCCTTTTGCTCCACAGCACTACAAAGAAACCACCGCAGCAGAAGACCAAGCAAGCCAAAAATAAAAAATCTAAAGCAGCTCAGCCGGCTGTAAGGTAGGTACAATGAAGTCGACACCAGTATTTCTTAGATTAATAGTACGGTATTTCCTTATATTATTAAACATCTGATTAGGAACTTTTAATTTGTCTAATATTAGTTTTCTTATTGTTTTAGTGGAAATTCGGCTGCAGATGAGTTGTTTGGGGACGAAGCGGTTCAGGAGACGCATGTATCCCCGCTGTGGTCATCTCTATCGCGACGTGTGGCAGATGGAACCCTTCGCCAGGCCGCCTTACTCGATGGGGACTTCTTTGTAGAAGTAAGGGTGTACAACACCGAAGACATCCGCCATATATCGTACAAACAGCGATACGAGAAGGCAACGGCCAATCTTCGACTGCAGCTCTCCCACAGAGATCCACAGTGGGATATAATAAAGCGTCTCTTCGCAGACGCGAAAAAAAAATTCCAATCAGAGGCTACGTTTTACGGCAATAAAAAGCCGTAGTTTTTTTTTTTCTTTTTTTTTCTTTTTAATTATTATTATTAAAATATATTTTTTTTTTGTACTTTCTAATTAGTATAGTTAAGTACCTACTTACTAGATACATAATTACATAATAAATAATGAAAAAATAATACTTACTATTTAATTTTTGTACTTAAATTGAAACTTAAACGTTAAAACCTATACATAATTTTACTATAGAAATTTTCCTCAAGTAGTTTACTTTTGATTCTAATTTCATCATGAAAACCATATTTTATTCAGTTTGTAATAAATCAATCTTCAGCAAAGGTTTTTCTGGTCATTTGCGTAGTATTGCACATAAAAATAATGCAGCAGTAATACTTAACAGTAATATTGAACAAATAAATTGCGCATTCAAAGGTCGTATAGCTAGTTACCGGGTATACTCTGAGGCCACGAGTGCGAACAGGGACGGAGGCGACAGCGGTGGCGCGAGCGCACCTGTCAGCTCTATCCCTCAATTTACAGTGTCGATAGCGCCACTGATTCGTCAGCTGCTAGATACGGCACTGACTAGTCACATAAACATCAAGGTAAACTTTGAATTGTTTGTTAAAGTTATTTTGCCTAAAGACGACGTTATCGAGACTAAGTCTTTTGTCACACAAAATATTTCTTTACATCAATCGTATGATTTTGATGAAGTTATGCACAAATTAATTGAGACTCTTTCTTATAAATTAGATGAATTTCAAGAGACTGGCAGCGGGTGGTCTCTTTTGGATATTTTGTACTTAGAAGTCAATATTAATAAATACTCTCCTTTCAGAGGGTCATCGTTTTTACCTTTGCCAAAGCAAATACAGGCCAAAAAAGCATGTCTTAATATTAAGAACGATGATGAGTTTTGTTTTGCGTGGACAGTTATGGCTGCCTTGTATCCCGCAAAAATTAACGCTAATCGCACTTCATCTTACTATCATTTTAACACCGTATTGAATTTAGATAATATGACATTTCCTGTTTCATTGTCAGATATTCGAATTTTTGAGAAAAATAAAAAAATAAGTGTTAATATTTACGGATTGACCAATGGTAAAGTTATAGGACCTCTGTATAAAACATCTACCCGAAAAGAAAACCACATTAACATGTTGTTGTTAAAAAAAGACTTAAAGTTCCATTATTGTCTTATTAAAGACTTAAGCAAATTAGTAAGAAGTCAGTTAACAAGACATCATGGAAAACTATTTTTCTGTGATACTTGCTTATTATTTTTTCAAAGTGCTAATGAATGCAATAACCATGTTTGCGGAGGTGTTAAAACTATATTACCTGAAAACGGTGCTGTTGTTCAATTCAAAAATTACTCGCGATTACAAACTTTACCTTTTATTATTTATGCTGACTTTGAAACATTTTTAGAGCCTTGTTCTGAAGAAAAAGGTAGTCATACAGTTAATATACAACAACATGTACCAGCCGCGTTTGCGTATTATATTGTTTGCAGTTATGACAGCTCTCTTAATAGTCTTGTGTCTTATCGAGGTGCTGATAGTGCTGAATTTTTTATTGAGTCATTAGAAAAGGATATCAAGCGAATCTATAATATATTAGAAGAAAAATCCGCTCACCCGACGCCAATATTATTTCATAATAACGATAGGCAAAATTTTAATGATTCGGAATATTGTCACTTGTGTTCAAAATTATTGTTAAATGATAAAGTCAGAGACCATTGTCACTTTACTGGAAAGTACAGAGGCGCTGCTCATTCATATTGCAACCTCAATTTTCAAATACCTAAATTCGTTCCGGTGTTTTTCCATAACTTATCAGGCTATGATTGTCATTTATTTATACGTCAGCTAGGTTCCACTCCTGGTATGATTAAAGTTATACCCAAAAATAAGGAAAACTATATATCATTTACTAAATTCATTCATATTTCGGAAAATAAATTTGCAGCAGTTCGTTTCGTAGATTCATTCAAATTTTTAGGCACTAGCCTTGATCAGCTAACTAAAAATCTTGATACGAACGATTTCAATCATTTATTTTTGTTATGTATGAACGAAGAACAGTTTGATTTGCTTTGTCGAAAAGGCGTGTATCCATACGACTATATGACCAGTTGTCATAAATACACGGAACCATGTTTACCGTCAAAAGATTGTTTTTTTAACAAACTTACCAATGAAACTATTTCTGAGAGCGATTACAACCACGCTGTTAAAGTATGGAATAGTTTCAAAATTGAAAATCTTGGACAGTACACTGATTTGTATGTCAAAAGCGATGTTTTATTATTGGCCGATATTTTTGAAAAATTCCGTAGAACTTGTAAAACAAATTAGTCATTGGATCCAGCGTTTTATCTGACTGCTCCGAGTCTCAGTTTTGATGCGATGCTTTTTAAAACAACTCTTTTTTTTTTAAAAAAAAACTTTTTAAAAGAACTCATTAATAATTTAGAAATGATTCGAATGATACAAAAAGGTATACGGGGCGGCATTTGTTTGTGTCCTAGGCGATATGCTAAGTCTAATAATAAATATCAATTAAATTTTAATCCGTCCCAACCAGAAACATTTTTGGTATATATTGACTGTAATAATTTGTACGGATACGCGATGTGTAGCTTTTTACCACATTCGAACTTTACTTTGCTTAATGAGAATGAATGCGCACAACTTGAAGTAACCAATATTTCTGATGATAATGAGTTTGGTTACATACTAGAAGTCGATCTTAACTATCCTGAATATTTACACGACTTACATGATGACCTACCATTTTGTGCGCAAAATTTTGTTCCGCCAGGATCAAAAAATAAAAAATTAACTCCGAATTTGTATGATAAATTCAATTATGTTATTCATTACATTCATTTGAAAACATGTCTTAGAAACGGATTAATTCTTAAAAAAATCCATAGAGCAATCAAATTTAAACAGAGTCCATATTTAAAACAATATATAGATTTAAATACAAAGTTAAGGCAAGAATCCAAGTCAGTATTTGAACAAGATTTTTTTAAATTATTAAATAATAGTATTTTTGGTAAGACCTTGGAAGACACCGAACGTAGAGTTGATGTAAAATTAGTTAACCAGTGGTGCGATAAGCGGAATAAAACAAAGAAATATTTTTGTGCGCAAGAACTCATCGCACGACCTAATTTCCATAGTTCAACAATTTTTGCTGAAAACCTTGTTGCAATACAGTTAAATCGTGAAAAGGTTGTTTTGGATAAGCCAATATATATAGGTTTTTCAGTTTTGGAACTGTCAAAGAGTCATATGTATGATTTCCATTATTCGGTAATGAAGAAAACATATGAGGATAACTTATCACTCTGTTACACTGATACAGACAGCTTTTTGTATTTGATTAAAACAAATGATTTTTATAAAGATTTAAAAGAATGGTTTTTATGTTACTTTGATACGAGTAATTATCCCGTAAATAACAAATTCAATATACTTCAAAATAATAAGAAGGTTCCAGGACTCTTTAAAGATGAGATGGGAGGAAATATCATTTTGGAGTTTGTTGGCCTAAGATCAAAACTGTACAGCATTAGAACTTATGATGAGGAAATCAAAAAAGCAAAAGGAATTAAAAAATGTGTGACAAAAAACATTAAATTTACAGATTATACTGACGTTTTGTCGAGTGGTAAGCAAATAAGAAAGAAAAATGTTCATTTTAAGTCCATCAAACATGTTATTTTTACTCAGGAACAAAACAAAGTAGCTTTATCACGTAGAGATGATAAACGGTTTATTTTAAAAGATAATATTGTAACAAAATCTTGGGGGCATTATTCAATTACAATGTGATTATTAATTGTGAAATCATTCGCATAAATTTATATATATATTTTTAAGTTATAAATTTAGTTAGTTAGTTTAGTTATAAATTTATATTAATTTTAGAATAAACTTTACTGTAAATAATAAATAAATTCTTTTATAATCATTAAACAAGATATTTTTATTAATATTAGATATCCACCCTAACATTATCATATATTTTATATCCTATGCATGTTACCTTCGATTTGTAAATCGAACCCACGACTTCTGACTGAGAAGGTGGGGCACTACCAACTGAGCCAACGAGTACTAAGTGTAAAGAACTGGATTTGCAACAAATTAAATGGAGCTATCGATTCTATGTTTGTTTCACAAAAATGCAAAGGTAATAAATAGGTTTATTCAACAGGTTTAAACTTGTCAATGAATGGAGTAAATGCGTCACACGTGCCGATGCACAGGTGTTATTTTACAAGTCAACGGAATTGCAAGCTTGCATTTGTTCAAGTTCTGACATGAATATTACATTCAACGAAATGCGATTGGTATCGTATATCTTTAATTGTACCGTTACAAAATGATTCAGTTCTTAATTAACGCTCTTACTCGTAGCATTCGATGGCTAATATGTCTGAAAACCAGTATAAAGTCAGTGCAAGTTATGCGGTAGCAGTGAACTCTGAAATTCCAAAGTACGTGATAAAACTAGAAATCATGGACACTATAGACTCTCCGTCCGAAGTAGAGTTTAAACTACTTGGAAAATACCAATATTTGGTTTTTGATGAGGGTGACAATATTCTCTACAGGACTCAGCAGCTCATAAATCAAATGACTGCTGAGATCGGAGAACGCTGCGCATCCAGTTAATAATCCAGGTGAGCAAGTGTTTATTTATTTATATTTCAATTGTATACCTACTTATTCACACATTTTTTTCTTGTTTATTCATTATAGTTCTTTTAATTGTTAAAGATATCATGACGGATTGCGGCGATATTGGTCTATGTCTCCCAGAATACGCTCTAGACCCAACCGACCTAGAACAATCCAATCAAGGATTACTTAGTTGCTGTGCCCACCAACCACCGAATCCAGTCAACAAGCGAACCAAGAAAAATAAGTTGAATAAGATAAAGAAGTCACCCACGCAAGTTCAATCATATGTCATTAATAACGAACCAAGAAAAGGGATTCGCTTAATCAAAATATCTGTGCATGATATATCTTCATCTTCATTGTTCCAAAAAAATAAAAAAAGTGACTATGTAGAAGTGATGAACGTGCAGTATGTGATGGAAAACGAACACGATGAAATTATGGATCAAACAGAGAGTGTTATTAAAAATATTTCAAAAAAACTAATAGGATATAATTTTTAAAAATAACTAGGTATTACTTAATTTCCATTAATATTGTTAACATTTACTTAAATAAAATGTATATAATTTAGCAAGTTTGATTTATGCTCTAAATTGATTAAAATAAAATGTACTATAATAGGACTAAATGTATTAAACTTATCTTTGTGTCATAATGCTCTGAATGTATCTGTCACCAACTCACCACCTGTATATACCATGTTTTTTGCAAATAAATTTGTATTTGTAATATTTGGTTTTATTTTATATGGGATAGGTACTAAAACTCTTGCAAAATAATTTTCAAACCCGTTTATTATAGAATAAAAATGTTTACTTAATGAAATAAATTAAATACACACATATTATTTGTATTATACTACTTTCTTATACAAAGTACATTTTTAAGAGCACACATTTTTGTATGATGAACACAGTTAAAAACCGATTTTTTATCAGTAGAATAATCATTATACAATTTCATTATATTTGGGCAACCTTTCTCACCCAAATCTACCACTTTACAGTGTGAACACAATTCTTTAATCCACTTAATTTTTTCCAGACCTTTTGTCAAAATTTTTTTGTTACTTATATATGGAGTAACAATGCGTTTGAATTCACAATAGTCAACAAATCCTTCACTCCAATAGATTCCACGATTATTTTCTAACCACCGCACTTGTTTACTTTCCTCTTTTGATAAACGTTTAAATGGATACGGTGGTTTAATAAGGAATGTTTGTGTATGCTCCTGATAGGCTATTGCAAACTCCTTAACAATAAATTTATTTTCACCATCTTTAAATCCTTGAACATCTACAATAATTATATCAGTACTCATGATATCTTTCTGACTATATTGCTGAGAGGTTTGTATTCGACAATACAATCGTTTAGGATAAGACAGTAAGCCGATGTATGATCAGGAAATTCAGTTTCGCTTTCGATCTCCACTCGCACATCCACGACCGGCCCAGACTTCAGGTGATCGTTTTGTCGAGAGCAGTCGACTACAAACAGTGGGGCCTTCTCTTTAAACTCTTACACGCTAAGCAAGGGTTCAGTTCGACGACCGTAGTACGACTGTTGGAATCTAGCATATTGTTCATATAATAAAGCAGTTCTATCGTTTTCAAAATTCACGTTAAGATTTTCGTAAGGATAATAAGTTGAGTTAAGGTAAACTTTAATATCGCGTAAATAGCAGTGATCAAACCGAGACATGTCTTTGGTTGCTTTATGTTTTCGATCAGTCTGCAAACCGATTACAACATATCTTGGTTTTTCAATTTGCGATGATGTTTTTATTGCCCAAGTATGTTTCGTAGTTTTAGGTAGTAAAGGATATTCATATAAGTCCCAGTTTCTAAACGTTAACTGTATAGAACGATCCTTTTCCAAGATTTTGAGCAAGTTGATTTTTTCTCTATCGGATACTCTAACATGTGGCACTCGCCACATAATCTGTTGTATCTCGATATCTTTGATAACTTCATCAGCGTTTAGTTTCACTGCGTTGAGGTTCGTGTTACTTCGTAACAATATCAGTTCATGTTTACAATTGATTACTAGTTTTTTATAATCTTCAGCGAAACCGAGAATGTTTTTTAACGGAATAGAAGCCGAAAAGCTGCCTCCATTCGAGTTTGTAGTTCCTTCGATATCCCATCCCCAAGTTTTCGACATTCGTGCCTCATTTTCGTTCATAGATATTAATGACTTGATTGTAGTAGTAATTCCAGCATTTTTTATTTTATCTATTTCAACCCCATTAAGCTCATACCTAATATCTTGGAAAAGATATAACAGTGGATTATTAATGAAGTGAACATTTAAAACTTTTTCTTTTGGGGTGCCTTTGTGTACATGAACGATTCCTTGTAAGTAGAGAGTGCTCTCTGATGGTAATATATACAGGTCTTGTTGATTAATCGGTATGCGAATCTCATCATTTTTGTTGAAACTGGTTACGTAAGGTTTATATGAATGAACTTCGATGCCTTCGATAGCAGTGTCCTGGACTGGCGTATTTAATATATCTAAAATACTACTCATTTTAGTAATCCAATTAATTTAAGAATTTTTTTATTTTCTTCTGTTATTTGTTTTGGTTTTCTTCTATATGTTTTTTTATCAATAGCTCGATCAATACTGATACGTTTGATTGGGGGAGTCATGTATTTATTGTAGTCAATCATTTTTTCTTAAGATGTAAATATAGTTGCACTTCTTCACCACGCAAATTTATGAGGTTGTTATTTATATCCAGTAATCTTATATTGATAGCATTAATATTATATTGATTAACGGGAAAGTAAATAATATTTTTCGGAATTTCTATTATTCTATAACCAGGTGGCACGTTTGGAGCAAATTCGTGAATTATATGACTTGGTTTTCCATTAATATATGATCCGCTAATTATATCACATTCTATTCTCACCACGGTCGTCGATAGAATGTTGACTGGATGTAACGACTCATGTAATATATTTGCCTGAAGTGTCTGATTTCCAAAACCTAATAATTTTCCAAGCGAATTATTTCTCTCAAAGTGAACATCTTTTGTGCAAATCAAAGAAGTTTTTAAAGTATTATTGTTACAGTATAGTTCTATCTTGTCACCCACTATTTTTGATTTTAAATAGTCACAAATGTCTTGAAATTCATAGGTTCCCACAGGTATCTCAATGACACTATTAGAATCAAAATGAAATGTATTATTATTTTTAACAATATTTGGAATAGAATTAAATGTAGATAAATACAAAAGTGCACACTCGTATTCTCCTTCAAGTTGAAGACTGGGAGAATAATTTGTTGATAAAAGTGATGTGTTACCAGTAATAGACAGGGTGAAAGACATTGTGTTAATGATACAAATAAAAAAAAGTACGTCATTTTATATGTTTATTCCAAAAATTCCATAAAAACGCTAAACATAGATGGCCACAATTAACGGTATTGAAGTTTTGATATTTATTGTAGTTATAAAATATATCTCTATTTTTGAAATATTTAATTAGTTCTACTGGAGGTTTTAAATCACCAAAGCTGTCAAAATATTCTATATAGTTATTAAACTTCACATAGGCTACCCAATGAGTTCCCTGGCTATAAGAGTTATCTAAATTAACAATACCACATTCAATATGTCTTGGTGCTTTAGGTAGTTTATCTCTCATAAAAACACCTCTGAAATGCGGTATACCATTTGCATGATTTAGAATGTCTAAATTAGTAAGAGCACGATTAGGCAGCCTTTTATTTAGTTTTTTGGATTTTTTAAGTACAATCCATTACCTTTTTTATAAGGTTTTATGTACAAGCCTTTCCCCAGTGCAATAGACTCCATAATTTTGTTATGTCGTTCAGACTCACGAAGATTTTGCTGTGAGGATTTATAATCATTTACGGTTTTTGCTATCCCAGCTGCACCTCCAGCTAAGGTTCCCAATGCTGACAGCCCAGCGAAAATAGGTATTAGCGGTAGAATACCTCCAGTCTTTGGAAGAGGGATCACTCGTGGAAGACGAATGTTGTTATTTCTTGAAAGCAACTTCTTTGCAGCTGAATGAGCAAATTTGATAGCTGTCTTAGTGTTTTTAGGTTTAAACTTCTTGAGTTGGGAATGTATTTTTCTTATTATTGCTTTAAATGTTTTAACCCCTGCTCCAGTCTTCAACTTAGTCTTCATCACTTTACTAACTAACCAGGAAGCGAGCTTCTCACCTTTACCTGCATCTTTTGAGTTTAGTCTCTGTTTAGCCATATTCATTAATTGTAAATCAGCTTTATGACGATTTTCTAAGTCAGAAAAGTTTGAATATGCTATATCGTGATGCATACAAGCTTCATCCAATTTATTGATTCCTTTATCACCACGTAGTAAACGTTTATTTAGCTTTATTCCAGGCCCACAATAATTATAACCAGGTAAATGTAACTCGAACGGTAAATTGTTTATCAAATTGTTAACAAGTCCTTTGCCTTGCATAACTAACCAAATAATGATATCAATTCTCAAACAATAGCCTTTTTATCAATCCAACTGTTTTCATTATCACTAAGACCCAGCCATTTTACAAATAATTTATTACCCTTCTTCCTCATAATTTTCTCTATTAGGTATACATTGGGGTATTTAATTCTTTGTAACTCATGCTCATAAAAACTTCCTAAAATTGGTTGATTTTTTAAATCTTCAATTAGATAGGTTACTGGTACAGTATTATTGATTTTTTTTATCTTAAATTGTTCACTGGACCAATTTGGAGTATAACCTTTATCAAAACTAGTCTTATATTTACTTATGCGAACATAATCATCCAAACGAAACTTAATATTTTTTGGTATGTTTATCTTATTTTGAAAAGATTTAATATTTTTCATTATAATATGTTCATTTTTATGGTTGACACTACTAGGCTTATACTTAGTGATGCGGTGTTGTGTATTATTATAACAGCGAACAATATTATCTAAAGGTTCACCAATCCATTTATAACTTCCATTTAAACTAAAATGTTTATACAGATTATTCTTTAAGGTTCTAATAAATCTTTCAACTATTGAAGCTTTTTTTACTGAATAGGTTGAATAGTGGTTAATATTAAATGATTTCATCAGTTTTTGGAATTCACTGTTATAAAATTCTGTACCATGATCAGTTTGTAGATTAACAGGCCGCCGATGAGATTTAACTATTAATTGATCAAAGGCATTTGCTATTTCTAACATGGATTTTGTTTTAACGGGGAAAGCCCAAGCAAATTTTGTAAAACAATCTATTACAACTAATATAAATTTGAAACCTTTATTGTATGTCTTTAAGTTTCTTATATCAATTAAATCAGCTTGCCATAAATCATCAATTCCTTTTAAAATTACAGACCTTCTAACGAAATTTCTACGCGCTGGTTTATGTAATTCATTTACCACTTGTTGTTTTACCATTTTCACTTTTAGTTATTTGATCTACTTCCTTTTTATTGTAGTAGTTCTCTTGAAAATGAGCTAAGAAACTCTGTATCTCTGGTTTTATACTAATAATGATGTCATCTATTTCATGTTTATCATAAAAACGGTGAGTAATTTGATCAACATATTCTCTGTTAACAACCTCGTCTGCTGCCAGAGGGGCTTTCACACCTTTAAGTGTTGTCATTTTAAAATCGAATTCACCAGTTTCTGTCTTCATCAAAACTTTATCGGATAAGTTTAATATTTCAGACAAACGTAAACGTTTATGAACGTGATGACCGAATTTGTCAACATCCATTTTCCTAAAAAGACAACTGTAAGGTACAAAGAATAGGACTGAAATGAAAATAATCCATTTAATACATAACATTTATTAGAGAATAATACCAGATTCACGTAATTCTTCAATTATAGATATTATTTCATTATCCAATCCAGTGTTTCCAGCATCTCGTGAAGCAATTAATAGTTTTAATCGTTCTACTAATTCGTTAGGATCGTCCCAGTAGATGTAGTCCACATTTTTTTTCCACTTTTTCATAACTGGGAGTCCTGTCCCTATAGGTAGACTACTATCTGTGCTGACAGAAATTTTACGTAACTTAAACAGCGGTTTTATGACATTTAAGTATTTTCTTCCTTTGTTGCTTTTTATAGGCTTATTTAGATCAAAATCTCGTCTATGTGCATTTGTGGCCAATAGCATTAACTTATAATTTTGTGCATCTTGATCTGTTACAAAACTTAAATCAGGCACTTTTTGGAATAATAGCTCTTGTATGCCTCTCGTATTTGCATATTCACGTCCAGCTACCATAATTTTCTTATCTTTAACAAATACACTACCAGAACCCATCATAAGTTTACCACGTTCACGTCTAACACCATATGGAACATCTTCAAAAGCTTCGGACGATAGCGACCATGATGATACATTCAGGCTAGGGCTTGTCGGTGCAGATTCAACTGTTCGAAATGATTCATTGCTGATATTGCGTCGGTCCTCCACACTGGACACATTTTCATCACTTCCAAAAAAATTTTCATCATAATCAGAAGAATTATATTCGGCTCTGGAAGCATCATCATCATGAAATTCAATTTTAGAATTCCTTCTTAAAATGGTTTTATCATTTTCCGACTCGCTTGACGAATCAGAACTATCTTTTTCTTTTTTCGATTTAGTATGTTTAATTTTCTGATCTTTGGACGGATAAGATGTTTCTTTTAAGGTTGTGTTTTTGTTTATATCCACCAATTGGTTGAGAGGATTTGTTAAAGGCTTAAAAACATTTTCTAAAACTTTTTCGTTATCAATCTCAATATTGCGCATCTTTTTAACTTTTCTCTTAACAGCTTCAGCAGCACTAACTATTTGTCTTTTTAATGTTTTTTCCATTTTAAATAAAATAATTAGTAGGTATGTTCTAAGCTCTCAGTAACTTGCGTTGAAATGATAGGGAGTCAAGAAAAAGTGCTATTTTATATCATTAATCAAACATTACAAAGGTATCAAATTTCTTTCTATAGCAACCTTTATTTTTGTTACAATCTTTATTTATTACCAAATAATTATAGGGTTCAGTCCATATTTTTGAACACATATCTCTAAACTCTGTCCATGACATGTCTGTGTTAACATGCTCTTCGTACACGTGTCTCAAGTTCACATCATCTTGCTTAAACAGAACTATTAAATTAGCGTTATCTCTGACTAGCTGTTTAGGAACCTTACTATATGTTTGATTTAAATAAAAACAGTCTATATATTTATGTCTGCCCATAGCAAAAAAGTCACGTATATTATTTTGGTTTTCACATGCCACGTCATCGAAAACTATAACAGAATTTTTCTTAGCATGCTGAGGACTCAATACTGTCTCATTTTCATGAAATTTTACGTAAGTGATGCCAGGAACTTTTTTTAAAACATGTTCTAAGAATAAATACTTCGGTTGGTGAAGAGTTTTTGAATATACGTAAACATTTCTATAGCTCAATCCGTTTTCATGTAAAAGAAGGCCAATCATTAAATTAGTTTTTCCACAGTTTGATGGACCACAAATTATACAACGAATTGTGTTAGGCAAAAGTTTCCCATGACGATAATTCTTCTTTTTTGAAACTGTACAAACTTTTTCAACCTTCAAGGATAGTGGTTGTTTCACAAACTTCATGTTGTTGTAAGTAAAGATATTTTATTAATGACAACTTTCTTTTATCGGGTAGGTTTTTATATAGCGTTTTAACGGTTTAGTTTTTTACGTAATATCAATCACATGATATTATAGGATGAGTTTAGTTTTATTTAACGTAAGCGATCAGTCATTAGCTTTCCTGCTGTTATCGGAGCGGTGTTGCGGTGTTTCATTTGATATTATTGGGCATTCTGGATCATAATCGATACGACCGAGGAGCGTAGTAAAACGGAGCGACGCAGCGAGCAACGCGAGTGAGGTCGTATCGATTTTGATCCAGAATGCCCAATAATATTACTACTTCATCATCAGCCTTTGTTACTCAGGGATAATGTAGCATTGTAGTGGTGAAAGAATTTTTGAAATCGGTCCAGTAGCTTTTGAGTTTATTGCATTACAAACAAAAAAATCTTTCCTCTTTATACTACCTATTAGTGTAGATATAAAATATTTTTTATATTAATATGGTCACTGAATAAATTTCCCGACTCTGTATTACATGGATCTCACAACTTTTTACGGTAGAAGAACTAAGTTGCGAGACAACAGGGTTGCGTTAACAGCGAAAGGCTATTTTCAGAAGCTGGTCTGGTATATGAAGCCAAGCGGAGTCGCCTCTTACCAACAAATTTGGTATTCATTCACCAAAATTTTCCACTTAATAATTTTGAGTACTAAATTAATTAGTAAAACAAACATTTGTTGTGCTATTGTAAAAATAAACGGTCCATAACTTATTGTGGTATGATTTGCACAACGTAAATTACACAACGTAATTAATTTACACAACGTAAATTAATGAGAATTTTTTAATTTGCCTGTTACTGGATAGTTACCAGATATCCGTCTCATCTCTAATATAGACTACTCATAAATGGAGTAAACATTACTTTACTCCGTCATTTATGTATGTACTTATATAAAAAAAAAACTCTATTTCTTTTGGTTACGGCATCGGCGTGAGCGTGAAAGGCTGTAACTTTTTTTGCAACATTTTTTTTAGTTGTTTGTTAGTGTCTGAAGGTTCATAAAAAAGAAAAAATTACGAAAACTCAACTACCATATTAACCTTTATGGTGTTATTATTATGGGCACAATGGTACCTACATACAAAGACGTTTAAAGAAATCTCTCTCCTATAGACTGCTAATGTTCTAAAAACACTATGAAAACCATTTCAAACAAAATTCGGGATGCGGGGGCCGAAGTATGAGATGACGTAGGTACTAAATATCAATCAATTTACCAATGGTATATAAAGAACATTTTGCGCTCAGCCAATCAGAAAGCTCACGTATTATTCTACTTTTGAATTTGCTCCATTACTGACGGACTAGTGAAGTACTCATTTACCACACAATCGATATCGATAAATACTGCAACCTTAGGAATAGCAGACTCTGTCAGTTTGGTATATTTGCAAGTAGAAGAAGATTGAAGTACCTATAGATAAAGTCAGGCTGAAAATGTTTAGAGCAAATTATGGAATGTGTTGATGGAATCAAATTTTCAGCCGTGCCTGTACATTTAACCAAAATTTTTTTTGATGTTGGGATCTCTTATAAATCTGAAAATCATTTATAATTTTAGTTCTATATTTGATAAAAAATATAGCAAATTTTATCGACATAAAATTATTAATCTATCGATATTTTATACTTTTTGTCAAGCACTGATATGAGCAGTGATAGCCCGGACAGTTAAAGAGCCGGTCGAAAATCAGTGAGGCTCGGGTTCGAATCCTTTCATGTACCAATGAGTTTTTCTAAAACTTACGTAAGTACATATTTATCAATAGCTCGACGGTGAAGGAAAACATCGTGAAGAAACCCGCAGGTCTCAGAATTAATTCTGAGACATGTGTAAATAGACCCGGTCCGGCGATGGGCTCACCACCTATCACGTTTAGGGGTCCAATGTATCTCGTGAAATGTGGGTATATCCAGTAATGGAATACCTCTGCCTACCCCCTCGGGGATGAAAGGCGTGAGATTTTTTTATTTTTGTCAAGCACTAAGGAAACATTAATAGATCAAAATTCAAATATCTATATAAATAAAAATGAATTGATGTTCGTTAGTCTGATTAAAACTCCAGAACGGCTGGACAGATTTGGATGAAACTTTTTGTGTGGGTTAGAGTGGGTCCAGGGATGGTTTATACGGTGGCAGAACGACGTCTGCCCGGGCCACTAGTTTAAATATATTTTTTGTGGTGTAGTTTGAATAGGAAAATACTAAATGGTGATAGGTAATGCATGAATAGGATTTCTGCGAATTTACTGTGGAGTTTCCGCACCACACAACAATGCAAGCGGGCATATTTTTGTCAAAACCGAGAGCTTGTTTCGATCTGACTTCCAATATGGCATTGTGTTGTCAAACCAGCGGTCACGTCTAAATACGGTTTGTCAACTTTCCTACATTAGCACTCTATAGGAAAGAGAATGATTTTCTTCCAAACTCTTTGGGTACATAGTTAAGAGAGGACCATATCTGTCGGGTCAGCTAGTAATAGTATCTTATAATTACCTAGGTACCTACATATTATTATTATTGGAAGAACTGTACAATATCTGACATGGAATTTAGGGGTGGTAGGGGGATGGGGGGAAGGGGGGGGAGTGGGGGACCCACCCCCCACCACCCCCGCCTGCCGGAAACGCCTAGTTTTTTTTTTACGACTTTTTCAAAATTGAACATTCTACTAGTTTCTGGGGCGGGTTTGATTTGGGTGGTCATAAAAAAAAATAACCTGAACCTAAACATTCCACTAGTTTCTTGGGCGGGTTTGATCTGTGTGGTCATAAAAAAAAATAACCTTAACCTAAACATTCCACTAGTTTCTGGGGCGGGTTTGATTTGTGTGGTCATAAAAAAAAATAACCTGAACCTAAACATTCCACTAGTTTCTGGCGCAGGTTGGATTTGTGTGGTCATAAAAAAAAATAACCTGAACCTAAACATTCCACTAGTTTCTGGCGCAGGTTGGATTTGTGTGGTCATAAAAAAAAATAACCTGAACCTAAACATTCCACTAGTTTAATTTATGACCTTGCGTCTATTTGTACAGTTTTGAGGTTAATTTATTACAATTTCAAAAAATTATATCTCGAAAACTATTGATTTCCGAGCTCTGCAATTTTGGTAAATAAACCCTCTTATATACTTCTATCTACAAAAAAAATATGAAGCAAAAATTCCACGTCACGCGATTTTTCACTAGGCTCCATGTCAACTTTGAAAATTCATAAAAAAAAACTATGCGTTTCCGGCAGGTGGGGGTGGTGGGGGGTGGGTCGCCCACCCCAACCCCTTCCCTCCCACCCCATTCACCCCTAAATTCCACGTCAGATATTGTACAGTTCAGCCTTATTATTTTTAATTTAATACATTAACAGCTCTTGAGCAGCTATGCGTTTATAACTCTTGAGTTTATTGGTTAGAATGTATGTCTATGTTTGAAGTTCACTGCATTACAAAATAAAAGGACTTACCGTAAGGCTCACATAGACTGTTGTGCCTCAGAAAGAAATAGGCTGCAAATGCAAACGAACCAACATTTACAGTAAATGATCTCCATTTTAATTTAATTGAATATTGTTCCATAGATGTCATATTTTGCCTTCGTCTATATTTTGTGAGCATCATACATGTAAAAAACATGTATAGTATGGAAGTACCAATAAAAGTTTTAAAACAAATTTCATGATATGCTGAAAGAAACAAATTGTTAGAAGTTTATTTTCCATAATTTCAAGATATTATAAAGGTAGTCCATGTAGGTACTTACGGTAATAAAGAGAGGATGTCCAATGTGTAAGTCCCAATAATGCAACGTTTTCTATTGTATTTAAAATTACTGCTAATTTGACTAAAATAAAACAATCATCCCTTATAATACTTTTATAGTACTGCCCTCGTAAGTAAATTAAGAAGAACCTTGTTGGCGCGTGGATGTGTATTGCGTATTTCCACAACGTGTTTTGAGGTTCATAGTTTCCAATAGACGCTGATATTGAAGGAAATATATTCGGCACTTTACAGTGCGTCTTATTAGCCTTTTCAAAGTCTTTATACATGGTCATCAAGACGCATGAAATGAAAGCGAATAACGGCATTGATACTGTGAAGAAGCACAACTTGGTAACAGGTATCCTAATGAAATATTTTCTTTTAGACACATTGTGTAAAGGTAGATACATTTATGTAACAAGTTATTATTATACCTCATGTGTTTGACTTCAACAACTCACTATTTCATTCATTTCACTCACATAGCTCGGGTTCGGTGACAGTTCACATTTTTCCGTTTTACGCATACAACTTTCTAGTAAGAAAAAGAGATGGTCCCAAAACTAATGAATATTATTATTAGTACAAGATCCGGCCGCAAAAAAGTGTAGGGATCGAGTATAAGCTGCAAACCAAATTTTTACGCATATTTATGATCAGGAGAATAGGGGTGCTAGGTGCTATCGAAATATGGCCGCAAGTAGGGGTGTCCACTTAGAAAATACATCGATGTTTTTTTTCGATGCGATACATCGAGACTGTGCATCGATGTTTTCCGATACATCGGATAGAAACATCGATGTTTTTTCAATATCGAGTATTTTTTACCTGTTACTAACAAAAAAAAAAACTTTTTATGCAAACCCTTGTTGATTCAGTTGTTGTTAATTAAAAAAATAAAGCAATGAGAGAACATTCTTTGTTTTATTAGAAAAAGTACAAACAAAATACAATACATATAATACAATACACTGTTTATTTATCTTCTTGGTTGTCGACAGTAAAATGATAGTAACTTTTACCGAAGACTTGATTGTGACTTCTTGAGGCAATACCAAAATGTCCATTCCACGCAAAGAGATTAAAATATAATAGAACATAGAGGGGGCATTGGGAATATTTTCATAAAAAACTGTTTGAAGCTCAAGCGTCATGTCAATTGTCAGTTAGTATGAACGCGAGCTGTCATTCGGTCAAAATTGTACTAGACTTATTCCACTTGGAATAACTTTTCGGCTTCAAATTTTCCTCGCTTTGTCTTCTCTATGCCCTATTATATTTTAATCTCTTTGATTTCACGCATTTTATCGAATTTTCCTTATTCGATGTTTTATGAAAATACATCGATACATCGAGTAAATCAAACCTTTTCAAAACATCGGATTGATTCGATGTATCGTATTGTAAACATCGAATGAATTCGATGCATCGATGTATATCGAATATCCCTAGCCGCAAGTATTTTTAATAAAAAAAAAACTTGATTTTTGGGACGTTTCATTCGCTTGTTTTTTTACTTTTAATACCGTCCACTTCACGGCAATATGCATAAAGCAAAGAGATTAAAATATAATAGGACATAGAGGGGCATTGGGAATATTTTCATACAAAACTTTGAAGCATGTTTGAAGCTCAAGCGTAATGTCAGTTAATATGAACGCGAACTGTCATTCGGTCGAAATTGTACATTGTACTAGACTTATTCCACTTGGAATAACTTTTGGCTTCAAATTTTACTTGCTTTGTCCCCTCTATGCCCTATTATATTTTAATCTCTTTGGCATAAAGACTGAAAAATCAGCTGATTTTTCTAAATCTTTATGTATATTGCCGCTTTATGTATAAAGATTCGGATCTTAGGCTATATGTCATTGCTAAAATGTCTCTAAAAATCTAAGTAGAAATCTCCGACTATAAATCAAGACAAATATAAAAAACAACATAAAAAAGATATCCAACAAATACGTACCTATTGCGTAGAACAGAACTTTTTCTTATAGAGATTGACACTACATAGTCTACATTATATCGTCGAATCGAAGCTTTCTGGCAGGAATACGAAAAAAGATGTACCGTACCTAATGTTTTTGTAAAATTTTCATTTTGTTGTATGTTTGGAGTTAAGAATTTTTGTATTGTATAAAAAAAATCGGTTGTCTGTAAAGTCGGTTTACTGACGATAGTTGAACGTGACAGGGTGGATTCGCCGTTTTGATTCTTTCTTATTTATTTTGAATATTTTTTGAAAGTGGTCGGAAATGCGTGCAAAAAATAATAAATTTAAAGGTTTTTTAATAACCTTTACAAAACTACTGAAGGCACTAAAATCCAACAAGAGAATTAGAAGTTATCGACTTTTAAAGTTACTTGATTGAAATGGTAATGATGTCTAAAGCCTGGTAATGACTTTTCTTTACCGGTAATGATGACAAGCGAATGGAAATGATGAAAAATAGAAAAATACACAGGTTTCTGCTTGGAATTACTAACTATAATCACAATAAAATATCACAAATCAACGATTGGTGTGATGTATATATATTCTAAATAGTAACAATGGCAAACAAATGATATATAGTTCAGTCAATTAAGACCAAAAAATTAGAGTGAAGTTACGAAAATTCGAAGCCAGCTGAAAATTGGTAGGATTGTTTAAAACACCAATATAAATTAAATCTAAAAAGTCCTCATCTATCCAAAGCTTGAAAAAAAATTTACTCGGGATCAAAGGCATGTTCACGATTTTCAGCAAAACGGTAAGTTTAATCATAAAATTTCCCTGAACAAAAATTGTAGATCAGATAATTATTTATAAAAAATGTCTTAATACTTTTTTCCTAAGAACCACCGTTTTTAAGATATAACGATTCAAAACGTTGAAAGAGTTGTAATCGTTATAATATGTATAAGTACACAATATGCAAAAACAACTCCACGGATTTAGATGAAATTTGATGTGAAGATAACTGGGTATTCGAGTCTAGAGTACTATTTGCAGCGGGAGAATGTCTCATTCCCACGGGAAAATTAAAAAACTGGGTAATAAGAGAAATACGTACTACTCTGAAACGATATCACCTAGAAACTTTAAATATGGCATGTAGGTGTCTTATATGTAGGCATTCGCTTGGTGGGATTGTTCAAAACACCATTATTAATGAAATCTAACAAGTTCTCATCGATCCGACACCTGGAAAAAAATTTACTCGGGGTCCAAGGTCACAAATACGGGTTTTCCACGATTTCAGCAAAACGGTAAGTTTAATTATAAAATTTGCCTGAACAAAAATTGTAGATCAGATAATTATCTTTAAAAAATGTTTTAATACTTTTTTCACTAAGAGCCACTGTTTTTGAGATATAACGATTAAAAAGGTTGAAAGAGTTGTAATCGTTATAATATGTATAAGTACACAATATGCAAAAACTACTGGATGGTTTTAGATGAAACTTGGTGTGAAGATAACTGAGTATTCGGGTCAACATCTAGAGTACTATTTACATTCACATATAGTCAGAATTAATATGAGATAAACACATAGTATATCATTACCGTTTACATATTATCATCACCACCATCACAGAAGAAATGGTAATGATGAATAATGGTAGTAAAAACGCCAAGCTGCAAAAAGCACCACCAGCAATTTTTGTGGTCTTTTACATAAGACACACAAGCCGGGATAGTTTAAAAAGATGTAGTAATGGTGCAAACCTGATTTTTTCTATCGATGGTGATGATGTGAATTTATGACAAAGAGTCCATAAGCTAATGTAAGTCGAAAATTTTGATACTCCTGCGTGGATAAAATTTAAGAGCCCTATCACAAAACTACGCTCCTCAAGATTAGGCATTTGAACGCGACGGCCTGCTCGCTCGGGGTCACGAGTTCACGACACTACTCTGCCCGTAGCGGCAGCAAGCGACTTACTACTTTTGATACTTTTCTATTTTTTTTTGTATTGTGTTATTTGTGTTCAACTTTTTTAGCGAAGTATGTTAAGAAAGTTTAAAACAATACAATTTACACCTCTTTAGATATTATAGTTTATATAATATGTATTTAGATATAGGTACGTAGATTTTTGCTTAAACTGATAGTGACCAACCTTGAAATAAAAAGTCTGTCTGTTCTCTCTCACACATAAAATGAAGGTCACCAAGAATAAAATCAAATCTTAACAAATACTTGTGTCATAAAAGTTTTTAACATTTTATGAATAAAATTAACTTTGGGAGATAAAATATCATAAATAAACATTTAATTCTTTAATTTAATAAATTTTGACAATAAATTACAACCATTTATCTGTAACAAAAATACAGAAATATTAATTTATGCACTTTAATAGTAATTTTGTCTATTTCTTGTGCCTTTTCCTCAAAGAGATTTAAAGGGGCATTGGGAATATTTTCATACAAAACTTTGAAGCCTAAGCGTCATGTCCTTGTCATGTCAGTTAGTATGAACGCGAGCTGTCATTCTGTCGAAATTGTGCTAGACTTATTCCACTTGGAATAACTTTTGACTTAAAATTTTCCTCGCGTTGTCCCCTCTATGCCTTATTATATTTTAATATCTTTGCTTTGCCTAAAAAAAAGGTGATGCGCGCGCATAGCTAATTTGTGAACAAGTAATAATTTTGTTTTTATTCGTTGATGAAAGTCGGAGTTTTATTTATTTCCTCGCAAAGATGTTATAAAACGTCGTATGACATACGTTTGTTTTGATAATTACAGCCTCAATTCTATAATTCGTTCAATAAGTGGTCTTGTAAGTTCCTATTTTGAATAAAACATTTTGACTTTGACTACTGCTTTTTTGTAGCCCTCGCCTACGGCTGGAGCTAGAAATATCGCCTCGGCTGTAATTTTTAACTTACCGCACTTATACTATGGTATATGTACTATATCATATTGTATTATTACTTACTTTACAACGGTTATAATAAAACAAATTTATTTGTTGCTCATAAAAAAAAAACTAACATCAAAGATCTTCTAAACCTAACCGGTCCAAATAATTTCCGATCTGGTATTTTGAGCTGGCTTTGCTCGCTCTCGCATTGAATATATCTGTAATATCTCGCAAGTGGTGCATTATTTTAAATATTTTGACCATTTGGTATTTAAAATGTTGGTAAGTATATAAAATTATTTTTTACTCTTAATTTATTTTTTACTTTTTAGTTGGATTTAAAATGACTTCACATAGCCAACCATGTATTGTCATCCAAACTAAACGCGTATACAAAATTTTTAGCTCAACTGGTTATATTCCAGCTCCGTCATCAGACACTGACATGTCTGCCATCAGACACACCAACATACTCATCAAGACGAATCAAGCGAGCCCAAACTCGATGGAGTTATGTAGTTTAATTACTGGGTTCCTATGGCCATCTTACAGCTTCATCATCAGACCCTGGTTGCCATTTAGTACAAAATGACTCCTTAAGACGAATCAAACGAGCCCAAACTCGATGGGATTGTGTCGTATAGTTACAGAGTTCCTCGGGTCATCTTCCAGCTCCATCATCAGACCCTGGTTACCATGTAGCACCAAAGTACTCGTAAAGATAAATCATACGAACCTTAACTCGATGTGGTTGTGTTGTTTAATTACTGAGTTCCTATGGCCATATTCCAGCTCCGTCATCAGACCCTGGTTACCATCTAGCACCGAAGTACTCGTCAAGATAAATGATACGAGCCTAAACTCGATGGGGTTGTGTCGTATACTTACAGAGTTCCTCGGGTCATCTTCCAGCTCCATCATCAGACCCTGGTTACCATCTAGTACCAAACTACTCTTCAAGACGAATCAAACAAGCCCAAACTCGATGGGGCTATGTCGTTTAATTACTGAGTTCCTATGGCCATATTTCAGCTCCATCATCAGACCCTGGTTACCATCTAGCACCAAAGTACTCGTCAAGACGAATCATACGAGCCTAAACTCGATGGGGTTGTGTCGTTTAATTACAGAGTTCCTATGGCCATCTTCCAGCTCCATCACCAGACCCTGGTTACCATCTAGCACCAAAGCATTTGTCAAAACGAATCATACGAGCCCAAACTCGAGGGGTTTACGAGTAGTCATTGAGGAGTTGCGATATCCACCTCCTGGCTCCATCATCAGATCAGCTCGGTGGTACCATAATGTTGCATTTTCACCGAATTTACATAAGTATACCAAATTTCAGCTCAATCGGTTGAAGATATCTGCTACAAACAAATAAACAAACAACCATCACCCTAAAATGTGTTCATTTTAAAATAAAATACATATATGATTAAAACTTGTTATAGGTGGTCGCTCTATAATTACGACGAAATTCCCGATTTTTGGGCGCGCAAAATTCCGACACAGGTCCAGCGTCGACGAGCGCTCGCGCAGTACTGAACTCGACCGGTCAAAACTTTGCTTTATGTAGCAATTTTGCAGTTGGAATTATTTTTCTTTTCAGGTTTATAATGAACTATTTTTTTAAACATGTATGATGTTTGAATTCCTTATGAACTAAAGTATCTTTTGATATAAAAATCATGTGATATTGTTAATATAGTAATGAGAAATTAACGGTTAATTCCAAGCGTTTTTGGCAATTTCACGGTCTCGAATATGATTTAATTTCTAGATATTCAATACGTATTTAAAAAATTTTAAGCCACAAATCACTTAACCACTATATAAGCAATATTATTATATATTTTTCATCTAATTTGCTAACTCGTTTAGTTCAATCAACGAACACAAAAAAGTGCCGTCGCGCGTTTTTCGAAAAACTTGTTTTGGATTTTTTACTTTTATACAGTTAACTAAGATAAAATCGAATAAAGTAGGTCACTAGCCCCTATAATAATATATTTTCTCTACCATTCGGAAAGTAAAAGTTGTTCAAGTCTTCTAGTTTCTCAGATCTAAGAAGCCAAAGATGGCCATAAACGCAAAAATCACGCTCGAAATGTAATAGGGCTCTTAAGTAGCTTTGTGAGAGAGACCACAGAGATTGAGGAAAGGAGGTGGACGCCTCTCGGTCACGGTAGATATTAGAAATTCGAGAATATTATAACTTTGACGGTGCCGCGATGGTGTTGATGAATTTCCGTGACAAAATTTCTTTAATTTATTTATATAATATGATATTCATTATCAAATCACTTCATAATTAATTGTGTTATTCTAGATAATGTACATTTTCGAAATATGAAAAAAAAAAAGACGTGTGGCACTCGGGGACTGCCGCGGTAAAGCTATTGCATAGCATTTTGTATCAACAAGACTGCCGAAAAGAAACGACGTTAGACAATGCACGGCCTTCAAGCCACACGGGTGTTATTTAAATGGTTAGAAGAGTATTCGTATTTTTGTGAGCAGAAAAATATAATCTGCTGCTTAGCAAACTTGTCATGCGCAAAATGGGCGCATTCCTTACAAAGATTAAGAAGGACTTTGGATTATGCAACATATACCATTACAAGTAGTGGTGGTGGTGGTGGTGGTAGTGGTGGTAGTGGGAGTGGGAGACTCGGACTCGTACTCGTACTCGGACTCGCACCTCCGTGCCCGTCGGAGTGGGGAGCGTGAGGTTTTTTTCGTTACGGAATTTCTGGATTCGATCCCCGCGCTCAAGGCCCGCGATAGAAGCTATGCAATAGCTTAAAAACGGAAAGTACATTGACATGGAAAATAATTTAGGAAGTTCAATACTCAACTTTTATTCGCAAATGGTGATGACGTTTGGTGCGTGTTTATTAAAATATATAAATGAAATAAAGGTGGTACTTATACAATTTTAAATAGCGGCACTTTACGTAAAAATGTGTAAGAAATGTCATGTAAAGTAAAAAAAGAATGCAGCTATGTTATTTAATTAATTATTAGCAGGAAATCGCAATTCATGAGTTTCCGCGAATTCACCCGACAACAAAGAGATTAAAATATAATAAGGCATAGAGGGGACAAAGCAAGGAAAATTTGAAGTCAAAAGTTATTCCAAGTGGAATAAGTCTAGTTCAATTTCGACCGAATGACAGCTCGCGTTCATACTAACTGACATGACAAAGACATGACGCATAAGGCTTCAAAGTTTTGTATGAAAATATTCCCAATGCCCCCTCTATGCCCTATTATATTTAAATCTCTTTGCCCGACAGTAAGAGATATTGTTCTGAGTGCGAAATCGTAGACAGAGTAACCATGAAGGTAGTATATTACATAAAGGGAGCAAGTGCTCCTAAGAAAGCTGCCAGTCCTATTGAGAGGCACCTCGAATAGTATTGTGTCCTTTTCTAATAGTGCAACAACAACTTTCTTTGAAACATTGACATCTTGGCATTTTACATTGATTGTTGAAAGATTGTTTAAATAATATAAAGAATTTTTAAAATAGTAAGTAGTTCACGGTACCATGGGAATACGGGAATAAAATATAGTCTATTGTTATTCTGATGTAAAAGCTGTATATCTGTAAGTTTAATCAAAATCCGTTCATCCATCCATATACACATCCATACTCACAAACTTTCGCGTTTATAGTATTAGTAGAATTTCGAGGCTAAGAAGGGTTGGCATTTTAAAGTGAGACTACTACTATGTGATTCCCGCTCAGGGAGGTCAAGCAAAGTTGGGTGCGGTCAGTCAGTATATGATTGACCGCTTAGTGGCATTTATATCACAAGCGCTTCCGTGTGACGGAAATCACGTTAAATTGTTGGTCCCGGTTTTCATTGTGTTTACGCACAATGGAAGTGGAAGTGGCACGTATATAGCATAACACCATCTCCCAATCCGCGGTGGGCTCGCGTGGGAGATTAAAGTCTTTACTTCCTCATGTGTGAGGAAACACTCTTAGCTCAGCAGTGGGTTGTTACGGGTTGATGATGATAAGTACTTTAGTATTTTGGACTTTGTTACTTTAGGACTTTTGTAACTACTTTTGGACTTTTGTACTTCTGTATTCGAGATCGTCAAGTTAGAAGCCTCACCAATTCACCATGGAATTGAGCTGTTCTGATAATGTCAAACAACTCTTCAAAGACATTTAAAGAAAAATTTTCTCTTTGCAACTCTTCCTAAATAGTGCCAAATAGTGCCCGAAGCATATAAATAGTGCTATCATACTTTCGGAGATATTCAGGTCGTTCAGTGAGGCTGCTATCTTGACGTCAAGATAGCAGCCTCACTGAACGACCTGAATATATTAATTTTGCAGTGTTTTTACGATATTTTAACGAATATTTGTAATAATATGTAGAGCAGTGATAGCCCGGACGGTTGAAGAGCCGGTCGAAAATCAATGAGGCTCGGGTTCGAATCCTGGCATGTACCAATGAGTTTTTCAAAAACTTACGTACATATTTATCACTAGCTCGACGGTGAAGGAAAACATCGTGAGGAAACCCGCAGGTCCCAGAATTAATTCTGAGACATGTGTAAATAGACCCGGTCCGGCGATGGGCTCACCACCTATCACGTTAAGGGTCCAATGCATCTCGTGAAATGTGGGTATATCCAGTAATGGAATACCTCTGCCTACCCCCTCGGGGATGAAAGGCGTGAGATTATTTATTTTATTTATTATTTATTTATTTGTATTAACTATGTTGACACTATTTTTTCACCTTGACAACTCAGTCTGACACTTTTTAATTTTGAACGTCTGTTTAAAGAGCTTGCAGATACAAGAAGGTTTAATACTTGTCATATTCCATGCAAACTCAACACTTTCCCTCGTTCAATAAATTTGGGCAAGGCCCAGCTTGACACACATCTCTTTTAGCCTTGGTTTCGGAACTGGCTTAGTCATGATGTCAGCTAGCTGATTCGCCGAACTTGTTTTGACAACAGTCAGACTTCCATCTTGAACCATCTCACGCACGAAGAAGTGTCTCACCCGTATGTGCTTTGTTCGTTTATGGAATTCTGGGTTATGTGCCAGTCTGATTGCGGCTTCATTATCGACCTTTAAGGTTGGCGTAGCATCGGGCTTTGTCAAGAAACCGAATATTCTCTGGAGCCATACCAGTTCTTTGGCTGCCTCGCTTGCGGCGACAATTTCAGCTTCGGTCGTAGAAATCGCTACAGTAGCCTGTCTTTGGCTTAACCAAGATACGATTCCTTCGGCAAATAGACACGCGACACCAGATGTGGATCTGCCCGTCAAGGGATCTCCTGCATGATCCGCATCACTGTATCCATTTACAGTATTTTCCTTGCTTCCTATTTGGTATCTTATCCCAAAGGTCAAGGTACCCTTTAGGTATCGGAAGATTCTCTTCACACGAAGCCAGTCTGCATTCGAAGGGTTTTCAAGTTTCCTTGATACGACACCTACAGCGTATGCAATATCAGGGCGTGTTCCCGTCATCAAATACATCAAAGCGCCTACTGCTTCTCTGTAGGGTGCTTTCACAGCTTTCCCTGATTCAGAATCTTCTTCGGTCTTCAAAGGTTCGATTGGAGTTGAAACGGGATTGCAGTCAGCCATGTTGAACCTTTCTAAGATTTTCTTGGTGTATGACTCTTGACTTATGGCAATCGTATTGTTCTCTCGCTTTATCTCAAGGCCGAGATAGTAGGACGCTGGTTTTGAGGTTAATTTTAATTTTGATCTTAAATCATTTAGGAAGCTGTTGGCCAGCTGCTCGCTCGAAGCTGCCACCAGTCCATCGTCCACATATAGGGCTATTAAGATCTTTTCTTTGGCAATGAGTTTCCGGTACAGGCAATAGTCTGCTTCGCTTTGTTCAAAGCCGAGTTCAATGAGGATTTGTTCGAAGCATGTGTTCCAGCATCGAGGTGCCTGCTTGAGACCGTAGAGACTCCGGTTCAGCTTCCACACTCTAGCTGTTCCATCGGAAAGTCCCTCTGGTTGTCTCATGTACAAATCTTCTTTGAGTTCTCCATTCAGGAAAGCGGTTGCTACGTCGAACTGAGCCAGGTGCATGTTCTCTTTTGCACAGACGCTTAATAAAGCTCTCACAGTGGCCATTCTGGCGACTGGGCTGTAAGTTTCGTTGTAGTCCACTCCTTTTCGTTGCCTGAAGCCTTTTACCACAAGTCGTGCCTTATACTTATCAATGGATCCGTCAGGGTTTCTCTTCACTCGAAATATCCATTTGTATGGCAGCGCTTTGCGGTTAGGCGGAAGCTCGCATAGCGTCCAAACGTTATTTTCTTTAAGTGAAGCCATCTCGCTTCGCATGGCATCAATCCAAAGCTGTTTGTCTGCCCTTGACATAGCCTCTTGATAGCTGTTTGGGAAGTCTGCAGCTTCTGCGGAACAAATGAAGTCGTCAAATCGTTGAGGTTTTCGTAGCGCATCACGGTTCCTCAAGTTGTAACGTGGTTCCTCTATTATGACAGACCCTTCATCATCGTCATTTCCTTCTGCATCATAGAAGACAGCTGGATCGGGATCTTCAGTACTTCGCGTTTGATAGTGATCTTCCGGCTCGTTATCTTCCGTATCCTGATCAGCCAAACGTTCAGCCTGATTCTGATCGAGATATTTCGAACATCCAGCCTGATTCTGATCTTCCGTACGTTCAGCCTGATCGTGATCTTCCGAATATTCTCCCTCTAGAGCACGGTCAGAGATATTTCGGATATCAGGTTCATTGATGTACTCAACGTCGTATTCTGGTGAATGGTTGTTGGGATGACTTTCAGGTTCTTCCGTCTCCTCTGGGTGGTGTGGATGTTCTCCCTCTATTTCTATAGGGTTCTGGATCCTTTCTGATCCTAATGAGATCTTAAACTCGACCTCACTCGCAAAGGTGATATCTCTGGATCGATTCATTTTCATCCCATCCCAGATGCGGTAACCGTCGTTCTCTTCGTTACCAACGAGTACACCCTTAATGGCCTTCTTACTGAGCTTCTTTCTGCATTGCTTGGGAATGTGAGCATAACATTCACTGCCAATTACTCGCAGGTGAGAGATCTTTGGTTTCTTGCCAAACCACAGCTCGTAGGGAACTTTATCCTTTACTCTGGATGGTCCTGTGCGATTCAGAACGTATGCTGCAGTGTTGATCAGTTCAGCCCAAAGTTTCTTAGGTAGCTCACCTCTGGCGTGTATCCAGGTCCTTGCGGCTTCTACTAGCGTTCGGTTCTCGCGCTCGCTACATCCGTTTTGCTCCGGCGTGTACGGCATGGTGAGACGCTGCTGTATCCCTCGAGCGTTTAGTATTTTCTGGACTTCTTCATTGTCAAACTCTCCGCCGTTGTCACTGAGAAGGCATTTGACAGTGTGGCCGACAGTCTGGACTTCGTTTAGCATCAACTTTAACTTTTCTTTGACTTCTGATTTGTGACGCATGAAGTAGACTAGGCGATATGAGGAGTAGTCGTCCTTGAAAAGTACAAAATACTTGTATTTTTTCTCACTGGGATATTCGAATGGACCGCAAACATCTGAATGTATAAGCTCACCGGGAGCCGTTGCTCTCTCTCTTCTCCCAAAAGGCAATCTATGAGCTTTCCCAAATATGCATGCTTCGCATTTTACTTTATCGTCTGGTAACGTTATTCCATATTCTCGCTTCACCAAGGCCTTCACGTGATTCTTGTCTTGATGGGCAAAGCGTTCATGATAAAGTTGCAGCATATTGGTGCCCGTAATCGCGTTCACTTCGATTGAGTTAGACTTTCTTGAAGGAGTGATCGTCTTCATTTGTAGTTTATAGAGTCCTCCTCTCGGTTCTCTCTTCCCTACAACTTTGGTAACTCCATCAACGTCTAGCTGACAACTTGTAGCGGTAGAAGTGAATAAGCTGTTCCGCGTGTTGTCTTGTGCTACTAGAGTCGAGAATAGATTTTTCGTCAATGATGGTACAAGCCAGACATCTTGAAGTAGTATGATTTCTTTCCTGTTGCCTATCATTGATTCTACCATGACATTGCCTTTCCCTATCGCTGGAATGGTTGTGCCATCTGCCGTCCTCACAGATTGGTCTTCAGAATCAAATGGCTCGAAATCTTGAAATACATCTCTTCTTACTGATATATGCGTAGTTGCTCCGTTGTCAACATACCAGTTCTCTCTGTCTTGATCTGTTCCCTTTGAGCACGCATTAACCATCATCAATGTTTTACTTTGTACTTGCTTCGACGAATAGGTAGGTGCTGAACTGCTTGGCTTTGGTGGTCGACCATCTTTTATCCATTTCTTGCAGTTCCTTACTCTATGTCCCATTTGTGAACAATAGTTGCACTTCACCTTCGAATCTTTCTTCTTTTTCGACTCATGGACTTCTTGAACTACTAAAGTCTCTTCTCTACTAGTAGTCCCTTCCTTGTCCTGTAGACTTTTCTCATAAGAGCATAGTTGAGTGGTCAGGGGGCCAATTCTACTAAATGACAGCGGTGATAGTTGTATGACAATTACATGATTGTGGTCACTCAATGGTCATATTATGTCAAATTTTGACACTTTTCGTATTCTGTTAACTGTCAGTTTTCACAATCATTCAACTATCATTGTTGACCACTTTTGGTATTCTACTATTCCTACCATGGAATGGCGCTGTCCAGTGATTGCTTTTTTTCCCTTATTTTAAGGCATTGGCAATTTAGCCATCAGCCCTAAACACGACACGAAATTCAGATTTTAGCTCTGCTTCAGAGTCTATGCACAAAAATACACAAGTTTCTTCAAAACTTATCGAAATGTCATATGTACCATAAATAAAATCAATCATCTAAAGATTTTAGTGCCGAAAACCCGAAATAAAACTAATGACACGCATGGTAGTAATAGTTATATATGGTAGGCAACACCTAACGTAGTCCATAGTCATTCCATTGTAATGCCACTATGATTTTAGTGGAATACAAATTAGATGTCATAGTTGCCAGTTGCAGCATAATGGAATGATAGTTCGATGACAATGGCTGACATTTAGTGGAATTGGCCCCCAGGTTGTCAACAGTTCTATCAGTTTTGTTCAAAAGTAACCAACTGGATTTGAACGCGAAGAATCTGTCTTCAAGAGATTCTAATATCTTGCATATGAGCAACAGATCTGGGAGCTGGCTCGTTCCATCTTTCTTGGTGATCTCAACGTTTAGATCGTTCCATATGTTCTTCAATTTCGACATGTGTGTGGAAACGTCGTCGGATAAGTTTCGTTTGAAATTGAAAAACTCCATGCACAGATGGTACGCCCTATCTTCTGTCTGCCCGTCAAATAAGCGATGTAGCTCTTGCCAGACTTCTAATGCTGTCTCAAATCTCATTACTTTCTGCAACGTTTCATCCGTCATATTCGTCGTCAGAATGAGTAGAGCGCTGCAATTCTCCTTCGTGAATCTGGCTGAAGCCTGATTATAACTTGCGACAGCTGCGTCACCTGCTCCTTCCTGAAGGACTACTGGCTTCATCAACCTGCCTTCCACTACATCTATAGCATCTGCGGTACCGCGAAGCATGATACAGATTTTGTACTTCCAGGTGGTCCAGTTTGATTTTCCTTCCAGGTTTCTGATCGAGAATTTTGCGTTAAAATTTTCCATGGTGGGGCCGAATAACCTATTAATTTTGCAGTGTTTTTACGATATTTTAACGAATATTTGTATTAACTATGTTGACACTATTTTTTCACCTTGACAACTCAGTCTGACACTTTTTAATTTTATATATATATATATATATAATAATATATAATATATATAATAAATATATAATATAATATAATCTCACGCCTTTTTATCCCCGAGGGGGTAGGCAGAGGTATTCCATTACTGGATATACCCACATTTCACGAGATATATTGGACCCCTAAACGTGATAGGTGGTGAGCCTATCGCCGGACCGGGTCTGTTTACACATGTCTCAGAATTAATTTAATTTTGAACGTCTGTTTAAAGAGCTTGCAGATACAAGAAGGTTTTATACTTGTCATATTCCATTCAAACTCAACATGAGGAAACACCCTTAGCTCAGCAGTGGGTTGTTACGGGTTGATGATGATAAGTACTTTAGTATTTTGGACTTTGTTACTTTAGGACTTTTGTAACTACTTTTGGACTTTTGTACTTATGTATTCGAGATCGTCAAGTTAAAAGCCTCACTATGGAATTGAGCTGTTCTGATAATGTCAAACAACTCTTCCTAAATAGTGCCAAATAGTGCCCGAAGCATATAAATAGTGCTATCATACTTTCGGAGATATTCAGGTCGTTCAGTGAGGCTGCTATCTTGACGTCAAGATAGCAGCCTCATCTCAGTACACGAAAACCACAGCACTGTTCTTGAAGAACTATATACCAAAAAACTCTTCTTAAATAGTGCCTTGGATTTGCAAAGTTTCAGAATTAGTGCTTCAAAGGAACCGAAGATATTAGGGTACATTGATGAGGCTTCCAACTTGACGTCAAGCTGGAAGTCACATCATCAACGACGAAGAATTTCGAATCGAGACTAATGCCAAAAATCTCTTCCTAAATAGTGCCTCCGGAATCAAAACAAAGCGGAACGATTTAACTTGTATTTTAGTCAATAAATGATGATAAACTTCCACGTACATTTTGGATTCGGTACAGATAGGAATAAACCAACTAGATCAAAATGGAGGCTCAGCTTTATAAAGAGCAACATCTCAGAATGTTTTTTTTTTTGTTTCTTTTTTGTAGATAGGGGTACAAATTGTGATGATTTATCAAGTATCAGGATGCGGACTGGTTTAGTTTTTGAGATATAATTTTTTGAAGAATTATAACTTAATAATTTATCAAATGTCAAAGAAAACGCAATGTCCAATGTCAAACTTCAAAAAGGCGTTTTAAAAAAATTTCGTTCATTGATAAAAATCTATTGGTTATTTATATTGAAACCTATTTTTATTTAATAGTTATAATATATAGTAATATATTTAAATTTTCTTTCATCAAACATGTTTAAACAATATTGTTTTATCTTAGGATGAATATGTCAACAGGTCCATTAAAATCTTCATTTCCGTGGATTTTTTATCTTTAGTTTTTCAAACAAAAAAAAACGAGTTTTTTTATAATGTATTCTTGCTTAATATCTAGCAGATGAGGGTGTATTTCAACAGGCCCATAAAAAACTTCATTTCCGTGTTTTTTTTTATCCTTACGTTTTTTTGTAAAAACATCGCTTTTATTAATAAAATAAAATTTTGTGCCACGGCGATGAAACATACGTGCACGGCAATGAAACAAGCGTTCACGGCAATGAAAGAACTGTGCCACAGGATTGAAAGAATCAAACAACGGAAATGAAAATCCATATAAAACATAATATTTTATATACTTACCTGAGTATTATACTTACATAAAATACTGGATGATTTTTTTTACCGTCTGGAAAAAAATATGACGTATAAAGTATCTAGAGCCGAAGCTATACACGAGAATAATTGTTAAACATAGTCATGTTTAATGCAATTTACAAAATCTAGAAAACTACGCACAGTACTACGCGCAGCTGGCGGTTGTAGGTAGGTAAATTGCGCATAAATGGAAGCTACGAGCCTGTTTCCTTTTTAAAATACTATTTCAAATATTTCAGTGTGTATTATTGACTACAATTGAGTAATGTATATTAGTTTATGCAAGAAATAAAATTTTTGAGAAAAAAATTTTTTTTTAAGTAACACTGCCAAATGAATCTATTACACTTACCTATCACACCACATTTTTTTCCAGACGGTAAAAAAAGTCACCCAGTATATACATGCCTGTCTCCAAAAGGGAAAGGCACACCCAGACTGTCTCTCCATCGGATCCTTTAAATTCCTACCAGTCCACAAACAATGGCTTGGTTCTACCCAAAGTTTGTGTTTGGGAGAAAGATTTGGATATAATCTTTGATTTTTTTTATCTTGTGTCTGCTACTTCACGCCGCAGACCTTAGTCGTAGTTTTTTTTATAATTTGATTATTTAGTGGCACGCACGAGCATCAATGTGTTAAACCTTTTTATATTTATTTGTATAAAACCGTAATGGCCAATCGTATAGCTTCACTTGTAGGCATTATTAATTATTATGCTATTTTAGCATTTTTAGCTCAGTAGCACATTGTGATTAGGGCGATAGTTCCATATTTTAATTGGTAACCCTTTCACTAAGACCGGTTAAAGAAGCCATCTTGTCTTTTCAATGGGGAGTTTTCGGTAACAGCTGTCACTTGAGTATTCAAAGGTGTCAATAGATGGTGCTGATAAGCCTTGGGTTTTTTTTTACCTAATCTATGGTCGCAAGAATTTGTCAAACAAAAAAAAAACAATCTGACTTTTTATCAAAATAAGGTTACGTACTCATTGCCTTGTATTTTATTTATTGTTCAGTTTGTACATTGTTTACGAGTGGTTTGTGTTACAACAAAAGATCCGAATTCACGATAAACAAAAACTCGTGGGCCAAATGGAAAATGCGTGGGCCATGTATAGTGTATGGGTGTAAAATACGGAGGAACCGAAGCTCGACTCGACGCACTATGAATTTAGGTACCTAAAACAAGATCTGTTTTATTGCGTTGCCTGCTGACGCGTTACACTGACTCACACACAACACAACAACGGCACATGACATGACGGACGGATGTGTCACGTAAAGCGACACATCAGTGTTGCCAATTTCTAATTCCCAATGTTGATCAGCGCCATCTAGTTCAATTTTAAGAATGTCATTGAAAATTCCTCATTGCCTTAGACACGCTCGGTTCCGCGCTCGTGCATTGTATGTATTTTATACTTTAGATTTCTAATAATTAATTGCTCAAACCCCAAAAATAGAGCTTTTTTTTATTTCCCTTGTTCCTGTATCGAACATCTTGTACATCTCATTAGTTTTTTAAGTTATCTGCTACATATTCAGCAAGTATACATACAATATAAAGAAAACTTAAATAAAAGCGATGTTTTAAAAAAGATTTTTTTTTATCAATGAACAAAATTTTTTTTAAATGTTTTTTTGAAGTTTGACATTGGACATTGCGTTTTCTTTGATATTTGATAAATGATTAAGTTATAATTCTTCAAAAATTATATCTCAAAAACTAAACCAGTCCGCAACCTGATACTTGATAAATCATCACAATTTGTTCCCCTAGCTACAAAAAAAAAACATTTTGAGATGTTGCTCTTTATAAAGCTGAGCCTCCATTTTGATCTAGTTGGTTTATTCCTATCTGTACTGAATCCAAAATGTACGTGGAAGTTTATCATCATTTATTGACTAAAATACAAGTTAAATCGTTCCGCTTTGTTTTGACTCCGGAGGCACTATTTAGGAAGAGATCTTTGGCATTAGTGTCGATTCGAAATTCTTCCTCGTTGATGATGTGACTTCCAGCTTGACGTCAAGTTGGAAGCCTCATCAATGTACCCTAATATCTTCGGTTCCTTTGAAGCACTAATTCTGGAACTTTGCAAATCCAAGGCACTATTTAAGAAGAGTTTTTTGGTATATAGTTCTTCAAGAACAGTGCTGTGGTTTTTGTGTACTGAGATGAGGCTGCTATCTTGACGTCAAGATAGCAGCCTCACTGAACGACCTGAATATCTCCGAAAGTATGATAGCACTATTTATATGCTTCGGGCACTATTTGGCACTATTTAGGAAGAGTTGTTTGACATTATCAGAACAGCTCAATTCCAATTCAGCACCATCTTTTGACACCTTTGAATACTTATGTGACAGCAGCAGGATGTAAATATGCAGTATCATTAGTTTTTGTACATACCTACATGCAGCAGTACATCATTGCCTACCTAACTGCATGTATTTTATCAATAAAACCTATCATTGATTTTTTCCACAGAATTGGTTTCCAAGCAACGAAATCATAACGAAGTTGTTTGTTTAGCTTTGCAGTGCCTAACGTAGAACACCTTCATAGTTAGGATAGATAAAAATACTTACTTACCTACTTTTAGATTTGCTGAAAAAATAACAATATTTTTACTTCTATCTTCTTAATATTATATTATATTATAAATGATGTAAGTGCTTACTTGTAGTTGTAGAATAGTAACTATCAATGATTGACACTTAAATCCAGACTTTTCCGTAGGATTTCCTTTGACATTCCCTTTGACTTGAATCGATAAGAAAATGTAGGATATTTTAAACAAGAATATTTTTGACGATAAAGTTTTGGCCTAACTTTTACCGAATTATAGTTCAGAAAAAATATTAGCACGTATTCAGATGCGAAGAACAATGGTAGGTAAGTCAGAATAATACCCAATTACTTATATGCAAAGAGATTAAAATATAATAGAGCATAGAGGGGACAAAGCTAGGAAAATTTGAAGCCAAAAATTATTCCAAGTGGAATAATTCTAGTACAATTTCGACCAAATGACAGCTCGCGTTCATACTAACTGCCATGATGCTTGAGCTTCAAACATGCTTCAAAGTTTGGTATGAAAATATGTCTTCTCAATGCCCCCTCTATGCCCTAGTATATTTAAATCTCTCTGACCAGGACACGTTGCGAGCATCATTCCAAATACTTTATAAGGTACCTACCCTACTATACTACTATTCACAGCTTCTCACCTGCCCAGTATCTTTCTATGCTAGGGATTTAGTTTCCGCACTTAGGCCTTAAATTGGACCATTGTACCTTAGGAATAACAGCCGCCGTGACTTACGTAGGTAGTGCCTACGTGAGTCATGGCGGCTGTTATTCCGGCCAGCCCACCTCCCTCCAGAAGTACCTACCTAGATCAATCTTCCGAGTCTTCTCAGGACATCCGTAGATAAGGATCCTGGTGTTCCAAGAATTTCTTCGCAGATCTGGGTGGGTGTGTAAGTGTTTATTCAGTGAGCAGTGTCCAGTGATGGTTCCCGCCACCATTTGCAGGCTGTCAGGCGCAAAAGGCGCTTGGTCAGCTTCGTGTATAGAGATGGCATAGCCTCCTTTAATTGCCTTTACCCTGCGTTGCTGCGTTTTTGTGTGTGATCCCATAACCAGCTCCTTAACTGGTTGAACGGAATAAGTAGGTAGATACAATGGGTTCGAGTCCGATGGCTTTCGTGCCCTAACCCCTCCTGCGTCCTGTCTGTATTAGTAGAACAACTACAACGCTCCGTCCATGTGCTGCGGCTGAAACTGCAGCCCGCCTTAATCATGCCAAGACCTGAAATCAGCATAGGTACCTAACTTGATTGTACATGTAGCATTGAAGACAGTGGGTAGCAGCGTTGCCAGATTTTTTTTTGCCAAGTCGGGATTGTGGAACTTTTTGAGTGAAAAAAGCGGGATTCCTTCGTCGAAAGCGGGACATAGTTAAAAAACGTATATAATCAGAAGTTTTTCAAATTACGTTTAGTCCATTCATTTAAGCTTAAATTAGGTAAGAATCTCGGAATTCGAGATACCCAGCTGTAAGTCTGTAAATATTTGTATATTGACACCCTAAAAGTTGTCTCAAAACCTACATATGGTAGGGTGTACTCAGCGACGTGTCAATATACAAGTATTTACAGACTTACAGCTGGGTATCTCGAATTCCGAGGTGAAACTACTAAAATGACTGGACTAGTTAACATGACCATAGATAGCAAAAATAGCCATGAAAAATGTATTATACCATGATTATACCTAATAAAAATATGATATTTTAAGTCAGATTTAAATACCATATCGTTAAATAGTTGAGTCTTATTCGTTATCTGAATTAAATTACCTACAAAAAAAACAGTAATCAAAATCAAAAAGTTGTACCTATTCATTAGAAAAATATGGCGTTTCAAACAGTAGTCTGAGGAGTGAGTGTTACAATTTGCAACTTACAATCATTGGCGTAGCTAGGGATTTTTCCTAGGGGGGGCCATGGCCCCAGACATGAATCCGCCGGCCGCGCAACAAGGTGGTCACGACTATCGGCGCATTTTTCTTTTAACTGTGTGCTGACCAAAACTATGTAGGTACTTAGTTTAAGTCACTAATATAGCTAGGTATACACCAACAAGAGCTCCGCTCTTAAATTGCCAACAACAAAGTAAATCAATCATCATCCGTGTATTGTAACGATTATATGCAGATTGTTCATTTGTATCTGTGGATCGCAGGTTGGCGAGCGAGATAGACACAAGTAATGAGTAGGTAGTTATGTATTTTAGTTTTTTTTTGAAGACAGTTTTCGGTTTCGGTAATTGAGGATGAAGTTATTTTATGTAAGAGAATTTCTAGGGTGGGCCAACAGCTTTCTAGGGTGGGCCCGGCCCACCCTGGCCCCCCCCTTAGCTACGCCCATGCTTACAATACCTATGAGAATAATATTTATAAGAACTAGGTACTTAGGTAGGTATTCATGATATTATTTAGTTATAAGTAGATATGTGAAGATTTCACTTCTTTTAAAGTTTCCCTTTTCTCTTTAATAAAAAAGAAGAGCGCACTGTCGAGTTATTGGCTGGGTGCGAAGTAGGTGGTGGGGGAACCACGAATCGATCGCAGCGCCCATGGTGGCTAAAAAAGGAACTAGGGACAGACGAACTGTCACTTTTTACTAGAGAAATTTGCGTATTCGTGCATTCTTAGTGAAAATAAATACTTGAACATAGGTAACGAAACCTGCTGCGTAATCAACTGCAAGAATAATGGCAAAAATAGTGATCGGAAATTCAAAAAAATTCCAAGAGCAAGTTGAAAACAAGATCAATGACTTCAATGATCTTTTGTATGGCGTTGATGTCACTGAAGTTTGTCTATTTACACTAGTTTCAATGGTGTGGCTCATTTGATTTTCACATTTTATTTCTTTTACATCTTGCACATGTTGAGCCAAAACTAACTGTTTGCCTTTTGTGGTGGTTTGTGACTGAAAAACTATATTGTGCGTTATTGTCCGGAATCCAGTTTTTATAATCAATTTGGCCATGTTGAACTGAAATTACACAACAGTCTGCATTATTATCGACAGTACTGCTATAAATAATGGTCTACAAGATACATGAAACGCTCTAGTCGATAAATTTTGTCCATTTCTTTACTTATTTACCGTGAAGTCATGAGAAAGTCCGTGTAGGTATACTGCCTGAAATTTACTGATTGTGGCATTTTTGACGGGAAATAAAAAAGGTCAACATTATTATCGACGCTATAGACTTACAATATCCAACAGGACCTAAGTAAATAACGTTGTTTCACTGAAATTATTTTTGTGTTTACTTACTTTTTGTAATGACAGCCAGACATTTGACATTTCAAAGTCCGCCCTAATTCTTACCACTAGTTGGCGCTGTCATCGCGCACCCAGCCAATACTCGAAAAGCGGGATTGACCCTGTCCCGCGCGGGACATTAAATTTCTATTTAAATATCGGGACGTCCCGCCAAAATCGGGACGTCTGGCAACCCTGGTGGGTAGGTACGTGGGGTGCGGAGGCCCAGAAATTTATTGGGGATACAAGGAAGCGCTTCCGAAAGAAGGGCTTTGATCCCCGCTCCGGGTCGTACCTACCTCTACCAAAGAATACCTTTAGCCATCCAGCGTGACAGACAACGCTGGTTATAGCATGGGCACTTGGGACAGGGCGCGATCCGCGGTGGGCTCAGTTGTTTGTATTAGGCACGGGGCACCTATGTCTTATTCTACTCTAGTTTATTTCGTTGTATAAACATATTATTATGTTCTTTGTTCAAGGTAAATGATACGCACTATCACCGGGCCAGTAAGACTAACAACAATAAGTATATAATAACTTGCAAAGGTCAGCTCAGGGGCGGATCGTGAATTTAAGGGGAGTACTAAGTAGGTACCTACTCAAAAACTGTCTCTATAATTATATATTATTATTATACAATATGTAACAGAATAAGCGCAATTCCTGAAATTAGTTTGTTCAGTATCGACTACTTAATCGATTTCAGCTATTTTTAATATTTGTTAAATTAAAAAAAAATGAATTGTACGTGAACTGTTGTGATAATTTATATTTTACCTATATTATTATACTACCACCACCACCACCACCACCACCACCACGTTTAGGGGTCCAATATATCTCGTGAAATGTGGGTATATCCAGTAATGGAATACCTCTGCCTACCCTCGGGGATAAAAAGGCGTGAGATTATTATTTTTATTTATTTATTATGATAACAATGAATGGTACATTTTGTACTAAAAACGAAAATAAACTCGAAATTATTCTTTATTTTGGCAATCATATTTATTATTGTGATCAAAAGATTATTTAAGTTCAACTGAAATTAAAATACAAAAACTACGGTAAGGCACAACAACTTCGTATCAACTTCGTTTTTTAGGTGTCCCCACAAAAAAGATAGAGAGGCGTTAGATCGGGGCTGCTGTGGGTTGATTGATCTCAGGGTTGCCATAATTGCCAACGTTATGGTAGTTCTTTTTTTAATTAACTTCCTTACAAGGAAGTGTGTGACGGGGGAGGGTGTGTGTGTACCTACGTACGTATGTACCTACGTACGTACCTACTATTTTTTTGTTTATGTTGCAATAAATAACATTTATTTTTAAACCTTAAAAAATCATGATAATCAGCATGAAAACATCCTTTTACACGTATTTCCCTCCTTAACTCAATTCATAAAAGTATGAAATTTTTCATCAATGTTTTCTTATGACGTTATCACGTAAAAATATCGTCCGTCGAAGACCGACTTTACAGACAACCATTTTATAAATTCAAATTATCGCCTACTGTTTTTAGCGGGGTCTGGGGGCCCCTTGTGACCTCGGGGTCTGGGCTGCAGCCCAAGCAGCCCTTAGGTAGATCCGGCTCTGGGTCAGCTAGGTATGTAACATTAGCATTTGTAGGTACATATTTATTATGAGATTGGCGATGAAAAAATTATGCTCTTTTACTTAAATTATCTATCTAAGTAGGTACCTAAAGAATATACCTACTACTACTTTTTCAATTAAAAAAATATGTTTTAATAGTAGGTACATTATGATACAAGTGTGCTGAGTTGACCATTATATACAAGGCGATATTGTGTGCGCACGAGCGAAAGCGAGTGCGCCATAAGAAAGCCGCGTATATTATGGTCACAGGCACACGTGTTTCATACGACGTTTTTCAACACAGTTGCTTAAAACGACGTTTTTCTGGGAAAGAATGAGCGTTCTTGCCGGTTTTCCATTTTAAAAATTTTTCATAGGCCGGCCGCTAAATACTTATATTTCACTCGATTTTGATGGCAAAAGACTATCGCACGCGTTTTTCGCCTCGTTACGTATGTCCGGCGGAGTTAATAATAGGTTTTCTTCATTTTCTTCACTTGAAGTAGACATTTTCTTTAATATTAAACTTCACAATTAGTCCAAACTTCGTCAAAGCCGACAATTATTTACGAAAAATGGCGCGTTGTTTTTTTTCTTGCCGCGATACCGATGCGCGCGCAAGGCTAAGGTGCGAACTAGATCGGCCAACAGCCAAGATTAAAAATATAATTACATTTAAATGTAATGTTTAAAACAGAAATTACAGAAAATTTTAAATGAATTTAAGTTATTTTTTAATAATAAAGCTGGATTTACCATTTACTGTTATTTTTCGCATAAATACTGTTTGTTGCTAAAATAAAAAGTTATAACCCGACTAAATTATATCGCTTCTTCTTCTTCTTACTTACGACTTGGTACTAGGGTACAAATGTAAATTGGTCGGGTTAATAAACTAAAGGCACTCGTTTAATAATATACTGGAAAAGCACGCGTGTTTAATATCTAGGATTATGAGCCAAAAATCAGTGGAATAAAAACGTCGTTTTGAGCAAGTGTGTTGAAAAAATATGTTATACCTAAATTACGGAGTTCTGAGGAAACAATGGACTCGATTCTGACTGACCACCTAAAATTCCTAATTTTAAGTTAGCCCATCCTTCTCCATAGAATACGAAAGAAAAAGGACAGAAACAAACCATAGATTGAAGACTTAATGTCAAACATCTAAAAACCTACTAATTTTAACTATGAACGTGCTTATCTGTCACTTTTATCCATGACCTTGTTACATCGTCGCTAAAATTGCTAAACACGCCATACATGAGAAGACTAATTTTAATTTGACAGGACTAAATATCTCTCGTCTCTTTTCTTTTATAGGAGAAAGAAAATGACAGGACTAAACTAAAATAAGTTTAGTCGCTGTAATGCAGAATCGAGTCCAATAGGTAGGTAGGTATATACAACATGTAACAGAATAAGCGCAATTCCTGAAATTAGTTTGTTCAGTATAGACTACTATTTCGATTTCAGCTATTTTTAACATGCTAAATAAAAAAAAAAACGTACCTAACTGAATTTAGTGATTTCTATAGAAATCGTGCTATAATAATCGATATTTAAGAAAATTGGTCAAACACAACTAAAGTTCGATTGCATCATATTTTTTTATATTAATACTAGCGACCCGCCCCGGCTTCGCACCGGTGCAATGCTAACACTAAAACCTTCCTCTTGAATCACTTTATCTATTAAAAAAAACCGCATCAAAATCCGTTGCGTAGTTTTAAAGATTTAAGCATACAAAGGGACATATGGACTTAGGGATATAGGGACAGAGAAAGCGACTTTGTTTTATACTATGTAGTGATGATACTAATTGGGGTGCATGAGGAATTGAGCTTTTTCTGTTACGCGTTGTATATAGGGGAGAGTTGGCTATATTGTCCCCCCTAAGGAATTTTTCGATTTGTGCAAAAACTATAATGAATATATTCATGGTTGTTTGTTTGAAAGATACTATGGTTAAACGACTTTACTACATGAAACTGTTTTTGGAGATATTTAGCATGTATATGCTCAAAATATTTATTTTTTAAAAACGATCCATCGGTACGATTTAGAAAACCGGTATGTTTAATCGTACCTTAAGGTTTTTAAATCGTACTTAGAAATTCTCCATACACATTTCAAATAAAATATTACACATTTATTTTCCCCTTATTTTTTGAAATAAAATATATTGATTATTCTTACATCCCTGTTATGTTGATTCAATTGTATATGCAATGTTTTTATAAATAAATAAGCATATTTTGTTAAAAAAAATATTTCGTTAAGTATTAACCATCGGTACGATTAACAGAGCAGCTTGACTGTGGTTTTTAAATCGTACTTACTTTATATTTTCTTATTGATTAACAGGTTTTGTATTAAAACAACATTGATTCTTTTATTTTGACAGTCTTACATGAATTACAGTGGTGATTAAATAACTAAATTTAATTTTTAGAGTTAAAAATATTCAAATATGGTAATTTGTACCGGTACTATTTCGAAACTCTCAAACAGTACGATTTGCAAAACAAACCCCATTTTGGAAAAACGCCATGTCAAATCATAACCTTAAATAACTGCGGCGTGATTGTCTCACATATTAAAAGTCAGATAACTTGTTATCAGCATAACAAAATAGAGATTCACGTATGTCTTACCGTTTGTCTGCAGAGGTTTAGAATTTCAAGGTAAAAAACTACATTAACACCACCAAAAACATATTTTTTTCTCGTAAACACAAATGGGTTCTTGCAGCGACGTGACAAACTGTCATGGCTTCCGAATTGTTATCCGCATTAGATTTGTGTTGCCAGATCAAAAAAATATGTGCATTTAGTAGGAAATACCTTGGTGGTACGATTAATCGATCGGTACAATATAGCTAACGTTCCCCTACTTATAAAAAAATACCCTAACATAATTGAGCACTTCCTCACCTTTCTTTTTAGGTCGCTAAAAATGAGCCAATTTATAATCTATCTATAATCTCACGCCTTTTTTATCCCCGAGGGGGTAGGCAGAGGTATTCCACTACTGGATATACCCACATTTCACGAGATATATTGGACCCATAAACGTGATAGGTGGTAAGCCTATCACCGGACCGGGTCTGTTTAGGTACACATGTCTCAGAATTAATTCTGAGACCTGCGGGATTCCTCGCGATGTTTTCCTTCACCGTCAAGCTAGTGATAAATATGTACGTAAGTTTTTGAAAAACTCATTGGTAGATACATGCCAGGATTCGAACCCGAGCCTCACTAATTTTAGGCCGGCGTCCGGGCTATCACTGCTCCAATTTAATAAATAGCTAATATTTATTTATTTAACCAAGAAAATACACAAGGCGAACTTATTGCTTACAGGCATTATCTACCAGTCAACCATCGGGCTAAGGTGAAATATATTATATCTAACAATATCTTGGGGACTAAAATGACATTGTTTATAGATTTAAGTTTTGACTTTTTATGTATTATTAAGAATTGTATAACTTTTGCATATTGTAACTTTTAAAAATATAGCATTATTTTTTCTATACAACGCGTAACGGAAAAAGCGCAATTCCTCATACACCCCAATTAGTAGGTAGGTATATTAACATAAAAAAAATATGATGCAATCGAACTTTAGTAGTGTCTAACAATTTTTCTTAAATATCGATCAATAATAGCACGATTTCCATACATAGCACTGAATTCAGTTATGCTACCTACCTAATTCATTTTTCGGAAAAAATTAACACATATTAAAAATAGCTGAAATCGAATAAGTAGTTGATACTGAACAAACTAATTTCAGGAACTGCGCTTATTCTGTTACATATTGTATATCCTAAAAATAGTCTACCCAATGATGTTAAATACCAAGATGGCGTATAGTCATACGACGCTGGTTTAAATAATTGTTCCGCTACGAGTGACTACGACATGTACATACTTACCTCTTAGCGTATTTATAGAATACATCAATGACGGCGAAAGATGATACGGAACGAATGATATAGAAAGAGACAGTATCTGTCAAGAGTTGCGTTTAAAATACGTCAACGCAACATAGACTAGGTGAAAAATGCAAACAGTAGGGACATTAAATAAAACAAGCTATTGGCTTACAATCATCAACTTTCTTTCTTTCTTTGGTATGTTTGGCTTTTTGTAGGTAACCAATCATATTCACTTCTTTCCGCCTGTACTATGCTGACTATTGCTGATCCATTTATGTCGCATACTTGCTCGTCACTTGGAAATCTGGATAATATTAAAACATAATAGTGGCTGCTAGTTATAATACTTACATAATATGACACGATTATATTCGTAAAATTACTAAAAATATAACCAAAAAATGTGTAAAAAAAACTTGAGAGGTGTCAAGGGACACCCGGATGGAACAAATTTCGGTCATCATCATCATCTCATCTCATCATCATTATCTCATCATCAGCATCATCATCATCAACACCATCACCTCATCATCATCTTATCATCGTCATATCATCATCATCATCGTCTCATCATCATCATCATCTCACCATCATCATCATCTCATCATAATTATCTCGTCATCAGTGATGACTCATCACCATCTCATCTCATCATCATCATCATCGCATCACAATCAACCATCATCATCATCAGAAGCAGCACATAAGAAATTCATTTACATCATATGTTTTAATTTTTAATATAACATACATGAATCAGCCTTAAAGCAGGCTCTTTAACCGTAAGGCTATAACTAAGTACATGATGTTGTAAATTGTGCCTACGACTTCGCTTCTGATTGAATAATCTATGAATGGCGGACGTGCTCGCTATCTGGCCTTATCGCACTGCAGTTGCCGTCCATTTTCGCTATCCCTTTTCAACCATAATTTTAAATATTTAATAATATGATGTCATTTTGATAAAATATTAAAATATGACGACATTTTTATGTATTTACGCGTGGTATGTAACTCCTTGGTCCTTTTTTATTTTTATACCCTAGTTTTTGCATTTTCGCAGTACACAATGCGGCATTTTGAGAAAATCGCGAGTAGTTATGATAGGCACATTCGGCACGCGCTTACTCATGCGCTGCTATAACGCGACTAAACAGTATTGCGCTAATTAGCAACATTTATCGGCCTCAGTTATCGCGCTGTAGTACGAAATCTACCTCTTTTTATATTTAACATCATTGAGTCTACCTATATTTTATATCGAGGGACTAAACGAAGCCATAATATGCGAGGGAGTCAATGAAACCGAAGGGTATATTAAGTAGGCGTTTAGTCTCGAGGTGCAAAATGTACTTTTCACTTTGAGTGCGAGAAAAATAGTCAATTTAGTACAAATTTATTTAAAACCTAACAAATTCAGGTACACTCGCCAAAGATTCTGAAATTTTCTCGGTCAGTTTTTTCTTATAAACCTGTCACAGATTAACAAAGAGATTATCTCTTTTAAAACACATTGCGCCACCTTCTATGCGGAAACACCATGGAACTAAAACTCTCCACATTTTCGCAATGAAGATGGTCCACACTCCACAGATATTTACTGGCTGTTTGAGTTTGTCTATGTCTCATTAGGGAAATTAAAATAACTTTTTACTTTACTAAAGTGGTCACTTTAGTCCCGCTTCGTAATATAGCCCTATATTGGCGTACTTTTAGAGCATGAGAAGTGAAAACACAATTATTACATTAAGTATATGAAAATACTAGTTAATTGTAATTTTTCCAAAAAAAATAATATAATTTTTATAATATCTTCCTTCTTAGTCCCCTTTTTCTTCAAACGTTTTTGTACATAGGGTAGGTATATACAGGCTACAGCTATATGGCATACCTAGTACTATTGTTTATTATGTGATCTAGGTACCTATACTTTTTCAGGAAAATAATGAAGCGTACTAAGGAGTATTACAAAATTAATAAAGACATTCGAAATGGTTCCAATAATATAAACTTGAAAAATCGAAAGTTAAAAGATGCTGTTAAAAACATTGAAAAGTCAAAGGTAGAAGATCTTTTAAATATTAACGATGAAGAGTATATGACATTAAGAAATGAAACTGAAGCCTATGTAGAACAAATATCTGAAGACATCAATGGTATGGTTATAAGCAGCGGTAACGCATTTAAAATAAGAGATAAACTTAAAATAAAAAAAGCCAACACAGAAACTAAGTATACAAAAATTAAAAACCTTAAAGATTTTAATAAAATATCAGAGAATTCTAATATAAGTGAAGAAATGTTCAGAGTAGAATGCACTCCTATTAAGCGAACTACAATTAATTTAGATGGACATTTGGAGAACGAAGATACTAATACCAAACAAGTTATTAAGAATGATAACAGTCAAAGACTTTTAACATTACGAAATGAATTTAATAATTTACCACTAACACATCATGGATTTGATACACATAAAGATGATCTACAGACTCTTTTAATAATGATTGCAGTATCACAGAAACCAAATGAGGTAAACAATGAGAACACAGACTTTTTTTGTACGGAGAGATCAGAAGATTGCATCAATAATAGAAATTCAGATAGCGAATCAAAGATTGTGCTCTCATCTAAACATAGTGACACCACAGAGTATTTAAACATAACTCCAATAAGGATTGAAATAAACGACAAGGAGACATTTATGTTAAAGAAATATATTAATAAATGGAGAAATTACGTCTCTAAAAGGAAAGAATATGTAGCACGAGAAAGGCAAGCAACGCTAAACAATTTTTTTGATAGACTTGAAAAAAAGACGATTAATATCACTAAATCTACGGAGTCAAATGATAAAACAAAGCTTATTGCTCGTGATTTTAGAAATTATCAACATAGGTATGTATACTCACGGCTTGACGAGAGCGTAGCAACTGCAAATACCAATTAAACAAAATTATTTACCAATATTCCATTTTATTTACAGATATAAAATTCAAAAACATATAATAGCGCTCCAGAAAGCTAAATTAGAAGAACAAAATAGAATAATAGAAGAACTTAAATACAATAAAATTATTGAAGCATCTCGACAATCGGTTGATGAGTTGAGGGAGGAAGTCCGGAAAACTTATTACGACATCGACAGGCAATTGAAACCAAGAATAAAATGTATTAGCAAGGAATTAAAATTATATGATATCGAAGGTATTTTAATGCGTCAGTTATAATAATAGGTATTTTTGTTAAAATGATCGTAAAGAGTATTAAGTACTAATTAAAATTTTCAGAACCGGCATTAATTCTTCATTGTCTAAAAGTTCCTAAATTTTTACAAAGAATGGAAAGCAGAGCTCGTGAGAGGGAGGAGAAGCACGCAATTATACGCGAAAGGCGAAAGCAGGTCGAAGAAGAACGACTTCGCCTGAAGCAACAAGTATATACGAGGCATCAAAACAGTAGGTAGGTACATGTATAAAAACAAATAATTGAGATATAATGAATTTGGTTCCAGGCTGAGCTAGATAGGACAGAAATGGATAAAGAAGACAAAATGAATAGGATAAAGGAACTAAAGGACAAGAGGAAGAGGGAAAAAATTGAAAGCATAAGAAAGAAACAGCACACAGAAAGAATGAGAGCTCTCAAAGTTATGGCAGATCTACACTATGAGAAACATATAATGGCGAAATATGGGATACTTCCTTTAAGGATGTTGATAGCAATGAAACGAGACAACATAGAAAAAGCTAGGGCTCATTATAAATTTCAGCTAAAAAAGAACGTATTTTTGCATTGGATGTGGTATACCGAAGATATGTGGTTTGATAGAAACTACAAGGCCGATGACTACTACAGAAAAACTGTATTAAAAAGAGGTTTTATGGCGTTAAAACAGGTAGGTACCTACTAATACCGAATTTAATTATTACAGTAACTATTGGATTGTAACTTTATTGTTAATTACAGAGTCATTACGAATACGTATTGAGGAAACAAGTAGCTGAAGATTATTACGATTTATATATTACTCAGTTTGTGTTTCGAAAACTACGTGAAGGAATACGATTGATAAGAAAAGAAAACGAAGTCAAATGGCAGAAAGCTGTAATTTACTACAATAGGTAAAATCTATTTTGAATATCCTATTGCATAGGTATGTTCCTAGGCAATGATGTTAAATACCAAGATGGCGTATAGTCATACGACGCTGGTTTAAATAATTGTTCCGCTACGAGTGACTACGACATGTACATACTTACCTCTTAGCGTATTTATAGGATACATCAATGACGGCGAAAGATGATACGGAACGAATGATATAGAAAGAGACAGTATCTGTCAAGAGTTGCGTTTAAAATACGTCAACGCAACATAGACTAGGTGAAAAATGCAAACAGTAGGGACATTAAATAAAACAAGCTATTGGCTTACAATCACCAACTTTCTTTCTTTCTTTGGTATGTTTGGCTTTTTGTAGGTAACCAATCATATTCACTTCTTTCCGCCTGTGCTATGCTGACTATTGCTGATCCATTTATGTCGCATACTTGCTCGTCACTTGGCAATCTGGATAACATTAAAACATAATAGTGGCTGCTAGTTATAATACTTACATAATATGACACGATTATATTCGTAAAATTATTAAAAATATAACCAAAAAATGTGTAAAAAAAAACTTGAGAGGTGTCAAGGGACACCCGGATGGAACGAATTTCGGTCATCATCATCATCTCATCTCATCATCATTATCTCATCATCATCATCAACACCATCACCTCATCATCATCTTATCATCGTCATATCATCATCATCGTCTCATCATCATCATCATCTCATCATAATCATCTCGTCATCACCATCTCATCTCATCATCATCATCATCGCATCACAATCAACCATCATCATCATCAGAAGCAGCACATAATCATCATGACATCATCATCATCTCATCAGCATCATCATCATTTCATAAACACCATCATCTCATCATCACCATCATCATCACCACCATCAACGAAGTTCCATCCGGGTGTCACTATCTTTCTGAGAGAGAGAGAGAGAGAGAGAGAGAGACACGCGCACGCCGCACGGCTTACAACTATAGCAAAATGTGTCGTTATAAAAAGTGTCGTTACAACTTTTGGTCTTAATTTTTTCACAACGCGCGTTAAGGAACTTCTTTCCAAAAACTCGGTGTGTTTTACACATGTCTCAGAATTAATTCTGGGACCTGCGGGTTTCCTCACGATGTTTTCCTTCCCTGTCGAGTGTTAGTGATAAATTTGTATGTAAGTTTTCAAAAACTCATTGGTACATACCAAGATTCGAACCCGAGCCTCACTGATTTTAATCATGTAAAAGCTGATTCATGTTACACTGGTTTCAATTTCAATTATATTTATTCCACAAACAATAAACACTGTGTAGGAAATTAGTCACAATAATACATAATATACAATTATAAAAACCTTAAATAAAATTAATTATATGTTAAGAAATTAATTTACATCATATGTTTTAATTTTTAATATAACATACATGAATCAGCCTTAAAGCAGGCTCTTTAACCGTAAGGCTATAACTAAGTACATGATGTTGTAAATTGTGCCTACGACTTCGCTTCTGATTGAATAATCCAGGCCTTATCGCACTGCAGTTGCCGTCCATTTTCGCTATCCCTTTTCAACCATAATTTCAAATATTTAATAATATGATGTAATTTTGATAAAATATTAAAATATGACGACATTTTTATGTATTTACGCGTGGTATGTAACACCTTGGTCCTTTTTTATTTTTATACCATAGTTTTTGCATTTTCGCAGTACACAATGCGGCATTTTGAGAAAATCGCGAGTAGTTATGATAGGCAAATTCGGCACGCGCTTACTCATGCGCTGCTATAACGCGACTAAACAGTATTGCGCTAATTAGCAACATTTATCGGCCTCAGTTATCGCGCTGTAGTACGAAATCTACCTCTTTTTATATTTAACATGATTGTTCCTAGGGTAAAACACCCAATTGTTGACAGACCACCAATTAGTTGACACCCCAACCCAATAGCTTTATTCAAAACTAGCAACGCCCCGCGGTTTCACCCGCGTAAGTCCCGTGCCCGTGGGAAAATTTTATTATAGACCATGTTCCTCCGAGAAAAGTAAACTTTACAATAGTGTAAGAATTTTGAAAACTTGCATGTGGAATTGTACTTAAGTATTACAAATTATAGCGGGTGCCCAGCGGATTTACCCGCGCGGGTTCAGTTCATTACCGTTCCCGTAGGAATTTCGAAAAATCCCTTGATAGCGTTTTCTTGCGACATAATAATAAAGAACATCTGCATAGGTAGGTACCATATTTCAAGTTTCTTAGATTTAAGTAATCGTTTTGGAATAGTAATGTATTTCTATTTTTAACTAGTTTTTATATTTTCCCGTGGGAATGTAATTTTTTTTTTAAATAAAAAGTACCCAAGATTTTGACCTGGGTACTCAGTTACCTCTATACCAAATTTCAAGAAAATCCCTCCAGTAGTTTTTGCGTGATACGTGCACAGACAGAAAAGAGATCAAATCTTTCCTCAATTCAGTTTATGCCCGTTCCCGAGAAAATTTCCGAAAATGCCTTCATAGCGGTTGCCCACGACTTATAAGACACATACATACCATAATATTTAAATTTGGTATGGAGATAACTGAGTACTGGTCAATATCTAAGGTACTTTTTATTCCAAAATAATATTCATTCCTACGGAAAAATATAAAAACTGGTTAAAAAGAGAAATTCGTACCTTATACTTACGTATTCCGAAACGACTACACCTAAGAAACTTGAAATATGGTATGTAAAGTCTTATAATAATATGCTGTAGGAAAATTCGATAAAGGGATTTTTGGAAATTCCTACGGGAACGGGAATAAACTGGACTCGCGCGGGCAAAGCCGCTGGGCACCCGCTATTAAATATACCATCTGGAAAAAAATATGGTGTGATAGGTAAGTGTAATAGATTTATTTGGCATTGTTACTTAAAAAATAAGTAGGGTAAACTCATCTAATTCTGTGACTCACTCAATTCCGTGATAGTTGCTTTGAAGTCTAATATTGAGTTCTATGAGTGGATTGGAGCAAGCTTAATACCACCATAGCGTTTGGAAATAAAGTCCGAATCCATCTGCAAAATTTTGTTTTACTCGAGCAAGAGGGATAGCAACAATCGTCGATTTTCGTCAGTTTGCGCGCGAACGCGACCAGTTTCGACAGTGTGACTAAATGGGTGGCAAACTTTGCGATTTTAATGTAAGTATTTTATAGATTTCTCTGTTTTTTTCTATAAAATGATATCTTAATGATATTTCCTTTTTCTGGAAGTAAGAAACTCTTCATTATTCTGTACATTTTAGGTGTGAAAGCTTATTTAGTTCGTCAAAAATATTGCATATAACATGGTTGAGAGAGTTTTATGTTATAACGGAATTAAGGTAGCATAATACACGTTATTGAGTTTTTTCAAGTAAATGGCCTTAGAATTATGTTTTAAATAAATGCAATGAAATACAAACGTAACTTTAAGAGGCAAAGGTTCCGTTAAAGTTAAAATTCTATCAAAAATGTAGCATTAATTTTATATCACGTAATTAGGTGGACTAAATTTATCACGCAATTACGTGACCTGATTGTAGACGGTACTTGAGAGCATAAATACAAAAAAATAACTTTTAATAACCGAAATCACTAAGTAAGAGGTTCCCAAGACAAACCGTCTAATTAATTACTTTTTCTTTCAGAAAACATGGAAGGCTTCAAGAAAAATAGAAAATACTTATAGGCTGACCTAACTTTTGTATTTTTTTTAAATTAATCTTAAATACCTATCTTATTTCTGTAAATGATCTCATCTTTGCTTAAGTTTTGTACATATATGCATTTTAACTTGAGTAATTCCGTTATATCGGAGTTACACTAGTATCTATCACGGACTTAAAGAGGTCATCACGGAATTAGCCAAGTTGACTTACTTCTGTAAAATAGCTAGTACTCTGTACGTTGTTATAATAGACTGTGATTACTCGTGCCATTGTATCCACAAAAGACTGATTAATACTTCAGTTAAATGTCAATAAAATTGAATAATTATTTATCTGTGTTTTTTCACTCTAAGGCCTTTGTCACGAAATTAGATGAGTTCACCCTAGTACATTTTGTATCGAGGGACTAAACGAAGCCATTACCTATATACCAGTGGAACCGAGGGTATACATATTAAGTTGGCGTTTAGTCTCGAAGTGTAAACTGTACTTTTCACTTTGAGTGCTAGAAAAATCGTCAATTTAGTACAAATTTATTTAAAACCGAACAAATACACTCGACTAAATTAAATTTTCGCGGACAGTTTTTTCTTCTAAGCCTGTCAGATTAACAAAGAGATTTAAATCTCTTTTAAAACACATGGCGCCACCCTCTATGCGGAAACACCATGGAACTAACACTCTCAACATTTTCGCAATGAAGATGGTCCACACTCCACAGATATTTACGGGCTGTTTGAGTTTGTCTACATCTCATTAAGGAAATTAAAAACTAATTACTTTTTACTCCCTAAGGACTAAAGTGGTCACTTTAGTACCTACCGCTTCGTAGGGTTATATTGGCGTACTTTTAGAGCATGAGAAGTGTTTTTTTTTTTCAACAAAAAATTTTTCTTGCACTAATATCCATTAGGTAACTACTCAATTGTAGTCAATATTACACACTGGACTATTTGAAATAGTAGGTAGGTATTTTAAAAAGAAACAGGCTTGTAGCTTCTATTCATGCGCAATCTACCTACAACCGTCAGCTGATACATAGTACCTAGTGAGCGTAGTTTTCTAGATTTTGTAAATTGCATTAAACATGACTATACATATTTAACAATTAATCTCGTGTATAACTTTGGATCTAGATAGGTATCTTATAAGTAGGTAGGTACTTACGTCATATTTTTTTCCAGACGGTAAAAAAAAATCATCAGTGTTAATATAAATTTGTAATACAATTCCACATACGAGTCTTAAAAAATCTTTTACTAATGGAAACCTTACTTTTCTGGGAGTAACATGGGGTATAATTTTTCCTCGGGAACGGGACTGACACGGGCGAAAACGCGGGGCGCTGCGTGTATAATGTCGTAGGCAACCGCTAATGAAGGGATTTTTGGAAACTCCGTTAATATTAAACCAATCTGTTGGGGTGTTAATTAATTGGTAGGGTGAACTAGGATCTCAATAATGGGGGTTTTTTCCTACTTCAATTTATTTTGAATAGCTAATCCGTGTTAAAATTCCTGTGACTGAAAATTCAAGTCAACGCTGTAGGTCTCTTCTATCTTCAATATTGAGTACATACCTATTCGATTATAGCAAATAAACACATTGTCCCAACTTTGCAAAAGTTGGTCCTTGAACTACCGGGCTTGGTCTTCCTTAAAATCCTTTATAGTATTATGGTACGTAAGATGATGGCAGATAATAAGGAAATTAAATTTCAGCGAATTAATTTTCAAGACATTTACCTGTTGGCGAACTCTGCCTGCTTTGAGTGCGCTGAAGAGAGAACAAGAAGCTAGGAAAGCCAGATGGAGGCAAAAGGTGCTTCAGGTGGTCCCAGATTATTCACCATCAGATGATTAGGCGCAGAGCAGAACTGCTGGTTTGATGTCGCACCACTGCGTCCGAGGTTACACTTGGACTGACGTTAAGGCGGTATACCAACTAATACCAAGCTATATATTACGACCAGGGCCGGGCAAAATACATGCTTTGCTAATTTAAACTACAAAATACTATCTCGCATTTATTTAAAATACGAAATACAAAATATTTTTAAGTCGTGTATTTGAAATATAGGTACCTACTTACCTAAAATTGTTTTTTCCGTTCACCGCCTAAAATACAGTATTTTAACTATACGTAAAAATACAAATTACAAAATACAGTCGGGTGATTGGTTTGATTTATGGACATAGAATAGAAGGAATTCAGCCGTTTTGCTTCCGGGATGCTATCGAGCTCTATTTTCTTCAGAACAGATCGCTAAAGGTATGTAAATAATAAAAAAAAGGTAGGTATATAATGTATTTTTTACTTCTCATGCTCTAAAAGTACTCCAATATAGCCCTGCGAAGCGGGACTAAAGTGACCACTTTAGTCTCTAGGGAGTTAAAGTAATTAGTTTTTTAAATTTCCTTATTGAGACAAAGACAAATTCAAACAGCCAGTAAATATACAATATGTATCAGAAAGGTGAAATAATATTGAAGGGTGTATATGTATATCGTGTAACGAAATACCTTAAAAAATATCAGATCTAATATAGCAACTTTTTTCTTTCATATAAACTTAATAATTATTTTTTATGTGTGAATTTTCGCCAACCCTGTGATTGAAGAATAAAAGCGTACGGGCTCCCTACGCGCTAGTGTCGTTGACCGTAGTAGTGGTAGGTAGCGTAGGTAACGCAGCTGATCGCTCGCGCCGCGCGCCGGCCGCGCCTTAACATACCTACCTATTTTATTCTAGGTTAAATGTTATTGGAAATAATAAAAGTTATTATTGGCAGTACTTAATCATTAAAGTTTTTATTCAATAATAAATTATTTTTTTCAAAACATTGTCATTAAACAAGTAATACCTACATACTAATCATGAAGTTTCATCAAACTTTACACTTTGGGATTTGGGTCCGAACTACTATTTGGTTTACACACACATCAATACCGCACAATAACTCAAAATGTCCACCAGCCGCAGGTCCCGGTACCACGAGTAGGCGTACAGGCGCGCGACCTTGGGGGGTTGAAGCACGGAACGAACCAGTATCACGCATACGCAGACACCTGACAAATTCTCCCGAAGCAGCTGAAGGATAGCATCCGCTGCTCATCCAGCGGTCTACTTTCGGCGAAGCGCACGTGACACAGCTCCCTAACTCTACTGATATTGCCATCAGCAGCACCGACACAAAGTCATTTCATAAGATTCACTATTTGAATAATCGCGAGACATTGTTGCGAGGTCATATTCTTTGATTATAACACGTCTTCACTCGTTGATAGATAGGAAGTAACTAAGTTCATTGATTTGAAAATGAAAGAATTTGCCGATTTTCAAAAATTTTTTTGTAGGGTTCAGTTGAAAATTAAACATAAACCTAAGAAAATAAAAGACGTAAAAATAATTTAAAACGATACAAGGATAATGAATCAATTAATTACATAATTTACTTTTGTCAATTGTGAAATAATGATAACATGAAATAAGTTAAAAGGCTTAGAATTAGGAATATTTTTTTAAACATACGGAACCACTCAACAAATAGAGGGTGGAGCTAGACTCCTTAGTAACGCCGCCGCCGGCCCTTTGACCTTTGCGCAGTGTCCTTATTGGCCAAAAAGGAGCGCGCAGGCGTTCCTAGTGATCAATGGATTTTTCATTGATCTACGACCGCAATCCACGTGGACTAACAAAATTCTATCAAAGACTAATAATGTCAGATATTTACGTAGGTAAATTAGTAGGTTTTCTTTAAAACTATGGGAAAAAAATAAAATAATGATGGAGTATTGTCGGGCCTGTTGGCTCAGTTGGTAGTGACCTTCAGAGCCTGAGGTCGCGTGTTTGATTCCCGCTGAACAACATATGTTTGCCTACAGTTGTGTGAATGAAATTGTCTGTTGGCTTCGTGACTGGGTTTTTAATAATTATTTAAGTATGTCTATTAGTTATTTAGTACTCATAGTGTAGGATCTGTCTAGTTTTTTCGTAGGTAAAAACACGATGTCTTATCTGTACCACGTTTAGTCACTTAAAAGAGAGGTCAACAGCATTTTGCAGCTGATTTTAGGGGTGGAAATGTTTTTTTTTAATGATAACTTCAACGTTGTTTTACTCCAAATTTATAGTATATATTCAACAAGGGACATTTTTCACGAACTATATATAAGCTACTTTATATGACCCTTAATTATTATTTCACCTTTCTGATACACATATTGTATACAAAAATGTTGAGAGTTTTAGTTCCATGTTTTTTCCGCAAAGAAGGTGGCGCCATGTGTTTAAAATTTTATTTTTAATCTGTGACTGGTTTAGAAGAAAAAATTAACCGCGAAAATTTCAGAATTTCTGTCGAGTGTAGATTTGTTCGGTTTTAAATAAATTTATTAAGAATGTACAATGACAGTGAAGAGTTTGACGTCTAGCAAAAGGCAAAATGCTTATTAGATAATCTTTTACCGCCAAAATCACGGAAGCCTTATCTAAAAACTTACGAAAGTTTTATGGATTGGAGGAACAAGAAACATATAAATTATTTCACAGAAAACCTCTTTTTGGCTAATAAATATCAACCATCGACGTTGTGAAGTATGTATTCTATGTTAAAATTGACAATTACATTTAGCTTCAAGTAAAAATGTTTTTTGTGATTTTTATTTTTTTAAGTAATATTTATTAAATGTTTTTGTACTAAATTGACTATTTTTCTCACACTCAAAGTGAAAAGTACAGTTTGCACCTCGAGACTAAACGCCAACTTTATATACCCTCGGTTTCATTGACTCGGGTATATAATGGCTTCGTTTAGTCCCTCGATACAAAATATACTATTGAAGCCATAAGTATTTGAGATAAGGTCAGGGTGGGGAAGTCCGTACACGGGGCAAGCCCATCTACAGGATTTTAGGCAACTTAGTGCACCACTTAGCAATTCATAGCAGATTTGATAAAACAGTTAGTCGATAACAGTTCTTACAATCTACGCTAGATGTCGCTACGGTTAATACGTTCTGAGTAAAACGACCACCATTGCTAGTCACTTCTGAGATATGCCGATCTTACCCCCTTGTAGATTTTGATGACTTTTTATTCGATTCTAAACCTTATTTACTGGAATGGAAAGCACACAATTGATTGTCAGCTTATGATACATCTACAATATTATGAATCTATGCACCGGTACCAACTCTTCCTTACAAAAAAATTGCTAGACGGACTTGCCCCACAGTTTCGCGGGAAAGTCCGTCCATATGCCGACTTTTAAAAAATAATCATTATTTCTGTTATACTATTTCTATTTTTACATTTTTTATTCAGCTAAGTAGCAGTCAATTAAATTTTACATCAGTTAGTTTTATTGTTTGTAATAGGGCGTACATACTGCAAGATATATACTCACACAAATTTAACTTTTATAAATGTATGCCGGACTTCCCCCCCCTGACCTTACCAACTACAAAATACCTCAGCGTCAGGTATTTTAAATACTTAAGTACTAATTACATTTTTAAGAAGTAATTGAAACACAAATACCAAATACGTATTTGTAATTTCAATTACAAGTAATTCAAATACTTACTGCCCAACCCTGATTACATTAACATACATACATATAATCACGCCTCTTTCCCGTAGGGGTAGGCAGAGACCACTTCTTTCCACTTGCTACGATCCTTACAAACTTCTTTCGCTTCGTCAACTTTCATTGTTCCTTTCATACATGCTCTTCGGTTTAGGGTACTCTTGACCTGGCCTTTTTTCAAGACGTCCCCAATTGATTACATTAAACAAATTCAAAATACGGGATTGCGTAAATTCATAAAGAATGAACATAAAGAGGTGTTTTTTACTTCATTATGTTCATGCGCGCATGTTTGATATCAGTGGAAGTTTGTATGGGACAACGTGATTCTTTGGTCCAATCTACCTAGGTACTTACTTACATTCGTTATAGTATATTTTGTATCGAGGGACTAAACGAAGCCATTACTAGTGCGAGAGAGTCAATGAAACCGAGGGTATATTAAGTTGGCGTTTAGTCGCGAGGTGCAAACTGTACTTTTCACTTTAGAGTGCGAGAAAAATTGGCAATTTAGTATAAATTTATTTAAAACCGAACAAATACAATCGACAAAAATTCTGAAGTTTTCGCGGGCAGATTTTTCTTCTAAACCTGTCACAGATTAACAAAGAGATTATCTCTTTTAAAACACATTGCGCCACCTTCTATGCGGAAACACCATGGAACTAAAACTCTCCACATTTTCGCAATGAAGATGGTCCACACTTCACAGATATTTACTGGCTTTAAAAAAACTAATTACATTTTACTCCCTAGGGACTAACTAAAGTGGTCACTATAATCTCGCTTCCTAGGGCTATATTGGCGTACTTTTAGAGCATGAGAAGTGAAAACAGAATTTGATGCAAAATGTAGGTAGGTATTTTGTATTTTATTGAAATTCATCCCAGTACTTGGATAACAAGTTTAAAAAAAAATCACAACTTGTGAAAATACACGGCGCGGCCAATGCAACGTGTCGTTTTTCAGTTTACCTATGTATCATTATTAAACAATCCGTTGCTTGTGAACGAAAAGATAGCGTACAATATGAATACTGATTAAACTACTAACGACTAAAACATTACACCGGAATATGACAAGACGGCGCCGCACATACGTTGATTTATTTTCACGAGACGGCAACACACCGCTCTGCGACACCGCACTGTTCCAAGTTGACAACGTCATGTCGATGTGATGTGGACAACCCCTAAGTCGCGCGATTTAACGACTAGGTACATCGTCGCGTCGACGTGCGCAGAGGTGAGCGAGGGGCCAAAGCTGAATTGAGTTGCTGCGATGGGTGGGGGACCGGTGTGCAGTGTAACGTCGCTGTATCGAGCCTCAAAAAGCAACTATAAATAGTCGATCGCAGATTATAAAAGTACCTACCTATTGGACTCGATTCTGCAGACCAGCTAAAATTCAAAATTTTATGTTAGCCTATCCTTCTCCATAGAATACGGGAGAAAAAGGACAGAAACAAACCATAGATTGAAGAGTTAATGTCAAACATGTAAAAACCAACTAAAGGCTGGTTACAACGGGACGGGCCCGGGCGTGCCCCGTCCGGGGCGAACCATCCTACAATACGCCTCCGTCCGGGCCAGCGCTTAATACAAAAAGTATTTGACCGTGCCCCGGCCCGTTGTAACATGAATCAGCCTTAACTTGCACCTTATGAACGTGCTTAACTGTCACTTTTATCCAGCACCTTTATACATCGTCGTAGCTAAAATTGCTAAACACGCCTCTGTTGACAGGACTAATTTTAATTTGACAGGACTAAATCTCTCGTCTCTTTTCGTTTCTATGAGAAAGAAAATGACAGGACTAAACTAAAATAAGTTTAGTCGCTGTAATGCAGAATCGAGCCCATTATCTGTTCAGGTCAGGCAGTTATAAATTCGGTACCTATCTAAATAAAGTCAGTATACATAGTTTTTAAGTAGGTAGGTATTTTTTATGAAGTTAAAATATTAGGCAATGCTATATAGGTCCTACTTACATAGATAAGCACTTTCCATTTAAAATAATAAAAATTCATAATAAACTTTAAATTTTATTAACAAAATCGCATGTATACCTATTTTATTTATTTATTTATTTTAATTTTATGAAGAAGTAGCAGTCAACCTATCGTTTTATATTGACAAACTAATGCCTTGTCCATTTTTGCAGCTAGGTAGCCAGCGGGCATTGTGTGCTTAAGTGGGTATCCGGGCTGCATTTTCTTCATATAAATGTATTCCGCTATTTTCTTCATGGATATTGGCCTCTAGAGCAATATTTTTTATTTCATAAAATCCAGGTCTACTGTAGGCCTGCCCCTATCATTAACTATTTTCAAAAAATAATTACCAAAAGAAATACTTATGACCTTCCAGATTAAGAGGCGGAGAGGGGAATAGTTTCTTCAAAACCTATTTCTCAATTTCTTCGCAGCCCGGATCTCTTAACATCTCAATTTACGATTAGAATCTAATACATATACACATATAGAGCAGTGAGAGCCCGGACGGTTAAAGAGCCGGCCGAAAATCAGTGAGGCTCGGGTTCGAATCCTGGCATGTACCAATGAGTTTCTCAAAACTTACGTACATATTTATCACTAGCTCGAGCTAGGTGAAGGAAAACATAGTGAGGAAACCCGCAGGTCATAGAATTAATTCTGAGACATGTGTAAAAAGACCCGGTCCGGCGATGGGCTCACCACCTATCACGTTTAGGGGTCCAATATATCTCGTGAAATGTGGGTATATCCAGTAATGGAATACCTCTGCCTACCCCCTCGGGGATAAAAGGCGTGAGATTATATTATATTATTATTATAATCTAATACATATTATAACCTCCCTCCTACCTCCCTTTAAAGTACTTATTCAGTCCATTTTCTATAGTTTTCCATTTTCAAAGATGATAAAGTAACTAATTTGACTAAGAAGTCAATTAGCTCAAACAGAAGGTAGATTCCACAGATTAAAGAGCATTAAACATTACAGTACATTCACTAGTTTTCTCCATTGTCGTTCTGAAATATAAATTTTTATAATATGTGTTACTAATTTATTAATCTGAAGTTAAGTTAAAGATAATGTTTACTTTCTAATATTACCTGTACATTTTGGAATGAAGACAAAAAGTTGATGGACCAGCACCAAGGCAATGACCAGTAGATACCCTATTCCATATATACTTGTTACAAAACATATGGCAAAGCTGAAAGTAAAGTCAATTGACATTAAATTTTGCTGGAATCATATTCTGTTTATCATTAAATAACACATACTTGAATTCATCATAAACATCTGTACAATCTTCTGGCATGAGAATATTTCGGTACAGGATTACAGGTTGACAGACAGTTGTTAATGATAAGTTAAGTCCATACAGGAGTGTAGCAAAAGCGAATATTTGTGCGGCTAGAAAGTATCGGTAATTTGGTTTAAACACACAACAGTTCCACCTGGAAAATTTTAATGTTATACATTTAATTATATATATATACATTAAAGGTACTGGCATACAATAAAATTATGTGATTAAATGATAATGTAAAAATAAATAAATTCAATTTACCATATAGAATGAAAATATCTTTCATTTACTTCAATTTGACATATCTGGCAGTAATGAGAATCTGAAGTCAGGACTGGGCTGAAAAATATAGTAGAAGAGATATTTGATAAATCTTGAAAACTCGGAAATCTACCAGGGAACAAGCAGATGTTAACCATAGGATTAATTTTCATAAGAAATCCAGCATATTCTTATTTACCTTTTAACAGAGGAGTCCTAGACTACCAAATAGTAGACTGATCAGTAATATTTCTTACTAGCGGTTCTGGGCGGTTTCACCGGCATAGTTCCCGTTCCCGTCGGAATACGTGAATAAACTATAGCCAATGTTATTCACTCTACTGCCTATATTACTACTTGGATATTGTAATTTACATTCATAAAAAAAAAAAACGGTCTGGTAGTTTTTGAGTTTATTTGTTACAAACATACAAATCTTTATAATATTAGTGTAGATGGATTCTGTAAGAGGTAGGATACTTATAATTTTTTTGTTACAAAGAGTCCTATTACTGATGATGATAAATATCCAATCATTCTTTCTTTTATGATCTATTATGGCCGTCAGATGGGCCTGTTGGCTCAGTTGGTAGTGACCCTGCCTTCTGAGTTGGAGGTTGCGGGTTCGATTCCCACTCGGGGCCAACATTTGTGTGCATGAACATGTCTGTTGGCTGATATCTGGGTGTTTCATATTTATATAAGTATGTTTATCAGTTGTTTAGTAACCATAGTACAGGCTCTGCCTAGTTTGGGACTGATTAACCATGTATAAATTGTGTATTATTATTTTAAAACATTTTATTTTTATCACAATTAACATCTGATATGTTTTATTTGCAATAAAATATGATGTTATAGCTTATTTATACCCATATACCTACTTACTTGTAGCTGTCCATAATAATGTCCATAACCATAAACATTAAAGAAAGTACCTGTATTCCTTCCCTTTTGAGGATCCAGTGGCAAGCTCAAAGTCTGCTACAGCTTTCATTTTGTAGAAGAGATAGAAAGTGCACAAACACATAATTAGGAACACAAAGTTTTCCAGCCAAGTTATTCGTAAAATCTTAAGCACTTTTAATTGGTACACCAAGTACATATATAAGATTGAAGACATTGTCCATGAGAAAAAGAATGGAGACCTGTTGAAATGAAATAATTTTTTTTCTTGAGTGTTGCAAAATTCAAATAATATGATCACAGTTCAGCCCAGTTTATCCTCAAGGGCTCTTGCCCTTGAGGATAAAAGAAGAGAGGTAGGTAGAAGAGAGGTACTCTTGTACCTCTCTTCACCAGTAGGTATATTTCTCAGACTGCAAAACAGTGGTGAGCAGGACCAGGGTGCATTATGGGCCATTTACACAAGGCCATTCCATGAGCCATTCCACTGAGCCAATCCACTAAGCCAATCCAAACTACATACAAAAAAAGCTTGAAGACAATCCAGTGCAGTGGACTGTCTCTATTTACACGAGGCCATTAGTGGATTGGCTTACTGAAATGGCCTCGTATAAATGGCTCATTATGCATGCCTCAGATTCAATTCTGGGGCCTGCAGGTTCCTGTTTTCCATCACCATCAAACAAGTGCCAAATACATTGGTACATGCCCTAACCAGTTCTTGAATGCAGCCTCATGCATAAAATGCATTTCCAACAGAGCTACCAAGTTATATTCTTTTTACCTATTCCTTATTAATATCCTTAAGAAAAGTATTTAGGTGGGTACCTACCTATTTTTCTGTCTGGGTCTAGACAGGACATACAAAGCTCCCATTCCTATGACCACGATGATTGCTATGGTGACCATCTTGGATATAGTACCAGTGACCAGTAAAATAGGTACGATTAAAAACGGCAGAACACTGTCAGTGTCTACTTTTTTGTTGCTCACTCGATCTCTATTACATCCTGGCAAAATATCTTGAAGTTCTAAGAAGAAAATTGAGGTCACCATGATCAATCACAACCGAATAAACTTTTCCTATCAATGCAACGAGTTATTGTCAAAATCTTCAAAAAATAAACAAATATGCTTTTTTTTTCATACTTTAAGTAAGGCAATTGACAATTTAGCCATCAGCACTAAACATGATACGAAATTCAAGATTTTTAGCTCTGCTTCAGAGTTTATGCACAAAAATACACTAAGTTGTAATAGATAAGTGAGGTTAGCTATAATTTCGGAGCTTCCGACCGAATTATTCGTAAACTACGAAACAACAAAAAAATACTGCTTCATTTCAATCAAATTTTCTTTCCAATGCTGCAATGTTTTTAATAATTTATTTTCTTGATGACAGATTGTAGTTTGACAGTTATAGTGTTGTGACCAAATAAGTGATTAGTACCTAGATACAATATCGATCCGTAAGGAATCAACTAAAAAACCACTGCACAATTTTCAAGAATTCCTTCACTATTACAGTGCGACTGCGTGCGTACTTTTATCACTGGAAAAAATTACAACGCGTACAAAGTTGGGGAAACACATCGAGGTTGGTTGATGGTTAATCGAAGAGTACAATATAATGAGGCGTTTTCGGTGACAGCTCTCACTTGAGTATTCAAAGGTGTCAATAGATGGTTCTGAACTGAACTTTATATTAGATGTCATAAACAAGTTCAGTAACAGCCATGCCACACATTAAAAACGAGAAGTTGACATATTGATAGTAAATAAATATGAACACTGAGATTTTTTTATTGCTACAAAGGTTAAACACAATCTATTTATATGCAACAACTACGATTTATACATTATGTGGTTATTTACAACATGGGTACATGTTCCATTAACTGTAGAAAAAGAGGCGTTCATACATATCCAACTGATGAAACCTTAAGACAACAGTGTATTAGAGCTACCAGGATAGATGTTCAACGCAAAGTCGGGTGGGATCTGGGTAAAAAATCCTGTGTTTGTTCGAACCACTTTAAATCTAGTGTAAATCAGGAGAAAACACAACAAACACAACACACAAATTTAGATATCACTAATAAACAACACGTCTGTCGGCATCAATAGCCTTATATTTTCATGACCCTTACATTCATGGGAACAAAAAAAAACCATCATTCGATGACACGTTATTGGTCTGCAGACACCGCCATCTATCTTTAGTGAATGAACTAGTTTTTCTTTTTTAAAAAACGCCTCATTACCAATACAAAATCGCTATTTCAATTATAACAAGGATTTGTCACATATAGATTTGTTTTCAAATAATAAAAAGACATATAAGAAACTTGTAATTGATCACCAGTTCAGTAAACTTCAGATATCTTCTTAGAAAATTTGCCGTTTCCGAATCACATGTTAATTATGTATTTACTTTTAATTTGTTGGTACTCTAAGTCTATAAGAGAAACTATGTTTGTATTGTTTAAGATACATGACTGTCTGTTACCAAAATAAAACAAAATAAAATAAAATAAAATAACGAGCCATTTACACGAGGGCAATCCACTAAGACTGCATACAAAAAAACCTGAGGACAATCCATTCCATTGTCCTCACGTTTTTTTTGTATGCAGTCTTAGTGGATTGTCTTAGTGGATTCCCCTTGTGTGCTCGTAACATCACTATTTTGATTACCGTAGAATGTAATTTTATTAAAATGTTTGTTATTATTCGTTCTTTATTAATTATATTTCTGCCTTCGTGTCCAAACCGAGTCCTAAATTTACTTATAGATAGATATATGTGTCTCTAGTGATCGTCATTCACACGGATTTCAAAGCTTAGTATTATTTTAAAAAATAAAAGCATTTTCAGTCTGGCAACACATATGTCACCCGTTTCCGTCAAAGTCCGCCATATGTCATTACGTGTTTCCGTGTTCGTTGTTCACTACGGTAAATTTTATAAAATTGTTTTTTTCAGGTTTTAAAAGACTTCAAGATGCTAAAATGGAAAAATGAAGACTTGCAGGAACTCCGTGAGGATATTGAAACGTTACTCAAGACATTAAAAGAGAGGACAGATGCTGATCAGCACGATTTCGTGCGATAGAAATAATTGATGGGCTTGCACCATCCTCGTCGTCTAAGCTGTTGAGAGTCAGTCACAAGTTGTGTAGAAGATAACAATAGATAGAAATGAGAGAATATCCAGACGAGGATAATTTTCTGAAAATAACACGAACTGCTTCACATAAATTCACATGTTACACAACTGTCTACAAGAGGTTGTCGAATTGCATTCTCACTTCTGCTAATTGGGTGCTACGCATTGCCTGCAGGGCTCCAGCTCTCACCCTTGACACCTCGATCACGCGTTACGCACTGCCTTAGAGGTTGTTGCTATCGCTGATCAGAGCACCATAGCTCTTACTGCTGCGGAGTTAACCTCGTTAACACTACAGTTCAGGAGGTAGGGTTAGCCTACGGGGCCTCGTCCCTACGGCGACACTCTGACCGACATTTTGAATCATGGATCTGTATCACTATTACTGGAGCCACAGTTCAACAGGTAGTGGTAGTGTTAGCCCAAGGGGCATCGTCCCTAGGGCAACACTGACCGAAATCCTGCATCAGGGAGCGGTATCACCATCACTGGGGTCACAGCTGAAAAGATAAAGTTAGCCTTAGGGGCATCGTCCCTAAGGCGACACTTTGATGCAACTTCTGCGTCATGGAGCCGAATCATAATTACTGGAGCTGCATGAAGACGAAACTAAACTAAAAAGATGCCTACAAGTTCAAACTGACTATGTATGTACCTACTTGGTTAATAAGTTTGAGTATGTGGTGGTTATAACTAAGCTGTCTTACTCATAAATCATAATGAATACTGTACTTCCATTAGGAGTATGGTGAGAGATTCTGTAAAGGCAGGATGTTATTTGCTGATGCTGGAAACAACAATTATTATTTCGGAAAAATAATAACAATCTCACGCCTTCTATCCGCGATGGGGTAGGTAAAGGTATTCCATTTCTGGATATACTTACCCACTTTTCACGAGATATTCTTTGGACCCTTATTTATTTCGAAAAGAAATAAAAAAAGACGTGTGGCACTCGGGGACTGCCGTGGTAAAGCTATTGCATATCATTTTTTATCAACATGACTGCCGAAAACAAACGACGTTAGACAATGCACGCCCTCGATAGAAGCTATGCAATATCCATCCATCCAACCGTCCGTCCGTGCGTCCGTCCGTCCGTCCGTCCGACCGACCGACCGACCGACGGTCGGTCGGTCGGTCGGTCGGTCGGTCGGTCGGTCGGTCGGTCGGTCGGTCGGTCGGTCGGTCGGTCGGTCGGTCGGTCGGTCGGTCGGTCCGTCCATCCGTCCGTCTGTCCGTCGGTCTGTCGGTCGGTCGGTCGGTCGGTCGGTCGGTCGGTCGGTCCGTCCGTCCGTCCGTCCGTCCATCTACTATCATAACTTGGCTTTGGATTATGCCCAATAAACAAGCCACGCCTCCGTGCCCGTCGGAGTGGGGAGCGTGAGGTTTTTTCGTTACGGAATTTCTGGATTCGGTCCCCGCGCTCAAGGCCCGCGATAGAAGCTATGCAATAGCTTAATATTAATAATATATATATAACGGGGATTTGTTACCAGAAGAGTCAGAAATGGCGGAGCTCCAAAATAATAACGCAGGATTCCTCACACAGGCTTCTAATTCGTTGATCGCCAATTCAAAATTAACAAGGATAACGTGATTGTCCAGATTCCAACAGATTTAGTGGGAAACGTAGGAAGTTTGACACGCAGCAATGGGAACCCGCCTGCCAGCTCCGAATCTCGCTAAAAAGGTGATCACTCGGCCATATAGTTTCCGCTTTCATCACCTTTTACAGGTTAGCCAACCTCAGTTGACAGTTTAGCCAACATTATGCACTTTATAAAGCGTTGCCATCACTCGTGCCAACCATCCCCAAGTCGTAACTTGACGTTTCCAATCAGCTTTTCTAGTTCGCATATTCACCAACAGATAATCAATGGTGCCAGCGTCGATTAAGCAGATTCTCCGACACGACCATCCTGACGACTCACACGTCCTCGTGTGAGGTACCTGGAAATAAGAAAACTGCGAACAGTAACATTCTTACCACTCGGCCATTCCTGGCCAACTTGGGAAATAAAACGTTATCATTAAATTATCATAGAACTCTCTTCATTAGCATAGCATCAAAATAGTCGTTGAACAATACCCAGAGTTTCAAGCATCAAACAAATTCTATTTTAATTTATCCATTTTGTAAGCTCACAAAATCCAGATCAGTTAACCTCCATCCGGTTAACATAACGCTTATAACCTCCATCCGGTTATAAGTTCCAACAACACGACCTCCATCCGGTCACACCTTGTAACCTCCATCCAGTTACAAGTTCCAACAACACTATGACCTCCATCCGGTCATATCACCAGGTAACCTCCATCCGGTCACCTTACTGAGCATACAAAGCGTAACAACAAAAATCGAGTCACTTTAATCTAATCAGTAAACTAATCAATAACTGGGTTTTGTTCAACATCTAACATTATTCACAAACTCAAGAATTGATAGTTTCCATGTTCGAGTCGAAATTGTAATTTTCGTAATCTTGCCATTTTGTCTAAACAGTCTCGTCAAATAGCTTTCCAGAAAAATTACAAACCACAGATTCCTTAATCAATGAACACTGCGCCAGAACCGTAGGTATAACCAAGTTGCTCACCAGATTGACGAAGAGTTCCAGTAGGCGCGTTTACAACGCACGAGTCGACCAGCTTCTCAATCGCTTTCTGTGATGTCCCCGGACCGGCGCTGCTCCCATTGTTGCGAAGTGGACAGCTTGATGCATAATGACCGACAGTTACAACAGGTGATCCCAGGGTTGGATGCCTTCGCAGGTGTTGAAGAACTTCTTCCCTTGCTATCGCCACTGTTCTGGTGCTTCGGTGCAACATGCAAAACTGTGCGACGGCGTAGGGTTCGATCAGCGTCAATAAATTACGGTTCTACTGTTCCATTAGCCGTGTCCATCCTTTATCGTTTTCACCTTCAATTTTGCCAATGTGGATCGTCGCGGTCCAATCCCACTTCTGATAACGGGGATTTATTACCAGAAGAGTCAGACATGGCGGAGCTTCAAAATAATAACGCAGGATTCCTCACACAGGCTTCTAATTCGTTGATCGCCAATTCAAAATTAACAAGGATAACGTGATTGTCCAGATTCCAACAGATTTAGTGGGAAACGTAGGAAGTTTGACACGCAGCAATGGGAACCCGCCTGCCAGCTCCGAATCTCGCTAAAAAGGTGATCACTCGGCCATATAGTTTCCGCTTTCATCACCTTTTACAGGTTAGCCAACCTCAGTTGACAGTTTAGCCAACATTATGCACTTTATAAAGCGTTGCCATCACTCGTGCCAACCATCCCCAAGTCGTAACTTGACGTTTCCAATCAGCTTTTAGTTCGCATATTCACCAACAGATAATCAATGGTGCCAGCGTCGATTAAGCAGATTCTCCGACATATATATATATATATATATATATATCGGTATGTAGATGTCTAGAAGTCGAAACAAAATACTTAGGTAATATCGCAAAATCCTTAAGTGCATTATTTCAAGGGTTAACAGCTGCTGTGAAACAATACAGGCCCGGTGCTGGCTAATGTTTTAAAGACAGCGAAAGAAACTATCCTTGAGGCAAAGGACAAAGACAAGAAAGTTCTTGTTCGGTGATACCTAATTTATTTAAAAGTATAAAACCACAAATAAAATAAGCAAAAACAGCTAAGAATTGCGACATCAGACACCACAACAGATGATCTTCAAAGTAAGATTCATCAACAACAAACCCAAATCAGATACTTTAAACTGAAGGGGCCCGCCTCCACAGCCACAGCAGATGAGACTACAAGTTGAGTGGCAGCTGGTGGGCAAAGACCTCAGCAGCAGCAGACAAATACACAAAAATCATCGCTAAAGGTCAATTTATCACTGTGGAGGACTTTAACTATTCATTATAACTGGAAGAAAACACTCAGGATAAAGTGAATCTGTCTTACATTTCGGGATACAGCATTCCTTTAGGAAAACCTCCGAAACAATGACTAAATATAGGTATATAATCAATCAGGTAATTCATACAATAACCAGATGCATACTATGCCTACAGAGATCTTGAGACTCTTAGAATGTGAAGGAATCTCACGTTGTGGCCCACATTCTAATCAATTTATTTCTAAGGTATTTCTAGTACATACCAAAACCAAATAACTTTTTCAAAGTCATAATTAACCTCAAAAAATTGAAAAAATAAATAAATACATACAAAACCATTTCAAGTTGGAAGATAAGTAAGATCTATCATTAGTTTAATGAATCGAATGATGTCCAGCATTTATTTAAAGGTTACATATTTCTTATTAGGTAACTACTTATTCATGAAGATGACACACAATAAAATCTTAGATTTGTTTTTTGGGATGGTTTGTATTATATAAATTAATGTTCGCCCATTGCGCCTGAACACAGTACAATATCTGGTAATCAAGTTAATAACACAAGCAAGATTTGCAAATTTTTAGGATTCTTAATTCTGATGGATTTTCTATAAGAATGTTTGACTCAAGAAAATTATTAGGTACCTATATTAAAATATAAATTAATTTTGTTCAAACAACTATTACGACATTGTAAGACAAGAGTGATTGTTCAAATTTTTGCTACCCTTACAACAGCATACCCAGCCATTCAGTACGACTGGCTGTTCCGACAACAGAAATATTTGGCGATCGAAATATCTTGCATTATTTAAATAATGGTGATAATGATAACGGTAAGGTGAGAATATAATCGAATAAGATCAATACAGTCTCGTTATTAACAAAATGTTAAAGGAGAGTAGAATATAGAAGAAACTAACATAATTACGGAAGTAATGGCGACAGCGTTTTTTGAGTTTTTTTTTTTCAGAAGAGCAAAGACTATCATCATTCTGAAATACTTTTTCGAATAAATAAGACAACTGCTGAATTAGACAAATAATATGGATATTACTCAATTTGCTCACTTACGCTTACGTAAGACCATGGATGCAGTAGGTATATTTGTATACATTCCTACTTATGACGTAGGTACTTATAGTAGGAATATCTCTAGAGAAGAAATCTTGTTCCAGATTTCTCAGGTGCGAATAAAATTAAAAGATATGAACATGAATATATACATATATCTGTCACATATACATATATTTATGAAATTAACATACTTATTTATAGTAATGTCATAATAATAAATTCTAACTATTTACATGCAATACTTAGAATTTAAAAATGAGTATATTTTCAAATATGCTTGCATCATATATTAGGTACCTCTAAAGAAAATTACAAGGAATCTAGAAAGCTTTATGTTAATGCAAAAAAGGATTTTAGCTGAGTATAAATACTTTGGAACAATCAACAATTTATTTATTTGCAAGAACCTAGATTAAACCTGTTACAGGTATTTTTATTGGTTTATTAATGGATTTGCAGTAGTATTCGCACAGTTGTAAGACTCATTCTAAGAATAGAAAAAATATTGGGGATTGATAGTGTTAGATAAAATTGTTTTGATCTAAGTTGATAGTCCAAGAAGAATTTTGGTGTACCAAAATTTCCTCGATTTCCAATGTTTAGGCCCCACTAAACTATTGGTTTACCCTTTCAGGAACCTACACTCTCGACCTATACAAGCAGGCAGCAGCTTACTCTGGTGGCAGGGAGACGCCAGTCAGGCATGTATGTACATCAAGGTATTGTAAAAGTGTTCTGTGTTTCAGAGTATTGACATTTATGAAAGCAATATGATCCTGTAATGTATAAACTAGTAATTTTTTTTTTCAAAAATATATTTAAAAACATATATTATTTGTACCTACAGTATTGTAATATCTGTGCCTAGGTATACCTAAAACGTTAGTGGTTATATTCTCTTTGGGTATACCTATATGTTGAAACTTCTGTCTAGGATATCAGTATAAAATTTTTCGCCATTTCTAAATTCAGTTAACAATTTGTGCCACACCAAACTCAGGCAGATCGGCCCTTCGTTTTATAAATTAACAAGTTAAGTCACTATTACAAGAATGTGATAATTTTACAATTTATGACAATTATGACCTAATCTGTCTAAATGCCATACAATGGGGATAATTTTTTGTGTTAGGACCATCTGAAGAGAATGTTTCATAAAGAATAAGTACCTAAGTCTTGTATATTATTATAACCATAATAAATATACAGTTCTTTACCTATAGTGTTAGCTACTGGACAATGGGTTCACTCCTACTCTGTCTTCTATATGTGATAACATAAATAATATTGATATTAACACATACAATACATTTAGCACTATAGTGTGCACGATAGAAAAGAGCACAATTGTCATCAAATCTCTGATTTGAAGTTTGAAATAGTTTTTAAAATAATGTTTGCACAACTTTAATAAAATCCAGAAAGAATAAAAACTGCTCCATAAAAAAGTTTTCAGAATAGTTGGGATTCTGCCTGTTTATTTCAAGTCCAATCCTGAAATATGTCCAGCTTGCACCTTGCTCGATTAGTTATTTAAAATTGACTAAAAATTTACGTTCCAGTAATACTTCTTTGTTCCAAAGCTTCATAAAACCTTATTCAGAAAATATTCAACACAAACTTAGAGTAGATAGCTCAAAACAATACTAGCTGATTGAGGGATTTATACGTATTTATGTAGGCTGCAACACTTGCTACCCAAAATGTAGGCCTATAAGAAAAAGGCTCTATAATAGACCCAATAGCTAAAAGAAAGATGATTTGCTTAATTCGTAAGGTTTCATTTGGCTGTAGATATATCTCTAGGTTGTTTACACCTTTTCATAGTTATCTTACACCTATTTATTTAATATGGGCCTCTGTTTACGTTATTTAAGATCTACTAATGTAAATATTGCCTGAAATAAAGATTATTATTATTATTATTATTATTTACCCGACTGCGCAGGGTACTTCTAATGTGTTTATTTTATTATTATTGTAGTACATACAGTGTAAGAGTTACTGATTATTTATTATTCTTTAAGATACCTACTATCTATCCAAAACCTAGCAAGTACCTTCCTACTATATGGAAATAAAAAATATATTTACTTAGACAGGGAAGTATAATTTAGTAATATTATACTTTTTATTGTTTTATAAATAAAACAGCTTTGAACATCTATCTATAAGTAAATTTAGGACTCGGTTCGGACACGAAGGCAGAAATATAATTGATGGTCAAACGAACTTACCTTAAGTGAAGTTCGACCCATAATTATATGAGGCCTTCGAGTCCGAACCGAGTCCAGCCCTCCCAACCCTGGATCCAAAGTTTGGATCTACCCCTAAAATATTAAACTTTGAACTCAAATGACATATAGCGGACTTTGACGGAAACGGGTGACATATGTGTTGCCAGACTGAAAAATGCTTTTATTGTTTAAAATAATACTAAGCTTTGAAATCCGTGTGAATGACGATCACTAGAGACACATAATATATCTATCTATAAGTAAATTTAGGACTCGGTTCGGACACGAAGGCCTCATATAATTATGGGTCGAACTTCACTTAAGGTAAGTTCGTTTGACCATCAAAAATATTGCACTTGGACTCAATTTGTCTTAGATCAAAATTAAATGGGATCAAGGAACAACATTAGGAAGTCGTCATATTTTGTATACCTCGCATTTAAAAGTTAACTTTTGGGGTGCTTTTGGGTAACCTGACGCAGTTACATTGTAAGGGAGCTGTCATCGAGAAAATAAATGATTGGAAAGGGTTTATAATATCGCGAACTACAAAAACTTTCTCCTAAAGAACACTCTATGATAGGATGCTTCGTTGCAGAGAAAACACTGGGTTCCAGGATTCTGATTGTTTTTTGCAAAAGTGTAAAATTCAATTCATCAACCGTAGAACTACCTACCTACCTACATAAAAAAACTGGCTCCATAATATTTTCTAAATCAAAAACTACAGTTTTTTTTTCTCAAACAACATATTAAGCTAGGATGCGTCGTTTCAGAGAAAACACTGGGACAAAGGGTTCTGATCGTCCCGCCCTTCAAACGTGAATTAGGTAGGTACGTACTGCAAAAATGTTGAATTTCGAAAGAATAAATCGATTAATTTTGAAGAAATAAAAATCGATTATTATTTAATCGATTATTTTCCTTTAATCTTACATCCCTACGCTAGGCTCGGTGGGGCGTCAGCAGAGATGAAATAAAACTAAAAAACAGTGAGGATAGGGGCGCCGCCGTCCACTACCTATATGCCTGTGAATTCCCTGATCCAGATATTGCAAAGGTTTCTAAAAGAGCCGGGGAACCTCTCTCTCTACTAATGAAACCTTGCGATAAATGTGGGAGTGGATACAATGTCAAATGCATCTCTAAACCCTGAGTCAAACGATAGTGCATTTTAATTCGACCATGGCGCCATCTATCGAGAAAGTATGTCAACACTTGTTTGCGTTACGTGTGCGTTAACACTAGTGTGTTCCACTGTTATTTTTCTACTATTTGCCGATGACTTTCCTCATATATCCAGTTACGTCTAGTCCAGGTGTTGAGGGTCCGAGGAGTATGGAGGAGTGGAGGTGGAATCTCCATCGTGAAAAGGGAAGATCTTCCGCCAGGCGAAGTGATCGTGCTTGGGGACCGCGGTCCAACGGTTGATGTTGGACAGTTGTATTTATACAAACTCATTAGAAAACTTCCATAGCGCGGTTTAGAACTCGGCCGTCTATTGGCGCGTTCTATGTAGTGTCACTTATATTATTAAGCTTAGCGCATAAAATAATATGACTGTAATATTAAATATGATGCTGGGATTTCATCGTATTTTCGGTGATACTTCTTTATATTCAACTAGGAAATCTATATAAGTACGGTGACGGTGTCATTGTGTTTTATGTTGATAATCTTACATAAAAATATCATACAAATTTATAGTACAGTGAGTTATTATTTGAAAAAGAGAATATTATATCGTTTGACCAATTTTTACGATGCTAAGTATTATAATATCGCATTACCTATTTCAACTTACCTAACTTAGTATAGCGTAATATTAACCAATTTTTTCCTTATTGTACGACAATGCTCCAGTTTCAGACAAACGATAAGTTATTTTATGATTACGAAGAATTAAAAAATATCATATCTTTGTTTTATTTATGTGAGCGGAATGGAGCGATTGGAGCTAGCGCCGAAAGTGCTGTCATCATATTTTTAAGGAATCACACAGAATGTTATGCATACTCATAGATGAGATTCTGTAGTCGTATTTTAGTAATCATCACTTATATTAAAATGATGCTTACTCTAAAAATAAGATTCTGTAATCAATTTTAGTAGGATTCACATTATTCTATAAAATTAAATGTGGTGCTAGGACTTCATCGTATTTTCGGTGATACTTCTTCATATTTAACTAGGAAATCTATAAAAATACGGTGACGGTGTCATTGAGTTGTATAATTATAATCTTACTTTATCAATATCATACAAATTTATAGTACAGTGAGTTATTATTTGAAGAAGAGAATATTACTTATATTGTGTGACAATTTTTTACGATGCTAAGAATCATAATATCGCATTACTTACTCAAACAATTCGATTCCAACTAATATATTTCGATTATAGCATAGTTTTAACCTATTATTCCTTACGACAATGCACCTGTTTTAGACCAACGTCACGTTATTTTATGATTACGCCGAAATGACATTTTTTTCAGTGCAGTGGAAACCTAGGTACAACTCAACGTGATCTGCCTAACCCTCGGGGAAAAGGCGTAAGCGTATGTATTTTTGTAAACTTTAATATGTGTGCGACAAGACGTTTGTAATTTTTAATAAATGTTACTTTTCAATTCAAAATTAGATTGTAAGCCTCGTAAGTTCCCGTCCCGTTCCCCGAACCTTGCCAAATATTCTTACGTTATTCAATTGCCCGCAAATAAATTATAGAAATATTCATAATGACCAGACACTGTGATAAATAATGAAGTGTACCTACCTAGATATTTATTATTTACATGGCCCGATTTAGCTTGTCGTTATTCAAACTGCCCGGGCATGTTACACAGATTAGGTACTGAATAGTTACAGGGCCCTTAAAATTAAACTTTTATAAAAAAAAAAACTCCCAGCAAGTGGAGCAGGCAGAGCATTAATATACCTAGAGCAATAGCAATCGCTAGCCATATCAAAAATAAAAAATGCAGGACAAACAGCAAGCACGTCAGTGTTAGGCTTAAACGGGGTTACACATGCGCACGGTGTTATAAGTTAAAGTAAGCTGCAAGGAGGATTATGCACCTATTTTAGATAGTAACATTATACTTCCTAAAATAAACGAAAAGTATGACTTTCAAAATTAGACGTATTATAACAGGGGGTACGTACTGGTTGTTATCAATAGATGGCGTTTTTTCACATTTTTTTACCGAAATATGCGTGTAAAGAAACGTTATTTATGTTTTTGAGCAAATAGTGTGTGTAAAGAAACGGTATTTATCTGTCAGTGACAATATTGACAATTCACTTCAGTGTTGCCAGACCGTTGGCAATTGCCCACGTCATGTGTAATTTTAGGTTCTTTTTTCAAGAAGGGCAAAAGGGCGCAAATGTCTTGGAACTAAATTTTTTAATTAAAATTTCATCGATAATTATTACTTTATCAGATGGTAATCTGAATGAAACATTTTATTCTCACAACTAACTTCACGTTGGACTTATCAAAAGATGCTAATGCCATAATTATATGGGATTAATCTTAGTTACAGTACGGCCGTTTTAACTTGGCTACTCTGAACATAGGCTCCGCCTGCTCAAACACCCTCATAGGTACCGCCAAGTGGTGGCTAAAAAAAGATGTTGCGCAGCCATTTGCGCCACTTCAGATCTGCAAAGATGAAAGAGCCGTACTAGTCATAGGAGTTATGAATTTGAAACTACATTTTATGATGGAAGCAAGCCGCTTTGCACATTGATAGTAGGGACCAAAATAAGCGATTTTACCCGCAGCAGCGAAACTTTCATCCCTTAGGAACACAGAGGGCGCCACTTAAAGAAAAATACTTCAAAAAATCATACAGACTGATCAACTGCACTGATTTCAATTATTAGAGTAGCAAACGGTTTTCCTTTTTATGGTTTAATATAAAAAAAAATATTTTAATATACAAGTAGCAAAAAAAAAATTATTAAAGAAAAAAAAAATTTTTTTGTTCTTCTTAAACCGCGTAGGAGAATATCAAAACTTTGTATTATTTATGATAATTAAATATATTTTGAATTTAAAATTGAAAACCGCATTGAAATCGGTTCAGTAGTTTTTGAGATATTGGCTGAGGTAGCTTTTAAATAAAAAAAATGCAATATTATATAGCCCAAATGACTCTTCTTACCCTAAGTACTCAGGTTACTTTATTATTAATGTTAATTTTAATAATCATAAGAAAAAATATACAATACTAGCTATTCCAGGTGGTTTCACCCGCGTAGTTTCCGTTCCCGTGGGAATTCGGGAATAAAATATAGCTTATGTTACTCCCTAATAATGCAGCTTTTCATAGGTGAAAGAATTTTTAAAATCGCTCCAGTAGTTTTGGAGCCTATTCAATACAAAGAAACAAAAAAATCTTATCTTTCCTGTTCATAGTACTATTCATTTATAGAAAAAAAACCTATTTTCTTATTTATACATCTTCGTTTTCAAAAGTTATGGTTGAGCTGAAAAAGAAAATATCACAATGAAGTAAATGTTATCATAATATATTATCATAATTGACCTAATAATCAGGTTAAACCCGATGCTCGGCTCTTCTCATCAGTATTTCCCATCTACATTTCACAAATCGTCGCTCTATCTTACAGAAGAGCGTCTTATACCGCGCTTACCTAAACGTGATCTCCACTTCTGTATCTGTTTACCCCAAAAGTTGATCATGCAACGATTTCGCTACTAAGACGATATCATCGGCAAGTCGCAAGACGAGATGTGTCTCGTTTGATGCTATTGCCCAATACATTCCAACTCAGCGTCTTAAAAATATCTTCGTGAACTATCTATTTCAATATATCGTTCGGTCGCCTGTCCTGAGGGATTACCAATATACTGCAAAATGAAAATTATACATAAAACATGACGTCTGTCTTCGGATTTCTGCCAAAAAGCCCCAACTATAATATAATATAAAATAAAGACTTGGTTTAAAGGCCTAGTAGCCAAACCAATACACCCCTAAAAAAAAAAATTGCAAAAATTCTTATCGGGTGTGAGGCAACACTGAGTCACTTTGCTTGAAGTTTTCGAATGTTATGGTCGTTGACGATTTCGTGGTGTTTTTTTCGATTTTTAAATTTCACTTGGCTTTAATACGGTATCCGGCGACGATTCTTACGATTTTTGACCCCTGCGCTCTTCTATGGACCTTTGATTTTGTTTCTACGATCAGGCTTTTGATAATGTCGGTGAAAAAGTGTTGTGTTCCTAACTGCAAAAATACTTGTAAGTAGCAAGCTTTACGGTAATAGAACTCACGTAGAAGGGGAACCTAGGATATTTAGATATTACCTGTGTTGATCTGAACTAATTTTGTGTGTAACTGAAAAAAGTCATGGTTAAACACTTACCAATGATATCATATAAAATATTATTGTTTCAAAAAAAGCTTGTTTGTTTATAGCCTTTTATTCAGACAAAATATTATATTTTACTTTGAATCTGGATATTTAAACTAAATTACACTGTGTGCCTTCTCTTCGCCGTTGATCCTTATCTTGCACTACTCGTGGCCAAGTATGTCTAAAAAAAGGGTTATAGCAATGGAAATTTGGTCAGCGAATCGCCTTTCTATTTTTGTAGAACAATGATGAAGTAAAAGTCATGGTAATTTAGTGACATAGAACTTTCAACCTGTGTATACAGGAAACACGATGAAATCTTCTGTCATTAACTTGTTCTTGCACTCTCTGTTTTACAGCGGTGACACTTCATTTGTTTCCGAACCCTGAGAATGATATCAGCCGATTTAGGACGTGGATATATGCAGTTGGTGGTGACATTTTATCACTGGACAACAACACTATCTATAAACTGCGAAGAATTTGTCATGCTCATTTTGAGATAAGATATCACACAAGGAGTCTGCGGCTAACAGCAAATGCTGTTCCAACTTTAAATTTACCAGGTAATCATCATTATTTTCACGGTTTTTGACATCACAATTCACTTTCACAGCTCTCTACTAGGATACTGTATCCGTTCGCTGTAATATCGCTAGTTTTATATTTTTATCATAAAAGACCTTCAAAATGGGTTATCCATGCATGTAATGTAATGATTGATCAATCACAACAAGAGAATGAAGAAGTCAAAAAGGTTGGAAAAAAATCATTCTCTTTCCTATAGAGTGCTAATGTATGAAAGCTCGGCCTAGTGAATCCTCGCCAATATTCGGTTGACAGACCGTATTTTGACATGGCCGCTGGTTTGACAACACAATGCCATATTAGAAGTCAGATCGAAACAATGCTCACGGTTTTGACAAAAATATGCCCGCTTGCGTCGTTGTGTGGTGCGGAAACTCCACAGTAAATTCGCAGAAATCCTATACATGCATTACCTATCACCATTTAGTATTTCCCTATTCAAACTACACCACAAAAAATATATTTAAATATTTGAATTTTCATCCATTAATATTTCCTTAGTGCTTGACAAAAAGTATAAAATATCGATAGATCAATAATTTTATGTCGATAAAAGGAGACGTTTCATGAATGTATAGAGACTGGGCCTTCACCCGCTCAGGCGCCAGAGGTCTACTTCTCAAATAGCCCATTTTGCATTTTGACTACTTCTCTATGTGACTACTTCGCTATCGGCCCACTTAGCAAACAGTCTATTTCGCATTCTGTCTTATTCTCGAACTACCTATTTCGCAAACTGTCTACTTTCTTTTCTAACGTCATTTTTCGGACAGTTAATATCAAAATGGATTTAAGTAAAATTATTAACTCATACAATACAAATACAATAACTGTTTATTGTACACCAAAAACAATAGAATATGGATACCAATATGAACAATAAAATAATACAATGGGCGGTCTTATCGCTTTTAGCGATCTCTTCCAGACAACCTTAGGATGGATGAAACTGAGAGAACTAGGGTAGCCTTTGAGTATTAAATGGTTTAATACTCAAAGGGGTAGTCGGTGCACTATATATATTAATAAACATACTCTTACATACTATTACATAAATACATATATATATAGGTATCAGTATATACATAATAATATTAGATAAATTAAGCAAGAGTACAAAATACTTACACACATTCACACATACTTGAGGATAAAAATAAATAATAATAATAATGCATAATTATATTATTATTTATTTTAGTAGTCAGTCAGTAGTCTATATGCGGTTGAAGTTTTAATTTGTTTTAGATTTTCAGAACAATGATTTTTGTTTAAAATAATTAGCGAAACTCTGTGGGACTAAAGAAGTATAAATGTTTGTTTAAGTTAGGGATTAGACCTCTGACGACATTAAAATAGCTTTTTATTAAAAAATATTATTTACATAACATTATTTATTATAATATTAACTACCTACTTACATAATAATATACTTTCTACTAATATTATATGGATGTTTGTTGTCCTTCACGCAAATGATTTTCAGATTTACAAGAGATCCCAACCTAAAAAAAAATTGGTTAAATCTACAGGCAAGGCTGAAAATTTTATTCCATCAACACATTCCACAACTTGAACTAAAAATTATCAGCCTGACTTTATACTTCAATCTTCTTTTACTTGCAAATATACCAAACTGACAAAGTCTGCTATTCCTAAGGTTGCAGCATTTATCGATATCGATTGTGTGGTATATGATTACTTCACTAGTCCGTCACTAATTGAGCAAATTCAAAAGTAGAATAATACCTGAGCTTTCTGATTGGCCGAGCGCAAAATGTTCTTTAAATTCTATTATTAAATTGATTGACATTTAGTACGTCATCTCATACTTCGCCACCCGCGCCCCGATTTTTGGTTAAAGTGGTTTCCATAGTGTTTTTAGAACATTAGCAGTCTATAGGAGAGAGAAACTTTTTCTTTAAACGTCTTTGGAAGAAGTAATATCAGATTAAAGAACTTAATTCTCATAAAGACTACATTATGCATATTAGTAACTAAAAATGAGAAATAATAGAAATAAACATTATGATACAAGCAAAATATCTACCTAATCTTAAAACTTTTTAGAACTAATATAGCGTTAATTTTTATCATTTACTTGTCAGATTTCAGTTATACATGCCTAACCAAGTGTTATAAGTATTTGAGTGTCCAATATTCTTATTGCAGGTTTTTCCATCTCTAAAAGGAAACCATTGCAAGATACAACGAACAAACTGCCTAACATACAAGCACCTGCCATTGCATCTACTAGTGCTGCCGATATTGCTGAGCCAATCTCTTGTAAAGGTAAGACTTCCAAAACTTTAATGAGTTGTAAATTATATTTAATTTGTTTAGTTTGAAGCAAACACTTAATAACTTAAATAATCTTTGATCGATATAGGTAAATATTATTTTATCCCAAGGCAATATATTAATTATGTACGCTTTGATCTAGTTTTCTCGTTTATTTTTAAAGTATTATTTTGAAAATATTGTACTTATCTTTGTCTGATTCTTGTTGAATATCCTTTTTAAGTTAGAATTTTGTATTAAAGGAAAACCTGCGCAAGATACAACAAGCAGAATTCCTGAAAATCAAATACCTAACACTATGTCTTGCAGCACTGGAAATACATCTGTTCAACCCTCAGTGAAAGGTAAGATTCTTTGTGGATAATAACAAGGATCATACTTCTCAACTTGATTTATGTGATAGCAATCCCCTATAATAGTTGTGCCAGGTCCAAATGTTTGAAATGTAATTCATTTTAGGACACAATTATTATAAATACCAAAATACAGTGTAAGTCTTCATATTGAAATCTACACATTGAAATCAGGGTAACTTAACCTTATTTCGTTGAAGTCCTCAAAAATAAAAAATAAGGATTATTGATTTTTCTCTAAATATTTCAAAATGTACTTTTTAGTTTGAAAACATTGTGATAGTATAGGTCATTCGGTTTTGATATTATAATTATAACCATCGTCGTTGCGATAACCGCGGTTTCGATGCTCGAAGAGTGTGTTTGCCCACTTGAGAGTCCAACACTTTTCCATTCTCAGAGAGCGGACGGTGTCCTTATGGGACTTAGCAGCAATGTTATCCTGACTGCGTTATGCTGACAATAGCCGATGCATTCGCAAACCCATTTGTGAATCTTTGGTTGATTGTCCACCGGTGTGAGAATGGGAAATTTAAGATATCATAAGTCAATTATATTATAATGAATAGTATTTATGATTGATATGTATTGTATTGTGTTTATTGCTTATCATATTTTTTTTTTTATACAATGGGTTTATTGCCTGAAATAAAGATTTATTATTATAATATTTTTTTAATATATTCATAAAAAACAATTATAATTATTTTTGAGCACTTTTCCATCGACGAAATAAGGTGAAGTTTCCCACATTTCGATATGTGCACTTTATAGGGAATTCTTAGTACAGTAACGACATTGTGTCTTTCAATACAGCAAATATTGTATTATGTTTCATTTTAATTCAGATATCTGTTCTAATATTTCAGGATGTACTAGAAAGAACCCCAGTTATGTGGCGTACTCAAATGAAGTGCACCATCTGAAGAACAAATTATACAAGCTAACACGAGCAAAGGAGTCCTTGGGAACAAGACTGAAACATGCATTGATCGTTGAGAAGAATCCTTCATTGAAAAAAGCTTTGAGTGCACTGACTACTGCTGCTGTAATGTTTATAATGTTACAGTTACGAGAAGGCAGGAAAAATAAATTGGGGCGAAGGTTCTCTAAAAATGAAAAAATGCTAGCATTGGCTTTATACAAGCAAGGGCCAAGAGCGTATCGCTGGCTAAGAAAGTTTTTCGTTCTTCCCTCCCCATTAACTATTACCAGAATGATTTCAACAGCGTCTTTAAAAGCTGGCCTGAATGAAAACATTTTCAAACAGTTAAATAGACGAGCCCAAAAAATGAATGTAAATCAGAAATTATGTATCCTTCTTTTCGACGAAGTAGCTTTAAAACCGCATTTTGACTACAACAGAAGAAGCGACGCTGTGACTGGTTTTGTGGACAATGGCGAAGAGAGACAGAACAAAATAGCTGACCATGCCTTGGTTTTTATGGTCAGGGGAATATTTTACAACTATAAACAAGCTGTTGCCTATACTTTTTGTGCTGGTAGTACCCCAAAGTATGAACTGGCCGCACAGATAAAAAAAGTTATTAGAAAATTGCACTCTAATGGGCTCAAAGTTCTCGGAACTGTATGCGACCAAGGGTGTGCAAACGTGAGCGCAATAAATTATTTGATAAATGAGACTGATGAAAATTACAAGAGAAACAACAAAGTACTAAAACATAAAGTCTTTGAAATAGACGGAGAGGAAGTGATTCCTTTGTTTGATACGCCACATTTGCTGAAAGGCATACGTAACAATCTTTTGACTAAAAATTTAAAATGTATATTAAGTGGCAAAGAAAAAACAGCACAATGGAACCACGTGATTACTCTCTTCAAAGAAGATCCAGCATATCAGGGATTACGACTAATACCAAAACTAACAGAAAAACATGTAATTCCTGAGAAAATTTCAAAGATGAAAGTAAAATGTGCGTCCCAAGTATTCAGTCAGTCTGTAGCGGTCAACATGGGATATTTAGCAGGTAAATAGTCTAAATGAATATTATCAATTATCATAACTCTGATAGTAACTTACTAAGATTAGATTCTATAATAATTGAAAAGTGATTTATAGGTATTAAAGTTTTAAATTAAAATATTGACTTCTTTATGGGCCCGTTGATGCTCTGTTTACCCTGTATGGGATACAGGAGGAACCATTTCGTATTATATGTATGTATGTTAGAAATTCACAAATAATATTCATAAAAAACTTAATGTAACAATATCGTCGAAAGATCAAATGAATGAATGAAAATGAATGAAAAAATATTTATTTCAATTAACAAAAGGGCATTTGATACATACTAATAATACATACATACATACTAAATATTAAATGTTTTTTTTTAAGAATTTAGAAAAATAATACAAATATCAAATTATCTAAATGCTTACTTAAAGTATGTAGGTAATTAAAAAAAATGCAAATAAAACTACGGGTAATCAATTTTTGTCAGTATAAATAATTTATTTATTTAGGAATTCAGTCAATTACATAAATTTTAACTTATTTGTAAATAGTATATAGATCAACAGTTCACTATATTTTCGTTTAAACCTATTCATATAAACTATTATAAACATAATAATGTTTTTTCGAATTAGTACGAATTATTAAATGTTAGGACCGCAAGATCTGAGCGGCTAGACTTCAATGAAGTAAAGTTAATTTATATTGTGATTTTATTTCCATGCGGTACAGTTTGTGTATTTTTGTTTCAACTTTCAGATAAAGGCGTATTGCCCATCGACTGCAAAGATACAGCAGACATACTTTTGTTCTTTGATGAACTTTTTGATTCTATGAATGGAAGTTTTGATAATTCAAAAAAACGAGCTGGGAAACCGCTGCTGGGTCCAGTAACACCTAAATCGCCTCATAAGAAGGTATGGACTGAGGCAAAGACAATATTAAAAACAATTAGATTTGTAGATAAGAAAGGCAAAAGTGGTACCGTTCCATCAATAACAAACTGGATATTCACCATTGAAAATATTGAATACATGGTCCAAAAATTAAGAGAAAAATATGATTTAGCATCTGTGTGGATGCGCCATTTCAACCAGGACCCTTTGGAAAACTTTTTTGGGGCCATACGGAGCCACGGCGTCAGAAACATTAACCCCACATGCGCTGGATTTGAAAATGCTTTTGCATCACTTTTAATTTAATAAACAATTTAAGCTCAATGCATTCGCCAGGTGCAAATTGTGAAAATGATTCTAGCAAGACAATAAAAAGCTTAAGCAGTATTTTTTTTAAAAGAGCAGAGCCAGCAAATATGCGTAATATGTTTGTTCAAATTGATTTCAATTTAATTATGAATGCTAAAATATTAGTTGATTTTAATGAAAAAATAAAAAACCCTAAAATACTGGCCCAATTAGAATATGTTGCAGGGTATGCTTTAAAAAAAACTAAAAAAGTGTTCAAGACATGTAATGCATGCAAAACAAAATTATTTGAAAATGAAAATAATTCATGTATTACTATGAGGGAACGCATACCAAATAAAAGACTTTTGACGTACCCGTCACATGATATAAAGGCATATTTCTCAAACCTACAAGACATTATTAATTATATAATTATAAAGGAGGCCAAAACAAAAAATTTGAAAAACTATCTTAAAACAATATTTGCAGTGGTCATTAATTATAACTTTTTAACATGTCTTGAACATAAAAAGGAAATAATTTCAATTTTCGAAGAAGTTACCTGTAACATATTTTTATATCATTGGTGCAAACGCACCAATGATGTACTAGATGGTAAGAGAACGGAAATTGATCAAGAAGATGTTGTTCAAGTTATGGCCAGGGAATATTGTATAAAACGAATAAAGAAAAAGTAAATTATTTAATATGGACTTTTATTTATGGAATATTATTTTATTTAAATTTCAATTTATTTGACGATTAAAAAATATTTTGGCAAACATTTTTCAATCGTCAAATAAATTGAAATTTAACCAAGCCCAAATACGCATATCATCGCTAACCGTATGAATTTATATAGTTATTGTTATGTATAGCATGAACATTGCTTCTGGTCGCCATCGATAGATGGCGCTCTAATCGATTTTGTAGACTGATAACTCTATTTCCGTATATATAAGTTACTCTATGCACATGCGCCTCATATGTTAGCAACAGAATGCCCGCGCATGCGTTGAAAACCAACACTGTATTTTTTACCTTATCCGCCGGCTGTGGACGACAACCAACCACATCACTTCCCTCACAGTAGTATTGATCGGGCCTCCGTCGCGGAACACCGCGGCGCTCTAAACTTGGCGCGATCATCTAGTGTTTTCATTAATTACACTTTTGGTACCAGTTGTGATTCGTAATTATTAAAAGTTCCCTCGTAAACTAAGGATAGGTACCTCAAGATGGGTTAATAAATGGTGACACAAGTCCAGGCTAGTTAGCTGACGACTATGTCGAAGGTGAGTTTTACAACCATAATATCGTTTTTTTGCTAGTAAGGTAGGTACTTGTTAAATTCATTATCAAGGACGTTTGTTACTGATGTTTTTTAAACATAAAAGGGAATTGAAATGATTCATGTAGTCTAACGGGTCAAATAGTCGCAATAAGTAGATATGTATCTGCACTGTCAATAAATTCAGCCAATTAGTGTTAATAAGAATAATAGGTACCTATACAAGGCTATACAAATACAGTACATAAACGATTCTATAGTTAATCAAATCAATACATAGGTAATTTATAAATCCGATAGCATGACCACACCACAAAATGCAATCTGTACTCAATACATAGGTAGCGAATTTAATTACTAGGTAAGTATATCTAAAGTTATTAACTTATTATTATTAAATCTGGTTTAATCTTGTAGTATGAGAGTTTTCAGTCTCAACTAAAACCTGTAAGTAAGTAGTTAGGTACGGGTACGAGTAAGAGTCACCGTCGTTGCCTGGACAATAAAAAAAAACCTGCGGCATGAGTTGCGCATTCAAACTTGGATCGGATATTATTCTCCATCCTCTTTAAAGCTAGGGTAACTAAATGTCCCGGACTACAATATTAATAGCAGTACTCGACAAACTGCATAAAGCAAACAAATCAAACAAGCAAATCGACCGGTGGATTACCAAGCATCGCCGAACGGCGACGAATGCTTGCGCCATGCAGGCTTCACGCACAATTATCAGATCCCGGTGCCATTGAACCAATATTTTTTGTGAAATAAGGCACGTCATTATTTGTACCACCGAACTCGTGAGATGGAGATCATTAAAAGCTATGAACACTGAACAATGAGAGTTCCGGCTCTACAATTAGGTACCTACTACACTAACTCTGACTAACTAAAAGATAACGAACAGCCTAAACAGTGGGTCTAACTAAAGGCATGAAATGTTGCATGTGAGAGCTCTATGGAAAAATTTTGAAATTTAAACTATTGTGGTCGCAAATATTTATGACCTTAGTCATTAATATATCTTACTTCCAAGTCTGTCTCAATTTATAATTAGGTTACTGTTATGTTGTATTATGTTCGTTTGAGTTTCTGTCTGGCGATCATGTTGGCTAATTTAAATTTTCAATTCAAGCTCTTCATGATAGTCTGTTATTGCGGTTGCAGTATGGCCATGTGCATTGTTGTGGCAAAAGACACTATACAGTAAAAGAATTCGTTAGCCGTCTGAGCCTTCACCAAAAGTTGTCCGGTCTATCCATATTAGGTACATTATATTAAGTGCCCTTTTTCTCGCGTTCATCTAAATTTCTTCCCCAGTGTGTAGCTATCTCAAAGTAAATAGGTAGTTACTCACTACACAATTATAACGATCTTTGGATCACATGGCTCAAGAGACCTTCATGCCTACGAGTGCGTTACTCCAGCGGAAATTTGTCGAATATCGGCATTTGAGGGATACAGATAATTAGTTGTCCAGCTTCTGTAAATGTTGTGCAGATTTAAAAAATTGTATTGCTTATAGTTTTTGAGTAATTCAAGAAAAACAGTTTCCGCTGGAGTAACGTTACCCCAGCGGCAATTTTTTTTTTCTAATGGGAATATTGAAATAATTTTTATCTACATAATTAGTTTTCATGACGGAGTAAATGTTGCGACTTAATTTGAATTTGTATCGTTAATGGTTCCGAAGATATTCAAAAATTTCAAAATGCCGCATTTTTGATGTTTGCGTTTTTCGCTGAATTTCGGAAATGGTTAAGCGCACTATCATAATTTTTTGTACATGACTTCTTATGTCTTATTCCTGATTAGTTGTGAAATAAAAAAATAAAAATAATTTACCGTTTAGTAGTTATATAAGCAAATAGAAAAACCCTCTAATACGTCCTAGCACTTCGAATAAGAGGTCTAGAGACTTGTTTGAAACGTTATTTTGTAGCTTGCAACTGCCTTCAGATATTTGTGAAGTTTCATTAGTATCCTATAAGTAATTAATAAATTATAATGAAATTTAGCTCAGTTTGGGCCTCGACGCGCAGAGCGTTATTTAACCCCCTATCAATGGACTTTCTTATGGGATTTTTTAACCGAATAATACGTAAATAATTAGTTATATAGTTCAATTTTATACTTGTGAAATTTCAGCATCGTACAATCAATAATTAACGAGATAATCAAAAAATACACATTTTAAGTTATTTACCGTGGTAACCCGACCGAGTTTAGATGGTCACAGAAAAGCGGTCGTTTAGTACATTATGCTAACATTCTAAAACACGTAGTATAATAGTCTTTCAAGTTCGGTACAGGCGCGTACATTATCTTTTGAGTACCTATTGATTTAATTTAATTTTTTTTGGAGTTTCACATGAACATTTTATATATTATGCCATTATCCTAGCAGTCTGCTATACTTAAATCGAGCTAAATCTTCGTACCTATTAACATGTAGTGCTTCTTAACTTTTCTTTTTTTTCTGTGGGTTACTTGTTCCACCAAGAAGGACATTAATTGGTAAACAAGGTAGGTATAATTTATAAATATACAATATTATTATTATTGTTTATAATTGTATATTATACTTATACATTCTCACAATCTAATCTCACGCCTTTTTTTATCCCCGAGGGGCTAGGCAATACCATTACTGGATATACCCACATTTCACGAGATATATTAGACCCCTAAACGTGATAGGTGGTGAGCCCATCGCCGGACCGGGTCTGTTTACACATGTCTCAGAAATTCTGAACGGATTTTGATGAAATTTGGTATGGAGATAACTGAGTACCCGGGTCAACGTCTAGATTACTTTTTAGTTCTGAAAAATATCTCATTTCTACGGGAAAATATAAAAACTGGTTACAAAAGACAAATACGTACTATTCACCTCGAAACATAAAATAAGGTATGTAGGTGTCTTAATGTAGTAGGCAACCGCTATGAAGGGTTTTTTTTTAATTCTCACGGGAACGGGAAAAACAGGATCCGCGCGCGCAACCCGTTGTTTGAAATATCGTATGTATAGGTGTCTTATGTCATAGGCAACCACTATAAAGGGAATTTCAGAACTTGCCACAGGAACAGGAATAAACTGGATCCACGGCACCCGCTGTTTAAAATATCATGGTCTTATATGTCTTAGGAAACCACTATGAAGGAATTATAGGAAATTCCCACGGGAACGGGAATAAACTGGATCCACAGCTCCCACTATTTAAAATATTATGGTCTTATATGTCTTAGGAAACCACTATGAAGGAATTATAGGAAATTCCCACGGGAACAGGAATAAACTGGATCCACAGCTCCCACTATTTAAAATATTATGGTCTTATATGTCTTAGGAAACCACTATGAAGGAATTATAGGAAATTCCCACGGGAACAGGAATAAACTGGATCCACAGCTCCCACTATTTAAAATATTATGGTCTTATATGTCTTAGGAAACCACTATGAAGGAATTATAGGAAATTCCCACGGGAATGAGAATAAACTGGATCCACGGCACCCGCTGTTTAAAATATCATGGTCTTACATGCCTTAGGAAACCACTATGAAGGAATTATAGGAAATTCCCACGGGAACGAGAATAAACTGGATCCACTGCACCCACTGTCTAAAATATCATGGTCTTATATGTCTTAGGAAACCACTATGAAGGAATTATAGGAAATTCCCACGGGAATGGGAATAAACTGGATCCGGGCGGGAAAAGCCACTGGACACCCGCTATGTAGTAAAATTTTACACGCGAGATTTAAAAAATCTTTCACCAATTGATAGCTTACTTTTCTGGGAGTATTATATTATAGATTAGAATTTTCCCACGGGAACGGAAATGAAACCCTGGGGTTAACTCGTCGAACCACTGAAAGATCAGGATGAGGCTGTGATCGATCGGCAAAGGCAACCTCTCGACTCGACGATGACAAGTCAACATTTAATTCTATTTCATCAAACATTCTTTTTCGAAATTTATATAGGTAGGTATGGCAGAGACAAAACATCGTTTTTGAAAATTGGTACATAACTTAACAAAAGCAATGAAAAACAACAATATTTTTTTCATACCATCTATTCGAAAAGTGACGTTTTGGTCCTCAATAACAGGGATCAAAGTAAGTCTTTTCCGATAGGATCTTAATTAGTGCGAATAAAAGTGTTTTGAATTTGGAATCAAAAATATCCCGCAACATTCCTAACCAAAGAGATTAACAAAATAAGTTTGCATGTAAGGTTGGCGCCACTGTAGCTTAAGTACTTTATCAAAACATTAGTTCCATTTTTCGCCGCATTAGGTTGACAAGCATAGAGTAACTTATATGCTGACAAGGCTGAATGGGGTTTGATGGTTGTGCCACACTGTCAGAAAAATTGCTGTGGCAATGCGCGCGCTTTCGAATTCCAACATCGAATTGTTTGTGTATTTTATATTTTAAAATGTATTCAAGTAGCAGTGACTGCAGTGATAGTTAAACACCGGAAAACTCACTACGTTCGGGATTCTATCCTAGAATCATTCACTATGTTCGTGATTTAAAAAAACGCCCTCGCCGTAAAAATATAGTTTTGCTCCCTCATGACACAAACTACTACTCCCACGTTGAAGTGTTATTTGTTTTATTTTTTCAATTAACAGCTTTTTATTTGCAAGCCATAAAAATATAATTATATAATCAATACTTTTCCAATAAATAAAAGCAAGTTTCATTGTGATGGAACATTAAAGAACATTTAGCACAAATACACCTTCAATATGTTTCTTCTTGCAATCATTATGTTTAACATGCTTTTATTTATTAAAAAAGTGTTGATTATTATTACGTATAATGATATTTTTCTTATCAGGTTTAAATTATTATTTTGAAATTTTTAGTTCTTTTTATATTAACAAGAATATAATAAAAGCTTGTTTTAAAAAAACTATATATTTTAATTTTTCTGAATAGTGATGCTATTTAATTTTATTATTGATAGTGGGTGCCCAACGGCGTTGCCCGCGCGAATCCAGTTTATTCCCGTTCCCGGGAGAATTTCAAAAATTGATAATAATATCTAAATTGATAACTATCTATACTACCGCAATAATTTAGTCCAGTAATAATTATCTGATTTTGTTTTTGAAGTTGATTTATATTTATTTTGTATAAAAAGATGCTCTCAGAATAAATATACCTAAGTTCAATGACTTTTTATTTTTCGTATTTTTTATTAAAAGGTTTTATAGAAACGATTATTAATACCTGTCCATAAGTTTTTTTAACACTTGTGTACGCAATTGTAATAGTACATTATGATATAAGTGCGGTAGGTTGAAAATTACAGCCGAGGCGATATTGCTAGCCCGAGCCGTAGGCGAGGACTACAAGTAAGCAGAGGCTGTAATTATCAAAGCGCACGTATGTCATACGACGTTTTATAACACTGTAACTAAACCTAAGACCTTACTTATAATATGGATACATTTCTCTATACGAAGGAACCGTAATTCCAACGTATTAAAATTCATACGCTGCAACACAAGCTGAACATCATATAATGCTAAGCTAGTATTGCACAGCTCAAAGCAAGAATCTCATTCACAAGATATCGTTTCAATATTTTGTTAACATGTTCTCTCGCACGGAATTAGAGAAAATCCACTTTTATGTCAAATCGCTGCTAAACTTGTAGCAAGCGAGTATTGATGTTACACGTAAAGACGAATACGAATACAATCGCAAAACGTCCTACACATAATTTTAAACGACCTCAAAATTTAGCTTTCATGATGATCTCCAAAGTATTAACTCAGGAGGCATCGCTAAATAGGTCGACACCGTCACAAATAACTTATGCAATTTTGGCCATGTAATTTATTTATTTGATCGTCTAGTAGTGTAGGACACTACTTTGTGAATAGTAATCCAGATCCTTTTTGAGGATCATGATTTACCGTTTGCCATCAAAAGAAATCTTAACTTGATTCAACTATACCGTTAGTTTTCTATCGCATATTTATAAAATTGTCTTTCGCTCGCTTTTAATCTTTAATAGCGCTGCCCACTTCAGCGCCATTCATGCCTAAGGCAATATTTCATGAAGGACACTTCATATTCCCCACCCCTGTTATCTCTTATCTGATGACAGACTCGAGATAAAATCGTCTTCCCCACATTCTCACCTCCTTTCAAGAAAAGAAATAAAAATGTGTTTGGTGGGAAGAGTAAGGAGCTCCACCTCGCCCCTTACGGTGATCGCCAACCCGCAACATTCCACAGCTGCGATTGCGACCCCCCCGAACGTCCCGGTTTTGCCGGACATCCGGTCTTTTATCCCGCCTAAGCAGGATCGTTGCGGCCGAAGCCGATTGTTGCGGCCGGAGCCGATTGTTGCAGCCGAAGCTGATTGTTGCGGCCGAAGCCGATTGTTGCGGCCGAAGCCGAGGTTTGCCCCGAAGGGACCGTTGCGACCGAAGTCGATTGATGCGGCCGAAGCCGAGTTTTGCCCCGAAGGGACCGTTGCGACCGAAGTCGATTGGTGCGGCCGAAGCCGAGTTTTGCCCCGAAGGGACCGTTGCGACCGAAGTCGTTTGTGGTGCCGAGTTTTGCCCCGAAGGCGAGTTACGGCAGTCATTAAGACCTCAGGATCATTTACAGTAAGCCCCGAAAGGCATTCTCGAACATATTGATAATAAAAGTTACGCCCGGAGGCGCTTGGTGGTGAGATAGTCTAAGACCTCAGGATCATTTACAGTAAGCTCCAAAAGGCAATAAGTCCCGTAGGACAACTCGTTCATAGGTCTTAATGCTCGTCGTGACCCGACCTCGGTCCCTACGAGCCATCGATTCTCGTTCAGCCATCAGAAGCGCTGTCACACCCTGAATGAGCTTATAATGGTAAAACCATTAGTTTATATTGATACGCGTCGCGCGCGATCTCATATGATAGTATGAAGTAACCAATGTACGTTCTGCAAATACATGGTTACCATAGGATATATATGAGGCATTCCTCATTTTCTCGTTCATTCGTGGTATCATTTTTATTATAATATCAAGCTCAACAGAAGCATGACAGACATCCCCGTCAAGCCAATCAAGATTCTAGACCCCTTTACCATGCCAATACGAATACCGACATGACTCCAGTTCCAGACTCCGAAGAGCTTACTCCTGAAGATTTGGTCGAGTGTTCGCGTACTAGACCAATAACACTCCTCGAAGATAACTTGTGTTAATGCCCAATTCGCACCGCACAGGTCCACGACCAAGCTAGATGTTGCTTTTCACATTTCAATGAGAGACGTTATCAACCTCCATCAATTAAGTGTTAGTCGACACCATCGTCTCCGTTACTTAGCACCAAAAAGCTCAGAAGTAGTCCCAGGGTGTTTACTATGAACCACAAGACAGCGCTAAGAGGTGCGTCGTCAGTCATTCTGCTACTACCTCCAATGTGTAATATTTAAAAGCGATCGTTACATCAGACGAAGCTTATGGACAATGTCCAAAAACTAAGTCCATATAAGATCACCGTGCCGTACCGTTAGGCAGTGCTGAGGCCCGGACTTTTTACCTTTTCGCACTATATCGCCAAACAGTGTTGAACAAGACAATTGTGAGTCGAAGCGTAAGCCCCAACATCACAAGCAAGTCATAATGCAAGTTAAAGAACGGAGGTGTCGCCACCGCCAAGCTAGCATTGGTATGTGCCGACATAAACACCGACCGCGGTGCGGTGAAACGTACTGACACAACCGCTGCACCACTCGGGCAGTACCACACCCCGTCAATAACTCAAACACTACAACCCCTGCCTCGTCCCGACATTTGCGTTCGAGCGGACAGCGTTAGCTGCCCTAAGATGGGAGGGAAACCCAGGTGTAACATAGGCCAAACTCTCTTATTTACTTTTATTTGCCATGCATTTCATATATTAGGCTCGTTTAGAATATTGCATAAAACTACCATATTCCATTAATCAGACAGGGAACCCATACCTGCCTTGTCCTCTTAACTTCTGTTATTAACGAACCTTCAAGCTAATAACGCCATATGAGAGTTTTATATTTTTATTTTATTTATTTATTTATATGTCATATTGCTCAACAGGACTGACCCATGTATCATACATCCTAGGTCCAACCTTTGGTTGAGGTGGCAGCCTCGCCCCGCGACCGCGCACCCTCCCTCACCATATATGCCAGAACCCCCTCTTCGTGTCCCGCCCGGAAAAACCCGACCATCTCCGATTTGGATGAAACCTTTTGTATATCGTAGGGTCCGTGAATAGCATTACAATGGTATACTTTTTATCTCTCTAGCTCCAATAGTTCCGGAGTTATAACCGAAAAATGGTTTATCTTAATACAAGAACTATTCCCCTATATTTTCCATACTAAACAAGTCGGTTTTTCCTGAACCCTACTGAAACCAATTTCTAACTACTTTTATGAACTTTTATGCTATTTTAACATCTCTTCGATCATACCAAGTCCTATTTTACTGAATTTTCATAATTTTTCGTATTTTCCTAAGTTTTAATATTTTTTTATTTCTGACTATATTTACATGTGTTTACATGTTTACAGCCCCACCAAGCTGTTTTATGTTCTTTTAGTATTTTATATATGATATTAGGGTTGAGGAGTTACAACACATTTGCGAGGAAATAAAATAAAACTCCGACTATGGTAAACGAATAAAAACTATACAGCGTTAAGAAAAAGCGCGCGGCGCGCATCATCATTTTTTTTTAGACAAAGGCACAAAAAACAGCCAGTATTACTAATAAAGTACATTAATATTTTTGTTTTCTTGTTACAGATTAATTGGTTGTAATGTACTGTCAAAATTAATTAGATTAAATAATTATGTAAGTACATAAATATTTCTTTATTATATTTTATCACCCAAAGTTAATTTTAATCATAAAATGTTGACAACTTTTTTGCCATAAAAACTCTTTGCTGAGATTTTAAAAAGTACCGTTTGTTTTAAGACGGAGCATCTTGATAAACCGTGCGTTTTACTTTACACTTACCGCACTTGGGCGTAATGAGATACAATACGATATTGAAATTTGTGAAATAAGACACCTTTTACGAGCAAATGTGTTATAAAAAACCTTATAAAACTATCCTATATATTTAAAAGGTTAGCATAATGTACTAAACGGCCGCTTTTCTGTGACCATCTAAACTCGGTCGGGTTACCACGATAAATCACTTAAAATGTGTATTTTTTTATTATCTTGTTAATTATTGATTGTACGATGCTGAAATTTCACAAGTATAAAATTGAACTATATAACTAATTATTTACGTATTATTCGGTTAAAAAATCCAACAATAAAGTCCATTAATAGGGGGTTAAATAACGCTCTGCGCGTCGAGGCCCAAACTGAACTAAATTTCATTATAATTTATTAATTACTTATAGGATACTAATGAAACTTCACAAACACCTGAAGGCAGTTGCAAGCTACAAAATAACGTTTCAAACAAGTCTCTAGACCTCTTATTTGAAGTGCTAGGACGTATTAGAGGGTTTTTCTATTTGCTTACATAACTCCTAAACGGTAAATTATTTTTAATTTTTTATTTCACAACTAATCAGGAATAAGACATAAGAAGTCATGTACAAGAAATTATGATAGTGCGCTTAACCATTTCCGAAATTCAGCGAAAAACGCAAACATCAAAAATGCGGCATTTTGAAATTTTTGAATATCTTCGGAACCATTAACGATACAAATTCAAATTAAGTCGCAACATTTACTCCGTCATGAAGACTAATTATGTAGATAAAAATTATTTCAATATTCCCATTAGAAAAAAAAAATTGCCGCTGGGGTAACGTTACTCCAGCGGAAACTGTTTTTCTTGAATTACTCAAAAACTATAAGCAATACAAATTTTTAAATCTGCACAACATTTACAGAAGCCGGATAACTAATTATCTGTATCCCTCAAATGCCGATATTCGACAAATTTCCGCTGGAGTAACGCACTCCATGCCTACGGTGCATAACTGATACTATACTAGTATTAGCATAACCTTCTGAAATATTTAGAAAAACCGCATTAATGATAGAAATTAAAAATAGTAGGTAGGTATATCTGTTGTTAGTTATTTATTATTACTTACAAAACTAGTTTAATTATTAGGTATAGTTTCTAGATTTCTCAACACGCATTTGACAGGTTTTTTACTTTTAAAATATTCTTCCAGTCGTCTTCACAGCGTCGCGTTGGGCAATTCAACCAGTTTTACTTTTTTATGCAAAATCAGTAGACATTGAAAATAATAATATTATGCGGATTCGATTGGTCGGAAGATTATTTAATAGCTGTTCGCCTCCGAGTTCAAAAGACGAACTTGAAATTGCGACTTATTATACACTGACGGACACATAAACTGCATCAAAGTACAAAACGCCTTTGCAATAAATATTTTTCACTTCTCATGGTCTAAAAGTACGCCAATACAAACCGGGACTAAAGTGACCACTTTAGTCTCCAGGGCGTAAAAAGTAATTAGTTTTTTAATTTCCTTAATGAGATGTAGACAAACTCAAACAGCCAGTAAATATCTGTGGAGTGTGGACCATATATTCATTGCGAAAATGTTGAGAGTTTTAGTTCCATGGTTTTTCCGCATAGAAGGTGGCGCCATGTGTTTAAAATTGTTATTCGGCAAAGCGATTTATAGTATATTTTATATCGAGGGACTAAACGAAGCCATTATATACCAGAGAGTCAATGAAACCGAGGGTATATTAAGTTGGCGTTTAGTCTCGAGGTGAAAACTGTATTTTTCACTTTGAGTGCGAGAAAAAGTCAATTTAGTACAAAAACATTTAATAAATATTACCTACTTAAAAAAATAAAAATCACAAAAGATTTTTTTACTTGAAGCTGTTGAAAAAAAAATTAGAATGATAACATCGGATAACTTTATATAGACCTTTTAATATAAATTTAGAGCAGACATTTTTACAAGGAATATGAATCATAGACTAGTCGAGTAGTAGACGTTTTTTTTGTAACAAAAATAGATGGCACTAGGTGTGCGCTTTTTTGCATGTAAGAAAATAAATTTAACTAATTACAACACAACTCCTTAAATTTATAATCTTATAACCTTACACAGCATTATTATAAACTAATCTTAGCTAAATTAATCCTAACTCTAATCTGTTCTTCAAAAATTTTGACCTATCCAAACTTTTAGTTAACATGTCCGCCAAGTTGGATTTTGTATCAATTTTTACAATATCAATTAATTTCTTTTCATAATTCTCATTTATATAATGATACTGCACTTCAATGTGCTTTGAATTTTTTGTAAAGTTACCGTATTTAGCTATTGCAACTGCACCTGAGTTATCTTCATACAATTTTATTGGTTCACAAAATTTCACATCAAATGATTCACTTAGCAAGTTTCTAATAAAAAGTACTTCTGTCAATGCTTCAGACATAGCAATATACTCTGCAAAAGTTGAACATTTAGTTACAGTATTTTGTTTACGTGTTTTCCAAAAAATTAGGTTTCCAAACAATCTAATAATAAAACCAGTTGTAGACTTTCTATCCACATTATCTCCGGCATAGTCAGAATCTACCATACAGTCCAAAACATCAGTATCCAAATGATCATAGTATGTTAACTTTAGATCCTTAGTCTTATACAAATATTTTAAGATTCTCATTGCATATTTGTAATGTGTTTGGTTATAACAACTTTGGTATCTACTCAAATAATTAACACTGTACGCTACATCTGGCCTTGTGCCTGTACTAATATACAATAATTCACCGATTATATTTCTGTAGTTAATACTTTCATCTACTTCTTTAGATTGTTCTAATTTCAAATTTGTTTCCATTGGAGTATCGTACAACTTAGCATTTTCCAGATCATATTTTGCAGCCAAAGATTCAATATATTTTGTTTGATTTAGAGTCATTATTTTATTATCATCACTATAATCAATATCTATGCCGATGTAGCTTTTAATTTTTCCCAAATCTTTCATCGCAAATCTTTTCATTAAACTAGTCTTTACCTCGTCTATTTTATTTTTATCTTTACAACAAATTAGAAGGTCATCAACAAATATTAATATGTATATGGGATCTTTGCTTGCTCTATTAACATACAGACAGTAATCATAGTTACTTCTTACAAAATTTAAAGTTTTAATAAATTTATCGAAACAATCATACCATACTCGAGGGCTTTCTTTGAGACCATAGAGAGCTTTGTGCAATTTATAAACCTTATTGTCTCCAGTTTCATAACCTTTCGGTTGAATTACATATACTTCTGACTTTACATAACCATTTAAAAAAGCTGTTTCTACATCCATCTGTTCTACAAATAAATTGTTTTTGCAACTGTATGACAATAAAATTTTCAAGGTTTGCATTTTACCTACAGGTGAATAAGCATTTTCAGTGTAATCATTTTGCTGGAACCCTCTCACAACTAGTCTAGCTTTATAAACATTATTACTTTTCCTTTTAAACACCCACTTTACATCAATGACTTTTTTATCTTTTGGCCTTTCGACAATTTGCCAAGTATTATTTTTATTTAAGCTATTTATTTCTGCGTCCATTGCCATTTGCCATTGTTTGTGATCATTGGAGTTCATCGCCTCCTCAAATGTATTAGGTACATTTGCATCAATATAGTTAACATATATAAAGTGTGAAACTGGATTACCATATCTAGAAACTGGAGTTCTCTTTCTTTTTTGCGACACATCTACATCTATTTCTCTATCATCATTTAAATTTTCATCATTTACAGAATTAGTCTCATCTGTATCTACGTATTTTTTATTACTTTCGTGATCAGTTTTAACTATTTCGTTTGAAGTTTGATCAATCTCTAAATCTTCATCTTTCTGATCATCTAGTTTTTCTAGGCAAATCAATTCAGTGTTTTCTTCCACTACCTGTACATGCCTGGCATTCATTATTCTATTATTTAATAAAACTGGATAACTATTTTCATTATAACCAACTAAAATTCCTTCTTGTGCTTTATCATCCCATTTACTTTTTCTTAAAACTTCAGGAACCCTGACAAAGACTCTACTTCCATAAATTTTTAAATGTTCTACATTGGGTTTTATTCCGAAAAATATCTCATATGGAGTTTTGTTTTCTAGTGTATTTGCAATTGTTCGATTTTTTAAATAAGCTGCTGTTTTTATTACTTCAGGCCAATACCTTCTGTGAATGTTAGCTTCTCTCATTAAACACCTACCTATATCCATAGCAGATCTATTATACCTTTCCGCTACTCCATTTAATTCATGAACATAAGGTGGACATGGTAATAGCTCTATACCCTTTTGCCTTATAAAATTATACATTTCCTTATTTAAATATTCTTTGCCATTATCACACTGAATTTTCTTGACTCTTTTGTTAAATTTATTTTCTACTAAATTTACAAATTCTATGAAACAACTAGTAACTTCAGCTTTACTTTTAATACAAAATATCCTTGTGCACTTACTATAGTCATCGATAAATGTCAAGAAATATTTTTCACCCCCATAGCCAGTTGTATTATGTGGACCGTTCAAATCAGTATGAATTAATTCTAAAATTTCAGTAGTCTTTGTTCTATTATTTTCAAAAGTTACATTTGTCATTTTGCTTTTAATACAATTTGAGCATTTCATTACTGTGTTTTCAATTTTATCAGGCAACCCATCTACTAATTTATTGTTTATTAATTTATTTAAATACTGAAAATTTACATGACCAAGTGCTCTATGCCATTTCTCTTTCTGAGTTAATTTAACTGAATGTGCACACATTTCACTTTTCGATACAAAACTTTTTAACCAATACAAATTATTTATTTTATCAGCAACAACTATTAATTCTCTAGCCTCATTAAAAATTTTGGCATTTTCATTTTTAGCTACAATAGTGCAAGTTTTAGTTATCTTTGAAAAACTTAACAAATTTTGCGTAATACCATCGACAAAATAAACATTTTTTAAGTCCACATGTTTTTCATTATAATAGTTCTTGAAATAAATTTTGACAGTACCTACTTTAGTGGCTTTTAACATTTTACCATCTGGCTGTTATGATATTATATTTATATGAAGGTACAATGTAAATACATGTGTCGGTAATCGGAGACTGTGTGAATGTGGCTATGGGACGATGGTCAGGAGAACGCGGTTCGGCGGTTGAAAAAGCTAGTGTATCTACGCGGCGCTGTACTCGCCACGCGAACCGGTTCTGTTCTCGATGGATAGATATAATAAAACTGTATAAATATCGAGGGCCATCATCAAATAGTGTCGACAGTAAAAATTTAATTTATACCTACATATATAATGAGAATAATGTACTTATATCTAACATATAAATAACTAAAATAATATAAATATTAAACCTAGAAATTACGAAATAAACACTTATGTCCTTTTATTACCGATTAGTTATGAAATTATTAAAAGTAATGTAAATTTTAATTTTGTAATGTAATAATGGTACATGGTATTAATTATATTTAAGAAAAATATATCGAAAGTTTATATTCATGAAGTTAATACATATATAATATTTAGATTTAATAAAATACAATGCTATAAAAATAATACCACTTCTATTCCTTACACTAGAATGGTTATTATGTTATTAATAAAAATATTAATATTGTTTAGTTATCTGTAAAATATTGGTAACATAAAATTCTTAAGTCGTATCTATTAAGTAGATATTATGAAACTTGAAAATGTTGTGAAATCTATTTTTAAAAGGTATAGATGTTATGATATTATATTTATATGAAGGTACAATGTAAATACATGTGTCGGTAATCGGAGAAATATAAATTAGTCTTGATCTAACTGGAGGCGGGACAGACCGGGGCAGTGATAGTGCGGATCTATATTAGGTATCGACTATGGATCGGATTCATCTGTGGGGTTTGTTAAAACAAGAGTAGGCAGAATGGCTATGGGACGATGGTCAGGAGAACGCGGTTCGGCGGTTGAAAAAGCTAGTGTATCTACGCGGCGCTGTACTCGCCACGCGAACCGGTTCTGTTCTCGATGGATAGATATAATAAAACTGTATAAATATCGAGGGCCATCATCAAATAGTGTCGACAGTAAAAATTTAATTTATACCTACATATATAATGAGAATAATGTACTTATATCTAACATATATAAATAACTAAAATAATATAATATAATATAATAAAAAATAATTAAACCTAGAAATTACGAAATAAACACTTATGTCCTTCTATTACAGATTAGTGATGAAATTATTAAAAGTAATGTAAATTTTAATTTTGTAATGTAATAATGTTACATGGTATTAATTACTTATGTTTAAGAAAAATATATCAAAAGTTTATATTCATGAAGTTAATATATTTAGATTTAATAAAATACAATGCTATAAAAATAATACCACTTATATTCCTTACACTAGAATGGTTATTATGTTATTAATAAAAATATTAATATTGTTTAGTTATCTGTAAAATATTGGTAACATAAAATTCTTAAGTCGTATCTATTAAGTAGATATTATGAAACTTGAAAATGTTGTGAAATCTATTTTTAAAAGGTATAGATGTTATGATATTATATTTATATGACGGTACAATGTAAATACATGTGTCGGTAATCGGAGAAATATAAATTAGTCTTGATCTAACTGGCGTTTCATTCACAACACTGGCAACTTCACATCGACAGGACTTTTCAAATCTATATAATTATAAAAATATGTATCGTTATTTATTATGTGATCAGTACAGCCACTATCTTAAAGCCAATGAATTTCATTGTTATTACATTCTTCCCTTTCAGTACACCCCGATACCTGATTTATTTCCGGATTACATACCTGAGTTACCCATGATTCAGATGAAAAATTATTTGAAGACTCACCACTGGATTGACCTTGACCTCTGGAATGGTCGTGCCCTCTAAAATTACCTTGACCTCTAAAATGATCTTGACCTCTGTAATGACCTTGACCTCTGCCTCCAGTATTACTACTGTATAATCCACCTCTGTTGAAACCTCTCTGTTGTCCTCGCTGACCATGACTATATTGGAATCTTCCTTGTGAACTTCTTTGTCCTTGATTATATTTCTGCCCATGCCAGCAATCCTTCTTGATATGGCCAGTCTTTCCGCATATAAAGCACTTGGCTATCGTTTTGGTTGCAAATGTACTCACATTGCTTTTCTTGGCCAAGTCACTAGTGGCCATATTTTTCTCTTTTATTTTGGAACATACATAATCTACTGTTCTTTGTTCTTCTGGAATTACATCAAGAAAATCTCCAATATAACTATAGCTGGGTGGAAGTGCTCTCAGCAAATATCTTAACTTCTCGGATTCATCTATTTTTCCTCCAGCCGATTTAAACTCATTTATTGTTTTTTCGAAATCAACAAAAAACTCTTCTACTGTACTGTAATTGCTTAGTCTGATCTCTTCAATTTTTCCTCTGCATATTATTTGCATAGCTGTAGACTGTGTTAAATACATTTTATCAAACTTCTTGATCATTTCATATGCTGTTTTGCATTCACTGATATATTCTAGTTGTTTATCTGTAATTGTACTCATTATTATAGTTCTTGCTTTTAGGTCCATCTTTTTCCACTCAGTTTTTTCATATTTAGCAGGCATCGTACCAATGGCGGCCTCGTTGCATTCTTTGTATTCCAACAAAGTTATCAACCTTAATTTCCAGCTTGAATAGTTTGCACCATCAAAAATAGGTATCAAAATGTCTTCTATCTTTGCCTGTTTAGCCATTTTGATGATAATAACGTCTCAGTAGGGTAAATTTACGATAAAATTTTTTGCTGCGCTTGTCACTATAACCTCCAATCGTATTTTTTAATCACAATATGCACTTTATATTTTAGTTATCACAATGAGTTTTTCTTTTGAACGAACCACGCTCTGCTACCATGTTGAAAAAAAAAAAAGAATGATAACATCGGTTAACTTTATATAGACCTTTTAATATAAATTTAGAGCAGACATTTTTACAAGGAATATGAATTATAGACTAGTCGAGTAGTAGACGTTTTTTTTGTAACAAAAATAGATGGCACTAGGTGTGCGCTTTTTTGCATGTAAGAAAATAAATTTAACTAATTACAACAGAAGCTAATTATGTCATTGTCGATTTTTTAATATTTTTTCGACAATTCATCGAAATAAGCCAAAAAGATGCTTTCTGTAAAATAATTTATATGTTTCTTGTTCCTCCAGTCCATAAAATTTTCGTAAGTTTTTGGATAAAGCTTCCGCGATTTTGGCAGTAACAGATTATCTATTAATGCATTTTGCCTTTTGCTCGACGTCAAACTCTTCACTGTACTTGTAAATTCTTAATAAAATTTAAAACTGAACAAATCTACACTCGACAGAAATTCTGAAATATAAGGTAATATTTTCTTCTAAACCAGTCACAGATTAAAAATAAAATTTAAATCACATAGCGCCCTTCTTTGCGGAAAAACCATGGAACTAAAACTCTCAACATTTTTGCATATATTTACTGGCTGTTTGAGTTTGTCTTTGTCTCATTATGGAAATTTAAAAAATAATTACATTAACTCCCTAGAGACTAAAGTGGTCACTTTAGTCCCGCTTCGCAAGGCTTTATTGGCGTACTTTTAGAGCATGAGAAGTGAAATAGTATATTTAAGCACATGTTTTTTCTTTTCTAACCGTGTGTTACCTCCACGTGCCCTTATTACTAATCGGTTCCGCATAGACCTGAATAAGGTTATTAAACGGTCTTGCGGAATATTGTCCCATTCTACTGAAACTGATATTTTTATTTCTGCCACTGTTGTGGGCACAAGATTTCTCGCATACACAGCTCTTTTTAAATTGTCCCAAAGGTCCGGGCTGCATGCTGGCTAATTCATCCCAACCTCTTCGTATTGTCGAACTTGTGCTGCGACATTGTCGGAACTCTTTGCAATGACAGGCTTTCCGCACTTTTAATGAAATATACTATTACGTTTTGTTTTTAATTTTAGACATTCAAATACTTACCCCTTTCCCGTCCAAGGGAATCACAGATCTAAATCTCTATGGTGTGTACTCAGATCAAACAAACACTTCTTTCCGAATATTTTTTTCTTTCGTCTTGAGTGGGTATTGGCAGAGTAAATTTAATATTTACTCGGTAGTTTAGTTACGTAAAATAAGCTAAGCAAATCATCGTGTGTTCGTTAATAGGTATTCTTAAATGACTTGTGCAATACCATGAACGATGTAATCGCACTTTCTTTTTTTAGGGTTCGATGCCAAATGGCAAAAACTGAACCTTTATAATTTTGTCCTGTTCGTCTACGTATGTCCGTCCGTTCACCTGTCCGTCCGTTCCATAAACTTATTTATTTAGCGGTGCGTCAAGGCGCGATTGTAGGTCTCTAGCGTCTATCCGTAGGTAGGTATGTCCCAGCAATTTTACTCTGTCCCTCAATTTCCGAAAGGCAAATCAAACTAAAATTTGCTGACCCACTGTAAATATCATGTAAAACTGTTCTGATTGGTGGTTGAAAAGCGTTATGATTTTATTCAATCAATCACAACAACTAAACATGAGATTTGACAGTCTGTCAGGTAATTTTAATTTGATTTGCCTTTCGGAAACTGGGGGTGAAACTATTACGCCGCTGCATTTACGAATTGCAAAATGATATTCTGTTCTAAAATATGTTTGAGAAAGTCAAACTTAAAAATACTTGCCTGTCGGTCAGTATATCTACCCATCAAGTTAAAAAACGCAGACACAAAAAGAAATTGGTTTGAACAAATATTGTTAAGAAAATATTGTATACTTACCTACCTGGTCCAAATACAGAAATATTTTTAAAATTATGTATTGATTAATTTACAATGGATGGAAAACACAAATAAATAACTTACTAATTATGTAAGTTATTTATTTTTTTTAACCCCGTTAGGGGATGAGTTTCATTAAAATCAAGTACATATTAAGTAAAATCCTCCATCAATTCTGTTAAAGAATGTTTATGCAAAATTAGAAGTAGATCGGACTAAGGAATCACGTTGTTCCATAAAAAATTTGCCCCCCTTTTTTACCCCTTTAGGGCTAGAATTTCGGCAAATCCTTTCTTTTCGGATGCCTACGTCATACAAAGAACACACTCTCCATGTTTCAGGTCTCTACGATCAGTGGTTTAGGCTGTGCGTTGATCCGTCAGTCAGTCATTTAGGACAAACCATTTTAAGATGACCCATAGTTTTCAAATTATTTACAGGTATTTTTTTTTTGAAAATATCATCCCACAGAATGGGATGGTTTGTCAATATTTTACCAAATTAAATTCATTACACAGTCATTTTATGTTTGAACTTACGCTTTTAGTTTTTTTACTGTCGAGAATTCTCCATTGTTTGTGCATTGTAGTCGTCGGCCTTTTTCGCACGATCTTAAACTGAAATACTATGCCATGCCATGTAACGGTGAAATTAACTACATTCGTTTTTGTAATAATTGGCAAATTGAACTTCTCACGAAAGCTTGTGCGATTGGCGCTAGTATTCGCTAGGAACGCGAACGACCTCGATCAAACTTAGTATAAGGAAGGTAGTGAGTGTATTTATTTAAGTAATTTTAAAATCTTCTTAACCATTTAAAGATCTACCATCAGGTCATCAATGAAATTGAATTTTTATAGCATTGCAGACGAGTTTACTTGTGTTTGCTGAGGGTTTACACTACAGGTGAAGTCGTGTAAAAAAACTTGCTTGTAAACTTGACCTTGCATTATTACTGGAACTGGCCGATGTATGTACTAGAAGATAAGAAAACTTGATATGAGGGGTCTTAATAGCATTAAAAGAAGCCAAAACAGTAACATATTTTTAGAATTTTTGTCTGTCTTAATTTGATGCGCTTTTCACATTTGTATTGTTGCATCTTTTACCGGTCTAACCTAAAATCCGAAGCATAATTGGCGTAGCTAGGGATTTTTCCTAGGGGGGGCCATGGGCCCAGCTATGAGTCGGCTGGCCACGGCAAGGTGGTCACTACCTAGACCTAAGTAACGCCGACTCAAAATTATTTAAAAAACAATCTCGCATCTTTTATCCCCGGGGAGGTAGGTAGAGGTATTCAATTTCTGGATATACACTTTTCACAAGATGTTCATTGGACCCCTAAACGTGATAGGTGGTGAGCCCATCGCCGGACCGGGTCTTTAACACTTGTCTCAGAATAATTCTGGGACCTGCGGGTTTCCTCACGATGTTTTCCTTTACCGTCGAGTTAGTGATAAATATAGGTATACGTAAGTTTTGAAAAACTCGTTGGTACATGCCAGGATTCGAACCCCAGCCTCACTGATTATCATCATGTAAAGCAGGTTAAGCAGGCTCTTTAACCGTAAAGGCTATCACTGCTACGTTACTTAGGTATACTTAAATTAGTTTCAGAACTTAGTTATTAAGGTTAAATAAAAAAGGGTTTTTATTTTTTGCTTTTTTGAGTTTTTTTGGCGGTTTAATTTTTTGTTAAAACGTTTTTATTTTATAGTTTTTTGTGATACACAACTCAGCATTAGAATCTGTGAGTGAACAGAGGCATTTTGTTAGTCAAATTTATATAGATTTCGAGGTACTGTATACCCTATCTAATAAAAAAAGAATTAACTACTCTGTAAAAAGTGATAATACCTACATAAAAAATATAAGTATAAGAACCTCCTCCGTTTTTGGTCTGTAGAAAAATATATAAATCGGTCCACCCCACGGCCTTGAAATAAGAAAACAATTTTAAGTTTTTTGTGTTTAGCTTTTTGAAGAGGGTTATTGGGTTTCGGTAGTTGAGGATGAAGTTATTTTATGTATGAGGAAGGGTATTTTTCTAGGGTGGGCCAACAGCTTTCTAGGGTGGGCCGGGCCCACCCTGGCCCCCCCCTTGCTACGCCCATGCGAAGCATGTTTGATTTTGATATGCTGCCTAAAAACCAAGTTATGGTTCCATTTTAATTGTTTTTTTTAATTGGATCTGTACGGGGACGAAGTGGCAAGTGTCCGATAAAATATACTAGGCCTCTTTTGCTTTTATCTAAGATACTAGGTGATTTTTTTTACCGTCTGGAAAAAAATATGACGTACCTACTTATAAGATATCTAGAGCTAAAGTTAAACACGAGATTAATTGTTAAATATAGTCACGTTTAATGCAATTTACAAAATCTAGAAAACTACGTAGGAGCTACTAACTACTAGGTATGTAGGAGCTGGCGGTTGTATAGGTAGATTGCGCGTGAATGGAAGCTTACGATCCTGTTTCTAATATTTCAGTGTGTATTATTGACAACAATTGAGTAATGTATATTAGTTTAAACAAGAAAGTAAGATTAGTGTAAAAAAAATCTAAGTAATAATGCCAAATGAATCTTACCTACCTATCACATCATATTTTTTTCCAGACGGTAAGAAACGGCGAAAAAAGTCAGGCGGTACCTATACAGCTATCAATACAAGCTTATTTGTTTGAAGAAACCAGAAAATAATTATCAGTATTCGTTGTATGGAGTATACTAATGCTCATATAGATCGTTGCGCAACAAATTAGATAAGTTCGCATCATCCGCTGGTATTAGGTCATCGTCTACAGCTACACAAAGGTCGTGGAAGTGACCGTCATATTAAATGGTCCTTGTAGAGGTATTTCCTTCCGAATTATTCCGAACTCACAGCTTGGAATCACACTTTGGAAAACCCCTGTTTGATACTCGATAGTAAATCTGCAGTTTCTGCATTGCACCCGTTTTCTTCGATTCGCTCTTCTATTTAAAACTAACTTTATCTATGGATGCGTATTAATTGAGAATCACAACCTATTTGTTTTACAAAACACATTCTCATGAGATCGACCTACAGATGAAGCAGGAAATATACCTACAGTAACAGAGGTGTAATAGAACACGCAGTTAAACCTTGGAATTATAATAACAATAACCTAACATAATCACTTCACATATTTTTCTTCACTTATACACAATAACTGTATTTAATATTCGTGAAGATTTAAGGACTGCGCAGACGGCAGACCTTTGTACGGTGGACTTTTTTCCGGTGTACAATGGCGGGTAGTGTGTTGTGTGTTGATTTCAGCTCACTTAATAACAGTTTTTGTTATATGACTCAGTGTTTTTTTTAAATAACTATCAAAATGTTAATACAGGTACATAGGTAATATTACGGCCGTTTTAACTTGGCTGCTCTGAGCATAGCCTCTGCAAACCACCGCGTAACGCCTAATGGTCGCTAAAAATATTATTGCGCAGCCATTTGCGCAACTTCAGAGCTGCCAAGTTAAAACGGCTGTCCTGTACTTTATTTACTTTCCCTGTAGTACCTTTTTTTTATGATATAAAAGGGGGCAAACGAGCAGACGGGTCACCTGATGGTAAGTGACGTCCGTCGCCCATGGACACCTGCAACTCAAGAGTCACAACTGCGTTGCTGACCTTTGAGGTGGGAGTAGGGGGAGGGGCGGGGAGGGGATAGGAAGGGGAGGGGGGATTGGGGCCTCCGGTTACCTCACTCACTCAATGCATTGCTTTACGCTGGTTTTCTGTGAGGCCGCGGTATCACTCCGGTCAAGCTGAAGCATGGCTTTCCCACGTCTGAATCAAACCTGCCCTCTGAATCAAATCTTAGCTACCTATACTCTCTTGTCTATACTTATTTAGATTAGTTAGATATCTAAATATATCAAGGAAATAAGTTTGGGAGCACTTGATTAAAATGGAATAGTTATAAGAGTTCTTACACCAGTAAAAATAATAAGTATCTATGTATAGTTAGTAATAAGTACGTTAGGGAGCTTAGTTACATAATTGTTAACCAAAAAAACGACTTCTAACAGGAAACAAAAAAAAGTAAAAAAGCACTAGTCGCCACTACGATTTTCGAAGGTTCCCCTCGATTTTCTGGGATGCCATAATCAGATCATGCTTTTCTTATCATGGTACCACCGTTGAGATATCACCTTTCCAACAAAACAAGACTAATCAAAATCGGTTCATAAACGACGAAGTTGTCCGCGAAAATACATAAAAAACAAAAATATAGAGGCGAGTTTTCTCAACTCGCCTCTATATTTTTACCCGACTGCGCCAGAAGAAGGGTTATATTTTTCGAGAGTATGTATTTATGTATGTACGAGTATGTATCTATTATTGTTTGGCACGCTCTGCAGCCTAAACGGCTCAATGGATTTTAGCTTGAGAGGTGTCGTTAGATTCGTATTTACAGTGAGAGTGACACTGGCTACCTATATCAAGATAAAAAAAAACAAAATCGCGGATTTTTGGCGACAAATTGTGAAAAATAAAAATAAGAAAATCGAAAAAATACAATGAAGAAATATGTTAAGTGGGTTATCATTCAATAGGTATTTGAAAATCATTAGGTTTCTTCTACCATTTTCTATTTGGAATGACCATTTAGGACTTATAACGGTTTAAAGTTGGTTACTAACTAAAAAGTATAAAATAAAAAAGTTTTTCCTAAGATATTGCTGGATAGAAATATACCTACTTACAACCAAAGAGATTTAAATATAATAGGGCATAGAGGGGGCATTGGGAATATTTTCATATAAAACTTTGAAGCCTAAGCGTCATGTCCTTGTCATGTCAGTTAGTATGAACGCGAGCTGTCATTCGGTCGAAATTGTACTAGACTTATTCCACTTGGAATAACTTTTGACTTCAAATTTTCCTCGCTTTGTCCCCTCTATGCCCTATTATATTTAAATATCTTTGTTTACAACAGATTAAACAGATTGCGAACAATTTTAAGTCAGTTTGTATTCAAAACTTAACTAAACGAGTATAATAACCAAGGTCACAATGTGAGAGATACAACGTGTAAGGATTTCCTGCTTTTTTATTGTATGTACCTAGATGTTATCGATAGGTAATATAGAAAATTGAAATAACAAGCTGCAATAACATTAATTCTACACTTCTGCACTGTATCTGAAATAGTATATTTCATTACAAGTGCGGAAAGCCTGTCATTGCAACGAGTTCCGACAATTAATCTACCCGAGCCGAGGCGCAGCCGAAGGTGAGGGTTGACAGTCGGAACAAGTTGCAATGACGGTTCCGCACGTGTACTAAACAACTATTTTTAATACAGTTGCGAAAAAATTAGGCAATTTAATAAAATTATAAAAACACAAAAACTGAACTAAAATTTTTGGAAAATGGCGCCAACCGTAAAAAAATATAAGCAGAGATTTTTTTTTGTTTTCTTCAACCATTCTGGGTAGGCAAAGGGAAATATGCCCATACAGCCAAGTCTTCAGTCGATTTTTTTTATTGATGGTCAAACGAACTTACCTTAAGTGAAGTTCGACCCATAATGAGGATCAGTACAGTTATAGCAAATCCATTAGAAATATTATCCACGTTATTCTTTATGATATAAGAATGATATCTCTTTTTGAATTATCCAAATCGGACCATTACTTACGAAGATATTAAATAATAAACATACTCAATGATCGCGAGAGCGTGTACGTCACTGTGAGGGAACCAAGTACGGCCGGCCGGCCGGCACTCAATGATCGCGGGAGCGTGATGACGTCACAATGAGGGCGACGCTACCGCGGCGGCTACTCTGTGAACTTCGCTAGGAATTCGGTCATAACTTTGTCAATTTTTGTCGTAGAACAAAAATTTTTGTACTGTATGTTAAGGATTTCTTAGCTCTATAAATCTGCATTCTCAACTAAAAACGTTACGGATCCTCATTATATGAGGCCTTCGTGTCCGAACCGAGTCCTAAATTTACTTATAGATATATGTGTCTCTAGTGATCGTCATTCACACGGATTTCAAAGCTTAGTATTATTTTAAACAATAAAAGCATTTTTCAGTCTGGCAACACAAATGTCACGTCCTCCATATGTCATTTAAGTTCAAAGTATATTATTTTAGGGGTAGATCCAAACTTTGGATCCAGGGTTGGGAGGGCTGGACTCGGTTCGGACACGAAGGCCTCATATAATTATGGGTCGAACTTCACTTAAGGTAAGTTCGTTTGACCATCAATTATATTTTTGCCTTCGTGTCCGAACCGAGTCCTAAATTTACTTATAGATAGATGTTCAAAGCTGTTTTATTTATAAAACAATAAAAAGTATAATACACACACCGGCACAATTAGCGGAACAGAAAAAAAAAGGAGAAAAAAGAGGGAATTTAGAACAATGAATGTAATTTTTAAACAATATATTATTTAAAATGAAACAACAATTAAATTAACATGTTTTGACATTCATTTGTAACACCATACTTAAAATTTTATAAAAATAAAAATTAAATTAAACAAAATGCATTTTTCTTCGATTTTTAATTATAGAGAAACAGCAGAAAATTCAAGATTTTCCAAAGTTTAACAACAATTTCAATGACTGTTCAATATCGAGTGTTTCCTCCTCGTGCTCTGATGAGGGTTTCCATCCGTCTGGGCATGCTGCGGATGATGTTATCAATGGTTTCTTGGGGCAACCTCTGCCATTCTTCAAGTAATGCGTTTCGCAACTCGTTGAGATTATTGGGAGGGGGCATTCTTGACTTTACACTCCTCTTTAGCAAGTCCCAGACGTGTTCTATAGGGTTCATATCGGGGGACCGTGCTGGCCACTCCATCACCGTTATACCAACATGGTTTAGGTATGTCTGTACTGTGCGAGCACTGTGAGCCCGAGCATTATCCTGCATTAGAATGAAGTTGTTACCAATAAAGGGGGCAAATGGCACAACATGTTCTTCTAAAATCTCCCTGATATACCGATCAGCATTCAGATTCCCGCCATCGACCACTACTAACTCCGTACGAGCTCCTAAACATATTCCTCCCCAGACCATAATTGAACCGCCGCCATATGCAACTGTATTTTCAAAATTAGACTGGATATACCGTTCTCCTTTGCGTCTCCATACTCGCTGCCTTCCATCAATTTGATTTAACATAACTCTGCATTCATCAGTAAAAAGAACCTGTCCCCAGTCGTCGAAGTCCCAATCACGATGTTCACGACCAAAGTGAAGACGGTTTGTGCGATGATGTCTCTCAAGTTTTGGGGCTTTGGCGGGCACATACGAGCCTATACCCACTTCTTCGAATCTTCTACGAACTGTCCGCTCACTCATCCTTACTGCTCGTACCTCTTCCAGTAAATTTCGAGCCTGCACCGCCGTTAGTCTCGTGTTCCGTCGGACTTGAAGTTGGAGAAAACGGTCATCCCTCCTTGAAGTACACCTTTTCCGGCCTTGTCCTCTCCTTCTCACTAGAGCATTCGTCAATCTGTATCGTTGGATGCTACGATAAATCGTTGATAACGATCGACGAAGGCTTCTGGCAATCGATCTGTAGGTTTGACCATTTCTCCTCATTTGATCTGCCCTAATGATTTCTGATGGCGTTAAATCAGGCATAATTAGATGCTCGTAAATTATCAATATGCGAAAAAACTCAAAAGCCTCAAAAACTGCAATTCAAAGCTTTTCAAATGGAATTCACGAACCTTCTAAAAACGGACAAGCGGTGGAAAAAATGAATCAATGAAAATTAAAACAAAAGAATGAAAAAAAGGGCAGTCGCTTAGTATTCCATTTTTAAATTAAAACCCAAATTTAAAAAAAGCTTGTTTAGCCGGCCAGTAACACGCAAAAATGCGTAAATACTCCCTTTTTTTTCTGTTCCGCTAATTGTGCCGGTGTGTGTATTACTAAATTATACTTCCCTGTCTAAGTAAATATATTTTTTTCAACACACTTGCTCATAAAGTGGCTCTAATTTCACTGCAATTAGGCACATAATGACACCTATAATCAAACTGAGACTTTTTGTTTGCTATTATTCACTAGTGAGTTATAGATTTTTTTTTTCAATTTTGTTGCTAGAGTTGCTTTGTTCTTAAAAAAGTTTCGATACAAAAAAGATCGTATTCAATCGTACTAATAAATTAATACACAAATATGGCTTGCTCATTTCATGCAACTTCGTATTTAAATAGATCATTTCAACTTGTACGTGTTTAATAAACAAAACTTTCACTCAAATATAACTTTGGTTTTCTCTGTAAAAACTTTAAATACCCCATTTTGTACGTGGCTAAAACGCTATCCACGACAAACCAAAGAAAAAGAAACCTAATTTTTTTAGTCCATGGCCGATCGCCATTGTAAGATGCGAGCGCATAGGAAAACGAGGCTGTATGGGCCTAGATCCTTTTGCCTTTTCCAAATTATATAAATAAAAAATTGGAAAACCAATTAATTTTCCCCGCCATTGCGAATGATTATTTTAAAATGATTTTTTAGTATTATTTATTCACAAGTGTGTTGAAAAACGTCGTATGATACACGTGTGTATTGATGATTACCGTCCTCGGCTCTCTTATGACCCTCGCCTACGGCTCGGGTCTCAATGGCGCCTCAGCGGTAATCACCAACTTTACTCACTTGTACCATAATGTACTATTTCAACACACTTGCTCATAAAGTGGCTCTAATTTCACTGCAATTAGGCACATAATGACACCTATAATCAAACTGAGACTTTTTGTTTGCTATTATTCACTAGTGAGTTATAGATTTTTTTTTTCAATTTTGTTGCTAGAGTTGCTTTGTTCTTAAAAAAGTTTCGATACAAAAAAGATCGTATTCAATCGTACTAATAAATTAATACACAAATATGGCTTGCTCATTTCATGCAACTTCGTATTTAAATAGATCATTTCAACTTGTACGTGTTTAATAAACAAAACTTTCACTCAAATATAACTTTGGTTTTCTCTGTAAAAACTTTAAATACCCCATTTTGTACGTGGCTAAAACGCTATCCACGACAAACCAAAGAAAAAGAAACCTAATTTTTTTAGTCCATGGCCGATCGCCATTGTAAGATGCGAGCGCATAGGAAAACGAGGCTGTATGGGCCTAGATCCTTTTGCCTTTTCCAAATTATATAAATAAAAAATTGGAAAACCAATTAATTTTCCCCGCCATTGCGAATGATTATTTTAAAATGATTTTTTAGTATTATTTATTCACAAGTGTGTTGAAAAACGTCGTATGATACACGTGTGTATTGATGATTACCGTCCTCGGCTCTCTTATGACCCTCGCCTACGGCTCGGGTCTCAATGGCGCCTCAGCGGTAATCACCAACTTTACTCACTTGTACCATAATGTACTATTATTTCCATATAGTAGGAAGGTATTTGCTAGGTTTTGGATAGATAACAGGTATCATAAAGAATAATAAATAATCAGTAACTCTTACACTGTATGTACTACAATAATAATAAAATAAACACATTAAAAGTACCCTGCGCAGTCGGGTAAATAGGTGTAAGATAACTATGAAAAGGTGTAAACAACCTAGAGATATATTTACAGCCAAATGAAACCTTACGAATTTAGCAAATCATCTTTCTTTTAGCTATTGGGTCTATTATAGAGCCTTTTTCTTATGGGCCTACATTTTGGATAGCAAGTGTTGCAGCCTACATAAATACGTATAAATCTCTCAATCAGCTAGTATTGTTTTGAGCTATCTACTCTAAGTTTGTGTTGAAAATTTTCTGAATAAGGTTTTATGAAGCTTTGGAACAAAGAAGTGTTACTGGAACGTAAATTTTTAGTCAATTTTAAATAACTAATCGAGCAAGGTGCAAGCTGGACATATTTCAGGATTGGACTTGAAATAGACAAGCAGAATCCCAATTATTCTGAAAACTTTTTTATGGAGCAGTTTTTATTCTTTCTGGATTTTATTAAAGTTGTGCAAACATTATTTTAAAAACTATTTCAAACTTCAAATCAGAGATTTGATGACAATTGTGCTCTTTTCTATCGTGCACACTATAGTGCTAAATGTATTGTATGTGTTAATATCAATATTATTTATGTTATCACATATAGAAGACAGAGTAGGAGTGAACCCATTGTCCAGTAGCTAACACTATAGGTAAAGAACTGTATATTTATTATGGTTATAATAATATACAAGACTTAGGTACTTATTCTTTATGAAACATTCTCTTCAGATGGTCCTAACACAAAAAATTATCCCCATTGTATGGCATTTAGACAGATTAGGTCATAATTGTCATAAATTGTAAAATTATCACATTCTTAGAGACTTAACTTGTTAATTTATAAAACGAAGGGCCGATCTGCCTGAGTTTGGTGTGTCACAAATTGTTAACTGAATTTAGAAATGGCTAATTTTATACTGATATCCTAGACAGAAGCTTCAGCATATAGGTATACCTAGGCACAGATATTACAATACTGTAGGTACAAATAATATATGTTATTTAATATATTTTTGAAAAAAGAAATTACCAGTATATACATTAGAGGATCATATTGCTTTCATAAATATCAATACTATGTTTTCTGAATGCTGTGAAATACCTTGATGTCATAAATGCCTGCCTGGCGTCACCCTGCCACCAAAGTAAGCTGCTTGTATAGGTAGAGAGTGTGGGTTCCTGAAAGGGTAAACCAATAGTTTATTGGGCCTTAATTCCAACTATAAAAAAAAATTGTTTTAAACATTGGAAATCGAGGAAATTTTGGTAAGTACACCAAAATTCTTTTTGGACTATCAACTTAGATCAAAACAATTTTATCTAACACTATCAATACCCAATATTTTTCCTATTCTTAGAATGAGTCTTACGACTGTGCGAATACTACTGCAAATCCATTAACAAACCAATAAAAATACTTGTAACAGGTTTAATCTAGTTTCTTGGAAATAAATAAATTGTTGATTGTTCCAAAGTATTTATACTCAGCTAAAATCCTTTTTGCATTAACATAAAGCTTTCTAGATTCCTTGTAATTTTCTTTAGAGGTAATATATGATGCAAGCATATTTGAAAATATACTCATTTTTAAATTCTAACTATTGCATGTAAATAGTAGTTTTTATTTGTAGATATATGTATAGATAGATAGATAGATAGATAACCATTTTATTTGCAACACAATACACACACATACAATCAAAATAAGAAATTAAAAAAAAAAGATAAACAAATGAACAACAAATAAATACAAACTACCTACTTACCAGCTAAACGTAATGTAACGTAATGTATATATTATTCATATTCATATCTTTTCATTTTATTCGCACCTGAGAAATCTGGAACAAGATTTTTTCTCTAGAGATATTCCTACTATAAGTACGTCGTAAGCAGGAATGTATACAAATATACCTACTACATCCATGGTCGTAAGCGTAAGTGAGCAAATTGAGTAATACCCATATTATTTGTCTAATTCAGCAGTTGTCTTACTTATTCAAAAAAGTATTTCAGAATGATGATAGTCTTTGCTCTTCTGAAAAAGAACTCAAAAAACGCTATCACCATTACTTCCAGGTAATTAAGTTAGTTTCTTCTATGTATTGTACTCGCCTTTAACATTTTGTTAATTACGAGACTGTATTGATCTTATTCGATTATATTCTCATACATACATACATACAGCTCACGCCTTCTTCCCACAGGGGTAGGCAGAGACGATGGATCGCCACTTTGCCCGATCTTTGCACACTTCCCTCGCTTCCTTCACATCCATAAGCCTTTTCATGCACGCTCTTTTATTCTTTGCACTCTTGACACCAGATTTTTGAAGGACGTCACTAATTTGATCCGTGAACGTCCTTCTGGGGCGTCCTCTTGCCTTGTATCCTTCAACATTTGCACCATAAATCTCTTTCGTTACTCTTCTTTCATCCATACGTTCTAAATGACCAAACCAGCTTAACATACCCTTTTCTATCCTTGTCACTACATCTTCTTTCAAACCACACTTCTCTCGTATATCCGCATTCCTCACTCTATCACACAATTTTACTCCACACATTTTCCTCAAAGACCTCATTTCCACTGCGTTCACCTTGCTTTCATGCTTCTTCTGCCACACCCAACATTATATTACACCATTATATTCTCACCTTACTGTTATCACCATTATTTCAATAATGCAAGATATTTTGATCGTCCAATATTTCTGGTGTCCCAACAGCCAGTCGTAAGGTACTGAATGGCTGGGTATGCTGTTGTAAGGGTACCAACAATTTGAACAATCACTCTTGTCTTACAATGTCGTAATAGTTGTTTGAACAAAATTAATTTATATTTTAATATACTTACCTAATAAGTTTCTTGAGTCAAAAATTCTTATAGAAATCCATCCATCAAAATTAAGAATCCTAAAAATTTGCGAATCTTGCTAGTTTTATTAACTTCATTACCAGATAATATGGTACTGTGTTCAGGCCCAATGGGTGAACATTAATTTATATAATACAAACCATCCCAAAAAACAAATCTAAGATTTTATTGTATGTCATCTTCATGAATAAGTAGGTACCTACCTATTAAGAAATATGTAACCTTTAAATAAATGCTGGACATCACTGGATTCATTAAACTAATGATAGATCTTACATCTTCCAACTTGAAATGGTTTTGTATGTATTTATTTATTTTTTCAAATTTTGAGGTTAATTATGACTTTGAAAAAGTTATTTGGTTTTGGTATGTACTAAAAATAGGTACCTTAGAAATAAATTGATTAGAATGTGGGCCACAACGTGAGATTCCTTCACATTCTAAGAGTCTCAAGATCTCTGTAGGTATATTATGCATCTGGTTATTGTATGAATTACGTGATTAATTATATACCTATATTTAGTCATTGTTTCGGAGGCTTTCCTAAAGGAATGCTGTATAACGAAATGTAAGATTCACCTTATCCTGAGTGTTTTCCTCCAGTTACCTAAAATGAACAGTTAAAGTCCTCCACAGTGACAAATTGACCTTTAGCGATGATTTTTGTGTATTTGTCTGCTGCTGCTGAGGTCTTTGCCCACCAGCTGCCACTCAACTTGTAGTCTCATCTGCTGTAGCTGTGGAGGCGGGCCCCTTTAGTTTAAAGTATCTGATTTGGGTTTGTTGTTGATGAATCTTACTTTGGAGATCATCTGTTGTGGTGTTTGATGTCGCAATTCTTAGCTGTTTTTGCTTATTTTATTTGTGGTTTTATACTTACTACAAATAAATTAGGTATCACCGAACAAGAACTTTCTTGTCTTTGTCCTTTGCCTCAAGGATACTTTCTTTCGCTGTCTTTAAAACATTAGCTAGCCCCGGGCCTGTATTGTTTTACAGCAGCCTTGAAATAATGCACTTATGGATTTTGCAATATTACCTAAGTATTTTGTTTCGACTTCTAGACATCTACAGTATATATATATCACTACATAGTATAAAACAAAGTTCTTTCTCTGTCCCTATATCCCTATGTCCCTTTGTATGCTTAAATCTTTAAAACTACGCAACGGATTTTGATGCGGTTTTTTTTAATGGATAGAGTGATTCAAGAGGAAGGTTTTAGTGTTAGCATTGCACCCGTGCGAAGCCGGGGCGGGTCGCTAGTATATATATATATATATATAGGTATTATTAATATTTTATTTCTTTTTGAAATAAATAAGGGTCCAAAGAATATCTCGTGAAAAGTGGGTATATCCAGAAATGGAATACCTCTACCTACCCCCTCGCGGATAATAAGCGTGAGATTGTTATTATTTTTCCAAATAATAATTGTTGTTTCCAGCATCAGCGTTGCAAAATAACATCCTGCCTTTACAGAATCTCTCACCATACTCCTAATGGAAGCACAGTATAAATTATGAGTAAAACAGCTATAGTTATAACCGCCACATAGGTACTGAAACTTATTAACCAAGTAGGTACATAGTCAGTTTCAACTTGTAGGCAACTTTTTAGTTTAGTTTCGTCTTCATGCAGCTCCAGTAATTATGATTCGGCTCCATGACGCAGAAATTGCGTCAAAGTGTCGCCTTAGGGACGATGCCCCTTAGGCTAACTCTATCTTTTCAGCTGTGACCCCAGTGATGGTGATACAGCTCCCTGATGCAGGATTTCGGTCAGTGTCGCCCTAGGGACGATGCCCCTTGGGCTAACACTACCTGTTGAACTGTAGCTCCAGTAATAGTGATTCAGATCCATGATTCAAAATGTCGGTTAGAGTGCCGCCGTAGGGACGAGGCCCCGTAGGCTAACCCTACCTCCTGAACTGTGGTGTTAACGAGGTTAACTCCGCAGCAGGAAGAGCTATGGTGCTCTGATCAGCGATAGCAACAACCCCTAAGGCAGTGCGTAACGCGTGATCGAGGTGTCAAGGGTGAGTGCTGGAGCCCTGCAGGCAATGCGTAGCACCCAATTAGCAGAAGTGAGAATGCAATTTGACAACCTCTTGTAGACAGTTGTGTAACATGTGAATTTATGTGGAGCAGTTCATGTTATTTTCAGAAAATTATCCTCGTCTGAATATTCTCTCATTTCTATCTCTTGTTATCTTCTACACAACTTGTGACTGACTCTCGACAGCTTAGACGACGAGGATGGTGCAAGCCCATCAATTATTTCTATCGCACGAAATCGTGCCGATCAGCATCTGTCCTCTCTTATAATGTCTTGAGTAACGTTTCAATATCCTCACGGAGTTCCTGCAAGTCTTCATTTTTCCATTTCAGCATCTTGAAGTCTTTTAAAACCTGAAAAAAAAAATTTTATAAAATTTACCGTAGTGAACAACGAACACGGAAACACGTAATGACATATGGAGGACTTTGACGGAAACGGGTGACATATGTGTTGCCAGACTGAAAAATGCTTTTATTTTTTAAAATAATACTAAGCTTTGAAATCCGTGTGAATGACGATCACTAGAGACACATATATCTATAAGTAAATTTAGGACTCGGTTCGGACACGAAGGCAGAAATATAATTGACATAAAATGAAAATAAAATTTAATGAGATGAAATGAAACCTAACCTAACCTAACTCATTGAATCAAATCATTAAATCTGATATTGAAACAAATTATTTGCTTCTTTTTAGAAATGAATGATAAAAACTTCTATGAATTTTTTTTAGTAAACACTTCGTGGTTGGTTTTTTCCTTTTAACTAATCTAGAAGTAGATGCGTAACTTAGTCAACAGTTAAATGATAAGAAGTATCGCAAATGACTGAAGATAAGTTTAAACTGTAACCATTTTTATCAGTTAAGCTAAATAAAAACCGGCCAAGTGCGAATGGAACTCGCACAAGGAGGGCTCCGTTCTTTTTTCTTTGATAATCATAATTTGTAACAAAAAAACAAACAGACTTCAACAAATAGTACTAAATGACTATTATTTGCATATTCAACATTAATTACCTATATTATACATATTACGCTGATAGCGAGTGATTTGCTGATGTCCATTGATGAGTTCCGTTGTCACCTGAAGTTCTTGATCAACCAACCTTGAAGTATATCTACAAGTTGAAGTCTCAAACAAAAAAAAAAAATTCGAAATCGCTTCAAAGTTCATGGATTAACAACAACAAAAAAAGGTAAAAAAAGCATACGCAGAACCTTCTCCTTTTTTTGAAGTCCGTTATAAAGGATTTTCCTTTGGCTATAATAGCGGGCAGTAGACACGTAGATAATCTAAGACTAGTAGCAATGCTATTGCTTATTAGTAATGTATACATACACATTATGTCAGTCAACCCAAAGTCAACCAATCAGCTAAACAATGATAATCTGGCAAAAGTAATAGTTAGGGAGGCGAATAGGGGAATTTTCGGTAATACTCGAGCGTGGCAGTTTAAGATATGAGAGATACCTTAGACCTAATAGAACAACCTTGTCAAGTATTTAGCTCTATAAGTAGTGACGCGCGCCTAGGATAGACGATCAGATTAGTAAAAAAAATCGATAGTCTGAAATACTCAAGCGCGTCAGATTAAGATATTGGGGGTTGATTTTAGTGTTTTAAGACTAAATTTAACTAATCTGACGATAAGTCCTTGACGCCGCCAAGTTATAGGGTCGCGAACTTGTAAAAAAAAAAGTTAATCCGGCATTCTCGAGCGCGATTTTTTTATTTTTTATTTTGAAGAATATTATCTAAAACTTACTAAAAATACAAAATCTGCCGGTTTCCGCATGACCGGAAGTGTGGAGGAGCCATTTCGTCTTCCGAAAAACGCGTTGCGGCATATAAGTCGCGAATGATACATTTTACACAAAAAAAGTTTAAATAAACAAAAAAGGTAATTTTATTTTACACAAAAAATGTCTCTTTACATTTTTGTCCAAAGTTAAAACTTTTTGACTTGAAGCATTATAAAAACTCAAACTCCCGGTTTTTTGAGTATATCTCGAAAACTGAGGTTTTTAAAATAAATTGATATGAAAAAACGATGATTAAATTATTGAACTTTTATTATATCTCAAAATTTTTTTTTTCTGAAGCTTCTCGACAATTTTCGTGGACTCGGAAAAAGTTACGCGTATCTGTATACAAAAGTTTTATTAACATGTACAGTTCCATGTATGTATATTATTCAATAGCCTGTTGATCCTCAAATTGTTTTTTGGACGTACCGTAACCCGTAAGCAAAACGAAGTGAAGAATTGAAGCAAAAAAGAGGAATTTGCCATAAACATGTAATACAGACTGAGCGCTTCGCGGAAATATGCCGTCCCACCAGTATTTTTCCTTTATTTCGCAACATTGATGGTGGGGAAAAAAGCGGTAGAAGGGAATTTTCGGTACACCTTAATATATATATAATTCCCCGTTTTATCAAGGAGAAAGAAAGGAAAAAATAAACCAAAGAACCTTTTTCGGTCAGATTAAGAGAACCCACCAACATTTTTGTCAGATTAAGAAAATATGCTTTCAGGATACCAAGATAAACCTCCCCTATGAAAATCTGACGCGCTCGAGTATTGCAAAAGAACTATTTTTTTTTGCATTTTCAAACATTCATCGTAACTTATCGTCACGCCCAAATCGTCAGTTTTTTTAAAGGGAGCTTCCTTGGGGCCTACTTAACACCCCTTCCGAAAATCTGACGCGCTCGAGTAATTTTTATTTTTTTGCATTTTTGACTACTTTTTATGCCTACCCCCACCACGCAAACCGGCAGATTAGTATACCGTTGTTATCAGAGGCACTTGGGGCATACGTAGTATGAATATCTGACGCGCTCGAGAATGCCCAAGTAACTTGTTTTTTTTTTTACATTTTTGAAAAACCGTACACGCCAAACCCACCGCTAAATGGTTTTTACCATATTAGCTTTTCTTTTCGAAATTATTTTATCTTTCGATTTTGATAGGTCTCGACGGCGCCGTTGAATTACGCCATTTAGCTACCTCGCCTCCCTAACTATAACGAACGGCTACTGATCTCTGATGTAACAGTCCACAATACAAAATTAGGTGAGTAGATGTAAGTATGTTAATACCAGCGACATCTGTAGGTACTAGGTAGTTTTGAAATGAGTATCCTAATAAGCAGATCATTTTATTATCCACAAAATTAAGGTACGTAACATATTATGACTAGCTCGACGGTGAAGGAAAAACATCGTGAGGAAACCCGCAGGTCCCAGAATTAATTCTGAGACATGTGTAAAAGACCAGCAGGCGTATTCACGGAGGCTCGACACCGTTTCCGTTCTATTTAGATCGAGTGAAAAATTTTCCGAAGTCGAATCGATTTCGGAAACTGTATTCTAGGCGTTTTCGACAGCCACGGAAAATTTTCAGAATCCTTATGTCAAATATGCACTCGTTTTCGATACCGACATCTGTGAATAGCCCATCTTCGACAGATTTTCCCATTCCGAGTCGAATATTATCGAATATCGAAGCTCCGTGAATACGCCTGCAGGTCCGGCGATGGGCTCACCACCTATCGCGTTTAGGGGTCCAAAGAATATCTCGTGAAAAGTGGGTATATCCAGAAATGGAATACCTCTGCCTACCCCCTCGGGTATTATTATTATTTATTATTATTAATATTAAGGTAAACATGTTTATTTCACCAAATCTCTAGCTAGAAGCTTCTTCAAGAAACTAGCTCATGTGTTCTATTATGTGCAAATGAGTAGCACCAGTAGCATTCTCGGCGGAATCAGGGTGAGAAAAGCCGGTTGCGTTCCCAGTTGAAGACGGTGAATCGTTTCGTAAGGCGATCTTACTTTTGTTATGTGTTCGTGACTTTGCGCTCTGATACCTGTTTTGGACGGCCGTGGAATTTTAGTTATATTTTACGTTAGAAGTCTTTACGGGATTTAATGATCTCTTAAAACGTTTTCACAATTACCTACAATTAAGACACCATGACTTTTATAAAGTAGGTAGGTACTAGCGCTAGCTATGACCCGGCAACTTTCTGCGTCCGCGTGGAGTTTTGTCTGTCGCGTCTCCTAGTAATTAGAACTAGTGTTTTAAGAGGTTTATGTAGCCTATGCCTTTCCTCAATATGTTAACTATGGTCCTTCCAAAAAACAAGGTAACAAACATACAGCTTGGAGTTACTTTCGCATTATAGTACCTACTTATTAGTCGGGTGTTAGCAGTGGAATACTTTGGAAGAGTACTTGGGAGACCGAGCTTCGCTGGTTCTAACGCCTGTTGCTAACGCCATCTGCCGGTGAGTGGTCGTATTTATACAATACTAGCAGCGCCCCGCGGTTTCCCGTTCCCGTTCCCGAGGGATTATCGGAATAAAAAGTATCCTATGTCCGTCTCCTGGTTCTAAGCTACCTCCCCACCAACTTTCAGCCAAATCGGTTCAGCCGTTCTTGAGTTATAAATAGTGTAACAAACACGACTTTCTTTTATATATAGAGAAGATTATTTGTAAAAAATTGCGTTTTTACAAGAAATACAACTACCTACTATGCAGTTGAACGTGAAAAACACAAACTTGAGTTGAAAGTGAAAAACTGTATCTGTAATTATATAAAATTTCATCAAAATCGTTATTCTTCCGAGATACCCGAAATATAATACCTACATTCATTCAAGAATTGCTCCTTTAAATTAATAGGATTTAGGTATTATAGTATAGTAATAGGTTGTTTTTATAATTGTTCGGCACATATTTGTCCCCTGACATGGTGGTCAGGGTCCTTTTAGTGTCCGACCGAAACTGGTTTTCTGGCCGAAACCGAAACCGAATGTTCGGCCGTGGCTTCAGTTTCGGCCGAAACCGAAACCGAAACTCACATGGTCAAGTATATAATTCCTTAAAATAATGAAATTTGGTGCATTTTACCTATTATTCTGCATTAATTAGGCCATGCAATGGAAACACAGTATATTAATTTTGTTGCAATCATCAATACATATAATAAAACTCTAAAGGGGCCGCGTCTGTAAGTACATGAAATACTTTTTAAAAAAATTTAACGGTAGTGTATGTCGCCGTTGTACTGCGAAAACCAATTAAATCAAAAAAAGTAGTTTTGAGAAAAAGGATTTTGAAGTTTCATCAGTAACAAATACAAATACACAGTAAAACACAAATCTTAAGACTGACTCCTGTCAATTATAACTCCTTAAAGGTCACAGCACACTTATCAACTCGGAAAGGGATCGTCACCGTATCGCCTCCAGCCGTTCAGTATTGTTTGTATGAAACTCCCTACTGCAACGCACACTAATTGGAAACGTAACGTAATCGCCTCGCCTCGGAACAGGCTCCGAACCGCGATGCGGTGAGTGGTCAACTTGCAGTTCCCGCGCTTACGGCTTGCTGTCCCCCCGCTTACGTCTCTCCGTACGCGAGCTCACGGCTCTCCGTCCACCCTTGACCGTGTCCCCCTCCCGCGACTTGCCTGCCGACCGTGCCGCCGCCCGCCATTCGCAAGGCAACTTTCTTTCGTGTTGCGCGTAAGTTTTATTGAATTTTTTATTGAACACTCAACGTTTGGATTCAAACTGATTTGGTGCCAACCCGGTCAGCCAGCGGTCGGCGAGGCGTAAGCGCGGTGACGCCTAGCCGTAGCCGAGTTGACGTACAGGAGCCGCTGCTACGCTTTGGTTACATGCATACGTTAAGTTCGCCATACACGGGAACGATCGGTCTGTACGATCCGTCGCAACAGATAGATCGTAACGACGGATCGTCCGTGTATGTGAAGATCGTTAACGATTTACTTCATCGCAAGCGATATCGCAGATCGCAACAAATCGACTGTGTGTGGGCACTCGACGATCAACGATTCGATTTTTTCGTGTTGCCAGACTGTGGGCAATTTTACCACCTTTTATTTAATTTTCAATGTATGTATATAACTATGTAAGTTCGGGTGGAAACTTGCAACTCAATTTTGAAGAAGATATTTTAAACCGATGTATGTAAGTCCGGTTACAATGCAATATTATGGTACCACCAAGCTAGGAGGTGGATATCGCAACTTCTTAATGACTAGACAAAGATAACCAATTGAGCTGTTTTTTTTTTGGTTTGGATGTCAATGCGTGGTTAGCCATCCAGCCAGCCAACACGGGGGAACATCCAAGGTGACGAGTTATTTTTAATACACTCTTACAAGATGGGTAATAAATGAAAGGGCCGAACTATACTATACGTGACATGGAATTTCTGCTTCTTAATTTTTTTGTAGATAGAGGTATATAAGAGGGATTATTAACCAAAATATCAAAGCGCGGAGCGCAATAATTTCCGAGATATAAATTTTTGAAATTACAATAAACTAACCTCAAAACTGTACAACTTAAACGCGTTAAAAAGAAACTACAATGCACCCATCACTAAATTACTAGATTACTCTTCATTCCTTATAATTACACACAACACACTTAAAAATACACTAACACACTTACAAACAGATATACTCTCACACATAATTACTTACTAAAATAATATTAAAGAAAAAAATTTCAAACTGATACATAGGTACACTAATATTATATTTATCCTATTTTAATTTAATATAATCTACCCATTAGCATACCTACTTTCATTGTTATTAATATGTGGTTATTGAGATTGACTATACAATTACCTATCACCTATCCATGCTTAGCCCTAGTATAATAATTTATAGTGTAACTGTTTTTTAACCCAAATAAAAGAAAATAAAAATAAAATAAGACATATTATGTCAAACGTCAATGCGTTTCGTTTAGTCTATTGTAAATGTAAAATTAGAGTGCAGTCTGATAAAGTATTATCGATGTAATTTTATTGTACTAGATAAATTAAATTTAGTTTCTTCATTTATTTCACTTAACTTTATTGCCCATATTTTAGCGATTGAAAGACCTTTCCGCCCTTCTTTAAAAAAAAACTAAAATTGCCCATGGCTTGGGTAATTGCCCACGGTCTGGTAACACGACAGATCGCTTGCGACCGATCGTACAGACGGATCTCACAGACGGATCGTTCCGTGTATGGGCGTCAATTTTGTTGCGACGGATCGTACAGACGGATCTCACAGACGGATCGTTCCGTGTATGTGGCCCTTTAGGTTGACGCCTGGTTGACGGCGAGGCGAAAGGCGATACGGTGCCGATCCCTTTCCGAGTTGATATGTGTGCTGTGACCCTAAGTCATCTTTTTTCAGAATCTTCATCCATAGCTTGAAAATAGTAGTAATTTGATCAGGATTAAATCCAAAAGGGGGCCTATTTAATTGGTTTTACCTGAGAAGTCATAATTTGTCATTTTAAGGGGAACTAAGTACCTACTCTGTATAGCCAGAATTATTATTAAAGGCAAGGTTTTTATATAATATAAAACGATACTAAGATCTCTTTTAATAATGTCACATTAAGTGCGAGATAAAAATAAAAATGTTTTTATTTACTTGTTTTTACCTGAAGGTTTAATTTTAAACCTGTTGAATTTAACTTTAATTGGATAAGAAGATTTTGTTTTTTATTCAGTAGGGGTTTAATTGAATTAAAGTGAGAAGATTCAGTAGAAATTACTTATCAAAATGTCTTTTATGACATGAAAACTCAAAAATAAGTACAAAAAAATTAAAAAAAACCCAGACAAAAACCATCAAAATGTAATTAATACATACATGATCTCACGCCTTTTTCCTATTGGGGTAGGCAGAGACAATAGACTGACACTTGCTACGAACCTGGCAGATCTCTCGTGCTTCATCCACATCCATCAAACGACTCATGCATCGTCGGTTTCGGGTACTCTTTATTTGGCTTTTCTTCAATACATCGCCAATCTGGTCGATGTAAGTACGCCTAGGTCGCCCTCTACCGACTCGCCTATTCACAACACCCTTGTATATTTGTCTCGTTTTATTCATCCTCTCAATATGACCAAACCACCTCAGCATTCCTTTTTCAATCCTTGTCATTATCGTCTTTCAGGCCGAAACGCTTTCGAATCACACTACTCTTCACTCTATCTGTCAATCGCAATTAACTAATAATAGATGCAATATAATAAGTAATATATAATTGCGAAGAATATCATTATTATAGATTCAATTATTCTTCCTCTGAAGTAGAACTTTCTTCATCAGAAACGGTGTAATCGGGTAAACCATCTTTGCATACATCACCTGTGTTCAGAGATCGGAACCAGGCGTGATACTCATCTGGAATAACACCTTTACAAGTAGGTATCACAAAGCTGTAAGAAATCATTTTTTCTGGTGGTCTGGTTTTTTAGGATCCAAACAAAGTATCTGGTTTACTTTCACTTATTTTAATCAACTAAAATACTAACTTTTAAGGCTAAAATAATGATACAATCGTTAGAGAGCCTGTGTTAGAATTAATGGAGCCTACACAGACTGATTTAACATCTCCATGGGTGTTAGACAGGGATGTGTAGCAACCTTCAACCTTTTCATGGACAATTGTTTGATAGATTTGAAAGAGCGAGATTGTGAAGTACGAATGAGAGGGGTACCGGTCAAATGCCATGTACGCTGATAATCAAGTTATAATTGAACCATCAACGCATGAGTTACAGGACACGTCGTGAACGAGGCATTCAAGAGGAAAGGTTCGAAAGTTTAATAATGTAAGCAAGACAAAGTTTATGGTTGTGGTGAAAAATATAGACATTTCAGAGTGAGAAAGTTGAACAAGCGTCAGAGTTTGTGTAATTTAGGAAGTAAGTTTAGTAGAGACGGTAAGTGTGATAGTGATATTGAAAGGAGGGTGCACGCAAGTAATATGCTAAACGGTGCATTACACGCCTTCATGAAGACCCCGAAAGTGACTAAAAAAGCACACCTTGGTTGTTCATGATGGTGTGTTGGTTCATGTATGGTAGCGAGAGTTGGGTATGGCAGAAGAAGCATTAGAGTCGAATAAATGCAGTAGAAATGCGCTCGCTAAGAAGCATGAGTACGATTGATTGATAGAATGAGGAATAATGTAATCCGAGAGCGTTGTGGATTGAACGAAGATGTAGTGACTAAGATGACAGACCAGCTTAGTGATAAGATTGAAAAAGGAATGCTTAGGTGGTTTGGACATATCGCGCGGATGGATGAAAGGCGTCTAACAAGACAAATATATAAGGGGATTGTGAGTGGCCGAGTCGGCAGAGGGCGACCTAGGCTTACATCGATCAAATCGGCGATGTATTGAAGAAAAGTCAGATAAAAAAAAGTACCCGAAACCGACGAGCATGTATGAACCGATTGATGGATGTGAATGGGGCGCGAGAGGTGTGCCAGGATCGTAGCAGGTGGCGGTCTATTGTCTCTGTCTACCCCTTCGGGAAAAAGGCGTGATCAATTATGTATATAAGTATGTAAACTCGACAATAACGGATCATAGAGCTGATTTATGTGATTTTAGTTTGTATGTGATTATGTGTAATTATTAAAGATATTTATGGCCTTGTTCGCCTGAAAAACAGGGTATCCTAGTTCAGGCACAAGTAATATTTGTGTTCTGTAGTAAGTTTTGTGCATGTTACTGTATTTTATTTTGTAACATAGTTCAAGAATAAAGTTTTATTATTATTATTATTATTAATCGTTATCGTAGAAAAAATAGTTCAATAACGACACCATGCGGCACTCAGCAGTACGAATGCGTTACGCGACTTACGCGGATATAATCGTTTTTCCTTGTAGGCATTTTAAACGACTTGACTTTATTAACCCTCAGTGAAAACCAAGTATCGCGACGTACAGGTTTTTAATACGGGAGAATACTTTCGTTTGCATGACTTATCTTGTCAAGGAAAACAGTTTAAGTCTTTGTAATTGTTTGTACCTGGATAAATTATCACATTTAGATGGCTTAAATGTTAATAAGTGATTCTTTCTGAGGAAATTCCCTGCTATCTAGAATTCTATTTTTCGTAGTAAAACAGATTATCTCGTTTTAATGTGAATTCCTTGCCTAAAAGTTATTTGAGTGCAAAATTAAACCAGCATATTCTTGTTTACCAGAAGCAAAATATCTAAGTGTTCGATTTAATTGTTTTTCCCATTCTCTATCTCGGAAACTATACTACTTAGCAGATAACCGGTTTTACCAGAAGAAAGAACTCGAAAAATTTAGTAGGTATGTGAAAAAATCTCATTTTTACATTAAACCGATTTAATTGGTTTTCGCAGTATAACGGCGATGTAGAAACACCAATTTTTGTATTTTTTGTCTGTCTCTCTGGTTGTGCACGCATCACTCAAAAACTACTCAACGGATCTTGATGAAATTTGGTATGCAGCTAACTGAGTACCCGAGTCAACATCTAGGGTACTTTTTATTCCAGAAAAATATCTCATTCCCACGGGAAAATATAAAAACTGGGTAAAAAGAGAAATATGTACGTACTATTCCAAAACGATAACACCTAGAAACTTGAAAACGGTGTGTAGGTGTCTTATACAGGGTGACTTTTTTTACCGTCTGAAAAAAAAGGTGGTGTGATAGATTCATTTGGCAATGTTACTTAAAAAAATTTTTTTTTTTCTCAAAATTTTTTTTTCTTGTTTAAACTAATAATAATACACAGTGAGATATTTGAAATAGTATTTTAAAAAGAAACAGGCTCGTAGCTTCCATTTATGCGCAATCTACCTACAACCGTCAGCTGCGCGTAGTACTGTGCGTAGTTTTCTAGATTTTGTAAATTGCACAAAACATGACAATATTTAACAATTTATCTCGTGTATAAGTTCGGCTCTAGATACGTCATATTTTTTTCCAGACGGTAAAAAAAATCATCCAATATATCGTAGCCAACCGCTACCTATCAAGGGATTAAATGTAGGTGTCTTATAATATGTCGTAGGCAACCACTATGAAGGATTTTTTGGAAATTCCCACGAAAACGGGAATAATCTGGATTGAGGAATGATTTGATTTTTTGTTTGTTTGTTTGTATAGAAAAATTCTTTTGTCAATACACTCCTTATTTAGTTGATTTTTGTGTTGCTAAGTGAATTGAATGTAGGTAGTTATTTTCCATTAGGCCTATCACTAACTCAACATTATATTCATACATACGTACATATGCTCACGCCTTTTTACCGAAGAGTTAGGCAGAGACAATAGACCGCCACCTGCTACGATCCTGGCACACCTCTCGCGCCTCATCCACATCGATCACTTGGTTCATACATGCTCGTCGGTTTCAGGTACATTTAATCTGACTTTTCTTCTGCTGCGTCCAAACCACCTGAACATTTCTTTTTTTAATCTTAGTCACTACATCCTCTTCTTATTAATTACTAGCCGTTCTGTGCGATTACACCCACGTAGTTCCCGTGGGAATACGGGAATAAAATATAGGCTATGTTACTCAAGGATACCTACTGTAGCACCCTCATAGTGATAGAATTTTTTGAATCGGACCAGTAGTTTTCATTGCGGACCCACCGTACCACCGGTTACAAACACACAAATCATTACTTTTTATAATATTAGTGTGGTTATATCTATCTAGATCTTTTAATACTTAAAGATGTACATAGATGTGCATGCATGTAGTAATTATAAAACCATGACACATTTACGTTATTACGCATAAATTAAAATGCGCCTCTCATATTCACTACTCTTTATTAATTATGCCTAGTTTCTAGAATAAACACCGAGTCACATTTGATAGTCAAATTGGGTGTGCACCACTAGCCACTACAAATTTACAATTGTTTTGGATCTGTACCCATTTGTGTTTTTGCCAGCAATTTAAACACCTAGGCACAAACCAATGATTTGTCTGGGCGGCCACGATCACCATCCGTGACTGTTCTCTGAACCGTGATGAGCCAGCCGCGTGTGCCTGCTCATACTTACATTGAGTGCATTGCACAGAATCAGACGGGAGTGACCAATATGGCGTAGTCCGCTTATTGCCCGGGTTGTAGTTGTGTATTTTTATTTATGAAATACTTGTTATTTCGGGCATAAAGCGTTTTAATTTAGTAATTCAAGTTAGTAAGTACTATTTTTTCTATGGCTATAGTAGTTCAGCTCTTTATCATGTACGTAAGAAATGATTTTATTCACAGTATAGAATTTTTCGTACGGATATTGACAGTAACGGTGTGGTGCAGTCAGTCACGTTTATTACTTACAATTTGCATTCATCGAGGTATAACGAATTGGCAAATTTCAATGACTACGCGCTGGTCTGAGTTTCGCATAATATGTTGTATACCTATGGTATAGAGACATCAAATTGTAGAATATCATTTAAAACTCAGGTATTATTAATTGTTTCAGATCCCCATCGACAGAAATGGAAAGTTACTACGACCCTCGGATATGCGTGACGTTTATACCAGTGGCAACTCAAAAATAAGGATTTTGGAGGCAATAAAACCCATTGAAGCTGCAAAAGAAAATAGTGTTAACACACAAGTTAAAGAGCAATCTAAAAAAACATATGTATCTCTGATTCCAAAAATGAATCTAAATTTGGAAAAAGTCGTTCATCAAAATCCAAGAATTTTAGATTTACGTGAAAAGTTAAATGAAATAACAAGAAAACAGAATCGGAATGTTGATAAAAAGACAAAAGGCCTAATAAATGATATAACTCAGCAACTTGTTGACGATAAAGAGGTTGACGAATCAGGCCCGTATAGTCTTTTATTTGATCTTCAGCCCGATCCTTCTACATCGTGTAAGAATACTGCTGAAGTTTGGACATCAGATCAAGGAAGTATTATAACTCGATCTTCTAACTCCTTAAACAGCACAGATAAGTTACCGAATGTGCTCCATTTTGAGGACAAACCAATGCGTGAATTTGAATATTCATGTGAAAATGATTTCAACTTTTGTGCAAAAAAACCATTTAATACTCATTCAAGGTCTGATCTTTGCTTGCAACTTAAATCACATGTTACTCGACCTTTCGAATCAAACTTGAGTCCGAATGATAATTCACTAAGTAGGACAAACGACGAAAATTCACTAGATGACAGTTTAGGAATTTTGACTCCAGATCAGATGGATGATATGTGCTATTTAGAGAATACATTTTCTCCTACCGTCGAAGGACTACCTATATTTTGTGATAATAATGAAAGTAAAATATCTGATAATGGAGATACACCTTCGACTGATAAGACTGAAAGCAATTCGGCAGCGTCGACTATACAAAATGATGGCTTCGAAAACAGTGGGAATAAAAAGAAAGAACTTCAAGGGTCTGATAATTCCATTAATGAGGACATACACGATAAATATCAACATTCAACGGAACAATTTGTAAGTTATCCAAGCATCTCATTATCACAAAACAAAAATAATATTAGTAATACCAGTGAGGATATAGCTTTAATCAAAGAAGAACTTATTCTATCTTTAGTAGAAGAAGAATTTATGCCCTCTATACACAGCAGCATTTTAGAACCAGGCAGTTCTATAGCAGAAGGAACAGTGAACGTGGAAATGCCATCGGACTGTAAGCATGTAATTATAAATAGAATAGAACAAACGCCATCGCCCGAAGATTTGCCACTCGATAATTCCGATATTAATGGCGAAATAAGCACATATTCTCAGTTCTCTGCATCTACGTTGCACGATTCACAAACTTATTCTGATAGTAAAAATGACTATCCCAAGTCTATGGAGACGTCTAAAGTATCGAACAGCTTCATAACTAGCATCACTAGTATTACAAGTTTGGATGGTTACCAAGGTGACGGAGAAATGTCTAGACCTGTGAGCAGAGGTGCAGACCATTCTCTAGGCCACCGTGAAGATGCTATAGAAATGGACTGGCAAAATGTTCCCGTGACTAGAAGAGCAGATCCTATGACTGATTCAGATTTCTTCACAGAAAGTGATGCAGATGGTTTGGATGACAACATTCAAAGAGGCGATCGCAAAGCCCAGGTAATAGATGGAGCTCTTTATGGCGGAAAGAATACAAATGGGAACCCGCCTTTGATAGTAAATAGAAATGATGACTCTTGCATGGAATCAAGTGGCGTATACACTGACTTTGAAAACCATCGCTCATCACCAGTTTTTCTAAATGTGATAGATGATATGTCTCCGGAGGTGTCAACACCTTCTAGTCGTTCAGAGTGCAGTCAGAAAAATGGCAGTACAGGTAAACATGATACAAATTTTACTTCTCTAGATAAAAATGAACAAATAATTGAAACAACCAATAATATTGAAGACGAGACTCCTAAAAACACAAGTAAAAGAAATTCTGTTAATAGCGAAAAAGATATAAGAACTACTGAGAAAAATAAAGAGGAAAAGAGAAGTTTTACTTTGAAAAAGTATAAAATGCCTAAGCGTGATGTGCCAAGTAAACTGAAGAGCATGCTGGCTAACAGAAAGAATGACGTCGATTTGAGTGTACAAAATAGTCCTAAAGCTGTAAAAAAAACCGACAGGCGTGAAAATTTCTCGAAAAAGAATTCGATAGAATTGAAAAGCGACTATAAAACAAAATCATTCAAAGATATTAAGTCGAAAGTAGACTGTTCATTTTCATTACAACGATCGCAGACAGCGTGTGGTGTTAATAGGTTAAGTTCTAAATCAACCAACACCAATTTGAAGCCTAAAAGGTAAGTTTTGTTGATTACTCACATTTTTATACCTTCGTTAGTTCATTTTATCTTAATTAGTTCAACGCCCGACATTATTTGACAGTAGGTAGATCAGTTAATGCACTATTTATCAATACGCAAGAAATATCATCTTTAGATTATTTTATGTAAGTATTTTTGTTTTATGTTTGTTACGATATATGTATTAGTTTATTTTATCAACATATATATGTATTAGGATTTACGTAATATATATATATATATATATATATATATATATATATATATATATATATATTTACCGTAATGATATATTTAATTGATTTTTTTCACTATTTGCGGCCAGTTCCGCCAAATTATTTCTGCTTAGCCTGATGGTCGACTGGTAGATAATGCCTTTAGGCATTAAGTTCGCCATGTGTACATTTTCTTGGTACATGAAGTTAAATAAATAAATAATAATTACCTTGTCGATTTCATGCCGATCGTACGTTAGTCTAGTAGTAGTACCGCAAGAATAAAGAAGTGGACATATTTTCTCTAAGTAATACTTTATTGGTAAAAATACAACAATTATCGGGCAAATCGGTAAATGATTGTAATGTCAATTCACGAAAGTTGCGAGTATGTTGATCAAAATTTTATTAATAATTTAACGATAGTAAATAAGAAGTTGCAATTTTTTGTCCATTTATACTTCACTACATAGTATAAATGAATGAATGAATATGAATGAATAAAATGAAGCGCTCGTAGCCCTGCGGTGCCAGTGTGTTTGTAACGATCACACTGGTTAAGCAAAGTTGGGTGCGGTCAGTCAGTGGATGGGTGACCGCCTAGTGGCATTTATATTACGAGCGCTTCCGTGTTTCGGAAGGCACGTTAAATTGTTGGTCCCGGTTTTCGTTGTGTTACGCACAATGGAAGTCGTTAAGCCATGTCAGATACCCTTGGGTGGCTTGAAAAATTCTGACTGTTAAGTGGCCACTAGCTTAACACCATCTCCCAATCCGCAGTGGGCTCGCGTGGGAGATTATAGCCCACACTTCCTCATGTGTGAGGAAAGACCCTTAGCTCAGCAGTGGGCTGTTACGGGTTGATGATGATGATGATGATGACATAGTATGAAACAAAGTCGCTTTCTCTGTCCCTATATCCCTATGTCCTTATGTCCCTTTGTATGCTTAAATCTTTAAAACTACGCAACGGATTTTGATGCGGTTTTTTTTAATAGATAGAGTAATTCAAGAGGAAGGTTTTAGTATTAGCATTGCATCCGTGCGAAGCCGGAGCGGGTCGCTAGTAGTTAATATAGTGATCTGCCTGGATATCTGGCAGTTTCTTTTGTCTTAGTTTCCTCTATTCATTCTAATTTTCCCCTGAGAATTGCCAATGTAGCCATATTCTTCAATGTTGCAGTCGTCACATGCGTATGCGCATGGAGCTGGGTTCGGCGAACGGCAGTGGCAAGAGCAGTCTACATAGCTCTCAGAGCGACATCAGCGCCATCAGTACTCCGCTCGGGAAACACTCCAACAGCCGCTTCCCTTTGCTATGTAAGTACCAGGTTGATATTGACTAATAACAAACAGATTAAAATATAATAGGGCATAGAGGGGACAAAGCGAGGAAAAGAAGCCAATAGTATATTTCATTACAATAAGCGCTGATTTTTCAATCGTCAGATAAACTTTATCTGGAGGATATATTGATGCTGTCACTCTCTGACACAATAAAAAGGAAAAGTGACAGGTGATATTTATTCTTCAGATAACATTTAACTGACTATTGAAAAATCAGCCCTAAGTGGGAAAAAGTCTAGTGTGATTCGACCGGGATTCGGCCGAATGACAGCTCGCGTTCTTACAAACTGACATGACGCTTGAGCTTCAAAGTTTTTGTATGAAATTTTTATTTTTTTTTATTTTTTTATTAATAATAGGCAAACTATTTGTCTGCCATCTCACCTGATGGAAAGTGATGATGCAGACGACGATGGAGCATGTTTGCCTAGATAATGCCTATTCACTCTTGCCTTGAAGAGGCCCAGGTCATAGCGTTCCGGAAACAGATCCGCAGGCAGGGAGTTCCATTCCTTAGCCGTTCGCATTAAAAATATTCCCAATGCCCCCTCTATGTCCTATTATATTTTAATCTCTTTGACTTATAATTACTGTCAAGAACATACTGACTGTCGTGGAAATATTGTATAAAAGATGCAATTGGGAACTTGCATAAAATTTAGTTTTTAATTTATCTTAAAGATTTAAGGATTACATAAAGATACCAAAAAGAAAAAAGTTAAAATATGCACAAATAATTTATTTATTGCAAATCAAAAATTGACATTTCAAAGATCGCGCGTTTAAACGTCTACAGGCTTGACGTGACTCAAAGAGATTTAAATCTAACAGGGCATAGAGGGGGCAATATTTTCATACAAAACTTTGAAGCCTAAGCGTCATGTCCTTGTCATGTCAGTTAGTATGAACGCGAGCTGTCATTCAATCGAAATTGTACTAGACTTATTCCACTTGGAATAACTTTTGACTTCAAATTTTCCTCGCTTTGTCCCCTCCATGCCTTATTATATTTTAATCACTTTGACGTGACTAGACGTCTCTCCCCATCTTATGAAGTAAACTTTTCATGGCGCGTGAATATATTATTTTTTACAGAAATAATATATTTTCAGCTTTATTTAATACTAGCGGATAATGTAGCATTCTATTTATGAAAGAAATTTTGAAATCGATTCAGAAGTTTTTGAGTGTATTCCTTTTAAACATGCAAGTATTTCCTTACCTCTTTTTCGCTTTGCGATGGAGTGACATCACTCGTCGCTGATTGGTGTTTCAAATTACGTCTCATATAGCGTTACTTAGAATTCAAATATTTCGTGAAAAAATCATAATTTTAGAATCATTACTTCAGCAATGCTCTTTTAGCGACTATCATTATTGAAATATTAAGATAATTTATCAATATAATTTTAGTGCAAGTTCCTCATTGAAAAGAAATTTCCTAATTCAAGATATTTTAATTTTGAGCGTGGATCACTCGTTTGTTACCTACTTCATATTATGTTATGCAAATAATAAAAACATAATCATTATCGTCATCATTAGTACATTATATAAACCCGCATATCCCAGAAATTATTGACACTATTCAGAGGCAAGTGTATAAAAGAACCGGTCCGGCAATGGGCTCATGACCTGTCCTAAAAATATACTGATGATAATTAGTCATATCCGAAAATGTTATGTCTACCGTCCCCCTCTGTGATACAGACTTGATCATATTTATTTTAATTTGTTTAGACATCTACACTTCTACACTAATATTATAAATATGAAAGATTTGTATTGTTTGTATTTTTGTATGTTTGTAAAGAATAAACTCAAAAACTATGGACCGATTTCAAAAATTCTTTCACCGATTGAAAGCTACTTCATCACTGAGTAACTTAGGCTATATTTTGCCCCCATATTCCCATGGGAACTGCGCGGGTGAAACTAACCTACCTACTGTTGGACCGCGGTCCCCAGGCACGATCGCCTCGCCTGGCGCAAGATCTTCTCTTTTCTGACGGAGGAGCATTCCACCTCCTCCGCTCCTCCATAAGACAAATTACTTATTCGATAATCAACTGCTAGATCTAGCAACCTGAAATTAAAAAAATACAAGGAGGTAGGTAGTAGGTATTATACCACTAATATTGTTCGCTATAAACATCATTAGTTTATATACGCACATTGCACAATGCCATATACTCCGTGCGAGTCAGTAAGTATTTGGTAGTTGTTGACATGGGCGTAGCTAGGGGGGGGGGGCCAGGGTGGGCCGGGCCCACCCTAGAAAGCTGTTGGCCCACCCTAGAAAAATACCCTTGCTCTTACATAAAATAACTTCATCCTCAATTACCGAATCCGAAAACCGTCTTACCTACTCATCACTTGTGTCTTGTTGCTCGCCAACCTGTGATTCACAGATACAAACGAACAATCTGCATATAATTGTTACAATACCGGATGATGATTGATTTACCTTGTTGTTAGTAATTTAAGAGCGGAGCTCTTGTCGGTGTATACCTATAGCTATATTAGCGACTTAAGCCAATAAAATAAAACACAATTGATTTTTAATTGTTACGGTGCCCATTGGAACAGCGCGGTGCTCGACGAATTAAGACATAGTTTTGGTCAGCACACAGATAAAAGAAAAAGAATAGTATAATAGGACAAGATAACTGAAATCCATACTTGATACCTATCATAGTTGCGCATGCGCCGATAGTCTTGCGTGACCACCTTGCTGTGCGGCCGGCGGATTCATGTCTGGGGCCATGGCCCCCCCCTAGGAAAAATCCCTAGCTACGCCAATGGTTGTTGACAGTATGCAGTAGTAGATTTTTGATATTTGATCAAGTATCAAATCAGTATAAATGCCATTTCAAATTCAACACTCAACTGATACAAATACAAAGACAAATGATAATAGATTGATTGACAACACGATAAAGATAACGTGATATAGTAATCTCTATTTCTAATGCCTAGGTATGCGTAAAATAGGCATGTTTATTTTCGTCATCATGAGAAAAATATAAGTGGTGACATTTGTCTCGTTAATTTTGCTCAATTTTGCTACAACAGAAATTAATGTGCCTGTTAAAAAATATATGGCAATAGAGCTCTTAAATTTCTTGCTCTGCTTTTTTACTTAGGCGTTCTATTCTAAAATATAAGCCAATTATAATAAAATATAATAAATCATAGCCCGAGTTGGATTTATGAACATGAAGAGTTATATATAATATTATTATATCGTTGTACATTATATAAAATAAATAAAATAGAGCAAATGAAAGGATTTAACTTTTAATTTTATTTCATTTGGTGCTATAGTGGAAAATTACACTTTCTGTACAAAATGTCAACTGTCTGTTATGGTGGGTTCACACGGGTCGATTTTCGCCGTGCCGCTAATCGCTTCACGAATTGCCTCACAAAGCTGCATCGCTAGCCCATTTACATACTTGACTGTAATCGTAAGAGGCTAGATCATTAAACATGACGACATTGAAATAGTTAGTGATAGCAAAACACGCCTCATGCGGAGGGCGATCGCCTGCAACCTTTGAGTATTAAACCACCCGGAGACGCCACTGACAGGCGTTCCCCTCTGCCAAAAAAAAGTGTCGGTCAACAGGCATACCTGGTAAATACAACTAGTTTTTTGAGTTCACGGAGTGCTCGGATTGGTGAGTGGATTTATGTGCATCTAGTTCAAGCTAGTGTTTAATTGTTTTGTCAAAAAATGCGTTTGTTTTAATATTATTTGTGTGCGTTTCCTCGTCCCCCGCGCAGAAATTGGAAGACTTTTTTGCAAAAAAACTAGTGCGCGTGACATCTCCTCCTGTTGGTTTAATACTCAAAGCCAGTAACTGACCATTTATACGGTCGATTTTAGTCATCAGCCGGAAGCGGCGGCCGGTCGCCGCGCGGCCAAAGTTGGATGCTACTCTACTTTTGGGACAGGCGGTCGAAATCGACCCGTGTAAACTCCGTATTACGGCTCATGAGGTACAGTCCGTTGACAGACGGACTGACGGGCGCTGGCACCCCTTGTCTACGGAACCCTAATATGAATATGAATGTGCAATCATAAGTATGGAAATTTTCATATATTCTAGATGACAAAACACTAGAAATCACTAAAATTTGATACGTGACGAAATCAGTAGGACCCTGAAATGAATTCCCGGAATTGATTAGGCGAGAGTAATTATATTTAATTATTTTGTAAATTCTGGCTTGCTACTTTAAATAGAAATTAACACAATATTCAATAGTGTAAAGTGTAATCCTTACGAGGAGGAAACTCAATGGTTTTAATGAGCCATTTAACTTTTTCGTCTAGAGCGATAGAAATTGCGAAATTTTTCCAGACTCCTATAGTCATATTATTTTGAATATTAAAATCAGCTGTGCGGTTGTACTAAGCACGAATCTATGCGGAAGGTCAACATTACTCCTGGCTCAGGGAGCAGGCTGGGACCGCATGGCAACTGGCATTTCCTCTCGGCTAGGTTCAGTTCGCCAGTCGCCGGTGAGACGCGACGGCGCGCGCCGCCAGCTTGTCGCGCTCGTGACGTCAACTCTTGCACCGCGAAAAATCAATGGATTCCACACTAAGGTTGACCGCATACCGCATTTTCATAACGAAAATGTGCCATATGCAAGTGGAGTGTTGACGAACTATATCGATTAATGACCCGTGTAACGTGAAAGGTTACTTTCGAGTATATTCAGATTGTAGTGTCATAATTTCAGTCACTTTTATGGTGTGTTTATGTACACAGTGTTTATCAGAAGGAAAAATGTTTCGAAATTGGTTTGATGTCCGCTACATGAAAGCTGAAATTTGTTTATTTTTGAACGGATAATTAAAATAACTATTTAATCTATTACTGGGTGATTATCTGGTAGAATTAGATGTTAGTTCATGTGAAAATTCCATAACTTACCTTTAACTGTCCTTCATTTTTATGTAGGTACCTACCAGCATTATCAGCCTGCAACTGGTCAAACAACTATTTCATTAAATCTACAGTCGTGCTATTACAAAATAAGTATTCTTGCGCTCTCCCTAATGGTTTCACTCAAATAAATTGTGATATTTTTACAGTTGTCAGTGTTTGTCCTATTTATTATGCTAGCTAAAATGCAGCCTAGCAACTGCTATTGACCATCTATTACTCGTAGTCACTGAAGTCGGGTTTTTTAATAGTTTATCTTTTGTTGCATTTATCCTATTTCCCTTGATCTGCCTTCTTTGGCGGTTTCGTAGCAAAAGCGTTCTCATCCAGTTGTTTACGCTCCCCATATCCAACGGGGTCTGCTGCGACTTACCTGGGCCCTTCATTGGGACTTACTAGGTGAAGACTTCCTCAGCATTGCGGATAATTGGTCAATATCTATCTATGGTTTGGGTTTGGAGTGGCGTTGTGTTTCGGACTCCGTCATCGTCAGTCCTTTCCACACTTAGTGGGTAGGTTAGGTTAGGTTTGCTCTATCGTCCGTTGGAAAACCTTGAGATGGGACCTACCTTTGCCGAGATGTTAATGGCCAAGTCTGAGCATCGAAAGTAGGACGGGTGGAATGCACATCACACGTCGACGAAGTTGCACTTCAGCGAGTGGAAGGTTATATCCATAGACCTATTAACTAGGTCTATGGTTATCTCGTTAATTAGTTATGTACATTAATTTACCAATGTTATTTATTTATTTAACGTTACTTAGTGGTAAGTATTTCTATTTTCTAGGTAGGTATAAGTAGATTATAGGTCGGACAGTATCTGAAATAAGAACCCAACTATGTATTTAATAAATTTATATTAACATCGAAGACTTAACAAAGAATACCTGTTACTTCAAACCTCTTTTGTTAACACGATTGGGTACTCATATACATAGTTAATGTACCTATATAGGTGCCTATTAAAATTGTTGTGACACTTTAAATGACTATTGTTATGCAAAATTGAATAAAATCTATAAAAAAATATTAAACATTATCGTAAGTAATACTACGTATTACCAAACTGTTAGTTAATGTTAGCTGTTACATAAAATCTTTGCAACTCATTATTAGACACAATAGAAAATAATATACTAAATGGAGAAAGTCCTAACGCTCGTTTTATTCGCATGTGGCCGACCGCTAGCTAAATTGTGACGTTGTATGTAACGTAACGCGTAGGTAGTTATGTGGTAGGTACATACATTGTTTCTAGTCTCATTAGACAATTGTATTTTTTTTTCCATAAATATAATTAAGTTTGCTTTCGATAAACAACAGATTTTAGTTATTTTGAATCAGTGCAGCACAAAATTAAATTAATATGGAGCCAAGCCATAAGCACTTTGCTAGATTCAGAGACAACGGTTAGACGAAAAAATAAAACGGCAAATAACATGATTACCGCTACTATGGCTATGGCAACTGTGAATCCAATCGTAATAAAATCGTTCTGCGATAGATGATCGCCTTTCACCATGGAACTGCTTACACGCGAGAAGTAAATGTACCAAATCTTTAATTGATAGAAATACTTCGTTATGAGTTTTTGAAAGTAGAAAACTCAGTTGATAATGCTCATTGTAGTTACGTATTTATTTCAGGATAATTTCTCGACTTAGGTATGTTACGCATGGTGAAAAAGTTACATTTATTAACAACTTTGTTTATAATATTAAACTATTGAAGTTTGCAATTGCATAAAATATTTTGTATCTGAAGATTATAGGATTTGAGGATTATATCTATGTACTAAAAATGGTTCATTAATGTATATCACTTCTTTTACGATCAATATCTAAATAAGTATGGTATTTATTATAAACCAAAAAAAATAAAGTAACACATAAAAACTCGATCGAGATGAACTCGTAGGTAATTGCTTAAATCCGTTAGACTGAAAATTCGACACGGAGCAATTCTTTTATTTTTTACTAGTCGTCATTTCCCGATGAGAACTATTGGTCAAACCACTTGCAAAACGAAGTTGTCGAAATTCATACAATTCCAAACAATGTCTCTGTGCTGTGACTAGAACGCTTCCAAGACAAGTTAATATGTACGTAATGCATGCATGCATTACATATTTTAAGTAGAGTCGTGCTGTTCGTTCGTGGACACACATAAATGCTTTACAAAAGGGACTTTGTCATGCAAAACTATTAGACCTCATTGTAAAAATTTAATTTAGGTATAGTTACAAAATTACTAAAATAATAAGTTACTTTTTGAGGGTTCGAAATGCATAAAATATTAATGTGTGATATTCGTTTCGTTGATCAGTTCACGGATAAAATAAATTATTGCACCTTTTGATTTGGAAATTACATGCGGCTTTAGTTTCACTTCCTGTGTATGATGGACTTTAATCTGCAACTGGAGACAGCATATAAAATGGTCTAGTCGTAGCGAGTGAAAACCGCTGGAAGTCCATGCAGTGTAACGGGTTATTCTCGTCGATGGATTTGTTTGACGAGTCGAGAAGCGTTGACCCCGCTTGTGAAGGCGAAACTTACTGTGCGAACTAGCTAACTTGCTACTGGGTGGAACATTAGAGTTCACGACATGGAAAACGAACTCGATCACTTACAACGTTGTCACTTACGACATTTAGATGATTGAGTCTGTTATGATCAGCTTGGTGACTTATCCTAGCCTACAAGTAGCCTACAGAACAACCTTACCATAAAAAGACTAAAGCCCGATCTGTTTCTTTTACAATCTTATCACTTCGATTATAGCACTTTAAATAATAAATTATAATTACAGTTCATAGAACAAAATCATGGAACGATGCAAAACAGATCGCATTGTTGAAGTCGCTCCGCCGTAAATACAACAAACAGTCGTTGTTAATAAATATGATGTTCATGCACGGTTTCATTGTTACTTTGTTTTCCTTGACTCATGTCTGAATATGCGTGGATAAGAAAATCCGTAAAGGAAAAAAATCCTCTAATTACGAAAATAATGTCAATAATTGTTTTGTAATAATGTCCCGCAATTATTTATTTATTTATTAATTCAGTTCAATATTTACTTTTATTTGATTCAATAAGTTACGATTGAAGAGCCTGCTTCACATGATGATAATCAGTGAGGCTCGGGTTCGAATCCTGGCATGTACCAATGAGTTTTACAAAACTTACGTACATATTTATCACTTGCTCGACGGTGAAGGAAAACATCGTGAGGAAACCCGCAGGTCTCAGAATTAATTCTGAGACATGTGTAAACAGACCCGGTCCGGCGATGGGCTCACCACCTATCACGTTTAGGGGTCCAAAGAACATCTCGTGAAAAGTGGGTACTTATTTCTAGAAATAGTATACCTCTGCCTACCCCCTCGGGGATTAAAGGCGTGCGGTTATTTATTTAAGTTACAGGCCAAACGGTATACTTATTTTAATTTAGGTCTGAAGTTGTTCTAATTTTAAAAATTATGACTGACATAACATCGATTTTTCTGAACTACTGTACTAGGCCTTGTCTGACCCACATAGGGTATCTACGTCTATTATGGTGGCCTGAAAGCCTACGTGACAAAGCATTTTTATAAGGCACTAAATCATTAAATCAAAGCAAGGGCAACTTTGCTTTAAATGAACAGCTGAATGGATTGATTCGCCCACGGTGCTGCCTACGATGAAAGGCACATCAAATGGAACGTAGCTAAGTGACACAGGAAAAGTGACAACGAACAGGATTTTTGGAACCTTGTTGCTCTACAAATCTTGCCCCTGCATAAATGTCTTACATTATGTAGATTTATATGTACTACTTACTTGTATATATTCTTGTCTGGACGTTGTGCTCTTGAAATGTCGAAAGAAAACCCAAAGTTTTAGTAGTATGCAGCTCTTTTTCAGTTCTCAGAAAAGTTTCTCATTCATTGTTTGGAGCTGAGTTTGTTCTAGCCTCCCACGATTTGTTTGTTTTACTTAGAAACTCTTTGGATGCTTTATTGGATAAATTCTACTGTTCATTACTAACTCGACGATGAAGGAAAACATTTTTCTTCACCGTCGACAAAGTTATAAATATGTACGTAATATATTTTTTAAAACTTATTAGTACATGACAGGATTCGAACCCGAGCCTCACTGATTATCATCATGTGAAGCAGGCTCTTTTGCTAAATGTTTGTAAAGTTTATAAACATCATACCAGATAAGAATACTGGAGGTGTGACGTGGGCGAGTAGTAAAACTGCGTGCGACATTCTATGTAATATTTCATTTTTTAAAGTTTTCTGGGCATTTATACCTTTCGTAATGCAATGTTGGAGGCCTTTATTCGAAATTTTGCAATTAGGAGTATGTATCTAAAGTAACATATTTCTTGGAGCACCGGCATTGAGTTCAAAAATAAGTAGACAGTAAACCACTGCTCATATAGAGCCGGTTGAAAGTATGGTATCTACCACTTTGTGGTTTCGTGACCACAGCAAACCGGTCTTCGCGCGTGATACAGGTGATTCTTATGAGGAACAGGTTCCCGGGTACATAGGAATTGTTGAAAATCTGCTTCTTTGTGTGCAGAGAACCGACGGACACTGTTAGTGTTACGGTGGGAGCAGGACTACTTTTACTTTAAGAAGCGAAGTTGATTGGTGTAATCGAGGTTAAGCGCGCTGTGGAAAGGAATATCAATGAAGTAAACTCCGCATATTTATTGTAAACTAGTGACCCACCCGGGCTTAGCACGGGTGGATTTGCCAAAAACAAACAACATTTGTCCTGACTATTACTTACGCACCGAACGAAAAAAAAACCAAATCGTTCGAGCCGTTTTCAAGTGATGTTATTTAATACATGCGGCAATTGATTTTTATTTAATTACACATACATAAGTCTTGGCAACATTCATGATAACAGTTATTGTAAAACCCCTTTCATATTATTATTTCGCATATGTCTCACAATATAGTATAGTCTACATTGCGGTATGGATGCGTTTAACATGTAGTAGTAGGTAGTCTGAATCTAAGCCGGTCGTCTCTGTACTGTAAGAGTTCATTTTGCTAATTATATTGTCAACTTTCCTCTTCACAAGCGCCGAGAAACTTACATTATCTTTGTTACCTAGTTATTTATTCAGAGTAATATTTTGTTTATGTGCCTTGTCTAATAATCAGCTTACAAACTATCTTGACTTAAACATACTAGCAAATCGTTATCATGCCGCCATGTACGGACGGACCGAACCAGTTTGTATCGTGAGATAGGTTGGATGAAAGCATAGGCATCGAAAGCGAAGTAATTGCTATCGGTACGTGGTTTTTTGCTCACTTTGCTTGTGGTGTGTTCTCATCTATTATTTATTCCACACGGAGTTGTAGTTAGTATAGTTAGTTTAATTTTAAACTTTAAATCATAGAAAATAAAGATCCGTAACAAATAGGAGATTCAATTAACTGGCTAGGCAGCAATTATAATAAAGATGTGAAATTTCATCGCCAAGTTTTTGCTAAGTTGAGTACTTTAAAGGCGAAACTCTAGTAAAATTTGATCTTACTTTTTTTAGGTAGATACATGAAAGCGTTGATACATAACGTCATTTTTTTATCATGTTTGTCAATGAAGTCTAAACATTTATAAATGTGTGTTTGTTGTTATGCATGTGTTTTTATGCAATGATCTAAGTTTTTCCCACGTTTACGTTTCACATTTAACCAATAATATGTTTATCGGCAGTATCTGGCTAGAGATCACCTGTTATTGAACTGATCAGTATTGTGTAAAACATCTGTGTTATCAAATTGTAGAATGTGGCGTTTTTGTAAAGATTTGAAACTAAGCATACCGAACCGAAATAAAGTGAACTTAGCATTAAAGTTCACTTTATTTATTTGTTCGATATTCTCTTGTGCAACTGTAAGCTGTGTAAGAAATACTTGGTCAAACAGGCATAAAATTAAAAAACGAGTTAGTAGTCTGTATCTGTTTGGTCGGACTCGCGTAACTAATGGGAACGCGCGGCGACTGTATAATTCAGTGTTACGTGACTTCAATAATTATTTTACTTTCGATCGTTCTCAGACATCTCAGAGCGTGCTTCGACAAAGCACCAACCTAAATGCCATTACCCTTACCACAAGGGAATAGACGAACATGTCACGACTCACGATATCAGTGTTTGCGGTTTGTAGTAGAGCTCTAGCCATTATTGATAGGTAAATTACTATAGTATATCTATTTAAAGGATTTTTAACAACGTTATATCTAGCGATTTCAAGTTACTGTAAAATAAAAAAAACAATTTCCTGGGCTAACAAGAATTTAAAAATACACGAATCTTACGTTAAATCACGTTCTTTGTATGCAATAAATCTCTGCTACATATTATCATCGTCAATTTGTCGGATGTTTGGTTGCTCGGGGTGTGGTTTGTTTGGGTGTGTCGGGAGATTCGATACTCATGAATTACCTACATTAGAGCATGAATTTTGCGTGGTCCAATAGTTCTTTGTAAAATGCCTCTTTTTTTGAGAATTTGTTTCAGTCATCGTTATGTAAACTACTGTTGGGGATCGGTTTTTGGTACACCTCATTTAAATAATATAATTGAGTTAGTTTTTAAGAAATGTAACATCATACCGGGCCGTCGTTATTATATTACTAGCTACCTTTAATCTATAAAAAAGCAATATAATCTTCTCATACTCGGATCGTTTTCATTGAATGATGGATGTGAGCGTCATTTTAGTGGCCTAGGCCGGCGGTACCGGATGTTAATCTGTTGTCCTCACGCTGTGATTTAATATAGCGAGTGCGGCGCGCGTGTGGTCACTTGGCCAGATCAATTGACCAATATAATCGTCTAGATAAGCTAATACTTACTACACCTATAGTTATACATAGGTAGTATGTTATATTCAAGCTTTGGCTTTCAGAGTCGATTTGTTCTAATAATTCTACGTCATTCTTTTGTACCTATCCGTATAAATTGAATTGTAAACACGTTTACAATAAAATTGTAAGTTGGTATTATTATTTCATGTTTTCAATTTTGATATAAAGGGCCGTTTAGTAATATAGTCCAACTCTAGAAACCGAGTTCATTGTTAAGTTAATTAAACAAAGGTTTAACCATAAGTCGTAGTTGCCTGCCCGCCATAGTTGGCATACTGCCAGCAGTCACGGTGTGTTTTGTTTATTACGAAATTCCGTCAAAACTGTTGCAGTGGAGACCGACCTCATTCGGGCACTATGATTAGACATACGATGATACGTAGGTACGATACTCAGTCGCCCCCACCATTTTATTGGTATCAGAATATTCAGAACACTTACTGCTGATGCTGGATGAGGATATGATATAAATCGAACTCTTTTATTTTAATTCTGCTCTCCTTTATTTTTATCTGTCTAAAGTAAATAATAAATATTTTTTGTTGATTAGGCGTTGGGAATTAAGTGATTTATTAGATCCCATACTCTAACTCCTAATTCGTTAATTTATATTTATTCTAAAACTTTTGACTGCATTTAAAAGACTCACGAAGTTTTTAAATCTAACTCTACTCTACTTGTGGTGCATCCGGGTAATAATAATAATAATAGTAATAATGTAGCCTCTGTAACTCCGGAGATGAAGACGCTAAAGACACATAGCATTTCAAAAACAACGAAATATACTCACACACTTACATACATACACGCTAAAAGCCCTTCAACAGTAAATAAGTATAATAATCTCTAAAATATTGAAAAATTGGGAATTTAAATTTCTATTGTTTGAGGTGGGGAAATTGAGATTGGACAAAATGGGACTTATCCGACCCGAGTCACCCAGCATTTGTGAATACGAATAAATAAATAAATTATAAAATATACTATCACTAACTGACCCGACAGACGTTGTCCTGTACAACTGTAATATGGTCGCGATGTTTTCTTAAATTTTCTAATGTTCCGCAAAGTCATTTGCAAATGTGACTGTTTTTATAATGGTTTGTAACGGGTTATACTCAGAACCTAATGGAAAGATTTGCATGAAAATTTTATTTTATTGCAAGTAGAGTTATAATATATTTGAAAGAGCTGCGATAGCCCAATGCTTAAAGAGCCCGCTTGTCATTCGTGAGGCTCGGGTTCGAATCTTGGCATGTAACAATGAGTTTTTCAAAATCGATCCACCCTTTTTGAGTTTTTGCGAGACTAACGAACGGCTACTGATTTTTATGTATAAGAAAGAAGAAGAAGTAGAATATTAGGTTATTTTGTGCACTGTGTTATTCATTAGGATACGACATAACGATTGTGGAAAAACCCATTTGAGCGGACATTTTCAGACAGGAATATAAATTTGGTATACTGTAGCTGATTTATTCGACTACAAAATCGGTTATGCGGTCGATTTAGCTTATGCTACTGGAATATTAGAATTACTTTGTCATTGATAGATTCAGGAGTTATTTGAAAAGTATTTTTATGCTGACTTCGCACTCGGATTTATTATACAAACAATGCTTTAGGTGCAGCCAGCATCCTTCCACTATGGCAATCTTGACAGCTTTTTGCATCGCTCTTGTGAGGATATTTACTGAAGAACTTTATGCATAAAATATACCTACTTAAGTGCAGAGAAAATATTATTTTTCAAATGTAATACTTTTTTCCCTCCACAGATTACTTACAAAATACGCTCGATGTTTCCCAGTCACAAGTTAAACCATATTTAGATCGCGGCATATTTTAAGGGTTTTTCTGAATTTATCAATTATTTTTTGCGTTTACTATGTCATTTTAAGTTATGTGAAGCGTGCGCAATGAGACAGACAGACAAATATTTCTAAAATTGATGTTTTGATATCTACCTACATCGATAACTATCTACACTGTCGCAAAAATGTTCAAAAAATATTTCATGTACATACACGGCCCCAAAAGTTTTATTATAAGTATAGATAGACAACAAGAATTATACAAACCCAAACACATCAATAACGTGAAGCGTTGTATTCATTTCTGCTTATTGATTCGCATGGTTGACTTTTCTGTCCTATTAACCAGCCAACCCAAAGACTGGATTGATAACTAAACTCCCGAAGCAGATACCTGGGCTTCTGTCTTCGTGTAGGTTAACAATACAGTCCAAATCGCAGCGCTGAGCGAGCCGCATCCGCTCTAAATTCGGTCGTGCGTATTTCTTTTATGGGTGAGTTCAGTTCATATTCAAATCATATGGACTAATTCTATTCAAAGATACTACTTATGCAAACGTCTATCATTAAAAATATTGGTATATTTATTATAAAGTTCATCGAAAAAATCAGTGTTTCTACTTATTTATTACCATGTGCTTGAATCAATTAAATTCATTTTTCACTTCTCATGTTCTAAAAGTACGCCAATATAGCCCTACGAAGCGGGACTAAAGTGACCACTTTAGTCCCTAGGGAGTATAAAGTATTTTTTTTTTAATTTCCTTAGTGAGAAAAAGACAACCTCAAACAGCCAGTAAATATCTGTAGAGTGTGGACCATCTTCATTGCGAAAATGTGAAGAGTTTTAGTTCCATGGTTTTTCCGCGAAGAAGGTGGTGCCATGTGTTTTAAATTGTTTACCTGCAAAGAGATTTAAATCTCTTTGTTAATCTGTGACAGCCTGACAGGTTTAGAAGAAAAAACTGACCGCGAAAATTTCTGAATTTTTGTCGAGTGTAAATATTTGGTGCACTTTCCTGTTTCTGTTGTTAATGTCTATTTGTAATTAGAATCGTATTTATTAGACATTTATTACTCGGCCAGTGCTTTTAAACACGACACTAACGGTAAAGGAATAATGATACTAATGATAGATGTACGTCAGACAGAAGCAATGTAAAATGAAGCCGATTGCGATTAAAGTTGTCCATGGACAATAAAGCAGTATTTGTCAAAAGTTTTGAGTGTGCACTGTGTAGGGTTACAATCTTTACAAAAAATGTACTTGGCTAGCAAGACGGATATGTTTTTTTCTTATTCAGTCAAGTAAGTACTACCGTTTTACCTGCTTCTTGTCTTAATGGCATCATTTATTTATTTTTTATTTATTTAACTTCATGTACCAAGAAAATGTACACATGGCGAACTTAATGCCTAAAGGCATTATCTACCAGTCAACCATCAGGCTAAGCAGAAATAATTTGGCGGAATTGGCCGCAAATAGTAAAAAAAATCAATTAAATATAACATTACGGTAAATATAAATATAAATATATATACACATATATATATATATATATATATATATATATATATATATATATATATATATATATATATATTATTATTATTACGTAAATCCTAATACATATATATGTTGATAAAATAAATTAATACATACTATATATCGTAACAAACATAAAACAAAAATACTTACATAAAATAATCTAAAGATGATGATTTTCTTTCAAACAATTTATGTTTGACCTGATAAAAACGCACGAATTTTCCTCTTAAAAGAAAACTTGCATTGGGATTTTCTAATGCAAACGGGGAGGGTGTTCCAAAGCCTGATGGCATGCACAGTGAAAGAGTTGGATACAAAACCAGTACGGTGAGAAGGCATATGTAATAACAGATGATTGCGAAGACTTCGACTGTGGGAGGAGCCCAAGAGCTGGAATCTACATTTCAAGTAGTTAGGAGAAAACGGATCGTTGAGAAGTGAATAAAGCATGCAAAGCATCCGAAGCTGTCTTCGCTTTGGGATGGGTAGCCAGTTAAGCTGAGAACGGAAGGTAGAGAGATCATTCTGCGGCTATTTTAGTCGATGGTACTACGACTGTGTTCTTGCAATTATTACAAGATGACCTTAGAGACTTCACGTCTTGTATACCTTCTTAACATAGCCGGACCGAAGATGGAATTTTAATGAGATGACGCTTGCCTTGTTTGTGTTAATACAGGTTAAAATGATACCTAATCCTAATTCACCCATTATTAATACTGGTTGATTTGATTTTTTATTATTTGTATAGTTCCTTAAATCTACCTGATTTTAGTATACTATAACTATACTACCTACACTATTTAATTTATAAATATTTAACAGCGAATAAAAAATAAGAGATTAACTCGGTCACCTTTGGTAGACCTTTGGTATTGAAGTGCTTTTATTTACAGGTTCATACTCAATGATTTTATATGTGATCATTCTACTTCAGTCAAATACTAATTACTATAATGCATATTACGCATAATATGCACACGCATGGCTTCGATACGATGTAATGCTCTGGGGAAGAAGAAGGAGAAGGCAGGGTCAGGGTTTGTACATATAATAAAAATGTAGAAATAATAAAAATGGTATATAGTGACCCTGCCTTCTCCTTCTTCTTCCCCAGAGCATTACATCGTATCGAAGCCATGCGTGTGCATATTATGCGTAATATGCATTTTAATCTAAGGGAGGCGTTTGAAATTTTCACAGAGCGAATGTGTTCCTCGTTGTGCGAGTCCGGCTCCCACTTAGCCGTTTTTTATGTAGCTAATAATTAGTATTTGACTGAAGTAGAATGATCTAATTACAAAGAAGCCACAAAACAAGTTACGTATAAAAGTCACTGAATAAGCTTTCTGTCCGAACGGCTTCACCGGCTCTCGTAGTATATGTACTAGAGCGGGTGCCCAACAAGACATAAACTTGAAATATGGTATATATACGGTATATGGTATATATGCCTACGACATATAAGATACCTACACCTTATATGTCGTAGGCAAGGGATTTTCGGAAATTCCTACGGGCACGCGAATAAACAGGAACTGCGCGGGCAACGCCGCTGGGCACCCGCTATTTAAAATTTGCTATGTAGGTGTTTTATATGTCATAGGTAACCACTATGAAGGGATTTTCGGAAATTGGCTCAGGAACGGGGATAAACTGTAACCGCGCGGGAAATACCTGGGCGCCCGCTAGTATACAATATGTGAGCTAGCACACAACAATAAAGTGATTATCATGTAACTGCGAGATGGTTGTTTTTAAGAGTCTTACTCAAGCAGTCTGGGAGGGAGTTAACACGAAGGTGCGATCGGTTGTTTACATGCAGTAGCTAGGACGACGAGTGCTTGGTGACCAAAGTTATAATTTTGTGAGTAATCATGACTGCGAATTTTGTGCGTAATGCATTTATTAATATAAATACAATATCATAACATCTATACCTTTTAAAAATCGTGACCCTATTATTAATAACTAGCAGCGCCCCGAGGTTTCACCCGTGTAGTTCCCGTTCCCGTTGGAATACGGGGATAAAGTATAGCCTATGTGTTACTCTGATGTATAAGCTACCTATATAACTGCAAAGTTTCATAAAAATCCATTCAGTAGTTTTTGCATGAAAGAGGAACAAATATCCATCCATACAAACTTTCGCATTTATAATATTAGGAAAATAAAAGATACTTATGTAATATACTAATTGTGTTTATAACAACATTTATCTACAAAGAAAATATACTAATTATAAGGCCCTGCTCCTGGAATAGTTATTTATGGTACTAGTGCGGTAAGTTGGGTTTTACAAACTAGTAGACGTATGGACCCGAGACGAGGTCGAGGACTTACCAATAGTCGAGAGTTTTGAAATACCAATTTCAGCTCGTGTGTCAAACAACGTAATGAAACAAATTCTTCTTTAACGTTTATAATATGAAAATGGAATGGCGCGAATGAGGAAATGTCGCAACGTGCGCGTGGTGAAAATTAGTACTACATCTTGCGGCTAATTTTTCTTCTTTCTTTTTTTCTTCTTTCTATATTATTAACGTGAGACAAACGTATTGAGAAAAAGCGCTTCCACGGAGGTTCGATCATTCAGTTTATTTATTCTGGTAATATGAAACTCCTTGGTGTAATTCTTATAGCCATCAAAAAAATAACATGTAAAAAAAAAAATAAGTCTCGCAACTCACTTCTTCGACTGTAAAAAGTTGTGATATCCATGTAATACCAAGTCTGTTAATTTATTCAGTCCCTACTTAAGGTACCTTCGGTCTTAAGTTATTACGTAATTAGCTAACCTAACAATATCTTATAGTGACCATATCAATATTAAAAAAAATATATGTTTTAAGTAAACAGAATAACTTGGTCATCGCATGAAACAATGTACCTATCTCACAAGTTTTTATTTCTATAAATTTCCTCCGTAAACGAATTTTTTGAGCAAATGTGTCGAAAATGTAATTTTGTTTTCCACGTTTATCTCATTTATCTTCATGAGCTAAATAAACACACTGCACATTGCACAAGTTGTTTTCGTCCTATCTATACTAAGGACACAAGCGTCTCTAAGTTATTTAACCCTGAAAGCAATGTCTACTGAAATAGCAACAATCTGAGAGAACTGGTAACACTTGCATACGATCCCTAGTGACTAATACAAACTATTAGGGCTAAACTTAGACCTGGGGATGTTGGCATAAGGAGTTTTTGGTGTTTATTTTATAAACATACATCTTAAAAATAATTAAAATTTAATGGCGTTCACATAAGTATTGTATAAACTTTACCCACTTCTCAACTATTATATCAAAACGATAGTACTAATGATGAAAAGTTTCAACCCTCTCGTCTGAATTAGGTGCAATTTGTTAGCTAATTATAGACTATTCCAACCAACAACAAAAAAACAATTCGAAAAAGTTAAAACTGTTGACGACCATCCTTCTGTTCTATTTCTAGAGGTTTCAAAGTGCACAAGAAAAACTATCGACTTCTAACTTCATAACCATCAATAATAAAGCTGAATAATGTAAAAAAAAGGTTTGCTTTAATCATATTCATATTAAAAAATATAAGTACATATGTATAGTAGTAAAAAGTTTTTAAGTCTATAATTTTATTTACCTACTAGGTATCTAGGTAGGTCTAGGTTTGTATCTAATAGGTATTTCTGAGCAATAGATTCAGCGGATGGGAAGCTATATCCTATCGGAAATTAAGCTCTAGTATCGTCACCGCTACAAGCTGCTTGAACTAGGCTTAAGGCTTTCTGTTGGGGATCACTAGATTATCTTATTAAATATTGCAGTATTTCTCTTATCAGAGTAAACTTCATAATTTAGAGATGTATTTTTGTGATTTATAGTTAGTGAAATTAAAACTTTACCTAACTTGTCCTTTAAAATTCTGCTCTTTTATGAAGAAGAACATTTAAAGTTCATTATTTTAAAACAGTTAATTCATACCATTTACAATATGGACGAGTATCTGAAGAGTGGTTTTATATTCTTCTATTATATTATTTCAAATAGTTTAACAATCATGCGAAGTTAAATAGTAGGTACATTTTTACAATCTTATTGGAATTCAGTATGAAATTAAAGTTTGTTACTTTAAACTTTGTCATTTCTACAAATGATCACCATTAAGATTTTTACAAAATAAATATGACAGTTGCACATGTGCTAGTAAACGCTTTGAACGTACAAAGTGAGTACGTGTTCAGTTGTACGCTTCATGTAATAATGTAACGTTGAATGACAAATGACCAAGTTAAGCATCTCTCAGAAAAGATCCTCTCCAAACAGAATATTAAAACGTTGTAAATTACCAGTATGTTTGGACCTTCGGCGTTTCATGTAAAAATATACTTCTGTACAGTCTCTTATGAAGCTAAGGATCATTTTATGCTGGACTGTTGTTAGTGAGTCGACCACCAAAATAGACTTAGCCACCTAAACCATTGCAATAATTATATCAGCGAATGGTGCTTTGTTGACCACGGCAGGCGCACACATGTGTGCATTTATGCTCGTTCTATTTTCTTCCCATGCTTTTCATATTCGATAATCTATAAATAAAGTGAAACACGCTGTATGTTAGTAACTAAAATTATGACACTAGAATCTTCGTGATAAGTTCTAATTATTAACTCTTTAATAGTGCAGATATGCAAACACTAAAATGTAATTGCTGAGATGACACTGATACTAAAAAGTAATGAGTGAACAAAGTGCATAAAAAACCAGTGATGTGACTCAATAAGTCCATAGTGACATTAATGATGTTCCTGAAAGTATCTTGCAGTAGAAGAATTATGATGTTCTAATTTTTAATGACGAAGAGAAAGATGGGGGCACACGGGTCCAAAGAGAAACTGTACAGGACTAGTTCCGAAAAGTATCCATCGAAACTACCCGTTCCGAGCGACAAGAAGTATAAGATAGCGGTAAATAGAGAGAGATTTGGATCTTTTGGAGCCAGAGGTAAGTAATAAGATGAAATCTTAATGACATTTAATAAGAGTACCTACTAATGACATAACTATGATAATAACAAAAATAAACAAGTTATTGTGTGCGTACACTAATGGAAGTTAATAAATGAAAGAAAGCTTTGGTACTTTTCAGTAAATATTTTTGTATCAAATATTCTACGATTGGAGTCCATCAGACTACATTTAGATATTTCTAGTTCCCGTATTACCGGAATTTCTAGTTTAGAAGCCGGGGAACTGTACGTGACTGAGTTGTGTGGCATAGTTCTTTTTTATTTATTAGTAAGAAACTGAGTTTTTGTCTGTTTCTACGATATTTAAATATCTTACAGATTATTTGATTTGATGATTATAAGTTTCATCTAAGATGACACTGACCTATTTATCCAATATTGACCAAATACTACATGCAGTGGCCGTGTGGGATCCGGCAGAGTAGAATAGACCCACCCCCTTTTCCTCCCGGGGGGTCGTAAAAGGCGACCAAAGGGAATAGGGCATAAGAACAAACCTAAAATGGCTGACCTCAACATTTTTATTACGGGAAAATGAAAGCGGTTTTTAAACAAACATTGCCCCAGAAAGGTACCGACCACAGGGTCGGAGAATCCTTTCCCTCACTTAATATCCTGGGTGAGGGCAGTCCCGACGTATCTGGGGGGGACAAAATTCCGGTTTCTTTAGGCGGCGACGCAGCTCGCCACTCGTCACGCCGAAACGTTTTCCGTAGGGGCGAAAAGCGGGCAGCAGAGTGCCGCTTTGCTACATTGAATGTCTGCGGAGGAATGGATAGTAAGCTTGATGAAGTATGTGAGATGATGTGTGGTAGGCATATTGATGTTTTGTGTGTGAATGAGACGAAGCGAAAGGGAAAGGACTTGTCGACGCACGGCCAATTCACAACGATCTGGTCAGGGGTCGCTGACAATGAATATGGCAGTAAAGGTGTTGGACTTATCCTTTCTGAGCGAATGATGGAAAGCATGAAAGAATATGAATGTGTTGATTCTCGCCTTTTTTGGGCTAGACTAAAAGTGGGCATAACACCTATTTTTGTAATTGGTGTATATGCCCCCGATATGTCGAAAGCTCAAGAAGAAAGAGAGTCTTTTTGGGAATGTTTAAGAGAGGTCTGCCAAAACCGAAAGCCCAATGAACGGTTGGTATTGTTAGGGGACTTTAATGCTTGGGTGGGTGTGAAACGGGATGGATATGAGGAGGTTTTAGGGGCTACCGGTGATATAAGAGTGAATGACAATGGGGTGCGATTATTAGATTTGTGTGTAGAGATGAAGCTGAATGTGACTAACACTATGTTTGAGCACAGGCAGGTTCATCTTTACACGTGGGAGAGAGGTAATGAGAGAAGTATGATTGACTTTGTGATAGTAGATGAGAGACTGAGAAGCAAGGTCACTGATTCCAGAGCATATCGGGGAGCCAACGTGAGGACAGATCACTACTTGGTAGTGTGTCGGATTGGTGGTCTGTTTTCACGGTGGAAACATCTTGCACGGGGACCTGTGACTGAGCAAGAACGTATCAAAGTAGAACGACTGAGTGAACCAGAAGTGAAAGAGAAGTATAAAAAGCTAATGAGAGAAAGTATGGAAAAAGATTTGAACGATGAATGTGAGGATGACATAGATATGATCTGGAATGTTTTGAGAGAGAATGCTGTGAGTAGTGCCAAAGAAGTTTGTGGTACAAGTAAAAGGAGGAATGCAAAGAACAGGATGCCTGACTGGTGGGATTGTGAGACGAAGAGTGTAGTAGAGGAAAAGAAAAAAAGCGTGGCTGGATCTATTGGCAATGAAAGGTAATTTTAGAATGAATAGTAGTGACCACAACAAGGAGAGGGTTGAAAGTATGAAAGAACGATATGCAGCGATTAAGACGAAAGTAAAAAAGTGTATTGATAGAAAGAAAGAAGAGAAGAATAATATGCTGGACCAAAAATTTTGCGCAAGTTTTCGGAATAACATAAAGTTATTTTGGAAACTAGTAAGAACAGCGCAGGGGAAGTCCACAAAATCTTCGGTGAATGTAATAAGGGATGAAAGCGGTGAACTTATGATAGAAGAACGGTGTGTACTAGAGCGGTGGAAAAGATACTTTGAAAGTCTTTTTGAAAAGCAAGAGGATGAGCATGATAGTGAAATTTGTGAGGTATCAATTCCACAGGATAGTGAAATAAGTATAAAAGAGATTATGGAAGCATTGAAACGTTTGAAACTGGGTAAAGCTGCAGGGTATGACAGAGTAACCGTGGAGATGCTAAGGGCTGGCGATGGGCTAGTTGCAGGCCTGCTGCAACGCCTTTTAACCTCTGCCTGGTACAAGGTCGAGTGCCAGATGACTGGACTAAGGCGGTAATTGTGCCACTATTTAAGGGGAAGGGGTCGCAGCAGGATTGCAAAAACTATCGTGGCATTAGTCTTTTAAGTGTGGTAGGAAAACTTTTTGCAAGGATTTTAATTGACAGGGTTGTAAGCGAAACAGATGAGAAAATATGGAACGTTCAGGCAGGTTTTCGAAAGGGGATGGGATGTATGGATCAAGTCTTTTCCTTACGGTGCGTTACCGAGAAGTTTTTGGCTAAGGGCCAAAAAATCTATTGCGCCTTTATAGACCTGGAAAAGGCTTACGATAGAGTGAGGAGGAACGAATTGTGGTCAACACTGGCCATGCATGGGTTGGACCCTATTCTGGTGCGGGCTCTGAAATCCTTATATAAGGATTCCAGAGCCTGTGTTAGAATAAATGGAGCCTACACAGACTGGTTTAACATCTCCATGGGTGTTAGACAGGGATGTGTAGCATCACCATGGCTGTTCAACCTTTTCATGGATAGTTGTCTGACAGATTTGAAAGAGCGTGATTGTGGAGTACGAATGGGAGAGGTACCGGTCAAATGCCTACTGTACGCTGATGATCAAGTTATAATTGAACCATCAGCGCATGAGTTGCAGGACACGGTAACTATCGTGAAAGAGGCATTCAAGAAGAAAGGTATGAAAGTAAATGTAAGCAAGACGAAGGTTATGGTTGTGGAGAAGAATATGGACATTTCTGCGTGCGATATTATGATTGAAGGTGAGAAAGTAGAACAAGTGTCAGAATTTGTGTATTTAGGAAGTAAGTTTAGTAGAGACGGTAAGTGTGATAGTGATATTGAAAGGAGGGTGAATGCAGGTAATATGGTAAACGGTGCATTGCACGCCTTCATGAGGAGCCAGAAAGTGACTAAAAAAGCACGCCTGGCTGTTCATGATGGGGTGTTGGTTCCTACCTTAATGTATGGTAGCGAGAGTTGGGTATGGCAGAAGAAGCACGAGAGTCGAATAAATGCAGTAGAAATGCGCTCGCTAAGAAGCATGAGTGGAGTACGATTGATTGATAGAATGAGGAATAGTGTAATCCGAGAGCGTTGTGGCTTGAAAGAGGATGTAGTGACTAAAATTGAGAAAGGAATGCTTAGGTGGTTTGGACATGTCGAGCGGATGGATGAAAGGCGTCTAACGAGACAAATATATAAGGGGATTGTGAGTGGCCGAGTCGGCAGAGGGCGACCTAGGCGTACTTACATCGATCAGATCGGCGATGTATTGAAAAAAAGCCAGATAAAGAGTACCCGAAACCGACGAGCTTGTATGAACCGATTGATGGATGTGGATGAGGCACGTGAGGTATGCCAGGATCGTAGCAGGTGGCGGGCTGTTGTCTCTGCCTACCCCTTTGGGAAAAAGGCGTGAGCATATGTATGTATGTATGTATTGCATCATGCGGTTCAGCCGGGGAAGCTGTCACGCGCGATTAGACCATCCAGAGGAGGAACTCAGGATGACCACCTAACCGGGGTTAGGATTTTTATAAATAAAAAGTCAACGTGTTTTATAGGATAGAATTTATCGGTAACAAACGGAAAGCCTAAAAACACGGTAAACGAATAGAAATATATGTTCCTACTCCTACTAAGGTTCTTGGGAAGTCAATTGTAAGGAAAAGAAAAAGTTAAACCTGGGCTTTTAGATAGGTGGATCTAGAGACTAAGAGCCGCTAATATAAAATTAATGGGACATCCTACGCCTCAACGTACGGTACCGTGTGTTATAGGAAATAGGTGTTTTAGTTCTTGATTAAAGGTTTAAGACTGTCGGCTAAACGTAATAATCCTTAGTCGAAGATTTCCCTGAACATGAGATTTTGGGTTTAGGTAAATTTGGGGATTGGGGTCTTTTAACTACAATGATGCCATTTGGTGTCAGACTTGCGGATCTTCAAATGCGGTGGAAGAGCTGTCTTGATCGACGATATCCCTTAGCGAACTGCATGGCGGGGCTCTCGATCGCGATGGTGAGCTTGCCGACCCGGAGGATGGATCCTCGCATAGAAGAGGCTGGTAAGGGCTGGGATGAGGCTCCCAGGGGTGAATTGAGGCTCCCAGAGGTGAGCTGAGGCTCCCAGGGGTGAGCTGAGGCTCCCAGGGGTGAGCTGAGGCTCCCAGGGGTGAGCTGAGGCTCCCAGGGGTGAGCCCGCTATTGGGGGAACATGCTGTGGAAGAGGGGCCGATGATTAGGGCACATCCACAGCGTGGCACCAATAGGGAATAACGCTAGGGAAAGGTGCGGAGGTCAGTAATATGTGAAAATAACTTACCAAATGAAAAGGACACTAGGCGTGCCGCAGAAAGGTTTGTAGAAACACATCCAACGCAACTCTTGCGTTCTGGGGAAACTTTATACTGCCATGATAGGTGGAACTATAAAAATTAGGGTGCTTTCTTCGTTGCAGACTTGTTCTTCAAGAACTCTAGAGTAGGAATGAATACTTTGACAGGAACGGGAACAGAAACGGACGACGGAATTTTGAAAATAGAAAGTCAAGATGATTAAAAGCAAATTGGGGATGATTAAAAACGAAACGGTGAAATTTTGAAAATAGAAGGCGAGAATTAAAAGCGAAATGAGGATGATTAAAGACGAAATGATAAAAGAGGATGAAGATAAGGTTGAAAACCGCAGCGGAACGCTGCAGTATGTACTACATGCAGATCATCCACGACAAATATTGTCAAATTTAAAACTGATTACCTATTAAAAATGGTACCTAGTAAAAAAATTATGTCTGCAACTTAGTTTTTGTTTTAATCTATGATCTGCTAACATGTTTTGTAGATAAAAATATACATACTTTAAATAGAAATCCAATTTAATTAAATTTTACGTCTTGTCCACAACCAGCTAAATACTTTCCTTTCTAATAACAACCTCCTAAATCCCTTCCAATCTGGTTTCCGACCGGGTCATAGTACCGTAACAGCACTAGTTAAGATAGCTGACGATGTTCGCTATGGTATGGAGAACCGAAAGCTTACTGTACTCTCCTTACTTGACTTCAGCAATGCATTCAACACTGTTGACTTCGATGTACTGCTAGGTATCTTACGTTCTCTTAACATATCTCCAACGGTAATTGATTGGTTTCATAGTTACTTGCATGGTCGCCGGCAACGCATACGCATTGAAGAGTCCTTCTCTGCGTGGTGCAATACTTCCGCCGGTGTTCCACAAGGTGGCGTATTATCTCCTCTACTATTTGCTATTTTCATCAATTCAATTTCTTCAAATCTCTCTTCTTCCTACCACCTGTATGCAGATGATCTCCAAATTTATTCACACGCTTCGCTTGAAGATCTGGATAAGGCCATATACGACACTAATTTAGATTTAGCTCGGATATCGGAATGGAGTAATCGTTATGGTCTAAAAGTAAATCCTACTAAGACACAGTCTATCATCCTTGGTAGCTCAAGACTAATAGCCAGAGTAGATTGGGACTCCTTACCGCATGTCAGTTTCGATGGCGTTCACATTCCTTTCTGTGCCCAAGTAAAAAATCTAGGCCTGATTATGGACAGGAGAATGTCTTGGTGCCCTCAGCTAGCGGAAGTTAGCAGAAAAATGTTTGCTGCATCCGCATCCCTTAGGAGGCTTCGCAATTTTCTACCCACTGCCACTAAAATTTCGCTTGCACAATCCCTTCTGTTGCCCATACTTGATTACGCCGACGCCTCTTATCCTGATTTAACTGAAGCCCAACTTGATAAGCTTGAACGTCTCCAAAACTTCTGCATAAGGTTCATATTTGGTCTTCGCAAATATGACCACGTCTCTGAATTTCGCAAGCAGCTCAAGTGGCTTCCTATTCGCCGCCGCCGGGATCTCCATCTTCTCGCCCTTCTTTACTCAGTGCTATTCATTCCATCAACCCCTTCGTACCTGAAAGAGCGTTTTCAGCAGCAGTGCGACTTCAGTCGGTCCTGGCGTCAAAGCAGAGATCTGTTACTGAAATTTCCACGCCACACTACAGACTTTTACAGCTTCTCATTTACTGTGCAGGCTGTAAGGCTATGGAATGGTCTCCCCCTGTCCATAAGGAGTGCTGAATCACTGCCAATTTTCAAAAACAGACTAAAAATCCATTACCTTGGCTTGGAATCCTCCTTATAATAAATCAAATAATGTATGTATTTAATGTATGTATTATGTAATAATGTATTATGTATGTACTATATTCATGTTATTATAATATGCTATGGTATCTATATATATATATATATATATTTATTTATTTACTTTATGTATGTATTGTGTTTTTATTTTATTTTTTTTATATATTTATAGGAAACGGTTTATGTATTTAAGTACCTTAATCCATTGTTAACTTTAGTGCACCACCTACCTTCATCTGTTTATCTCAGTTACATCCATCCTAAGGTTGTCTGGAAGAAATCGCTTAAAGCGATAAGACCGCCCCTTGTACTTTTCTGTATCACTATGTCACTTGTTGCATATTTTTATTGGTGTACAATAAAGAGTTGTTACTTACTTACTTACTTACTTAAGCGTTACTATTTGTTATTAAAAACTCAGCAATTATCCAACTGAATGACTTGCTTGCAAGCAGGTTTTAATAATTTATAAATGTATACTTAAAAAGATGTGGTAAAGATTTAATAGTCACTATGAACTTTGGGGTGAAAGGTCTATGGTATCGTATACTTGATGGGTCTAACTAATTCTGTGACGACCAGGTGAAGGACTTGTTGTAGGCGAGTTTGGTTCATTGCCTCCAGTCATGAGACGCATGAATATAACATTTGCTTCTGTTTGTACGTTAATTGATCGACACATAATAATATGAGAATATCGGGTAATGATTGTGAAATAAATGAACACTCACGCCTTAACCAAGAGTACGTTAGTAGAGTTAGATACTTAGATACCTACTCCATTCTTGGCAATACCTGCTATGTTTAACAAGTAGGTAGTTGACCCTTGACATCCAGGCACGACGTTTTCCAATAAGTAGTACGTCAAGTACATATAATATATAAGACTAGCTTTTACCCGCAGCTTCGCTCGCGCACGTTTATTTCACCCCCTTAGGGGTCGAATTTTGCAAAATTCTTTCTTAGTGGTTGCCAACACTGTATAGACTATCTATGAGCAAAATTTCAAGTCTCTAGACCTAGAGGTTTAGGCTGTGCGTTGATACATCACCAATCAGTCAGTCAGTTTATCATTTTATATATATAGATTTTGGTCTGTGAGTTTTCAGCTTATACAGAATTTGGGGCAATGTTTATAGTCGGTTGGGTGGCAACTGTCAATGCGAGACGCTAGAGGATTTTTTTATGTCTACATATTATATCAATGTTCAGCAGTCTATGTCAGCAGTGGACGTCCTATGGACGGTATAATAAATAATATAATAATAATATAATCTCACGCCTTTTTTATCCCCGAGGGGGTAGGCAGAGGTATTCCATTACTGGATATACCCACATTTCACGAGATACATTGGACCCCTAAACGTGATAGGTGGTGAGCCCATCGCCGGACCGGGTTTGTTTACACATGTCTCAGAATTAATTCTGAGACCTGCGGGTTTCCTCACGATGTTTTCCTTCACCGTCAAGCTAGTGATAAATATGTACGTAAGTTTTTGAAAAACTCATTGGTACATGCCAGGATTCGAACCCGAGCCTCACTGATTTTCGGCCGGCTCTTTAACCGTCCGGGCTATCACTGCTCATAATAAATAAATTTTCAATAAAATAATGTAGGTAAGAAAATCAAATGAGCCTCATGTGTGAAGCTAATCGGGAAACCATACAATATCCGAAACCCTATACAGCACCCGTGCGCTAGGCCTTACCGTCCACTGTTTGATTAGCTACCTATAAGAAAACAATTTAAAATCTATACTAATATTATAAAGAGGAAATATTTGTATTTTTGAGTGTTTGTTATGAATAAACTCAAAAACTACTAAACCGATTTTAAAAATTCTTTCAACCATGGAAAGCTAGAATATCCCTGAGTAACATAGGCTATACTTAATTCCCGTATTCCCACGGGAACGGGAACGACGCGGGTGAAACCAGAACCGCTAGTATTTTATAAAGATTTTTTGTTGTCTATTTTCTTCAGCGAAGCATCACTTGAAGGAGAGAATAAATTAAATACTATGTTACGATTTTTCTATGTCTACATAGGTAGTAAGAGGTAGGAAAGCACTCAAAGTTCTTGTTAGCAGTTGTGAACTAGTCTAGGTTAGAAGTATGTTTGATATGGGCACTGGTCAGTGGTCACCGTCTGCCCCTGGACAGGGTTGGGCAGTATTTGAATTACCGACTTGTAATTAAAATATACGTAATTGAAATACAAATACGTACTAATTTTAGGTTCCACAGTATTTATATTTCAATACTTCTTAAAATGTTTTTGTAATTGGTATTTCAAATACCTGACGCTGAGGAATTTTGTAGTTAGTATTTCAATTATTTATGGCTTTAAAATACATTTGAACATAAATACCTTTAGCGATCTTATTAATAGGTGCGTTCTGCAAAAAACAGCGTTGGATAGCTTTCGTAAGCAAAATAGCTAAATTAGGTAGTTATATTCTATTTACTTAACCTAACAACTCATTGTATTTTGTATTTGTAATAAAAATTGTTAAAATATGTACTGCATTTTGTATTTCATATGCACGACTTATTTTTTTTTGTATTTCGTATTTTAAATATATGTGAGATAGTATTTTGTAATTTGTATTTTAATTAAAGCAAAGCATGTCCTGACCTGCCCTGCCCCTGGATTAGTAGAAACTTTAAGACCGGGATAATTTAATTTCTTAGTAAAGTTGTTTAGTTTATCGTAGTTAATTAATGGTACAGCTATTACATTTACAGAATTAGCAGATATTCCTAATTATTACGTTAATGTAACCCTTTCTAAGGAGGAACGGTAGATTTAGCATAGTTGAAGTATATACGGAGAAAGTAAAAACTTAAATATTTTTTTTTATTAATAACGGTTGAATTTTAACCACTGAATCATGCATTATTGTCAAAAGTGTAGTGACAAGTATAAATACTATACTAATATGGCTCCATGATAATTTATATCGGTTAAAGGAAATAGATATTTTAAATTTTATTTATCCACATTTACGCTCTAATGCAATGGCGTGATTTAGAAATCACCGCGATAGTGATCGTTGCACGCTGCGTCGTTGAAGATGTACTTGACTTTTTGCTTATCTATGCTTGCTTGCGCAAACGCAGGCGTGAGCTTCCCACGGTGTCTTCTGCCTGATGTGGTTAAATAGATAGGCGCTGAGATATAATTTATGAATTATTCTGTAAAAAGTAAAACTAAGGTGCTATTATACTTTTTCATAAGTTTGTAAAATAAAAAAAAAAACATTTTTTTTTAATTATATTAAAACACTTGCTGTTCCCCGCTATTATAAACGGAAATTATAAAACATTTCCAGGAAAGTAAGCATTCCATCGGTGAAAGTATTTTTAAAATCGGTCCAGTAATTTTTGAGCCAATACGCAAGTAGGTATGATAACATCTTGCTCTGTGACCGGTCAACAATGTTGTTTGTTTAACATTAAATATTGAGGCAACGATACATTCATTCTAAAACAATAGTTGAGCTCACCTCGTTCTCAAGGTTAGAAAGTCAATAGATTCAGTGGAATTTTCTCCTTTTCAGGGAACGGTAAGAAAAGGGAGAGCGCCCTAACGCCGACCAACCCCGCGCGCCCGCCACCCACGCCGCCGCAACCCCAACCTGTACAGGGTGAGTCATACACACTTGCGTCATTAAGGGGAGCCCTGTAAGATTTACTGTTTCTGTCTAGATAGGGAGAGGACTTCTACGTAAGCAAGTGTATTTTAAATATTATATTGGAATAAATAATTCATTTTATTAATCAGACAATTTACAGTATTTGTTATAATACTTATAGAGCTCTAAGTTATGTACGGTTCGATTGTGTTGTGAATTAGATATAGGATTTGTGAAAATAACTTATAGCTCATGAAATCATCTAAGTTCGGAAGCCTGATTACGCATTTAATTCAACTAGGTACCGTGATGGCGAGATACAGTCGTCACAGTGAGTGTATGTCTCCAACCATTCTCGTAACTATAAAAGTAAAAGTAATGAAATGTGAGTATTATAGAGTCAGATTTCACCCTCTGAAGCTGTTGTTTTAACTTTTCATTCATAATGTATAAATAATGATCCTCATCGGTCCAGAAAGAAAGGGACCAGTGATGCAATTCTCTAAGCAGAATTCTAAAACCGAAAAAACAATAATTAAAAATCGGTGTTTTATTATTTGTATGGAAGTTGAGATGTAAGTATAGCTGTTTCTGATATACTTGAATGTAATAGTTGCCTAGTTTGGTCTTTTTACTCACAATGGTTGGTATGTACAGCCGTGATATTATGCATGCAGCGAAGTTTATTCGAGCGTGGCATACACTTGGTTAAGACTTAATAAATAATGTAGCGACTACAAACGTGGAGGAGCCTCAACAATTTTAATTAATAGCCAAACCTCAAGATTTTTATCACGTATGTACATTATTTACATAGTAAGTAAGTACTATTGTCTTTAAAATAAAATAAAAAATAAAATAAAATAAAATAAAATAAAATAAAATAAAATAAAATAAAATAAAATAAAATAAAATAAAATAAAATAAAATAAAACGAAACGAAACGAAACGAGACGGGACGGGACGGGACGGGACGGGACGGGACGGGACGGGACGGGACGGGACGGGACGGGACGGGACGGGACGGGACGGGACGGGACGGGACGGGACGGGACGGGACGGGACGGGACGGGACGGGACGGGACGGGACGGGACGGGACGGGACGGGACGGGACGGGACGGGACGGGACGGGACGGGACGGGACGGGACGGGACGGGACGGGACGGGACGGGACGGGACGGGACGGGACGGGACGGGACGGGACGGGACGGGACGGGACGGGACGGGACGGGACGGGACGGGACGGGACGGGACGGGACGGGACGGGACGGGACGGGACGGGACGGGACGGGACGGGACGGGACGGGACGGGACGGGACGGGACGGGACGGGACGGGACGGGACGGGACGGGACGGGACGGGACGGGACGGGACGGGACGGGACGGGACGGGACGGGACGGGACGGGACGGGACGGGACGGGACGGGACGGGACGGGACGGGACGGGACGGGACGGGACGGGACGGGACGGGACGGGACGGGACGGGACGGGACGGGACGGGACGGGACGGGACGGGACGGGACGGGACGGGACGGGACGGGACGGGACGGGACGGGACGGGACGGGACGGGACGGGACGGGACGGGACGGGACGGGACGGGACGGGACGGGACGGGACGGGACGGGACGGGACGGGACGGGACGGGACGGGACGGGACGGGACGGGACGGGACGGGACGGGACGAGACGAGACGAGACGAGACGAAACGAAACGAAACGAAACGAAACGAAATGAAATAAAATTATTTCAGATTAAATCCATATCAACAATTAAAATTACAAAATTAAAATACAAATTAAAATTACAGATCAAAATTACAAAATTTAAATTACAAACTAAATGTCAAGTAGAATTACAAATAAAAATGTCAAATTAAAATTACAAATAAAAATTATAATTATAAAATTATCACTTTAAATATATATATATTTTCAATTTAAGTACCTATCTGCTAGGGCGCCGGGCACAAGAGCATGAGCTCGAGCCCAGCGCCCCAGCAGAGGGCAGTCAGGCTTGTCACTGAGGACTTTCAGGATGGTGTTTGCGCTCCCGCGCGCCCTGTGCATCAGTGAGGCGATGCGGCGACGCAGCACTGTATGAAAGCCGTCTGTGTGCGCGTGCGCAAACATCGCCGACGCACTACAGTAGCGCGGGAGCCCCACCAGCACCCTGAATGCATCATTGTACTGTACTCGGAGAGCGTTGAGAGCCCGCTGCGTATAGCTGACCCACAGATTGCACGTGTACAATGTTTGGCAGAAGGCTTTGAAAAGAGTTATCTTTACTTCTATGCTACATCGTGCAAATCTGCGGGCCAACATGTTACAACGGACTGCCATCGCCCTCCTTTCCCTCTCGATGTCACCATCATCTTTTAAGTCCTCAGTGACCACGTGACCAAGGTACTTAAACTCTGTCACCCTGTTGAGAGGGACACCGTTAAGCATCACAGGTGGCACATTCCCCAGCCTACGACCCTTAGCTTGAAAGATCAAGAGCTCACTTTTTTTCACATTATACAGGAGGCCATGTGTCGCCGCGTATTCCTCACACACACCTACCAGCTCTCTGAGCCCAGCGATTGATGGGCTAAGCAACACCATATCGTCGGCATAACTGATACTATTTATGCAGTGACTATCAATGGAGCAGCCGACCCCTGTATCGCTCAGCCCAACAATCAGCTGGTTTATGTACAGATTGAAGAGTGAAGGAGAAGTTAACCCCCCCTGTCTCACTCCACACTCCAACCTATACTCATCCGAAAGCTCACCAAGCCACTTGACCTGGTTAGTTTGGTGATCATACCAATACTTAAAAATATTGATTAATGCACCCGGCGCACCAGTGTCTTTTAATTTACGCCACAAAATATCATACCTAACCAGGTCAAATGCCTTGGAGAGATCAAGGAAGGCTGCATATATAGGTGTGTGCCTGTCCGTGTAGTACCTGACGGTCTGCTTGAGAGACATGATCGCGCATTCAGTCGAGAGTCCGGGCCTGAAGCCGAACTGTGCGTCGTGTAATTGGAGATGTTCTTTAAGCTGTCTCTCAAACAGGCCATCGAGCACTTTAGATGTAATCGTAGCCAATGATATCGGGCGGTAGTTGCACTTATCGGAAGTGTCTCCAGTTTTGTTTTTGACTATAGGCACTACCACCGTCTTCATTAGCTCGTTAGGTAGATAGGAGTGTCTAGTACAGAAAGTGAATAAGAGCCTATTTCTGGTCTATATAAATGACCTACCCAACCGAGTGCAACATGATATTGTACTGTTCGCAGATGATACATCTCTACTTTTTAAAATTAAACGACCTATTAAGTCTTATGACGAAGTGAACAGTGCAATTAATGATGTTGTCAGTTGGTTTAACGTTAATAATTTACTTCTCAATGAGAAAAAAACTAAATGTGTACATTTTTCTTTATCAAATGTTAAACGAACTTTAAAGTCAGTTACAGTTAAAAACGAAAAATTAGAATGTGTAAACACTACAGTATTTCTAGGAATAACTCTAGACTCTAAGTTACAGTGGGGACCGCACATTGATACGTTGGCGAAAAGGCTCAGTTCTGCTGCATATGCCGTAAAAAAAATACGTAATATGTCAAGCGTAGAAACAGCTAGACTTGTCTATTTCAGCTACTTCCACAGCTTGATGTCATATGGCATTCTACTGTGGGGGAATGCTGCTGATGTCCAGAGAATATTTATTTTGCAGAAACGAGCCATTCGTGCAATTTATAAAATGGGGTCTAGGATGTCTCTAAAGGAAAAATTCAAGGAAATTAATATACTGACACTGGCGTCACAGTATATTTACGAAAACGTATTGTATGTTAAAAAGAATATATCACTTTACAAAAAAAATAGTGACAGACATTGTATAAACACTAGAAATAAGAATGAACTGGCTGCTTGTGTTAGTCGATTATCTAAAGTTACCAAATCCTTTAAGGGTCAATGTATACGTTTTTACAATAAGATTCCCATTGAATTACAAAATTTGCCTCTTGACAAATTTAAAATAATAGTTAAGCAAAAATTACATAAAAAAGGCTACTATAAAATTACAGACTACTTAGTAGACCAACATGCATGGGATTAACCGACTCGACGCTATGTAAGGCTATTCATTATAATTATTATTGTAAACGATATTTATTAGTAAGACATGAGATTAAAAAGAGCTGCCCTTGAGTTTCTTGCTGGCTCTTCTCGGGGTACTGCATTCGGAACCAGCAGCTCGTCGGTGGAGATGGGCTGCTGTTTGCATTTAGCCAATCTTCATGGACGAGTTTAGAGTGCCTTGTTATTATAAAATATTGACGTTTCTAAGTGTATATTTTAATACCAATAGAAAATAAACGATTTTGAATTTTTGAATTTTGAATTTTGAGCCCTAAAACCCTCGGGAGGTGCGGCCCCGCATACCGAAAGTGTTCGATGTTGAGGCCGTCGTGTCCGGGTGACTTGCCTCGTTTCATGCCTTTTATTATCGAACTAACTTGTTTGGCTGTAACACGATCCGGCACTCCAGACACCACGGCCCCCTCATCTTCACCGGGAACACTTTGTAGCGGAGATTCCACCTGAAAATGACTCCTAAACATATTTGCTATGTTCTTTGGTCTTTATGTACCCTGCTGTTATTAAGTATAAATATTATCTATTATCTAAAAACTACAGATAAAATCTTCATATTTGCAAGAAAACCTTGAGGAACAAAAATACTAACAAATAAGTATAGTGAAAGTAAGGAAGGAACTGAAAACGACATGGCAGTGTAGGTACCTATACTTACGAGTACACTTAGTTACAGCACGACAACATAGAGTCAATGGAGCAGATAATGAAATGTTAAATTGGTTTATGCAGGCTATTTGATTATGTCAACTCATTTTATTACTCTCGGTTTTGTGGTAAATGTATTTAATCAAAATCAAATTAACATCTCTAAAAGTTATATTCTAAAAAGTATACTACTAGCAACACGAGTTACATTGTACACCTTATAGCGTGCATAGTTTTACGTTACGTAGGTAATGTAATGTTAATAAATAAATAAATGTAAAATTGTATTACTTTCTGACAATAAAGAAACCTAACAGGATTAAATCAAAATATCTACACAAGTTTCGCAAATTACTACTTACGCAAACCCCTGTAAGGTACTTCTAGTGTAAACAATAGCGACTGCGTTAAGGTGTCCTTTACAAAGTGTGTCAAATGAAACTCGTTCGATTAGACGCCGCCGCGCGACGACTTCGCCATCGCCACGAAGCTGCCATTCACAAGATAGTGGGACTCATTATGTTAAATTATACCGCCTCTACTCTTTATAACCCTATTATGGTATTATGTCTTGGAATTTTCTTTTTATGGTACATTAAGTTGCAGTAGCAGTGAGGTATAAAACTATAAATTACTATTAACCTCTTAAGCCAAAACAAATAAATAAATAAATAAGCCAAGAAATGTGACACAATTGATTTTGAATTGTTCTGTCGCGCATTGGAACCGCACGGTGCTTGACTTATATGGTCAAAAGATGCTTTTATTAATGTAATTTCACTCCTATAAATAAATACAGATTATTTATGGCTGATAGATAGAGTAAGCAAATTATGTACGTTTCTTTTCCGTTTTCTCTGACATTAAGGTTAGGTAGTCGCTATTGGGAATTTCGTACTTATAATGTATTTTATTTTTCAACTGCTAGACTGACGTCAGTAAAATAAATAGTATAATTTTGTATAAACTAAGTTTATTCTTTTTCCAGCCAAGAAAAATGGCGTCGTCCAGAAGTTGTCGTCGTCACCAGTGTCTGTGCGCGCACGGACATCCCTTGCTCCGCCCCCCTCGCCGCGGAAGCCGACCCCTCACCGTCCCGCACAAAGACCTACTACACTACCAACCAGCAAAGGTAATCTATGCTTATTTTTTTATTTAGACATGCGTTCAGTATTTTGTTGACTATATTTATGGTACTATTGAATATTTTATATATGGTCTTACGAATTTTAACGACACTCTACCTACGACACCTATTGACTTCTGTGATCCTTACTACCATAAAACAAAATCTTCTTAAATATTATTTAATTCACAATTTAATTAAATTTGAAGTTTTGAGTACCTAAATAATGGGTACACCAATCTGACATTAGTGGCGCCATCTATGTAAAAAGTTATGCAACTTGTAATATTCAAGTTGGATCTATTAGGTAGATGGCGTTGCTTATAACAACATTTATCATGGATCACTCGCGTTTTAATATGTATAAAAGAAAAACTATAGGTGGCGCTGATTCAAACGTTAAATGATACTGATTCATAATTTGTTAATTTTAACAAAGTAAAACCAGACAATGTTTTTATCGTACCTTTCGTCCCGTCTTTAGTTGCGTGACTATAGGAGAGTCTAGTTTTTTATAGTTTTAATTTCAATGTTTTACATAGATTGCTCCACATAGATGACATAAACTTATATTGTCAAAGAATATTTTTGAAAGACACTAGAGGATCGTTTTATTTTCTTGTAATTACTTAGGCTCAACCATCAAGTTTTTATAATAAGTTTATGAACTGAATAGTTCCGATTTTTCGTTAACGAAAGTTGGTCATATTATTGTGTCTTATACAACACCGTTTAGGTTATGTTCTTGTATATTTTTGGAAACTCTCCTATTAAGTATTGCGTAGCAAATTTTTTTATTGCGAAAGACGAATTTATGACGAATAAAAAAAAGTTATAGGTACTTTTTTATTTTGGAAGTTTTGAATTCTGGCTATTATCTTGTCCTCAGCATGCATCACTAGTTTGATTTACCGATGCAAGTAAGATGTAATTGTTGACAATTTCATGAAATCGGGAAGCAAGCTATCTGGCCCCAGGTTTGTAAGGATTTGAAAGGCGAAAAAACCATCGCAAGCTTCGCTAGGGTGATAGGCGCTAGCTGTTTACTAACTAACGTCCAATATTGGTTATGTGATCTAAAAACATGAGATATGTAAGAGATAGGTACTAATAGTTATCTTTGTTGAATAACATAACAAATTGAAATGTCCATCAACTTCAGAGGATTTGTCATAGTAAAAATCAGGCAAGGTATATATGAATTCCTATTTTATTAACTCTATAGTTCTCCCTCTAAGCCTATAAATGAATGACTAAACAAGCAAACTGATTTTCTATTTTTCTTTGCTAAACAACAATTTCTTAGTCTAAAGAGTAATCGTATTGGTTGGTTTCTACATACATACATACATATAATCACGCCTCTTTCCCGTAGGGGTAGGCAGAGACCACTTCTTTCCACTTGCTACGATCCTTACATACTTCTTTCGCTTCGTCCACTTTCATTATTCCTTTCATACATGCTCTTCGGTTTAGGGTACTCTTGACCTGCGGCAAATAATTAAAGCCACAATACTAAAAAATCTGGCTCACATCATTCATGATAAAATGTTAATTTGCTCAGTAGACGGTGTTACAAGCCGCATAATTACACGGTGTGAATCCAACCAAATAGTTTCAAAAGTGGAGTATGTATAGTACAATGTCTTATGTAAACGCAGCTTGGTAAGTAGGTACTTATAATTCGTATAACTGTAATAAACTTACATGAATTATTTACTTTTCCTCTTAATTACGTAGTCATTAAAGTTACCTATACTAATTAAAGTCATACAGTGTAATTTAAATCTCCATTAAATGACGCCACTGACTTTCTTTTTATGTGTCTTTGTATGCAAATTTAAAATAATCGCGCATTCAGTGAGACGGAATAACCTAGAATTACGCAAACAAAACGAATTGATGCTTTATACGACTAGGTGTCTGCTTGTATTGGTTTACCAGTTTTTGGTAATTAAGATTATAAAAAACACCTGGTATATAAGTGTATTTTTACGATTAATAAATATATTTTTAAGTATATATAAATAATCTATATATTAATACGTGAAGCAAAAACTTTGTTACCTATTTTTACGAAAATTGCGCGGACGGAGGAGTATGAAATTTTGCACACTTATAGTTATATACTCTCTATTAAATAGAAAAGGAGTGGAAATGCATTTTTTTTAAATTAAATAAATAAAAAAATATTATTTAAATTAATTACTTATGGTCGATTTCGAGCACTGGGCGACCACTAGTATTATTAAAATAATATGTGTAATGTTTTTAATCGAAGACTATAATTGTTTGATTGAGTGTGCTGTTAAATATTAAGTTTCATATAACCTGTAAGAAAACAGTATTCACCTGAGAATTACGCGAAAAGATATGTAAGTACATTTCATATTTTTGTGATAATCAATTCAGCATTTACAGAACAATGTAGGTACCTATGTCCCGAAAACTATAGATTGTTATGTTTTGTAATAGTCCAGGGTGAACAGTGCTCGGTTGAAAAAGTAGTGGTTGAAGAAAGTGCGCTAGGCTGAAGCGCGGCCGGCGACACTGCTTCGCGCGCATCCAACCAGCGATCACGACAAAAAATAGTCGCTACGCTTTGTCCGGGCTCTTCCGTGTTGTGTTGTGCCGGCTAGTGCATCGACCAGGTGCACTAAAATAATAAAATCATTCGCAAATTGACATTTAAAAATATTAACTGTGATCAAGTTTAAAAGACTAGGCGGAAACATTTGAATTTTTTCTAAACCTCTTTTTCTAAATCTTTTCTCACTTTCCGTTTTTTTTTCATTAAATCGTTTTTATAACCACTCCTTTCTCCAAATTGTTCAAAGTGTTTAAATTAGTTATTTTTATCGGTAAGAGAAAAATTAACCAATGATGAGTCCATTGCAAAAGTTTGTGTCGTTCTTTCAATCAGATTCTATAAACAATCGAAAGGGTTTGATCCATCATAAGATATTTTCGAGTGAGGTGAACATAAACTGTGACTTAGAGGAGTTAAAAAGAAATCAGTGGGGAACGCTCAACCGATACCGAAGGACCAGAGGTATGGGTGTTTATAACATAACTTGTACATACATAATCTCACGCTTGTTTCCCCTTGGGGTATTTCTTTTCATGTCATCTGGTAATTTCCAATAGTTTGGATATAAGTAGACAATAATAATAATAATAATAATAACTTTATTCATAAGCCAAAATTACATGGGTGAGGTATAGTTTCGATGATTGTGGTATTACAATAAGGGCTTGTTATTTAATTATACAATGGAAGTATTTTTGAAGCAATGATATTATAAGTCTAACGTAAACGAAAATATGCTCTAGTCTGTTGGCACCACGATCCAAGGATGTCGTTTTTGTCAAGAGTTTTCGTATTGTGATGCTTCCACGATTTAGGTATCTGGTTTCTCTCACAGTTGTGAAACCGAATTAGAAATGCCAACATTATTGACATTAAATGCATCAAAGTGTCTGCCATGCAACGGATATGAAATGCCAGTTATAAGCGATGGGTACCGCTGTGGGTGGTGGTACTTCTTCCATTTATTGTTTTAATATATTCTGTTTATACTCTGGCATCTATCACACCTACCAATAGGTTTGTATTATAATGCACTTATTCTAAATTATTACATCAAGTTGAGGTGTATCCTGAATGATTATTTCTTCACAGTAGGTATCTAGTCATTACAGTTACGTATAATTGCAGCAAAGTTACTATGACTTACATTAAGGATGGATCCAATTCATCGGTTATGTTCGCTATAACATCGCGTAGTTATAATAAGCAATAATAAAATTGCTGTCTACCACACGTCACAAAATTAATTATAAATTTGCGCAACCGTAACATATTAATTGTGAGAATAGAGAACAAATAAAAATTTGCAATTGTTAGTAAAACAAACACATGCGAGAAAGTACAGGCAGTTCATATCATGAAAACTTTCTACATTTATTAAGATTTGCAGCGCAACTTGCATCTTATTAGTTTGACTATATCTAATGATAGTCAGTTCCGATAGGAGAGTTATTTAAACTACAATTAACTTTTCATTAGGATTTTACAATTATTCTAAACTAAGTAAGAAGGTAACAAAATGAGATCATTTTATTATTTTAAAAGTAATTAATTTAGTAGGTTAGAAGAATCAATTAACTTACATATATAATTACGCAACAGCGTCTAATTTATGAAGTTTTCAACCTTTTGTAACAATTGCGTAAGGAATCAAAATATCCGTGTTACATTTCGGAACCGGTGTGCGCAGCGCTATTAAATTGGTGTCAACCAATACACTCGTGGGTGGTAGCGGGTGTTTCTTTCAATGGAAGAAAGTATGTTTGCGTCGTAGTGGGTGTAATTCGAAATTGGGAAACCGCATCCATAATTTTAGTGTGTACCAAATACATGAGTAGGATTGTGATGAATTACGTGAAAGTTTTTTATTGATTGTTCCTCAATTAATAAAGCGTTAAAATTTAGCCATGACGCGTGCGCATGCGTTGCGTTGCGATAGATAAATATTATAAGATAAATATATTTTTATTCATACGTGTTTGACGACATACGACAACCTACCTAATAAAATGACTCAAAACTGCTTCAAACTGTACAGAGTTGACCATGTATTCTATGTATATGTTACGCTCCAAGACCGAAAACGCTCATTGAGCGAAAAAAACAGCTCACAGCGGGTTCGTGTCATGGCTCATAAATGAAAACGCTCACGACGCGTTGTGGCAATCACAGAAACACCACATAGCGAAATTCGTATCGTGGCTGTCATGTTATACGACCACAACGCATTGTGGCAATGAAGAAAAGCCATGACTCGTAACGACGCACCACAGTGCTTTGCGATATGAGTACTAGTAGTCTCGAAACGTTTTGTTAGATATCCTTAGGAAATATTTTTTATCCTGTAAAAGGTATCAGACAAACTATGCACTTAGTGCACTTTCTGCTTGCTAAACATTGAAAATCGCACATGCGGTGTTTGTCATTAGGAAGTTGAAAATTATAAAAAAATCGTGTCATTAAAATAAAAACAATGTTTTTTTTATTTATTAGGATTATCTCTATATTAAAAAAAAATTGACCAGATCGGCGATGTGTTGAAGAAAAGCCAGATAAAGAGTAGGTACCTACCCGAAACCGACGAGCATGCATGAGTCGTTTGATGGATGTAGAGGAAGCACGAGAGATCTGCCAGGTTCGTAGCAAGTGGCGGTCTGTTGTCTCTGCCTACCCCAATGGGAAATAGGCGTAAGATTATGTATGTATGTATGTAAAAAAAATCGTCGTGATATGGTTATACCTACTAATGGTCAGATCGCGTCATGGCTTTGCTTCATTGCCACGTTGTGGTCGTATAACATGACAGCCACGAAACGAATTTCGCTGTGTGGTCTTTCTGTGATTCCCAGAACTCTTCGTGAGCGTTTTCATATGAGTTATAAAATGAATTTTGCGATGTGTATGTTTTACAGTGACCACAACGCGTTGTGAGCTGTTTTTTCGTTCAATGAGCGTTTTCGATCTTTCAGCGTAACATATACACACATGTACATTAATAATGTTTGGCCTTAGATAATTTTATCAGTTTAAATTATTTCTGTTTGTTAAATGTTATATTTTTAACCGACTTCAAAAATAAGGAGAAGGTTCTCAATTCCGTTGCGTATGTTTTTTAGAAAGTATAATGAATAGTCTAAATGTAATTTACATTTAGACTATTCATGGTTGAAAGTTTTTTTAAAAACATTCGGTTTGACTGTCAACGAATCGTCACATCCTCTCCCGCTAACATTTAGAGCTCCATCTCCGAGAACCCCATCTTCGGCCACTCCCACGCTTTATTTATCGCTTCCTTGCCGGATTCTATTTTTCTAAGAAATGTACCTATGCATTTTATACGAGGTTTTTACAATCATTGATTGGTACTTTTGTAACACTTTCCGTTTTACCCTGCGCGTTCATTATGTTGGTTATATTCGGTTTCGTAACCCGATTTATTGGTAGACATCGAACTAGCTATACTCGTTTATGGTGCTATAGGTGATGTAACTAACTGTGTCTGTTTTGATAAAACACAGACACGTTAATCACGAGGAATAGTGATTCGTGTTCCAAAAATTATATTACCAAAATATTATCTTTATTGCTGTTCCTTAGTGTTTTATTAAATTTTACATGTTGTGTAGTTAATTATCTCCTGATTCAACAAAGATTGTTAAATAACGATTTGTCAGATAAATATAAAAGCAATTCTGATTGTATACCAATTTAAGCAGTGAGAGTGTCTGCCCCCACCAAAAGAATTCCAATTCCCCATTAACACGGCTGTAGCGCTTTGAACTGGCTGAAACGTTTACGTCCATTTCAGGCATTCCTTTTAGTTCCGGCACCAATTAATGCATTTTTTTGAATCTCTTCTTCAGATGCCTTGTAATCTCCAAATATAAGTACTATGAAGCGTATCCAAGAAGTTCTTTTAAGTGGCTTTAAACAAAAGACAAGGTTTGCAAACATCACTACAGTAATTCAAATTTTAATTAAAACCGGGGGCAGAAAGTCACGATTCTATTACATAACAAATAAATCTGCAAAATTTCCTTGTTTCTTTGCTTTAAGTAAAATCGTGACTTTTTACTAAATGACGCTCAGTCGCTTTTGTCGATTACTGTTTTGAATTGAATACAGTAAATGTTAGTTGAGCAATTTCTTCTTTTGAAGATTACATGATAGTAACAACATCGATAAAAAATGTATCATTTCTAAAGTTAAATTAAAATAAAATAAAAAAAAAAAATCTCACGCCTTTCATCCCCGAGGGGGTAGGCAGAGGTATTCCATTACTGGATATACCCACATTTCACGAGATACATTGGACCCCTAAACGTGATAGGTGGTGAGCCCATCGCCGGACCGGGTCTATTTACACATGTCTCAGAATTAATTCTGAGACCTGCGGGTTTCCTCACGATGTTTTCCTTCACCGTTGAGCTAGTGATAAATATGTACGTAAGTTTTGAAAAACTCATTGGTACATGCCAGGATTCAAACCCGAGCCTCACTGATTTTCGGCCGGCTCTTTAACCGTCCGGGCTATCACTGCTCTCTAAAGTTAAATTGTTTCCATATTTTACAGTCGATGTTTTTATAGCAAAGAGCAAATTGCAGGTTTCATTGTTTGTTAGTTCGAACGCACAGACGTTAAGTGTCACTCAATGTGTATGTAATAGTAACGTCCAAAACGAGGTGTGGTAGTCTGGTGCGTTAGGTAAGCCAGGTCACCAACAGGTCTGCTCACTGCTCGCTGGTTGCACAACCGCACTCACAGCCTAACCAATAGTTTGGAAAGCCGTAAACTGCAACATGGCTAATAAATCTTTGACCATTGTTTCTTTGTTTAGCCAGTATATTTGAATTACATGCCTTTGCAAGTGAAATCATTCGGTTTTTAAACATTTCATAACGTTCTAAATGAGATTTGTTTTTCTACAATGACGAAACCAGTGACGTACCTAAGTACTATTTGCTGGCATCAAATATTAATCAACAACTATAAGAGTATATTTGAAGAATAAAGGAAATCGTAATGTAATTAAAAATATCTGCGTAAATATTGATAATAATATATCTCAAATGACGCTGCACGATTCACACGGCCTAGCTATTAAAAAATCTTACGACGCGATGGAATAAGCATCTAAACATAATATTATGCTTACTCCATCGCGTCGTAAGAATTTTTATAAACTCAAATAAATATGACACTCTAGTTTTTTGACGTTTATTGATGGTTACAGTCTGAAGATTACATATTTAATTATTTAATCTAATATAAGCAAGACATCTGATACCACGTTTACACATTCGCTTGAGTTACAATGCGAATAGCGAGATGAGTTAGGAAAATGGCGATTGTGTGCATGGTACGTTTACCATTCGCCTTGAGTCTCACCTCGCAGTTTACGCTTGCGTCAGTCAGGAACGGTTTTTTTCGATTCAAGTCAAAGCCGAAGAAAGTCTGAAACGAGGCGAACATTCGGGCGTTGCTATGCCACCGAACAAAATTGCACAATACAATACAATAAACAACTCTTTATTATATACCAAAAACAACACAATATTAATATAATATAATTAACTATAGTACAATGGGCGGTCTTATCGCAATATAACTATAGAAACAATAAAGAAACATGCATATTATATGCAGTGTATACCCTCACAATTCCGACGTTTGCGAGATTTTCTGTTTCCCAACGCTTAACAGAAGATAATGAACAGAATATAATGAGTAGGTACCTAAACGGTTATTCCTGAAAGCGACATATTCTTCAAATATCTATTTAGATGATTGACAGAGTCGCGAATGCGAATGTTATGTTAAGCGCAGTATGAAATTATTATATTACAGTTGTTTAAAAATCTTACACGAGCGTGTTATATTAATAAGATAACAACACCCAAAAGGAAAAAAAAATGCTACTAACAAAGAATAAAATGAACTCGGAAGTGTTTGCTCATTTTGGCACCGAAAGCAAAGATTAAGGAGTCTCAGTATATCATTTCAAACATACATGAGTGGCCAGATGCGAGTTTATCGTTTCTGGCCAGTTTTCAAGTGCCGAAAACCCATTAGGGAGTTATAATGCCAAGCGGATAACCATAGATAGCGAGTATTTTTGCATACCATCAAGATATTATTTGATATAGGCATTTCCCATCTTACATTTATAGTTATAGTATATTACATACAAATAAAATCAGATCACATGTTTGTAGACCTCGGCTTCGCCGCGGTCGACAATTGCATGTGATCTGAGACATTTCTTATTTACTTCCCGAGGTGTGTATACTTTTTTCAGCTCGACGTAGGCGGAAAGCGGCAATTTCGTTTAGCGCAGCGGGTCAAAAGTTGACGCTTTCCCCCCGGAGAGATGAAAAAATATATACCTACATACACTTATTTCAATTATATGCTGCTAACTCGTAACGTACCTATATAAACTAATATTATAAAGAAGAAAGATTTGTATGTTTGTATCTTTTAGAAACTCAAAAACTACATGACCGATTATAAAAATTCTTTCACCAATGGAAAGCTAGAATATCCCTGAGTAACATAGGATATATTTTCTTCCCGTATTCCCATGGGAACGGGAACTATGCGGGTGAAACCGCGCAGTACCACTAGGTGTTTTATAAAGAAAATGAAATAATTGTATTATTAGTAGGGTTTGCTGATTCTTTCATTTCCGAAAGTACAGAAGTTTGCCGAAATGGTATAATCGAAGTCAAGTTAGGATATCTTTGCACTTTACTGACTTTACCATAACAAAATTTATTCGTCCCTGAGGCTCTACATTCTACAATACCTTTTTTATTTGAATCAGTAGTCGATCGAATCATAATCAAGAATATAATTATGATGACATACTGATAGCATGATAAAATCAGTACGGGTTCATTGTCCGGTATAAATAAGGTGTAGGTAAGTTGATTATGCAATTGTATGTTTTCGTCGAATACATGTTTATACCTACTGCTCTAACTGCGCGCAAATGAGGTGGCTTAACTTTACTTACGCAATTCTAATAAGAGGGAGGGCGATTTCACACCCGTATGTCCTGTTCCCTTGGGAAAATTACAGCATATGTTATTCCCACAAAAGTAAGGTTTCCATAAGTGAAAGAATTTTTAAAGTCCAATAGTTTAGGGGCCTATTCATTACAAACAACTCTGTCCTCTTTATTATTTTACTGTAAAATTTTATATATTAAAGCTTTATATATATTTAAACAATGTAGACAAGACAAAAAACAAGCTGGTAAAAAAGCGCCGTTTGGCTGCTTTATCCATTCATACCAAATACTACATACGTAATACATTCATACCGAAGCAATAATGGATGACAGTGATTAGGATGATAAGCAAACTTATTATTGTAAAGAAAAGATCTAATGTTATATAGATTATTATTCTTTCTTAGATATTTTAAAGCAAGTACTAATTGGTATGTGGCAGTATATCGTCCCAAAACGCGTCAGTTTCTTAATTTATTAACTACGCCCGACCCAAGTTTAGCAAAATTGACTCAGCAAACAAAACTGTGCTGGTTGAGTAACAAGTCTATTGTTTTACACATCTTTCAGCGAGAAAACATTAATTTGCTCGTGATACTTACATCTTCTCGAGAATTTCTCTAATGCTAATTGACGGAGATAGATGGGGCTGCTGCGTATATAGAACCTAGTAGATATAGGTACAATGACGATACTACAAATTAAATTATATAACGGTTTAAATTGGGTTGTTGTAATGATGATTCTCATTTGTGTTAATCGTTACAAAATTTGACGAGCTTGATTTTAAATTAGAATGTTTTTGAATGCTCATAATGATACTTATTAATTTAAAACTAATATGAATAATTAGATTTTAGAGAACGTAAATAAGAAAGGTTTAAAGTAACCCAGTGGCTGGTAAAAGTGGAATATGCATAATAATCTATATATATAAAAGGAGAAGCTAAATATAAAAATCAAGGCCCAGCCCAAACCGCTGAACATAGAAACATGAAATTTTGTGTGTAGGTTACGTTTATAGTGTAGATGCTCGCTAAGAAAGGATTTTACGAAATTCAACCCTTAAGGGGGTGAAAGAGGGGGTTGAAGTTTGTATGGGATAGTGTGATTTCTGCGTGTATCAACTTTAAACTTGGCACAAATACTTTTCAAAACACATTATGAAATATTAGTTCTAGGATTTTTTGAAAATCATCCTCCTAGGGGGTGAAAGTAGGGGATGAAGTTTGTATGGAAAACCTTCATTTTTGGGTGTATCAATTCGAAGCTTTGTAAAAATACTCCTCAAAACAAACAACAAGACACATATTTCAGGATTTTTCAAAAACCATCCCCTAAGGGGGTGAAACAGGGGAGTGGAGTTTGTATGGAGACGTGCTGTTTTTTACGTCTATCAACTTCAAACTTTACATAAATACTCTTAGAAATAAATTATGAGACACATATTTTTGGATTTTTCGAAAATCATCCCCTAAACGGATGAAAGTAGGGGTTGAAGTTGATACGAAGAAGTTTATTTTTTGCGTCCATCAACTTGAAACTTGGTACAAATGCTTCTGAAAACAAACTATGAGATATTAGTTCTAGGATTTTTCAAAAATCTTCCTCCAAGGGGGTGAAAGTGGGGGATGAAGTTTGTATGGAAAACCTTCATTTTTGGGTGTATCGATTCGAAACTTTGTAAAAATACTCCTCAAAACAAATAACAAGATACGTATTTCTGGATTTTTCGAAAATCACCCCTTAAGGGGGTGAAACAGGGGGTTGGAGTTTGTATGGAGACGTGTTTGATTTTTACGTCTATCAACTTCAAACTTGGCACAAATACTCCTAAAAATAAATCATGAGACCCGTGTTTTAGGAATTTTCGAAAATCATCCCCTAAGGGGGTGAAAGTAGCGTTTGGAGTTTGTATGAAGACGTGTTGTTTTTTACGTCTTATCAACTTGAAACTGGGCACAAATACTTTTAGAAATAAATGATGACACACGTGTTTTTGGATTTTTTGAAAATCATCTCTTAAAGGGGTGAAAGAGGGGGATAAAGTTTGTATGAGATAGCGTGATTTCTGCGTGTATCAAATTTAAACTTTTTACAAATATTCTTGAAAATAAACTTGATATATTAGTTCTAGGATTTATCGATAACCATCCTCCAAGGGGTTTCATCCCCGTGGGGGTTGAAGTTTGCATGATTACCTTCATTTTTGGATGTATCAATTCGAAATTTTGTAAAAATACTCCTCAAAACAAACAACAAGACAAGTAGGTATATCTCGATTTTTCAAAACTCACGGGTGAAACGGGGTTGAAGATTGTATGGAAACGTGTGTTTTTTTACGTCTATCAACTGGAAACTTATCACAAATACTCTTAAAAATAAATGATGAGAAACGTATTTTTGTATTATTTTAAAATCATTCCCTAAAAGGGTGAAATTAGGGGTTGAAGTTGGTATAGAGAAGAGGGGTTTTTTGCGTCTATCAACTTGAAACTTGGCACAAATATTCTCCATACAAAGTCTAATTTTTTTTTATAATCTATGGGTTGCTAGGAGAAATTTGTTAGTGCATCCCAAAATGTTGAAAAAATAAATGTCCACCCGTGTGAAGCCGGGGCGGGCCGCTAGTGTGCTGTAAAGCGCCAGTGTCAGCCGATCCGCAGCCGCAGCTAAGCAATTATCATTACCGCAGACTTTCTGTCGTTTAGTTTTTTTTTCTTTTTGTGCGCGAGCGTGATGGCTTATTATTATGTCGTTAACACTTTGAGCCGTTAAAATGGGAAAGGTAAAGCTATGGTTACACGAGAAGCTAAGTTTTTTCGTTTTGGATAATGGATGGTGATACCTGTCTATAGACAATTAGAAAAAATATGGCAAGTGAGAGGAATGACATAGCTTATTTCAACTCAGTAGACTGTCGTGGGTTGATAATATATTTATTATAGGGTAACTGCGCCCTGAACATAGCACGAACCCTTAATCGTGACTGTTGTGGTGATGGCCCATTGCGGAAACGGTGTGTTTGTAACACCTCAGCCCCCTAGCCAAGATACTTTGTACTAACGAATCACTTGTAAACGATTGACAATGCATCACTTGTTAACGTTAGCGCTCGTTGGCGACTGTTTATGTCAATCTCATACATTGTCAATTTATAAGATCATTCGATCCGTTAGTAGGTACAATGCCTCTTGGCTAGGCCCTCAGAACAGATTCCGGGGCCTGCTAGTATAGCTAGTGATAAATATAATTATTATTATGCGTATAGCTTTGATATCAAACCCATTATACATGGTGCTACGACAGTGCTATAATCTGTAGATAACATATTATTTTGATGTAGACATAATTATAGGTTGTGTTAGTCATAGGATGGAAGATCGGCTTGTGATAGATATAGTGATAGCCTAGTTTTTATAGTGTTTGTTTTGATTTTTTTTTAACAACTATGGAATTACTTTATCCTATTAAGGAGAGGCCTACCACAGGCAATCGCAGCTTGACCGGCTAGAATACGTTGTATTCTAGCCGTATTTCAAGCTGCGAATCGAAATATATGTTATATCGAAAAAATATCGAATATAATATGTTAAATATAACATCATTGACTATGATGAATAGAATAGAAAACATTTTATTTACTTGAACAATACACATATACTTATACAAACTAAACACACTTAACAAAGAGGATAATGTTACCATATAGGTACATTAATACGAAAGCTACGTATTTTGAAGAGTTTAAATGGTGATTTTTAATCAAGAATAGCTAGCTCATCAAAACTTTAATCTCATTTATTATTTATTATTCAGCTAACTCATTCTAACCACCTCATAATATAATTGTCTTATCTAAAAATGGATAGGCAGGCTCGTTAAGGGATTGAAACTGCGGTGTCCTGTATTGATAAAGTAAGCACAAACGAACATAAATTTTGTTTACCAATTCCAGGTCTGCATTCAAATGGTGAATTTTATGGCAGGCGGCGCGTGCGCCGGCCCTGGCCGTCCAGTATGACAAATTGGCCAAGAATAGAGTTACGGCCCGACCTTTATCGTTTATTTCATTTACCGTTTAGGAGTTAAGGAGAGATCGTTAGCACTTAGTACTGTAGAGGATAATTTGATCGTAAAAGAATTTTCTCCCCTGTTATCATCTATCTACCAATCAAACAAAGAATCCTAGATACAATAGATTTTTAATTCATACGGTGCGCATTGGAACCGCGCGGTGCTTGACTAATTAAACAGTTTAATAATAATACATTTCTTTATAAGAGTTTTATAAAAAGACCATAAAACAATATATTATAAATACGTGGCAATTGTTTTAAGACAGGTCCATAATTAGGCTTTTTTTTTCAATGTCACCCTATCAATCACTGGTCCGTCATTCCGGCGCTGAAACGAGTTCCGCCCGTAGGTGTACTATTTACGTACCTTTCATTAGTTCTGAGAAGCAAACCCGCGAGGAAGTTCAGTGGTTTTTGTATCGGAAACCGTTGTGTTTGCTTGTTTTTTCTCTGTATCCGTGCAGTGGAGTGAGACTGCACCAGTTCTGAGTACTGTTTTTATGCCTGCGTTGTGAGAGGGTTGAAATTTGGCTGAGCGTTTGCAAAATTAGCAGCGCAGCGCCTCTTTTGGAATAAACATAATAAGCTGGGCAAGCATTATTTTAAACTATTACAAATTTAGGGGTCCAAAGAATATCTCGTGAAAAGTGGGTATATCCAGAAATGGAATACCTCTGCCTCCCCCCTCGGGAATAAAAGACGTGAGATTATTTATTTTTATTAAGAATTTTAAATGATATAATTAGTAGTTATTAAAATAAACAGATGTGACAGAAAGAAAGACAAAGTAGCAGCAAAAGGGCTGTTCAAAAGCCCTTATGCTATGGAACCCTATATAAGATTCAAACATTCTTCATAAATACACAGTCTTTATAGAATTACGAGTACGTGTACTTTGATGTGGTTTCGGAAACATATTTAGAGCTAGCTTTAATGTTTCAGTGTTTGAATGTAAACCGAACCCTTGTTTGTTTGCTCTTGCACCTTTAGGTTCGCGGAGCTGGGGACGCACTGCGAATGTAAACTTGCTTGTTTTTACCTTTTATAGGGCTACGTACCCAAAGGATGGGATTACAAAAGAAATATTTTTTATTCAAAGGTTGTTTGTTTTTTCAAAAAAGATGCAAGCGTCCAACTTGGTGTGGCCAACACTCTCAAGTGAATCAAGAAATAATAATAATCGACTCATGCTAAGGATTCCAAAAATATTTTTTTTTAATAATAGATAAAAAAACCTCACGCGTTTTATCCCGCGGGGGCAGGCAGAGGTGTTCTATTGTTTGAAATACCCACTTTTCACTAGTATATTCGACCCCTAAACGTGATAGGTAGTGAACCCATCGCCGGACCGGGTCTGTAACACATGCCTCAGAATTAATTCTGGGGGTTTCCTCACCGTCGAGCTAGTGATAGTTTATATTGGATAAACAGATAATACAAATATATTATGTGGCTGTATGGAATACTCGGCGAGCGAGTCCGACCAACGCTTCTCCGTTGGTTTAAATACATTACGAGCAACATATCATATTTGTAACCACAATCTCAATAATCCTCTTTTCTTAGCTTCGCCATTACCGTAAAAAGAGTTTTGACGATGTTGATAAAATTTACAGTAGGTATAGGGATTTTCCCAGCAAAAAAATTGTCGAGTAAGGTCTCATCGTTTTGTATGTGTATGAATGATGCGTTATTCTTGCGATTTCTAAACTGATTATGTAATTCAAGTTGTTCGAAGTCATGAAAATTCACTAAGCTAACCTAACCTAACAACTTATAAATTTTTTGCCCCGGTTCTCCAGATTGATATTGAAGTCGATATTAAATAAATGGTTTCCAATGTTTTCATGTTATTTCTTCTCTATTTTTCGAACATGAACTATTCTTGACCTCGCACTGGTTTCTGCTCTATGGTTTGTTAATGTTTAGACTTACCAGTTCCTTTATTCGGTTTTCAGGAGGAATTACTTTGAGTTATGGACTTGTGGTGTTGCCAATTTTGTTAGGAATTTGTATACATCCGTTTCCAAACGTGCCGATTTTATATTCCCGTTTTGACTATGTAAACATCGCACATGCTTTCGAGTTTGCTTCAGACTTTTCCGAAACTTCGATGTTTTTTTAAGATATATACAATTTACTATTAAAGTTTTTATTTTGTATCTAATTGCACACAAATCTGGCTTTAATGATCACCATTAGCAACTGTTTTGGACAATAAAACAGGGAATGATGCCAATAGACGTAATAAATAATCTGGTTAGTTCGCTGGGCTTTGTGACGAAACTTTTGGTTTAAAAATAAAGGGCTTAGTCGTTACTATTGGCCGTTTCTCGTTATATCATCTATGATAATAAAATTATAAGCTATGTTAAGTTATATTTTTATATATAATTATTAATTAAAAAGGGATGTATTTAGAAAAACTGTGGTACTCAAGGTTTTTATATTTTTCTTGAGACGTTATTTTCGGTGCGTCCTACGCTTGTTGCGATGTTTAGAAGCACTGTAGAAGTGTTTCTAGCATTAGTTGTTTATAAATACATGGAGATAGAAAATCTCTGAAGACTCAGGTGCTCGCCAAATGTTGGATAACACCACATGAACTGTCGTACCGCGTGTCACTAGCGTTTTGTAAGTTTCGAGATGATTCATAATCTATAAATACAGAATTGGAGCAATGGTTTTGTCACGTAAACTTTCTTTTATTTCCAAAATTTGTGAAGAACCGGTCAAGTGCAAGACGGAGTTGTGCAGCGAGTGTTCCGTACCTTTTTAATGAAATAATAGGTCTTAATGTTAGCAAGAATGTTAAATTTTCAGTTTATTTTGGGACCACATAACTAAGAAATTTTTTTGGAATACATTTTACACACGGTTATTCAGTCTCAAACTAGGCAGAGTCTGTACTGTGGGTACTGAACAACTGATAAACATACTTAAATAAATATTAAACACCCAGACATGATGCCAACAGATATGTTCATGCACACAAATGTTGGCCCGAGCGGGAATCGAACCCGCGACCTACGACTCAGAAGGCAAGGTCACTACCAACTGAGCCAACAGGCTCGTCGAAAGTAAGTAAAAAAACTATAACGTGCGTAATAATGTAATCACTGATTGACATTACATTTACGTGACAATCATTAAGTGTAATATAACCAGTAGGTAGGTACATTTGGACGTCAAGCACGCATAGCCATTTATTAGGCATAGCTTGTGAATCGTGTCGCGTAAGATTCTTATCTACTTAGTTAGTTGCACCAACTTAAATCCTTGTTATAAGTTGTATAACACAGGCAATTAAAATATTTTAATTATTTTGAAATAACTAAGAGTTAAGTTAGTATACAAGGTGGTGAGCCCATCGCCGGACCGAGTCTGTTACACATGCCTTAAAATTAATTCTGGGACTTGCGGATTTCCTCACGATGTTTTCCTTCACCGTCGAGCTAGTGACATACGTATGTAAGTTTTTTGAAAAACTCATTGGTACTTGCCAGGATTCGAAACGAGCCTAGCTGATAAAAGGCTTGAGATTCTGTATTATGTTTAGTAGGTATACAAGTCATTTTGCTATGAATATTAAATTAAATTTTAGAATATACATACCTATTAATAAAAAAAAACATTATTTTTGAAAATTACATTTTCTAATTTGTGCAGATGTAGGTAATGTAAAACAGCGATGATGAAAATACATTATTATCCGTGAAGCGAGTTTAGTGTAGTCATGGCTATCAAACTCGATGTTCGATATCTGGTAATCGATATATTTTACCTGTTCTCGGGTTAGTATTGGTTAGTGCAAGTGAGCCTCCTTTGAAGAAAGTCGTGTTGTTCAGATGCATATGCATAGGCCAGACGAAGCGACAGACCAAGACGATGCACTATTCATAATATAATAAGTTAGTGATAGATGTCAGTCACACGCAACCTCTAACGAACAGACTTTGAATAAACTTGATACAGTTTTGTAATATTTGACTTCCCTGCTAAAATGTGTTTTATTCTCATAGATCTTATTTTTACTAATACTAAATCCCACATAGATATCTGTTACCTAACGATGTGGACTGTATGTGGAAATCAGGAAGATGAGGAAAACTCGCACAAATGGAAACCTGTAAATTTCAAAGCAAATAAAAGTGACAACGACTTCTAAAAAAGGAACGTCAATACAAAATACAATGTTTCATAATAAACCTTGCCACGGCCAGTTGGCAAACAATATCAAAGTTGTAACTTTGTCGATGCAAACGGAACTAACGGATGCAATTGCCACGCCATTCAACGCACGTCACAAATAGTTTCCGGTACGGTTGTCGAGGTCCACAGGCCTAGCCTAGTATGCGTTAATTGTCACTCGCTAATGACGCCTTATTAGTAACACGCTGTTTCCGACTCAAGTTGAATAAGCTGTTTATTCTGTGCGAGTATCTTGAACAATGGTAGTGCTTGAGAAAGTCGAGGAGTCTGATCCAGTTGGCAGATTGAGCATGACGCTTCTAATTTTGCTTCATGGTTGTAGCTTGCGGTTTAGCTAAATATTGCAGACGATTTAATGACACATTTAATGAAAAACTAATACGAATATGCAGTAAACATTTTCCAGGCACTAACCGTGAGCATCATAAAATTAAGCTGCAATTTCATAATCGCAAGTATGTTATATGACCCGCTAGAATACACCCTTTTCAAAATATTTACATAGGATAATTTTAATAAATTAACAATTCAACGAAGAAAACCATATACAACATGTAACAGAATAAGCGCAATTCCTGAAATTAGTTTGTTCAGTATCGACTACTTATTCGATTTCAGCTATTTTTAATATGTGTTAAATTTTTCAAAAAAATGAATTATCGTAGCTGAATTTAGTGCTTTCTATAGAAATCGTGCTATTATTAATCGATATTTAAGAAAATTGGTTAGACATAACTAAAGTTCGATTGCATCATATTTTTTTTATATTAATATACTAATTGGGGTGTATAAGGAATTGCGCTTTTTCTGTTACGGCTTGTGTATGTATAAAAGTAACTTGTGTGTGACAAACTGGAATACTTGGGAGAACTCGAGGAAGTCACGAAGCTATACTCGTAGTCATGAAATTCCGGTGTCATTGCAAATAAGTTGTCAGTTTCTTATCTCGTTCCTCAACTTTCCTCGCGACTCTCCACGCCAGTGCAACGAACTTGCACTGAACCGATACGTACAAAACGGAAAAGTATCGTGCGTGCAAGTTGTAGTTACCTTCTAAATGAATGGCTGTTAGCTTGTTTTACTATAGACGTAAGGTGTACTGTGGCGCATCATTACCTTTTACGTATGTGCGTAGGATGATGTAGAGTTGTATCGTTAGCATTAAACCATTTGTAGTGTTTGGTAGTGCAGCATTGCAATAGATTTCACTTTGAAGTCGCTAAAGAGAGTGGAATATTTGCATTGTATGTAATCGATACGTCTTTTATCTTCCATGCATGGAAACTTCGCAGAAACTCCTTGAATAGTAAGGTATAGGTTAGAGGTATATCTATATAGAGGTATATATAATATGTGGATACTAAACAATTAAAAGGTTTACTAGGGATCCCCATAAAGCACTTAATTATTGCCCCTTGATTAAGAATCTGTAAAGAAGACTGTTCATGTCGCGTCGTAGACTGATGCCCGAACGTGGAATGGAAACCCAGTGTCAGTCCAACACATACCGTGACAGGGAACGCACGCTTGGAAGTTCCTTTGTTACGTCTATTTACGTGGTACACCAAAAGTCGTGGCCAATTTTACATAAATTGGCCTCAGTGAAATGGGACTGTGTATTGGTGAAGTGCCTGAGTGTGGTGGTTGATCGGATGGCATATTGTAAGATGGCGTGTTAATAAACCCTAATGTTCGTGGACGGTAGAGGTTAGTTTACCTGAGCATTTCAAATATTATTTAATTATATGATGTAGAGTTTATTATTTGAATATTCAACTCAATGTTCCAAAAAAATGTTTACATGGAAGACTTAAGTCTATTAGAATTATTTACAAATTAACAATCTGGTAAAGCAAAGATATTTTGGCGGAGAATGGACCAATTTTCATTCTTTAAGAGTACCTAAGTACATATATCAAAATGAAAATAATCATTAGTGTAATGAAATACATGAATATACTCAAAGATTGAGAAACGTTAAAAATATATTATACTAAAATTTTTTCTCACCATGTTATGAATAAAATGCGAAGATTCAAGTTCACCAAACTACACTACTGTATTTTGGTATTGGAGATACAAGTTTGATTTTTTCAGAGTATTTTTAGAAACCATGGAAATTAATGAAATTACACCTTCAGCATTGCGTGTTTAAATTCAATCGCATGTAGAAATGTAATGCATAAATGGTGCACAAGCACTCCATTGCATTTTGTTGTTTCCATTATTCATTGAATTTCCGTTATGTCTTGGCATAATATTTATTGATATCAACAATTGCAATTAGTAAATCTATATAATTTAAGTGGTTTTGTAATTAAAACTGCATAAATTTATGAAGTTAATTTTAATACTTTGTCCATGAAATGTACTTCCGTCTATATTTTACCACGACTCAGACCGATTTGCGAATCTGCGTGCATGAGATTCTCTCATTCCTTTCTTAATGAATAACCTTGGTAGGCTTTCCTTCTTTTGTATTGGTCTTTTTGATAGTTCTGTAAACTGACCATAAGCTTAACCTTGAGTCGCCATGTACTGAGGTTGAAAGTTTCCGTCTAACCTTGTTCCCGTCAAGGCTGGTCATTTCCTGTATTTTTATAAATTTTTGCCGCAGTGAATAGTGTTCATTCACATTTAGGCCATTGTTACGACATATAGCTATTAAATAACGGATTATCTTAATTGATAATTGCAATATTGGTAAGTCTTAAGGCCAACAACAACTATTGTGTGTAAAAATTGATTACACAATTATAATATTCATGCTGAGTCGTGCAAAAATATTTAAATCTTTACAGAAAATCGTCATGCCATTACTATTAATTGATATTTTTTTAAGTGAGTGCGGTCTTAGAGATTTTGTTTTCGGATAACAAAAAAAATATGTTGTTTATTTAAAGTGATGATGCCGACATCCTCTTAATTATTTGGGGTTACTTATTATTTATTTACCTTACTTAAAATTTAGAACCTTATCTATCATTATGTTATGGCTTCATGAAGAAGTTGATGGTCACTCGTAGTAAGTGGTCCTTTAGGGTAGTGTAGCAATCTATGAGTATTTAAATACTTAGGATAAAAAATATTCAAATATTGCTTACAAACCAAACGCACCGCGGTGTGTCCTTTGTACTGACTGTATACCCAATAAAAACACAATTTGGCACAATTTTATACCTACCGCCCATTTTTACATTAACATTGGACTGCTGCCAGGATACCTGCCTTAATAGTACCTTAATTTGCAGCACCAGTTCTTTCGTCAGCAGTTACTAGGACAAGTAGGTACATGCTGGTAGAAACTTGGTCACTTTTCCGTAAATATTTTCATTGTTGGCTGTTGTCGTCAGTTTTCTGTGCGGTGTATGATCTGCATAGATGATCTGTCATTAGCCTATCATATGACATGAGTCTTCATATATACAACATTATAATGAAATTGTTCATATTCAGTCTTTAGCTCAGAAAGCTAATAGATATCTATCTAGTGTGCTTCTTCTGTTGATTGAATTTTTTCTTCATATAAATATACGAATCCAGTGTCTGTACTTGGATTTTTGTGCAGATTTTATTTTTTGAATTGTGTGAATTTGTTTTAAGTCAAAGAGATTTAAATATAATAGGACATAGAGGGGGCATTGGGAATATTTTCATACAAAACTTTGAAGCCGTATTATATTTTAATCTCTTTGTTTTAAGTATACAAAACATCTGTAATAGAAAAGTGGATAATTTTGACATGTGAAAGAGACATTCATTCAGAACATAAAGATGCCGTAAATAATATTGGTAATAAAACTGAAAAAGGTATCTATATAGAAATACAACGGCTCCAGCTATTTACCAATTGTTGTTGGTTGTTATCGAATTTGTGTAGGGTTTATATCAACAATCGACATCTGTATCTAGTGCCCCGAGAACAATATCTTTTGTCATAGGTGAACCAATTGTGTCATTATTTCATCGCTACTGTCAGTCATATGGAAATTACAAAATTTTGTCGTGATTCATTCATTGATTCAAAATTTGGTAATAATTTCAACGTCAAGGTTCTATTAGTTAAGCTATTACTTATCTTATCAACTAGTTATACCGAATATGTTTTTTTCAAATATTCTTTCCTTATATAATTGGAAAGGGTCATAGAGCAATTTATTCAATTCTCAAGGAAAGTTATCACTAAATGCATTACAAATCGATATTTAATCAATTAATTACTATAATACTACGTCTGTGTGTACCTATTCTGGAAAAGAACTATCTCAGTTACAATAATTTTCATCATTGGTATTCAATCGACAAGAGTTCGAGCTAAAGACCGTACATCGATATGGTTGGCTATTAAATCAATTGAAAACAATATAAGCACCGATATTATCACATGTTTTTTCAAAAACCGAGCACATTTAATCTTTGATTGAGTAGGTTGCATAAACTCGAGTAACTTAACAAATATAGATAGGTACCTACTTAAAAAGTAAAAGTAGAGAAGTTATTACATACGTCTGCTAATAAACATGTGTTTCCGTCAAGTACACTATTAAACATTAATTACTAGCAGGTTAGGCAGGAAACATGCATCGTAGCCTTAAAAATAAATGATATTTTATTAGGAGCTACGAGACGATGTGTATGTTTCATTCAAAGTTTAGCAAACGTCTTGATTGAGTTCATTTGTCGGACGGACGTTAATGCTAAAGGGCTGACACGGCGATGAGTAACCGCCTGCGGCGTCAGCAAAGCGAATGTAAAGATGACAGGCCGAAAATAATAAAGGACCTACTCGGTAGGCTCGTAGAGGCGGATTCATGGTAAGATTTGTTACGTTCTCGTCAAAATAAGATTATAGCTCTTTTGTAGAACGCTCTTTTGACGGTATTAAAATACCTTGTTTGATTTAAGGTATTTTGGCATTACCTACAAAGGTATTTTATTGTTATCAATATTATAACTTTTACATATAAATTAGTCTAGTAAGCAAACAAAAGGGCCCCTTTGAAACATAATTATCTATTGTGTAATTATAAGACTTAACGACAGATGAATGAGCATGTCATCAATTTATCTTTAATTATACAAAAAAACAAAGTCTCTTTGTTGCGTATCTTTCTTTCTCTCTCAACATGCACGCACAGTTCTTGTGCTAAAACAGGGTTTTTTATGTCATTAGCACAATGATGAAAGATATAAGCACTGCAGCTCTTGCAACTGTTTAATTTAAATGCTGTTTAATGTAACTTTGTTGTGCACGGGTACTTACGTTAAAATAAATTATATGGTAAAGATTTTTTACTGTACTCATAAGTACAATGCCGCACTTTCTCGTCCTTGTTAGGTACAGTTTTTATGCCAAATGTGACACGTGTAAAAGAAATGTGGGGTGATTTCGAACTCATAAACGTCGTGCGTGTATGCATACTGCGTAAGAGGAATAGCGATTAAGGCCCACATACTCCTTTTATGTGAACTGGTATTTAAATTTGATCTTGATGCATAATTTGCGTATGTTTTTACAAATAATTTATTCTATTTGATATCTTTTTATACACATGAACGACAAAAGGCCGTGTTTTTTTGTCGAAAAGTAGTTGACTACACACTTGAGCTACATGCTTGAGCTATTTATATTATACTTATTTATATTATACATAATCCTATAAGGTACTTAAGTTATTAGAAGGCGTTGATAGCTCCGGAATCCAGGTTGGTTTTGTGTTGTGGACTTGTGGCATGCACTGGTGATGACCCTTCTAGGGCGGGCGGGCGACTGCGCGGCCCCCTGACATACAAACACACCTAAAATTAGATTTGTGATTCTAGCGCTGCACGCTAGACGCATCCAATGGATTATAGTATTATTAGCGCGGTACACGTCCGCATTTAATGAGCCGCCGCAGCAATTGACTCTTCCCGAAATAATGCTCGCCTTGTGGGGTCGAAAGAAAAAGGACCACTATAACCATCAAACAGTTTATCCTTGCCTATCCTACTATTATAAACGCAAAATTTTGAAAGGATGGATGGATAGATAGATTATTGTTACTCTTTCACGCTAAAACTAGTGTTCATCCATCCTAAGGTTGTCTGGAAGAGATCGCTAAAAGCGATAAGACCGCCCATTGTACTTTAGTTAATGTTGGTATCCATATTGTGTTGTTTTTGGTGTATAATAAAGAGTTATTGTATTGTATTGTATTGTACGGATTCTGACGAAACATTACAATAATTTATACATCAGAATAACACATAAGTATGCTATGTGTAAATTTTCTTGGTGCATGAAGTTATAAAAATAAAATAGGCTACTTTTAGGTACTTTAATTTATAAAAGTTACGTGGAACAAATTGAAAAAATACGTTAGTAAAGTTTTTGACGCACGTCACGAAATGTAATAATTATCATCATCAACCCGTAACAGCCCACTCCTTAGCTATAAGGGTCTTTTCCTCACATATAAGGAAGTATGGGCCATACTCTCCAACGCGAGCCCACTGCATATAAGGCGAGTACCCATAAAACCTAATAGCTAGCTGGGCTAAGCCAACCATCATGTTCATGTTCACAAATGTTGTCTCCGAGCGAGAATCGAACCCGCGACCTTCAAATAAGTAGGCAGGGTCACTGTCAACTGAGCCTACAGTTCGTTACATACATCAATGCAATACATTAATGACCAGCTAACATCCTATATTATGTATTTAAATTGAAACCTTTATCCAGATTTTGAATACGGGACCAAAATCTTTCTCAGTTACATAAACCGGTATGTATGGACGAAAAAATATCTGGTTTCTGAATCTGACGTAACTGCACTAATGCCATTAAGTCTAATTCCTTTTAGTGCAGATGTATGCAAGCACACGTGCACGGCTATGTAATACGCATGCTTGTACAGTTCAGATTTCGTGTTTCTCAGAACAGGAAACGGGGTTACTTTGTGTGTGTCGATACATGAAATAAACAACGATTATATTTTCTCCAAATATTGACAGATACGACTTTGATCTGCTTTAGGTTTTTTGGGCTATTTTCTATAAGTAACGAAATAAATTACTTAACTCCACAAATCTTTATTCTATTTAAATAGGCAAAATCTCATTTATGATGGACGATATGATGGGATATAAATAAAACAAATAGTAGTCTCTTTTTTTATTGTGCTCTCTCGTAATAAATGCCCATTAAAAGAAATAAAAACTCCACTTTTGGTTACACAGCCGGTTGTCAGTATGGATTTACAGTTATTAAACTGAAACCATGTTGTATTTTCTATATTGCAATTTATAAATAGTATTGTAATGTTTTTAAAAAGATTTAACTATCTGAATCGTGGAGTATGGGACGAAAACTGACTTCAATTTCTTTGTAGATCTATGGGATCCTGTTCCAAAGACTACCAACTTGGCTTTTAGAACATTAATGAAGTCCAATAGCGTATTCACATCACGGTCGTAACGGGAGCCCGTTACCCTACTCCGTTAAGTAGAATACTGATACAACACAGTCAAGCGATGGCTTAGCGATGAATGTAATGACAATCGCAATGATTGTGGTTGGCAATCTCTTATTCAGTTTACTGTAAAGGCAATTTGTGACACTAATATCATATCGGAGTATGTATTAACAGGTCAGTATCGCTCATATGAATCGGTTGTAACAAATAAACTTTTTTTTTCAATGACAGATTTCTATTTACTTATTTAAGTATTATTATTTAAAATTTTGCAAATAAAGGCACAGTACTTATAATACCGCTTTGTGATTTATTTGTATTTATACAGAACAATCAAAGAGAAGAGGGTAGTTAGGATTGGCCTTTGAGGGAACTAAACCAGGGATAGTATACAAAAACACCTGTATTAAAATTTGATATTAATTTACATTTACATTTACTGGCTAGATAAAAGGTAGAATAACTTGTTCTCACTCAAAAACAACTCTTTTCTTTAGTTATTCGAATAAAGACTAGGAGGATCATGGCTAAAGCCCCTCTGAAGCCTATCATAACACAGTTTTCCTTACTAGGGTTTTTTTTGCAAAACATGATAATATGCTTTTAGAATGAGCTTGTAACCTTTTTCACACGTAGGTACTCGTGAGGTCATAGTTTGACTGATAATAATTTAGTATTTCTTTACCACCATATAAATTATGACAGCATTAAATTTGGTCTGTTAAAACGCGCTATGGTCCGGCGTAGGCGCATCGTTCTTTCATACATACCATCATATTGTAAGAGGGCTGTCAAGACCGCAAGAAGCTATTCATTCTGGAAGTGCTTGTGGTCGACAAGCTGCGCGCCTAATTTTCTTAGTTATTTGTGGTCTCAATGTAAATAGAATATTAGAAATGTAATTAGAAAGTGTCGTATCAACCCTTTATAAAAACTTTTTTTATCATAATTTATAACTTTTGAGATTCATAAAACATACTCATAAGTTCGGTTAAAAGGGTAGTTGACTGTATCGAAAATAAAATAAAGTAGAGTAATCCATCATTCATCAAAAATCTTAAAACGCCTTTAAAATGTACCTATTTCTTTTGTAATTTTATATTTTTCATATCAATGTACGGAACTAGGAGGTCATCATTTTAGATCCTCGGTTACTGCACTTTTAGGTTAATATATTATTTTAAAATTTAATTCAATCGTATAAGAAGTCGTTTTAAGATATTTTTGAATTTGCGTTTCGGCGAATGAAAAAACGTAACTGATTTGTCTTGGCAGTCAACTTATCCTATTGAAGTGTAATTAGCATTTTCGTAAATAATGTCATCATTCTATTATTTTTTGTATTTTTTAAGAGAAGTTTGTGTCAACCCTGAGCGTGCGTTAATTTGACGTTTCAACAACGCTCCCAATTGGAGCCCACGCGATGCCGCTGACCCTCTCTGACTGACCATTCACAAAATTACGATTGAGACATCATCCGCAATTATTTGCTTTGTAATTCCGAATGGACAATTACTGCATAGTCTTCAACATTTGCATACTAAGCGAGGGAAAAGTTGAAATGTCTACTTATTAATACTGTTACATAATATGTATTACAGAAATATTTTCAGAACTTTCTAAACGAATCATGGCTGTTTTGAAGAGTAAAGATAGGTAATACTCTGATCTAGAGAGTAATTACCCACACGATGTGCGTTATCTTCATCAACGCATATTACTATCACAATTTACATGCTAATACGTGATTTCTAATTACAGACTCTATTTTGTTTCTCGCCATAAATTAGATCCATATTTTTTTCGAGGAACTGAGCGCTGTTTGTAGCCACCGCACACCGCAGCGCTAAACGATCAATCAATGGACAGTGTATAAAACTACAAGACTTCGGGTCAATCTAAATTAGTGCTGATTAGTGTTTCATATTTGTTTTTAAATTTCGATGTTTCAATCGTAAGAAATGTGATAAATTGATTCTCCTCCTCTAAATGGTCCCCTGAACAGCAAGAATTATTTCTATCTAGACTTGAATGTAAAAGAGACGATTTTAAATTGGAAAAATAAAACTTATCTTTCTAATAATCATGTTGTGCCAGTCATAAAAGTCTATGCGGTATGCATCCATATGCGAGAACATGAAAATTGTAATTAAAACTTGAATAGAATTTTAATGCTGCTGATTTCACTGTCGATCAAAACATACCTCCTGTAGCCAAGGGCCTTGCCATGTTGTCGAAATTTAGAAAGCAATTTGTTTATGTAATATTTAATATGTGATATACTTACCTATGATTTTTATTAGGTATTTAGTAAATTTTAACATGTTCCAATAACTGCTATATATTTATACATATAGTAGTTATGAACATACATATTATTTTATTAGAAAATAGGGTCCAGGACGTCTCGAAGGGAAAAGTTCAAGGAAATCAATGTCCGACACTGGCGTCACAGTATATTTACGAAAACATATTGTATGCTAAAAAGAATACATCATTTAAAAAAAATTGTGACAGACTTGTATAAACACACGCAATAAGAATGAACTGGCTGCTGTTAGTCGATTATAAAATCATATAAGGGTCAATGTAAACGCTTTTACAGTAAGATTCCCGTTTAATTACAAAGGGGAATGCCCATTGGCCCTACAAAAGAATGCCTGAGATAGACAAAGATGAACTCTACATCGAATTGTACCTTAATTCAACAGAAATCCATTACAATTTACTTTATTATCCCAAAACTAGGCCCAGACGCTATTTCAAAACATTTTCATAAAAGACGGGTTATGTTAAATTAATTAGATTTTTGTTACTGTTAGGTAATAAAATTTAAAGAAAATAATATATCTCAAAGCTTTATCTCAGTACTAACAGCTTGTGGTGATATCCATTATTTTATTTTTATTTTATTTTATTTATTTGGAGAAAAAACGGTACAGGGTGTATAACAATTCTTATAGAATATGTATATATATTAACTTACAAGTAACACTATACCCATGGACATTTCTCGCTAAGATGTAACAAGGGAAAACATAAAATAATCCAGTTAGAATTTGAACACAATATAAATGCAAAGTTCGCGCGAACATTCACCCACCAACCTCATACCAAATCATAGAGGTTTATGGTGTTTAATATGATATGAGAGTTATTATAATAATACATCAGAAAAGCGGTGACTATCAAACGCCTGCCAAAATTGAGAACATCAACATACTAAGTCAATACATTACAAAACTCTAGGCTAGCCCTACGACAGCGTCTTGGGATCGTTGAAACAACACTAGCGGGGTAAAGTAAAGTAACAAATTGCGAGTATTGTACAGCAGAGTAAGAACTTCATCATTTTGCATTGAGAAGGAGTTACGTTTCCGTCTAAGATCGAGATAGCAGTTAGCACAGTGCATGTTCCAACACATTTCTGTTACATTACCTATGTGTTCGGAGGCACAAATCCAAAACAAAAGCTGAGTTGTCGTGTTAGGCGGGTCTAATCAAAATCCGTGTTTGAAAATATGTATCACGTGAAGAGAAAACATCATAATCATTAAATAATAGTCAAAGTAGTAGAAAAGAAAACATTGTAATAATAAATCTGTAAAAACACAAGTCGCAAACGAATGGAATCAATGTGGAGTGAGCGAAATGTCATAATTTCATGTATCCTGTAAAGAGGATATAACCACTACGATCCTGTGTTCGTAGAGCCCAAGACATAAAAACTATTTTGTATTTCTTGAAATAATTAGATTTTATTCAATGTTCGCACGCTACATACTTTTTAGACCCAAAACCTTATGTCTGTTTCAATGAACAATGAATTTAACAGGAAATTAAACAAAAATCAAAACAAATCAAAGTCAAAATGTTTTATTCAAAACTAGCGACCCGCCCCGGCTTCTCACGGGTGCAATGCTGAATTTTCTTTGCTATAAACCTTGCGGAGCCCTAGACCTTTCCAACGAATGCAAAACCATGGAAATCGGTTCGTCAGTTCTGGAGTTAAATCGTCAGGAAGGAAAGCCCGACTTATTTTTATATAGTAGATAGAAACTTCATTTATTGAACGTCATTTCAACTCCACCGCTTCAGCATGTATGCCCTATTATATTTTAATCTCTTTGAGTTGAGGTGAAGAAGCGGGGCAAGAAACTCCTCAACACAATATTCTTTTAAACAATAGTTAAGCAAAAATTACATAAAAAAAGTCTACAATATAAATTACAGACTACTCAGTAAACCAATATGCATGGGATTAACTGACTCGACGCTATGTAATCATAACTAATATTGTAAACCATAATTACTAGTAAAATAAAAAAAAATAAAAAATTACTAGTAAAAGACATGAGATTAAAAAGAGTTCTCCTCGGGGTAGGTACTGCATTTGGAACCAGCAACTCGTCGGTTTAGATGGACTGCTGTTTACATTTAGGCAATCTTCATTGACGAGTTTAGAGTGCCTTGTTATTAGACTATTGACATTTCTAAGTTTACCTTTTGTACCTAAAGAATATAAATAATTTTTGGTTTAGATTTTTTTATTAATACATAAAAATAAATATTGAACATATTAGTACAATAAGCACTGCTTGACCGTATTTTTTATGACTTGCAGAAAGAGAAGAAGAGTGGTTTTGATTGTTATTTGTTATTTGACATACAAAATAAAGTGTTCCTAGTTGGCTCCTAGCCAATAAATCAGTTCCATGACTGTCACTAATGCAACGATACCTACTTTCTGGTCATACTAATAGTCACATTATTCACTTCATTAAGGACAAGCAAAACTCTTATTGTTTCATTGCCCCTGAGCCAGATGCCATAATGATGGACTGATTAGTTCGAGTTCGCTTTTATTGTTTTTATTTGACATAGACAAATTGTTTATGACTAGCAACAACATTTATTTATTTTCTAGCGGGCGCGGATACACCTTATTCCCGTGCCCGTAGGAATTTCCAAAAATCTCTACATAGCGTTCGCCTACAACGTATATATAAGACACCTACAAGTACATACTCGTACTTATCATATTTCTAGTTTCTTGATGTTATGGTTTCGGAGTAGTACGTATTTCTCTATTTAACCAGTTTTTGATACAGAATGAGATACTTTCCTGTATTATAAAGTACCCTAAATATTGATCCAGTTACTCAGTTATCTTCACACCGAATTTCATCAACATCCATTAGATAGTTTTTGTGTGATGCGTGCACTGGTTGGCACAGACAAACATTTCAAAAATTTGTGTTTTATATCTAAATCGATAACTACATTTTTACACGGTCTCGTTACAGTTTTATTATATGTATCTATAGATTTAACTTCATATACCGAGAAAATTTTACACATGGCAAACTTAATGCCTTATTTACCAGCTAGTGAACCATCGACCAAGCCATCATAATTTGGCTAGTTATAAGTTACCAAAATTAAGAATTGGTAGGAATGGATAAACGTTTGATGAAGTATCTGTTGTTTAATATTATATAAAATTTTATTCAAAGAGTTCGGAGTCTCTCAGTATCTTGCATCTAAATCTTGATAATATGAACAATAGGAAATTTACTCCCGATTTCTGTATTGTTTCCAAACGTCTTATTGTCTCTCGCCCGTGAGAATAGATGCTGTGTATTGTGTAATTTTTCTGTGGAAGAAATTAACCTACTTTAAAGATAATGAATATTATAATATTCTTGGATTTAGAACTCGACACTAGAAAAACCAAATAAAATTTAAAAACCGGCCAGTGCGAATCTGACTCGCGTATGGAGGGCTCTGTACATATAGCCTGTTAAAGATTTTTGCTGAGTCTAAAAACCTGGGACAGACAGTAATTTTTGTTATATTTCCATAAACTTCCATTACCCTAAATTATTTCAGAATTTTTGCTTAGCAAACTTTGAAAATAAAGGGTTCAATATTATTTCATAAGAAATACTTTCATGACTCGAAAACCATGCAACATAAAAACAAATAAAAAAGTAGTTTGTAACCTGCAAATGAAACACTTTTGTATGATACCATATTTGCCTTTTATTATTTGCATTTGAAGGGTTTCTTTTTTCCACTTAACCTTATAAATCAATGTTTGTTATTCGCAGAGCCGCCGCGGGTGTCAGCGGCGGTGGGGCCCCGCGGCAAGAGGGTGCAGACGCCTCAGCAAGTGCGGACGCCGGCAGCGCCGCTCTCTGCGCCGCTTGCCGTGCTGCCCGCGGTTCCCCGCGAGCAGTCCGCTGCTCTAGCGCACGCAGCCAAAGGCGTGGAGGCTTTGGGTGTTTTGGTGCAATACTTGGTGTTTCGTGTAAGTATTTTTATGCCACTAATATTCGGTCAAGCATCAGCGTCCCACTAGCGATCAATGACAATATTCTCCTATTGAGTCTGTAAAATTTTGGTATTTGTTACTCAATAATGCCGTACGCTAACTGGATTTGTATAAAACTTGGTGAAAGCTACATGTTTACAAGCTTGTTTTATTGTAGAACACGAACGCAGAACCGCTATATTAAATACTAGCAGTTCTGCGCGGTTTGACGGATTTTTATGTACCGGATCAACATCTAGGGTACTTTTTTATCTTGGAAAATATCTCATTTCCACGGGAAAATATAAAAACTGGTTATAAAGAGAAATACGTATCACACCTATAGAAACTTGAAATATGGTATGTAGGTAGGTGTCTTATGTGTCGTAGGCAACCGCTATGAAGGGTTTTTTTGGAAATCCCCAAGAGGACAGGAATAAACTCCGGGCGGGCAACGCCGCTGGGGCTGCTAGTGCTAGTAGGTTATATATGTCACCGTAAAATTGCAAACATCGTTAGATTATAATCTATCTCGCGAGATTGTAGACTGTCGAAAGATTGTGAACCGAACATACTGCTTACAATTTAACGCATTATTTTTCGGTAGATTATAATATATCGAAGTGAAACTGATGGATCACAATCTCTCCAGCGTTAAATTGTCAACTGTCCAAGGACTGTCCCTGATTGGTCGGTCTTGCCGTAGTTATTTCTGTGCCCATAAAGTTAGGAATCAACCATAGATGTCAGTCAAACAAAATCGAAGGAAAAAGCTTGTTGTTATTCAATAATAAAATAGGTAGCGTATTGCATAATCTATATTTATTATTGCCTCTATGGATACATACATACAGCAACAGCATTTTCATAATATTGGAACATACATTAGCAAACAAATTCAACTTTGTATAAAAAACTTTAAGTAATCTATTCAGTATGGAGGATGCCTCTCCATACTGAATAGATTACTTAAAGTTTTTTTTACAGTTTGCAAATTGATCGAATTATTTAAAAAAAACTTTATATTTTTATACAACGTTGATAATACTACGAAATGGTTTGAATTAATAAATAAAAACAATATTTTTAATTTAACCTTCAGCTGGATGCACTGAACGGCAACTCATGGCGGCTGGAAGCGGAACGGTGGCGCGGCATGGCCGCAGCCGAACGCAGCAGCGCCGCGCGCGCCGACCGCGACCGCCAACAGCGCGCGCAGAAGGATCTCGACACCAGTGAGTCTGCAGAAACTTTTATCTCTACACATTTATCGTGAAGTCCTGACTTAAAAAAGTTTTATTATAATTACAGTCGCAGAGTGCCTGAGCAAGATCTCAGAGCTAGAGATGGAGGTGTCATCCAAAGAGGAGGCAAACGCCCGCCTCCAGGCCACACATATCGAAGAAATAGCTGGACTGGCCAATGATATTACGGGACTCAAGGTAAGAATGTTAGAGCTAAGAACGACGAAACTTATAATCCTTTTTTCGTTAATCGGCTATTCATATTGGTTTTTATAACATTTTTCAGGAAACAATAGATTCCCTTAAACATGAAGTAGCAGAGAGTAGAGCGCGATTGCACGTACACAGTGAAATTGAGCGCAAGTTGCGCGCACAGCTTGAAGCGGCACGAGCTGAGGCAGATAATGCGAAGCGAAAGTCAGTGGATACGCCGCCCGTCTTCTCAGCTGACATGGCGTGTGAGAAGTCGTGCAATATGTGTGACGCAGCCTGCGACCCAGTACGCTGCGAAGCAGAAGAGTGTGAAATGCGGTTATCTGCGAATGAGGAGCTGAGTACAGATGCCACAGAATTAGCTGCTGAGGTTTGTACTCTAAAACATACCAAACCGTTTTTTTCTTTGCCTGCTCATTTGTCCGCATTCCGGAATAAAAAGCAGCCTATATGTCCTACTTCAAGATGAAAGCAATTTTATTGCTAAATTTCATCAGGAGTGGTGCAGCGACTTAGCAGTGAAAACATAATAGACGAACAGAGAGAGTTACGTTCTCATCATTCTCATCTTTAATATTAGTAGGGATTGTTACGATTACGAATATGGATTCAACTTCGATAAGATATTTTGTAATATTAATACAAAATAAACTTGTTTCACAGGTGCGATCTCTACGAGCAGTTATTGAGTTAAAACAAGCTGAAATGGCTTCGCTGCGAGAAGCGCGTTCTGAATTGGCCGCAGAACGTGAAAAACGCAGCGCTGCTGAAAGGGACGCTCGGGCCGCCCGCCATGCTGCCGAAGAGTTGCGTGAACGCGCCGCAGCTCGTCAACGTGAGGTAGACAGGCTTAAGGACGACAACAGGAGGCTCCGGGACGCGGCGGCGCGAGATAGAGACCATGCCGTTAGGCTAGCGTCTCTTAATGAAGAGCTGAGATACAAGCTTCGACAAAAATCTCAGGTAAGCATCAAAAAACTCAATTATATTCTATAGAATATTTGAGAATACAAGGTCCAGTTGTTAGCAAATCTAATTTAATTAATTACTAATTAAAATCTCAGGTGGTGTCCCTCCTGGCTGGTGGAGGATATATAGAGAGGTCGCAAATGCGCGCGCGTACTTCTTCGGGTGATTCGGGGAGATCAGCGTCTCCTCCCCCGGATACACCGCCGTCGCCGGCGTCTTCTCCCGGCCCGGATTCGCCCCCGTTGCCCGCTGTCAAAGGAGTTGTGGAAAAACAAGACTCCGTGAGCTGGGTGCTCGAGATCGAAGAAACCCCTGAGGAGGTCGCTTCAAGGTATTCGTTGATGAAAAACAGAGGTGTAAAAGTGTGATAAGCACAGACTATTAGATAATGGTCTGATCCAGAGTGTTCTTAGCTATGGTGCAAACAAATCTGTCCAGCCGTTTATGTTTATATGTATTTTTGGGATCGGTGTCTTTTTAAATTTTAAATTTATTCTTTGACGCATATTGTTGTGTACTTTGCGATCGTAACTATCAACCCAATTCTAGTAGTGGGTGTTGTGAGGCGAGACTAAGAATCCCTTTAGACTCTGGCGCTTGCCGTCTTCACCCTGGTCTCCGAACTATGACGGGTTAATCGCCGACAACATTTTCAAATATTGACAAAACCATTAACGGAATCAATTATTAAATAAATAGGTAGGTATATATTGCGCCGCCCGACGTCAAATAGTAAGGAAAAGAGTAGGAGTATAATGATTTTTCTTTAAGAGACATCTCCTGACGGGAAACTGCATCAGTTGAACGTTTTGTACACATTAAAGTGAAACTGTGAAACATGGAATGATTTCCTTCCAAGAATTTATGATCTGGAGACGTTGGTTTATAATTGCATTGCCATTTTTTATTAATGCCATGGACGGAAATATGATCTGTTTCAATCTATTTCATCAGATTTCCGATTAAGCTATCGTTGTGTATATGTTAAATTGCAGTCGGATCGTATAATCCGCCGTATTACATTACGGCTAGCCGTTATCAAAAACAGGGCCGTTTTGAAATGCAGCGGTTCAAAGATTAGCCGCATTGTCATTGCGATACGTTCTTCAATAAGGCGGGCCACGTTTAGCCGCATCGTACTACGTGGTACTACTACTTAGATTGTAGGGTGCCCATACTCACAAAATAAAACAATGTTTAAAATGGGACAGCCATCTAAAAATACTTATTACAATTAAACTATTACAAACATTTTATACATAAGTTTATATTTTTTAATTGTTTATATATGGTGTGATTTTTCAGTTTTCGATTGAAGTTTATATTTTACTAGCACCGCCCCGCGTGGTTTCAACCTCGTAGTTCTCGTTCCCGTTGAAATACGATGATAAAATATAGCCTATGTGTTATTCAGATGTATAAGCTATATAACTGTAAAGTTTCATCAAAATCCGTTCAGTAGTTTTTGTGTGAAAGAGGAACAAACATCCATACATACAAACTTTCGCGTTTATAATACTAATAGTCAATTTGTTTCAGGTTGGCAAGAAAATCTTCTTTCCGAAATGCTGCTTCCCCAAGTGGAGTGAAGCGACGCGGCGGTGGCTCACCCGGCAGTGGGTCCCCCGCGCCCGCCTCTCCCGCGCCCAACGCTTCCAAGTTGTTCAGGCCGGGAGAGTTAGACTTCCCACCGCCGCCTCCCCCCTTAAAAGAATCTGCAGGGGAGGCCATCTACATATACGACGACAGTCGTTACTGAAATCAAGAATTTATTTGGTTTGTGAAAAAATACTAGTCTTGTGCTCGTGAAGTCAGTGGTGGCGGTCGACGTGATCAATTTTGTTCTATGTGCCCAGACAGTTACTGGGGCCTTATTGTCTATTTAAAATTATACTTGCAATAGTCTTTTTTAATACTTTTTACGCAGTCAGTGCTTGCTCTACGTACACTGGAAGTAATGACTGATGTACGGAACAGGAAGAAGCAAGGTACGTCAATATGAAGACCATTGTCCTTAAGGTTGTAAATATAGACAATAGGGCAGCTGGAATGAGTCAACGTAATTATGGACTAGAATAAGGACGCGTGAAAAGACCTGATCTTAATATTCTTGCCGGATTTTGTTGCATGTTACTGGGCGTCATAGTTTTTACGAAAATATGGGACCCAACCGGAAAGTGTTTGCGATTAATTAGTATTATAAGAGATTTATATACTTCATTGTTTAAGGCAATTTGTCTACAAATGTATTTGTATGATAATCCGTTATTATTTTGTGATTGTTCTTAAAGAGTGTGGTTGTTCAATGAATAAACGAATACATCTGTCGTGAATTATGCAGCTGGGTTTAAATAAACTAGATTAAAAGTTTGCTCCTCTTCATTGATATAGATAACAATATTACAAGCATAATACATATACTGTGTCTACCGTAGATATTAATAGCATAGTAAAGATTATACTCACTTTAAGTACTTCAAGTTTGATCATCTGTAAATAAGATTTGAAGTAAAGGTTCCATACTTACCTTTAATAAGTATATATTTTTTTCTGAAATTTGTCCTTGAAATCATACTGTATTTAATTAGGCAAACCTTTGAAGAAAAGTGTTTTATGTACCTGTATTTTGCGCCAATGAATAAAATTATATGTTTAACTTTCAAATACTAGTCTATTAAACACTTTAAATTTATTTTACTCTGTGTTACTATTTATATACTTACTTACTTGAAATACCTACTTATAATTTCATTTCAATTTCAAGTTGTTTTCTTCTGTGTCTCATAGATTTCTTCTACGATCTCATTCTTATCTATATTTTCGTTTTATTTATTGGTGCAATAAATGTAGTCCTTTTTTAATTTTATTATAAGTAAATGAATCTTAAACGTTTTACATTTTGCAGTTCTAGCAAGTCATGATGCGTTACTTAAGCAATTAAATTGATCGTAAATATTTATATTGTGTTGTATTAAATATTACATTTAAATCTTGTAGTTTATTGTGTTATACTATTGTTAGAACTGTATTATTTTTATGTACAAATAACAATTTTATTGATGTAAAACTTAACGTAGATGTAAGTACCTAATATTCATTCTGTCTGAGCATTGCGATATTGTACTATAAGTATGTAAAAGTTTGACGCTGATTTTTTTAAGTTGATTGATGAAAGTTTTCATTGATGTATTTCTTCAGAACAATCCATCATTGATACCTTATTTTTTTCCTTTTTAACATAGATAAACATCTCATTCAAGCCAAAGAGTCGCGTTCATCTTAACTCTTTGCCATGTTCCTTATTATTATATTTTTTACTTCAATTTTGCATGTTGGATAGAACTGTAAAGTCATAATAGGTAATTTTTTATTTATTTTTAAGCTAAATACATAATACCATTCCAAATTAAGAATTATTACATGATTAATTTAAAATAAAATAGTATGTTAAAAGATACCCACGTTTTTTTTATTTTTACCCTGAGTCTTACATTGATCCGACTGATGCAATAAATAAAAATAAAATAATCTCACGCCTTTCATCGCCGAGGGGGTAGGCAGAGATATTCCATTACTGGATATACCCACATTTCACGAGATACATTGGACCCCTAAACGTGATAGGTGGTGAGCCCATCGCCGGACCGGGTCTGTTTACACATGTCTCAGAATTAATTCTGAGACCTGCGGGTTTCCTTACGATGTTTTCCTTCACCGTCGAGCTAGTGATAAATATGTACGTAAGTTTTTGAAAAACTCATTGGTCCATGCCAGGATTCGAACCCGAGCCTCACTGATTTTCGACCGGCTCTTTAACCGTCCGGGCTATCACTGCTCTTGCTGATGCGGGCTATCACTGATGCAATATTATGATATTAAGTGTATGTTTATATCTTATACAAACCGACTACAATTTAAAGAATAGCACTAAAAAGACTATAATAATTCAGTTAATTTGACTTGAATATATTCGGGGCACGCAATATCATAGCATTTCTTGGGGCTTGTAAGTAAATAGCTTGGCACCCTTGGCACCGACTCCCAAGAAATACTATGATAATGCAAAATTAAGACAAATCAAGAAAATACACTTTTATATTTATAACATTAAGTAGAATATAAGTATTACCTACTCGTACCTATATATAGATTCGGTGGTTGCGATAGTTCAAGTAGGTCTACCTTGGCCATATTTTAACTGACAACTCTAGAGACGACCAAGATTGTGCAGGAGAGGAGGGCTCTCTCGGTTCGAAGCAAGATGATTGCACAACACAGATGAAATAGTGATGTTAAAACAACCCTGTATAAGGCTTGCTGCCAGAATATATATGTCGCAGTAAGATAGATGAAGCCGTAACATAGTTATATCCCTAGGGATATAATTATATACCGGAACATAGTTATACGAAAGCGATTCATTAATATCTCACTAGGAATATAGTTATAAAACGGTCCAAGTTTAGTGATATACTTATATTACTAGATTAAGTTTAGTGAAATAGCTTTCGGAGTGTGCGGCGCACGCGGCGGAGAAATGTTCACGTAATTTGTGGAATAACATCATGTGATGAAGGTTACGGATCGCAGCTATTATGCTTTTTATAAAACAGCGAAAAAAACATTTAAGACCAAAGAGACAAAGCTGCCGAAAACTTAAGAAAAGCCGCACAAAAAATTTCTCTTCGTGTCTAAACAAAAATTAAAAAATACTTTTAAAGAAACCAAGATCTCAACTTAGTTGATAAGAAACAAAGATATCTTAAAACTGTTAATTATAGATAATTGTATTGTTAATGTTTAAATTCCAAAAAATATGATCGTTTTAATTATAATTACTTTAATATGTGTTAATGTCACAAAGTATTGTAACTAACTGCAGGATACATAAAGTTGACTTGAAATTTTAGAAATTTTTTAAAAATGTTTGAGAATAAATAAGCTTTAATATACTACAATATGATACAATATGACTTTTTTGAGACAAACCCTAATATATTTATAACACTGAACATAATCTAGTAATATAAGTATGTATATCACTAAACTTCGACGGTTTTATAACTATATTCCTAGTGAGATAGTAAAGAATCGCTATCGTATAACTATGTTACGGTATATAATTATATCCCTAGGGATATAACTATATTACGGCTTTATCTATCTTACTGCGACATATACACTTGCCATCTGTGGAATACATACACGAGAAAGGCCTGCAGTAACATGAGGATACAATTTCGCACTCATGAGGTCGCGTATACACGAAAAAAAGGAATTCTTAAAACAAGAATATCAATATTCTCAAAAATATTGTTTTAATTCAAGTAAATATTGTCTAAAGTTAAGTAAATATTCTTAACCCAAGAAAACCTCTATATTTAAACGAAGAATAATAAATTCTTCTATTTTATTCTTAATGTAAGAAAATATTTTCAGTTCAAGAACATTACAATCTCAATTCAAGAATATCACTCATTTTGATTGAAAACCACGAAAACTTTTTAATTCAAGACAATCTTGTTTTCCTTCTAGATGATATTTAACTTGTTTTGAAACATGTACATTATTCTTGGATCAAAAAGTAAGTATTCATAATCTAAGAAAAGTTTACTCAATACAAAAAGGGGGCAATTTTGTGTGAAGAATATATTTTATTTTTGTTTAAAAATATATTTGAATTTTAAACAAAGACTTTTGTCTTATCCTAAGAAGATTTTTTTCTTGGTTCAAACATTTCGCTCATCTTTGATCCAAGAATTACTTTAGTTTTCGTTCAAGAATTTCTATATCTTGTTTTAATATTTAATTTGTTTTACACCAAGAATATTTTTCTTCTAAATTCAACACTATTGTTTTGCTTACTAGAAATATAAATATTCTTTCTTCAAGGTAATATTTTACTTGGTTTTAATAAAAAAAACTGGATTTCTAGATTCTTCACTAAAAAAATTAATGAAATGAAATGAAATGTTTATTTGCTTGATTTTGGGTAATAATATAAGTTGTTTCGAAAGAGTTGTTCCATACAAAATCTGCTTACATTCTAGCGTGCAAATATTTACAAAATATTATAGTTATATTATTCAGCTAATGTCAACCACTTCTATTAATGTCATAAGTACGCAAATAAATAGTCAGGAAATAACAATAATAAAGCAAAGAAAATAAAATGAAAATATTACCAATGTCATAAGTTGGGCAAATATTCCCGAATCGAGTAAAAAGATTTATTGACGAGCCATTCGTGTAATTTTCCTTTAAATTTTTTGCCGGACAGTGTCTTCAGTTCCTCTGGTAAGCCATTTGTTATATATTTAGTGGACAGGTAAATAACGGAACACCTTTGTATGTAGTTAGAAGCGCACTGCTTTATTCTCGCAAGATACAAATGTCGGGTAAATCAAGAAATATAGTTTAACAACTACCTTAATACTAAAATATACAACATTCCTCCCCGCTTAAATTTTAAACATTTATAACTATGATTACTCCTTATAATTAAAACGAGGAATGTCTCTTAAACAGCGATCTGATCCACTCCAAGTTCTCGCTGGTAGGGCATTCTGCCCTTCCCTGGCACTAATCCCTTCATTCACAGGAACTTCATTGACATATTCTTCCTCTACCAATGAACAAAATGAGCAATCGCTGTCTACTTCTTCCTCATCAGTTTGGATAGACACTCTTTCCACCCCCGAATTACAATCAATCACCGTCTCACCAGTTGCTGGACTTGCGATTGTTTCCACATTACCTTCTGCCGAGGATATGCCCATCCTTGATTTTGAACTAGCCTCAGTTTGGTTAGTATAGGCCCAAAACTCATTGAGGTTGACATCTTCTATATTATTATGTGTACTTCCAACATCGGACGTGGTAACAGTCGCATTTTGCATAATAATCTGGTTGGTATGTTTTTTTACCGTAATGTTCAAAGATGGTATATAAATAATGTAAACAGTCAGGCCAATTTTTTTTAAAACAACACCAGGCAAGCAATATCTCACATTTGCCTTAGTACATCTCACTAATACTCTATCGTTTTTATTAAACTTAACATTTCTTGAGCCGCGGTAGTGCTTACTCTGTAAGAACTGATTGCGTTTAACAACACTGTTCAAATCATTATCTGTAAATGATTTTATTTCATTGCTAATTAATGAATCAAAACGAGAACGTAACTGTCTGCCAAACATTAACTTGGCTGGTGATTGTTTAGTTGTGAAATGTACAGAATTTCTGTATGTAAATAAATATTCGCGCAATTTATCATGAAATAGTTTTTTATTACATGAGGACGCTATGATGCTTTTAATTGCTTTTTTTACAATTTTAACATAAGCTTCCGCTTGGCCGTTACTAGCCGGTGAATAAGTTGGAGATGTAATGTGGGTAATAGAATTAAGTGAACAAAAATTTTTAAATTCTTCAGAAGTAAAATATGTACCATTATCCGATACGATTGTTTGCATAATTCCGAAACGAGAAATAACTTCCAGTAACTTGTCAATAATTGTAGATGAAGAGCAGTTATTTAGTTCAAAACATTCCACCCACTTGGTAAATGCATCGATAATGATTAAACATGTTCTATTATTTATGGGGCCAAGTAAATCTATGTGAACTCTCTGCCACGGATGTGAGGGAAAAGGCCATGGAGTGAGAGGGGCGCGGGGGGGCGCTGGTCGCAGTTGCAAACAGATTTCACAATTACCTATATAATTCTCAATATCTTTGTCAATTTTAGGCCACCAAAATCTAGCACGGGCTTCATTCTTAATTTTACAGATTCCGAGATGAGAATTGTGCAACTCTTTTAAAATACGTTCTTGTAACGATTTTGGAATAATTAATTTATGACCTCTTAGAAGGCACCCATTCTCAAATGATATTTGTGATCTACACTTGAAAAAAGAACTGACCTCGTCTTTACAGTTCCTTGGCCAACCATTTTTTACATAGTGAATGACTCGCGGAAGAACACTATCTTTTTCCGTTTCCCCGCGTACCATTTCTAAAGTTATTGGCAAGTCCCCCGTTGTAATGAAATGCACGTAAGCCGCCCGATCTATGAGTGAATCATCCGAGCTCGTGTCGTCGGACCGGTTCTGCATTGATTGTGACGTCACTATAGGTATCAACTCGTTATCAATACACGCCCGGCTTAAGAAGTCTGCACAGTTGTTTTCGCTACGAACGTATTCAATTATATAATTATACGCTGACATAAAAATAGCGTACCGCTGTAACCGGTTTGCAGTGACCTCCGGTATACCTTTACCTGGTTTAAATATAGACAGCAAAGGTTTGTGATCAGTTCGCAAAACAAATGGTTCTGATCTGCCGTATAAATATTGGTGATAGCGTCTGATGCCAAATATAATAGCTGTTGCTTCCTTTTGTATTTGGCTATAATTTCGTTCAGCTTTCGTTAAAACTCTGGATGCATATGAAATAGGTTTTTCTGTACCCTCTTCAACTTGCGATAAAATAGCACCTAACCCTGTGGGGGATGCATCCACAGTTAAAATCAATGTAGCATCACAATTATAATGTGCTAAAACGCGGTCAGATGATAGTTCGCTTTTAATTTTAGAAAATACTATATCGTGGTTTTTAGTCCATTCCCATTTATTTCCCTTTTGCAACAGATCATATAAAGGACTGAGGACCATTGAAGCGTTTGGTATAAATATTCTATAATAATTTACCATGCCTAAGAACGACTTTAACTGGGTTACATTTTTCGGAGGTACTGCATCTATAATGGCTTCTACCTTTTCCGGTGATTTGTGAAGGCCATTTTTGTCTATCACAAATCCCAAATAGGAAACAGATTTTTGAAAGAAATTACATTTCTGTTTTTGTAAAACGAGACCAGCATCATGTAATCTTTCCAACACTTGATTCAACCTTAGCAAATGTTGATCCTTATCAACCCCTGTAATCAAAATGTCATCAAGAAAAACCAAAACCCCCTCAATTCCCGAAATAATACTATCAATAGTTTTTTGAAAAATTGCAGGTGCACACGATAAGCCATAAATTAGACGCGTATATTGGAAGAGCCCTTTATGTGTGTTTACACAAGTAAGGGGCTGCGATTCATCACTTAAACATAATTGCAAATACGCATTAGATAAATCTAATTTGGTGAATTCTACCCCACCATGAAGTTTTGCAAATAATTCCTCTATTCTGGGTAGAGGATACCTGTCTATTTGCAATTGTTTGTTTATGGATACGGAAAAGTCCCCACAAATTTTTACATCTCCGTTAGCTTTTAAAACAGGGACTATTGGACTAGCATAATCGGAATACTGTACCGGTTTTAAAACACCCTCTCGAACAAGCCTATTTAACTCTGTTTCAATTTTGTCTTTTAATGCAAAAGGTACTGGTCGGCTTTTAAAAAAAACAGGTTTGGCATCAGATTTTAAAGGTAAAGACACTTTATTTTTGTTGAAACAACCCAATTAATCTGAAAACACTGAATTATATTTTATATACAGAGATTCTATTATGTCGTTTGAACCCATAGAATTACAGTAATTAATTTTACAAATCTGCATATTAAAAACAGATAAGAAATTCCTGCCTAAAAGTGGGGGACCACCGTTTAAAATTACATAAAATTCAATATCTTTTGTCTCACTTTCATACTTTACTGGTACTTGCAAAATACCTAACGGTTTGATTTCAGCTCCAGTGTATACTTTTAAGACCAAATTATTTGGTTTGAGAGGTATTTTAGAAAAATATTCGTGGTACATTTTATCGGAAATGGTACATACATGCGAACCACTATCAATTTCAAAATTAATATCTATTCCGTTTACGTTAACCGTTTGCATCATAGCTTCCCCGTTTTTTGTTCGAATGTTACATATGAAAAAAAACTTACCATCATCGCCATTATCGTTATTTTTTTCCAAATAATGATGTTGAACAGTGTTATTTTTTTTAGGGCACATCTTAGACAAATGACCCTTCTCATTGCAACGCCGACACGAATAATTAGCAAATCTGCATTGCTGAACACTATGATTATTATATCCGCAAACAGAACACTTTATTTTGCTTTTTGACACATAATTCACTTCCATATTCGAACCCGATGCGAGCATTAACTGTTGTGATGTCGACGAACTGGTTTGTTGCGATGCTGTGCGAGCACTCCACATGCTTTCAGCTATATCAATAGCTTTCGCCATAGTCAGATTCGAAGCATCCTCCATGAACAATTTGTCGCGAGCTGGACCACTCAGCATGCCTAGTACAAACCGGTCACGCATTGTTTCATCAAGTGACGGGAATTTACAATGAGCCGCCAAGCTGCGAACTCGGGCTGCCCACTCCTTCAGTCCTTCTCCAGTCAACTGAGTAGCACAATGGAATCGATGCCGCTCCGCGATGATGCATGTTCGAGGTTGGAAATGATTGTCTAATATCTCGACAATATCCTTATACGATAATGTGCCAATCTCCTTAGGATGTCCGAGATCCCGAACTAATTTATATGAATTTTCCGTGAGTGCGCTCAATAAAATTGTTCTCCGTCTTGAACCCGCCTTGTCATTGTCTTCGGTGATGACGTTTGCACAGAACCATTGATCCAGTCGTTCTTTATAAATTTTCCAATCCTGGAGTTCATAATTAAACGTAGGCAAATTACCAATTAACGCGTTAGCCATGATTAACTAATAATTATTAGTCGTATATGTTTATTCTCGTCGCCAATTGTTATATATTTAGTGGACAGGTAAATAACGGAACACCTTTGTATGTAGTTAGAAGCGCACTGCTTTATTCTCGCAAGATACAAATGTCGGGTAAATCAAGAAATATAGTTTAACAACTACCTTAATACTAAAATATACAACACCATTATATATTTTGTTTTGTCTGGTAAGCCATTATATTTAATGTTCTTAATTTTAGAAAACATTTCTCAATACGAGAATATGGAAAACTTATTTCAAGAATATGTGTTATTTTAACTGAAAATTAAAAAAAAAAATAACTGAAAACTGAAAAAAACAAGAAAACTTAATTTTCTTGGTTTAAAATGTTCGTTTATTGACCTGAGAATATATTTAGTCTTCAATTATGAATTTATATATTTTGTTTTGATAACTAATGTGTTTCAGACTAAGAATTTTTTTTATTAACTCAACACTATTGTTTTCCTTACCAAGAACATTCTTCCTTTAAGATAATATATTTTACTTCCATCAAGATAGAACATTTAGATTCCCAGGTTCTACATTAAAAAATATTTTACATATTATAATAATATTATGTTATTTAAGGTGTAAATATATTTACACCTTTTTCAACGCTTAAAGCTGAGAGTAGACTGTCCTTTTGACTGGCTGCTGCGTCTTTTATAAGAAGAAACTCAGATCAGACAGCCAAAAGAACATGAATTCCAGAATCTTTTAAAACTAGTGCTTACTTATTCTTAACTAGCTGAGCCCGTACGCTCGTACACGTCGATCACTAAAATAGGTACTGATATGATGTTTCTCATAAGTATACTCCACCAGACCCTTAAGATTGCAGGTGTAGAAACTGCACCGTGAATGTTACCATTTGAGTCCTATCCCCAAGATCAAAGATCCCATAGGAAGTACCTCTTATCGTTAACATTCAGTTAATTTTTACCGGTCACCATCAGCCCAATCCCGAAGGTCATAGTACTGTCCATCCCCTGGATCCAGCTAGATCATTTTAACCTGGTCTTCATCATATCCTCAAGACTGCAGGTGTAGAAAATGCACCACGAATATTGGCATTTAAATCCAATCCCGAACCTCCTGAGTAAGTCCATCCCTAAGATCCGGTTAATTTTTACCTGACCTTCCTCAGACCCTCAATATTGCAATTATCGAAACAGCATCATGATCCTAAGCTTTTGAGTTTAATCCCGAAGCTCAGGTTATTGCAGCCCTTAGATCTTGGTTAATTATTGCCTGATCTTCATCAGACCCTCGAGATCACGACTCACGAGTGAGGGAGTGACACCATTGCATTTGGCACTTGATCACGTTGCTTTCACCCTCGCATATTTTATACCTATGCTATGTAGTATGTACTCATAAAAGCTCCATTTTAGATTTAAAAGCAATCAATTTAAAAGTAAATAAATAAATAAATATTACTAGGTAATTCACTTAAGATAGGCTGTATGTGTTCTGTTGTCTTTGCCAGTGTAATTTTTTGACGGCAGAAATGTCTTCTGAGTGAAGAATACCATTTTTAAGCTAAGACATTTTACCTAAAATATTTTGAATGAAGAATTAGAATTCTTGAAAATCGGTGCAATAATGTTACCCAAAGTTGAAAATATATTACCCAAAACTGAGGGAGTTCCGCGTAATGACTACCGTACTTTTGAACACGCTGACCAAGGATCTGGTCAAAAACATGTTGTATTGGTCATTATTAAGGATACTTCAAAATGGATACAAAATGAGAAATGAAAGTTTTCGCTGGATATAAAATCCCCTAAAATCTAAATACGTTGAGACATGTTTCTTCGCGCTCCAAGCGGCCAAAAGAGAAGAATAATGGTGGTATTTTATTACCAGAACCATGTATATAATATCATTGTAAAGCTAATTTACTGGGCTATTTGATAGCGGTCCGGGTCCCGACGCTGATGTATGCGAGTGAATGTTGGGTGAGGCAGAAGAAGCATGAAAGCAAAGTGAACGCAGTGGAAATGAGGTCTTTGAGGAAAATGTGTGGAGTGAAATTGTGTGATAGACTGAGGAATGCGGATATACGAGAGAAGTGTGGTTTGAAAGAGGATGTAGTGACACGTATAGAAAAGGGTATTTTAAGCTCGTTTGGTCAAGTAGAACGTATGGATGAAAGAAGAGTAACGAAAGAGATTTATGGTACGAATGTTAAAGGATGCAAGGAAAGTCGCCCCAGAAGGATGTTCACGGATCAAATTAGTAACGTCCTTCAAACAGCTGGGGGTCCGGAGTGCCAAGAATAAAGAAGCGTGCATGAAAAGGCTTATGGATGTGAAGAAAGCGAGGGAAGTGTGCGAAGATTGAAGAGGGGGCATTGTGGGGGGTTTTGTAGAACATATTTGTTTAAAATAATATCTTCTTACCGCTCGCCTAACTCAAAGCTCTATAATATGTTTTATTTATTTTTCTATCACCCTCCATAGATTTTCTGAACATCAAACTTATAGCTCAGTTTACTATTAGCTTCAGTAAGGGATGATAGACTCAACGAACAAATTGAATTATTCCGTTACAGTTTTTTGAGTTCGGGGTTTAGTCTTTATTGAATTTTGAGGTCAGTAGGTCTCTTGGCCACTAAAAAGTCCTTAAGTCTAACCGATTTGGTTTAAGGGGGCACCTGTTGGTTTGAATAATATTAGTGAGACAAAAAAGGGTTTAGATTTTTCCTGAATTTATTTGGCTACAGTTTTTGATTTAAGTCAACTTGGCGGGCCATTAGGTACATTTTCCTTTTCTTATATTATTTTTCATTTTATTCATGTATAGGTGCTAAAATCATATATAAGATTTGATTTATAAAATAGTTTGATGTGAGGGTTTTTGTCTCAAAATACAAATTGATTTACATATTTATAATATTTACTGTCAACTCCGTTTTTAATTTCTCATTACTTGAAACTTAAATCTGGATCTGGGTGGCCCTTCAATTACCACAAACCACGAGTGGTCTGTGGCATTAACGTACTTACGTATTTGGGTATATCGGTTTATGAATATGGCAACACTGTCATTTCATACATTAATGGTACGGTCCAAATTGCGCTTTCTGCGCTCGTGTGCGCTATATTCATGCAAACAACTGTTCAAATTGCGCTGTGGTACGCTGACATGAGCATTGTGACGTCATCGATGACGTCATCGATTGGTGCAAACAGTGCTAACAACGAGGAGGTAGTGCAATGTCTCCGGATCTGTCAAACAGTTGTCAAACTTCAATGTGCGTGGTGTTTTTTTTCGCGCGAACTTTTTTCATATTCGTTATGTAATCGATTAATTAAAATTAGGTATGTCGTCATTAATATTAACAGAAGGATTACATTGTGAAGCTTCGGGGGACACTATACGACTCAAATACGACTGAATTTAACTTCAGAACAGTATCAACCTAAATATTAAAAGAACTGTCATTTTTGACAAACGAAAACCCGTTCAAATTGTTTGCATGCTAACAATCGTAATCATTTTGAACAGTCGTGTGCGTGCTTACAAACGTATTTACTATTTGCACAAAACGGACCGCAGCCTAAATCGTCGAGTGGTTATATTCTCTTTGGTCGCGCGCGATTTGGATCCGCCTAGGTACCATACCGGTGCCTGCTTCCTCTCTGTTAAATTTCTGTGTACGTACTGAAATATATTATATTACAAAACAGTTCACTACACTGTTTTAGAAATCGAGTTGTGAAACATGGCTCGAGAACTCCTTGAGAGTTGGGACATTGAAATATAATTGTCAATTTTATTGGTAAGTGTTCAATTCATTGGAAGGACTTTAGAACAAGGAACCACCCCGATTGTCGCGAGGGGCGGAGGGGGAGGGGGGGAGAGGCTACCTACCTTCCCCACCCCCTCCCAGAGCGCGGAGATGCCTAGTTTAAGAGAAATCGGCGTAAAAATCGCTACCGCCTATTAAAAAAAAAATTTTTTTTTTGGTAGAATTTGTTTTTGGGACAGACTACATAACAGGGGCCAATTCGGTTCTGGCACGCGCCGAGCGAGCGTACCGCGGCAGCGGTCGGCGCGTGCGTTGTGGTTAGCATACTAACCTAACCTAACCTAGATCTTAGGTGTGAGTAGTATTTGTTTTTGGGACAGACTACTTAAAAGGGGCCAATTCGGTTCTGGTTAACATGCTAACCTAACCTAACCTAGATCTTAGGTGTGAGTAGTATTTGTTTTTGGGACAGACTACTTAAAAGGGGCCAATTCGGTTCTGGTTAACATGCTAACCTAACCTAATGAATTTGACATGGATAGTTTTTTCACCAATATAAAAAAAAATATATCTTAAAAACTAAAAGTTTCCGCGTGTTGAAATTTTGGGAATTAATATGTCTTGGCCAGGTCTATTATAGAAAAAAATATGAAGTCAATCGGCGTGGTTCCTTGTTCTAAAGTCGAGCCATGTAATCATACCACATTCTTATAAATTGAGGTTTAAAAGTTATTCGTTACCTAGTGAATTTTGTAGATTATTATGAGATTTTAGGTACCAAAGACGTGTAAAGAAAAAGTTTCTCTAGGATAGAAAATGATTTTCTTCCAACCTCTTTGTTAGAAAATAGCACTGCCTACCACATGCCATATAAGTTACTCTATGCCAGTGAATGATGGCTTGGGCAAAAAATATCGATACCTATATTAAAATATCGATATTTTTCCAAATACTAAATTAGCATATTATATATATCGTCGATATTTTTAATGGCGATATATCGACATTTATTTTACAGTATCGAATTCGTATCAATTTTAATATATTTTTAACGCAATTCTGGTTTCGTGTTTCATTTCATGTTAGGTACTAGATACTTGCCGACTCAAGCATTTATAAAAATATACTATTTTCATCGTCCTTTTTTACGAATTTGGGAATATGTATATGTAGTAATAATAATGTAAAACTGACGATATATCGATATTTTTCACTCAATTTTTATCTATAGTATTTAGAAATGTCGATACGATAAATATCAATTTATGTTTTCACTTGGCCATCCGTAGTGAATGACATGGTTGACGTGATGACACGATGTTCAATTTTACCACAACAACAAAAAAGTTTTTGTATTAATCAAAGACATTAAAATATAATAGCATAGAGGGGGCATTGGGAATATTTTCATATAAAACTTTGAAGCTCAAGCGTCATGTCCTTGTCATGTCAGTTAGTATGAACGCGAGCTGTCATTCGGTCGAAATTGTACTAGACTTATTCCACTTGGAATAACTTTTGGCTTCAAATAATCCTCGCTTTGTCCCCTTCATGTCTTATATTATATTTTAATCTCTTTGGTATTAATAGATTTCCCAATCGATCGATTCGTGTTTCTATGATATTTCTGTTTTATTTGACTCAATATTTTCAACTGCTAGATTAATTTAAAAATATGGAAAATTTCGACTTGTTATGAGTCAATATAACAAGCATAGTGTGATACCCCGTGGGTGTCTATTTCAGTGGGTACCAAAGCTGCCGATATTCTTTATTAATTTCAGAGAATGGCATTAATACCTCCCACTTCAAAGACCTCACAGAAGACCTATTAAAAGAACTGAGTCCTAGGATATGTGACTGCTTACATTTAAGAAAGAAAATTGAAGAATATTTAAGGGCAGAGGTTTGTAGCATTATTGAAATTCACGCGTACGAACGTGGTCCACGCGTACGAACTCGCAGGCACAACTAGTTAAATAAATACTGATTCGATTTTGAAGGGAAACTCCAAACATAGCTCTCTCTATTGGCCTTTGGGTGACATCGAGCCATCTTATGAGGCCCATTTAGTATGGCTTCATTAAAATTAGCCCATGAATTGAATGAAAGTTTGTTCTGCATAATTTATATACTCTATCATGTTTCTCCTCAGGCCACAACTTGATCAGCAACATCGGTGCCTATAGATGAATCGAGTTCACAAAATAGTGAACTTAAATTTGAAACTGATTTTGACGAGAACATTTTGCTAGACAAGATACCTATCATGTCAACCTCCATTCCCAGACTTTGAGCTGCGTACGTCGAACTGCGTAGAAGTTTAACATATCATAACAAATTGAGGAACCAAAGATAAAAACACGGAACATAGAATTTAAAGCCGGAGTGAGTTTCTCATAGGTATGTGGTGTCACTGTATATATTGCTACCTTTTAGCAGCGTCTTTGCTTGCACGGATTGTATATAGTGTAATGTGTAGGTATATGTACAGTGGTGGTCATATAATTAAGAACGCTTATTTAAAGGGGAGATAGGGGGTAGGTAGAGGTATTCCATTTCTGGAAATACCAAATTTTTAGAATATATTTGACCCCTAAACGTGATAGGTGGTGAGCCCATCGCCGGACCGGGTCTGTAGAAACACATGTCTCAAAATTAATTCTGGGACCGGGTTTCCCCACAATGTTTTCCTTCACCGTCGAGCTAGTGATGAAAATGTACGTAAGTTTTTGAAAAACTCATTGGTACATGCCAGGATTTGAACCCGAGCCTTACTGATTATCATCATGAGTGATACGCCTTATGATATGCCTTACGGTTAAATAATAATGCTTTACGTAATAATAATCAGTGAGGCTCGGGTTCAAATCCTGACATGTACCAATGAGTTTTTCAAAAACTTACGTACATTTTCATCACTAGCTCGACGGTGAAGGAAAACATCGTGAGGAAACCAGCAGCTCCCAAAATTAATTCTGAGACATGTATAAATAGACCCAGTCCGGCGATGGACCCCACCTGTCACATTTAGGGGTCCAAAGAATATGTCGTGAAAAGTGAGTACTTATATCCAGAAATTGAATACCTCTGCCTACCCCCTCGGGGTTAAGAGGCGCGAGATTATATAATTTCAATATACATGGGTCTTTTACTTCCGGGTAGCGCTCGTTTTTTCCAGCCTGTATAGTATATAATGTTTTCATAAAGGTCCCTACTAATTTTGCTTGTTATTTAATTCATTTAACTGCTGATAAGCTGTTACGTCACTTACTATAACTTTAATACCTAAGTGTACTAACAAGATTAGGGTGATAATTATGTTAAGGAGAATTATCCGCTGACTTGATCGGCAAAAAATACCTGTTATTTCGTATTATTATAGTTTTAAGTAGTAAGTGATTCCATTTTATTAATTTAAGCGATTTCATTATTTGTTTAAGCTTACTATTTAAGGGATTCAATTTTGGAAATACAAAAAGTAAACTAAAAATAAAACTGTTTCATTTTCAAGTGTAATTACTAGCCTGTCCACGTATTTAACTTCCTAAATTTAATTTTTAGCTGTATGAGTTGTTTTGTTTGTTGTAAGACACGTTTCATACTAAAAAGGACTGTTTGTGTGAAATACTATAAATAAGCAAAGAGATATATATTTGTATTAACTAAACTCGTATGTACTTTATACTGTAATAAAAGAAAAAGAGTAGGTAAAATGTTCTGTTGTAGCCTTGATAATTTTAAGCTGAATGATATATTGGTTTGATGCTGCTCTTGGTTTAGAAGACGTTTGGTTTGGTGCGAGCGTTGTTGCGTTTCGTGATTGATTACTCTTCCGCTTTCTATGGTCAAGGACAATTTTTTTTTTAAAGTTAGCCTTGACATTAGAGATCTGAGGAATATTCACCAAAACCAATTATTCCCGCATCAAAACCAAGACATCTAAAAACCAAAATTTCTTCGGCTGAGAATAGTCGAAGCTTCACCTAAGAATATTTGTATTCTCAGTATGAAACATGCGAATCTTCCATCAAACCAAATACTTCTTCAGATAATAATAATAAAGGTTTCATCTAAGACAATGCTATCTCAGTATGAAACATAAGAGTCTTGTAGCAAAATAACTATCTTTTCAGCTAAGAATAATAGAGGCTTCAAGTAAGAAAGTGTTGTCTTAGTATGAAACATACTAGTCTTGAAACAAAATAACTATCTCTTCAGCTAAGAATAATAGAAGCTTCACGTAAGAAAGTGTTGTCTCAGTATGAAAAATACTAGTCTTGAAACAAAATAACTATCTCTTCAGCTAAGAATAATAGAAGCTTCACGTAAGAAAGTGTTGTCTCAGTATGAAAAATACTAGTCTTGAAACAAAATAACTATATCTTCAGCTAAGAATAATAGAGGCTTCACGTAAAAAAGTGTTGTCTCAGTATGAAAAATACTAGTCTTGAAACAAAATAACTATCTCTTCAGCTAAGAATAATAGAGGCTTCAAGTAAGAAAGTGTTGTCTCAGTATGAAACATACAAGTCTTAAAACAAATTAAACTATCTCTTCAGCTAAGAATAATAGAGTCTTCACCTGAGAAAATGTTGTCTCAGTATGATGTGTGCTAGTTTTGCTTTGAAAAAAATATCTCTTCAGCTAAGAATAGTAGAGGCTTCACCCAAGAAAATGTTGACTTGCAACAAAATAAATATAGAGTAATAAGAGACAGTTTATTCTTTAACCAAGACACGGAATATTATTCAAACAAAACTACCAACATTCTTGAACAATCAAGACACAGTTTATTCTCTATCTTAGATAACATGATATTCTTCAAATAAAACTACAGAATTCTCGATTCAAAAATGAATGTCTTATATGAAGAAAATAAAACCGAGACAATATTTTACTAATTTCAAGACAATATTGTCTTCCCCATATAGAAACCAACGATTGTCTTGTCCAATACGATATTGTCTTAATTTAAGACATCCTTTTTTTCCGTGTAGCCTCCTTCTGGTACAGGATACGCAGTTCGGAGAACATCATACTCCGGGCCTTATGTGAGGATGTAGCAAATCCCATGTTTTTTTCTGCCTGTAATTATTATTATAGTTTTTCAAATACTCTGACTACATGGTCATTCGTGTATTTCTCACAGGTAATCAAGAATATTTTGCGTAATAAGTATTACAAATAAAATAAGGTAATAAGTAATTTACAGGGTGTACCGAAATTTTCTACGAATATTTAAAGCACATTTAATTTCAACTTGGAAAAACCAATTTTTTTTTGTTGGTAAGTACCTACCCATTTATTTCTCCAAGACTAAAGACTACTTTCTGCTGATTTCTAATTTCTAGATTAGCGCGCATAACGTGTCGTTGCTACAATGACACACATTTGTTAAAATGTAACTCGTAGATGTATGGAATAATAAATATTAAACAACTTAATAAAAAAATATAATTTAAAATAATATGTATTCAACCTATATTCAAATGTGGCCTACACCCAGTATAAAAGCCATTTTAATTTCAACATTGGCCAGCGGTGTTATATAAAATGTGTTATATAAAAAACATTCAAAGACTATATAAGATATCATAAGAATTAGAAAGACAGACGATTTCGTACAAGTACAGGGTACAAACATTAATTAATTTAACTGCTAAGGAATCGAGGATACGGCACCTATCTTAATATATAATAATAATATCTAATAATCTCACGCATTTTTCCCCGAGGGTAAGGTATTTCATTTCTTAAAATACCCACTTTTCACGACTATATTCAACCCCTAAAAGTGATAGGTGGTGAGTTCTGCGGGTTTCCTCAGATGTTTTCCTTCAGCGTCAAGCTAGTGATTATATATATGTACGTACCCAAGTTACGTACGTAGGTACGTAGGTAAGTACGGTATCTTTTACTGTTTTTACACGTCACAATCACTAAAATGGCACATAGCAATTCTATGCATAATAATTTACAGTATTTATATTTTCATTTTCCGATTTAAAAAACCGGATATAAGTATAGCTAGATGATTCAAAGGCAGAGGAAACATTATACCTATATGTGTTGCAATCTTTGAAAAATTTAGGTCAACACGTCTGGTCTAGTCTGGTCTGCAAAATTAACTTACTGGAACATGCAGATATTTACACTCCGGGTAGGTACTAATCTAAACTAAAAATATGTAAACTTCTTCAGCTAGGAGCTCATCTCGGATCAACAATACAAAATGTATTTTATAGTTACAAACACGGTCTAAAACAGATGCTGCCGCTTTTAACATTTTTGCTGAGAATGTAACAGCATTTGTTCTTTTTATACAGAGTTTAACTTTAGACCCCGTTTTGTAAGTTATTATAGTTTCTAGGGAACCCGATAAGATAAAGTTACGCGGACAGAGACGCGCTCAATGGCAGCAATGTAGGTAGGGACCTCGGGACCTCCATAACCTTAGAATTTAATCAGACAGCAGTAACCTGTACAAAGTTTTAGGAGCGGAAAATATGTACGTGATGAATACATAGGTATTCACTTAGCTGCGATAGATAAACTAGTTTCAGCGCAAAAATGTGTAAACGAATAACCGGCCGTAATCAGTAATTATGATGTCAAGGTGGAAACGAATATTCAGTAATCGTGTGGGGAAATTGATACTGGCCCCTATATAAACAAAAGGACACACACCAAAGGACAATCTGAGGAAAAATCGCAAAATGCGCACAAGTTTGCTTGTCCATTTATTCGGAGTTATTAGCATCGGTGAGTGTTCCTCTCCTATATTACGTCTTGTTATTATGATTCGCTTTTTTGTTTATTACTAAAGTATTTTGGAGTTTTTTTCGGTAATATGTGCAATGATAATATGGTTTTAGAAAGAAAAAGTGTGTATTGCTTTTTTAGTGTACCTACACCTGTTTCAAGGCTTAAAACCAATGATAGGACGTACCTCTTCACGATGAGAAAAGTGATAAATTACATAATTTTAATCGTAATTTTTGAAAATATTATGGTTTTGGTAATTGAATGAAATATCTAGTTAAACTTAAATAAATATTTGAATTACGATGATTCAATCGTCTGCTTGAAGATTGTAGTAGGTACCTATCTAACAAAATACCGGCCAAGTGCGAGTCAAATTCGTGCAAAGAAAGGCTACTTGAAAGGTTTTCAATATAATATTACGTATTTTTTTTGGACCCTTCGTTTATTTATTTAAGTGAAAACTACGTGAGCAGTGATAGCCCTGACGGTTAAAGAGCCGCCGGCCGAAAATCAGTGAGGCTCGGGTTCGAATCCTGGCATGTACCAATGAGTTTTTCAAAACTTACGTACATATTTATCACTAGCTCGACGGTGAAGGAAAACATCGTGAGGAGACCCGCAGGTCTCAGAATTAATTCTGAGACATGTGTAAATAGACCCGGTCCGGCGATGGGCTCACCACATATCACGTTTAGGGGTCCAATGTATCTCGTGAAATGTGGGTATATCCAGTAATGGAATACCTCTGCCTACCCCCTCGGGGATGAAAGGCGTGAGATTATATTATTTTTTTATTATTATTACGAAACATAAATGATACTCCACTTGACCTAGTAATCCCATTCTTACATTTTACCCTCTAATTCGGCCGGTATTGGAATAAAATCATTTTTTTTTAAAACAGACAGTTTTTGTGAAACATGCACCCTTATGGGTCGACTTCGGCTGCCCATAAGGGTGCATTTTTTCAATTTTTATGGAACCCTAAAAAGACTAAGGTACTCTACTCCTAGAAATATTATTTACATAAGTTATAGGTAGGTAGGTACCTTTTTTACCGATTTTACGGTACTGTAATCGTCAATTGGCAAGCAAATTGTTATTATAATTCACGCTTTTTAATAAAAGACGTCGGCGCAGTTGACCCAATATTAGTGTATACTTTATAATATAGAATGTTTTTCTTAGTATTCATTAAACTGGTCTGTGGTATTCATTGTGCTAATGGCCTAACAAACTAAGTAAAAGAGCAGGTATGTATGTGATATCTGATGTAAAATATTTTTGAAATAATAATTAAATCAGTATATTTAGAAACATATTAAAAACCTTCGCCATTGTTATTCGTGGAAACCGGTTACTAGTAGCCGTAAGCAATGATACCTACGTTTGCCTTTTTCTCTTTGTAGCGCCGTTGGTTTTCCTAAATAATAAATAGCAATGTGAAGTCCCTTTCCTTAAAATTGTATGATTCATGCGGAAAATATAGAATAAGTAAAATTACCAAAATGTATAAAATTGAGAAATGTTTGATCACTTATGTACGTACGTACTACTACGTCTTGTAGAAACCGGTTAACAGGTCAGCTACCAGGTATTGTGTGATCTCACTTTCACTGTTCAGATAAATGTTCCTTAAATCATTCAGGTGGAAATTATCAAAATTTGGTGAATGATCGAGACTGTGATGTGCGTAGATGATATATATCTACATCATCATCAGCGTATTCCCGACGAAGACTTACTGCGAAACTAGGGTTATATGAAGGAGAATGCTATACTCACAAATGATGTTATGATTCTCTTTGTAACATGATCAAGATAATTTTTAGAAATAAGGTGTGTTTTTATCCACTCATTGAAAAACCGGAGGTATATGTATGTAAGATACTTTTTTTATTGTTACAGTTCATAGCGACGAACTTAACGATGTGAAACTTCGATATTATTACAGGTAATTCAGTAGCAAAACTTTGTAATTAGTTATTTATTTAATGTTTACAATAACACAATAGAAATAATAAACCTTATAGTATAGGTATAACTTTTTTTGCAGGAGTAATATAAAGAGTGCAACAGTTCTATAGCGTAGCACTAATTACTCTATTAAAATTATTATTAAAATATCAAAAAACCCAACTGCGTGTAAAATGCACTGAAAACGAAGACGAATCTTTAAAATCCGGAAAGTTATTTAAGCTACAGCTAAATAAATATACGAGTAGGTATACATACATACATTTTTTTTTTATTTCTCTAACAACATGTAATTTATGGATGGGTTGATGCACCCTTTTAGACCTAAAGAGCCTGTGTTAGGATGCATCGCTCCTCCGTAGTACTGATAATTTTAAACAAGGAAAAACATTTTAGGAACTTAAAAACTTAGTCTCAGCTATATACATATAAGCCACTTAAGCTAAACTAAAACAAAACTATGTTATTATTAGTATATGTATTTGTGTGTGAGTGTTTGTGTTGTGTGTAAGTGTTGAGTGTAAGTGTTGAGTGTGTGTTGAGTGTATATGTGATTGTGTTTCCAAATACACATAATAACATAATAATATTATAAAGAGGAAAGACATTGTACTTTTGTCTGTCTGTAACGAATACATAGAACCAATACTTTTCTCAACAATATCGGTTATCGACAAATAAATAAATAATCTCACGCATTTTATCCCTGAGGGACATTTCACCAGTAGATATAATCTTTAACGTGGATGTTTGCTAAGTCCATCGCCGGACCGGATCCGCTACACATGCCTCAAAATTAATTCTGGGCCCTGCGAATTTCCTCACGGTGTTTTCCTTCACCTTTGAGCTAGTTATAAATATGAACCTTTTTAACCTAAGTTTTTGAAAAACTCTCTGGTACATGCCAGGATTCGAACTCGAGACCTCACGCACGACAGGCGGGCTCTTTAACCACTGGGCTATCACGGCTCTCCTGCTCTGGATTATCGACAAAAAGTTATCATGAAGGTATTCAAAGCTTTCCTATTGCATTTGAAACCCTTCGAATTCATTCTTAGGCACTCAGAAACAAAAAAAGCCTTTCATTTTAGCTACATATTTTAACAAAAACCAACTGATTTAATTATATGTTTACTATTACAGATCTTTCAATGAATTTACGGAATTGCACCTCAGCGACGCTAGCAAAATATTTAATTTACCTTGGTATGACGGAAATCGGACGACAGTTTTCTTTGCACACGGTTTCAAAGGTAAAATCTAAAATAATTGAATACACAACTGTGTGATGACTAATACGTTATACTTATACAATCTATTCATTTTAGAATACAGCGTACTTCAACAAAGTAATTTGTTATCTTTTGATTTTTAGGGCGTCCCGATGGACCGGCGGTTACCTCCGTGATCAAATCATATTTAGAACAGAATAAAAGTAATGTGGTTTTGTTAAATTGGGAGCATTTAGCAGCAAGCACGTTGCCGAGTCTTGCGAGTTCCTATGTAAATTGGGCAGCTCCTAATGCGAGGAAGGTAAAGAAATCTACTTGTACAGACCTCCATAGCAAAGACAAACTAAAAATGCGAGTGTAAGCAATTTTTTTATTCAGCAGACTGTATATTGAAGCCACAATATTACTTGACTGCTTGAAGTTTTTATGTTATCCAACTTTTCTGCCTTTTCTCGTTCATTTAATTAGATTTCTCAGTTTTTTTTTCTATGAAGACCTTATCAATAAAACTAAATAAAAATAAAAACACAAATTAAAAATAGGTACTTATTCCATTTCTGGAAATACCCACTTTTCACCAGTATATTCGACCACTAAACGTGATAGGTGGTGAGCCCATCGCCAGACCGGGTCTGTTATAAATTCTTCAGAATTTTATTAATTCTGGGACCTGCGGGTTTCCTCACGATGTTTTCCTTCACCGTCGAGTTAGTGATGAATTTGTACCTAAGTTTTTGAAAAACTCATTGATATATGACAGGATTTGAACCCGAGCCTCACTGATTATCATCACTACTCTTTAATTAAAAAAAGTTATAAATATATAGATAACATAATTAATTTGGTATTAAAAGATTTTTGCTGAATGATTTTTGCAAAAACATCTCTAATAATGATTAAAAATATATGTTCATCCTTTTTTCCCCAGGGGATCGGTAGAGTTATTCCACACCTATTCTAAAGTCGCCGTTTTGCGTAAATTGCGTGGTACAGTCAAAAGCACGAGGAGCTTGATACATTGGAATTTGTAACTATTTATTTATTTATTTATTTATTTATTGATTTTCGGAAGACTAACAGCAAAATTTTATAATAGATTAACATATTAATAACCTAATGCTAATTATAAGTCTCCACCTTTAAATTACAATTTAGCATACAGGACTAAGAGAGGATTTACTAAAAGATTTAATAAAAGAGGATGAAGTTAGAGAACAAAAAACCCACGTAAATAAACACGCATATAAAATAGAAATAATAATTCAAGTGCTCGCGCATGAGTCAGACATTAAAATAATCCTTGGCAAATCGTCGTTTGAGTAACGATCTTATTACAATCGCCTTAAAGGTTAGACTCGCTCTACAAGTGTGAAGCTTCATGTGCTCTTGACTTTACAAGTTGTAGAATCACTATCCAAAAAAATTTGCAAAATAGCACACCTAGCGCTTTGTGATTAGGATGGTCTAGCTCTAGAGTCAAATAGTTCCCAAGTTATAGCCAACCAAGTTACGCGTCGTAATTGACTTCTCTTGAAATGAGAAAACTTTATTAAATTATTTTTTATTTAATTTGAAAGGCAAATTGAATAGCAAAACAACTTTGTTTCTTACAATTTAAGTTTTTGGCTTATTTTAGAAAGCTTTTACCGTTGCCATGGGTGACGCCTATATAGAACCCTCCTAAATACTCGTGACCCGACAGGCACTTGACCGATTAGGTATTATTAACTCGTAATTTCAGCTGGGGATTCGTTTCGCGGAGACTCTTCGCGGTTTGTCCGCAGCCGGCATGGATCTGAATAAAACGCACATGGTGGGCCATTCTCTTGGAGCACACGTCTTCGGTATATCTGGAAATTCGTTAAGGGAAAAAGGAACTCTATTACCATGGTGTGTAATGTGTATCCAGCTTTAAACATTGCGTACGCTTAGATAAAAAAATCTAAAATTAGCTTTATTGAATGTACCATATAGCTTTTTTCCGCATCCAAATTCCGAATAGATTTGGAATATTTTATCTAGATCAGGGGCCTTATTGTCTATTTAAGTATAATAATTGAAATCGTCTTTATTTGACATTTGTTACGCGATCAGTGCTTGCTCTTCTTTCACTGGCTGTATTGGCAGATGTACGGAAGAAGCAGCGTACGTCAAAATGAAGACGATTACGATTACAATTATGAATAGACAAAAAAACACCAGATCAGTGGTTTAGTCGTTAAAAGGTAAGAAACAGACAGCGACTTACATTTATATTATTAGTTACGATTTTGTCAGGTTCTTTTTCATTAGTTCACGTGAGAAATACTTTGTCAATCAAACTGACATTATACTTATGATTTTATTATTTCAGGATAACAGGATTAGATCCAGCTGGTATCGGATTCGAAAGAAGACCGTTGAATATGAAACTAAACGCGGAGTCAGCAGGATTTGTAGCGGTCATTCACTCCGATCCCAGTAAATATGGAATTTCAAGACAAATGGGCACCGTTGACTTTTGGCCTAACTACCGCAATGGTGGGATTGTTAGACAGCCAGGTTGCAGCAACAGGCCCAGTTCCATGTTTTCACCAGAAGGTTGATATAATAAATACAGCACCTTCGATTACAATTATGGTTATGTTTAAATATTTTTACGTTAATTGTCACGCTCGTAGTCTTGTAAGTCTGCAGACTATAGAGACCCAGACTATAGAGAGAGTAGACTACACATTTCTCACGAGAAATATTTATGAGCAGTGGTAAACCAAGTAAATGTGTTAAGTCGGTTAAAAAAGAAGTGAAATCCCACCAAAAACATTTTCTTGTAAAATGTTGCCAAGACGAGCCCATACGGCTCCCACTGTCAAAAAGTTATCAGGGGCCTTATTGTCTCTTTATAATAATTGTAATCGCAATCGTCTTTATTTGACATTTGTTACGCGATCTCTTCTTTCACTGGCTGTATTGACAGATGTACGGAAAAAGCAACGTATGTCAAAATGAAGACGATTGGGATTACAATTATAAATAGACAATAAGGCCACAGATCTCATGTAGAGCCAAGCTTCTAACTCTACAACCCTTAACTTCTCAAAATCTACACCCTAGTCAAAATGTGACTTGGGCGTAAGTTGTAAAATTTATTCATTACTAGTGGCCCGGGCAGACGTCGTTCTGCCACCGTATAAACCATCCCTGGACCCACTCTAACCCACACAAAAAGTTTCATCAAAATCGGTCCAGCCGTTCTCGAGTTTTAGTGAGACTAACGAACAGCTTTTTATTTTTATATGTATAATATAAGATTCACAGTGCTGAGAAGTAATGACTTATCAATTCGACTATATGTTTTTTTGCATGTAGGGTTGTTTTACGCGATTATTCCGCCAATTATGAGTCGATTTTGAAGTTTGTTTTTATGTTTGGTAGATCATACTTCAGCGGCGGTTCCATTAAAATTTTATCGAAAACGGTCGTTTCAGATATCCGAAATTTGCACAGGTTGAAATAAAATCTAAGGTTTCTACTTATTATATAAAAAAAAAACGTTTGGAACTAACAGAAATAATAAAGAGCATTCTATATTCTATTATCAAAACCAAATTTGAAGAAGTTATATATTTTTTAATTTCCCTTAGATTTATGTAATCACAATAGAAGCTGGGAACTTCTCGTTGATACTCTGAAACATCCAGGCTTAATACTCGGAAGCTGCGCAAGAAATTACAGAACGTGGAAAAATTACTCGAAGGAGGAAAGAAATGCCGTTGTTTTGGAGATTGGAATATATGACAAAAAAGCGTAAGTTTTTATTGAGCAAGGTGAGTTACGAAACGTTATGGTGAAGAAAAATAATTATCTTTTTTTTCTTTTCAGTATTCCAGGAAATTATTACTTTCTGACAAAGGGTGAATCTCCATATGGACTAGGTGTTAATGGAATATAATAGAGGCCTGAACTGAAAATAACAATCTCTTAAATACTGGCCCTTTTAAACCAAGTGTAAATATTTTAAGGGTAGGTACACATATGTGAGAGAAATAGAATTAACATATAACATAAATAACATTAAGAGAAATAAATTCATACATGCGTTAGGTTTTTTCTTGTTCTGTTTTAACTAAATATGATTTGGTAAACCTGTTTTGCATAAACCCTCACTACCGCACTAAAAACTCCGCACTCACACTACATTCATAATGCAGCAATTAATTACAGCCCGCCCCGTCGTTGTTGGTGCGCTTTTTGGCGGGCCAGCAGACGTATTCACAGAGACTCGATACCCTTTCCGTTCGATTCGAGTCGAATCTATCGACATCGGAAACGAATCTATCGAGATGGGCTGATGTTGGTATGTCACATATGACAGTTGGTGTCACATATGACATTAGTTTTCGATACCAACATCAGCCCATCTCGATAGATTCGTTTCCGATGTCGATAGATTCGACTCGAATCGAACGGAAACGGTATCGAGTCTCTGTGAATACGTCTGCTGGGGTGACAACTGTACTTATGTGTGGTAGTATGCATGTACGGTCTTATTAATAAACGACTAGAGCAAGATTAACTTTACTCCAATTATTAACTCATTACTAACCAATTTCATTATTAATAAACACAGAGTAAGCAAGGAGTAACCTAATCCATGCCTACTCCCGAAGTAAAAGTTACGCCTTGGTTATATACAGCGTATTTAGTTATGTGTTCTTTTATTTTTGTAACAGTTGATGTTATCTAGTAAAGTAACGTATGAAAAATAAAAATCCATGCAAGAAATATTTCATTGTTTTCTCTATTATTTGTTCTACCCTTTAAAAATTTGCACTTTATTTAAAAGGACCATTTGCAGGCATATTATGTCATTTTGATTTTTAAAAATTAATCAGTTTAAATATTTTTATTGTGCATTTTCCCCGTACCACATAATGGTTTCTTTATTTGCCTCAATAAATGTTTTAATGACTCATCAAAACGCTGGACGAATTAATCATTCCAAACCTGGAATATTTTCCCAAATCATTAAAGCACTTAAAAGGCAAATGGATGTTTTATATTGATGCCAAATTGATTCTTAATGGTTTTTTCTACGCCTGAAAAATACTACTTTATTTACTGAAAATTCTAGTTTGTAGAGTATTGTAACAAAAGTGGTGGGATACTTAATTCTAAAATTATCTGTTAATTACACATTTAACAATACGACTCAATCATATCATACACGTACCTATTAAATGAAATGTTATTACAAAAAAAAATTCTTAGTCCCCAAAATATATTGAAATATAATATATTAAAAAAACTTATAGTCGTGCAGAGGAACACAAATAAAAAAGTGTACTAACACTGAACGATCATTAAAATAATAGATAGGTGCCCGCAACCAAACACATCCTATTACTTTAAACGAGCAATTCTTTTATTTATGTATGTATTTATTGGTACTTTGGGTATCACTAAAACGTCTGTAAAGATTATGATAAAAAAAAATCAAGACACCCGTTTTGTATTTTAAGTTCGACTGCATAGTTGTATTTCATATAAAAACGCAATGCTACAAAAAATAATATTGCGCCGGGCAAAGCTCGGTCGCCCGGGTGCAGGTACCTATAAAATAAAAAATCAGATTATTATGAGTTGATACTTTTAGTGATGAGTACCTAGTAGTAAATCTATGGTTTTTATGGCTTAATGCTGGTATACTTGATCCTAATATTTTGGAAGATCTTTTCAGCTTAGATGGCAGTTTTAAAGGAGTAAATAGTGTGGCCCATGACAAACATTGTAGGTTACATAAAGGTAGATCCCCAGGGCCACGGCCAGAGGCGAAGCTGCATCCAAGCACGTTGTATAAACAGAGCTTTCAAAACAGTTGTAAGAGAATTGCTAGAAACGTGTCACAAAACCCTTATTCATAGAGATGTGACAGTTTCAGTCTCTGAAAGAAATAGACTCTATGAAGTCACTATATAAATACGTATGCTCAGAACAGTAAATAACGCAGTATTATGTAATTACTAATTACCAAAGAAGTCATATTTTATGGTACAGTCAACAAAGTTGTTAGGGTTACATGGCCAGAAACTAAGATTCAGTTTTCTTTTAAATCCTTAAATGTATTTATATTTTTTTTTGATAAATTGTAGGGATCAAAGATACCTTTTGAAAAAAACAATAATCAATAAGATTTATTTATGACTACACCAGAAAAATGAGTTCTTACTTACTGGCCATGTAACCCTAACAACTTTGTTGACTGTACACATTTGTAAGTATTCGTGCAATATATTTGACGGGCCTGTTGGCTCAGTTGATAGTGACCCTGCCTTCTGAGTCGGAGGTCACGGGTTCGATCCCCGCTCGGGGCCAACATTTGTGTGCATGAACGAACATGTCTGTTGGCTTCGTGTCTGGTCGTTTAATATTCAATTAAGTATGTTAATCAGTTGTTTAGTACTAAATGTTTGGGACTAAATAACCGTGTGTGAATTGTGTCCCACAATTTATTATTACTTATTATTATTATATTTCATACCGGTCAGATAATATATATGTGAGATAATAGCTTATGTATCTTATCTGGCACCCGCGGGAGCTCTCTGCGTGACCCGTAGTTTTTACTCAGATATTTGAATTGCTCATTGGACGAAAATAAATATTACATTGAATGACAGATTTAAAAATACTAGGGTATTTAAGGTATGCCAGTGGAGGTTATGCCCAAATATATTTAAATCTTTTTGCAATTATTACTCTTCCAAAAATCACTATCAAAATAATTGGAACTGTTTTTAAAGTAAAATGTATTCCATTGGAATACTTTCATGAATGCATTTGTTATTCTAAACGTAAGATTTGGGTTTTACTAAAGGACGGCAGGTAGAATAATCTCTGTTTAATGACGCCTTTCCGTTAGGAATTCCACAAAGAGGATTATTCGATACCTATGTACCTGCATAAAATAGAATAGTTATTTAAAAAAATACTCCAGCCTATCTAACTGAAATGTTCAGCGTACAATAAATCTTTACGTTTTAAAACAAGCGTGAGGCTACCAAAGCCGTTCGCTACATCTGTTTTACAATTTACGCTTTTAATAATGGCCGACACTGCCTTTGAATCGGTCGCGCACGAATTAACAACGAGCTAAATTAAAGCCTTTAAACTTTTTGCGATCTGTTCCCGTTTTAACCAGGAGCTTAGTAATATTGTAATCATCAGTTCGTAACAGCTCACTGTTGAGCTGTTCGTTTTTTTGTAAGTAGGGTAGTAGGATTCGCCTATTGGTTTAGTATAACGTAAGCTTTAGGTGACATTGAGAGTCGTTAATTTGTATTAAAAGTCAAAATTCTTTTATTTCAGTAGGTATAAAAATACACTTTGAAATGTCAATATAAACAAGGCACACTAAACTCGTCCATGAGGATTGGCTAAATGTAAACAGCAGCCTATCTCCACCGACGAGCTGCTGGTTCCAAATGCAGTACCCCGAGAAGAGCCAGCAAGAAACTCAAGGGCAGCTCTTTTTAGTCTCATGTCTTACTAGTAAATATGGTTCATAATAATAATTATAATGAATAGCCTTACATAGCGCTGAGTCGGTTAAACCCATGCATTTTGGTCTACTAAGTAGTCGGTAATTTTATAGTAGCCTTTTTTATATAATGTTTGCTTAACTATTGTTTTAAATTTGTCAAGAGGCAAATTTTGTAATGCAATAGGAATCTTATTGTAAAAGCGTATACATTGACCCTTATATGATTTGGTAACTTTAGATAATCGACTAACATAAGCAGCCAGTTCATTCTTATTTCTAGTGTTTATACAATGTCTGTCACAATTTTTTTTGTAAAGTGATATATTCTTTTTAACATACAATACCTTTTCGTAAATATACTGTGACGCCAGTGTCAACTGTATATTAATTTCCTTGAATTTTTCCTTTAGAGACATCCTAGACCCCATTTTATAAATTGCACGAATGGCTCGTTTCTGCAAAATAAATATTCTCTGAACATGAGCAGCATTCCCCCACAGTAGAATGCCATATGACATCAAGCTGTGGAAGCAGCTGAAATAGACAAGTCTAGCTGTTTCTACGCTTGACATATTACGTTTTTTTAGGGTTCCGTACCTCAAAAGGAAAAAACGGAACCCTTATAGGATCACTTTGTTGTCCGTCCGTCCGTCCGTCTGTCAAGACCCTTTTTCTCAGGAACGCGTGGAGGTATAAAGCTGAAATTTATATCAATTACTCAGGTCTACTGTCCCTTGAAGCTGTGAAAAAATCAAACTTCTAAGCCAACGCAATCAAAAGATACAGCCGTTTATGCCGCAAATTTTCGACACTTGCAAGGGAATCAAAACCTACAGGGTGCTTCCCGTGAACTCAGAATCTTGAAATTTGGTACGAAGCAACGTCTTATAGCATAGATAAAGGAAAAATTACGAAAACCATAAATTTGCAAGGTTGTACGGAACCCTCGGTGCGCGAGTCCGACTCGCACTTGGCCGGTTTTTTTTTTACGGCATATGCAGCAGAACTGAGCCTTTTCGCCAATGTATCAATGTGTGGTCCCCACTGTAACTTAGAGTCTAGAGTTATTCCTAAAAATACTGTAGTGTTTACACATTCTAATTTTTCGTTTTTAACTGTAACTGAGTTTAAAGTTCGTTTAACATTTGATAAAGAAAAATGTACACATTTAGTTTTTTTCTCATTGAGAAGTAAATTATTAACGTTAAACCAACTGACAACATCATTAATTGCACTGTTAACTTCGTCATAAGACTTAATAGTCGTTTAACTTTAAAAAGTAGAGATGTATCATCTGCGAACAGTACAATATCATGTAGCACTCGGTTGGGTAGGTCATTTATATAAACCAGAAATAGAAATGGGCCTAAAATGGAGCCCTGCGGTACACCAATACCAACCGCCGATCCAGACAATCTTGAACCGTTTACATCAACACATTGTATCCGGCTTCTCAAGTAGGACTTTATTAAATCAAGAGCGCGGCCTTGTACGCCATAATGACGTAATTTTCTGATGAGAATTTCATGATGGACACAATCGAATGCCTTAGATAAATCACAGAAAACCCCAACGCATCCTGCGATTTCTTCCAGGCATCAAAAACATGATTTACTAGCTCAACACCGGCATCGGTTGTAGGGCGACCCCTAGTAAATCCAAATTGATTTACAGACATTATACTGTTGATAGAAAAATGTGCACTCAACTGATATAGAATAATTTTCTCAAAAATTTTACTAAGAGTCGGTAGAATTGATATTGGTCTGAAGTTAGAGGGGTCTAATCTACTACCAGCTTTAAATAATGGAATAATTTTACTATGTTTCATCAGATCAGGAAATACGCCATCATCAACGCATTTATTAAATAAACAAGCTAGAGGTGAGGCAATTAAGTCTATTATGGATGATATGATTTTTACAAATAAGCCGTCGAGATCGGCAGTATTTTTCATTTGTATTGATTTGAATGCTTTTAGGATGTCCCAAGGATTTACAAGATCGAATACGAAATTGCCTGTATTACATGCATCGGTATGTTCTTGTAGTAGCGATTCAGCGAGTGCGGGCGACGAGTTAAGTGACTTGGTCGTCGAGACTGGAATATCAGAGAAAAAAATTACAAACACTTCAGATATACCTATCTTTATCATTTCTTAAAATTCTATTGTTAACCTTCAACTGCAAGTCATAATGTTGAGATCTTAATTTTCCAGTCTCGCTATTTATAATTTTAAATGTAGTTTTTACAATGTCTGTGCTATTTTTGATTTTATTACTTACATGGTTAGCTTTAGCCGCGGTACAAATACGTTTAAAGATTTTTGAATATTGACGAACATAATTGCAAAAGGCATCACTGGTGTTATACGTCCTTTCCTCGTATAATTCATATAATCTTTGTCTGCTTTTATGAATTCCCACCGTCGCCCAATCACTGAACATTAAATTATTATTGATTTTTACAGTTTTCGTTTTAAAAACATTATTACATTCGTTCTTAGCTAGTGTTAATACTGACTTGTAAAAATCATCAGGGTTATCACAGTATGAAAAATCTAAAAGTTTATTTTCTATGTTATTTCTAAATTGCTGAAGGCGAGTACACGTTACTGGTCTGCATTTAATATCTTTCTTTAGTACCTTTTCAGTACGCATCTGATAAGTTACCATCTGGCCACAATGATCTGAAGATAATTTGTTAATTACGGCAGCATCATCAGGCACGAGGTTTGTAAAAACATTATCGATGCATGTTGCTGTGGTCGCAGTAATTCTGGTAGGCACTGAAAAAAGATTTACAAGATTATGACATTTGAAAAATGATACAAGCCTGCTACCAATACTGGATGAAGTATCTAGAAGGTTAACGTTAAAATCTCCACAAACAACAATGTATTTATTTTTATTGCTAATTTTACATATGGCTTCATCCATGATTTTCTCAAAGTGTTCATAGCAAGAACTGGGGGGTCTGTACACGCTCATTACAATAAGCCGCTCGAGGTCTGTGCAGGCTATCTCGGCAGTTCGCTCAACAGAGAGCTGAGAGAGCCCAACAATGTCCGCGCGCTCTTTACACTTCAGACCGTTACGTACAAGTATTAGAGAGCCACCGCGTATCGAGGCCTCCCTGCTGAACGAGCTGCCAACCTGGTTACCACTATTACTAAGCTAAGCGAATGAATGTTTTGTTTGCGACCTAACTAGGAAGGCAGAATAACTTTTTCTAATATACTTTGACAGGATTTTGAATATTTGAAAGCTTGACCCAAGTTCAAATTTTCAAGGTGAAGAGGAGTCGTCATGAAGTTGTAACGTTGACGTAAGATCACTATGATCAGCCCCGCGGCATCATCATTGTGGCATAAAGATGCCAGCCGGTTTTTTTGTAAGATTGTAACAAAGTATAGATAAACAACCGTCGATCTATATTATGGTATACCTACCTACTACTATATAAAGAGAGAAATCCTAACTGACTGCCTCATCAACGCACAACCGAAACTATGGAAGCAAACGTAGTGTAGGACGCCCTCCGGCCAGATGCGATGACGATCTGCCTGCAGCATTTGCAGGCAGATGCTGGATGCGTCGAGCTGAAAACAGGGTGCTATGGCGTTCATTAGAGGAGGCCTATATCCAGCAGTGGACAAATGTAGGCTGATGATGATGATGAATATAACCTTTTATGAACTAGGTGTCGGATAAGAAAAAAATTGCGAAATTCCTATGGGAATGAAGAACGGGATCCGCGCAAGCAACGCCGCTGGGCGCCTCCTAGTGTTGGAACAAAAGGGAATGAACTGGTTTTCCGGGTATAAAACGGTGGATACATCCTAGCCGTATTTCGTTCTCCTCTTATTTAGCCGTAATAGGGATTTGAAGAAAATTAGAGGCAACCCAAATCGGTTTCATTAACAACTTCGTGTCGCGGCAAAAGAGTAAATTGTTCAATAGGTCGGCGCTTTACATTTTAAACCGCTATCAGAATAAGACTTCAAAGAAGGGATTTGGGTATTGATGATTTGGGTGATGATGATTTAAATAATTTGATTTTAGAATATTAGATTGTTGCAGGTTTTATTCCGTACTTAAACTGAAAGAACTATAGTTTCTTACAAAAATGTTTAAGTGTTAAAGTGGTTATATTGGGACAATTGACACAAATCAATTACCTAAAATGACAATCGTTTAGTAGGTATCGGTATTATATTATTTATTTAATTGATAATGAGGGTCTGTTTCTAGTTAAAAAAGAAATAGACTTAGGCCGCCAAAGCCATGCAAGCTGTAATTATAGACTTAAACTTACAGAATTATCCCTTCCGTTCCAACCAGCAGTTTTATAATTTATGCAGGATAACTGCAGGTATGGTGGACTTCGTACCTATAATTACGTCCATAAAATTATATAGGGAGTTTGGTGTAGTTATTTTTTGTGACAATACCTACTCTTTGCACAATAAATGCGTGACTTATTTGACCAAAAATAAAAATAAATAACAATCAGTAAATTATATTAACAGATTAAAAGCTAAAGGTATCTAGAACTATACCTTGCAAAAAGTTAAAACCAATTTCCTTACAGGCATCTCAGTAACGAGACGAGAATAAGTAGATATCAGGGGCGTAGCTACCGCCCTATCAGCCGTATCAATGTTGGAAAAAGTGACAGATAGATAATTATGATGAATAAATATTTCTTTTAATTTTATGCAAACATTTTTCTTTCTTCTGTGAGAAATCTTTACCCTTCATAAGGGCCCCCAAACAAATTTTTATACGGGCCCCACCAAGGTACGCTACGCCACTGGTAGGTATTTCTAGGTATATATGGGTATGAATTTCTAATTGAAGTAATACAACGTTGACAAACTTATTGACCATCGTTCATTCTAATGCGGGCATAAATTGCAAGCACTTTATATTGGACTTCCACTTGTATTGCATTTAATTATTGTAAAAGCAAACTTCACTTAGTGGACAGGGGGTCGATTTTTGAATCTCACCAAGTGACTAATTCTCACCGATGTAAGTGATTTCCGAAAGTTCGTATTTTTGAAACTCATCGGTGACTTACATTTGTCATACCTATGATATCGATTTACGAGTGCCCCTTCCCACTCGTAATTGAAATCACCATGCGATTGTTTTTGACAGTTGACGTAGTGCCATCTGCCAAATGTGCCAAAGTATGTTTTTTGGAAGAATTAGCAGCTGGGCTCGATTGTGATATTTTGTGATTGCGACGATTTATTGAAAACAGCGTGTGACTTTCAAAAATACGGCTTTTGGAAAATGGTCACATAAAAGTCATCGGTGATAATTTTAGTCACCGGTGATTTTTATATCACCAGTGAGATTCAAAAATCGCACTCCAGGTCTGACGAATATTTTTTTCAAGTAATCTTAAAGATTTACTAGGCAAATAATAATTATCTCTACAACTTAATGGTACCTACTGTGTGTATCGCGACTAATTAAATAACTAACTTTTAGAAAGTCATTATTATTCCAAAAAGGCCGCGCTTTTGAGATTTTTAAAATCATCTGAGACAGATAATAGTGTTTAAAATTCTGAAAAAAAATATGTATATTACATAAGAATATAGTATAGTCAAAGTCGCATTCAGTTACAAGATCTAATGAACTTAACTCGATACTAATAGTGTCCTACCCAAAGTAATAGTGTCCCGTTTTTACCCAAAGGTATTTTTTTTCTATATAACAACAAATACTAAAAACAAAATAAAAAAAATATTTAAGGGGGGTTCCCATGCAACAAACGTGTTTTCTTGACGTTTTTATAGATAATGGTACGGAACCCTTCGTGCGCGAGTCAGATTCGCATTTGTCCGGTTTTTGTTTTGTTTTTTTTTTAAATTATGACGGAACTACTGATATTTTACATTTTTTTTTGTACTAAACTAATGATACTAAATATTTCTAAACAAATTCGCCGAGATTGATTTGAATTAATGATTTTTATAATCACTATGTTGATGAAATACCTACAAAATGCACAAGCGCGGTGGCTTGGCTGGCGTGTTCAGTCAGTTGCGCGCTGGCGCTTACTAAATGCTTACTGCCTACTCACTGAGCAAGTAATCACTACGTTACTACACTGCTGCAGGAATACCTGGCCTTAAGTTAGATATATATATATATATATATATATATATACATACTCGTTCTTTTGAAATTCTTTAATGCATGAAGGCTTCATGCAATAAAAATTTGTAGAGTGACATATTCCATTGTAAAGCTCTGTTTAGCCTAATACTTGACTGGAACCCTGGAAAGTTGGAAAGAAAGAAAAATAGAAAACTTGGAGAGATTTAGACCCGAACAAGTATTTGAAGTGATATGACCATATCTTTGAAAGTACATCATATCTCAAACTGTTTGGAACTACGAAATCGTCATATGAAAATGCTCCGGTACGAAATATACTTACCGAGATACAGCGCTGACGCGGCGCTGCTGTAAAGGCGTCATTTTGGCAGCGCCACCAAACCCTCCCTATATCTACTAAACCGTGAGGGTACAAAATCCAAGAATATTTCGTACCCGGAGGCCGAAATTAGTACTTAATGTATGTCTGGTCCACATGCCAATCAGGAGCCGTGGCGCTGCTGGTATCATACATACGGGCGAGGGTTATGTGGGACTCTGCAGCCTAGTGCTGCCATACCCACTAAAAACTCTGGGGTGTTCCTTCTCGCCTTCTCGTGCTTCATCCGCAGCTGGGTCAAGGCCGAAAGCAAACACATTGCGGGGCCTCCTCAAGCGAACCATACCCCCCCTCCCCTAAAGTAGATATAGTGGAGAAGTTAACTGTGGGTTGCTTGGTTGCTGATTATAGTCGATCAATGAATCTACTTAAATATTTAATTGGAAGTGACATTAGATCTTTCCCAGGAAACATTTCCGCGGTATTTAACCTAAGAAAATAATAATATATGCTAACGCACTATCCCCAAGAGGGTTGACCAAGTAATTCCATTCCTGATATTACCCACTTTTCACTATACCTCCACCATCGTCAATATTGTTACGTAGATATTGTTGGGGTTGCCAACAAATATAAGTCAGTAGTTACAATACTAACAAAACATACAGAATATATATCCTCACTGTTTTTTAAAACATAATTACAATAAAAATGAAGAAGGCGCTTTCTTGTATTTTTTGATCGTCAACGTTTGGAAATGTAGCTGGACCTAAGAGCAATCACGGCGGTGTGTGCTACTATGTACTTTGGTATACTATCAATTTACTTCCACGAAACTTTCATATCTGACCTTTGGTGTTACCTTTACTTCGATGTAACTTCTATTCAACAGGCAGATTGGCACGCATGCGCCATCAGCTCAGTCACGAAAGTTTTCAGTGCGCGCCCTTTGTTGTATTCGGATGGTTGTTACTGGAGTCATTCCGCCATATCCCGTACTTGGTCCGATTGACATTCAATTCATACTCAAAAACTTTTAGTTCCTCATATTATGGGTTATTCGACTCAGTTGGTGTTACTGATACTGTGCTCGAGTTTGTATCGATTGTTTTATAAATGTTGTATAATTTTATGTTGCTTCGTTGCGTGTTCAAAGTTTTGCTCGTGCCGTGAGTAATTTTCTCGTCATCCAACAGATTTCGATTACAGCCTGTTGACTGGTTTTTTCGTGTTGATGACTGATTTTGTGTGCAGTAATATTTATTCAGTATAATTTATGTGTTGATGTATGTTATTGTAAAGCGATCACGTAATCATTGTTATACTAAATATCTATACCTACCTACTAATATTATTATGAGAAAAGATTTGTATTTTTGTATCTTTGTTACGAATAAACTCAAAAACTACTAGACCGACTTAAAAATTCTTTCTCCAATGGAATGCTAGAATATCCTTGAGTAACATAGGCTATATTTTATTCCTGTATTCCCACGGGAACGGGAACTACGAACCGCTAGTGCTAAATATTTTATTGAATATTGAATTGTACGATAAGTTTACATACCTTCAGTTAGGTACATACCATATTTCAAGTTTCTTAGGTGTAATCGTTTCAGAATAGTACCTACGTATTTCTCTTTTTAAGCAGTTTTAATATTTTCTCGTGGGAATGAAATATTATTCTAAAATAAAAAGTACCCTAGATATTGACCAAGGTACTCAGTTATCTCCATATACCAAATTTCATCAAAATCCATCCAGTAGTTTTGTTTTGTAGTTGATGCGAGCACAGACAGACAGACAAAAATGACGAAAATTTGTGTTTTGGTAGCGGGTGCTTTGCCCACGCGGGTCAAGTTTATTCCCGTTCCCGTAGGAATTTCCAAAAATCCCTTCATAGCGTTTTCCTACGACATATAAGACACCTTCATACCATATTTCAAGTTCTTAGGTGTAATGGTATCGGAATAGTACCTACGTATTTCTCTTTTTAACCAGTTTTTTTTTCCGTGGGAATGAGAAATTTCCTTATTTCGTGTTCATAAAATAGAAACATAAAACAGAACCTAGCCATCGTGGAATTATGTTTCTATATCCTTTTCTCCTTTATGTCTACGCTTCTATCCTGTTTTAGTTGGCTTCTCTCATCTTCAATTTGCGTTCGTAGCCCCATCTAGCCTTCAATATTTCTTAAGACCGCAAACTATGTACATTGATGATCAAAAATAAGTAAAGTACTTATTTTTATAAATGACGATATTTCCTGAGTTAGATAAGATAGCTCGTTGAACCAAAATAGTACGTACAATGAAATGGATAATGTTAATATTCGGCATTGCATCCCGAGCTGAAGGCGATTGCGTGGTGAGTTGATGACTACATCATTGTGACGGTTTTTACACACTCGCCAAAAAAATACATCGACTTATTTTGTAAAAGAAATATTAATACCCGTGCTTTATCACTTGAAATAAAAAAAACATGAAATAAATGCCTAGAAAACTTTGCCAGCTCATTAAAGTATGTAAGGCAAAATTATATTATCTGAAAATAATGATTTTAAATATTAGGTAGTTAAGTATTAAATTTAATACATAATTAATACATTTTTTATTAAAGTAGAGTTTGCCCTGAAGATTGGGTTGACACTCGCACAATCTAAAATTTAATTTTCTATAGAGAAACTTAAATTTTAGATTGTGCGTTGTTAATCGTGTTTAGTCTGTTGGCAGACCGATTAATTATATAAATGGGCATTTTTACTGTTCCCCCTGGATCATATTTAATGAAGTCAGTTTATTGAATAAGATATTTTTTACTATGAGTATATTTTATACACAAAAACTCGTAGACGACATTGAAAAGAAAAAGTAAAAAGCACAAGTGCAGCAATGTCACTCCCATAGATCTAAGAAAATGTTTACTAGATCTATGCAAGTCACGCCACAGCAACGGAGCAACGAATCAATTTGGTTTCTTTTTGCCCAAGCTTTTATATAAAGATAGGACCGGGAAGTAACATATAGTAGCAACTTTTTAATCCCAGAATGCGAAATAAATCGCTGCTAAAAACTAGTATTGTATTAATTATTTAAAGATAACTTTCGCGTTATTTGTTTGCAGAATGTGTAGCGGTGAAAATAAAGCATATAGAAGTACCATATTTGGTGGAAGTAGGTGTAGATTCGGTGGTGTTAGATTGCGAATATAGTGGTGCTGTGTCCCCCGAGGCTGGACTGGTGGTGAAGTGGTTCTTCAATGGGTCTTCTGGGTTAGTGTACCAGTGGATACCACCGCGCAGGCCGCAGGTAATAGGCCTCCTAAAAGGAAAGGTTGACCTAAAGTTTAGAAGATCAGGTGAGTATATTTTTACTACATTTTTAACTAGTCTACCGCGAAGCAAAGGAAAAATGTTTGCCTACATGTTATTTTGACAAAGAACGTCAGAACTCACGGAAATAAAAAAAGTTATTGATCTTAATCTAGCCGTTGTGTCTGCTTATATTTAATTTAATTCCTATTACGTCTAGCGCGAATTTATTTTTGCTATAAATTCATGTTCTAAAGTGTTCCGTGTATTTTTGTAACTCCAGTCGGCGCAGGGATTTTATTGTGTCATCACAAGGGATGTTTGTTATAGGCTCACCACTTTTCACGTTGGGAGTCCAAATATATAATGGTGTAAAGTGGGTGTTTCCAGGAATGAATATCTCTGCTTACCCTCCCTAAATTTGAGATCAAGAAATACTTCAGTCAGTATTCAAAATACTACCTATGTAAAAATCCTAGAGCGAAGCGCTGCGCCTTCGGCCGGAAATTTACTTCCGTATTTTCTTCATTTACTTGAATTATACGACTAAATTGAATTCTGCAAAAGGGCAACATTAAAATAAAAAAAGGGGGACCCCTTTTAAAGAAACGTGTTTATTTGGCGTTTTATTTATTGTACAGTGGTACGGAACCCTACGTGAGCGAGTCCGACTCGCACTTGGCCGGTTTTTATTTAGAATGACTTCAGTAGTTCCAGAGATGATCTCCGACAAACATACTTAACTTTCCCTTTTACTATAGGGGTATAATATGTTAAATACTTTGTAGGATTGCTATAGGTAATTTAATACTAGCGGGTAAATGGTTTAAGATGGTAATGGTAGAGGACAAAAAGGTAACATACAATCATTTTTTAAATCTTGAGTCTTGACAAATGAATGAACACGCGTCACAGTGAATGGATGATCTTTTTCTAGCACCCTTTGGACCGGCCGCACTTTGGACGAGTTTTGGTACGAAAACATTTAAAATATTATAACGATAGGTACCTACTCCTGGTAGGTATGTACTATGTGCGAGCTACTATAAGTTCTTGGAGCATCGGGATAGTTTCTGCATTTTCTCTTTCATGTCTTACGATGCCACACTTGTTTCCCTATCTTCCAAATTAAATTGAATGTAAAATTTCGTTATTATTTTCAGAGGAACCATTGCAGGCTTATCGTGCCATAAAAATTCTCAACCCGACGACGGATCTGAGTGGGAATTACACGTGTGTCGTCTCTACCTTCATGGAGGAAGACCGACAAACTAAAGCCATGCAAGTGTATAGTGAGTAAAGTATTTTCTTACAATACCTAGTAATTATTATTATATATGTCACCGTAAAATTTGCAAACATCGTTAGATTATAATCTATCTCGCGAGATTGTAGACTGTCGAGAGATTGTGAACCCAACATACTGCTTATAATTTAACGCATTATTTTTCGGTAGATTATAATATATCGAAGTGAAACTGATGGATCACAATCTCTCCAGCGTTAAATTGTCAACTGTCCAAGGACTGTCCCTGATTGGTCGGTCTTGCCGTAGTTATTTCTGTGCCCATAGAGTTAGGAATCATTAACCATAGATGTCAATCAAACAAAATAAAAGTATTGTATTTATTATTTAGTAGGTAGGTAATCAATAATTCTGACATTATGTTAAGAAAAATATGGAACAAAAAAACAGAAATATTGTCTCACTACATAGTTTAAAACAAAGTCACTTTCTCTGTCCCTATATCCCTATGTCCTTATGTCCCTATGTCCCTTTGTATGCTTAAATCTTTAAAACTACGCAACGGGTTTTGATGCGGTTTTTTTTATTAGATCGAGTGATTCAAGAGGAAGGTTTTAGTGTTAGCATTGCACCCGTGCGTGCGTGTGTTTTTTTAAGTGAAAAAGTAACAACATTTTCACTTAAAAAAACGATCACAATATAAAATCTAGATTAAAAACTAATTGAAAACATAAAAAGGTTTACTCTCCGAAACTAATCAAACATTATCTAAAATAAAAATCGAAAACATAACAAAATTGTCCCTTAGAAAAAAAATACAGAACAAAATCTTTACGTGAAAAAAAACTCACGCCTTTTATCCCGAGGGGGTAGGCAGAGGTATTCTATTTCTGGAAATACCATCTTTTCAAGAGAATATTCGACCCCTAAACGTGATAGGTGGTGAGCCCATCGCCGGACCGGGTCTGTTACACCATGATTCAGAATTAATTCTGAGACATGCTGGTTTCCTCACGAAGTTTTCCTTCACCGTCGAGCTAGTGATGAATAATGTACGTAAGTTTTGAAAAACTCATTGGTACATTCCAGGATTTGAACCCGAGCCTCACTGATTCTCATAATTATTGATTACCTACCTACTCAATAATAAATACAATATACTTAATGTCACAATTTTTTTAATGCTTTTATTTTGTTTGACTGACATCTATGGTTGATTCCTAACTTTATGGGCACAGAAATAACTACGGCAAGACCGACCAATCAGGGACAGTCCTTGGACAGTTGACAATTTAACGCTGGAGAGATTGTGATCCATCAGTTTCACTTCGATATATTATAATCTACCGAAAAATAATGCGTTAAATTGTAAGCAGTATGTTCGGTTCACAATCTTTCGACAGTCTACAATCTCGCGAGATAGATTATAATCTAACGGTGTTTGCAATTTTACGGTGACATATATAACCTACTAGCACTAGCAGCCCCAGCGGCGTTGCCCGCCCGGAGTTTATTCCTGTCCTCTTGGGGATTTCCAAAAAAACCCTTCATAGCGGTTGCCTACGACACATAAGACACCTACCTACATACCATATTTCAAGTTTCTATAGGTGTGATACGTATTTCTCTTTATAACCAGTTTTTATATTTTCCCGTGGAAATGAGATATTTTCCAAGATAAAAAAGTACCCTAGATGTTGATCCGGTACATAAAAATCCGTCAAACCGCGCAGAACTGCTAGTATTTAATATAGCGGTTTTGCGCGGTTTCACACGCGTAATTCCCGTTCCCGTGGGAATACGAGAATAAAATATAGCCTATGTTACTCAGGGATCTTCTAGATTTCCATTGGTGAAATAATTTTTAAAATCGATCCAGTAGTTTTTCAGTTTATTCGTAACAAACACTCAAACATACAAAAATACGAATCTTTCCTCTTTATAATTTATTATAGAAGTATAGATAGTGTGATGGCTCCCAGGTAGTCAAATTCTTGTGAAAAATCGGATTGGACCGGAAGATATAAGCCCAGCCTAATGCGATGATAGGTATTATGTACGATGTCTTAACTTACTTATTATTTCTATCTGCCACAGGTCCTGGTAAGACGTTTCAGTTCTACCAGGAGAAAAAATACGTGTTTTTAGTCACGTTAACCTGTATTGCAGATGTGTTGTATCCAAAACCTGAGATGTTTATATTATCACGAGGGTAAGTGAATATGCTACTCGTGTTATATGAAATATGCTTTAATGGAATATCATATGAAAGAGTTTCTTTTGCACTTAAAAAATGTATTAAGTATATGTTTTTATTCCCCATAGTTTTCGAATTACGGTGAAAATTACCACAAACATACCTTTCCCACCATTATCTCCAAAATTACCAAGGGAAAATCTTAAATTTAACTACCTAAGTAGATTTTACAGGAAAAATAAAATACTGAAGGTATATATAGGTTCGATCCCCGCTCGGGGCCAACATTTGTGTGCATGAACATGTCTGTTGGCTTCGTGTCTGGTCGTTTAATATTTATTTAAGTATGTTTATCAGTTATTTAGTACCCATAGCACAGGCCCTGCCTAGTTTGGGACTAAATAACCGTGTGTGAATTGTGTCCCACTATTTATTATTATTATTATTATTATTATATCTCTACCACATTTTATTAGGAATCGGCAAAAATCCTTTACCTACAGGCAATTGACAGGTCAAAAAAAACTGTACGTAGTACTTTATTACGTTTATCTACTTATTACCTATCGCGAGTGCGACTCACATTTTACCGGTTTCATTTGTTTTGAAATTTGCACTAAGTAAGTAAAAAGAAAAAATGCGCTGGTGCCTTTTATCCCCGAGGGGGTAAACAGACCTCTACTATTTTCAGAAGCGGAAAATCTATTCCATTCTTGAAAATACCCACGTTTCCCTAGTATATTCTTTGAGCCCCTAACCGTTTCTTGATCCCATCGCCAAAACGGGGTGCTATTACACATGCCTCAGAATAAATTCTGGGACCTGCGGGTTTTCTCACGATTTTTCCTTCACCGTCAAGCTAGTAAAGAATATGTACCTACGTACGTATTTGAATAACTCATTGGTTGCTTTTACGAGGATTCGAACCCAAGCCTCACGCATGAGAAGCCCTTTAATCACAGGGCTATACAGGGCCACTGCTCTTGTCAAAAGAAAAGCCAAATTTTTTTTTTGGTGTCTTGTGATTCACAATTTCATTTCCACACACACACACACTAGGTATTGTACCCGCAAGAAAATTAAGTTCGTACCTAACCTGCTCGAGAACTATATTTTGATAGGAAACCGCTGCAGCAAGCCATGACGTCCGTCGAGATGGACTCTTGGGGTCTGTACTCGGTGAGGACAACTGCCGTAGTCCACGATGATGACGTCACTACCCCCTGGGAGGAGTTCGTATGTACCCTCAGACTGCCACCAGCGAATTACACTGCAAATAGAACTACTATTTATCACCCAGGTAATTAATCCTCTAAGAAACGAGCGTGGGTTAAAACAGTATTAAATGAAGATACACATTACTAGGGTTACTGGCTCTAAAAGTTATAAATAAAAAATATGTGTACTCGGCGGCGAAGGAAGACATCGTGAGGAAACTTGTAGGTCCCAGTAATGATTCGGAGGCATATGTACCAGCACCCCGGTCCGGCGATAGGCCTGTCACGTTTAGAGGTCCAATCAAATATACTGGCGAAAAGTAGGTGTTTCCAGGATTGAAATTCCTCTGCTTACCTCCTCGGAGATAATAGGCGTGAGTATATTATTATTATTGGTGCATTGTAAAAAAAGTCCTTGTTGTAATAGAGTCAAAAACTAAAATACGAAAATTACTAATTATATAATGATATTGTTATCTTCTTACAATTAAAGTTTACCAAGTTTAAAAACTCATCGTCGTTTTAATCACTTTTATTACTTGTTTTAGGCCTAATGCCAACTGCATATATTGCCACTGTTGAAATGGAAAAACATCAAGAAAATCATGCGAATAGTAAGTACATAATAAAACTAACAGTACCTACTGTCAAAAGCTAAGTGTATAATAATATAACTGAGTGTGCATAGGTATCTTATAGCAGTATGTATTTGAATTATTCGTTGATCAAAAGGGATGCAGGTAATATGCACCTATGTAATAGCTAAATAAGACGTAAATGTGTGTTTTTGCACTCAAAGGAATCCCTTCTCTAATTTTAGGTTGGTTCTGAATTTGTGTTTGTTTGCTATTTAATTAATTACCTGCACTAAAGGGGGTGATGTTTTTAGAGTATATGTAGAGGTATGTAGTTATATAAAAATATTTCGTTGTGACCTCCTTTGAAAGATTTTTAAGTGCGGGGTGTGTTTATATTCGCCTTTAGCTCAAGATTGTGATTGGCTACATTTTTACTGACACCAGAAAGACTGCAATCGAGATTTTGGGTGTTACTAAATCATTGCCAACGTCATTTTTTATCATATCTGTTCGAGGTTTTCGTCGCCTAGCTGCACACTTGTAGGTACTGACCGAATTATACCCATGCATCTCGGAAACAGTGGAAATAAAATAAATAAGTATATCTTATTACCACAAACTCACAGCTCTTATTTATTCCAAAAAAGCGGTTGGAATAATCAAGAGCTGTTATTATTTGACAAGGAAATTAATTTACATAATATGTTTTTCAGGTAGTGGAGCTCTTTCACCTCCCATGTCTTTTTATAATCCTTATTGTTTTGTTATGTATATAGTAAATTTATATAAATCACTTTACTGAGGGCTTATAAAAATCGTAATTAAAGGAAAGAAAATGTATTGTATATTTTTTAAACGACCGGTTAAATAAACAATGTCCGGTTTTGCTGGCTCAGTTATTTTTTTATTAGCCTTCATACTTCCCACTTCTGATCAAAGGCCTCTCGTCTCAGTTATTTATATTTTATACATTCAGAATTTGTTTTTCAAAAGATCAATCAATTGGTACAGCGAAATACGAAATTAATTATGCGATTTCAATTAGGTACAACTTTTGTTTCTAATCATTTCCGAGCTTTTTCCGAGTAATATTTGCGTAGGAAACGGACACTTGTCAATGAATTTCAAAGAGTATTTAAAAAATAAGTATTAGATATACTTACACTGACGATCCCATCCGTCAATCCGTCAGCCAAGCGTGATCATTGAGATAAGAGGTTATTACGTCCAGGAATGGGATTTATACAGGTGATCAAAATAATTGAACCCAGAGCACATTGTATTGTAGGTATTGATAAGGTACGTTATTATTAAATCTAAGCTGATTATTATTAATATAGAATGTATTTATTAACTTACCTACCAAGGATCTGTGATTACGACTGATTAAATATGTTGTTGGACTTTTAAGAGAAATGTAACTTAAAAGTAATTAAACTAAGTACTTAGGGGAGAGTTGGCTATATTGTCCCCCTTAAGGATTTTTTCGATTTGTGCAAAAACTATAAAGAATATGTTCATGATTGTTTTTTTGTAAGTTACTATGGTTAAAAGACTTCACTAAATGAAACTGTTTTTGTAGATATTTAGCATGTATATGGTGAAAATATTTATTTTTAAAAAACTATCCATCGGTACGATTTAGAAAACTGATATGTTTAATCGTACCTTACGGTTTCTAAATCGTACTTAGAAATTATCCATACAAATTTCAAATAAAATATTACACATTTATTTTACCCTTATTTTTTTAAATAAAAAATATTTACTATTTTTACATACCCTGTTATGTTGATTCAATTGTATATGCAATGTTTTTTATAGATAAATAATTATATTTTGTTAAAAAAAATTTTTCGTTAAATATTAACCATCGGTACGATTAACAGAGCACCTTGACTGTGGTTTTTAAAATCGCACTTACTTAAGATTTTCTTATTGATTAACAGGTTTTGTATTAAAATAACATTGATCGTTTTATTTTTTATTTATTTAAGATCAATATTGACTTGTCCCACGAGAAACTTGTCAAGACAAAGTAAACTTAGCAGGTTTTACATGAATTACAGTGGTGAATAGATAACTAAATTTCATTTTTAGAGTTAAAAAATATTCATATTATGGTAATTTGTACTGGTACTGATAGTGATTTGAAAAACAAACCCCATTTTGGAAAAACGCCATGTCAAATCATAACCTTAAATAACTGCGGCGTGATTGTCTCACAAATTAAAAGCCAAATAACTTGTTAACAGCATAACAAAATAGAGATTCACGTATGTCTTTCCGTTTGTCTGCAAAAGTTTAGAATTTCAAGGCTAAAAATTTCATGAACACCACCAAAAACATATTTTTTTCTCGTAAACAAAAATGGGTTCTTGCAGCGACGTGACAAACTGTCATGGCTTCCGAATTGTTGCCCGCATTAGATTTGTGTTGCCAGATCAAAAAAATATGTGCATTAAGTAGGAAATACTTTGGTGGTACGATTAATCGATCGGTACAATATACAATACAATACAATAACTCTTTATTGTACACCAAAAACAACACAATATGGATACCAACATTAACTAAAGTACAATGGGCGGTCTTATCGCTTTTAGCGATCTCTTCCAGACAACCTTAGGATGGATGAAACTGAGAGATTAGAACTAGGGTAGACGGTGCACTATATATTATTGAACATACTATTACATACATAAATAAATAAATATATAAATAATATATATATTAAATAAATTAAACAAGAATAGAAAATACTTTCACACATACTTGAGGATAATAATAGATAATAATTATAACATAAATAAAGCAGAAAATTAATTTACCTCAATGCTTGCAAGATAGTGAGCCTTTAGTCGAGTTTTAAAAATGTGAATCGATTCAGCACTTCTGACACACAGGGGTAATGCGTTCCACAAGCGAACAGCCTGAACGGTAAATGAGTTACTGTAAAATTCTGTTGTATTACGAGGAAATTGTAAAAGATAATTTCGAGACTCTCGCAAAGACCTATCGGTGGAATCGCCCTGTCGTTTAAAAAGAACTTTTAAGTAGGGGGGGGTAGAAGGAATAAACAGCACAGAGTAAAGCAGGGAGAGAATGTGAACATTCCGGCGAAGACGAATTGGAAGCCACTTGAGCTGAGATCGAAAATGAGAAACATGGTCATACTTGCGTAGCCCATATACAAAACCAAAATATAGCCAACTTTCCCCTAATTAAATTTGTATCATGAAGGTATAACCTCTGATGATGATACTGGATTCTCGGTGTGTTTTCTAAAAATGTATATCACCTAATGTCAAGTCGGTATTCCCAGAAATAGGATTTCTCAGCCATTCTCAGGGATAGGGCAGGAATATTATGATACAAACTGTTTGATTCATCATTCATGTAAAACAAAATGACTAGGTATCTATTACCACATTTTTTAGACTTCAGGATTATAAATATACCGTTTGACATTATGGTTTTTTGTTTTTATTTCGAACGATTAGATAATAATACCCTAATTACTAAAAAAAAAAAAAATAAAAAAAATATATATATATATAATCTCACGCCTTTTTTATCCCCGAGGGGGTAGGCAGAGGTATACCATTACTGGATATACCCACATTTCACGAGATATATTGGACCCCTAAACGTGATAGGTGGTGAGCCCATCGCCGGACCGGGTCTGTTTACACATGTCTCAGAATTAATTCTGACACCTGCGGGTTTCCTCACGATGTTTTCCTTCACCGTCGAGCTAGTGATAAATATGTACGTAAGTTTTTGAAAAACTCATTGGTACATGCCAGGATTCGAACCCGAGCCTCACTGATTTTCGGCTGGCTCTTTAACCGTCCGGGCTATCACTGCTCTAAAAAAAAAAAAACAAAAAAATATACCAATATAATACTAGTATAATATAAAAATACAAAAGTTGCCTACCTAAAAATACTTGTCAAATAGAGTCAAAATTAACTGTGTATTTACGTTTTCACTATGTAATCAAAGAGATTTAAATTTACTAGGGCCCTAGTATATTTAAATATCTTTGTATGTAATCAATGAACGATAGTAATTCGCATAATGGCCAATTCACATTATTCCAATAAAAGTTTTAGAATGTAGCTTCAAGTAGGTAACGGCAAGATGGAGCGGCAGGCGACCATTCGACTTCAGTAGGTGCAGTGCTCTGGATTCTGTGAGATATTCGGTCCGGTAAGAGGAATGGCGGCTCGGATCACACCACGAATCACGGCGCTGGTAAATGGCGGCTGGTGACTGATGAACATACAATTGGGTAAAGCCTTTGAGGTTGCGTCATCTGCCCATATAGGTATTCCCAACCAACTACCAACCAATTCCCTACCAACTCTGTCCCCGGCGCAGTGTGCTCCGGCCACCATAGCGAAAGTGCTGAGACAGTCTGATTGTCAAGCATTTGGAGTTGCAAATAGAGCTCCACGATGGTTCATTGAAGATATTATTATAAGTACTATTTCTAGAACACCAGTGTCACAATTTGTCGTGAATAGAATGAGTGGCAGTATTATTATAACGCCATCTGCTGGTGAGTTGCCTTTTTTTTTGTGTAAAATGCGTTTTTTCTATGCAACAGAAAACGCAAAACTGTATCTGTATACAAAATTTAAACAGAATCGTTAGAGCCGTTTTCGATATACCCGAAAAATATATACAAATAAGACTTGCTTGTTTAACGTAATCTACTATATAAAAATAAGTTGGGTTTTCCTTCCTGACGATTTAACTCCAGAACTGACGAACCGATTTCCACGGTTTTGCATTCGTTGGAAAGGTCTAGGGCTCCGCAAGGTTTATAGCAAAGAAAATTCAGAATTGCACCCGTGCGAAGCCGGGGCGGATCGCTAGTAGGATATAAATACCTACCTACATACAAACAAGACAGCTGCAATCAACGTGTTGATAGTAGGTAGGTACTTACTTGTAATATAATTCCACCCTCACCTATAGGAAACAGATTTTTGTTTCACTAATGATATTTGATATTTATTTCAAGTACCTATCAACGAATATCTTCGCTCAAGATACCGTGAAATTGCATGGTAACTCTAGACGATAGCAACCATATAGAAATTGAGAAAGAAATAATGGCTTCTTCGGTAGGATGAAATATCGTGACCCTACGTATTATTCGTATCGAGGTAGGTTTATTTCCTGCTCTGTGTGTAGCCTGTGGTGTAGCTTTCCTTCTACTTAGCGATATAATACTTAATACATACATACTCATAGGTCATTATACTTAGTAATACAAAAATCTGTAAGCGTTTCTTAATCGCGTGTCGGAGATTGCATTTATATTTCTACTAGCGGCCTGCCCCGGCTTCGCACGGGTGGACAATTATATTTTAAACATTTTGGGATGCACTTAGAGTAAATCTTTATGCAATGCATAAGATAGGTTCTTATTATTTTTCAAATAGCCTGTGCCCAGTGGCGTTGCCCGCGCGGAACCAGTTTATTCCTGTTCCAGTGGGAATTTCTAAAAATCCCTTCATAGAGCGGTTGCGAACGAGATATTATAAGACAGTTTTTAGGGTTCCGTACCTAAATGGTAAAACGGGATCCTATTACTAGGTCTCCCCTGTCCGTCCGTCTATCTGTCCATCTGCCACCAGGCTGGTATATCATGAACCGTGATAGTTAGTTGTAATTTTTACAGATGATGTATTTCTGTTGCCGCTATAACAAAAAATACTAAAAACAGAATAAAATAAATATTTGAGGGGCTCCCAAACAACAAACGTTATTTTTTTGTCGTTTTTATGTCGATAGACACAAAAAACCACACTTCTCCATACTAACTTCAACACCTACTTTCACCCCCTTAGGGGATGATTTTAGAAAAATCCTAAAACACGTGTCTTATGATTTATTTTTAAGAGTATTTGTGCCAAGTTTGAAGTTGATAGACGTAAAAAATAACACGTCTCCATACAAACTCCAAAACCCTGTTTCATTCACCCCCTTAAGGGGTGATTTTCGTAAAATCCAGAAATACTCGTACGTTTTGTTATTAGTTTTGAGGAGTATTTTTACAAAGTTTCGAATTGATACACCCAAAAATGAAGGTTTTCCATACAAACTTCAACCCCTACTTTCACCCCCTTGGAGTATGATTTTTAAAAAATCATAGAACTAATATCTCATAGTTTGTTTTGAAGAATATTTGTGCCAAGTTCAAAGTAGATACACGCAGAAATCACACTATTCCATACAAACTTCAACCCCCTCTTTCACCCCCTTAGGGATTTAATTTCGTAAAATCCTTTCTTAGTGAGCATCTACACTATAAACGTAACCTACACACAAAATTTCATGTTTCTATGTTCAGCGGTTTGGGATAGGCCTTGATTTTTAGATTTAGCTTCTTCTTTTATATATATAGAAGATATACTTATCTACTCGTAATTAGCTAATATCCTGTATTTAACACAACTTCTTTAATTAATTATTATTATGTAGGTACTTAATACGATATTATAGACGTTTCATACAAAGCATAGGTATCATACTTATAATCCGCAAAATTAGGAGTCTAGTTTACTCAGGTTGGTTTTAACTGATTTCCCTTCTCAAAGAGGGATACATTTTAGACAGCAAAAAAACGTAGTCCATCTAGTCTGGCTTAAAATGTCAGTTATAAAAAAATGGAGGTCGCTGGGTAGGTACTTGCAACTTATGGAAATGGAAGGCGGCCACAAAAGCTCAATACTCAATCATTTATTGCATCCCATAAATTTACTTTAGATGGTCTTATCTAAGTGAGATCTATTTATTGACCCTGTACCTACAGGGCAGAGCAACAGTAGAAGAGAGGGCAGTTTGATAATTTAATATTAAAGCTGTTGTGGAATTACAAGTTGAGTGTATACCTACTTACAGTACCTATTTATTAAAAAAAATTGTGACTTTAATTTATTTTTGAAATCTTATTACTTTAAACGAGTACCTATGTAATTTATGTATTTCGAAAACGGCTCAAACGGATTTTGATATAGCAGAGCCTAGACCTTTCGGACCATCAAGTTGACCACCATCAATCTAATAATACTAAAGAGATTAAAATATAATAATAATAATAATAATAATAATAATTTTTATTTGCTCTCACAATCTTCCTTAAAAACGAGTGTACAATTTGTATATACATTTCGAACATGTTAAATTAAGAATGTGAGAGCCTGGTGTCCGTACTAGGGATAAACCTGTGTGACAGATCACCAGGCCCCACGCCTTTCGGAATAGCAGGTAGAAATACCAATGTACAACTTTTAGTAACTAGGAATAACTATAAGAAGACTAACTAATAACTTTCATCTTTCTTTTTTCTTAAGCTATATGTTTGTTCTCGTGTATGTGCATGTACATGTGTGTGTGTGTGTGTGTGCATGTGGGGGGGAGGGGTGTGCGTGTGTGAATGTGGGGGTCTGTTTGTATGTGTACGAGTGTGCGTAACTTTCTTAAAATGTGTGCATGTCCAAAATTTTGATTTAGGTAATTACTGAAAAGAGGTTTTCAATCCCATCATAGTTATATTCATCCAACCAATTCATAACATATTTCTTAAACTCGTACTTGTTAAATTTTGTGATATCTTTTTTAGGCAGTAATTTGTTATAAAGAAGTGGAGCATTGTGGTCATAATGCCTTATTGCAAACTGACTATTACGTTTTGGCTTTGGAATTCTATTAATTCTTCTTTTAATTTCAGGCATCGTAGGAATAGCAGTGCGGTGGTATCTTTGCAGGGCCTGCAGAATGTATAGCTTTCTTATGGATAGGACTTTGCAGGATTTGTATAAGTCCTCAGTAGGGTATCGATAAGGCAGCCGTTTTATTACTTTAAGTATATAATATAAGGCATAGAGGGGACAAAGCGAGGATTATTTGAAGCCAAAGGTTATTCCAAGTGGAATAAGTCTAGTACAATTTCGACCGAATGACAGCTCGCGTTCATACTAACTGACATGACAAGAGGACATGACGCTTGAGCTTCAAAGTTTTGTATGAAAATATTCCCAATGCCCCCTCTATGCTATTATATTTTAATGTCTTTGATTAATACAAAAACTTTTTTGTTGTTGTGGTAAAATTGAACGTCGTGTCATCACGTTAACCATGTCATTCACTAGGGATGGCCAAGTGAAAAAATAAATTGTTATTTATCATATCGACATTTCTAATTACTATAGATAAAAATCGAGTGAAAAATATCGATATATCGTCAGTTTTTACATTATTATTTATACATATTCCCAAATTCGTAAAAAAGGACGATGAAAATAGTATTTTTTTTTATAAATGCTTGAGTCTAAACAAGTATCTAGTACCTAACATGAAATGAAACACGAAACCAGAATTGCGTTAAAAATATATTAAAATTGATACGAATTCGATACTGTAAAATAAATGTCGATATAGCGCGATCAACTATATCGACGATATATATAATATGCTAATTATGTATTTGGAAAAATATCGATATTTTAATATAGGTGTCGATATTTTTCGCCCAAGCCATCATTCACTGCCACTATGTGGCATAGAGTAACTGATATGGCATGTGGTATAGGCAGTGCTATTTTCTAACAAAGAGATTGGAAGAAAATCATTTTCTTCCCTAGAGAAACTTTTTCTTTACACGTCTTTGGTACCTAAAATCTCATAATAACCTACAAAATACACTAGGTAACGAATAACTTTTAAACCCCAACTTATAAAAATGTGGTATGATTTTGATTACATATTATCTTGTCTGTCCAAGAACTATCGATTTTACACGGTTTCGTCTTCCGTGGGCAGGTGTAAGTGGACCTGGGGTACCCAAAACACATGGACTTTTGCCAATGTTCTTTGTCGTCCCATGGTTAAACAGATTCGGCCGAGGATAGTACTTTTTTCCTGGACTTAAATAAAAAATACCCGACATGCATAAGCAACACATATGTGCCTTGTAAGTATTCTTTATTTAGTTTTATAAATTGAGTGATAACTTGAACTTTTTTTTCATAAGTATTTAAACTGGTCTGTGATAGATAACACATACCTTCGAAGTTTCACTTCTGTCTGTCTCCGAGTAAAATGACTTTGATGTACGCAGTGGTTGATTTAAGGGGCTTAACTCAACCCAAACATCTACCATCTAACGAAGTCATGAAGAATTCGCAACAAATTATCCGAGCAGGCATAATGTGTTAAGCAAAATAAAATATTATGCTTTCTTTATTGCTTTTCATTGATAACCTACCCCCACCAGGGTCAAACCCCTCCCAAACCAAAATCCTGAATCCGCCACTGGACGTACGGATAGACGGGATTATAAGGGTTCAGTTTTGAGTCATTTGGCTACTTGATCCTAAAAATGAAACAAAAGGAGACGTTCGATCTTGGGCCTGCACATTGTACACCAGCGTAAAAGATAGAGAAAAATCTAGTGATTATCAGAAAAATATTTAAAAAAATCATTTCCATCTATTTAACTTGCACAAAAGTAATTTTACTTCGATGATAATCCATGGAATACTATTGAAATAATACTCTATCTAACTCCTTAAACCCAATTTCCATATTATTGTGAATTAGTTCGACAAATGTCAAAATATTATAATGTCAATTGCCAATTTACCGGTCGTCGCCATTTTTTTTTCGGTCGTCACGTTGCCAGTTTAATGAAAATTAAAGTTTATTGTGCAATGAAACTAGACAAATATGAGCAAAATCATGAATAAAACTATAGCTATTTTATTTATATTTCGTACCCTTAAAGGCAAAACCAACTAACTGCAGTGAACATAGTTTCGAGTAAATGAGTTTTTAATATTTGATGAGAAGATTATATACCTAAATAGTGCATTTTGACTTTGTGTGTTGTTTTTTATATTACGCAATCTAATCAGCTATTGTATAGTGTAATAAAAAATGATAAAAAATATAAAGATCCCAAAAAAAAATTGGGAAATCTATCGCGGGGGGGTCACTTAGTTGGTTTTACCTGAATTATGTAAAATAGAACATATTTCTGAAAGGAAGCCCTGTACGCTTCTGAGTCGAATATTAACGTTTTAATTAAGAAAAAATAGATTGTTTACAAAAACAGCAATACAAATATAGCAAAGGAAGCAGCCAAAATAAAAATAAAATAATTTTTATAGTTGGTTTTGCCTGAATAAAATTAAGACTGGTGTGCGGTTATCTACAGGTGCCGAATCTATTAGGGCTTCATTTTCTTTATTTTTGTATGTAGAGCTAGAGTTTGCGTACCTCTACATACCCCTATCTTCCTAACATTATAAAATCTGTAAAATATTATGTTTTTAGTAAAATTCACACATTTTTACAAAAAAAAGATAGACAAAACAGTCCTCTAGAGCGTAATAATGAAAGTATTAAAAGGGGGTTGTGAATGGAGTGTCGGTAGTGGCTGACCTAGGCCTACATGATCTTCGGAACTTCGATATGCTGAAGACAGCTAGATACTGGCTTATATACTGAAGACAGCTAGATACTGGCTTGAATGAGTCACTTGGTGGAGTACATCTTTTGGGTGAAGCGCAAAACATGTACAGGTTCATAGCAGGCAACGTTCTATTATCTCAACCTACCCTGTGACCTAAAGAAGGTTTTATATCAATTAAAATATCAGAGGATCACATTATAAACGTTTATTATCAAATCAATTAAAAGTACTTAATTATAAAAATCAACATGTCGTGAAGTTTTCTTGTTTTTTGACCTAATCAAGATGATGTGTTCAGCCAGACTCTTCCAATTTTTTAATTCATCATATTTGAATTGATTGACATGGTCATTGTTTTGGGTAAATTTCTTGGAGCCTGTTTTGTTAACTCAATTATATTCGGGACCCCTCCCTATCTCGGTAGCAAAAAAGAAAGACCTAGTGAATCTGTGCAAGAAAGGAGTAATACCCGATGAATACCACGGTTGGTTTGAGACTTTGCAGACTGATACAAATTTCAATAGTGTTGATGTTATGTAACAGCTTCTTCAGACTCTGTAGATGTGGAGTCCGGCGAAGAATCTTAATGTTGATTTTTATAATTAAGTACTTTTAATTGATTTGATAATAAACGTTTATAATGTGATCCTCTGATATTTTAATTGATATAAAACCTTCTTCAGGTCACAGGGTAGGTTGAGATAATAGAACGTTGCCTGCTATGAACCTGTACATGTTTTGCGCTTCACCCAAAAGATGTACTCCACCAAGTGACTCATTCAAGCCAGTATCTAGCTGTCTTCAGTATATAAGCCAGTATCTAGCTGTCTTCAGTATATCGAAGTTCCGAAGATCATGTAGGCCTAGGTCAGCCACTACCGACACTCCATTCACAACCCCCTTTTAATACTTTCATTATTACGCTCTAGAGGACTGTTTTGTCTATCTTTTTTTTGTAAAAATATGTGAATTTTACTAAAAACATAATATTTTACAGATTTTATAATGTTAGGAAGATAGGGGTATGTAGAGGTACGCAAACTCTAGCTCTACATACAAAAATAAAGAAAATGAAGCCCTAATAGATTCGGCACCTGTAGATAACCGCACACCAGTCTTAATTTTATTCAGGCAAAACCAACTATAAAAATTATTTTATTTTTATTTTGGCTGCTTCCTTTGCTATATTTGTATTGCTGTTTTTGCAAATAATCTATTTTTTCTTAATTAAAACGTTAATATTCGACTCAGAAGCGTACAGGGCTTCCTTTCAGAAATATGTTCTATTTTACATAATTCAGGTAAAACCAACTAAGTGACCCCCCCGCGATAGATTTCCCAATTTTTTTTGGGATCTTTATATTTTTTATCATTTTTTATTACACTATACAATAGCTGATTAGATTGTGCAATATAAAAACAACTCAAAAAGACAAAAGTGCGCGATGCACGCACTAACGTGTGAGCGAAAAAAACTATTAAACGCGGATAGTTGGTTTTAGCTGCAGCAATTATCAAAACTGCAAAACTGCGGGACCTACAGTAAAAAGCAACTAAAGTGAGGATAAATTGTTTTACCAGTATACAAATTCAAAACATACATGTTTATGTCATCAGTTAAAAACAAATAAAGTTATTTAGTCTGTATTGCATCTATAGATAAAGTCTCTTTACTGGTAAACGTTCGGGGAAACAATAGTTTAAAGTAACGTTAGTTGCTTTTTCTTGTAGAAATTCTGAATATGTTTGCATTTAGCTGGTTTTTCACCTAGCTAACTTTGAAACTAAGCGGGATAGCGGATAACCGGTTTTACTAGTAGATAGAGCTCAAAAAGACGAATCGATTGGTATATTTAACTCATTTTTGAGAAAAGTGTCGGTTAGTTGGTTTTGCCTTTAAGGGTACGATTTATCTAAAAAACTGGTGTCCATGGTGCAGGCCCAGTCTCCATACATTCTTGAAACATCTCCTTTTGTATTTTCAGCGCCATCTATTAAAACTTACTCTCAACTTGTTCATTCGCTCGCTTGGTATATGTACAGCCATCTGGAGACATCTTAATATAACAACTGGTTTATATAGGTTCATGATTAGCGCGGTTTGAGAAATGGTAAGGTCACTCTTTTGGTTCTATACACTATTACCACAAGATGGAAAAGTCCGACGTATACTTACCAAGTGCTTACCAATCAAATAATGAACAAGAATTTTTTTCACGCTACTAGATAACATCGATTATTATATTACCAAAATTAAAAAACAAACTAACACGATGTACATAAACAATACACGCACACTACCTAAAAAAAAAATTTCGAGAAAATAACAAAATAAATAATAAAAATTTAAAAAGCCGACAAAACTGGAGTTTTAGTGCGAAAGTTATGCAAAACATGTTTACAAAATAATATTTTTTTGTTAGAAAAAGTTTTTTTTCTCTTTATAATATTTTAATTGTATTTCTCTTACATATGTGTACCTACCTTCCCTTAAAATATTTGCACTTGATTTAAAATGACCTTATAAAATGGCAAGAAGCAGCATAGCAACAGGGAGAGAGAGATACAGGTCTTTGGCAACAACTTCCTTTTTAGAATACATAAGTAAAATAATGCATACATAATCCATAAATACTTATTTACTACATAAGCTACCTACAAATGTTTTCTACACCAAGTTTTCAATATCTACTAACATCATGTAAAGTACCTAAAGTACATTTACCCTAACGGTTCCATCCTCCAAATGATAGAAAAAACATTCCCCGATCCCGATGACAGATTCGCAACTACAGCCATTTCCGTCGATTATCAGATTTTATTTTTGAGCGCAGTTTACGCATCTACACTTTTTTTTCTTTCTACATATCTACGTACTAAGCGGTTGCGGGGACAACAGCAAAGTTATGTCAGAGTCGCACTGACTAAAACCCCCCATGCTGTTCCTTCCCTTGCCCTAGGCCAAGCCACAAGTACAGTACATTCATCTGCAACTTGGCCGGATGCATCAATACTTACCTCAGACTAGTTTTTTAATTAACAAAATTCTTTTTTTCATGTGAGAGATGGATGTGCCATTACCTACGTGTGGAATAATACATCGATCAAATGCCCGCCTCGGCTAAGTGGTACGGATCCGAATGGTTACGTCGGTGCCTATTGGAACCGAGCAGTGCTCGACGAATGGCATCGGTCGATTGTAGTATATTTGCATAAACCTGCGACTTCAAGAAACCCCAAGAAACCCTTAAATATGCATATGATATTATCTAAAAAAACAAAAAATTTAACGACGAAATTCCATCTTACCACAAAAGACAGTAACTAATTTTTTAATGTATAATAAATAGCTGTTGTTATCCCAAAAAAATAAGTAGGTAAATAAATAAAATAAATCTACCCACCCTTATTGAAAAACCCTTCATTGGTATAATATACTTAATTGGTGGAAATATTATATAGGTACAAAACATTGTGTCTGTCTAATAAGTCTTGATTTGTCCCAAATTTACGATTTTGTTCGCTTTAACCGCTCTGTGTCCTAGTCATAGACAAATTGTCCTAGTCATAGATTTAGAATTTTTACATATCTATGGTCCTAGTATATTTAAATCTCTTTGATTTGTCCAATGATAGAAATATACTTACTCGTATTAGGTGCTGCAAATGACAACATCATGACCATTAAAACATACTTAATGTCATATTTAGTAAGACTACATTATTCAGATACCTCAGTGCACGTGTTATCTTTTTTCATTATTTATTAGCAATGAGATTTATAAACATTATTTATTTATTTAAGGAAAACCAACAGTCATTTCAATATTATAGTTAAACATATTATATTATACTATATTATATTTATTTACTATAGATTATATTATATTTATTATAGATTATATTTTATTTACATTTGGACTAGTATTACAGAACCATCCCCAAGCTTGTAACTCCTTTTGACCACAGTTTAAAAGGGACAGCTTTATGCGACTTATATAGCGGCATCTCTTTCTGCTTTTCCTTAAATAGGATTTCGCGTTGGAAGATAGTTCAACACAAAGATGTTATTCTGAATATCGACAACGTTGATGTTCAAAAAACCTTCACGGGCACCTGTTCCATTTATAGGATTATCAGTATCACATATTAAAGGATTTTCATATTGAGATGATGGAGCTTGCATAACACCATAAAATTCCCAGTACACATTTGTAGCATTCTACATTTTATGAATCATTTCGTATCAAGTATCTTTACCTTTATTCTAACAAATGACGCGCATTTTAGTCATATCATATCACGAGCCGTATTTTGTTAAAAACCCATACTTGTCCCTCTAGGTAGGTTAGCTATCGGATCGCAAGTGGCCTTGTAGAACATAAAGATTAGATCGAATAGAATGGCAATGTATAGGATTGACATAAGCGTTCTACAGCGCTACGACCAAGTAAAATTTACGCACTCTAGAAGTAGGTACAGTCATTGATACGTTAGTTCTTAATATTCAGACATAGATATAATTTATAGATATATTTTATAATATTTGATGAATGTTATTTAAAATAAATTTAATTTTATTGAATAATGTGAAAAATTATTATATTGATGTGTATTTTTTTTTATTGGAAAATGATTAAATCGAATTGAACTAAATGCAACTCGAAGACAATGTAGACATTGATAAATTTAATAGAATAAATAAAATATTGTACTTATAGATAAATAAGTAAAATAAATTAGGATAGTATTGGAATTATAGGGAAGTATGACATATTTGTGTGCATGAAGTTTTATATTGCACTAGCGACCCGCCCCGGCTTCACACGGGTGCAATGCTGAATTTTCTTTGCTATAAACCTTGCGGAGCCCGAGACCTTTCCAACGAATGCAAAACCGTGGAAATCGGTTCGTCAGTTCTGGAGTTAAATCGTCAGGAAGGAAAACCCGACTTATTTTTATATAGTAGATGTTCGAATTCATTCATTATTAGCTCACCCTATCTAACTTAGCGGTGTCCCTACGGGGTGTCATGCATGACGTGTCTTGAACAATTTTAACAATAAGGTCCTATAGTACATTATGGTACAAGTGAGTAAAGTTGGTGATTACCGCTGAGGCGCCATTGAGACCCGAGCCGTAGGCGAGGGTCATAAGAGAGCCGAGGACGGTAATCATCAATACACACGTGTATCATACGACGTTTTTCAACACACTTGTGAATAAATAATACTAAAAAATCATTTTAAAATAATCATTCGCAATGGCGGGGAAAATTAATTGGTTTTCCAATTTTTTATTTATATAATTTGGAAAAGGCAAAAGGATCTAGGCCCATACAGCCTCGTTTTCCTATGCGCTCGCATCTTACAATGGCGATCGGCCATGGACTAAAAAAATTAGGTTTCTTTTTCTTTGGTTTGTCGTGGATAGCGTTTTAGCCACGTACAAAATGGGGTATTTAAAGTTTTTACAGAGAAAACCAAAGTTATATTTGAGTGAAAGTTTTGTTTATTAAACACGTACAAGTTGAAATGATCTATTTAAATACGAAGTTGCATGAAATGAGCAAGCCATATTTGTGTATTAATTTATTAGTACGATTGAATACGATCTTTTTTGTATCGAAACTTTTTTAAGAACAAAGCAACTCTAGCAACAAAATTGAAAAAAAAAATCTATAACTCACTAGTGAATAATAGCAAACAAAAAGTCTCAGTTTGATTATAGGTGTCATTATGTGCCTAATTGCAGTGAAATTAGAGCCACTTTATGAGCAAGTGTGTTGAAAAGTATATAACATAATTATCATGTGACAAGCTATGAAATAAATAAATAAATACAGTAATTAATAGTTAGTATAAAGAATTCAGAACTAAAAAAAGAGAAACTTTTTCTTCAATCGTCTTTGTATATATAAATACCTAATCTCATGCCTTTTATACCAGTGCTGCAGTGTGGAAAAGCAGATAGAATCTTTTTCTGAAAATGCTACAAATATGTATTGACTTGGCATATGTGATAAGATAAGTTATAGTTACGGTAACGAGTTCACCGGATCTATGTGCTTAAAATCAAATCTGGTGCCTGTGGGTTTCCTTACGATGCTTACATTCGCCGTTTAGTTAATGATATAAGTATAATGGTATATACCCGTACAAGATTCTCTTTCATTTTATTTCTAGGAATTACATCTTAGAAGATGTCTTGTTTTATTCCTTTGGTATATTTTCTCGCAACGTCGTGTATGAAATTGCACTTTTACGACGACTGGACAATAAAAATATACCTAGCTAAAATGGCACCTTAGATAACAGAAAAGTTACAAATGAAATTCACGTACGAAAATACGTAAATATTTACAAGGCAATGATATCTACCATTTTATTATAATGTAAGTACTTATTGATCATATTTAATGTTAATATGTATATCTATATCTTCAACCCATTGATTTACTGGTGAATGCAGTATTCGCGACCGGAGAGTATAAATAACGGGACAACAAGTTAACCCGTTATTCTATTTATACTGCAATCAATGCACCAACCTGAATCTTATCCATGTTAATTGTTACTTCAAACCTGTTTTATGGAAGTCGGCAGAATAAAATAAAAATGTTTTATTATAGTTAGGTAAGTAAGTACACCTAAATGCGAATGCACCGTCTGAAATAAAAATATAATTCATACTTTTCATAATAATATCAAAGTTCTTTACAAAATCATTCAAAAAGGAACACAGTAGGTACCTATATGTAAGTCGATTTCTATTTAGATAATATTAATAAATTTGCTACTAAAGAACTAATATTTATAAGCAATACCTAAGCACAGCACAAGCGATGACAATAGTGTTATTATTAATTTCTAGGAAAATATAAAAAGTATGCATCTTAGTGTAGAGCCAACCAAAACATCCGGGATTGTTCCTTGTGAAATTTTATACACATAATACCTACCTACTTAACAACATTTTATTATTGAATTATGTAGGCACTGTTCATGCGGGTGCTATCTTCAGGGTGAACGACAATATTAAATATAAAATGAATCACCAGAGGCATTTCATTAATTTCATTTGTGACATACAATTATAGTGAATAAAAATAATCACAGCCATTTATCCCAGAGGGTGTAGGCAGAAGAATTTAAATTCTGGAAATACCAACTTGCCACCAGGTATATTCGTTGAACCCTAAACGTGATAGGATGTGAGCCTATCGTCGAGGATTCGAACCCCAGACTCACGAATGAGAAACGGGCTCTTTAACCGCAGGGCTATCAATATTTTTCGTAATCGTGTAATACGTTTTTTTGTTAAATCTTTTGAACCGTAATAGGTAGACACTTGATTCACACTATGGCCGCTACACCAACAAATAATATATATTTTTTTTAAATACAAGCTTTTCTTTAGACCATTTAAGGTCTAAAAAGAAGAAAATAACTCTTTAAAATTGGTAAGATTACCATGCAGTTTCTACGTTTTTTTTTCACTACCGCAACAATTTGCCCAGTGTTTTTGTTGATATTACTGTAGACACGACCCCGCTAACTATCACCGTTTAGCTGGGCAGTACTACACCATCTCCTCGAATGGTTGAACGCTGACTTAAGTTTATTAGTACTCTTATGAGTACTTATAGATAGAAGATAGATGGATAGATAATATGGTTCCTCTTTGGAGGACATTTTTTATCTGTAATTATTGTTATTGAATGTATATTTTCCTTGATAGATAGATATAGGTAAAATATATCATGTGAGTGAACAAAAAATAACTAGTCCGCCATCTTGAGCCTTGGGCCAAGACAACCATGCATTGTCATCCAAGCTAAACGTGTAGGTATGCAAAATTTCATCTTAATCAGTTGAGTATAACTGATTTAAAATTCCAGTAGTAATACTTGACCCAAACATACATACTTACTTACATACAAACATTGCAAGTTTTATTTTATTTATTTTATTTTGGTAACAGACAGTCATGTATCTTAAATAATACAAACATAATTTTTCTTATAGAGTTAGAGTACCAACAAGTTAAAATGAAGCTTGTAAAAGCTAAAAATAAAAAAAACTTATACAAGAGACGAGTTTATTTATTGTACAGGCAAGAGCAAGTGAAGCTTTACCTTTAGCTTTACTGACCTCTAAGGCGATTGTAATAAGAACGTTACAAAGTCCAATGTGTCAAGCTCCCGTGCTCTTGACTGTACGGTGTGGCGGAACCATTTGCGTACGAGTCTGAGTCGCACTTGGCCGGTTTTAATTGTCACTTTAACCTATAAAAATATTTTTATCCAATGCAGCTAAACCAAAAGCGTCTGCGTCTTGTATTAGATGTGTTATTGCCATGTTACATTATGATTTATCTTAAACGCAATATTTCTATATACAAAACAGACTTATCGACATGTATTGTTACCTATACGCACCTACGTAGAGACATATTACACACTACTACACCACTTACTACACCTATATTCATAATACTCGCATGCCGTAATTATAAAATGAACTGTACTGTAAACTCCGTTATAGTAGTTTGCAAACAATAATATTTCATGTCGTGGTCCGAACGCAAATTTAGGCATATCGTGATCTGTCTGGGCTTATGATATGCGGTCATTTTATGATTTAGCTGATTTTATTCATCCGCTAAACATCACAATATGCCTAATAGAAAGTAGAAAATAAGAGCGACCTATTTATCGATATTCTTTATTACATTATTTATTGATGGGTATATCGTAGTTACTTTTCACGCAGCGAGTAGTGCTGTCCAGTGGTTCCAGAGCTTCTGATTTTAGTAGGTATACTCGGATATCTCCCGATTTTCCACATCAACCTCCCGATTTCGATACTGCCTCGTAAATTATATTTAGTTATGTAGGTACCTGCTTATGAAATATAAGACAATAGGTCTGTAAGTATCTTTAAAAAAATGTGTACGAAATATCCTTTTCACACCACATGCTCGACAAAGCCGGATTATATATCATATAAACCTCACCGAAAGCAAGACATTATGTCCCTTGGCTTTAGCCGGGTTATAATGTTTTATGGAATTTCATTATAACCCTAGGTCAATAATGTAATTTTCACTTTTCATAATCCTTATTGCTATGACGATAAATAATTTCGTTAAGCAAAATGTGGCGCACCCGCCTGCGGCCACGGTCGTGGCCAACTCGATTTTCGAAAACCGAAGCCGCGACCAACTAGATTCGCACGATCTTCATTTGTTAAATCAAGTAGATCACGCCGGCAGAAACAAGTTGCTGTATCCATTTTATAGCTTTAACATTTCAAAAAGAATATCGAAAATGTGGAGTGATGAAAGTACTTTGACTCCAGAGTCTATAAAACTAGATGCCACAGGCATTGTCAGTAATCTACTACCATGCAATTGCATTTTATTGTCTCGCATAAGGTGAGAAAAGTAGAGTATACATATAACTCGGGAATAAAACTGTTTTTGTCTTGGGCGCTTAAATCCCTCACTAAACTCAAGACTCAGTCTTAATTCCCGAGCGAAGTATAATCTACTATTAATATGTAATCGAACACCTAAGCTAAAATACCAAGCTTAAAACGTACTCTAATATAAAGAAATAACATATAATATTCAATAGTGAAGTTATATCGCTTTCAAATTTATTTAGAAAGCACGAATTAAGAGTTTCAACACATTTTTTCACGACATTAAAGTTTATCGAGAGCGGTGATAGCCCGGACGGTTAAAGAGCCTGCCTAAAATCAGTGAGGCTCGGGTTCGAATCCTGGCATGTACCAATGAGTTTTTCAAAAACTTACGTACATATTTATCACTAGCTCGACGGTGAAGGAAAACATCGTGAGGAAACCCGCAGGTCTCAGAATTAATTCTGAGACATGTGTAAATAGACCCGGTCCGGCGATAGGCTCACCACCTATCACGTTTAGGGGTCCAAATATATCTCGTGAAATGTGGGTATTTCCAGTAATGGAATACCTCTGCCTACCCCCTCGGGGATAAAAAAGGCGTGAGATTATACTTATACTTATTAAAGTTTATCAAATGAATCGATATGTCCAACCCTGGGTAGACAAAGTGACAAACCATGAAATGTCCAGGTGGATCACAATCTGCCCAATTTTGCGACCGGGCCACGACATGTAGTTATATACTAAATACGATGTACTTGAAGCTCGTTAGCCCCAATATTGGCGAACTTAACAAATTTAGACCACGTTCAAATGATCGCCGTATGAGCGTATATGAGTCCTTGATATTGGTCATTATGTCAACATAGCGGTACGCCAAGTGTACGGTCAAGGCCCTCTTGCACATACGATTTAAAAACGGTCAATCGGCTCTCACGCGCCGGTAAGACAACACGTCCGGAAAAGAAGTACGTATCCTGTAAATCTTTTATTTATTTTCTATAAAAACAGCTTAGATGAGCTATTAAATGGTAAGTTAGGTATTATTTTACAAAACAAATCGTTTTATGTAATTTTACTTTACTCTCTAACTTTTTGAGTTATTCTAAAATATTTCTGAAATTTTAAACATTTTTTACATATAATTTTCTTTAATTACAGGTAACAATGAAGGGTTATAAAAAGACTTCGTTTATTTTCGTAACTATAATAGTTTTATCGAGCGCTCTGGCTGTTGATGTAGATGAAGATTTAGCTACTGTTGAAAATGAGGACAACGATATAGATGTTGAAAGTGCAATTGCTAAAAATGAGCGCATTCTTTGGCCTTATCCGTATAATAAAAATAATGGCTCGACAGATGAACAGAATACTGAAAATGCAACGAAAGGTGATGATGATGAGGAAATAAAGAAGGAGCAAAGAAGAAAGAGATTTCTATGGGCAAGTTCGTATCCTCAAAGCCCAATAGTGGACCTGATGATGCAAACAATGGCCATCAATTATTCGCCGAATAATCCGACTGACCCATTCGACTTTTTGAGAGATTCTTACCCATTACCGAAAGGTAAGTGTGAACATAAGTTTACAATTAACAACAATGAGTACGTTACCTGAAATTTAGAACGATGCCAAATTAAATTTACAGTGATGTTACATTTTGAATTTAATAAAACAAACATGATGTCTTTATTCCAATAGTCAGCAAACACATACGAGAACAACGGTATTAAGTAGCAGTTGTGGAAACTTCAGATTAAATCAGATTACCATTAAATGCCGGGAACTAACCCACTGTGCTACTTCCATGTCCACTGGTCTATTACTGAATATTGTTCTTAATCAACGCCGTATTGCCACTTCTGCTTAAACCGGTATCCAACCGTTTTTGAACTACTTTCTCGAGACTTTCAAAAGAGTACAAAAATCATTAGGCAATTAAATTAAATGCAAATAGTACGTATGTCTGACATAGTCGTAGCTGTATTATTATTAGAAGGCCAATGTCGTAATTCTAATGAAATACTCATTCTAAATGTTAACAATGTTATCATTCATCGAGCTATAAAAAAATACAAATAAACCATACCCCTTAGAAGGCTGGCAAAGCTATTCCATTTCTAGAACCATCTTTTCACCAGTGTTTGTTCAGCTGTCTCATAGGCATTTATAGGGTTTACGGGTTTTCTCATGAAGTTTTCCAAATAGTGAGAATTACATCCGAACTTTTTGAAAAATCTATTGGTACATGATCTGACTCGGAAGCTAGTTCAAAGGTCGTGCATGAGATTCGCTCAGTGCCATCCCATCAGTGCTATTACTTCTCTTAAGCTTTGTAAGGAGAACAGGAAGTCGTAAAACCTCGACCAAATGACTTACGAGTTTGTGACGCTCTTTGTCCCTATGACTTGACGGTCAGCAAATCTTCTCTACACTAAATGGAAACAAACTTTAGAAAGAAATTATCTTAATCAAATTAAAAATCTACATGCCCGAACACCTAAGACCAGACCATAGTCAGGTGTTTCAATGTATCTGGTACAGAGATAATTGATTGAGAAACCAGGAAAGTACATGCGATTATATGAATTTATTTATTTAATTCAGGATACACAAAGCCACTGGACGAGTACGACTACATAATAATAGGGTCCGGATCGGCTGGTTCCGTCCTAGCTTCCCGTCTGACGGAAGACAAGCCCCGAGCTATGGTACTGGTCATTGAGGCTGGGAAACCTGAGATGCTTCTCTCAGACATACCCATGCTAGTCCCGTACCTTCAACTAACGGACTACACTTGGCCATACTCCATGGAACATCAACCAGGCGTCTGTCTGGGTAAGTGACAAGCACTCACTTAGGTATGTGGTGTGGTATTTTCATATTGTTTTTGACCAAATGATGGTAAACTAAAAATTTGTGTAAATTGTTTTACATTAATCATGCAGGTGTTTATGAGCGATCAGATGTAAAGTAGGTGAATGTTGTTATATGCTAAAGTTTTTTTAGCATTTATTAAAATAAAAAAAATGTACAGATATATTATATACTAGCGGGTACCCAGCGGCGTTGCAAGCGCGGATCCTGTTTATTCCCGTTCCCGTGGGAATTTCCGAAAATCCCTTCATGTATTGTTATTTATGATAATGAGCCGGGCATATTGTTTTATTCCATTTATTATATGCCGACGAGTTTGTACAGCTTGACTATTTTTAGCAAACTTGTTACACCGCGGTTCATGGCAATACTTCGAAAGGTTCTGAAATTATACGATTCCCATCCCTATAGGTATAGCAGGATTTATAAAGAATACACTCTTCACATATGTATGTACACATAATATGGAGAGCTGGAACAAAGTTTTGTTATAGATAGTGATTGAATTACATGTTTATGAGAATATAATACATTTATATATCATTTTAGACTAGATATTGTTTAAATAACAACACATTGTTAAAATAACTGTATGGGTAACTAAGGAAAGGCATACTTATTCACTAGCTCCGCACAGCAAAATCTTTTAAACTAAACCTAGTAGGTCAGATCAGTTTTTTAGACATAATTACCTACTTACATAAGTGTATGTTTAAAAAAGTTACTGGGTCATGTATTAGGTACTTGTAGCTTATTTGCATCTCGTTATTACCTTTCACCATGCATTGTTATAATATGAGATATTTTGTTTGAATTTTTTATTGTGCAGTTCAGTTTTATTTTACGCAGTAAAATCAACGGATTGCACTGGATTATATATGAAATAATAAAATACTAGGTAGGTACGGCCAAAAATGCTACACCTAAAGAATGACGAAAGAATCTTAATGAAAAGAAACCATTATCCAGGCTAAAATAAGTTTTTTTATCATAGATTTTTTTACAAAATAGTCCTTGCTTTCCAATTTTTTGGTTTTTTGGTTTGGTATCTGGGTTTTATTTTCCCAAAGTGTTATATTATTTTTATACAAGTAAAGTCAACACTGCCCTAGCTGTTATGGCAGTGTTTTATGTACTTGCATCCAGTGTCAGTAAATACTCTTGTCTTCCTAAAGCCTCCTCCCGTTGATATAGAGGAAAGGACGAACGCAGACAATCACTCTCGGTTTAAGACTATGTTTAAATAGTGAATCTTAAAGCCACCTTGTCATTTTGTTATCGCCGTGTTCAGACAAATTCTCGGACATTAACACTATGTCCACAAATACGCGGTCGACTGTTCGTTATAGATTTATATATACGGGCAGAGCACATCTAGATTTGTTGAAGAGAAAAGAACTTAAACATTTCAGGAAGCGAAGAACAGCGCTGCTACTGGCCTCGAGGAAAAGCTATAGGAGGCACCAGTGTCACCAACTACATGCTGTACACAAGAGGCCGCCCGCAAGATTGGGACAGAATCGCTGCTGATGGCAACTATGGGTGGTACGTTTACTATTTCAATAATGGTGTAAGGGCCACCTCGAATTATCAAAATAATACCATAGGACTCGGAAGGGTAAGAACCGACTTCAACTTATATTGTTTTCTCATTAATGCCATAGTCAGAACTGGACCAATGATGTCATTGAAATGGGACCACACGGGAAGCACCAGCTTTTAAATAAAAAAAAAACGGTTCACCCCGTCGAAAGTTCTAAGGCAACAAACAAAAAAACATACAGTCGAATTGAGAAACTCCTCCTTTTTTGAAGCCAGATAGGTGATTCGGTGACGATCCGTTTCCGAGTTGTTATATGTGATAATAATCTTAAGAGCGCAGCTTATCAAAGATTTATAGTAGGTAATATTATATATTTGTAATAGCGTTCACGAAAACTGCTCTAAAGATTTTGATAAAATCAGCGGTATGACTGTTTTTGGGGGTGAAAATCGATTTAGCTAGGTCTCGACTTTAGGAAGACTCGTTTCTTGCAAGTTTACACAAGCGAAGTTTGGTCGCTCAGGTACTTTATCAAATGGAATAAAATAATACGACCAAGCCACATATTTTGACTAAGGTGTAGGTACAGTTTGTGAAGTTAGGGCTTGTAGAACTAGGGCCTGTATAGTTAGAAGCTACGCTATACATGAGATCTGATAACTTTTTGACAGTGCAAGCGATAATTTTACATGAAAATGTTTTTGGTGGGTAGTTACCTTAAAAATTTATAGATATCTTCAAGAGTCGAGCTTTATCTATATATATAAAAGGAGAAGCTAAATTTAAAAATCAAGGCCTAGCCCAAACCGCTGAACATAGAAACATGAAATTTTGTGTGTAGGTTACGTTTATAGTGTAGATGCTCGCTAAGACCTTTCTTAGCGAGCATCTACACTAATTTTTATGAAACTTTTATGAAATTCAACCCTTAAGGGGGTGAAAGAGGGGGTTGAAGTTTGTATGGCATAGTGTAATTTCTACGTGTATCAACTTTAAACTTGGCACAAATACTCTTCAAAATACACTATGAAATATTAGTTTTAGGATTTTTTGAAAATCATCCTCCAAGGGGGTGAAAGTAGGGGATGAAGTTTGTATGGAAAACCTTCATTTTTGGGTGTATCAATTCGAAACTTTGTAAAAATACTCCTCAAAACAAACAACAAGACACGTATTTCCGGATTTTTCAAAAACCATTCCCTAAGGGGGTGAAACAGGGGAGTGGAGTTTGTATGGAGACGTGTTGTTTTTTACGTCTATCAACTTCAAACTTTACATAAATACTCTTAGAAATAAATTATGAGACACATATTTTTGGATTTTTCGAGAATCATCCCCTAAACGGATGAAAGTAGGGGTTGAAGTTAGTATAGAGAAGTGTGTTTTATTGTGTCTATCAACTTTATATTTGGCACAAATACTCTTAAAAATAAACTATGAGATATTAGTTCTAGGATTTTTCGAAAATCATCCTTTAAGGGGGTGAAAGTGGGGGTTGAAGTTTGTATGGAAAACCTTAATTTTTTTGTGTATTGATTCGAAACTTTGTAAAAATACTCTTCAAAACCAAAAACAAGACACATATTTCTGAATTTCCCGAAAACTACCCCCTAAGGGGCTGAAACAGGGGGCTGGAGTTTGTATGGAGATGAATTGTTTTTTAAGTCTATCAGCTTGAAACTTGACAGAAATACTCTTAAAAATAAATGATGTGACACGTATTTTAGGATTTTTAGAAAATCATCCCTTAAAGGAGTGAAAATAGGAGTTGAAGTTCATATCGTTCATATATTCAAATCATCCTCCAAGGGGGTGAAAGTGGGGGTTGATTTTTGTATAGAAAATCTTATTTTTTTGGTGTAACAATTCGAAACTATGTAAAAATACTCCTCAAAACACACAACAAGACACGTATTTCTGGCTTTTCTGAAAATCACCCCCTATGTTGCTGAAACGCGGGGTATAAGTTTGTATGGATACGTGTTGCTTTTTACGTTTATCAGCTTAATACTTGGCACAAATAGGTACTATTAGAAATAAGTGTTGCGTGTTTTTGGATTTTTCAAAAATAGTCCCCTAAAGGGCAAAAGTAGGGGTTGGATTTGGTATGGAGAATTGTGGTTTTGTGCGTCTATCAACTTAAAACTTATAAACTACAAATATTTTACAAATATTCTTTAAAAGTCTCCATACAAAGTCCATTTTTTTTTTGAGAATTCATTAGATATTTGTTCCTTTGGAAAATTTGTTTGCTGTCATGAGCACATGCACATGCTTTGATATCAGTACTACTCCGAATCGATAACACCTAGAAACTTTAAATATGTTATGTAGGTGTCTTATATGTCGTACGCAACCGATCTATGAAGGCATTTTTAGAAATTCCAACCAAAACTAGAATATACTGGTTCCGTGTTGTTCTACTTGAATAATAAAAAGAACCTACTTATGTCCTTCATAAAGATACATTTATCCCCAAAATGTTTAAAAAATAAATGTCCACCCGTGCGAAGCCTGGCGGGCCGCTAGTATATTATAAATAATATTAAGTTTAACTATAAGTTTAGTTTAATAATAATAAATAAATAGATAATTGGAGACCAGTGGCGTTGCGGCGTGGAACCCATTTTTATACAGCTTCCGTAAAAAATTCGAAAAGCAGTGTTTTGCAGTGTAGTGTTTCGCATGTACAATGAACCTGAGGAAATAAAAAAAAGATATAAAAAATAAATATTTAATGTCGTATTCCTGTATTTGCAGGTCCTACAACGAGATTCTTCCATATTACATTAAATCAGAAAGAGCAGAGTTAAAAAAGTACAAGAACGCACCGTATCGGGGTCGTGAAGGCGAGCTAACGGTTGAAAATGCTCCATTCCGGTGAGTTTGTTAGATAAATTTATTGTATTTTACAATAAAGGAAATTTTTATTTTAGTCTTGCTATCTGCAATCTATAGTTTGTAAATAACATTCTTTTAAAAGCATACAAAATTGTGAAATGCGGCTACTTTTAACAATTTTAACAATATCAATTGTGTGGCAGAACCGGACTCATCGAAGCATTCCTTGCGGCTGGTCGACTTTACGGTCATCCTACTGTGGACTACAATGCACCAGACCAGTTAGGATTCGGATATATTCAAACAACCACCAATAAAGGTCATCGATGGAGTTCTGCTAAAGCTTTCTTGCATCCTCATAAACGTCGAAGAAATCTTCATATTCTTTCTGAAGCCAGAGCCACGAAAATTATCATAGAACCTCAAACTAAAAGGGCCTACGCCGTCGAATATATTAAAAATGGTATCAAATACGTAGCACGCTGTCGAAGAGAGATCATTCTGTCTGCCGGACCAATAGCCTCACCGCAATTGCTTATGCTGTCGGGAGTGGGTCCAAAAGAACATTTGGATACACATGGCATACCAGTAATAGCTGACGTAAAAGTCGGAAAAAATCTCTTTGATCACATTACTTTCCCAGGAGTTATCTTCCAATTGAACACTACTAATGCAAGTCTTCTCGAACCTAAAGTGGCTACTTTACCAAATCTAATACAGTGGATGCAGTTTGGTGACGGCCTTTTAGCTAGTCCTGGGTCAGTTGAAGGTATCGGTTATTTAAAAACCGCGCTATCAGAAGACCCAGAACCGGTTCCTGATATTGAATTAATAAGCATGGGTGGATCATTGACTTTAGATTCTGGTGGTATATTTAGAAAAAGTTGGAAGATAACTGATAAAGCATATTACACCGCGTTTGGATCCTTGAGTGGGCGTGATACGTGGTCCGCTGTCCCTATGCTTCTGCACCCAAAATCAAAAGGCTACCTTGAACTTCGGGATACAAACCCATTCTCACATCCAAAACTGTATGGCAACTACTTCACTCACCCAAAAGATATGGCAACTATGATAGAAGCAATAAGATACATAATAAAATTAGGAGAATCCGAGCCTTTTAGGAAGTATGGAGCAAAATTGCACATGGCTCAGTATCCCGATTGTAAAACTCAAACCCCAGGCTCGGATGCATATTGGGAATGCGCGATTAGAACCATGGTAGTGACTCTGCACCATCAGATTGCTACGTGCAAAATGGGTCCTCCGAATGACCCTGAAGCGGTTGTTGACCCCGAACTTAGAGTATATGGCGTAGAAGGACTTAGGGTGGTGGACTCCAGTGTTATTCCCCGAACCACTGCAGCGCACACTAATGCACCAGCCATCATGATCGGTGAAAAGGCAGCAGATATGATTAAAAGAACGTGGTCAAATATAGTATCCTAGTGTTAAGTTGTGATATAATTATTAATAAAATAAAAATAAGCATTATTATTATTTGTTACATTATTTATTATTGAAACAGAACAGTGAGAGAACTGATGCAACTGTCTACTTCTTATGCATGACACCCGGGTTCGATTCCTGGTGACATAAAATAAAAGTACTTTCCATTATTTTTAGATTATTCACAGTACCTTGTTAGGAGTGCTAGGAGTAGGTAGATTGTCAAAGTCAAAGTCAAAGTCAAAGTCAAAATGTTTTATTCAAAATAGGAACTTACAAGTCCACTTATTGAACGTCATTTCAACTTCACCGCTTCAGCATGTATGGTTGAGGAGAAGAAGCGGGGCAAGAAACTCCTCAACACAATATTCTTTTAATCAATTGTTACATATTACTAGATTGGGTTACATAATTTCGTTTGTTTTTCGCTATCGTATTGCGCTGGACTGGAGGAAATCTGTTCCAAGCATCATTGTCATTTATATAGTCGTCTAGTTTGTAATATGCCATTTTACAAAGTACATGTTTAACATGAGTTTTGAACACAGTTTCAGGCAATTTCAAAATATCTTCTGGTATTTTATTATAAAAGCGTATGCAAAGCCCCACAAAGGAATTATTAATTTTACTTAATCGTGACTGAGGTTGCTCTAGTTTATTTTTATTCCTTAGATTACAATTATGCCTGTCACAGTTTTTAGTATACAGTAATATGTTTTTCCGTACATACATAATGTTTTCATAAATGTACTGACAAGGCATTGTTAAAATATTAATTTCTTTGAACAGTTCTCTTAGGGAATCACGACATCTTAACTTGTAAATGGCGCGTATAGCCCTTTTTGTAAAATAAAAATAGATTCTGCATCAGCAGCTCTGCCCCACAGCAAGATGCCATAGGACATTATACTGTGAAAGTAGCTAAAATAAACGAGTCTTGCTGTATCTACATCAGTAAGCCATCTGATTTTTCTGACGGCATAAGCAGCTGAGTTCAGTCTGTTAGATAATGCAGAAATATGAGAATTCCATTGAAGTTTGGAGTCTATCGTTATCCCCAAAAAAACTGTATTATCAGCGAAATCTAATTTGTCATTGTTTAAAATTATCTCATTCTCTACTCGTCTAACATTAGGGAGTACAAACTTTACACATTTGGTCTTCTTAGCGTTGAGCACTAGATTGTTTGCAGTGAACCATGTGAGAATTTGTTGAAGAGTGTCATTTACCTCGTCGAGCTTCTGAGCTTGTCTATCTACTTTGAAAATCAGAGATGTATCATCAGCAAACAACACTATCTTTGACAAACTCTCTACCATGAATGGAAGATCATTTATATATACAAGGAAAAGAAAAGGACCAAGAATCGAACCTTGAGGCACCCCAATTTTTACGGGTGCGCCCTGTGATTTACAATCATTTATTTTTACTTTTTGTATCCTATTTTCGAGATAGGACTGTAAAATATCAAGCGATTTACCGTTGACTCCATAATGATTTAATTTACATAGCAAGGTCTCATGATCTACGCAGTCAAAGGCTTTTGATAGATCGCAAAAAACTCCAATTGCGTTTTGAGATTTCTCCCAGGCATTAAAAATATTCTTGAGTAATGCTATTCCAGCATCCGTAGTTGAACGACCTTTGGTGAAGCCAAATTGTTCGTTATGAAATAAGTTATTTAGATTGAAGTGTGAAATCATTTGATCAAGCAATAACCTTTCAAAAACTTTGCTAAGTACTGGTAAAACAGAGACAGGTCTATAATTTGAGGGGTCTTTTTTCTCTCCTGATTTAAAAAGAGGAATAACTTTACTATGTTTCATTAGGTCAGGAAATAATCCTTTGTCAATACAATTGTTAAAGATATAAGCTAAATATGGTGCTACTAAGGTTATGATGAAGCTACATACCTTAACAGACATACCCCATATATCTTCAGTACTTTTAAGTTTAAGTGCTCTAAAAGTTTTAATAACGGTATCCGGACTGGTGTGTCTAAATATAAGAGATTCGTTACAGCTATTTACATTTTTTCGTAGAAAAGTTATGGCAAGAGATGTGGATGAGTTCAGATGTTCTGTTGTTTTAATAGGTATATTAGTAAAAAAATGTTCAAATTCCCTAGCCACATCCTCACTCTTGGTAAATAGGCCGTGGTCCGTTTGAATAGCTAAGTCATGGTCACGTGGTTTCACTCTACCCGTTTCTCTGTTTATTACTTTCCAAACAGCCTTTATTGTGTTATCCGATTTTTTAATAGTATTTCTTATGGACATTGCTTTTGCACAAGCACAAACCTTTTTGAATGTTTTAGAATAGTTTCTAACATATTTCACAAACTTTTCATCATGGGTATATGATCGCTTTTCATACAATTCAAATAATTTGACCCTGCTTTTACGAATACCACTGGTAGCCCATTCGCTAAATTTAAATTTATTAGAAAGTATTTTATTTTTAAGTTCAAAATGTGAATCAAATTCCTCGGTTAAAACAGAAAAGAATTTCTTAAAATAGCCGTTTGGATTAGAACCAACAGGATCGGGCAAAGGTAACTTACACTCTAGTGCTCTTTTATACTTCTCTATTTTACATACTGTGACAGGTCTTATCTGAATTTTTACTGATAAATCGCGATTGTCCACAGGGAGTAAAATACACTGACCGCTGTGATCGGATTTTAGCTTGTTTATTATAGTTTTACTATTAGGAATACAATTACAATAGATATTGTCAATGCAAGTTGCCGAAGTTTCTGTGATTCTGGTAGGATCTGTAAATACATTCATTAAATTAAAAGATTTGAATAAACTTAATATCCTAGTTTTATACAAGCTTGGTTCAAGCAGATCCACGTTAAAATCACCACAGACCACAACACTTTTACTATTTTTACTTAACAACTTTAAGACCTCGTCCATTTTGTTCTCAAAATTATCAAAATTTACACTATAAGGGGGTCTGTATACGCATACAATGATGTGTTTCTCCAACTCAACGCATGACAATTCAATAGTACTTTCCACCGATAATTTAATTACGTCCTGGCGGTCTTTCGCTTTGATATTATTTCTAACAAAAATTATGGAACCACCACGTGCGGCCAATCGCCGATTGAAAGCACTGACAGCTGTATAATTTACAAACCCAAACATCATTTCTGTGACTCTAAGCCAATGTTCTGTCACACAAAAAATATCAACTTTTTCGTATTCTAAGAATAGTTCTATTTCTAATTCTTTGCTGGAAAAGCCTTGAATGTTTTGATGAATTAACTTTAAAGATCTATGCTTTTCCTTCGTCTTACAGGTGGTAATGTTATGGCCAGAAAGTCACTGATTTACAGAATTTATAGGTTTGGGACTTTCTGCTGTCGGACTTAACAGTTTAAATTCACATTAGTAGTGCTACTAACAGGTACAAGTGACTGTGTTATACTGCTTATAACAATGTCGTGTATATATGGAGCTAACAAAGTAGCTAGTCGTCGCTTAGATTTATTTGATAGATACATTGTATCCCTAGTCATCCTAAAATGTGTAATAATTTTATTAATGTCATAATACAAAATAGCGTCGCTATGACGGCATGTCGTGTTGAAAATAAATGAATTTATATTATAAATAGTCTTATTGTAATTATTATGTTCTTCCGACAAATTCTGACAATAAGGAAGAGTACATAGGATGAATTTGCAACCCTGTTTCTTGTTTAAGTTGAGAAGCAACTCAATATTTTTATTAAATTCTAGCTTACTGCTATGCATAATACTACCTGTCATTACAAGTACGGTAGTACATTCATCCCATTTTTCTTTACATATTTTGTCAACTATATAGCTGAATGACGCATCAGGATAACACATGCTGATCACCTGCTGGTCCATACATTTGTCAAGGGACGGTCCTAAGCCAACCCCTAATTTATCTGAATACACTACAGTCTTTGAAATTGGTTTATTCAGCATCACAGACGGACAGGGACTGGATGGCAGCTTGCTCTGGTGACTGAAGGTTGGTGGAATGGCAAGCGGGTGCTGGCTGCGTGGTAGTGATGGGTACGGGGGTGTATGCGTAGATGACAGATCACAGGAACGAGACGAGGGTGGGTTATTTGGTTTCTCCACCTGACGTTCATCATCTTCCAGCACTTGGCTCACCAACATCTGAGCCTCCCTTTGTGTTTGGAGCAATTCACTGGTGGCCGCTGACAGAGTATCGAGGAGACCTTGGGTGTATTGCTGCTTCCCAGTCATTTCTTGAATACGTGATTGCAGTTCATTTATTTGATTCAGAAGTGGTGTCTTTCTTAGTCTTAGGGGCTGAATTTTTTGGAACCTTTTTAGACATTTAATATTTTTCCTCGTCTTTTCAATGAATTTTTTCAATTTAAAATATTTTCTTGCTTTTCTACTACTATTCATTTTTTTATTTTCGGTGGTGGATTGTATATTGTAATGTCCAACAGTAGTTTCGTTTACTTCGGCTAACTCGATTTGTAGGGAAACATCTAGGCGGCTTTTGTACTTCTCAAGTTCTTGTCGTAAAAGTATTTGTTCTTGGAGAGTCTCAGAAATCTATATAGGCATTATTAAGTGATTTAAGGCTACAGATTTGTTCCTGTGCTTTCTTGCTTTCTTCGTCATATGACGACCGTGAATCCGCAATCTTCGAAGTAAGGTGGTAAATTTTTGCCTTTAAGTCGTTTATTTCACCCTGATATGTCAATGAGTCATTTGTCAGTTTTTCTACAAGGGCCTCTGATTTTCTCAACTCCTCCAGTGAGTGATGCAGCTTCTGCTCCAACAGCATTCTGCGGGTCGTCATACTGGATTTTCTGAAATAACCGGGTAAAAGCGGTAGAAAAACGGTGGAACAATAAATTTAAAAGTATCTAACTGTCTAGTAATGGTTGTATTGTACTGACTAAAATATTTTTGTGTTTGGCTATTTGGTTATTGAAAGTAGTGCAAGATGAGGAAGGAAATTAGAAATAGAAACGTAAAAGAGAAGAAATGGTTAAAAAGCAATAATAAAAGTGAGATAAAATAGGTAGGTACAAAAAAATAGCAAGTAAATGTGGGGGAAGATTAGTGAATAATTAGGTATTATTAATCGTACATTGAGTTTATACTACACATATATTAGAAGATCAAGTACTTAATCATAAAGTATTATATTTCTTGTGTAAATAATGTGTGCAGCTAGTGTTTAGTCATCAAGTATTGTTTCCACTGTACGTCAAACAAACAGAGACCGAACGGCGCTGGAGTGTGAGAAGTGACGATTCTCACTAGGTGAGACTTGTGGAGTCTATGTTTTGGTTAGTATAAATATAGCTGTCTGGTTAATCGCCTAAAACACATTAGAAAACAAAGCAATACTCCCCGGGTTAATCCGTTGAACCGACAAGTTCAAATCCAAACTGACAGGTCGTCGGTTTCTTCACTGTGGTTTTACAAATATACTAGGAACTTCACAATAGCTTTCACTGTATTTGCATTTATGATGTTATCAAACTAATTTGTAACTATTTTTGGACTATTTAAACAAGAAAATAAATTATAAAAGTATAAAATTAAGAACAGCTGACGAATGACGTCTAGCCCGCTTAGTGTTGCCAGACGAAAAAAAAAATTGATTTTACGTACTTGCATCATGATATCATAACATAGACATGCCATTTTTCCGGAAATCACCGGAAACGGTACCAAAATTTTCAGAAATGTAAAAAGGTTAATAAAATAAAAAAACTTACAAGTAAGCATACCTAATACCTATCTATAAAATAACTACCTATATCATTTCTTGATATACCACAACCTTAGTTTCTTATTTGTATAATGTTCACAAATTGAATTGATTTTTAACAATACAATCACTTGAGATTATGACAGTGTTGAGATACGTTTTTCAATTGGCAAAAATATATATATAATTTTAAAGTTCCGGAGATTTCGGAGATGTATCCATATTAACATATTATAGATACATTTGACGTTGCTTCCCCGCCTTAAGGAGCTAGGTCTGGAGATAAATGCTTCTAAGTGCGAGCTGTTCCCCTGCGGCCCTGCAGCTTGCCCTTTCTTTTCTACCTTCAGTTCTATTCTGCCCGGGCTGAAGGAACTATCTCCTAAAACTTTTAGCCTCTTGGGTTCGCCTATATTCCCAGAGGCTATACCGGATGCTATTGAAGCTAGAAGACGTCTCCTTCTCCTCGCTCGGGATCGTTTGAGAAGTGTCTCCGCGCATGTTGCCCTGGTCTTGTTGAGGATATGCTTCGCAGCCCCTAAAATAATGTATCTTTTGAGGACGGCTCCAAAATGGCTGTATCCAAATACCGTTGCTTCCTTTGATGCCAGTTTAAAAGATACAGTTGAAACAATACTAAATGTTTCACTTAGCAATGACCAGTGGAGTCAAGCATCGCTCCCCATACGATGCGGAGGACTGGGGGTGCGACGCGTGAGGGATGTGAGTGTTCCGGCTTTCCTAGCCTCGACGCACGGGGTTGCGGATCTCGTCTCTGATATTTTATCTTCCCATGGAGGCGGGCCCCTGCCCTTTGCAGCTGAGGCGCTGGCGGAGTGGACTACTCTCTTCCCGAACGCTGTTGTACCCAAAGTTCCTACTGTGCAGCGGATGTGGGATGAGGTGGGGACAAAGGACACCCTGGATCGTCTTATAGGCGCGGCGGCAGGCACGGATCTGGCTAGACTCAGGGCGGTGTCAAAATCAGAGTCAGGCGCCTGGTTACAGGCATTACCATGTCTGCACATGGGAACTCTTCTCGACGGGGACTCCTTGCGTGTGGCAGTTGCTCTCCGCCTGGGCTGCGATGTATGCCAACCACATCAATGCATTTGCGGCTCCATGGTTGAAGCAACTGGTCATCATGCATTGAGCTGCTGTCGTTGTTTGGGAAGGTTCCCTCGCCACCATGCTCTTAATGACATCACCCGGAGGGCCTTGGTCTCGGCCAACATTCCATCCTTGATGGAGCCCTCGGGTCTTAGCCGATCCGATGGCAAAAGGCCAGACGGTTTGACCCTGGTGCCGTGGCAGAGAGGAAGGTGTTTATTGTGGGACGCCACGTGCGTTAACACCTTCGCTGCCTCTTACCTCAGCCGCAAGGCGCTGTCGGCCGGGGCCGCTGCTGAGTTCGCAGCCGTCAAAAAGCACGAGAAATACTCGGCTTTAGAAGAAAGTTACTGCTTCGTGCCACTTGCGTGCGAAACGACGGGCTGCTGGGGAACAGAGGCTTTGGATTTTATTAAAGAGATTGGCCGTCGGCTTCGTGAGAGGGGCTGTGACCCTCGCTCCGGGGCTTACCTGCTGCAAAGGTTATCCATTGCCATACAACGTGGCAACGCGATGTGTGTCATGGGCTCCTTTGCTGCTGGTACGTCTCGGGGGGGCATTTTTGACTAGTGGTATTAGTGATATCACTTTTGTACCTATGTATTGTTATTGACCTATATTTGAATTGGATGAATAAAAATTGTTACATTTGACGTCAATGACCTCAAATCCTGCCTACTCCGATCACTGCTTATTATTAGTCAAGCGCCGCGCGGTTCCAATGTTCACCGTAAAAATTAAAAATCAATAATTGTGTCTCAGATTCTGGGTTTGAGAGGTAATGTTTTGGATTTTACGAACTTCGTAGTCGGACTGTAGGAGCAAGAGGAGTCTCCATATTTGTTGGGGCCGGACTGTCGTATCGATCGACGCACGTGCACAGAAATTTAACAGTGCGGCCACTACACTCAAACGCAAATTCCCTGGGACTTTCAGACATTTACCACAAACCAGACCAGTGCGAGTCGGACTCGCCCATCGAGGGTTTCGTACAAATTTTAGGTACCTACATCGTAACTTAATATTATAAATGCGAAAGTGTCTTTGTTTGTTTATGTTATGACGCTTTCATGCCTATACCACCATACCGATTTTAAAAATTCTTTCACCAATAGAAAGCTACATTATCAAGGAGTAATATAGGCTATATTACTACAGGAACGGGAACTACGCTGGTTAAGCCGTGGTCGTGGAGCATCGCTCTAGTATTAAATATACCTCTATGACGTATTTCGTACTTTAAATAAAAACGTTTTTTTTATGATTTAATTACAAATGTATAGTTTTTTTTTACGTTAACTTAGAGGTTACATTTTTTCAAAGCACTAAGGGACCGAATACTTGAGTACATGGTTTTAATTTCAACTTGATATCTCCAAGCGTTCCCGAGATAAAGGGTCTTGACAGACAGACAGACGGACAACAAAGTGATCCTATAAGGGTTCCGTTTTTTTCATTTTAAGGTACGGAACTCTAAAAATAGTGTAACTTACTTTTGAGACGACCCTCGTATGAAAACACCGCTCCACTTCGCCCATCTCATCATTAATGGAAACGCACTCTTAGCCATGTGGCTTTGTATAATGTAATCGGTAGTGTACATAAAATATTTAATGATATGCTTTTATAGCAATTTTTATTAACTGTTAGGAAACCTCCATAGAAGTAGAAATTTAAAATCGAAGTTGCAACGCAGAAGCAAGACTCCTAAGTCGTACCAATCTTATAGACTAGTATCCGCTGTGTGAGTTTGTTTGAAACTTGCTTGTGCAACTTCAATGAATATGACCATTTAAGAATATTTTAAATAGTGGCGCGGGCAGACGTTGTGCTGCCAGAGACAACACCGTCATCTATCGGGTCCAAATGATCCATGGACTCACTCAGACCCACACAAAAAATCTACTAAATCGGTCGAGCCATTTCCCAGTTTTTGCGAGACTAACGAACGGCTATTGATTAGGGCTAGTGATAAATATGAACGACAAGAAACAAACGGGCGGTGATAAACAACCAACTCATTATACCTTCACATAGATCTGCAGGGTTTAAATGATGTTTTAAATATAGGGCAGCAAAAATATGGAATGATTTGCCCACCTTTATAAAAATAGACCACAACTACTTTCTTCAAACTGAAAAACAAAATGGCTTCATCACTACATAGTATAAAACAAAGTCGCTTTCTCTGTCCCCATATCCCTATGTCACTTTGTATGCTTAAATCTTTAAAACTACGCAACGGATTTTGATGCGTTTTTTTTAATAGATAGAGTGATTCAAGAGGAAGGTTTTAGTGGGTTTTAGTGTTGCACCCGTGCGTAGCCAGGGCGGGTCGCTAGTAAAAGTATAAAACAAAGTCGGTTCCCGCTGTCTGTCTGTCCCTATGTATGATTAGATCTTTAAAACTACGCAACGGATGTTGATGCGGTTTTTTTAATAGATAGAGTGATTCAAGAGGATGGTTTTAGTATCAACATTACACCCGTGCGAAACCGAGGCGGGTCGCTAGTTATTAATAAAACAAAAACAGACTGAACATCTGAAACTCACTTACATAGACTCGATAAATATAAAAACACATTTATACAACCTCTTTAAATTATATAAAATAAAATAAAAAATAACCTTACCCCTTTTATCCATACGTGGATAGGCAGAGGTATTCCATTTCTGGATATACCCACGTTTCACCACTATATATTCTTTGGACCCTTAAACATGATAGGTGGGTGAGCCCATCGCCGGACCGGGTCTGTTACACATGCCTTAGTATTAATTCTAGGACTTGCAGGTTTTTTACCGATAGTGATAAATATGTAGGTAAGTTTTTGAAAAACTCATTGGTACATGCCAGAATTCGAACCCGGAGCGTCATTGATTATCATCATGAGAAGCGGGCTCTTTAACCGTAATTCTATCACTGCTCTACAAATATGTATAAGTGATATAGAATTAACATAATTATAGATAAAATAAAATAAACTATAACACTACACACTAAAAACTCCTCACTCATACTACATTTACACCAATCACAGCCCGCCCCATCGTTGTTGGTACTAAATAAAAAGGACCATAATATTGTGTATAAAGGAAGCTCACAATTTCTTGTTTATTCAAATAAAAACTCACGCTTTTCATCCCCGGGGGGGCAGAAGTATTGCATTTCAGGAAATACCGACATTTCACCTGGTGAAATTGCTAGTTTGGTTTTATTTTTATCATTTGGTTTCATTATACTATATTGGTTCTTCCAAAAATAGCATATCGTTAATATTAAATACTTCGCTCAATTACGTTAGGTAACTTCTTTTCCGTTTCCCTTTTGGGGTTTAATAGAAATCCGAATAAAGAAATCACCGGACGTCGTTTGATTTCATTAAATACGAACAGGGCGAGAAGGGGTTTGCTGCTGAATCACGATGCCCTGAATAATAAAATTAATGGTTCTGTACAGAGCTCCATTAGGAAGGGAAAATATCGGGAGTTTGAATCACTTTCACCGAACTCAGGATAAAGGATTTCTGATGCATGCGTAATAAATTTACGGTAGCAGGCTGTTGTTTTAAATATTTTAGTACGGAGCGGAAGTAAGCTCTTAAATGCCTTACCGCATGAACTTTGGCTCACATAACGTACCGGCCGTGCCTACATAATTGAATAGTGTTTTTTCATTGGATTTAGCACATACTTATTAGGTTGTATGGATTCCGGTTCCGTACCTAAGAAGAAAAAAGCTCAAGCAGAGAGAGGGTTCCGGATTAATTTTACAGTAAATATGAGTTTCGGATAGAATTATAGACACCTTTGCAAATTGGTTTTGAAAATAATTGTATTGTTATTTTGTTACTTATTATTTATCTGGTAACTACTTCTGTCAAAGAATTAGTTTAATAATACAAAGAGAGAATGCTGCCAGTCTACTGGGAACCTTGCCTCGGTTTGATGCATTGGATGAGGTCTTCTATTTATAGATTTAATTTAACTTTAGTAGATTTTTGTTTAAGTATGGGTTTTTAGTTACTGGTATTGATAAATTTGATTTAGTTACATACAATATAATAATAATAATAATAAATTGTGGGACACAATTCACACACGGTTATTTAGTCCCAAACTAGGCAGGGCCTGTGCTATGGGTTATAAACATACTTAAATAAATATTAAACGACCAGACACGAAGCCAACAGACATGTTCATGCACACAAATGTTGGCCTCGAGCGGGGATCGAACCCGCGACCTCCGACTCAGAAGGCAGGGTCACTACCAACTGAGCCAACAGGCCCGTCAATATGTTTTCATAATAGATTTTTCATAACTGATAACTATAGATTTTTCTCTTAATGTAAACAGAGTTAGGTGTTGGTAAGAAACTAAGACTAAAAAACTAAGACTTACTTGTTTTTTCATAAAATCGGACAACATTACATTAATAGATACATTAACAAGATTGCGCGACTGTTCAACAGAATGTAGTGTCCGAAGTATACCACACACGGTTATTTAAGTCTACACTGAGTAGAGTCTATTCATGTTCATGCACACAAATGATGACTCCGAGTAAGAATGAAACTCGCGACATCTGACACAAAAGGCACTATCAGCTGAGCCAACAGGGCCATAACAAGATAGATGCCATTTATATCAGAAACGCTAATCATTAAGCTTAACCGCCATTGTGTAAGTAAACTCGCAAAGCTTTGCTCCCGTCGCCGTAAAATATGTCATAGCTTGTAAGCGAAGATTTACGATGTACCATGTTAACAGGGAGAGCGAAGAAACTGTAATACATTTTATTATACATTTTTACGTGTTATGTATCTGTGGCTATCCGCGGCTTAACACGCGATGTCTTCTAACCCACATTCATTTTCTTTTTTATCCCGTTTTCACTGACTGTGTATTATGCGTCAGTTCAGTGGCCAATTTTATCAGCATTTAACGGATTTCCTTTATTTCTATCACATCATTACTAAGAGCACTGAGAGCCAGCCATTTGTCGCAACTATGTAATAGATCGAGCGACCTACCCTCGCTGTGCTTCGGTTTATCAATATATAATAAAACCGGCCAAGTGCGAATCGCGGATGGACTCGCGCAGAAAGGGTTCCGTATCATTATCTATAAAATTATCATTAACGGCAAAAAAATTACGTTTGTTGTTTTTGATCCTCCTTATATGTTTATTTTATTCAGTTTTTTAGGTTTGTTGTTATAGCGGCAACAGAAATACATCATCTGTGAAAATTTCAACTGTGTAACTATAACGGTTTATGAGATACAGCCTGGTGATAGACGGACGGACAGCGGAGTCTTAGTAATAGGGTCCCATTTTACCCTTTGTTTACAAAACCCTAAAAATATGATCACGCCTTTTATCAGCAAGATTTAATTTTGGGAGGTCCCAAAATTAAATCTTGTTAAGTCGTGGGTTTCCTCACAATATTGTCCTTCACCGTCGAGCTAGTAACAAATATGTGGGTAAGTATGTATTTGAAAAACTAATTGTTACATACTTAATTAAGTATTAATACTTAAACTTTGGTGCATTTTCCTAACTGTAGAGTCAATGGTAATAATAATGCTCTAGACTTGTCTCTACTTTAAATCTCAGAACCTAAGACAGTAAAATATTTGGCAGAGTTGACATGATTTTTGATATTAAATGTTTTTGATTTGATATTACTTACTCAAAGTTGAAATGGTCAAATTCGTAATTGCTTGTAGTCCATAAATCGTTAGCTAAATCGAATTTTGTTTATGCGTGCCAATAAACTGTTCACAATCACGGGTCAATCGTGATCGGGGATTGTAAGCATAGCGGTAACGTGATAAGGTATAAAATCCAATAGCTCAGCTATCTCGTACACCTATTAACGTTATGTTTGGCATGAGAACCTCCGATACTACGATGAATTTACGATATCATACGGGTATATGATGTAGCTGAGCGAGTGATTTTTTTTTTAATTAATTTATATATTAATACTTGAAAGAAATATAGTAAGATTTCCTCCTTACAAACTTGTCTTGATCCTTCTATACAAAATAAAAAAAACTTTCATGTTGCATTTTGCTGACAGAATGTAATTTAATTTTTTTATTTATAACCATTTACAAAATCACCAACGGCTGTGCCAGTTGTAGTTTCCAACCAGTCGTGATAGACCACGCTACGCCTCTCGTAGCATAGGCTACGCGCTACGTCTAAGTACTCGTAATCGTAACTAATATTATAAATGCGAAAGTGACTTTGCTTTTGTTATTTATCGAACAAGATTTTCATATTACCTAGTTATATATGTCACCGTAAAATTGCAAACACCGTTAGATTATAATCTATCTCGCGATATTTTGTTTGACTGACAGCTGTGGTTGATTCCTAACTCTATGGGTACAGAAATAGCTACGGCAAAACCGACCAATCAGGGACAGTCCTTGGACAGTTGAGAATTTAACGCTAGATAGATTGTGATCTATCAGTTTCACTTCGATATATTATAATCTACCGAAAAATAATGCGTTAAATTGTAAGCAGTATGTTCGGTTCACAATCTTTCGACAGTCTACAATCTCGCGAGATAGATTATAATCTTACGGTTTTTGCAATTTTACGGTGACATATACATTGTATAAAGGGTGACTAATGATGACTGTGTCAAGACTACGATTATAATTTATTAATAGTACAAAACCTGTATTGTGACTACGCGCTATAATTGAAGCTAGAACTACGTTAACCGCGTAGTATGTCGTTGCGCTATCTGTTTCATACATTTACTAGTGTTAGTAAAAAAAATACACTTTGGTCTTGACACGCCGCTGAAGTGTAGTTTTTACCATCTTATATATATATATATATAAAATAATAAACTGACTGATTGGTGATATATCAATGCACAGCCTAAGCCGCTGGGTCTAGAGACTTATAATTTTGCACATAGATAGCTTATACAGTGTAGGCATCTACTAAGATAGGATTTTGCAAAATTAAACCCCTAAGGGGTTGAAATAAACGTGCGCGAGCGAAGCTGCGGGTAAAAGCCAGTACTAAATGTATGAAAAGCGATAGGATTTGTGGCGCGACACAACACACCACGCGTGTGCAATGTAGTTAAAATCTAAAATGTTTCGAGACAAATAGTAAGGGCTTGTCTGTTTTTATTAACGGAAGGGATTGAAACCAAAGTTGTAAACATTTAAGATTCGTCGCATAGGTAACAATAAAAGGTGAGTCGTTTAAACAACCTCTCAACAATGAAACGTTAAGTCTTTCTATATTTAGTTATCTACAATGTTTGTCCAAATTCTAAACTAAGTGTTTTATTCGTAATTTACTACTATAAATGATTTTGATAAAATATATATTAGATGGATTCTTTCAACACCATTTAAATAGTAAACTTTAATATCACTTCTAGTAAAAAAAACCTAAAAAAGGTTCTTTCACTCGCGCACTCTTAATCATTTTGTACCGAAAAATTCTAAAGTCCTGACGAAAAGGAGAGCTTCTTACGGAGCAGAGGACTACCTAAAGTACATAGGTAGCACACCTACATTTCAGAATTATTGCTACCACTGGTTTTCACAATAATTTATTTTAATCAATTTCGATATAAACATGTCTTGACTTACTGATCGATGCTGTGCCGTAACCACTAAAGCTAAAACTTCGAATTTTGGATAGTATAGTCGCATTAAATGTTTATAAGATGTCTACGTGCTATTTTTAAGTAGGTGCGTTATTGAGTAGCCATTTATTTATCTACATCTACAGTAATCTAAACTTCTACAATGATATTATAAAAAGGGAAGGTTTGTATTTTGGTAAGGAATAAACTCAAAAACTACTGGTTCGATTTCAAAAATTCTTTCACCAATGGCAAGCTGCAATATCCCTATGAGTAATTTATGCTATATTTTATCCCCGTATTCCCACTGGAACGGGAAACTGCGCAGAACCGCTCGCGCTAGTAATATTAATATAATATTATAAAAAGGAAAGATTTTTTTATTTTTGTATGTTTGTAATAAATAAACTCTAAAACTATTGAATCGGTTTCAAAAATTCTTTCACCGTTAGAATGCTATAGGTGAGTGACATAGGCTATATTTTTAATTCCCACGGGAACGGGAACTATGTGGGTGAAACCACGCAGAAAAGCTAGGTATTGTATAATTTCTAATTGTTGTCTGACCGAATCAATTTATTTCGTTAGTCTAGTGATACAAAACAATCAAAGGATAATCTTTTAATTAATTTATCAAATCGAGTATGTATCATTTCAAAAATAATGATTTAAAAATAGAACACCTAAAGTAATTTTTATTTTATTTATGAAAATATGAATCGAGGTTGAATCGAGTAGTCAGTGGTACGTAGCGTGCTCAATGAATGGGCGGCAAGCGCAGTCGCCCACGCTCCGTCAAGCGCGCGAACGTTGGCACCGGCCGCTGCGCGCTTCAACAAGTGGGGGGCTATACAACTTGTCCGTGTTATCCAGCAAAAAGTAAAAAAATACAAGTGAACATAAATCGTGAATAGTGAACCTAAAAATATATATAGTGCTAATATAACTATGTGATACTTTTGCGCAGGATTTATCGGCGACTGCATTGTTTATTAGTTTTCGTCGTTTTTAACCGCTTCCGTTTGAAAATATTATTGCTTGTCTAAGATCATGGAGAGGTTCATTGTCGTAACGTAACGGTTATAAAAACGTAATTCCAAATAAACCATAAAAATACTTGAAGCAGAGATACCTACTTATTACTACCGTTACAGTTTTTTTAATTTTATTTTTCGATAATATACATAAATAATACATAATTAAAACTTAAAATTGTATTGAAATAAGTAAAAGCTAGTTTACAATTACGTTTTAATAAATAATCTAATAAAAAGGGCTACAAGTAAAATTCTGGCGAAAATGTAACGTTGGTAATTTATTTAGTTCTTGTACATATTTTTACCACTTTGACATAAAGCGTGATTAATGACTAGATTACCAAGGTTAACAGTCCCTACCTAATGTTACATCTACCAGCAGCTATTTGAATACTTATTAGTTATTTTTTATTTCTTTATTCCTCAGTAAAGTAGTCATTTTACTAAGCTTATGGCACTTAAGTACTTATATGCACGAAAGAAATAGGAAAACTTTTTATTATTACAAATGTTGGCAAAAATATTGATTTTACTAACTGAACGTAAAAATTACCTGGCCTAAAAAGTTTTATAGTACCGGCTATCTATAACCTATAAATAACTAGTATTTACACGTGATTGCAAGACTATTCATTAAAACTGATACAAGTAACTTTAATCTACGCTAGAACCACCCTATAATTGATTACAGTTACTTGTAAACATATTAAAATGTAGTTCTACAAGAAAGTTGATAGTTTTAAAAAAAATAAACACATTTGCCACAGAGGTGATAGAAAAGGGGAAAATAAAATAAAACGTTCAAGAGAAAATGATAAAACACCGGCGATATATAACGAATATCAATGAGCAGCACCCGTATTTTTTAAACCCTGCTTATAATGTAGGTAGCATGAATTGCAGCCTTACAAAACCTTCTCAGCAGGGTATCATCTGGATGCAGCTTAGTAGAAGCTGGCACAAATTATGTCGATTCCTGGCGCGGCGCGAGTGCGCCCCCCTTGAGGAGTACGGCGCCCCGGCACGGCTGGCTGCCTTAATTGGATTTCCGAATAACAAAAATTCTAACCGTGCATTCGATTTAAATTAAACGAGCCATTATTCTAGTGGAAAATTCAACACAGATTCTATTGCACTATTCATTGAATGAAAAAATAATGTAGCTCTCGACCAATCTCCTCTTTGAAAATGCTAATGAATATGCGACGGAGAATTGCCAGACAGAGCAAAAACTCCGTAATAAATGTTCAAAAGTGCCAACTATAAATTAATCCCAGCTGTGTAGCTATTCTCAAACCACAGCATGACAGGAAGAAAAGGATTTTGTTATTTGTTTTGTAGAAACCTACCTTTATGCTAATGTAGTGGTCTCATGAATCTCTATGGGCTGATGAGCTTTCGAAAGTTGAAATGAAATAAGAAGACCAAAATTTATATTTTTCATTATCGTTAAGCTATTGCAGTAGGTAACATATAAAAAAGTCAAGTGCAGGCCGAACTCGCGCAACGAGGGCTTCATACGTTTTCTATGCCAACTCAATATTTTTTTAGAACCGTTTCACTAACTTTGGTTGTAAAATATTTTGCAGATTTCGATAAAAGGTGTTTTTAGTTTATTTTATTATAGTAGCATAGACTTATATCAACCATAATTATATCAGATTTTTAACATGGAATAAGTAATTCCGAAATATTTATTCAATATTTTTTTCCAGCACTCTTTTTTTCTTTATAATCTATTCAAAAGTCCAAGTGGATAACATTAATAAGTAGTTGCCAAAATAAACAGGTGTGACAGATAGATAGAAACATCGGCACTATAAGTGTTTCTTTTTACCACATTTGTAAGAAACACTAACAATTGATGCTTGCGGCATCAATTTGCACGGCAACGGACTCTTATAGCCTAAGACACAGATTATGTAATAGTACTACGTACCTAAGATTCGACTGCAAAAAAGTGTAGGGATCGAGTATATGCCACAAACCAAATTTTTACGCATATATATGATTAAGAAAATATAAATCTACCATATCGAAATATGGCCGCTAGTATTTTTAATAAAAAAAAAAATATTTTTTTGACGGACGAAATTTCGGCTTCGTGGTAAAATAAGCCCACAGACCACTTAGCCCGCGGGCTAAGTTGACACTCTTATTTTTTCTATGGGTAACTTGACCTACTGTGTTAACTGAGCCCGCGGGCCCGTTCACCCACTAATGTTTTTTTACATAAAATATCGTCCACTTCACGCCAAAATACATAAAGACTCTAAAAAATCATGAAAAATCTGCTGATTTTTCAGTCTTTATGTATATTACCCCTTTATGTATAAAGACTGAAAAATCAATAGGGCACCCTGGTAGATATATATTCTCCTAATCATAAATATGCGTAAAAATTTAATTTGTAGCATATACTCGATCCCTACACTAATTTGCAGGCGGATCTCGTACCATTAAGACAGTGTACTTATTTCAAATAAAACATTAACCAACACAGCCTTGTATCGATTTGGCGAAAAAGTAAAATTGTAAGACAATAGCAACACTCAATAGCCTGTTATTTATTAGGGTTGTCATAGAATAGCGGTTCAGGAAGCGATGTGCTCCGAAAGAATGGCAGAAACAAAAGAAGCGGTCATCCACGCTCCGTCCTACGTTCACTAACGAAGCTACTCCGCTTCTAGCAATTAGTGCTGCAAACCACTTTAAATTAACAGTAAGTTTAATTTGCGAATACTAAGTTTGTAAAATTAAACTGATGACTACTACATGCGATTAGGTGGGGGAAAAGATATACTTAGCCGTGTATTTAGGTAGGTATGGTATGATGGCAATAAACTTTTGGTGTCTTTGAAAGACAAACTATTGTCATGTCTTAGAAATATGCTACTTTATTGCCTTCAGACTATCAGCATTTCAGTTTTATGAGCTAAACATTAGCCGCAATCCACGTAGTAGCACTCTTCAAGTCGTAGACAATTGCTACGATCGATGTTAAAAATTACAATATCACTAGCTTAACGGGGAAGAAAAACATCGTAAGTAAACTTCAGGTTGGTTCGACGAGCGATGGGCTCACACTGTTGAAAAATGGATGTTTCCAGGAATTAAATACCTCAGCTAACCCCCTCGGGGATAATGGAGTGAGTGTATTTAATATTTTTTTCATGTAAAAAAATTCAGACATGAAAGATTCATCTTTCATATTGTAGAAATTTTCATGATGAAATAGGGCTAATTTAACTTATTTGGAATTGACTAACGCCGAAAACATCCAGCAGGATCCCATCAATATTACCACGTATTGAATTGAATCTTTTGTGAAAAGTGGCAGTTATTTTTAGTTCTGGCCGGTCTAACACATTTATCACATGAAAGGAAATGTCACGAGGAAATGGGTACGGCGGGAAAAAAATCTCAATATACATATGTACGAGTATATATGTGTAATGGGAATTTAGTAGACGTTAACTTTAGCTCTCTGCTGAAGTGAAATAAATCTATGATAATACGAGTATGACTGTACACTAATGGAAAGGTGTGTATTTCCATGATTGGAATATCACTGAAAACTTTTTAAATTCCACTTTGAATATGAATGTATACCTACTGTTTTTTATCACAGACCAGTTTAAATTGGTCTGTGCTTTTATTAAGCCTAAGGCTGTGTTATTACTTTTCTTGATTGTCTAATAAGTTTTGGCCAAATGATTTTTCTAAGTAAGTTCTCTCTAATAATACCTACTCTAATCTACACTCAACAATACCACCTTTATCTAAAGTTTAACGTCAGTTACCATTCGTTTCGGTCTATTAATGAAAGCAACGGTACGAAACTCTAAAAACAACCTGGTCATGAGGTCAGTGGCTTTTGGGAAATAGGTCAAAATATTTACAATTTTTATACAGGCTTATTTGAAGCTATAACTCTTTCCATTCATGTTAGGAAACTATTCTGAAATTATATTAAATTCGGAGCTTGACTTGGTGAGGAATTAGGCACGGTTGTAACTACTTGTATAAATTTCATTGACCGATATTTAAGTTAAACCTCCTATGCTCGTTTCTGATGTCGTAAACAGCAGGCCAAGTGCGTCTCGTATTCGCACACCGAGAGATCTATCAGCAAAAACGTTAAAAAGAAAAAATGTTTTACCTACAATTCTCCTTATTGCTTTAGTTTTATTTAGTAGGCAGACAGACAAAAATTACAAAAAATTGTATTTTGGTGTCTACATCGATAACTACTTATATAGATACACTACTGCAAAAATTTTCAAAAAATATTTCATGTACAGAAACGGCCCCGTTAGAGTTTTATTATATGTATAGATTTGTTAAGATATACGTATATGTGTTTATAACACATATATTCTGTGAAAATTTCAACCAGCTACCTATTACTGTTCAAAATATACAAACGGGCCTTGAACGCATACGGACTGAAGGACGGACGGATGGACAGACGGCGCACGGCGTCGTAGGTGTAGGGTAGGGCCCCGTCCTCTGCTAACCGACCCCTAAAAATTCTGCCTCCGTTCTGGACTTGCAAAACAAAGTCTGCAGACGATAATCTATTTAACTCGGTGAGCTTATACACTGTTCCTGTCACGGCTCAACGTGGTCTACGTACGTGCAGCCATTATCACGTACTAGTTGAAATACGACATAAACGGACGAGCTACGACGGAGGCCGATTATATTGGCCGTATAATGTGCGTTAGTCGCGGTTGGCGATAAATTGAAATTGGCACGTTTATCATCTCGGCCCGGCGTGATTGTATTTTTTATTGAGCGCCGCTGTCTCATACAAATGGCTTATTACTTCCGATATTTCACTGCCCACAACCACAGCAGATCAGTCAACAAGCGGCTTGGATAAAAAAAAGGTTATAAAGAAAGCTTCCACTAAAAATATTTGATGTTACTCAATATTTCCCGCCATTACCCTAAATTTCTATTTAATAATAATTGCACGATATAAAACTGAGTGATCATTTAAAATTATATTCTAAATGAGTCATTTTATGAAAGATGTGCTTTTTTGTGCTTAAAAGCAAAGGGATAAGGAATTAAAAGCTTCGTATATTTATCGTTTTACAAAAATAAAGTGTAATTTCGATATGAGTTATTTTATTTTTTACTAACAGTGCCTCGCGGTTTCACCCGCATTGTTCATTACCTATGTTACTCCCGAATAATGTAGCTTTACATTGGTGCAAGAATATTATAAATCGGTTCAGTAGTTTAGTCGTGAAAGCGTAACAAACAAAACAAACTAACTTTCGCATTCATAATATTTAGGATTTAAGCCTATGTACCTAACTTTTATTATTTCCCTGAGGTTAATGTCGCTTGGATGCTTAAATGTTGTTTGAAGTAATTAAGTACAGTTTATATACCACTATGCTTTCTTACAAGCTAGTTGTATATTAGTAATTTAATCCAAGAAGGTAATCCCAACGATTTTTAAAGAACTACTATTATAAAAATATGAACGGATCGACCAAAAACGCACGCGATTGTTAATTTATACCGAGAACTTGCCACTATATTTCACCGCCTTTGTAACTGTAATGAAATTACAATTTATAGCTGAGACTAACAATGAAAAATTTAAATAAGATAAAACAAAATTTGAACTAGTTTTGAAAGTTAGCATTGAAATGAAATGTGTTCAGTTTTATTTATACTTTTTTTTTATTTATTTTTTACAATACAATCAATTCAAGTAATTAGGGAACAAATGTGTTTCATCCTTAAAATTGCATTTTAACACGAAACAAGGAAGCAAATAAATATGTTTTATCCTCGAGAAACAATTTCAATTCCAACTGTCGTATCAAATGGTGAAATTCATTATTATTGCCATGTAGATTTCTGAGCTTGAGGGCAAAGTTTTATGAACTTCCAGTAACTCGCGCGGCTAAATTCTAGTAGTTACCGCACACTCGCGATGTTTCAGAGTTTGTGTTTTGTTTAAGAGTTTATTATATTATGTCGTATTTGGTCGCTTTCGTGATAGGTTTCGTTACTAAACTTTTGGGGTTATAATCAAAACTATTTTTGAAACAATGTCTACTCAAACTATATAAAACTCATTAATAACATAAAAGTCTGGCGACAACAAACAAAGCACAACTGAATGAGAACCAACAGATTTTCACGTTTGTCTATTTATTCTACTATATAAAAATAAGTCGGGTTTTCCTTCCTGACGATCTAACTCGAGAACGGCCGGACCGATTTTGATGAAACTTTTTGTGTGGGTTCGAGTGGGTCCAGGGATGGTTTATAGCAAAGAAAATTCAGCATTGCACCCGTGCGAAGCCGGGGCGGGTCGCTAGTTATTTATATACAAAAACTTGAAAATTTTGTAAACGTTTTTGTATAATTTGTCCACTCAATAGTATTAATAATAGTTATATGGTTGGTACATAGCAAGAAAAGTATAATGAAAATAATCACTTCTAACAAGCAATTAAAAAAATGCTGCGTTTGACCTCGTTTCATCAGAACTAACAAAAACTATTATTAGCATAAGAGCTGTGACCAAGTCGCAAATAACGATGCAGAAATTGAACAATTTATTATACAATTTATAAAACGCTTTGTTCTTCCGTGCCGACTGCGTCGTCGAAAACGCGTTCCGCCAAACTGTTTAGATTTGTTCACGATAACGCTACTACAATAATATTGTGAGTGACGAATGTGGACATTTTATTTAGTTTGGTGAGGTTACGCTTTTTAACTCACAAATATTTGATTAAATATTTGAATTTCATAAAAAAATATTTCATTCATTCATCATTCATTCGAATGAGCGTTTAATTTTTAGGAAATTACTGGAGAAATGACATTCAAGATAGTTTTAGTTGAAATAATAATTATTTAGGTAGTTCCTATTTTAATAAATGTTTGCTTTATACTGTCCTATTTATACCTACTTACCTACTCTAAATGTGCAATCATGTTTGCTAATCCACCGAAAACGTTTTTGCAAAAACGGGCAAAATGACGACCATAAGCTACCATTACTCAGCGATATATGTAGGGGACGAATGTTTGCTTGTGAATCGGCACCTTTGGGTCCATAGACACCTACGTGACGTGACATTTAATCTACAAAGTTTCGTATATGCGTTGTTTCTAACACGTGTCGAGGTCAGGGTGCATACTTTGTCAGATTATCTGTCTTTCACTCACTGGCGCGATTTGCAATCTTATGATTTCCGGCCTCTTCCTTTTTGTAAATATGAAGGAAAATGAATGCGTCACCGTTTCACATTTTTGCTTTATTTGTATGACATATTAGCGATATCATCGCCTATCTACCATGCAGGATAGAGCAGTGGGTTAAGACTCCGAAATCATATCATGCCTTTCAGGAAAGCGGTGTGCGTGGCGTCAAGTCGCGCGTTTGGGTCTAGTTGCTGAGTCACGCGACGACGTACACGTGCGTTCATCCAATTTTATAAATGACCACCCCACAATCTACACATCTACGCAATACAAACCTACGTAACAGAATAAAACATTTGTAATTCTACACAGCCTTGACAGTGGCTTCCGTTCACATGTTGATGAATTTATTATTATGCTCGCATAATATAAGTACCTGAATGACCGAGCTTTCCATAGGGTAAATAATATTTTTTTCGTAAAATTTCGTTTTTAGGAAATATCTACAACAGGGCTAGAGGGGACTACTGGGAACAATCCAAATAAACTTAAAAAGAAAAACTTTATCTAGGTAAATACAAAACTTAAGTGTAGTCTAAATAGTTAAAGCCGTTTCCGAGATACACGAAATATATTTTTAAATATGTATTCAGGTATATGTAATAATAATAATAATAATATATTTTACTTTTATATACATATTGTAGAAAACCTAACTTAAGATATAAAATAAATAAATATATAATAATAAGGCATTTATTGTAAGGTTTTGCTTTTCGTTTAATGTCTTTCCCAAAAATTAGAGTTTACAAGAAAGAATTCACTCCGAGCGAGGCTACAGACTTATGATAGTAAGTATATTTTATATCGAAAGTCTAAACGAAGCCATAATATAACGTTTAGTCTTGAGGTGCAAACTGTACTTTTCACTTTGAGTGCGAGAAAAATAGTAAATTTATTTAAAATCGAACAAATTTATACTCGACAAAAATTCAGAAATTTTCGCGGTCTGTTTTTTCTTCTAAACATGTCACAGATTAACAAAGAGTTTAAATCTCTTTGCAGACTAACAATTTAAAACACATGACGCCACCTTCTTTGCGGAAAAACCATGGAACTAAAATTGCACAGATATTTACTGGCTGTTTGAGTTTGTCTACATCTTAATAAGGAAATTAAAAAACTAATACTTTTCACTCCCTAGAGACTAAAGTGGTCACTTTAGTCCCGCTTCGTAGGGCTGTATTTGCGTACTTTTAGAGTATGGGAAGTGAAAAATGATAATTATATTCTATCTGGCCGAGACATATAGGTATAGAAGTATTCTTTGTTAAATAATAGATAAAAAAAACATTTCAATACTGTATATTAATTGCTTTATGTATAATTTTAACAAATAATCTGAAATTTTAAATACTTTATTAGGTTATTTCATTACATCATTATGATTACGTGTATGTAATCTCACCTTTTGATCGACTCCAAAAAGTGACATGACTGTAGCCTTTACAATCCCAAATCACATATAAACTTTTGTTTGGGCGTACACGTCTTTGTTTGGCAACACCTCTGGGTATTTGTTGTTTATTTCTGTAATTGAGTTCGGGGGGCATGAGAATCCTTTCAGGCTTAATTATTTGTAAAAGTCAGTTTTCTGTTTCATCGAATTAAACCAGAACTTCTGAAAATTGAGGATAAAAAATCTTATCTTTGTAAAATGATCGTCCAAACGGTAGGATCTCTGTTACAAAGTAACCAGTGGCTTAAGTGGGATGGAATTTGAAGGGCGGGGTACGAACCTTTTCGACAGTGTGATATCGATAAGGGTTTTATAAGTAAATTATATATTATAGAAATATGACCTACAAAATTTGTATTTGTGGACCTGTCGAGTAAAAATATATTTAACAAAGAGAATTACAAAAGAGCAGCGACGCTAAGAAAATTTTAATATTTGAAGGAATAATCTCAGACAGTGTTCACAAAGATAGCGAATTTTACCCTTCGTTTACAACATCGACGAAAGTACTCACTACAAGCGTGGCGCGATCGTAAAATTCTCCCCCCGCATAAAACAAGGTTTATTTCTAGCGAGCGCCACGGCTGATTACTACGTTGTAAAAATAAATTAATCAATTGCAGGAATAATATTGCAATAGGTGGAATTATATTTAATTAAACGCTTTAACTTTGCGTTATTTTTGGGCAATACTTTGACATTACAAGTGCTTATCGACATCTTAGATTCTAAAAATCTCGAGGACAAATGAACAAAAAAAAATGTGTAGTGTTCTAAGTTATGATATTATGTGAGACGCAGTGATGTTTTTGAATGGAAAGTTACCTGAGTGACTGAGACATGGTTGCGGGTCTCGTTGAGCATTGACTTGCCTACACTGTACCATGGCGCCGCGAGGCCACGCTCGAGTGCTATCCATCCTGTTCAGCACGTTGCTGCTAGGACGCGCTATTGCTGGTGAGTAGTTTCTGTTCTATGAAGTACTTATGATTTCCACCGCAAAAGAGTAATGAACTGCAAATGGCAAATGACTTAGCGAAGCGGTCTTGAAATGGGTTTTGACTCTTTGTTGGTAGAAACACAATATGTAAGCAGTATTCTCTCGCGAAGCAAAAGAAGTCATTTATGAGTCTGCTCCGCTTGCGGTGGAAACCGGGTTTTAGTAATCTAAAAGTTTTACGACTGTGGTTACTAATCAGTAATACGTGGTTGTTTTATTTATTTCCTAAAGACTAAAATAAATACAAAGTTTCAGAGGTAACATATGTAGGTACAAGTAAATAGCCGTGTACCGATACCCACGGAATATGAAACAAATTAAAAGCAATGGATAGTCCAGAGCCCGATTGCTTCTTATGCATGGGCTTGGGTTTGAATATTGGCGAGGGCATGTACCAATAAGTTTTATAAAAACGTACAGTTTACAAATTTATTTCTAACTCGACGGTGAAATAAAACATCGTGAAAAAAACCACTGGTCTCCGCCTCCGCTCACCGCCGTGATAGTTTAGGGGTCTAAAAAGTATATACTTACTAGTAAAACGTGGGTATTTCTAGAAATAGAAACCTCTGCCTGCCCCCTCGGGGACAAAAGGCGTGTGCATATTTTTAAACCACTAACAACGACACATTATAAACTACAATTATATACATATTAAACTAAAATTGAGAATGCTAAAACTATAAGATAACAGTGTTAATACACATTTTGTAAAATTTTGCTCTGAAAAAGGAAATAGGAGAAGTATTTGTAAAATATAAATTGGTGCCAGTACCTTCACAAACTTAATTCTAGTAAAATACATTCCTCCACCGCTGCCCATTTTAACTTATAAAATACCTTAAAGTTACGGAACTCTAGTTCAGTAGCAGGAGCTAAGTCATTAAACTTTGTTTGGACTTAACTAAAGCTGAAAACTGCGGCCTCGATTAGTCGGCGAGCCCTCATTTACACTTCATTAAGGCTTGGCATGTACACTAGGAAATTATATTATTTTACAAACTTAGAAAATAATACTACTCTAAAATCTATATCTAAAATCAGTCTTCGTGAAAGTATTAGTGCTATGTGGTAAGAGTAAACAGAGAAAAGAAAGAAAGTTTGTATACAATGTAATTTTATAAACTCGTCAGCAAAAGCCATTTACTTATTTCTTCTTTCTACATCATCTTCAGTCGGTCTGTGCGATGTAGTGTAACGTAATAATTAATCCAACTAGTATTATAAATGCGAAAGTTTGTTCCACTTTCACGCAAAAACTACTGAACGGATTTTGATGAAACTTTACAGTTATATAGCTTATACATCAGAATAATACATTGGCTATATTTTATTCCCGTATTCCCACGGGAACAGGAACTAAATGGGTGAAACCGCGGGGCGCTGCTAGTTTATGATAAACGAAGTATTTTGTCGAAATGAAAATGTTAAAATATTCAATCATTATGATAATAAAAATCGTTAGAAAGCTATCGAAATTGAATTTAAATGATGAATAAATAAAAATCATTGTAAAACCTCGGTATAATTGTGACTGTATTTTAAGTATGCTATACATTGTACATAATAAATAAATAATTTTACCGCGTATCGGAGAACACATCACTATCGAAAACCCAATATAAATGCCCAAAGGTGAATGGAAATTAACAATTACTACAGCCATCACACGTATATGTTGTACAAATGCAAAACAAAACAGTCAAGGAGACAATAATTTTATGCTCGTTGAATCAGAACCGCAAATATTATTTTAAATATCCAGGGATATTATTGTTACATTATTTATTGTATACCGATGCATTGTGCACGCATGACCTCCTGGTTGATGCACGTAAAGCATTTTGTGCACAGAATCATTATATGGAGCAGCAACAGACCGCCTCGTGTCAGTAATACCACAGGTAATACCATCGATTTGTTCCATTGACTTGTTAGAAATTTAAAAACTTACGTAGATTTGTATGGTGAAGGAAAATATCTTTTGGCAACCTACAGGCCCTAGAATTGTTTTTGAGTTGTGTAATATCTCAGTTCGGCGGTGGCTTTACCACCTGCCACCACCACGTTTGGGGGTCTGTAAAACACAATAATTATTAGGAATTAATTAGTAGGAATGGATATCATAGTTCCATAAAATTATTTCTGAATTTTTGAGTATAAATTATTCATTTATAGGCTGTATAAATATAAATATTAAAACACTTCTGTTCGATTAGTAAGGCTTGAATAGAATAGAATAAATTTATTGTGCAAACTGTGTACATAGGTTGGTAATATGATAAATCATAGACAGTAAGTTCAACACCTTGGCCCGATTCGGACATACAATATAAATAGGTACCTCTAAGAAATAGATATTTTTACACAGAAAAATAGTGACCTAACAATTAAACATCAAAATAAAGTTTAAAATAAAAATTTAACAATAGAAACAAAATTACAAAATATGGTCATACTCGTATGGTACAGTGGTAGTTGGTATAATATAAAGTTCACTCATATGAAAAATCATTGAGCTTATAAAAGCATTTCGATGAAAAGTATTAAGGCTTGTCAAATCTTTGTCTGAGTAAAATTGACAAATCTGCAGATCATCAAATCAGTCCCGAATCAGTCAGTCATGAAAATCTGTATGGCTTGAAACAGCTGTCACGCGTACATCTATGTATCTACTGTGTGCCTCACGCTAACTTGAACTCTATGTTTAAAATGTAGATAATATTTAGACTCAACAGTCGATAGTGTGGAGCATTGATAACGAAAGGTCAAGTGATCAGTTTTTACTTACAACAAAGGTAGATACCAATAAATAAATAAATATTTAGTCATCTCTGTTTTTCATAACACTGCTGGTTAGCACTAACTGAAGAAATGTATGTTTATAGGAAGCATGTGGTTAATTTTAAGAAAACACAGAAATATTTCGTTTTCAGAAACCGAAATGGAGTTTGTTGTACAAATATTGCCATTACTTACCCTTTACCCCAAACTACCAGCGGCCGAACTTTTGGGAGGTAGTGCGTTCGTAAGTTTAACATGATACAGGAGCACTTAAGTTTCGACGAAATTCAAGAGTTCAACTGCCTGAATGGAAGCGCCGCTGTTATTTCATTTTGAATAAATATATATTAAATTGTTCGACACAATTTATACACGTATATTCAGACTAGGCAGAGTACTATGGGTCTTAAACTGCTGAAAAACGTACTTAAATAAATATTAAACACCCAGACACGAAGCCGAAAGACAGTTCCTGCACACAAATGTTGGCCCAGAGCGGAGATCGAACTCGCGACCTCCGACTCAGAAGGCAGGGTCACTATACCAACGGAGCCAACGGGCCCGTCAATAACAAACAACTCTAAAGATTAAAACGAACACCATTAAAAATATCATCAACATATTATACAATTTTTACACTTTTGTTTTTTTTTTTGACCGAGAATTAGACCACCTCTGGAGTATGATCGACCAAACAAAAAAAGAACTATTAAAATCGGTTCATATATGGCGGACGCGTAATAAGTACATAGGTACTGATCCTTTTTTGAATTCGGTTGAAAAAGAAAGAAGAACGAATAATTAATTTTCTTTTGGGGTTCTTAACTTAAATTTATCATCTATACCTACATATTAATAATGCTTTGTCCTGAATGAGTGACTGACGGATCGATGCACAGCCTAAACTGCTGATGGTAGAGACCTGAAACTTGAAGGTGTGTTACTTCTATGACGGTATAAGGCATCCGATAAGAAAGGTTTTTCTAAAATTCTATTTCTAACGGGCAAAAAAGGGGGGAAAGTTTGTTTGGGACAACCTGATTCCTTGGTCCAATCTACTTCAAATTTTGTAAAAGAATTTCTCAAATCGGTCCAGTAGTTTTGGAGCTTGTTCAATTTAAAAAAATCTTTCCTCTTTATAATATTAGTGTAGATGTAGAAAATGATTCTGCTGACTGTTTGATCGCAACATACCGTATTTATGGCGGCCATATTCCAATTATTTTAAAAAGACCTAGGTCTATGTCAACCTTCTCTAAATTATTATTATCTTTACACTGATTCCTACACTAATCGAAAAAAAACGTGTAAATTGTCGTATAATCGCCGCATTACGACCTTTTCGCGTGTTCTTACTAGTATTGTCACCCACCAAATAATAATCACATTGGTCAGCCGTAAGTACACCAATCCAAAATGAATTAGGTTATTTGATCTATTAATTCGGGTACTTTTTACGGAAATATAAAAAGAAAGAAAGTGTGTACAATTAGGATAATTTTAATTCTACTAAAACTGGAGTTCCATTGTGACATACAGAGCTCAATTTTTTTTAGTATACTAGCACTGAGTACAGGGGACTAAACTAAAAACTTTATTTTGCTCTAAAAACTTTATATTTCACTGAGAAGATCCATTTACTCCTAACTGCGGCAACTGTCGCATAAAGCTAATATAATTTAAGAAGCACCTTTATATTTTGGCTTTTGTCTCTACTCCCCGCCCAAGTTATGGTACTATACTAGCATAGTTGCCATTTTTAAGATAAATTAAAATTATGTAAAGCAGCCAACTACCCTAGCAACATCTTAAAGCAGTGTGGTTGCAAAGATAGTATTAGATTATAGTGATGGGCTCCCCACCTATCACGGTAAGGGGTAAAAGGAATATGAAACGTGCGTATTCCCAGAAATTGAATGCCTCTGCCTACCCCCTCGGGGATAAAAGGTGTGAGATTACTGATTTAGATATTATTCACACTCAAGCCTTATCCCTGAGGATTGGAAAATGTTTTCCATTTCTGAATGTACCTACTTTATTCCAAGATAATATAAAATTATTTTGCTTAGCATTATTATCCGGATTAATGTGATTTGATGTCGCGCGGTCTTAACAAAATTAATATGATAATTAATGTAAACCAACCCAATATGGCTTGTGACATCATAAACACCTGTTCGTACTATAAACGAGTTTGGAAAGCGTTAAAAACATATTAGGAAATTTTTACAAGAAAATTAAATAACTTTATATTATATTCGGGAGCAAATTAACTTTCTTTTGCAAAATAACCTCGAACTAAAAAAAAGTAGCAAGGGAAGCTAAAAGCTAAAGACAATTATACACGTGATGGGCGGGTATACTGTTACACCTCTACAAGCTTTCTCCAAGATTAAATGTCACGGGCCTATATTTTCTCCAATTGCGGACTCAAGAAAGATGAACATGTGCTTATTTCCTTTGCCAGACTTTTATTATTATGTAGTGCGACGAATTTGAATCAATATTAAATATTATTTTGAATTAAATAATAATAATAATAAATAATCTCCCGCCTTTTATCCCCGAAAGGATTGAGACAGAGGTATTCCATTTCTGGATATACCCACTTTTCACGAGATAATCTTTGGACCCAACGTGATAGATGTGAGCTCATCGCCGGACCGGATCTTTTACATTACACATGTCCCAGAATTAATTCTGGGAACTGCGGGTTTCGTTACGATGTTTTCCTTCACCGACGAGCCAGTGATAAATATGCACGTAAGTTTTGAAAAACTCATTGGTACATGCCAAGATTCGAACCCGAGCCTCATTGATTTTATCATCATATTGTGAAGCAGGCTCTTTAACCGTAAGGCTATCACTGCTCTCTTAATTAATAAATTAATAATAAATAATATAAATTAATAATGTATTATTATAGTAATAATACATTATTAATAACTCTACTTCTAGAAGTTAAGTCTAATTCTGGAGGTCTGCCATAATGACTGTATTGCTCGTAATTAATCCACCCCTAATGTGCTAGCCTCTTAAATATACATCTAAGCGTCATGTTGTACACGATAAATCTCTGCACTATATACTATAGCTAACTAACGTTTTCATTTGATAAGGGTTAATAATGCCGTAGTTTAAAGGATAAATAATAAAAAACAGCACCTACACACTAACTCTGTTACATAAAATCCGAAACGGACGAATACGGAACCCTAAAAATGAGCAAATGTTAGTCTGTTATAAACAACGTAACAGCAAGATTCTTAAAAACCGTTTCACATTTAAAAGTTTAAATCGTCATGCAAGTGATTAAGAAATAATAAGTAATCTCGTCGCGACAGCCACAGAATCTATTTTCGCAAAAGTTTTGCCTCCCGCGTTTCCTCATAAATACTATTGCGAACAAAGAAATAGGATGGGATGGCCTTTTGGATACGGATACGAATTTAATGGAATGAAGAGGTCTAAGGGAAATGTGAATCACATAAACTGTATTGTGAGGTATTGTTATCGCTATGTACTTAACTTATCCAATCTCTTTTACTTCACACAACTGTACAAAACACACATAATTTTCGAGTAGATATATCTGGATCAACCCAATACTTCCTTCATCCACTTCTGGAAGGATATACTTAGCGATCTTGATAAATGAGGCGAGAAACTTTATTGCCTTTACGCTTTAGCACAATGTGGGGATTTTATTGACTTTTAAACTCAGATAAAGCAACATATTCAGTAAAGTTTCCTCTCACCCTAGTAAGAAGCCCGGCTAGTTTTTTTTATAAAAAGTAGTTTTAAGATTCATAATTGTAATGACTTTAGTGCGTTCTTGTAGCTAAGATCAGCTAAAGTTTAATACTCAAAAGCGGTTTCGAAATCCTGAAATACAATATTTTGTATGTTTCATTTTATTTTGCATTGAGGAAATATACAAATGAACTCCGCAAAATGTGTGTGCCTTCCAAATCGCTCTGAGGGACACTTCTGTTTCAATTCCTTGCAAGTGCCGGGCAAAAATAGCGTTAGGCGAAGCTCGCACCTCGGTAGTTTTATCTAAGGAGGTAGTAGTAGACCTATATAACAACGTACCTACCCTTTTCTGCCTGTTCGAAACAATACGGTTGGTCTGTGTTGAAAGAAAATTTCACGAAACACTAGAGAGAAAAGTTTTGATTGTAAATCAAGCAAGCGAAAATAATTTATGAATAGGTAAACAATTACAAGTTCGTGTGTAAGCATATGTCCCATACGATACATGTTGGCTTATCTGTGACGTGTTACTGAAAAGTTTGGAATGTAAATTTGGAATGAGCTCACTAGAACATTATTTTTCTTATATATGAAGTTTCAATTAAACAGAATTTCTGAGGCATGTTGATTCTAGACCGAATATTTCGTATCTATAGGTACCTTACTGCCAATATGAAGTCGCAAAGCCCCGAGATTACAATATCATTAACTATAATCCATTACAATTTAGGACAAAGCTAAATAGAAAATTACTTGCTAAGGTATTACAGACTTGACAGAAATCAGATAGCAGCAAACAGCAGCGGGCCCAATTTCACGTATATTGGCAAATCAACATGAAAATTGGTTCTTGCCATGTGTACGTACCTATATAAGACCTATGCACTAGGTAGGTACATTACCAAATAAAATTGTTTTCGCCTATGTTGCTCAAGCTTGTCCCGAGGGGAAGCAATGCAGTTACACTGCTGATAAGTGTCCGTTGTAGTAAGGAAATTCATACAAAGAATACTAAATGGATCGAGTTAAGGAATTGACATGGGTACGACTTTAAGAGACCTATATGATTACGGCGCTTGTATCCTAGTGCCCTGAACAAATGGTAGCGGGTTCTATAGCTGAGTTTTTGTCGGCCAACTCCCAAATAACGATTCTAATCAATGTTTTTCTAATTTCGTATTCGCAAGCCGCGCGACCAAGGAGAAGTATCGGCAATGAAATAATAAAATTATCGGTCGAGTAGTAAAACCGCAAAAAAACGATTCGGCTTTATAAATTTATCATTTTAAAAACTATTTAGCTGTATCCCGAGATTACCCCGTGTAAGTACCGTTCCCGTGGGAAAATTATAGCCCAAGTTACTACCAGAAAAGTTAGCTTTTTGTCGGTAAAATAATTTTTAAATCAGTCAGTAGTTTCGGAGTTCACTCATTACAAACATATACCTACAAAAAATATATATTTCCTCATTATATATAATAGTGTACTCACCATTTCTTGTGGGACACAATTTACACACGGTTATTTAGTCCCAAACTAGGCAGAGCCTGTCCCTACTATGGGTAGGCAGGCAAAACAACTGATAAACATACTTGAATAAATTTATTTATTTATGTATTTATTTTTATTGATTATTATTAAATACATATTAAACACCCAGACACTAAGCCAACAGACATGTTCATGCACACAAGTGTTGGCCCCGAGTGGGGATCGAACCCGCGACCTCCGACTCAGAATAGAACTCCGGCACTACCAACTGAACCAACAGGCCCGTCAATTCATAAAGAAATACATTTAAAGTGACGGCAAATCTTTGAAGATGTTTGTATGTATATGAATAATTATGTAGAACCAAGTCCTCTTATAACCATTGACAGTAAATTTAGAAAATGCCTCCATATTCTTTCAGTTATAATTGATACTCATTATACTACTATCTTGATTAGCATTATAGATCAAAGTACTCGTGAACACAAATCCGATCTGTTTATTACCGCTTTCGAATGTTAAGTGTGTACTGTGTAGCCGTATTTGGCCAGTTGCTTCTATTTCCATCATCAGAACTATATTTTGGTTACTACATTTACATAACAGCGCCTTTATTGTCCTTGACAACATTTTCTCAAATTCAATAAATGTGTTATCATAAAAGGACCATCCTATTTCCTTTTATTGGTAGAGTTTGCATAGGTGAACCCGGTAGATATGCAAATATGATAATGAAAACAGTGCAAACCTTTTCTAGCGATTTAAGATTTTTTATCTTACTGGGATTTTTCTTATTTTCTCCGGTTATGGATTTAGAACAAAATTATTGCTCAAAATTTTTCATTTTACTCAGTAAAAATGTATTTCTATATATGTAAGTATATTTTTATCTTCTTTTTATATTTTCCTATAAAAATTAAATTTTCGATTTTAATAGATGACATTATTACTATACGTTTATACCTGTATTATAAAGAGCTTAAATTATGTGCTTGTTTGTATGTTGGGGATAATCTCTCGAACTATAGAAAGTATTAAAAAAATCTAGTAGGAAGTCAATAAATAATCTCAAGCCTTTTATCCCCGAGGGGGTAGGCAGAGGTACTCATATTCTGGATATACCCAATGTCTAATCTCTCCGATCGACTATCACATTATATTATATGCCTTCCAGCACTCAATGTCAAATATTCAATAATTCTGACACCTGGGGAAGTGACAAAGTAGGCTAGCTGAACGTGCAACTTCGCACATGGCGTGACCGACTGTCGATCGGAACAGCTATCAGGAAACGGAACCTTACCTTGCCTGATATACGCTCGATCAGTTGTTTACGGCACGTAACAGCTGTTTTATAACCAAAAGACGAATGTCTTTATACTCCACATACTGGTACATGCAATGCGAAAATAAAGCCTCAAGTGATAACAATTTATAGAAATACTAGCAGCGCCCCACGGTTTCAGCAGCGTAGTTCCCGTTCCCGTAGGAATACGGGGATAAAACAAAGCCCATGTTACTTTCTGATAATGTACATATTTCCATTAGTAAAAGATTTTTTCAAATCGGTTAAGTGGTTTAGGCGTAAAATTGTAAAAAACAGTCTCTCTACTTGTAATAATATTACTAGCTGATCCGTGCGGTTTTACCCGCGTATTTGCCGATACCGTGAGAATACGGGGATAAAATAAAACCTATGTTACTCCTTATTAATGTAGCTTTCATTTTTTTTTTAAATGAGTCCAGTAGTTTTTGAGTTTATTTGTTACAAACATTCAAATTTCCTCGTTATAATATTAGTGTAAAAGGAAGGATAGTAGGCTTCCGACGGCTTTCCCGTTTCCAGTTTCCATGTTAATTCCGAAAGCCTTTTGTAGACTACATCCTAAAAGCAATCTGTATAGTATATAGGTACCAAAACACAAATTCCTTGATTTAGGGGTGAAAACTGTTCATTGGTCACAATGTTTTATACACTCCTGTTTATAGGTTACACATAATATTATCAAACGTAAACATTTTGATAAAAAAAGGCTTTGTAGGTATTTGTTGATATAAGTATATAGCTCCACATTAACGGCACATTAATATCATAATATAAATATACATTACAGTAGATTATGCACCAATGTGCATGGTAAAATAAAAAATATATTCACCTTGACAATTCAAGGTGAATATATTTTTTATTTTACCATGTCTCAAGGTTTAAGACGGAACAAGAATTGTTGAACTGTTAATATTCTTATGATACTCGTAAGATAGGAATTTCAGACGGAGAATATTGAGAGGTTACGTAAAGCTTAGCTCGAAATACACGTATAGGTGGAAGGTTATAATTTGGGTGAGGTGAGCTCAGATGTAGAGCGGTTTCATGTTAGTCAACGTACAATCTTGTATTATTACACTTTTTAGTTCATGATATATATAATCAATGTTTATATATAACTTGTTGATGTTTAGCCAGAACTGTTTTAATGAAACAAGTTTTTTCAAATACATTAATTTGACGCCCTCATACAAATACTGTCCGGAGCAGGTACAGTCAAGAGCACGCTAAGCTTGCACTTTGTACTTTGAACCGGACCTGTATTGTATGGCGCGCAGTATAAATCAGAGCTCAGCATAAACTGGTAGTGTAAAGCTTGACTTGCTCTTGACTGTACACTGGTCAGCTATGGCTACTTTAAAATATTAAGTAGGTACTAGCAGCGCCCAGCTGTTTCACCCGAGTAGTTTCCGTTCCCGTGAGAATACGGGGATAAAATATAGCCTGTGTTATTCTGATGTATGATGTGTAAAGTTTCATCAAAATCCGTTCTGTAGTTTTTGCATCAAAGAGGAAAAAACATTCATACAAACTTTCGCATTTATAATATTAGTAGGATGAAAGTACACTACAAATTACAATATATAACTTTGTACTGCTGTTGTGTAATTTGTCCGTCTGCCCTATCTTGGAAGGGTCGTATATTTTGAACCTTATTGGTCAACCGCTCGTCAAGCAGTCCCACTGACATAGGCCGGTTTTATAATCTACTAGAACAGATAGATAGTTATGAAGTTAAAACTCACCTAGCCGCAAATTCAGCAGAAAACATGGCTTGGTCTATATTCGTTCGAACACATTTCGAAGATGTTCAAGGCAATAACTCTCAGCAGCGTCTCGAGGGAGCTGATTTGCATTGAAGACCGCGATATTTGGTAAATCGAGTCGCGGTTTAACGCGCATTAACTTGAGTAATTTGCGAGAAAAGAGCACGAGAGCTCGTTGGTAAGAGGTCACTTCAATGAAATATAGCACAGCTCACTGAGCCAGCCGTTCTCCATTATTATAATGACTTAACGGCCTTTGTCCTTATTTCAGTGTTAAATTAACGCATGCCGACAAATAAATTTTGATAATAGGCCACAATTCATACTAACGTACGAGGGGCCTCCGTTTCTAGTTTCCCTCGTTATTTAGCGACACAGACATTTCCAATCGGGAATAGATCTGTTTCGGTGAAAACAATAAAAACGCTTTTTATTAGAAGCACAGTAAGTCGCAAAATTTTAATATTATTTATCTATTTATCTAACCTCATATACCAAGACAATGTACACATGGCGAACTTAATGCTTTTTATGTGTAAAAATTTTATAAACATATAATTTGTACCACAGCATTTAGGTCTGCGATAATTACCTATTCTCCCTTAAAATAGCACTCAATATTTATAGGACTTAATAAATAAATGATTTAAGTGGCTAACACTAAAAACAACCTTATTACATACTTTACTTGCAAGAACGTGAAAATTCGGCCAATTCCAAAATTTCCTTCGTTGTTCGGTTTCGTCAAACTATAGAAACGTCAAATTAGTTCGAATTGGGCCTCTAAGATTGGATTGGATCTATTTCTCGTCGTCTGATCTTCAGCGCTCGGACTGATCTGCTATTGCTTTTTGGTTAGCAATTATGAAGTCTATGGAAAAGAACTATTTAAATAATTTACCTACTTACAACGGGGAAAAGGGCTGTTAAAGGGGTTTTTTACCCGACTGTGCAAGACGGACTGTTATCTTATTCCGGTATATGCATTATGCATGCATTAAAGTACAAGTATTTTATATTTACAATTATATGAGCCTATCTCTTGTACCGACATTAAGGATATTGATGTGTCATTGGATTTGTCTTGACCTCCGAGTTGTCACAATCTACCTTTTTACTCGAATGCACTATAATTTTTAGAGCATTTTACACGAAGGCAGATTGTTTTGGTGCTTTAATGAATAATGTACCTACTCATACCTACTTGTTCTCCACCAGTGTCGGAAATCTTCGAATATACCCAGTTCTTTTTTGTGCTGAGAGGGCCTTTTGAAGTATATTAATTGCTCACACACACATAGGACCTAGAGTGATACCGTCGCGCGTCGACGTCCTCTTATAGCCTGCGCAGACGACGGACTTTGTCCCCGGAGGACAAAGTCCCCCGAATCGTAAATAAAATATGTCCGTCTCTTTTTGTCCTGTACCGCCCCTCGGTGTCCGCGATTATTCGGGAAACTTTTTGTACTCCATACTTTTAATCCCTCGTGTGCGTTACTCGATACAGTTGTAAGCGTTCTATTGTGGTTTACAAAAAAATACGGGGACAAAGTCCGTCGTTTGCGCAGGTTATTAAGCGGAAAGTTGAACTCTTCGTTAAGACTGGAGTATATCAGATGCCTTAGTTCTTTCTAGAATCATCGACAATGTCTAGGCAATCGGTATAAAACATTTATTTACTTATTGTGTTCTTATCTGCTAAGTACAGTCAAGAGCAAGTCAAGCTTGACACTACCAGTTTAAGCTGAGCTCTGATTTATACTGTGCGCCATAGAACACAGGGCCGGGTCAAAGTCCAAAGTGTCAAGCTTAGCGTGCTCTTGACTGTACATAAAAAAATCGTTTCGTTCTTGTAGTAAAAAAAAACCATTTCAATTTTATTTGATTTTTAATGTATACTTTTCGTAAAAATATACTTATCGCTATTTAAAGAACCAACTGCCTTTACCTTCAGTTTTCAGCTAAAAACTTTTTGAAAGACGCTTCATGCTGCCTTTTTGGATCGAATTTGTCAACGAGCTTGTTAAAGGCATCAGGGTGGCGTTTGACGACCGCGTTGATGACCAGTCTTATCTGATGTTTCTGTTTTTGAGAACACTTGCCACATGTTGTCCGTATCACTTCAGGCATAGCGTCTGTAATATAACAAGGAGTAATTACTATAACTGTGTACCTATAACGTTTTAAAATGCTACAAATTATGTATTTTTCGATCTGATTTATTATAAGTACAATAGTTTCAAAAATTGTTCATTAGCCGTCAACAGTTGCCTGACCCTGCGTGTTCTGAACGCAGAAATTACAGTATTCAACTTGTTATTTAAATGATGCTCTTACTTAAGCCTTAGCTTAGGTAACAGTTTTTTTTTATATTATTTTATTATTACTCACGACATAATCCACCAGAGTACTTACGTGATTTTTTTTTTATAAGTAGCACCTTTTCACCAGTGTATTTTACGGATTCGTTTTATTTAACTATAGCAAACAAGGTTGGGGGCAAAGAGGTTAAAATATATTAAGGCATAGAGGGGACAAAGCGAGGAAAATTTGATGTCAAAAGTTATTACAAGTAGAAAAAATCTAGTACGATTTCGACCGAATGACAGCTCGCGTTCATACTAACTGACATGACGCTTGAGCTTCAAAGTTTCTGTATGAAAATATTCCCAATGCCCCCTCTATGTCCTATTATATTTTAATCTCTTTGGTTGGGGGTAATGTGCATACTTATAAATACATGCGACCGCGCCGACATTAGCTTGTCAGCGCTGTCTAGTTGTTCTTTAGGCTCTTTAAGAAGCGAAACACGAAGATGTTTTTGGGTAGTTGTGCACGAATGTATAGATTTTTGCCTCGCTCTCTAAAATATCCCAGCGACTTTTACGAGTTGCGCATGCTTATTATAGCCAATCGCTTTTTCTCCGGACTTGATTTTATAAAACTGATATTTTTAACTGAAAACTTATTTCTATTAAAACAAAATATAACCCAAATTATTGTTTTAAATTGATTCAATAGTTCCCCTAACATACAAAGAAATCAACCAAAAATTTTACCTTTTTATAATATTTGTGTAGACAGTGCTGAGTAAGCATAGGATACTTGTCTAATTAATTTGTTATAAGTTACTTACTTTTGAAATCTCTACCGATGCTCGTGCATGGTCTATTATACAATAAACACTTTATGTAGCCCATGAGTGTCCTGTCGTTTTCCAATATAGGATTTACGTCGAAGTTGTCAAGGGAGCTGTAGATATCGGCCGCCACCACTGATAGCACCGCCACCATCATAATACAAGTCTTCATTCTTAACTGCAAACAAATAACCATGGTTTTATCATTGAAGAAGATTGATGGTAATTTAAAGTTAAAAACAATCTCTAGTTGCAGAAAATAAAAAAATAGTAGAGTACGTAATATTTAAACGATGCACTAGAAAACATAATGTAGGTATGTACTAAATGTCGTTCAAGTAGCCGTATTTCTTCTACGTACATTAGAAAAACTAACTGACTGTTATTCTATCAACGCACAGCTTCAATCTCTCGACCTTAAAAGTAAAATATACAGCCCTTTAAAGGTAGGACGCACAGACACACATATTATGAACGAGAAACGCGCTAGCCGCCGCTATATGTCCAGCTAGTTGAGAATAAAACAGTGCAATGCGATCTGACAACAGAACGTACTTTGTGAAATATTAATTTACCTGTGGATTTTTTCAAGTTACTCTACTTTGGGCAATGATTCTATTTACACTGTAAGAAATTTCGCTCGTAGTAAACTATATATACTAGTTTTAATTAATAATGGAGGTAATTAAGAAATACAAGTTGGTATTAAATAATGTGCCGGGTCCGATATTACTTTAGGTTAATATGATAACATTGATGAATTTCTAGGGACTATGTAATTAATTCTCATCACGGTAATTACGCGGTGACCGTCATTATTAAATGTGGTAGTTATAAATGGTAGAAACCTACAATGTATATGAAAGTATCTACCACAGCAGACTCTTACATTATTTTTAAAGTGAAAACTTCTTTAGCGGCGTTGAGCACTTTTGTGGGATGGGTAAAAACTGTGAAACTCGCGTCAGGTCACGTGTGCTGATCGAAAAAATACCGTAAGACGGCGCAGAGCGCTTGCGCGATCTGCCATCTGCGAGCTATTCTGGCGTATGCTGCAAAAACTGTGTCTACGGTAGACTAAAACGAAACGCACATCAAATTGAAGAGCGTAAAAAATAAGTCGATCTGAGTCGACAACTTATAGGCGGAAAATTCGGATTATCGAGTATTTTCAATATAAAAATGAATAAATTGCTATTAAATTAATGGTGTTGCTAAGTATAAACATGTCAATGTCATCACGTGTCACAGGTTCGTATTCCCTTCTCCTTTGTGTTTTGGGTAAATAAGATGTAGCAGAAATATCTAGAGAAGCAGAGAGAAGATAATCACGATGTTGTCAAGAGAGGTTAAATGCTATTCCCTAACTATTCCAATAAATCAAAAATGCACAACGTTAATAATCAAGTTTTCACTTCTGCCGGCACTCCCGGAGTGCAACCCGTGTTTTTTTCTTTATTATAGATAATGTTGATAGTCAATAGAAGAACCCCGTTGCCCTATCTGCCCAATTATGTGCCCAGAACACGCCATGTGGCTATTAGTTTTTGGAACATAGCATGTCATAGGGTGCGAAAATAAAATTTAAATTATTCTTAGTATCAAAAAAAACTACACGGTTAAGCACTAGTCCATCATTAGCGCTCAAGGACATTAGACCTGCTGACCGTAAGTGGACGGGATAAAAGATTTACACTGTCCTTGTACCGGGTGCGAGAAAGTGTGTTTTTCACAAAAAGCATTTGATTTTGGTGTTCACTAAGTGCGGAGTATATTTTTTATGAATAAGGTACCTACGGCTCGGAGAAATGGAGAAACCATCGACCTGTCAGTATTGCTTTCGAATGTCTTTTTTACACCGTATAACGTCATATTATATCGTCTTACTATGGAACCTACCTTACTGATGATGCGGAATGTATTTAGTGTATTAAGTGTGGCTTTCCATCAATAACAGAATTTTGACAGTCTGTTCAGCAGTTTCAATGATTAAGTACCAGATTACAATCAAAACAAATACCTTACTTCAATATATAGATTCAGATTACACTACTGTTAATGTACATTAAATATTTATAACAATTAACATCCAAAGAAGAAATTATACTGCAACGTATTAAATTTAAAAATATTTTCATTTGGATCTACCTATGCATGTATGTAGGCGAAGATAGGCTGGTAATTAGACTATTGATTGACGTTTTTAAGTCTAGTATTCTTACCTACAAAAATTATTTTGAATTATAAGAAAAGATGAGTACCTAATCGTCACCTGGTTTTCGAGGTTATTATGTTGAATATTTATCGAATATCGTTTGTACAGTATCGTAGCATGCAAAACTTTTATTACCATGGAAACATCTGATGCTACGTACAAAGTTTTATGCAGTAGAATATCATTTCTTTGATTCCTTAGGTTTATGAAAATTGTATGAAATGACCGGAACAAAGCTGAAAAATGTCAGTGAGCATAACATCTGCCTGAATCCAAGCGAGCTACTAAAGCAGTTTAAGATGTCGTTCCCGCTTTACACCTCGGCTGACCTAGTTGCCTGACATTTATCGAGCAGGTGATGACACTATGCAAGGGAAGTTACACGACGGTTTAGTCTAAAGTAATTTATCCCAAACTCGGAAATCAAATTATCTTTTTCATAAATTTTGCACACATCTGCGTGTGCAGTGCATAGTATCTGTATGTATGTATACATACAGTCGCGATTTTATATTTGAAAGGTGTTCGTGCAAAAATGTTTATAGTTCGTTTTTAATTTAACGCCGTTCGCCGTACAATTTGTTTTTTCTGCGCTTTCAAAATTGAGTAGGTACCTACCCAACAGATAACTTGTTATGTCACGTCCCAAATTGTCAGTCCCAAGCAACGTGTAACGATATTCGATAGCAAATAAGATTTTTCCCGAAATCTGTTAATTACAACATTTGTCTGGGTTTTAGCTAGGATCGTAGCAGGTGGTGGGCTGTTGTCTCTGCCTACCCCTTCGGGAAAAAGGCGTGAGCATATGTATGTATGTATTTCTGGGTTTTTACTCAATAACCTGTTTTTAATGGATACTAGGTACCTAATGTAAGAACGTAATCAATCCGCTGGCTTGTAGATTATATCATATTATTATTTAAGACGACCATTACCCATATAAAATAAGTTTAATTCATTAAACAGATGGATGATGGGTATGGTAGTCTCTAATTCGGATCTTAGACTATTACAAATTGGCCATGTATATGTTTTATAGAGCAGATATTCAAAAACCATTTCGAAATTTTTCAATTTGAAGCCTTATTTTCATATTCCTAAATGAAAAAGTATTATAATGACGTCATTTTATCAGAAGTAAGTTCGTTTCATAAAAATCTTTTATGAAACGTTGACAACCGATCTTTTAGAGTGCATTTACATGGTCGGCCGGCATTCCGACAGCAACGTCAACGGCAAAATGACGTAACATGAAACGCGGTAAATTTGAAATAAGTCCTTGAGTCCCTAGAATTTTGTGACTAAGATGACATCATAACACAAAATCTTTAAAAAAATAGTAATCTAAAAAAATAAAAATGAAATAGGTGTCTTCTATTTAACAATATATATAGGATATTGTCGAAAAAAATTAAAATAACACCTAATTCATTTTATCATACCTAATTGCTTGAATTTAAGTTCAAGGATTTTATTTTCTTGAATGTACTATATACCAGGGTGTTGTGAATGGTCGAGTCGGTAGAGGACGACCTAGGCGTACTTACATCCACCAGATCGGCGATGTATTGAAGAAAAGCCGTTTGATGGATGTGGATAAATCACGAGAGATCTGCCAGGTTCGTAGCAAGTGGCAGTCTACTGTCTGTGCCTACCCCAAAGAGAAATAGACGTGAGATTATTTATGAGCGTATGTAGTACATATAACCAGTACTCGCAGGTAAACTTTAGCCTCGTATGTTCATCAACATAGGAGGAGGGTCAGGACCACACTCGTTTACTCACTCACTCAACAAAATAAGACACATTATTTTAATGCCCTATCATTCATTTAATGTTCTCTACATAGTTGCACGCCAGTGAACTGGAATGGGATGTACATTTCCCGGAACTGTAATAATGTTACACGCCTTGACACGTGGAGTGCTAGCGAAGATTCCCTAAGGACACTAGTTCCTCCGAGTAACTTCTGTGCGTTATTTGACATACAGAGTTACACGTGCGGCTAACAACCAGATAATGCTACGTAAGTTACATAAGCGTTGTTAATTATCTGATTTTTTTAAATATGTGTAATAATAATAATAATTTATTTACTTAATCCTCTTATGAGAAAAGAACATAATATGAAACTTAAAACTAATTATAAACTTAAAATTACATGACACATAAATTTAAAAGGTACACAAATCTTAGGCTAGCTTTTTGATTGCAATTAATTGTCCCCTGACTTTCATGCTAGGTTAACCTGTGTTATGAAAGTCAGTGGTTCGGTTTTGAGACAGATAGGTACTCTATATTAAGCTAAATTAGAGTAAGAATTTATTATTGTGTACCTACAATTAAACAAGTAAAAAAATGCAGGTAAGATTAAAATAAATAGATTTATGTTTTGCAAGTGAGCGAGTGGGTGTGAGTGCGTGTGGGGGGAGGGTGTATTTGGGATGTGTGGTTGTGTACGTGGTGTGTGTGTGGGGTGTGTGGGAGAGGGGGTGTGTTCGAAAATGTGGGTATGTTGGGATTTATTTGGAAAAAAAAAATAAAAAAAAAACACTAGCTAGACCAAGATGTCCTCAGTTTCAGAGTAGTCTAGAGATTGCAACCACTTCCTTACCTTTTTCTTGATATTGATGTGGTTACTATAAGATGTTGTTAGGTTACCTAATTACGTAATAATTTAAGACAGAAGGTCCCTTAGTAGGGACTAAATAAATTAACCGATTTGGTAATACATGGATCTCATAAATTTTCACGGTAGAAGAACTGAGTTTTTGACAAGTTTTGTTTTTGATGGCATGTTATTGTTAGAAATGTACATACGCGCGCGCAACGCCGCCAATAGTAGGTAAGTAGGTACGACTCCGTCCTCGTCAACTTAAGGTTATCGCATCCCCTAGGAACTGTGTATTTTATGAGAACATAAAGTATATGTCCTTCTCCAAGGTCCAATCTATTGCTATACCAAAATTTATCATGATCGGTTTACCGGTCTAGGCGTTAAAAGGTCATACAGACATAAACAAATTCACTCTTGGATTGCAATGCATGGAATTACACTGTAACTGGTTTTAGTTCACGAACATAGTCTTGTTTGAGTTAAATTCGTCAATATCTCCAGAGGAACAAAATCTGCCGTGTATGTACACCATTATACTCGTATGTATAATCGTTAATAACGAAGATCGTAAGCTTTAGATAATAAATCCCTAAAATAATGAAATTAGTCTTATCAACCAAAATTACAGCAAAATGTGTTGCTTCAAAAAGTTATAGCGATGCAAAAGTTTTGCTAACGTAACATTATAGTAGGTGAGAGACGAGAGCTTGCAGAACTTTATTTTCTATTTACTTGCAAGTACGGTTACTCAATTAAATAATTCAGTGCAAAAGGGTTAGAGTTTATAAATTAGCCGTGACATAAGAGCTTGACCCTCTTCGAGCTTCGGGGAATCGAAACAGTGACAGATTGGATTAACCTTGTAGGTGTAGTGTACATACAGATGGCTAAATTACCCGTAAATATATTAGCGGATACATTTTTAACTAAAGACTCGCCCTCGCTCCGGATTATCACAATAAATTATATCATCTGAACTCTGAAAAATGGAACATACACAAAAATTTTGGCTAAATTTCTTTAACATTTTAATTGAAATTCTGAAAAATCATAAAACTTATTTTAACCGTCAAGAGAATTATGTTCGTGAGTTGATTTTGCCAAAACTCTGAGACCTTTATTATTTTATTTCTAATCGAAAATCTATATTTCAAGTTGCATCTAAATTTTTAAACAAACTTGGGCAGCCTTTTAAATTTTCAAAAACCCTTTCTCTTCCGACACCTAAGTAGATCATAATAGGAAACTACTGTAAAACTTTCAAATCAATCGTCTCTCTTATTAGAATAAGTAGGAAGTGGGTTCGATTCTGCTTTACAGCGACTAAACTTATTTTAGTTTAGTGCTGTCTTTGTCTTACCTCAAAAATAGAAAATTGATTGAAGATAACCTACCGAATTTAGTCCTGTCAGAGGCTGTATTTTAGTCGTGACTTCTTTAATTATGCACTAAACACGTTATGAAATGCCTTAGTTGACAGGACTTAATATCTATCGTCTCTTTTCTTTTCTAGGAGAAAGAAAATTACAGGAGGAAACTAAAATAAGTTTAGTTGCTGTAAAGCAAAATCGGGGCCAGTACCTATAGATATATGATACAATATTATTTATATCCTACAAGTCCTACAACTAACAAACTCGTTAGAGATTTCTCCCTAAACCACTCTATATAATTTATAGTTAGTAATGTTTGATATCATTTTTGCAGTAAACTTAACGCGTCGTTGTACCTACGAGTATATAAGGAAAATCTAGCAGTTCCGTGAAACGCCTTTTACACGACATTCCTTATTTATGAGCGCACACGCTCGCCCCACTTTGCAAATGGACGTCCAAATCTAGGGAACCGCGCATATTGTGCAGTAGTGGAAAGACATAGAAATTGATTTTCTAATTCGGTTCTACTATAGCTAAATACAACTAAAATTGCTGCTTAGAGACACAACCTCAAGACACAACCTTAGGCAAATCACGGAATCACAAAACACAAGGCACCACAGACAGAGGTACTACATATCAATTATATGCCTTAATTCTAAATGTACTTTTTTTTGCTTTTGGTTAAAAACAGTTAATAATAATAATAAATAATAATCTCACGCCTTTTTTATCCCCGAGGAGGTAGGCAGAGGTATTCCATTAATGGATATATCCACATTTCACGAGATGTATTGGACCCCTAAACGTGACAGGAGGTAAGCCCATCGCCGGACCGGGTCTGTTTACATACATGTCTCACAATTAATTGTGAGACCTGCGGGTTTCCTCACGATGTTTTCCTTCACCGTCGAGCTAGTGATAAATATGTACGTAAGTTTTTGAAAAACTCATTGGTACATGCCAGGATTCGAACCCGAGCCTCACTGATTTTCGGCCGGCTCTTTAACCGTCCGGGCTATCACTGCTCCTAAAACAGTTACACAATAAAATATTACCTTAATTGTTTAAGCAACCTCAATAAGCACATATTAATAACAAAAATAGTTTATATGCATTTACACCAAGAATTTTAAGATAACTAGGTACAATCGCATATTTTGTGTGCAGCTATTGTATGCGATTTACTTCTTGCGAAGTTGTAAATGGGTAAGAAATTACCCATTTGTGTAAACCAGTGTCTTGTATAGGTATATTACAGTTATAACTAAAAGCCAGTCAAAACCACTTTTGACTGCAAAAAACAGTCTGTTTTTGTCAAAAGTGGTTTTGCCCAATAATGAGTTTTGATTGTCACATGTAAATTAGGTAGATAGTACCTACAATGTGGTTTGAAAACTTTCAATGACAGATCTTGGACCATTTTGCATTATAAATGCACTCGAATCTAATCGATCACTGTGTTGCAGTACCTATGACAATGAGTAATTAGTTTACAAACATTCCTGTAAACCTAACAAGGAATTCGATGAATTGCAGTTTTAGACTATCCCCAGTCCCTGCTACCTGGATCTGTATGAAGTTTTGCGTGACGACCATAGATTTAGATTTTTTTTGCTACGAAAAGTCACGACTGCGTCCGGTCACATATTATAGACTGCCTCGTCAAGCAACAATTTGCAGACATAAAGGATTATCTATTGTTCTCGTCCCTGCTGCTCGATTGCTCAAGCAAATAATTAGGGAATTAGATTCCAATCTTATTGCTTGCTTTGCTTTACATTATTTTCCTGGTTTACTGTGCTATTCAGTCCCTACTGTTCGACAATGCTATTTTACCACTCTGTCTTAAAGTCGGTCTCCAAATTGTTTTCTTAAATTTCCTTGTGTTCTACCAAATTTTACAGTAGTTCGGTGAATAGAACGCAGTAGCTGGTGCCCAGCGGCGTTGCGTTACCCGCGCGGATCTAGTTTATTCCTTCACCCGTGGGAATTTCTAAAAATCCCTTCATAGCAGTTGCCTATACGACATATAAGACACCATATAATATACAATATTCCAAGTTCCTAGGTGTAATAGTTTCGGAGTAGTACATATTTCTCTTTATAACCAGTTTTTATATTTTCCAGTGAGAGTGAGATATTTTCCTGTAGTTAAAAGTACCTACCCTAAATGTTGAACCAGTTACTCAGTTATCTTTAACAAATTTCATCAAAATCCGTACAGTAGTTTTTGCGTGATGCGTATAGGTACACAGACAGACATGGTATTACAAAATTATAAACAAAAAACCCTGGTGTTTTCTTTAATATTCTTAAACGATAATTTGTAATATTTTGGGATTACACCAGTGTCGTCCACGTCTTTGTTCAGTAAACTATCTTTGTTCATTATTGTCAATTTCCTGCTACAGAGAAAACAAGTAACAACTTCATTTTCGTGCAGAGATAGTCATGAGTTTCGAAACAAGCTTAAATAACAATGGCAAAAGTCCATGTGATTTGGGTACCCCACTTACACCTGCCCACGGAAGACAAAACCGTATAAAATCGATAGTTCTTGGACAGACTAAGATAATATGTAATCATACCACATTTTTATAAGTTGGGGTTTAAAAGTTATTCGTTACCTAGTGTATTTTGTATAGGTTATTATGAGATTTTAGGTACCAAAGACGAGTAAAGAAAAAGTTTCTCTAGGAAAGAAAACGATTTTCTTCCAACCTCTTTGTTAGAAAATAGCACTGCCTACCACATGCCATACAAGTTACTCTATGCCACATAATGGCAGTAAATGATGGCTTGGGCAAAAAATATCGATACCTATATTAAAATATCGATATTTTTCCAAATACATAATATTATATATATCGTCGATATTTTTAATGGCGATATATCGACATTTATTTTACAGTATCGAATTCGTAACAATTTTAATATATTTTTAATTTGTTTCATTTCATGTTAGGTACTAGATACTTGTTTAGACTCAAGCATTTATAAAAAAATACTATTTTCATCGTCCTTTTTTACGAATAAATAAAAATGTAAAAACTGACGATATATCGATATTTTTCACTCGATTTTTATCTATAGTATTTAGAAATGTCGATACGATAAATATCAATTTATTTTTTTACTTGGCCATCCCTACTGAATGACATGGTTGACGTGATGACACGACGTTCAATTTTACCACAACAACAAAAAAGTTTTTGTATTAATCAAAGACATTAAAATATAATAGCATAGAGGGGGCATTTGGAATATTTTCATACAAAACTTTGAAGCTCAAGCGTCATGTCCTTGTCACGTCAGTTAGTATGAACGCGAGCTGTCATTCGGTCGAAATTGTACTAGACTTATTCCACTTGGAATAACTTTTGGCTTCAAATAATCCTCGCTTTGTCCCTCCTATGCCTTATATTATATTTTAATCTCTTTGGTATTCATAGATTTCCCAATCGATCGATTCGTGTTTCTAAGACATTTCTGTTTTATTTGACTCAATATTTTCAACTGCTAGATTAATTAAAAAATATCAAAAATTTCGACTTGTTATGAGTCAATATAACAAGCATAGTGTGATACCCCGTGGGTGTCTATTTCAGTGGGTACCAAAGCTGCCGATGTTCTTTGATAATTTGAAAACAAGCTTACTTTATCGCTGTGATACGATGAAATAAAGACAAAAACAATACTATTTTAAGAGATGGTGGCTATAAACTTCTAGTTTGAGAATGAGAAACTAACTGCCATGTGTCAGCTGCGCTTAGCCGAAAATTTATAGATATTGCGTGGGGACTGGCGACGTACCATTAATTATTCCAATAGCAATAGCTTGACCGACCACTCTGCCTTTTGGGGACAAAAGACAGCGCACTTTCTGAACACATAAATACGATCCACCATTATCTAAGTATATAATATAGGTATACTTACTAGCTGTTGCGCAGAGGCGTCGCTCTCGTAGATCCCGTATTTTCCTGCTCCCGTGAGGATTTCTGAACATCGTGCTTGTAATGTATGAGATACCACGAACTGATAGAACAAGAACAAATACCTACTACGATTAGGTACTAAATTAAATGCCTTCATAAGTCTTGTAAATAACATTAATCTTTTTAGGGTTCCGTACGTCAAAAGGAAAAAACGGAACCCTTATAGGATCACTTTGTTGTCCGTCTGTCCGTCCGTCCGTCCGTCTGTCAAGACCCTTTTTCTCAGGAACGCGTGGAGGTATGAAGCTGAAATTTATATCAATTACTCAGGTCTACTGTCCCTTGAAGCTGTGAAAAAATCAAACTTCTAAGCCAACGCAATCAAAAGATACAGCCGTTTATGCCGCAAATTTTTGACACTTGCAAGGGAATCAAAACCTACAGGGTGCTTCCCGTGAACTCAGAATCTTGAAATTTGGTACGAAGCAACGTCTTATAGCATAGATAAAGGAAAAATTACGAAAACCATAAATTTGCAAGGTTGTACGGAACCCTCGGTGCGCGAGTCCGACTCGCACTTGGCCGGTTTTTTATATCTAACGTATATTATAAAGCGAAATACCACTGACTCACTCAAATCCATCCATAAAAGAGTTTTTCAAAAAACCACTAAAACTAGCTCGACGGCGAAGGAAAACATCATGAGGAAACCCGCAGGTCCTAAAATTTATCCTAAGGCATAAGGTAACAGACACGGTTCAGCGATGGGCTAACCACTTATCATGTTTAGGGGTCCTAAGTATATTGATGAAACGTGGGTATTTCCGGAAACGGAATACCTCTGCCTACTCCTAGGGGATAAAATGCGTTATTTTGTAACTGCCACAAAAAATATATAAAATATAACCAGTACAGGCAAAACCAGTGGCCACCAGCTGGTATTTTTTATTATTATACTATCTCTTAAATATATATTTAAATTGTGTTGAAAACAAATGTATCACAGAATTCACTCTCCCTTCAACCAACCTTACTGTGACCCTCTCAGTTGGTTGATTAAGACGTCTTAAATCCAATTAAATGAATAATGACTTATGTTTTTTTTTTTTTGCAAAATATCTTTTTATTAAAAATGTTTTCCCTTTATTACCAATTACCGTTTACAAAATTTAGATTGAAATCAACCGCAATAATATCAACCAGTTAAATCGTAAAAGCTTACTAGCCACCGTAGTGTATAACTGGACTGGATTATGTTGAAATAGTAAACTTTGGTGTAAGGACAGTTCATTAGCATTTTGTGAATTCAGTCCTAATTGTGGGACGGCTGCAGTTTCATCTGAATGCGGGTGATTTTAGTTTTAGTTTCATTTCATAGCAACATCGAATAGGATATTCTAGTTACGGTCGCCTTGTTTGACTTGGGGCTGTCTGTGTTTACTTTGACCGTGCAATCAGCGCTTTGACTTGTACATGAATAGGTTCTACTTAGATTTATATCTAGATGTCCATAGTTACACTGCTTTAATCTCTAACACAAGTAAGTTGCAGATAAACTCCAAAAATAATAAATTAATATAATAATAATACTGTAAAACATTTCAACTATTTATGCATGTACATACTCGTAGTAAAAGTATAATTATCATAAAATATGTCTTGTTTTTTAGGGTTCCATAGCTAAATGGAAATATCGTGCTTCCGTCTATAGCATTACCGGAGACTCACCATCATCATTACCAATATGTAACCCTAACCACCGACTGCTGAGCTATGGGTATTTCCTCAAACAAGTTAGAATAAGACACATTTCTTTGTACTTAAGCAGTTTTTCTAGGACCTAGTATTTTCCTCACTGTGGGGAGGTGGAAAATAGTGAGAAATCAATACAAGTATTTGCGGCAAAAATCTACTTTTGCAGCCTTTTATAACATTTTTTTTAAGTTATCGCGTTAGTCTCATGGTGTGAAGTGTCGTTGGATAAGTCGTTCAAAAATATGGCGAATGTTTTGAGGAACCATTTTTATTAGAGTCAGGTGTGTTCCCCGTACCAGCTAAATGCTCATTTTTGGAAGAGGAAGAAGTGAAAACATTTAGGGCAGTAATACTTATTTATAACGAACGTAAAAAGAAAACTATCACAGCTGAATAGTCGACCGACTTATTAAACTGTGATGGGCAAATTCCTACTCTAGGCGTTCAGTGACAATATTCACATTTGTAGTCGTATAACTTTTTTCTTATTGAAGATATCTATATATAAAATGATAAACTGACCGACTGATTGGTGATGTATCAACGCACAGCCTAAACGGCATGGTCTAGAGACTTGAAATTTTGCACATAGGTAGCTTATACAATGTAGGCATCCACTAAGAAAGGAGTTGAAATAAACGTGCGAGCGAAGCCGCGGGTAAAATCTAGTTTATTATAAATTATTTCACATGGTTTTATAGGAATTGGAAAACTTTCGAACATCATATCTTTCGTGGAAGAACGTCGTAAGTGGAAAATACCCAAACACGCACGGCTATTTAGTCCCAAACTTTTATTATTAGACTAGGTAGTTGTTCCCCGTGTAAGTCCCGTTCCCGAAGGAAAATGGTGAAAGATTTTTTTAAATCCGTCCAAAGTTTCGGAGCCCATTCATTACCAACAAACTTACAAATCGTTCTTGTGTATAATATTAATGTATTATGTAGCTATACCTAAATATGTAAACTTTAGTTTATGTATATTATATGATGGATGGTGTTTTAATCTAGATACCTATAATAGCTATAGTTACCTAGAGTTCTGTTTATTAAAATAACATGGCTGCTCCACTTAAAATTGAAGTTTACTTTAACCTTACATGCAATATACCTACTAGCTTATCCTCGTGTACAGACATTTTAAAATAGCTTATTTAAAAAAGGTTATAGGTACCTTAAATAATCAATAACTATTGTAAAAATCTGCCTTTGCCGCAGCCATCCTTATAAGATTCGATTCGTTGAATCTTGAATAATACCTAGTTTGCAACATTCTAGTTTTCTAACAAAACATTGCCGATTCAAGAATAGATTTCGAATAAAGGAGACTTGGTTTACTGGCCACTGTGGAGCGTGAGCTGTATTGCAAATGAGAACGTATATACATAAGTACTTACATATTTTTTCAGTACTATAAATGTAAACGAATCTGGATATTTTATCAAAACTCTACTTGCGCATGTACTGGTATAAGACTAGTAGTCTGTAGATACCTTTTTCACAGCATTTTAGAGTTATGTACTAGATAAGTGGTACAAAAACTTGCACGGGTACTTATGTCGAAAAAAATGATCACAACAACGACTAAGTTAAAAACTAGTGGCTAGTTTTACATGGTAAGTACTTATTCATTATTAATTACATATACATTACATACTTCGTATACGTTAAAACTTACCCTGTAAGTAAGTTACCTAATTTTCAGAAATGCATATCACTTCCTGAAGGCCAAAACGTTTCCTTCACAATATAATGAAGATTGATAGGTATCTTACCATATTTCACAAAGGCTATTAATTTCTTACATAAAGCAATTTCATAAATAAGTAAATAACAATAAAGACTATACAATTAGGTACCTACAAATCGTATTACTTATATGTAGGTAACGATTCTTAATTTATCAAATAACCGCTACAAAATTGGTAATTTATTCTTGCTTTATCTGTGTGGAACTTTCAGCACCTGTACAAGAAAAGATTGATTCTGAAAACACGCAACCGAGACTTCGAAGGATTGGGACTACCTTTGTAATGGTTGCCCATTACTCTGTCAAAGATAATCACTCTTGAACACGCGAGAAACAAGATTTACATGTCTCTATCCGAAACTCACATGCAGTCTTTTTATACTGTTTAGTCACAATTGTTACAAAATCTACTACAATTGCATATAAAATTGCTATAAAAAGTAGATGGTTTTACATTGTGAATACAACTAATTAATGTTTAACTCACATACAAAATGCAGCAGTTTTTTTTTTCCTGATTGACAAGTTGCCCCATAAATAATTATTAAAGTTTCATGGTACATTCCCCCTTAAATTAATCAATATAATTGTGGATTTTTGCGCCTTTTCTATTCCTCTACTACCATAACACATTCTGAAGTATTAATATTTGCAATGACTTTCAATAAGTGGACCCCTATAAGCCAATACATTGAATAAAAACCTTTTCTGTATCAAATCCATTGCTTTTATATTTACATTAAAAGCCTTGAGATCAATCTACCTACGCACCAACATCTTCGTCTGGATGTTATTTAATAGTACATTACATACCTAGGGAAGTAAAATCACACAGGTTGTAACTGAACCCCCCCATTTCTACTTTATCTCTCTATACATTGGAACCACCAATTCCAACGTAATAGATTTAATTCCCAGCCATGCAAAGCTAAACATCATATAATGCTAAGCAAGCATTGCACAGCTCAAAGCAAGGATCTCATTCACAAAATATCGTTTCAATATTTTGTTATCATGTTCTCTTGCACGGAATTAGAGAGAATCCACTGTATGACATTCCGCTGCTAACTTGTAGCAAACGAACATCAATTTTACACGTATAGACGTAAATGAGTAACCATCATTTACGTCCTACGCATAGTTTTTAAACGACCTTAAAATTTAGCTTCATGATGATCTCCAAAGTATTTACTTTGGAGGCATCGCTAAATAGGTCGACACCGTCAAATATCTCCTGCAATTTTGGCCTTTTAATTAATTTATGTGATCGTCTAGAGTGTAGGACACTACTTTGTGAATAGTAATCCAGATCCTTTTTGAGGATCATGCTTTGCCATCAAAAGAAATCTTAACTTGAATCAACCTATACCTTTAATTATCTATCGCGTATTTATAAAATTTGTCTTTCGCTTTTAATCTTTAATATTTAATAACGCTGCCCACTTCAGCGTCATTCATGCCTAAGGCAATAATTTCATGAAGGACACTTCATGTTTCCCTCCCCTGCTATCTCTTATCTGATGACAGACTCGAGATAAAATCGCCTTCCCCACATTCTCACCTCCTTTCAAGAAAAGAAATAAAAATGTGGTTGGTGGGAAGAGTAGGAAGCTCCGCCTCGCTTCATACGGAGATCGCCGACCCGCAACATTCCACAATTGCGTTTGCGACCCCCCCGAACGTCCCGGTTTTGCCGGACATCCGGTCTTATATCCCGCCGAAGCGGGACCGTTGCAGCCGAAGCTGATTGTTGCGGCCGTAGCCGATTGTTGCAGCCGAAGCTGATTGGTGCGGCCGTAGCCGATTGTTGCGGCCTTAGCCGAGGTTTGCCCCGAAGGGACCGGTGCGACCGTAGTCGATTGGTGCGGCCGTAGCCGTATTTTGCCCCGTAGGGACCGGTGCGACCGTAGTCGTGGTTTGGCCGTAGCCGTGTGTTGCCCCGAAGGGACCGGTGCGACCGTAGTCGTGATTCCCCGAAGGCGAGTTACGCCAGTCATTAAGACCTCGGGTGCATTTGCAGCAAGCCCCGTAAGGCAATCTCGAACATGTTTGAATTGGTCTTTACGACCTCAGGATCATTTGCAGTAAGCCCCGTAAGGCAATAATTCTCATAGGACAACTAGTTCATAGGTCTTAATGCTTAACATAACCCGACCTCGGTCCCTACGAGCCATCGATTCTCGTTCAGCCATCAGAGGCACTGTCACACCCTGAATGAGCTTATAATGGTAAAACCATTAATTTATATTAATACGCGTCGCGCGCGCACTCATATAATAGTATGGAGTAACCAATGTACGTTCTGCAAAATACATTGTTATCATAAGATATATGAGGCGTTCCCCTTTCTCGATCATTCGTGGTATCACTTTATTGCAATATCAAACTCAACAGAATTGTGACAGACATCCCCGTCAAGCTAATCAAGTCTCTAGACCCTTAACCATGCCAACACGAATGCCAACATGACTTCAGTTCCAGACCCCGAAGAGCTTACTCCTGAAGATTTGGTCGAGTGTTCGCGTACTAGACCAACAATACTCCTCGAAGATAACTTATGTTAATGCCCATTTCGAACCGTCAGGTCTACGATCAAGCTAGATGTTGCTTTTCACATTTCAATGAGAGACGTTATCAACCTCCATCAATTAAGTGTTAGTCGATACCATGGTCTCCGTTACTTAGCATCAAGAAGCTCAGAAGCAGTCCCGGGGTATCTACTGTGAACCACAAGACAGCGCTAAGAGGTGCGTCGTCAGTCATTCCACTACTAGCCCCAATGTGTAATATTTGAGCGATCGTTACATCCAACAAAGCTTATGGACTATGTCCAAAAACTAAGTCTATATAACGCCACCTTGCCGTACCGTAAGGCAGTGCTCGAGGCACGGACTTTTTACCTTTTCGCACTTTGTCGCCAAACAGTGTTGAACAAGATCGTTGTGTCGAAGCGTAAGCCTCTGCATCACAAAGAAGTCATAATGCAAGTCAAAGATCAGAGGTGCCGCCACCGCCAAGCTAGCATTGGTATGTGCTGACATAACACCATCCGCGGTACGGTGTAACGTGCTGACATAACACCGACCATGGAACGGTGAAACGTACTAACACTACCGCTGCACCACTCGGGCAGTACTACACACTCCTTCAATAACTCAAACACTACAACCCCTACCTTGTCCCGATATTTGAATTCGAGCAGACAGCGTTAGCTGCCCTATAAGCGGGAGAGAAACCAGATGTATTATAAGTCCAGCTCTGTTATTTACTTTTATTCGCCATGCTTTTCATATTTTCGGTTCGTCTAGAATATCGCATAAAACTATCATATTCCATTAATCAGACAGGGTACCCTTACCTGCCTTGTCCTCATAACTTCTGTTATTAACGAACCTTCCAGCCAATAACGCCATATGAAAATTTTATAAATTTATTTTATTATAAATTTATTTATTTATATATTTATTTGCCATTATGCTCAACATCACTCAACAGACCGACCTATGTATCATACATCTTAAGTCCAACCTATGGTTGAGGTGGCAGCCTCGCATCCCGGCTGCGCACCCTCCCTCACCATATATGCCAAGACTTTATCTTCGTGTCCCGCAGCGGAAAATTGGAAAACCCGACCATCTCCGATTTGGATGAAACCTCTTTCATATCGTAGTGTCCGTCAACAGTACCACAACGATATGCTTCCCATCTCTCTAACTCCATTGGTTCCGGAGTTATAACCGATTAATGGTTTATTTCAATACGAGACCTGTTTCGCATTTCCTTCCATGGGAAGATGTTTTAACTTTTCCTAAACCCTACTGAAACCTAATTCTAACTACTTTTATGAAACTTTTATGCTATCTTAACATCCCTTTGACTAATCAAAGTTCTACTTTACTGATTTTTCATTATTTTTGAACTTTTCCTAAGTTTTGATAATTTTCTATTTCTGATTATATTTACATGTGTTTACATGTTTACAGCCCCACCAAGCTGTTTTATATTCTTTCAGTATTTAATATTTGTTATTAGGGACAGGGTGTTACAACCAGCCCCCAAAATTCTCTGTAATTCACGGAAGAGAATTTTCAGAGCTGAATAATAGGCGCTTTTTATTTCCATCTGTTTCTTTATTCATTATAGGAGCTGAATAATAGACGCTTTTTATTTCCATCTGTTTCTTTATTTATTATAGGAGCTGAATAATAGACGCTTTTTATTTCCATCTGTTTCTTTATTTATTATAAAACCTAAAAGAACGGCCACCAACCTCCCCTACTACCACATCTATCAAATGATGTCCACCCCTGTTCAACTCTATTTGAGTGTGGTTATACTGTATGATCTTTCCAAAGTTATTTAGTTCGAAATATCGTAAGGAATTGGAACAGGGAGTCATCCCAGATTGATGTGCTAATGCCATTCCCCGAACCACGCAACAATCTTTTAATTATTTTTTCTCTTTTATTTATTCTTTATTTCCAAATTATTACAATTTGTGAATACAATTAGCATCTTAATATATTATAAAAACAACTGGCCAATTCTACAATCATTATTTACATTTATTACATAAATCATATCTCTTACATTTCCATTAAAAAAAAAATATACCTTTTTAAACACTTCAAGGTTTACATTTTACATCTTGCACATAACTTTTATTTATAATACTTTGACAAATGAATAGTATTATATTTGCCTCTTACTTCCCCAGTCTCTGGGTGCACTAAAATATACACATTCTCAAATGGTATTGAGGCAATTTTATAGGGACCTTCGTACAATAAATCAAATTTACTTATTTGTTTATTTTCTGCACTTGACTGCGTCACTCTCTTAATTTTCACTAGATCCCCAACATGAAAACTCATCAACTTATGGCTTGAATTAAATTTGCCTTGTCTATATTCGCTTTGCTGTTTTAATGTTATTCTAACATTTTTCCTTACTTCTTGTAAGTTTAGCTTATCTTTAGGCAATTTTAACCATCTATCAAACGTCAATTTATTGCTCTCCCCATACAATACTTCACAGGGTGTATACCCAATACTATCATGTGTTGTATTGTTATAGAGTTTTTCTATTTCAGGCAACCGCGTTGCCCAACTTTTATGATTATCATGGCAAAATGTTCTAAACATTCTGCCCAACTCTTTATTTACTCTTTCGGTACTATTAGGCCTAGGATTTCTTATTGTCGTGTAAATAGTTTTTATCCCAACATCATTCAAGCTTTTCCGCCATAGATTACTGATAAATTGACGCCCATTATCAGTCATGATAGCCTTTGGTTTTATTATTTGAATAAAATGCTTGATTTTCGTGACAACTGATCTTGCAGTTGCTCTTTTCATTGGATATAATTTAGCAAATTTACTAAAAGAATCTTGCACTACTAGTATATATTGGTGACCAAACTTTCCACTTGGTAATGGCCCATAGATGTCAGCCATTACTAGATCTCCAATATTTTGTGTAACAATTGACTGACAAGGCCCAAAATATTTAAAATTATTACACTTTGATAATTGACAAATTCGACATTTATTTACAATATTTTTTATATATTTTGTTAAGTTAGGCCAATAAAATCTGTCTCTGACATATTTAATAATTTTATATGCACCTTGATGACCCATTTCCTCGTGGACCTGCTTCGTTACACTCTCTACTAAGGTAGCAGGCAAGAACAGAACTTCTTTCCCTCCAGCGATCATGTGTAATTTATCATCTTTGATAAAACAACGTGGAGTCAGCCTGTTTGCTCCTTCTATCCTTTTGTCTTTTATGTTTCGAATAATTTCGGATGCCACAGAGTCTGCATCCTGAATCTCTTTTATGTTTCTTAATTGCTTATTCAACTCATTATTTGGTGAACTTTCCATATAAGCTATTTCCAGACAAATCGTCTTTTCTTCTTGTATGATTTCATTACTTGGAGGGTAGCGAGATAGAATATCTGCTCCAATATTCATCTTCCCTGCCACATGTTCGAAAGTGTAATAAAACTGTTCGATGAAGAGTATCCAACGAGTTACCCTACTATTGTATAGTTTCATATTGTTTACAAACAACAAGGCCTTGTGATCAGTTCTTATATTTACTTTTGCTCCACGTAAATAAGTTTCAAACTTTTTAAAAGTACTGATCACTGCGTAAAACTCCTGTTCTGTGGTCGTCCAATTCAATTCGGCGCCTCTCAATGCTCTACTATGAAAACCAAGGATTTTCATACTATCATCATCATCGTATTGATATAACACACCGGCTAGGCCGATGCCTGAACTGTCAGTTTGCACATAAAACGGTTTTGTAAAATCTGGATGATGTAGCATTATTGTGTTAATAAATCGACTTTTTAAGGCTTCAAAGGCCTTTTGTTCTGTATCACCCCATGCCCATTTCTTTCCTTTCTTTAACAATTCATACAAGGGCATTATGCTCCTGTTATAATCAGGAATAAATCGACGGTAAAAATTACAGAGCCCTAAGAAAGCTCTGACATGTTTAACTTTCTTGGGAACAGGAAACTCCCTGATTGCTTTAACCTTTTCAGGATCTGTTTTAATACCATCTGTTGATATTATAAATCCCAACATTTTTACCTCTTTGCAAATAAATTCACATTTTTGTAAGTTACATGTCAAGCCTGCTAGATGTAATCTCTGCAGGACTCTATCAATGTGCTCTAAGTGTAAATCCAACGAGCCACAAGTAATGATCGCCAGGTCATCAAGATAATTTACACAAAATTCTCTTACATCAGGTCCCAAGATGATGTCCATCGCCCGACTGAAGCTTCCCACAGAAGTCTTAAGCCCTTGCGGCAAAACATTATAAACATAAGATTTACCTTCAAAGGTAAACCCCGTGTACTTCTTACTTTCCTCACTAATGGGTATTTGAAAATAAGCGTTATTTAGATCGATCGTCGTTATATATTTTGCCCCATGAAATGAATTTAAGACGTCGATCTGCATAGGAGGCTTCTCTGTCTCCGCCACCATATGTTTATTTATTCCTCGGGCGTCCAGTAATACTCGTATGTCGACGCCGTTTTTCTTTAATGTGAATGTTAACGGGCTTGAATATGGTGTGGCAGCCCTCGTTATAATACCCATTTCCTCTAATTCATTTAACTTAGCGGACATTTTTGCTTTATAAGCGTATGGGATTGGATAACTTTTGATCACTATTGGTTTATTGTGTTCCATTATAATTTTATGCTCATAACAATTTGCACGACCTAATTTAGTCGTGAATAATGGATCATATTTCTTTAAAATATTAATCAACTTCACTTTACTTCCGTGGTCATCCTCACAGCCGAACTTCACGTCATCTTCGAACCTTTTGTCAGTATTTGTACGTAATTCACAATCAACCCTATATACACTCATTAGATCATTATAATTATCAAATAAAATTAAAAATCGCTTTCCACCGTGCACTATGCAAACACCGTTTCTTTTATCAAATTGAAAATCAATCTTATATTGTGTCATAAAATCAAACCCCAAAATAATAGACCTTGTAAGACCGGGAACGATTAAGAAGGGTATTTCTAAAACTAATCCTTTAGTAAGCTCAACAGGTAATATAACTTGTCTATTTATCTTCGAGGAGCGCTGTCCCACAGCCCCCCGTATTTGGAACCCTTTGACTGGTATGATTGGCAACTTAGCGTTTTTCTTACTTATTTCATTAAACATTTCTTCTGAAATGCATGTGATATCTGAACCCGTGTCTAACAGAGTCAAGATTTTAAGGCCTTCACATTTGACTAATATATCAGGTCGCACCCCACCAATCAATTCTTTGGTTCTTTCATCTTCTTCGAATACTGTATTTAAATGTGTACTTTGAATAATTTTTCCAGCTGAAAGCAAATTAAACCGGTCTCGTATGAGACCCGATATACCCTCTATGATATTTATATAACCAAAGCCAGTTTTTCCCACCTGGCCCTTCGCCTCAATTGGTTTTATTATACCCTTATTATGTTTGCCTAATGACTGACCGGGTTGCCACCCTTGCCTTATCATAATCTTATAACCGATCGAATTGACCTGTGGGGTTGTGCCCCGTTTCCTAGCTGAGTGCTGTAGGGCAGAGCTACACCCAGCCTCAACTAGTTTTTTGGAGGTTCCTCAATGGCCTTCACAGCTTCCAAGGATGCAGTAACCGGAACAGTGGGCGCCTTCACTGCACCAGTCCTGCCTCGCATGAAACCTGTGTTGTCTCCTCTCGGCCTCTTCCAATCCTTGTACTTGATGGAAGTCTTATGCGCTCCTGGAGGAGCGAAACATGTGCTACCTTTTTGATGTGATCCCTTATCATCTTCTTCGTATTGATTGATATTATCCATCTCTCGCAAAAATTCGGTTGCGGCGAGGATGTTATCTTGCTTTGATAATGTCCATAGCTGCTGAACATTACGCGGAAAATGACGCATCAAGTCTGATATCAATTGCGAATCGCTCATTGGATATGTTAACATCTTTACTTGCCCAGCATATTTCATAAAATGAGCGATCATAGTGGAATCTTTATTCCGATCCCATTTTCCGCTTACAATTTCTCTACGTACTTTATTTTGCTCAACTTCATTCCAAAAGGTCAAAAGAAAGTCACGTTTAAAATCTTCGTAATTTTTCCAACGACTTTTATAAACTCTGCCCCAATCTCTTGCTTGACCTTCTAGGCACTCCATCACAGTTGCCAACTCATTTCCTTGGGCAGGTATTTTCCTTATATATGCCGTCAAATCCTCCAGAAAAGTCACTGGATGTGTCTTCCCTGGTTGGCCATTAAATTTCGGCTTTTCGGAATTTAAATTCGTAATAGAATAAACTATCTGTTTATTGGCCAACGGACCTATGTCTTTCCTTGGAATGGGGTCATCAGGATTAGCGACACCCGCTCCACTATTCTTTTGGGTATCTGAGTTATTCTTTACCTCTTCTTTTAACTTCCTCAATTTTGCCTCCAAAGTTTTATTCTGTTTTAGAATTAATTTATACAACAATGTGTACTCTTTGGAACTGCAAGCCCCAGGCTCCTTGTCTGGGCTATTCTGTTTTTTCGCTTTTTTAACCTTCTTTTTCTTTTTAGGTGGTTCGTCATCTCCACCGCTTTCATTATGAGGTGGATCCAGATCCTCGTAATCCGACATTTTTTGTCGTTTATTTATATACACTTATAACTTTAAAAGGCACTGTCTTATAATCACTGTTTTATAAAATTCAAAAAATTGTCTTGATAAACTTCAAAATAAAATAACTAAAGTGGTCCCTTCTATATCCACATAATCTTCCTCTATTGGGCTTATGTACAATAATCACTTTTCCTATTCTTCCTTCCTTATTATATTTTATTCAATCAGACACCTGTAACAAAGAAATTTTTCATTAGTTTCATTTCCATTATTAACCATTTCTTTGAGAGGACTTATAACTAGGTGTCTGAAGCATGATCACTCATTCCATTTTCACGGACAGCAAATTGTAGGCATGAAGCCCACTTTAAGCAAGCCACAACCCAACACCAGATCAGAATACGAATCGTTGATCCATATCCTGGTCACGGCACCAAATTGTAACTGAACCCCCCCATTTCTACTTTATCTCTCTATACATTGGAACCACCAATTCCAACGTAATAGATTTAATTCCCAGCCATGCAAAGCTAAACATCATATAATGCTAAGCAAGCATTGCACAGCTCAAAGCAAGGATCTCATTCACAAGATATCGTTTCAATATTTTGTTATCATGTTCTCTTGCACGGAATTAGAGAGAATCCACTGTATGACATTCCGCTGCTAACTTGTAGCAAACGAACATCAATTTTACACGTATAGACGTAAATGAGTAACCATCATTTACGTCCTACGCATAGTTTTTAAACGACCTTAAAATTTAGCTTCATGATGATCTCCAAAGTATTTACTTTGGAGGCATCGCTAAATAGGTCGACACCGTCAAATATCTCCTGCAATTTTGGCCTTTTAATTAATTTATGTGATCGTCTAGAGTGTAGGACACTACTTTGTGAATAGTAATCCAGATCCTTTTTGAGGATCATGCTTTGCCATCAAAAGAAATCTTAACTTGAATCAACCTATACCTTTAATTATCTATCGCGTATTTATAAAATTTGTCTTTCGCTTTTAATCTTTAATATTTAATAACGCTGCCCACTTCAGCGTCATTCATGCCTAAGGCAATAATTTCATGAAGGACACTTCATGTTTCCCTCCCCTGCTATCTCTTATCTGATGACAGACTCGAGATAAAATCGCCTTCCCCACATTCTCACCTCCTTTCAAGAAAAGAAATAAAAATGTGGTTGGTGGGAAGAGTAGGAAGCTCCGCCTCGCTTCATACGGAGATCGCCGACCCGCAACATTCCACAATTGCGTTTGCGACCCCCCCGAACGTCCCGGTTTTGCCGGACATCCGGTCTTATATCCCGCCGAAGCGGGACCGTTGCAGCCGAAGCTGATTGTTGCGGCCGTAGCCGATTGTTGCAGCCGAAGCTGATTGGTGCGGCCGTAGCCGATTGTTGCGGCCTTAGCCGAGGTTTGCCCCGAAGGGACCGGTGCGACCGTAGTCGATTGGTGCGGCCGTAGCCGTATTTTGCCCCGTAGGGACCGGTGCGACCGTAGTCGTGGTTTGGCCGTAGCCGTGTGTTGCCCCGAAGGGACCGGTGCGACCGTAGTCGTGATTCCCCGAAGGCGAGTTACGCCAGTCATTAAGACCTCGGGTGCATTTGCAGCAAGCCCCGTAAGGCAATCTCGAACATGTTTGAATTGGTCTTTACGACCTCAGGATCATTTGCAGTAAGCCCCGTAAGGCAATAATTCTCATAGGACAACTAGTTCATAGGTCTTAATGCTTAACATAACCCGACCTCGGTCCCTACGAGCCATCGATTCTCGTTCAGCCATCAGAGGCACTGTCACACCCTGAATGAGCTTATAATGGTAAAACCATTAATTTATATTAGTACGCGTCGCGCGCGCACTCATATGATAGTATGGAGTAACCAATGTACGTTCTGCAAAATACATTGTTATCATAAGATATATGAGGCGTTCCCCTTTCTCGATCATTCGTGGTATCACTTTATTGCAATATCAAACTCAACAGAATTGTGACAGACATCCCCGTCAAGCTAATCAAGTCTCTAGACCCTTAACCATGCCAACACGAATGCCAACATGACTTCAGTTCCAGACCCCGAAGAGCTTACTCCTGAAGATTTGGTCGAGTGTTCGCGTACTAGACCAACAATACTCCTCGAAGATAACTTATGTTAATGCCCATTTCGAACCGTCAGGTCTACGATCAAGCTAGATGTTGCTTTTCACATTTCAATGAGAGACGTTATCAACCTCCATCAATTAAGTGTTAGTCGATACCATCGTCTCCGTTACTTAGCATCAAGAAGCTCAGAAGCAGTCCCGGGGTATCTACTGTGAACCACAAGACAGCGCTAAGAGGTGCGTCGTCAGTCATTCCACTACTAGCCCCAATGTGTAATATTTGAGCGATCGTTACATCCAACAAAGCTTATGGACTATGTCCAAAAACTAAGTCTATATAACGCCACCTTGCCGTACCGTAAGGCAGTGCTCGAGGCACGGACTTTTTACCTTTTCGCACTTTGTCGCCAAACAGTGTTGAACAAGATCGTTGTGTCGAAGCGTAAGCCTCTGCATCACAAAGAAGTCATAATGCAAGTCAAATATCAGAGGTGCCGCCACCGCCAAGCTAGCATTGGTATGTGCTGACATAACACCATCCGCGGTACGGTGTAACGTGCTGACATAACACCGACCATGGAACGGTGAAACGTACTAACACTACCGCTGCACCACTCGGGCAGTACTACACACTCCTTCAATAACTCAAACACTACAACCCCTACCTTGTCCCGATATTTGAATTCGAGCAGACAGCGTTAGCTGCCCTATAAGCGGGAGAGAAACCAGATGTATTATAAGTCCAGCTCTGTTATTTACTTTTATTCGCCATGCTTTTCATATTTTCGGTTCGTCTAGAATATCGCATAAAACTATCATATTCCATTAATCAGACAGGGTACCCTTACCTGCCTTGTCCTCATAACTTCTGTTATTAACGAACCTTCCAGCCAATAACGCCATATGAAAATTTTATAAATTTATTTTATTATAAATTTATTTATTTATATATTTATTTGCCATTATGCTCAACATCACTCAACAGACCGACCTATGTATCATACATCTTAAGTCCAACCTATGGTTGAGGTGGCAGCCTCGCATCCCGGCTGCGCACCCTCTCTCACCATATATGCCAAGACTTTATCTTCGTGTCCCGCAGCGGAAAATTGGAAAACCCGACCATCTCCGATTTGGATGAAACCTCTTTCATATCGTAGTGTCCGTCAACAGTACCACAACGATATGCTTCCCATCTCTCTAACTCCATTAGTTCCGGAGTTATAACCGATTAATGGTTTATTTCAATACGAGACCTGTTTCGCATTTCCTTCCATGGGAAGATGTTTTAACTTTTCCTAAACCCTACTGAAACCTAATTCTAACTACTTTTATGAAACTTTTATGCTATCTTAACATCCCTTTGACTAATCAAAGTTCTACTTTACTGATTTTTCATTATTTTTAAACTTTTCCTAAGTTTTGATAATTTTCTATTTCTGATTATATTTACATGTGTTTACATGTTTACAGCCCCACCAAGCTGTTTTATATTCTTTCAGTATTTAATATTTGTTATTAGGGACAGGGTGTTACAAGGTCAACAATCACATGTGATCTGATACATTTATTTTTTTACTTTTCTAGGTTATACGTAATATACTATGTCTGTTACATTTTGTCCAAAGCGTTAGAGCAACCTGCTTCTTGCATCGCCGCACCCACGAGTAAATCACCCCAAGTTATTATCCTCGCCTATGTACAAGTACTTATTAAAGTTATTAAGACAAAGAAGCTTGGAGCAGTCTTCCAGGAGAGCGCAAATAATATAGTTGAAAATAACAATGTATTATGTAACTCCGTTTTTTATAATAAAAGTGATTAAAACACCATTAGATATGTGGTAGTGTTAATTGCCTTGGAGTTTCTAACGTCGCTTTATCTTCTCGACTACGAATTTCCGAAGCGGCAGTATATTAATTATTTGTAATAACCTTCAGTAAGTTAATTCTACATTGCTAATATTGATAAATAGTTTGTTTAGTTTTTAGTTTTATCAATGCTAAAACATCACTATGACTACCTCAATGATGCTATTATACTTAATTATACTCTGGAGCTAATTCTTTTTTTAGGAACGTTGTCATACCTGTATTGCGTGAATGGTTGTGTAACATGAAACAACCACGCCATGGTTATTTCTGCTAAGTAATTATTATTGTTTATGAGCTATAGCGCTCCGCTGCGGAAGTGACAGAGCTGAAATACAACAGTACAGTTTTCAAGAAAAGAATCACTCTACTTTCTTATAAAACAAGCTCCATAATGCCAGCTGTATATTTACATTGCCTGAATTTAAGCGGTATCTGACTTTCTGCGAAACGCAAATGGTCAGATAAGCAGAATGTCAGAATTCCGACATTTTGCGAATCTGACATTTTGCGATGGTTCCCACTTGTTTTATAAGATTCTTAAATAAAAACTGTAGTTACTTAATAATTTTCGCCATCAATACATCGACGGTGATATTCATCGTGAGGAAACCCTGAGGTGTTTGGTTCTGAGGCATGTGAGTGGGTTACTATCGACACAGAGGTTGAAAAATCCACCAACACAGACAAGGGATTTTCAGAAATTGAATACTGCTAACCCCCATTTCAGTAAAGTAGAAGAATCTGTTGTGCCGAGATAAGTTTTTAATATTTTCATAAGGTAACCTGTCAAATATATATCTACATGCCAAACATCAGTTTTTTAACTATATAATACATTAATAAAACTGAGAATAAAATATAAAGCTGGGAACAAAAGACGCCGAAAGAAAAAGGGAAGACTGTTGTAAACTGATGAACTGATGTTCTTTGGTTTGGACATACCATAAGGTCAAATCAAAGAGATTTAAATACCTATATACTAGGACATAAAGCGGCAATTGGGAATATTTTCATACAGAAACTTTGATCTCGAGCGTAAGTTCAGCTATTATAAACGTATCACTTAGTTGTCTTTGGCCGCTATATGCCTTGGTCATATAATAAATATTTTTAGGTCAAATAAAGATAAACACTTGCACAATCGACGTGGGAAAACCATGCTTCGGCACGCTTGGGCCAGCTCGACCGGAGTGATACCACGGCCTCACAGAAAACCAGCGTAAAGCAATGCATTGCGTTTCGTTGAGTGAGTGAGGTAACCGGAGGCCCCAATCCGCCCTCCCCCTTCCCTCCCCTCCCCTCCCCCTACTCCCACCTCAAAGGTCGGCAACGCAGTTGTGACTCTTGAGTTGCAGGTGTCCATGGGCGACGGACGTCACTTACCATCAGGTGACCCGTCTGCTCGTTTGCCCCCTTTTTATAATAAAAAAAAAAGTTACTGATATCATCACTTTTAATATAGATACAATAAACACTAACATAAATGGCATGAACAGTATATATTAATCAGTCAAATATTGATATGCGTAAAATGAGAGAGAGATCGACTTCAAAAACTTATTCATTCCACAGCTGAACATCTGAAACCGGTGAAATAGCCCATGTGAACTGAGTATTATTAACTATTCTATTCACTAAATACAGAACACAGTTTATCTTAGGTATGTGACGGAGCTTTTATCATCAGTCATGTCCTTTACGAACATCTCATACTAGATAGTCACGTCGCAAGACAATTGGGCCCGTAAATTCTGTCTGACATAGCTACTGGACAGAATACATGATCAGCAAGCGTCGCGATAATACACCGGGTGGATTCAACTCGTGAAGGGGGCTTATAGTTAGTACTATTATGATTTTAAACATTTTACAAACACTTCAACTTACTAACGTTGAAATAAAAATATACAAACAAGTACATTACAAATAAAGTACCTACATAGGATTTTTAAAAGTGTAGTTTTAATCTCCCCGCTATATCTATAAGATACTAGCGGCCCGCCCCGGCTTCGCACGGGTGCAATGCTTATAATATTTTCCCGCTTTTCTGTTAAAATTTTTCCTGAATTTTCTTTGCTATTAACCTCACGGAGCCCAAGACCTTTCCAACGAATGCAACGAACTCCAGAACGCACGAACCGATTTCCACGGTTTTTTGAATTTTTTGAATGCAAAACCGTGGAAATCGGTTCGTGCGCGTTCTGGAGTTATAGCGTCAGGAAGGAAAACCCGACTTATTTTTATATAGTAGATTACCACCCTATTCCTTTTGCATCATCCAACTATAGACAAAATTGTTTCTTGTTGCGTGCAAGCAAATGCTGAAATGATTTGACGAAAGAGTTAGACATTGACATATTTAATTGCAATACATCTTCAGTGAGACAAATATTGGTGAGGTGTTTCTTTGACTGAGCGCACTCTTTTTATTTCATTTTATTTGCCTAAAATGTACCTAACTTACAAGTTATACCGTTAATCTAACCTAATGATATTCATTAACTTCTCCTTCTTGTTGTGCATAAGTTAACTTTCTGTCTACAGTGTCAGTAGATATTTTTGTTTTCTATTGTTTTTCTACCTGTGAAAACCTGTAATTTTAATTGGCCTATATGATTCTTATAGTCTTAACTATGTTTGTTATGGCTGTTGGAGTTCCTTAAATAAATAAATCAATCAAATATACCTATCACCTACCTATACCCACTTTCTATCAGCTTCTTTTTTGGACACCTTAACTTGATTAATTTACGTGATAGGTATAAGTACCACAACTAGGTACCTAATTAATAAATGAGGCACATAAATAAATAGCACAAAGTGGTAATAAGGTCATATACGACGATGCGATGTCACTAATTGCATTAATCTCATTTGGAATGGAGTTCGGTATGCAAACCACAAAACAGGGATAATCCTTTAAGGTAAACGCAGCTATTAACGACCCATCGAAAATCTGCAGGTATTGCCGACCCATTCTGCTTATTCTTATTTTTATCGGTTTGGAACGATTTGAGTCACAAGAGAGTATAATATACACACATGTTTGTATGTTTCCTAATTAATTTACTGGTGTTAGTGTACGTAGGTACACGGGAATGTGACCAAATACGTTAGTTTCTGTGAACGTAGCGAGTGCGCCGATCGTGTCATACTAACCCTTACTTCCTCAGGTAAGTACTCAAATTTTTTGCTTAAGATATTTTATATATTATAAATATTTACGTTAAGTTTATTCTGAATAACTCAACATATTCCTTTATTTGTATATTCCACATTTCGCAACTAAATTATTGTGTTTTAAGGGATTTCAAAAAGTATTTTTGAAATTAAAATAGAACGGCAATAGCTGCAGTGCATTTTAGTAGTGCAGTCATTACCGACCCATGGATCGGCAATGGCTGAGAGGTTATTCTTTATTTTTTCCCTTTTTCGTTAATGCTTATAATAATTAAACAAGTTTTTATAACACCATTTCAATCTTAAGTATTCTAAAATTATAAGCATCTATTAACGACATACTCCATGTTATACTATAAACTTGTTTTTCCGCGATAAACTGCCACGAATTATTAAACATTTAGACGTGGGGTATGAAAGAAACTACTTAGAGTTTTCTTCGCATTTATATGAAAATGGTGTATTTTTTTATAGTTTAAGACTAAATCAATAAATTATTGTATTAAAACGGATGGGGAAATATATTACAATTAATATCGATTATTTTTCGTGGCTCGGTAAAAGATTTGTTCATTTTTTTATTTAACACTAATTAACGATCCATATGAATCGGAAATTGCAACAAAGAGAAGCTATCACCGATTCTATACCGATTCATTGGTATTTTTTGATTAACGGTATGTAATGTCTAAAAGTAAAGCTACTAATTTGTTTCATTATAATGATTTGATTCAATGAGTTAGGTTAGGTTTAATTTAATTTAATGTCATTATATTTCATTTTCATTTCATATCCATAAAAAAAATCTACTGAAGACTTGGCTGTATGTATAGTTCCCTTTGCCTACCCAGAATGGGTGAAGAAAACAAAAAAACCTCTGCTTTTAATCTTTTACGGTTGGCGCGATTTTCCAAAAATGTTAGTTGAGTTTATTGTATTTTTATTATTTTATTAAATTGCTTAATTTTTTCGCAACTGTATTAAAAATAGTTATTAAGTACACGTGCGCAAGTGTCATTGCAACTTGTTCCGACAGTCAACCCTCACCCTCACCTTCGGCTGCGCTAAACTTGAGAAGTTCGAAAAAAATTATAGGCTTTTTGGCAAATAAAAAAAAGGGTTTGTTATTTTGAAATAAAATTGTCTAATTATTTTTATTCAAAACATGTAAATTATATATTTATAATAGTTTTTACTTTTATTTTCAGGTTTGTCACTTTGACTTAAATAGTATAAAGTATTAGTACTAGCCACAGTGGAGCAAATCATGATTCATGTGTGTAGAACCTCCAGCCGCTATCCCAACTTGAAAAAATCTGTGCTGAAAATAAAACAGTGTGTTTTTATTTTATTAACATCTACACATTTACAAAATTGTCTCTGAATTTTGATAGTGAATATTTATGTTTCAGGTGATTCAGTGATCCCCTATGTCAAACACAATTGACACTAGGACCAATTCCCTTTAACGGCACTACATGGAACTGCATTGTGAAGTAACAGCATTGACATTGTTTTAAGAAGTAATTACTATTATGCAGGCTAATCAATTAGAAAGAAAGGCTATGGTAACTATGGTTTGCACTAGCTGGCCAAGCAGCAGGTTTCCTGGGGCGCAAGATAACAATACATGACCTAAGTTCTCAATTTGATTTAATGAATGTTATTCTATTTACCATTTCTATTAAAGTCTATTTTCTTATATTACTAAAATTTCATTTATGTCCACCGAGAAATCAATACCTTTATTTTTATTGAGGTCCAAATGTGAAAACAATCTTTTAAAGAATCCACAAGCATTCCGAGCTTCACTGCGATTAGTTGGAAAGCATGGGCACTAGAAGAAGAAATCTACATAACAATGAATTTCATGTTGGTTCTATTCATTTTTTTTCACCCCTACAGGGTAGGCAAAGGCATTACGCCATGCAGCCTCGTCATTAGTTAATGATATCCTTGAGTAAATGGCTCTGCTTCAGAGTCCATGCACAAAAATACAGTGTCTTCAACACTTTCTACATCCTTAACTTGGTTATCAACAGTAAAATAATAGCATTATTACTGAAGACTTCATTGTGACTTCGTTTATCGAATTTCCCATTCACTGCACACTTTCACGGACACTTGCCACATAATAAACTATCACTATTATGATGAGTCAAAACCCGAAACACACAGCAAAATGAAAATTATACAAAAAACATGACGTCCCTCTTCGGATTCCCGCCAAAAAGTTTCAAGTCAAGTTTATCTACATTTTCAGATTATTTTAGTAACTATAATTATTGTAATGAATCAAGTACAAAAATGAGAAGCAAATAAAAGTAAACGGGACATTTCGAAAACGGGATATTTTGGGAAAGCGATATTTTGCTCAAATTAATAATTATTTTGAGAATCGAACGTGTAGGTAAGTATTCTGTGAAAAAAGTATGCTTTATTTACTTACGGGTCGGTGTTAGATTCATAAAAATCGGTAATAGCTTCAAAGCGTTTCGGGTGGGTCGGTAATAGAAACAATTGACTTCAACAATCCTTTGATTATTTTTTTAATGAAAACATGATATTTATAAACAAATGAAAATATAAATATAAAATATACAATCCATATTTAAATATAAAATAAAAAAATCTGGTGTGTTTGCAACCACTACCCTTAATTCTAATAATCAATTTCAAAACTTGCTTAAGGGGGTCGGTAATAGCTGCGTTTACCTTAATCCGGCTCCAACAATGCAGAACTGCAGATGAGTAAAACATAGGCCTGGAACAAACACGTATAATAGATGGGCAAATAAAGCTTATCCTGCGTCCGTTTATGACTTGATTTTAACTAACGAATATATATACGAAATATTTTTGAATGAAATTATTTTATTTTATTTCCGGTAATTTTTGGAAATTCCAACGGGAACGGGAATAATCTGGACCTGCGCGGGCAATGCCGCTGGGCATCGCTAGCCTTTCATATAATTAAATGGATGTACATACGTCTATTATGGACGAAATAAGTGTAACTACTTAACTCGTTAACTTGAGCTTGATTAATTTTAATTTTAGATAGCTGGAGGAATGAATATTTTGTCTTTCTTATATTTGTTATTGCGTCATGTGCTTCTGACATAAACCAATCAAACAGTTTAATCCAAAGTCCAAAATCGTCATGAAATTAAAATGGCTCTATTACTGTCATCGCTTTACTACAAATAATCAGTATCATAACCTGAATACTATAAAGTATATAATCAATCATATTATATTTTAATCTCTTTGTCTATAATAGTTTGTATACGATAATCTCAGAAATTGCTGTAAGAATTTTGCGTATAATTTATAAATATTTCGTAGTAAATTGTATGAACTATTATGAATTTGATGATGATTATAGATCAAATCAAAAAAAAAGCCCCGGTTTTTAACAGCTAGCAAAGTGCACGATATAAAACACCAGTTTAGTTGAGTTTATGAATTTTGCAGGGCAGATTCTGGTGAAAATTTGTGAAATACCTATCCTTTTATTAACCAATTTGTTGTACCTACCGCATTACAAGCGAAATAAAGATTGTTTGATGTTTGATACCTAGATTTTAGCGCTCTGTCATATCACAGCCCGTTATCTTTAAGTGTCTAAGAAATCAGTAGGCTAAAAACGGCCTAAGTGTATTGTTATACCTGCAAAAATCTTGGTTTATCCAAGAAACAACAAGCTTAGTTCCAGAAGTTCAACGTTTGCTCCGTAAGGATTTAGGACTTAGGAGTTGTTAGGTACGCTCACTGGAAACAACAAGGAACATAAATCATGTTCTACCTTTCAAGCTTGTATCCAGCAAAATTAAATCGAGTGCCACTTGATACAACTTTGGTGCCATAAAATGCTGAAATCTCCATGTCATCAGAAAATAACGAATGCTCAAAATTTAAAAAGCTCTTCGCTTTATTAAGTTGCTCTTGTAAGGGATCGAGATATGCCATGCCACAGTGCACTCGATTGATGCAACGCGTACATCTCCGCTAGTGATGAAGATACTTGCATCAATTACGTTAAGTATGTGTACCTACGTCTAATCTAGTTCGAGTAAAGTCAACTGGATCAAATTGACAAAAAATATGCTTGACAATCAGCTTTAGTATAACTCTACTCGTACATGGTTACTATATTAAAAACGAATTTAATCATTAATGTAATATATTTATTTTCAAGAAAAAGTAAGTATAAATACCTACTTTTATTTAAAAAATAGTGGATGAGTTGTACATTATTACTTTTATTAAATAAATACGTTTCAATATGTTTCATTTATTATTAAAACACAACGTTTTCCGTTTCCCGACATAAATAAATAAACTAGTTTTGTCTCATGACTATTTAGGCTAGGCAATAAAGGTTTTTTTTTTGGATTTTTTTATGCAAGTATTGTCTCATACTATACTACAATCCTGCAAAGTTTCATCGACTGAGGAATTAATGTTGGGGTCTTCATACAAAAATCCGCTTCATTGCCTGGACTAATTAGGACAATTAATACTTCACTTCATGAAGTTTTATTTGTCGAAACAAAATATTCATATACCTAAGTATTACAGCAGTACTCTCCCAAAGCAATGCAGGCACCCAGTAATAGTACATTATGGTACAAGTGAGTAAAGTTGGTGATTACCGCTGAGGCGCCATTGAGACCCGAGCCGTAGGCGAGGGTCATAAGAGAGCCGAGGACGGTAATCATCAATACACACGTGTATCATACGACGTTTTTCAACACACTTGTGAATAAATAATACTAAAAAATCATTTTAAAATAATCATTCGCAATGGCGGGGAAAATTAATTGGTTTTCCAATTTTTTATTTATATAATTTGGAAAAGGCAAAAGGATCTAGGCCCATACAGCCTCGTTTTCCTATGCGCTCGCATCTTACAATGGCGATCGGCCATGGACTAAAAAAATTAGGTTTCTTTTTCTTTGGTTTGTCGTGGATAGCGTTTTAGCCACGTACAAAATGGGGTATTTAAAGTTTTTACAGAGAAAACCAAAGTTATATTTGAGTGAAAGTTTTGTTTATTAAACACGTACAAGTTGAAATGATCTATTTAAATACGAAGTTGCATGAAATGAGCAAGCCATATTTGTGTATTAATTTATTAGTACGATTGAATACGATCTTTTTTGTATCGAAACTTTTTTAAGAACAAAGCAACTCTAGCAACAAAATTGAAAAAAAAAATCTATAACTCACTAGTGAATAATAGCAAACAAAAAGTCTCAGTTTGATTATAGGTGTCATTATGTGCCTAATTGCAGTGAAATTAGAGCCACTTTATGAGCAAGTGTGTTGAAAAGGTTTTTTTTTTTCGCTGGCCTAATTTCCTGAACTTATTCAACCTGCCTGGCATAATTTAATAAACCGTTGCCTAATGGCAACATTGTGTTATACTTATAGGCTGCAACATATGAGATATTTGCATCAACAACAGACGTCTCTGTATATAGGTCGAGTGAAACTCGCACGGGCTTTCTCATAAGAGCCAGAAAACGACGCCTTTGGATACACAAAAAAATATTCCACTCAAGTTTTATTTGCCCGTACATTTTTCATATGTAGGTGAGACACGCTTTACTTGGGCCATTACATGCGTAGGGAAAAATTCTGAAATATTATTCCGGTCCAGCGATGGGCTCACCACCTATCACGCTTAGGGGTTCAAAAATAAAATATACCTACTGGTGAAACCTGTGTATTTCCAGAAATGGAATACCTCTGCTTTTTTTTCTGATTTATTTAGTTTTACATAAGAAAAACAAATATTTTTAAATTAAGAATACAATTGACAATAAATATATAAATCTAAAGACTAATTAAAAATATTTTTTAAATATATATATATTTAAAAAATATTTGTTTTTCTTATCACTAATATAAAGAACGATAAATGAGGAAGATTTTTATATATCATTCAAACCGAAGCATAGCGAGATCGGGTCGCTAGTAATTCCTTAAATAAGTTTATAAAAATAATAGTGTTATAACATATTTGATAGAAAACTATTATTTTTGTACATAAATATGTACTAGTTCATTAACTTTATTTATATAACTTTAAAATTTACGGTAGTGTCAATAAAGCTTTAACCACAGGCGGCGAACATCCGGTGGTACCGGATCGTTAGTTTTATTAATATTACTAGCGACCCGCCCCGGCTTCGCACGGGTGCAATGCTAACACTAAAACCTTCCTCTTGAATCAATCTATCTATTTAAAAAAACCGCATCGAAATCCGTTACGTAGTTTTAAAGATTTAAGCATACAAACGGACATAGGGAAATAGGGATATAGGGACAGATAAAGCAACTTTGTTTTATACTATATGATGATGATATCGATAGTGATAGTGGTGTGACTCAATCATAGAATTAATTATTAGTCTCATTGCCTTCCTTCTGTATTGCCGAAGCTTAAAAATAAACATGTAATTAGTAAAAAACACCAATTATCTACTACATTTCCTAAGTTGGCTGCATTATTCTAAAATAAAAACTACTATCTAGGATAGGAGGCTACTTTTACAGTTTATTAATTTAAATATTAGTACAATTATAAATCGTTGGCTGTTGTCAGATCATAGAGATACCTTTCATTCTATAGTCATCGTTTACACAATAACCTGACTCGAACTGCGGTCCACCCACGCCAAAGTCAGACGGAGAGCGGAAGAGGAGGACTCTAAATTATAGATAAGGCCCGCGAAATGGGTTGAATCAAATTGTACCTGTACTCAGCCAACGCTGGATACTAAAGTCGAACGGAACACCCTTAGGGAATTGGTTACTTACGAGTCCAGGCCTTTCGATTTAACTTGGCACATTTCGACTTGGATTAAAATTGCGAAGCAGGTCCCTTTTTTTAACTCATTACAAGTTTTTTACTTCCGGAAAAACATTTGAGCGTGAATACAAATAATAAACATACTCGTATACAAAATCAACGGCTTTGTGCGGTTTCCCGGTAGTTCCCGTTCCCGTGATAATATGGGAATAAAATATAGCCTATGTTACTATTTTTCTACTGGCGAAAGAATGTTTAAAAATCGGTCCAGTAGCTTTTGAGTTTATTCGTTACAAACATACAAAATTACAAAATACAAAAAATCTTTCCTCTTTATTATATATTTTTTTATTTCATGTAGATTTACCTAGTACGAGTATAGTTTTTATATGCACCAGCGATCAATCTGTAGCAATGTAGAGCAAGTAAGTAATATGGTTACTTGTGTAAGTTCAATGGAATATAAAAATAGTATTCACTAGCGGTTCCGCGCGGTTTCACCCGCGTAGTCCCCGTTCCCGTGGGAATATGGAAATAAAATGTATCCTATGTTACTCAGGGATCTTCTAGCTATCCATTTCTGAAAGAATTTTTAAAATCGGTAAAGTAGTTTTTGAGTTTATTTATTATTTATTTTCGGTACAAACATACAAAAATACAAGAATACAAATCTTTCCTCTTTATAATATTACTATAGATTACGAAGTAATTATAAAATTAGGTTATAGTTGTACCTTATAGACCATCTAGAGATACAATATGTTTGTACCGAAATAACCAATCATAACATATGCTTTTGATTTTGAACTCCAAATCACGATATTATGCTCGAGTGCATGAAATATTAAATTTCAAGGACTGGGCACCTCTGGGAGACTCAATAATTCACCACCGTGAAATCCTTGAATATAAGCGCGACTATCTAAGTTTATAAATCTGTTTTGACTTTTTTCTTATCTGCTTGCAATACTTCTGTCATATTTTGTATTTCGTACACCCTTATTTTGCTGTTTTATCAAACTTTCCGATAAAACTAAATATGCTTTTCTAATAGTAGTACCATGTATGTAGTAGGGTAGGTACCTATATGTATTTAATACTAACAGGCGTCCAGCAGCGTTGTTTTTTTCCGGTAAGTACCTATGAGGAATGGACCTGCCAAATTTCAAGTTTGTAGCAATTATAGGTACCTTTTAAGATTTTGTGATTAATCAGTGAGTGACTTGTATTTTGCTTATAATATGCCATCATTATAGATTTGGTTTCAGTACTACCTTAATAACATTACATTCAAATTCAATGCAACATTTTTTTTTATCCGTATTGTGGAACAATTGTTTTGATACTACTGGGTAGAACCTGAGATAACGTTTTAAAATTTTTATGGGTAGTTAAAAACCTTCAGTTCTGTTAGTGTAATTAAAAAAAACATACTTCAACATATATCGTTCGGGGAAATATCCGGTACAATAATTAAAAAAGTATTTTTTTAATTGGCTAGGTTATCGTTGGACGTTTGATATACAGTGGTGGACACGTAATTAGAGACACCCCCTAATTGATCACAGTAAACTTGATTATGGTACTACCACTAGCCAAAGTAGGTCTTAAACATAATGTATTTGTTACTAAATCATACACATGACGTTGTATTCTTAAAATAAAACAAAAAAAGTTGTGTTGCTTAATAGTTTAGACATGCTCATTATCGGAATGTAAAACAAACTTTTTTTAACGTACTTTTAGCTGGCCAGCTAATTAAAGACAGTAAAGCTGTGTTCTGAATTCTAAAAAAGAAAAAAGAAACCTACATTCTGTCTTTCTTTGTTTTGCCGCGTATTTGCATGAAACGTCGACATTACTTTAAAAAAATTACTTTTTGTATTAAAATTAATACGTTTTAAACCAATTAATATGGGAAAAAACAAAAGTTGCGATGCGTCCACGAGAAAGATTATTTTGAACTTTCATAACAAAGGTTGGTCATACAGAAAAATCGCAAACAGTTTGAACTGCTCTAAAGACATGGTCATGAATGCTATAAAACATTTCAAGAAGTTCAACACGACCGAAAACGTACCCAGAAAACCAAGACCAAGGAAAACTACACCGCGAGAAGACTTCAAGATGGTGTTGTTGGCAAAAAAAGAACCGTTCAAAGGATCAGAACTGATACGCTCGGAATTATTTGGTGCAGGAGGGCCGACGGGTGTGTCTGCGAGAACAATTAGACGGAGACTATGTGAGGCAAACTTGCACGGAAGAGTGTCTCGGAAGGTGCCACTTTTGAAAAAGCAGAATGTTAGGGCAAGGTTAGCGTTTGCTAAAAAATATGAACACTGGACTGAACGAGAGAGGAAAAATGTGCTTTTTTCGGATGAAACAAAAATTAATATGATTAATTCTGACGGAAAACAATATGTTAGACGCCCCCCGAACAAAGAAATGGATCCAAAGTACACTAAGAAAGTAGTGAAACATGGAGGAGGAAATATCAAAGTGTGGGGCTGTTTTTCAGGACTCGGTGTCGGACCTGTCAGGAAGATAGAAGGCAACATGGATAAATACCAGTACAAAAATATTTTAGAAGAAACCATGCTGCCCTATGCCGAGCAAAATTTACCGGTCATTTGGACTTTTCAACAGGATAATGACCCAAAACACACTGCAAAAGTAGTAAAAGACTTCTTAAGGAACCAGTTTGTGACAGTTTTGGATTGGCCCCCGTACAGTCCGGATTTAAATCCAATCGAAAACTTGTGGTACCAGGTGAAGAAAACAGTGGCGACAAAGCGTACATCAAACGTCGATCAACTTTACACAGCTTTTACAGAAGCATGGGAGCAAATTCCGGTACAAGCTTGTACAAAATTGATCGCTTCCATGGCCAAGAGATGTCGTGCTGTGATTGCTGCAAAAGGACATGCGACCAAATATTGATATGTATCGGAATGTTTTATAAAAATGTGTTATAAATCTTATGTAATAAGATAATTTAAATAATAACTAAATTTTTTAGAGTTCCGTAGTTTAATTCTTGTAAGCAAATGGAGTGTCTTTAATTATATGGCCAGATCTTTCTAATCTTATCTTTGATTTACACTGCTTTTAATTAAGTTTTACCAAATATAAGGCAAGTTTTGTTGTAAATGTTTCGTTTTAACATTACACAATAACAACACAAATATTTTTTAATAGTGTAGCCAGTTACAATGGCAGTCTGAAAAAAAATATACAGAGGAATAACTTAGTTATTTTAATATGCTTCCAGTGTCTGTAATTATGTGACCACCACTGTATTTGCATTCCCATTTGACTAGTTTTGGAATACGTAGAAATCATTTCTTCGACTCCTACCTGACAAATGTCAGCCACACATATACCTACATACATAGGTGCTTCCTACATTTTCAACAATTGTGCGTGTAATATTATCCGACATTGTCTCCGTCGCTCGGGACAAGTCACAAGGATCATTTTCCTTTAACACAACGAAACGTCATTTGAAGCGCTTAGGTCGTTTTCTTACAATTCCACCGTTTCTGAAAGAAAATTCCGACTCTATTTCACACTTACCAGCTGACGCACGTAGCACGCTTATGAAAAGTTATTATAATAATTATTATATGACTTCTGCGCATACATACTATACGCAGGTTACAGCTGAAATTGTATTCGTGGTATTATACCTTTGTTTTATAGCAACAATCAGAAGGTCGGGGATTCGAGACCTGGAATTGTACTGTATTATTGCGGTGAACTATTCCTAGAACAAATTACAAACAAGTGCTGGACATGAGAGTAAATAACATGCTATGCTACATCAGATAAAATGTGCAACCACCTATATATCTAAATTGTTTATATTAAAATACGGTTTATGAATAGGTACTACCTAATAATCTTTTAAGGATTCCGTAGTCCAGCTAAGAACCTTTTAGTTTTACCATTTCGATCTGTTTTTCACAGTCGTTTTACTTTGAGACTTGAAGAATAAATGTACAATAGTAGTTTTTAAACATTTTTATCATACCTTCCTATGTAAAGTAAGGTTGTTTTTAACTCCTTTACCCCACCATAGGGTAACTACAGTATCTGTTATTACATAGACTTTTCAAAAAGGAGGAGTAATGTCTTTTTTTTAATTTTCTACTTTGTTTAGTTTTCTCGATGCAATGACGGTAATTGTTGAGGGGTTTTCCTGGTACTTTACCATCATATCTACCATATTATGCCGACCTTAAATTGCTTAGCAATCCTTTTAAAGTAATCGAATCGCAACTTATAAAATATTTATTAACCCATACTAGACGGTATTGCCACATGTGGTCTTCATCATCAGTTGCACTTCACCAAATGGTGCTTTCCAAAAGCTAATGCAGTAGTTACTATAAGAAGGCCCAAATCACTATAGGTTTGGTTTGTTTTTTTAACATTTTAGGAGTCCCCTCGATTTCCAAGATTCCATCATCAGATCCTCACCTGATGATAATGGGACCAATTAATCAAAATCGGTCTAGCCGTCTTCATGTAATCAGAGAACATACATAAAAAACCGACGAATTGATAATCTCCTCCTTTTTTTCATTAACCCGTAACAGTACACTACTGAGCTAAGGGTCTTTCCTTACACATGAGGAGGTATGGGCCATAAACTCCCAGACGAGCCCTCTGCAGATTGGAGATCGTGTTAGGCTAAGTGGCCAACTAAATGCCAACAGAATTTTTCAAACCACCCAAGGGTATCTGATATGACTTTAACGACTTCCTTTGTACGTAAACACAACGAAAATCTTCTAATTTTAAATCAGTCAAAAAAGAAAATATCTCACCTAAGTGAACTAGTTATCGAGTTAACCTATCAACATTTTATCGTAAGTTTTTAAAAAGTTCATAGAAATTCCGTACATTATGATTAATGACTTACTTAGTTAGGTTAGGTATGTGTAATTAGTCCTAATAATTTCAAACTCTTGAATGTATTACTTATACCGTGTAAATTTATAACAGATTCTAAGATCCTTGAACCTTACCGTTGAAATCAGGTTTATGTAGTGTACCTAGTCTCTCACAATAGAATTTTAAAAGCGAGATCCCTCTAGGCCAAGTAGCCTGCACGAAACTTCCTAAGAACCACACATACATACATACATACATAATCTTACGCCTATTTCCAATCGGGGTAGGTACTCAAGAATCACACGTTGACATTAATAAACACAAAATGAAAAATAAATTAAAATTCCAGCAAACATAACCACCAGTCTAATTGCAGGGTTGGGCAGTATTTGAATTACTTGTAATTGAAATACAAATACGTTCTTGGAGGACATTTTTTATCTGTAATTATTGTAAATGAATGTATATTCTCTTTGTTAATTAAAGCTGCTTCAATACGTATTTGGTATTTGTAAGTATATCAATTATTTCTTAAAAATTTAATTTGTAATTAGTATTTCAAATACCTGACGCTGAAGTATTTTGTAGTTAGTATTTCAAATTGGTTCAAAATACATTTTAACATAAATACATTTAGCGATCTTATTAATGGGTGCGTTCTGCAGAACATATTGCTCAATACCTTTGTAAGCAAAATGGCTAGAATATAATATACATTTATTTACAAAGAAAATATACATTGATTTACAATAATTACAGATAAAAATGTCCTCCAAAGAGGAACCATGTGGGACAGTGCCCAGAAGACTGGCAGCATTCCCTCTCTGGATAGCTAGGCTGAACCTTTGACAGAGATAGCTGCCAGCCCTCTGGTCACCTGAAGCCTCGACCAAACGCACTGACAGCTCTTTGAGGAGCTGCCGCGCCCCCGGACCCCACGGTCCCATGGTCTCCACCCCAAACGGCACAAATATGTAGCCCTCATTGAGGTCGGCATATTTGCGCCGCTTCAGGCGTTCAGCGGCCGCAGCCGCCGCGCCAGCGCCCACAGAGGTGGCATCGATGTGGGATGGGGCCAATGTGTCGGCACATGTGGCATCCCACACCAGCGACCTGCCATGTCTCCATGGCCCGACAGTCATACCATCAGGCCTCCCGCCACCAATCCGTGAGATGCCGTTAGGCTCAAGAATAGCTGGGATACCAGCAGTGGTGAGAGCCCTGCGGATGATGTCGTTGAGGCATGCATGGCGCGACAGGCGGCCGGCGCTACGTGCGCAAGAGAGGCCGTGGTGTCCGAGTCAAATGGCTAGATAAGTTCAATTCTATTTACATAACCTAAGACCTGACTGTATTTTTTGATTTGTATTTTAAATTAAAATAGTCAAAATACTGTATTTTGTATTTTATATTTCAAATACACAACTTTAAAATATTTTGTGTTTCATATTTCAAATACATGCGAGTATATTTTAATTAAAGCCACGCATGTATTTTGCCCAGCTCTGTCTAATTGTTCAAATCTCATATCTTCATCAACCCGGCACTGCTGAACCCCATCGTGTCTTTGCTCGGATTATGAAGAAGCGTCAACAATACCCTCCCACGCCAGCCCACCGCGATGTAGGTGATGTGTGTCACTTATCGTCAAAATATTCAGCCCCCACACAAGTGGCAAACGAAAGTTTCAAACTAGTTATCCGTTGGGACTTTGAATGGGTGTATGTCGTATAAACGTTCCGGAAGATACCTTTCTCTAAATTACGATGTTTAGTAGTTTAGAAGAACTAATCGCACAAACGGACAGACTTGGATAGCGACTTTGTTTTATACTATTTAGAGAGTAGATAAGAAAAAGATACAGATTAGAGATACAGAAGAGATAATGAGCCCACGATTGCTTATAATTCCTTATTTGATGCACCCCTCAGCAGCCGCCTACACCTAAGTTTCATTATGGGATATCTAATTTGACCACGCTTTATTTAGCAACGATAGACAATCATAAAACAAAAATAACTGTTGATATTCTATTCTTGCGCATTATTAAAGCGCGGAGAGCGCTATTTTGGGTCTCAATCCCAGTTCAAATTAAAACCTAATTCCATATCAAAAATATAATCTTCGGTTTAGCTTACTTAATTCAAAATTACTAATTTCTTCAAAGTAAGTTACAGTGTAAATTGTGGTTCAAAGTATTTTTACTTATTTCAGTAGTCTTTGGTATTCATTCATCATTTTATCGTCTGTTTTTGACGACTAAATCAGAAGTGAGCTGATAATACTGACTGCCAATTTTGATACACAATTATTATTTTTTTATATAAAAGAATTAATAAATATTTTATCATTTAAATAAATATAATCGTAACATTTTTTCCGATACCTAGGTATATTATCTTTTTACAATTTTAATGGACTTGTTAAAGTATGACTCTAGGTACTATTATTTGCATACTCAGCATCCATTACCTACTGTTACTAAACCTTCTACACTAATAGCGAGTGATTTACACATAGCGGGATTAGGAGTTCCGCTCTCCACCTGCATGAACTTCTTCATAAGATTTTCACTAAACTTGTATGGGACCAACCTTGAGGACACTATACTCACTGGTTTCAGAAGACAAAAAAAATCGAATTCGGTTCAGATTTTACGGAAATATGGATTAAAATAAATAAATAAATAATCTCACGCCTTTCATCCCCGAGGGGGTAGGCAGAGGTATTCCATTACTGGATATACCCACATTTCACGAGAAACATTGGACCCCTAAACGTGATAGGTGGTGAGCCCATCGCCGGACCGGGTCTATTTACACATGTCTCAGAATTAATTCTGAGACCTGCGGGTTTCCTTACGATGTTTTCCTTCACCGTCGAGCTAGTGATAAATATGTACGTAAGTTTTTGAAAAACTCATTGGTACATGCCAGGATTCGAACCCGAGCCTCACTGATTTTCGACCGGCTCTTTAACCGTCCGGGCTATCACTGCTCATATATGGATTAACATACCAAAAAAAACATACGTGTCGAATTGAGAACCTCTTCCTTTTTTAAACCGACTTCAAAAAAGGAGGTTTCTCAATTCGACCGAATATTTATTTTTCTGTATGTTCGCGGATAACTTCGTCGCTTATGAACCGATTTTGATGATTCCTTTTCTGTTGAAAATGTGATATCCCAACGGTGGTACCATGGCAAGGAAACCAGTATCTCAAGATGGCATCCCAGAGAAATCGAAGGAAACCTTCGAAAGTGGTAGTGGCGACTAGGTACTTTTTTACTTTTTATAGTTTCCTGTATAAAGTAGTTTTTTTTGTTAAAAATTATTAATACAGTTAAAAATAATTGTTTTACTGAAAAAGAAATGAATGTGTTTTCATTCAATACTTTACATTTTCAACGGAAATCCGTGCAAATATCACCGCTGGTATTTTGCTTTTCTTTTATCCCGGTTCGAAATGTACAGGACGGTTCATTCGGTAATCTTCTTTGCATGCATAAAATCCGAAGCAAAACCAGTATACAATGTTATTGTGAGTCTAGCGGACTCGAATAAACTGAAACAATAAATACAGATTTTTAGGTTTCCTCTATATTTCTAAACTAGATGTTGCCCAGCGGCGTTGCCCGCGCGGATACAGTGTGTACCCATTCCCGTAGGAATTTCAAAAATCCGTTCATAGTGGTTGCCTACGACATATAAGATACCATATTTCAAATTTTTGTGTGTTATCGTTTCGGAGTAGTACGTATTTCTCTTTTTTTATTTTTTATTTTTCCCGTGTAAATGACAAATTTTCGATTTTTTTTCACATTTTTTGTAAAAAGTACCCTGCTACTGACCCAGCTACTCAGCTATCACCACATCAAATTTCATCAAACTCTGTCCAGCAGCTTTTGACCAGCAGAAACCTTTTGTCGAGAATTACCATTATCACCGCCTTTCGTCGTTTTTGGAAGCATTTTCCTAACACCCATAACCACTAACCAGGTCATAAGCCCCAATTCGTTTTTCAGTTATTAATAAATCCATTCAAAATTTATTCCATCAACTATCGGAGTGCGGAAACAATAGGTTTATGTAAGTATTTGTCCTTGAGAGCGCGTGGGATGCTGATGCTTTGACTGGCACAATATATTTTTTACAATTATGATTCAATTTAACACATAATAATGATTCCAATGAAACTTGTACTAGAAGTCCTTGGAATCGATTCTATTCAGATATCTGATTTAGAACTCACTAATTTCATTGCGTGCGTTTACTAGGTATAGGTACAAGCTGACCCGACAGACGTTGTCCGGCAGGCGTATTCACGGAGCTTCGATATTCGATTCGGAATCGGAAAATCTGTCGAACACTTTCGAGATGGGCTGATGTTGGTGTCGAAAACTAATGTCATATGTGACAAAGGATTCCGAAAATTTTTCACTCGATCTGAATCGAACGGAAACGGTATCGAGCCTCCGTGAATACGCCTGCTGTACAACTGACAGTTATGTCAAATGACATACCTAAGGTTACATTAGAAAAGTTAATATGGTCGTTAAGTTTTCTTAATTTTTCTAATGTGTCGTGCAACTGTTATACAAACTCTACTATATACCTACTCGTTGACAGTAGAACTCATTGATATTATATAGTAATACTTGTTCTATGACAGGATTTGTTGTGCCGCTGTATGGCCGCTGTTCACACTTTCGGAAGATATACTCTGCATTAGCTCTTGCTACTGTACAAGAGTGAAATTGCAATGTAGTGGTGAAACTCATAAACATTGCAAACTGTAAAGCGACGGAAATGGTTTATGCCACGCAAGAAGGATGCGAGCCTCCCGAAGCGCTTTCATTCCACTTGATTGCACATTATATTTCATCGCTGTTTCAGTTCCCACAACCATATTCAAATTTTGAGAAAATCGCGAGCGTGCTATCACGGCATGGTATTATCGCGTTTCTAAATTGCCAGAAATTTAACAAACTTCGAATAATCTAGAGTTTCTTACTTTAGCTAAGAAGTGTGACAAATTTTGCTGATCACACAACTACATAGAGGTGTAGGTAATATCGGAAAAATAAAAGTACCTACCTTCGCCAACAAAGTAGCACTTTGGACGAAAGGAATTGTCTCAAATTAATAAAATGAAATACCTATGTTATTTTTATTGTAAATCGTCACTTTTTTTCTTGTGATCACGAGGAAATGAGAGCCGAGACAATTTCCGGAAAAAACGTGACAATGCTCATAAAAAAGGACACCGTTTCGCCCCTTTGAAGAGAGAAACAATCTTGAGTTCCGGGGTCAGGAATCGCATAAGTGCTTTAGAGATGGCAGATAAGAATACGACATCACTCAATTGGACAGCTAATTACGTAGGTTCTTTTGTAACACCATAAGCATTTAAAGCCAATAAATATTAGTTCTATCATAAAATACTGGACTACCCTTTCCTTTTAGAATTTTCCAAAACGCCTAAGCACTTTTTCTTTATTTATATCTCAATTTTATTAGTATCTCAAACTTAAAAAAACGACCTCTGACCTGGTGAAACGGGGGTATATCCAGAAATGGAATATTTCAGCCATACCCCCGGGAAAAAAGCATAAGCACATATATAAGCCAACAGACATATATGTTTGTCGAGAGCAGTGATAGCCCGGACGGTTAAAGAGCCGGCCGAAAATCAGTGAGGCTCGGGTTCGAATCCTGGCATGTACCAATGAGTTTTTCAAAAACTTACGTACATATTTATCACTAGCTCGACGGTGAAGGAAAACATCGCGAGGAAACCCGCAGGTCTCAGAATTAATTCTGAGACATGTGTAAAGGACCCGGTCCGGCGATGGGCTCACCACCTATCACGTTTAGGGGTCCAATATATATCTCGTGAAATGTGGGTATATCCAGTAATGGAATACCTCTGCCTACCCCCTCGGGGATAAAAAAAAAAAAAAAAAGGCGTGAGATTATATTATATTATTATATTATATATGTTTATTACCTAACTGAATATTTAGAAATATATGATTTTGTGTGCTATGTAAGAATTTCATTTAATTTATTCCTTAAAAGGTTCACAATCATTAAGTATATTATGAATACCTACTGCGTGTTTGACGCCAAACCAATCCCTATAAAGTACTTTCTTTATAATCCTTACTAATAGTATTATGGGGGAGCGGAGGTGGAATGCTCCTCCATCGTGAAAAGGGAAGATCTTCCGCCAGGCGAGGTGATCGTGCCTGGGGACCGCGGTCCAACGGTTGATGTTGGACAGTTGTATTTATACAAACTCATTAGAAAACTCCGATAGCGCGGTTTAGAACTCAGCCGTCTATTGGCGCGTTCTATGTAACTCGGCCTTCTATTGGCGCGTTCCATGTAGTGTCGCTACATCACTCCCCCTCCAAGACCGGAGGTCGATTCGATTTCTTGTGCTTGCAAGTGCCAGTGCTGCTCCAAGTTTGCGGTGAGTCGAGACTGAGCGGGTTGCTGCGACTGTTGAAGTGCCCGTAGTTCAGTGTGCAGAGACCGCCACGCCGGCGAGGGTGACCAGCCGCTGTATAGATCCGGACGTGGGCTGCGGTGAACTGTGCGTGGGCCGAGTGCTGTCGCTGTGAGTGGTGAGCCTGCAGGACCAGGTAGCACGGTGCGTCGGCTGCGTATGGACCTGATTGGGCGGATTCTGGCTTGCTGTGCGACTGCTGCTGCTGACCTTGAGTGAAGGTTGTTGTGGGAGTGATGAGTGATGGTGATGCGATGCTGCTTCTGTAGTCCAGGTGTTCCAGAAGGTTGCGCTGATGTCCAGGTGTCGAGGGTCACCAGTATGGAGGAGCGGAGGTGGAATGCTCCTCCATCGTGAAAAGGGAAGATCTTCCGCCAGGCGAGGTGATCGTGCCTGGGGACCGCGGTCCAACGGTTGATGTTGGACAGTTGTATTTATACAAACTCATTAGAAAACTCCGATAGCGCGGTTTAGAACTCAGCCGTCTATTGGCGCGTTCTATGTAACTCGGCCTTCTATTGGCGCGTTCCATGTAGTGTCGCTACATCACTCCCCCTCCAAGACCGGAGGTCGATTCGATTTCTTGTGCTTGCAAGTGCCAGTGCTGCTCCAAGTTTGCGGTGAGTCGAGACTGAGCGGGTTGCTGCGACTGTTGAAGTGCCCGTAGTTCAGTGTGCAGAGACCGCCACGCCGGCGAGGGTGACCAGCCGCTGTATAGATCCGGACGTGGGCTGCGGTGAACTGTGCGTGGGCCGAGTGCTGTCGCTGTGAGTGGTGAGCCTGCAGGACCAGGTAGCACGGTGCGTCGGCTGCGTATGGACCTGATTGGGCGGATTCTGGCTTGCTGTGCGACTGCTGCTGCTGACCTTGAGTGAAGGTTGTTGTGGGAGTGATGAGTGATGGTGATGCGATGCTGCTTCTGTAGTCCAGGTGTTCCAGAAGGTTGCGCTGATGTCCAGGTGTCGAGGGTCACCAGTATGGAGGAGCGGAGGTGGAATGCTCCTCCATCGTGAAAAGGGAAGATCTTCCGCCAGGCGAGGTGATCGTGCCTGGGGACCGCGGTCCAACGGTTGATGTTGGACAGTTGTATTTATACAAACTCATTAGAAAACTCCGATAGCGCGGTTTAGAACTCAGCCGTCTATTGGCGCGTTCTATGTAACTCGGCCTTCTATTGGCGCGTTCCATGTAGTGTCGCTACATCACTCCCCCTCCAAGACCGGAGGTCGATTCGATTTCTTGTGCTTGCAAGTGCCAGTGCTGCTCCAAGTTTGCGGTGAGTCGAGACTGAGCGGGTTGCTGCGACTGTTGAAGTGCCCGTAGTTCAGTGTGCAGAGACCGCCACGCCGGCGAGGGTGACCAGCCGCTGTATAGATCCGGACGTGGGCTGCGGTGAACTGTGCGTGGGCCGAGTGCTGTCGCTGTGAGTGGTGAGCCTGCAGGACCAGGTAGCACGGTGCGTCGGCTGCGTATGGACCTGATTGGGCGGATTCTGGCTTGCTGTGCGACTGCTGCTGCTGACCTTGAGTGAAGGTTGTTGTGGGAGTGATGAGTGATGGTGATGCGATGCTGCTTCTGTAGTCCAGGTGTTCCAGAAGGTTGCGCTGATGTCCAGGTGTCGAGGGTCACCAGTATGGAGGAGCGGAGGTGGAATGCTCCTCCATCGTGAAAAGGGAAGATCTTCCGCCAGGCGAGGTGATCGTGCCTGGGGACCGCGGTCCAACGGTTGATGTTGGACAGTTGTATTTATACAAACTCATTAGAAAACTCCGATAGCGCGGTTTAGAACTCAGCCGTCTATTGGCGCGTTCTATGTAACTCGGCCTTCTATTGGCGCGTTCCATGTAGTGTCGCTACAGTATAGATACATACGAAAGTGAGTTTGTTTGTTACATTTTCATGCTTTAACCGGTGAACCGATTTTGATTAATTTTGGTATAGATATACATCACCGGTCCTTAGGGAAGTTAGTTCGTAGGGGACGCGATTGCCTAAATTTCACGCGGAAAGAGTCCTGAGCCACTAGTATAAATTATGGCAATACCTAGTTGTTTCATGTAAATACCGGTACCTAACAATTTCACTATAATGGAATAATATATATACAAAAAACGTAAGTGAGTCATGAAAGTGATCCGCTCTTATTTTTATTCCCAACAACCGGAGAGTAGTTTTCTCGAGCCAACTCCAAGTGAAAGCTGTTCGTTCATTAAGAAACTGAGTACTTCTTTCATTCGATACCGTTACCTACTGTACACTTTTGTTAAGTTTTTATAAAATAAAAAACGAAACGAAAAGATACGAGTATTATACATGTAAATAAGATATGCATACTTGCATTTTCGTTTATGTGGCTGTTCCTGAAACCGGGACTAAAAGATGCTGAGATAACCTATGGTCTATGAACGCGCGCCATAAAATTATACAAAGTGCCCATTAGAAGGGACGCGTGGACGACCAAAGCTTTTTGCTTGGAATAATCAAACCTTATGTTGGAGATTTTTTCTTTTCCATTTATCGTGATTACGTTCGTACCTGTGACCAGCAAGCCTGGGAATTACCGCATTACATTATTCCTTTGATCTCTTATCTATAATAACCTAATTTAAAACGAATACATACCATCTTAAGAATTTCGTTCTAAGCGTGTGTTGTGTCCATGTCTATGGTTGTGTCCCATGACACCTTTAGTTTTTTAGTTTTTCTAAGTTAAATTGAGATAATAATTTAAATATGTTTGTAACTACGCGCATTGTCCACATCCATACCTAAATACAATATTTGCTATAGAGTTGCAGAAACTACCTACCTCTCGCGTGACTTGACAGGTGGTGGGCCCAATGCCACAAATAATTTGCTATCATGAATTTTTGCAAATTGTCGCCTAACTCCAATTGGCTGACGGGCATGTTGGTTTAGTTGCCCCTGCCTTCTGAACCTGAGGTCGCGAGTTCGATTCATGCCCGAGGCCAACACTTGTGTGCATGAATATGTCTGTTGGTTTCGTGTCTGGATGTTTACATGTAGTTAAATGTGTTAATCAGTTGTTTAGCACCCAAGGTACAGGCTCTGCCTAGTTTGGGACTAGATTAGAATTGTGTGTGAATCGTATCCCACTATTTATTTATTATGATTGTAGTGCGGGGACACACAGAAGTGCGTGTGGAGCTGCAGATGGAGCGGTGGGCGGCGCGCGGCGGCTCGGTGCGGCTACGCTGTGTGCACGACGTGCCACCGCACCTGCTCGACAAAGTTGTCTTCCTTCGTCATGGCACCAAGATCTTCCAGTACATCAGGGATAGGAAACCGCCTTATAGAAACTTCACCACGCCCGGAGCGGTGCTCAATGTAAGTACGTCTCACTCACACTTCAAACCGTCACGCCTCAGTAAATAATAATAATAACTTTATTACAAAAGGATGTTTGCCAATACTCTTATTGCTAATAATATTTTTTATGATCCCTGTCTCCCAAACTAGGTGTAAAATACACGATGACAAGACTCACAATTTCTAGAGCTGGGAGGGTGATAGTAGGCGGTGGTGAACATACATGGCTCACGTCCATAACTCCATTCTTCACTCTTCCTTCATTCATCAATACATACATAATTACAACACTTATGTAGGTATATTACATACCCACCAGAGTTTAATAAGCGTTAAATCATCACAGTGTAGAGGCGTCACTAGAGGGCAATTAATCAAACAAAAGTTTGTATGGGCGTCGTAACGTAATGTACATAGTAAGTGTAACTACTGGGATCCCAAAAAAAGTTTGAGAACTGCAGTATAAGCTAAGCATAGTTCTTAACGAATTCTTTTTGTTTTCTAGGCCCTAGCGATAACAAAAAGGGTACCCGTGGGGGAAATTGAAAATCCGCGAACCGCGCTACAGCGCGGCGGAAGTGGCTGGTTATTTATTTCACTACTCGTAGGACAATTTTGCTTACCACAAACACCATGTAACCACAATGCTGATGATTTAAAAATATTTACCACAGTTCTGTTTGTGTGCGATTCTGACACGCGTTGTGAACGATAAAGTTTATAAAAACTGAGCTATATGTTTTTTTGCCTTTCTTCTAGAGATTAGTTTTACAGTACCTACCTATGAAATATGAATCGCCTTTGGGTTAAAAGAAATAGATAACAAATAATAATTATTATTGTTGACTCCTCACGAACCCAGTCAAACAAACGTGTAAGTATATTTTTTGTATTAAATATTTTATATTCAATACAAGCACTCGTTATGAAACGTTATACCAATGAAAATGTTCTACCTCTATAACTTTGAAAATATTTTTCATTGGATAACAAGCTTGCCTTCAAATGACGACTGGAACACACCTTGAAAGGCTAGCGCGGCTGCCGCCTCCGGGTAATGGCCCGGGTGGAGTTAATTTTCCGGGTCAGCGTTACGTGTAGAGTCACCATACTGAGTTTTCATAATAATTATAGATGGACTAGCAGTCTACACATAATTATAAGACAGAAAGGATTTAAAACAAATTTAACTGTGCCCGCCCACCTACACCTACACCTACAGCTATCTTTTTTTTATTTTCCCGAACACCAAGTATGCAATAATAACTTGTTTAATAATAAAATAGGTAAATATTTAATTGCTTAAGAAAAAGCTCTATATCAGAACTTCCCAGCTAGGGGGCACGCCCCCTTAGAGAAATGTGTCAGGGGCGGTGTAATACGTTTGCATTTCCGAAAGAAAAAAAAACATTCATCGCGTTTTTCATCCACTTATTTATGCGAGACAGGTTTTTCAGCTATAGTTTTAACACAGTCCGCGTAGTTCCCGTTGCCGTTGCAAAACGAGAAATGAAACATAGCCTTTGTTACTCAGGGATATTGTAGCTTTCCATTAGTGAAAGAATTTTTAAAATCGGTCCAGTAGTTATTGAGTTTATTCGTTAGAAACATACAAAAATATAAATCTTTCCTCTTTCTATACGTACGTACTACTAATAATATTATAAAGAGAAAAGATTTGTATTTTTGTATGTTTGTTACAAATAAACTCAAAAACTTCTGGACCGATTTTAAAATTTTTTCTCCCATGGAAAGCTAGAAGATCATTGAGTAACATAGGCTATATTTTATTCCCGTATTCCCACGGGAATGGGAACTACGCGGTTGAAACTCCGCCGAACCGCTAGTAGTAATATTAGTAGATAAAATTTATTAGAGTTTTGCCAAAAAATCACAAGCCTTATAGTACCGCGGGGGTAGGTAAAGGTATTCCATTTCTGGAAATACCCACATTTAACCATTACGAGTATACTCTTTGGACCCATTAACTCATTGTCGGACCAGAGGGCTGTTTCACATGTCTCAGAATTAATTCTGGGACATGTGGGTTTTCTCACGATATTTTCCTGAGCTCTTGATAAATTTATGTAACGTAGTTTTTTGAAGAACTCATAATTACATTATTCGTACAAGAAACCTCAAGCATCACAGGAGGGCTCTTTAACCGCTGGGCTATCACTGCTGTAAATAAATTAAAGCACATATAATATATTTCATTATTTTATCTAGGATTTTAGTTTACGTTCAATTACCACCTGAACATTGACCAAAAGCCAAAGACGTTTAAAGAAAAAGTGAAAATGATTTTCTTCCAACCTCTTTGCCAAAAGCGATACTGATTATATGTTGTGGCACGCCAAGGTACAGTGCAGTATGTTTGCGAGAATAATTTCACAACATTACTGACAAAAGTAGCTTAGATTATAATATAATATTAACCGCCATCATCAGTCGCAGATAATATAAGTTTTAAATGATTTACATGAAAAAAAAACGATAAATAACGATAGAGCATATACTTAAGGATGTTGATAGGCGTCCCATAACCGGACGAATAATCAATTAAATAGATCTCAAAACGACTAATACTCACCTAGTTTCATTTTATTTTTATTTAGATTAAAGGAAGGGAAAAACATTTTGTCTAAACTGCACTCAAAGTAGCTACACTTCGTCATCCAATAATGATTTCTTAGCAATTGTATCTAACTTTTCCCATAAATATAAAAAAATATTGCCACCCTACAGAAAACTTTCCCGTAGTCTGTCGTTTAATTGTGCTATAGGTTTAATGAATTAAACTGTTTCTGGCAGAAATTTTATGACACAGAAAGCTATAAAAGAGAGGGTATAACTATTGGGACGAGTCACTTTTGATAATTATTGTATAGGTTGATACTTATATCCAGTGGCGGATTTACAGTCATGGCCACCCTAGGCCATGTAGAAAAGTATCATCCGCCCCCTTTTTCAGTACCCATCTTAAATAATAACATTTTCACACCACATGCTCGACAAAGCCGGATTACATCTATACATATAATAAAACTCTAACGGGGCCGTGTCTGTACATTAAATATTTTTTGAAAATTTTAACGGTAGTGTATATAGTTATCGATATAGATACCAAAACACTATTTTTTGGAATTTTTGTTTGTCTGTCTGTCTGTCTGTCTGTCTGTCTGTCTGTCTGTCTGTCTGTCTGTCTGTCTGTCTGTCTGTCTGTCTGGTTGTGCACGCATCACGCAAAAACTACTGGACGGATTTTGATGAAATTTGGTGTGGTGATAGCTGAGTACCCGGGTCAACATCTAGGGTACTTTTTATTCCAGAAAAATATCTCATTCCCACGGGAAAATATAAAAACTGGGTAAAAAGAAAAATACGTACTACTCCGAAACGATAACACCTAGCATCTTGAAATATGGTGTGAAGGTGTCTTATACATCGTAGCCAACCCATATGAAGGGATATTCGTAAATTCCCACGGGAACATACATTAAACGGGATGCGCTCGGGCAACGTCGCTATGAGCACCCGCTATTTGAAATATGGTATGTAATGTAGGTGTCTCATATATATGTCATAGGCAACCACTATAAAGGGATTTTTGGAAATTCCCACGGGAACGGGAATAAACTGGATCCGCGCGGGCAACGCCGCTGGGCACCCGCTAGTATCTTATAAATCTCACCGAAAGCACGACATTATATCCCCTGGCTTTAGCCGGTTATAATGTAATTTTCACTTTTCATAATCCTTATTGCTATGACGATAAATTTCGTTAAGCAAATTGTGGTGCACCCCCCTGCGGCCACAGTCGTGGCCAACTCGATTTTCGAAAACCGAAGCCGCGACCAACTAGATTCGCACGATCTTCATTTGTTAAATCAAGCAGGTCACGCCGGCAGAAACAAGTTGCTGTATCCATTTTATAGCTTTAACATTTCAAAAAGAATATCGAAAATGTCGAGTGATGAAAGTACTTTGACTCCCGAGTCTATTAAACTAGATGCCATAGGCATTTTCAATAATCTAGTAGATACCATGCAATTGCATTTTATTGTCTCGCATAAGGTGAGAAAAGTAGAGTATATAACTCGGGAATAAAACTGTTTTTGTCTTGGGCGCTTAAATCCCTCACTAAACTCAGGACTCAGTCTTAATACCCTCGCTTCGCTCGGAAATTACATCATAACTCCCTCGCTGCGCTCGGGAGTAAAACTGGGAGTCCTTCGTTACGTTCAGGATTCAATGTCGCGCCCGTGACATAAAACAGTGCTTTATTCCCTTGTTGTATAATCTACTATTACATAATGAATTTATCTTATCTCCAACTTTTATTTCTTTCTACATAATGTATACAAAGTGAATAGGAAGATTATCTATCCTTCTATATATATATAAAGAGAGAAGTCCTGACTCACTGACTCATCAACGCCCAGCCTAAACCCTTAAACCTAGAAATCTGATTTTCTTCACATATATTGTTTTTAGGACGTAAAGTAGGAATAAGAAAGGATTTTTCGAAATTCAACCGTTAAGGGGGTGAAAAAGGGGTTGAACGTGTGTATGGAAAACCTTCATTTTTGGGTGTATGAATTCGAAGCTTTGTAAAAATACTCTATAAAACAAACAACAAGAAATTTATTTCTTAATTTTTCAAAAAACACCCCATAAGGGTGAAAGAGGGGGATGGAGTTTGTATGGAGACGTGTTGTTTTTTACGTCTATCAACTTGAAACTTGGCACAAATACTTTTAGAAATAAATGAGAAGATACGTGTTTTTGGATTTTCCGAAAATCGTCCCCTAACGGGGTGAAAGTAGGGGTTGAGTTTGGAATCTATGGAAAACCTTCATTTTTGGGTGTATCAATTCAAATCTTTCTAGAAATATTCCTCAAAACAAACAACAAGACACGTATTTCTGGGTTTTGTTAAAAACACCCCCTAAGGGGGCGAAACAGGGGGTGGGATTTTGTATGGAGATGTGTTGTTTTTTACGTCTATCAACTTGAAACTTGGCACAAATACTTTTAGAAATAAATGAGTATATACGTGTTTTTGGATTTTCCGAAAATCCTCCCCTAACAGGGTGAAAGTAGGGGTTGAGTTTGGAATGTATGGAAAACCTTCATTTTTGGGTGTATCAATTCGAATCTTTCTAGAAATACTCCTCAAAATAAACCAAAAGACACGTATTACTGGGGTTTGTAAAAAACACCCCCTAAGGGGGCGAAAAAGGAGGTGGGATTTTGTATAGAGATGTGTTGTTGTTGACGTGTATCAACTTAAAACTTGGCACAAATACTTTTAGAAATAAATAATGAGAAACGTGTTTTTTGATTTTCCGAAAATCGTCCCCTAACGGGGTGAAAGTAAGGGTTGAGTTTGTAATGTATGGAAATCCTTAATTTTTGGGTGTATCAATTCGAATGTTTCTAGAAATACTCCTCAAAACAAACCACAAGACATGTATTTCTGGATTTTGTAAAAAACACCCCCTGAGGGGTCGAAACAGGGGGTGGGATTTTGTATGGAGGGAGACGTTGTTTTTACGTGTATCAACTTCGAACTTGGCACAAATACTCTTAAAATTAAATGATGAGAAACACGTTTGGATTTGCCGAAAATCGACCCCTAACAGCATGAAAGTAGGGGTTGAACTTGGTATGTATGGAAAACTCTCATTTTTGGGTGTATCAATTCGAAAATTTGTACAAATACTCTTCAAAACAAATAACAAGACACGTATATCTGGATTTTCTAAAAACCCCCCTGAGGGGGTAAAACAGGGCGTTGGAGTTTGTACGGAGACCTGTTGTTTTTTACGTCTCTTAACTTGAAACTTTACACAAATACTTTTAGAAATAAATGATGAGACACGTGTTTTTGGATTCCCATTTGGAAAACTATTCCCTAAAGGAGTGAAAGTAGGGGTTAAAGTTGGTATGAAAAAGTGTGTTTTTTTTCTACTATCAACTTGAAACTTGGCACAAAATAATCTTCAAAAGTCTCCATACAAAGTCCACTTCTTTTTTTGAGAATTCACTATGGGTTCCTTGAAGAAATTTGTTTGTTATTATGAGCACAGGCATAGCCTTTGGTATCAAGAACTAATTTAAAAAATCATAAACCAGAGAGAGTCCTGGGCTATACAATAAGTAATCAGTATCGACTACATAATTGATTTCAGCAATTTTTAGTATGTGTAATTTTTTTTAGAAAAACGAATTAGCATAGAACTGAATTTAGTTAGGGCTACCTGCGGAAACCGTAATGTTATCGCTCTTTATTTAAGAAATTTTGTTAGACAAAACTAAAGTCTGAATGCATTCGCATATTTTTATATTAGTATACTAATTGGGATGTCTGAGGAATTGCGCTTATTCTGGGACGCGTTGTATATAGGGTGTTTTGAATAACAAAAATATAAATAAATAGCAATGATAGCCCACTGGCTAAAGAGCCCGCCTCTCATTCGTGAGGCTTGGGTTCCAATCCTGGCATATACAGTCAAGTTTTAGTAAGGATCCCTAATTCTTTTTCGTCATAGCATAGGCTATATCTATGACGAAATGTATTTATTACTCAGAAATAATGTAGCATTCTAATGGTGAAAGAGTTTTTGAAATCGGTCCAGTAGTTTCTAAGTTTATTCGTTATAAACATAGGTACAAAACTACAAATCTTTCCTCTTTATAATATTAGTGTTTATAGATAGATAGTGTAGATTATCCTTCTTGATTTATTTTCGAAACGTAAAGGAATAACAAATTCTACGCGGACGAAGTCGCGAGCATCAGCTAGTTGATATATATGATGCAATGCAGTGTGCGAGCCTTTAGAATATTTAGGTACTCTGAGTTATTTTTTGTTATCATCACTGACTTTTTTGGTCACGATTGGCCGCAACTAATATCTGTCCGCCCTAGGCCCAGGCCTACTGGGCCTTAGGGCAAATCGGCCAATGCTTATATCTTTTGGAAGTGTGATATATACTTAGTAGATTGTGTCATGGATGGATGGAATACCTCTGCCTACCCCCTCGGGGATAAAAGGCGTGAGATTATATATATATATATATATATTGTGTCATAAGAGAGCAAAACTATATTTTTACAGCGAGGGCGTTTTTTTAAATCACGAACATAGTGAATGATTCTAATGTAGAATCATGAAAGAAGTGAGGGGTTTAAAGTACGTAGCCCAAGGTAAAAATAATTTTGCGACATAATGATACACTCTGCTTTTCATACCTCTCTATGAGAAAAAATATTGATTGCATTGTTTGCTTCTTATTTTGGTGTTTAACTATCACTGCAGTCACTGCTACTTGAATTCATTTTAAAATATAAAATACACAAACAATTCGATGTTGGAATTTGAAAATTTGGCGTAAAAAAAAAATGAAAATTGTGAAAAATAAGTACAGTCAAGAGCACGCTAAGCTTGACACTTTGGACTTTGACCCGGCCCTGTATTCTATGGCGCGCAGTATAAACCAGAGCTCAGCTTGAACTGGTAGTGTCAAGCTTGACTTGCTCTTGACTGTACGAAAGCGCGCATTGCCACAGCAATTTTTCTGACAGTGTGGCACAACCATCGAACGCCATTCAGCCTTGTCTGCCTAATACGGCGAAAAATGGAACTTATGTTTTGTTATAGTACTTAAGCTATAGTGGCGCCAACCTTAGATGCAAACTTATTTTGTTAATCTCTTTGGCTGAGATTGAGGCGTTTTCGGTGACAGCTGTCACTTGAGTATTCAAAGGTGTCAAGGCTTTTTGGCGGGAATCCGAAGAAGGACGTCATGTTTTTTGTAAAATTTTCGTTTTGCCGTATATTTTGGGCTTTAGTTCATAATAGTGATAGTATATTATGTGGTTAATGTCCGTGATAGTGTGCAGTGAATTGAAAATTCGATATAATACTTGCGATGGACTTTTTCGAATTACCTCAAGAAGCCTCTTTAAAATCTTCAGTAAAAGTGCACTATCGCTTTACTGTTTTTAACCAAGTGACATTTCGATAAGTTTTGAAGAAACTTATGTATTTTTGTGCATAGCTCTGAAGCAGAGCTGAAAATCTTAAATTTCGTATCGTGTGTAGTGCTGATGGCTCAAAATGCCAATGCCTTAAAATAAGAAAAAAAAAATCAAAGGTGTCAATAGATGGTGCACATATTTTTATCAATGAAATCTATAAATTTTTCATGTCATTATGTCAAGTTCCGATGCGATGTGAAGGAGTAGTTTCTCTCTAGATAGAGATGGTAATACCAACACAAATATTATATTAAAAAGTTTAAAAAAGTCTTTTCCAGCTTCCGGTTGCTAGCGGAGCTTCATGTGCAGTAAAAATAGAAATTTATATAATAATATAGCTACAGTCCAAAACTGAATAAACACTACACCACAAATCGATATTAATAATAGCCGCTGAGGTAACCAGCTGCGACAGACAGAAATACAGAGTGGCACAAATAGCCGTATCTTTTTTACCATTTTGATACGAAATCCTAAAAAATGCCAATAAAAACCTGCGTCTATCCCAAATAATGGGAAAAGGGCAGGAGTATGATGATGAATGACATACGACAGACGGAATACTAAACAAATAATGCGACGCGAAATAAATTGACTTGATCCCCAGATACTTTCGAAGTATGTGTTATGTGTATAATGAGTATTGTGCTCAGGGACTTAAGCATCGCAGCAGAGCCGCAGTTTCAAATGAAAATATACATATTAGAGATAAAATGTATTCGATCATATTATTACTTATAATGATTTATATCGCTTTATCTGGATCCTCAGTGGGCTTGCGTTAACCGAAATGGCTATTACGACATTCCGTGAGGTAAAACCAACAGCGGTTGTTACGAATGAGGAAGGGTTTACATACGTCTTACCAAAATAATAGTTAGGTACACATTATATTTTATGCACTATTTCTTAATTGTAACCAATTGTTTTTTTACAAGCCCATGGAATTTCAGTGTTACAGTTATTAGGTTTCGCGGATGTTGATCTAATAGTGACCTTCATAATTCTGCGAATTATTGCTATTTCATGTAATTCTATTGCTGATACAAAACCTCTGTTGGTTTTGAGATATATTATATATTATATTATATTATTTGATATTTTAATTATTATATTTTGTTATAAAATATGAATCTGCATTATATTTAATATTTCTTCTTAACAACAATGAAACAATAAAATAAAAAAATACAAAACAGTATGGTTTTTGTGTAAGCAGGTGTGTGTATCTATGTATGTGTATGCGAGGGTGTATATGTACTCACATATTTTTCCCAACGGCCCAGACAGAGACTGCTCCATAACTGTTCCGTACTTTTTAAATCTCTAATAAAATAAAGACTCGTTGAAAACTACTAATTGCTGCAAACTACAGAAAATGCAAGTGCATTTAATTTAATTCGGCATGACTTAACATCGCATGCACACGGCTCGTTTGGCAGGAGGGCGTAACAGGTCGGCCTCACTGCCAGGTCACTCTAGGGAATGGCCGAAGGCCTAAGCTACTGCAACAAAGAGGTCACACACCAGACATCATTACTAATTGGGCATATGTTCAATATAAAAAAATATATAATATTATAATTTAAAACCTAAGATAACTTATATTTACATGTCGTTTCTAGGAGAGCTGATTTTTTAAAATTTGTTTGACTAATAAATTAAGTTACAGCAACCTATCTAAGTACCCGTATAGTAAAAGAGTATAATAATAATTATTTATTTATTTCAAACTTCTAGGTCCATACAAGTTAGTAACATTGTGTCTTATAGACTATGTTATTTACAAATTAAATCAGACAAAACATACAAATCCACATTAAGCTAAATTAGTTTACAAAATAACCTTATAATGGGCAGACTATAAAATATTAATGACTATTAAGTAGAATAACTCTAACCAAGTGTGCCCTAGAACGAGGACCAGATAGTTAGTGTACAAATACTTACGATAAATATGAAGTAATATAAACTACTGAAATTTACTTTGGATAATTTTATCATTAAACAATCCGCAGTTTCATGTAAATATCTTTTAAATTTGTCGCAATGTTATTGTAACAGTCGTGATATTATAATTTCACTTGTGGTATTATAATTGCACGGACTTTTTTCTATCGTGTCCATTTCATAAAATATCTGGGACAATATTAATTACATTTAATATTTATAAATATTAATAATTAATAACATTTTCAATTAATATAAAAAATATTAATAATATTTTTATTTTCCCTGGATATATTCAGTGACTTTGTGGATCATGTGTAAAACAGTCACTGATTGGTCAGCATGTCACGGTGGACCGTGGAAGGACCAATCAAAATGGACCGAGGCTTCCCACTACCTATCTGCTTAGTTAAATTAAGATGTAACTAAAGAATATTCCGTGACATGGTAGGAAAACATCGTGAGGAAGCCCGCAGGTCCCAGAATTAATTCTAAGGCATGTGTAACAGACCCGGTCCGGCGATGGGTTCACCACCTATCACGTTTAGGGGTCGAACAGTCTCGTAAAAACTGCGTATAATATCCAGAAATGGAATACCTCTGCCTACACCTCGTGGATAACAGGCGTCATTTTTTTTATGGTATGAAATAGGGACGATTGACAAAAGTCAGTGCAATTACAATACTTACCACTAGTCAAATTATAATATCACGGCTTTTGCAATATTCCTGTGGCATTATACATATATAAAATTCCGGTATGTGTGTTCTTTTGAGTTTTTAATGGATTTAGGGTTCGCTTTGATAATTCTTAAAATAACAAACTTAATAAATTCCCTTCCCATTCCCAAAAGAAAGAAAATACAGGTTCAGCGCGAACAGCGTCGCTGCCTGGTTATATAGCTAGTTCCTTTAGCTAGTTCACTTATAGGAATAATCCTCATATTATAGTGTACCGCCCCACCCGCATACATTATTGACAGAAATTACGTTTTTGTTTTAGAAAATTAGACACGCAGGTTGCCACATTTGCGATGTTACGTAATATAAAATACTTGTTGTCACTGAGACACTTTACCCGAGTGGATGCGGTGTCTAGGGTTTCATACCGAATTACAGAAAAAAATTAAAATATGTCTTTAACTACACAGCACACAGTATGGGATATATATATATCACGATATAGGATATCATTGATATAATAGCCCAGTGTTTAAAGAGCCCGCCTCTCATGATGATGATCAGTTAGGCTCGGGTTTGAATCCAGATGTATACCAATGAGTATTTTAAAAACTACGTACATATTTATCACTAGCTCGACGGTGAAGGAAAACATCGTGGGGAAACCCGTGGTCACAGAAATAATTCTGAGACATGTTTAACAGACCCACATGGGCTCACTACCTATCACGTTTATTGGTCTAAAGATTAAACTGATGAAACGTGGATATTCCCGGAAATGGATACCTCTGCCCCCTCGGGGATAAAGGGAGTGAGCATAAGTACTTTATTCAAATCTTTCCTCTTTATAATATAAAATAATAAATAAAATAAATAATCTCACGCCTTTCATCCCCGAGAGGTATTCCATTACTGGATATACTTACCCACATTTCACGAGATACATTGGACCCCTAAACGTTATAATATTAGTATAGAAGTATAGTCTAACTGTTCCACGCGATTTCAACCGCGTAAGCCCCATTTCCGTGAAAAAACTATAGCCCATGTTACTCCCAGAAAAGTAAGCTTTCCATTGGTGAAATATTTTGTAATGGTCCAGTAGATTTTGAGTTTATTCGTTACAAACATACAAATATAACTACAAATCTTTACCCTTTGTAACATTAGTGTAGATAGTGTAGACTTCTTTCCAGAGTTTTTACACCATAAGATAATATTTTCGTAAAATCCCTTCATAGTGAAAGCCTGCGCAAAATGTGATTTAGTTAGACCACAGACTAGTTTAAATTAATTTATTTTTATTTAATTTACATATTTTTATTTAATTTGTTTAAAATGATCTGTGGTTAGACGTTGCTGATAATTGACCAATCGCTTTAAAATAACTTCTCTTTTTATAATACCTATATAATAAATCAAATGGAATCTAAGAATAATAGTTTTGAAGTGTTGGCGAATTATTTCAGATCGCGCTAGCTACGGAAAACTCCATCATTCTGCAAAACCTGGACTTCGCAGCCAGCGGAAGCTACTCCTGTGAAGTCTCTCTCGACACACCTATCTTCACCAAAGCGTCCATCGAGAAACAACTCACCGTTTTCCGTGAGCAAATGAAATTACATAATATTTAAAACATGTAGTGTAGATAAGGCCGGCAACGCAGTTGTGACTCTTAAGTTGCAGGTGTCCATGGGTGACGGTAGTCACTTACCATCAGGTGACCCGTCTGCTGCGTTTGCCCCTTTTTTCTTATATAAAAAAAAAGACGTGTGGCACTCGGGGACTGCCGCGGTAAAGCTATTGCATAGCATTTTGTATCAACAAGTGCCCGTCGGAGTGGGGAGCTTGAGGTTTTTTTTCGTTACGGAATTTCTGGATTCGGTCCCCGCGCTCAAGGCCCTTGATAGAAGTTATGCAATAGCCATCCATCCATCCATCCATCCGTCCGTCCGTTCGTCCGTCCGTCCGTCCGTCCGTCCGTCCGTCCCTATCCGTCTCCATCCGTCCCCATCCATCCGTCCCCATCCGTCCCCATCCATCCGTCCCCATCCGTCCCCATCCATCCGTCCCCATCCGTCTGTCCGTCCGTCCATCCATCCATCCGTCCATCCATCCATCCATCCATCCATCCATCCATCCATCCATCCATCCATCCATCCATCCATCCATCCATCCGCCCCATCCGTCCCCATCCGTCCGTCCGTCCTTTTCCATCCGTCCGTCCGTCCCCATCCGTCCGTCCGTACGTCCCCATCCGTCCGTCCGTCCGTCCGTCCGTCTGTCCGTCCGTCCGTCCGTCCGTCTGTCCGTCCGTCCGTCCGTCCATCGTTAGACAATGCACGGCCTTCAAGCCACACCTCCGTGCCCGTCGGAGTGGGGAGCGTGAGGTTTTTTTCGTTACGGAATTTCTGGATTCGGTCCCCGCGCTCAAGGCCCGCGATAGAAGATATGCAATTGCTTAAAAAAGAAAAAAAATTACCGCAATAATGTAATGACATTCAAACACTCGGGTGAGTCGCTAAGTTTCGTCCAACTGATTGCGCAGTCGGTCTCGGATTCTATTATTTCGTATTCAATGTTAGCTGCGGTAAAATACACGAACACAGGGCGTAATCTAATTTAGTAATGGTCGACTCGTAATTAAATAAATCCCTACAGGGACCAAACACCCTATTTTACAGATGTTCCCTTCAAAAAGTCTTTACCCGTAGGAACGACTCAGCCATTCGAATCGATAGAAAAGTAATTGGTACTAATGTAAAAGTAATTTGGAGATTGAAAACTTGAATGAGTAGTTACTTCCTTAAGCATAATTAAAATTATCCTATTCTAAGTAGATTTTGCATTGACCATTGGTCGATGTAAGAGGTGTAAAGTAGGTTTTCGACTTGTATATCAATTACTAGGATCTCGTCTATGCCGCCTATCGCCTTGCGTATCCTAGTTGCCTATTTTTACCAGTTACTATGTCATTGTCATATTATTATACGATGTTTACGTGTGTTAATTATAGGCTGCAGATTGAAGGTACTCGTACTTGTTTGTCTTATTTCCAAACAATTAATTTCAGTTTCAGTTTTTTCCCTGTACTTAAAAACGACGCATACGATAACGCATTCAAATCAATACAAATGAAAAATACTACCGATCTCGAAAAATACTAGTGAAGTAACTGCCCCCAAGTACGTTTGTGTAAAATAGGTAGCTACCTACGCAATAGTACTCCATTCACCATGTTTGGACAACTTCTATAGGGGTACTAGAACTAAAACGTTCCGCAGTTACAAAATATACCTACTGCTCATGTTTATAGATACAAAATAAAACAAATGTTTAATGATTAATTACCTGTCAGTGCCAATATCGAATCGAAGCACTTGAAATAATAATATTGTGTGCACAACTTGTAAGTACAATTACAATGCTAAGTAATGTAAACAAAATACGTCGATAATTATAGCCAAAAGATTCATAGGGTGAAAACGTTAAGAAGCTACAAGGCATAAATTTAATGTAATGTAATATTGTATCCAGTATATAAACAATGTTTACAAAATAGCACTAAGATCTAAGCGAAAATGTTTTTAACTATACATGTTGTGTTTGCCTGTAATTGGGTTTTCACTCTGTCTTTTTAAGTCTTCGTCTATGTATAATACTAGCTTATAGTGAAAATCCTGTTGTCAAACTTAATACATAAATAAAATAAAATAACATTCTAAACAAAGACATAATAAAACTGGCCAAGTGCGACTCGGCCTCGTATTAGAATTCATCAACCGCCTTAACAACAGTGAGACCTATTTAATAAAACTTCTTGATAAATAGAACAAAAAATAATCAATCAATACATATAATAAAACTCTAACGGGGCCGTGTCTGTACATTAATTATTTTTTGAAAATTTTAACGGTAGTGTATATAGTTATCGATATAGATACCGAAACACCAATTTTTGGAATTTTTGTCTGTCTGTCTGTCTGTCTGTCTGTCTGTCTGTCTGTCTGTCTGTCTGTCTGTCTGTCTGTCTGGTTGTGCACGCATCACTCAAAAACTACTGGACGGATTTTGATGAAATTTAGTATGGAGATAACTGAGTACCCGGGTCAACATCTAGGGTACTTTTTATTCCAGGAAAATATCTCATTTCCACGGGAAAATAAAAAAACTGGTTAAAAAGAGAAATACGTACTACTCCGAAACGATAACACCTAGAAACTTGAAAAATGGTATGAAGGTGTCTGATATGTCATAGGAAATTGGTATGAAGGGATTTTTGTAAATTCCCACGGGAACGGGAATAAACTAAATTCAAGCGGGAAAACGCCGCTGGGCACCCGCTATTTGAAATATGGTATGTAGGTGTCTTAAGTATGTCGTAGGCAACCACTATGAAGGGATTTTCGGAATTTCCCACGGGAACGGGAATAAATGAAATCCGCGCGGGCAACGCCGCTGGGCATCCGCTAGTCTATACATATAATAAAACTCTAACGGGGCCGTGTCTGTACATTAAATATTTTTTGAAAATTTTAACGGTAGTGTATATAGTTATCGATATATACCGAAACACCAATTTTCGGAATTTTTGTCTGTCTGTCTGTCTGTCTGGTTGTGCACGCATCACTCAAAAACTACTGGACGGATTTTGATGAAATTTGGTATGGAGATAACTGAGTACCCGGGTCAACATCTAGGGCACTTTTTATTCCAGGAAAATATCTCATTCCCACGGGAAAATATAAAAACTGGTTAAAAAGAGAAATACGTACTACTCCGAAACGATAGCACCAAGAAGCTTGAAAAATGGTATGAAGGTGTCTGATATGTCATAGGAAATTGGTATGAAGGGATTTTTGGAAATTCCCACGGGAACAGGAATAAACTAAATCCAAGCGGGAAAACGCCGCTGGGCACCTGCAGCCCGCTATTTGAAATACGGTATGTAGGTGTCTTAAATATGTCGTAGGCAACCACTATGAAGGGATTTTCGGAAATTCCCACGGGAACAGGAATACACGGAATCCGCGCGGGCAACGCCGCTGGGCATCCGCTAGTATACAATATGTAACAAAATAAGCGCAATTCCTGAAAGTAGTTTGTTCAGTATCGACTAACTACTTAAACGATTTCAGCTTATCTTCATTTCAGATTTCTCTTTTCTCGTTTTAAAAGTATGGTAAATTTTTCCGAGAAATATATTAGCGTAGCTGAATTTAGTGCTACCTATGGAAATTGTACTATTATTGCTCTTTATTTTAGAAAATTGGTTAGACACAACTAAAGTGCGATGGCGTCATATTTTTTTTGTATTAATATACTAATTGGGGTGTATGAGGAATTGCGCTTATTCTGTTACGCATTGTATAATAAAATTAAGCTTGTAAAACTCTTACATATAAATATTTTTCCATATACATAATATTTCGACCGAACATACGACCCTTCGCAATCTACCAGTCATACAATCCCGGAAAAGGAGTCGTGTCGCGGGAAATGGCTTTTAGAGGATATTAGAATTATATCCCACGGGAACGTCGTAACTGGTTGAAATAAAAATATCATATTGCTATTCACTTGAATAAATATCCACCCGGTGGTTTACGCGGCTACAGATAAATACACTTAGTTTAGTTTCCCGAGCACAAGTCACCCCGTAAAGTACTTGGTTGTAGTTAATTTTATCCTATTTTATCAGACCACTAGCGCCCCGCCCTCGCTTCGCTTCGGTTTATATGATTTACAAAAACCTTCCTCGTCTATCGCTCTTTCTATTAGTGAAAACCGCATCAAAATCCGTTGCGTGGTTTAAAAGATCTAAGCATACAGAGGCGGGAAGCTACTAGGTATATGAAGAAGATTTTGTAAGTTGTCGTTGTACGGTCTAAGTCGACCGCACAAATTATTCGTCAGCATTTTACTCAGTTGTATCATTTTTCATACCACGCGACCAGTACACATTGGACCGCGACAGTGTGTGTTCGTACATTTCATCATTTTGACAATTAAATACAAATTTCATAATATACCAGCAATTATCATTTTAAACAGCATTTAAGAGCACGGGTAGCAGCTCGTACATCTTAATGGTCCTTCGAGCATTCTGACCCACGCACGGTATTGTCGGACACGGGACCACGCGGCAAGTGACCTAGTTACAAAGTGCACGCGGTTCCGGTGAAATACCGGTCGGAGACTTCATCAAACTTTACACGTGTATCAGTGTTCGTGTAAATTATCAAGACTAGCAGTGACAAATCAGTCACGCTACATCATCAGCATCGTCGGTGACAAATCAGTCACAATACATCATCAGCATCATCGGTGACACATCAGCCACGCCGCACCTTTAGTAACAGTGGCACAGCAGCCACGTTACTAAATAGCAATCAACAGTTAAGTGTTCCTGTGTATCTCGCGTGTGGTAGCGAATCGGTTTGACTGGCCTCCCACCAGCGGGTCTCACCAGTCAAATTTAGAAGGCGCATATACCATACATAGAGGGCGCAGAGACGCTTAGTACGCAAATCAATACAGTGATTTGAAAATATCAGTAATAGCAGTATCACCTATTTAACAGCAAAGATGGAAGATCTAATATCAACTCAGCATCAGCTTATGGAGGGTATGGAAAGACTTCTAATAAACTTCAAAAAAGACGGAGCAGAACGTAAAACCGTCCAGTATATCAAAAAGCGATTAGAAACTCTTGAGCAATATTGGCGAGAGTTTCGGCAAAATCACATCAAATTATGTGAGTATGACAATGAAGACCACGCCTACTTCACTGAAAACCACTACGAGAGGGCAGCAGATCTCTACTCTGAAATATATCGAGTCATGAAACAATATTCTTCAGCAGAACAGGAGCAAAAGCAAATGTTGTGTCCCGCAACTCCTTTATCGACTCAAAGCATGGACTGGCAATCATCGCAACAAAGACGCGTACCAGTCACACCGTCAACCACAGCACAGCAGTCTTCTCAACTTGAAAACAAAAATCAAGACCTGCCTCCGCCCAACAGAGTGGAAAAAGGTACCTCGAGCAAGCTAGAGGAAATGTATAGAAAACAAAAGAGCAACTTCAAGGCTTTGGAAAGAGCAATGCTAACTATTAATCTAGAAATACTCACCGAAAAGTGGGAATTCGAAGATGCTTTGAAGACAATACAAGCTCGGTGGACAGCCGTAGACTCCTTGCATTGGGAGATCGATAGTGAGCTTGTAGGAGAAGATTTATCATATGAAAACACATATTATAAATTCGAAGACAAATATAACAATATTAAAAAATTAATCAACAAAAAGATGTGGTCTGCATCCTATCAAGAAAAATCCACACCAAAAATGGATATACCATTCTTCAGCGGAAACTACCCGCAATGGATTTCTTTCAAAGACTTGTTCACTGAAATCATACACAAAAATAAATCTATTCCGAATGCACAAAAAATGCAATTTCTAAAAAGTAAAGTAAAAGGGGAGGCTGAAAAGCTCATCCAACATTTACAGATAAGTTCTGAGAACTACGAAACATGCTGGCAAATTTTGAACCACAGATTCAATAACAAAAGGTCGATATTCAGTTCTCACATAAATATACTCCTTGGAATACCTAATATGCAACAACAATCAGCTTCGGCAATCAAAAAGCTACACGACACCACTAATGAGTGTCTTCACGCAATCAGCAACTTGGGGGTGGACACTTCCAACTGGGTTCCACTAATCGTGCATCTGTTGATTTAGAAACTCGACACAGAAACCCACAACGATTATTTTGAGCATTTAGAAGACCCGAGAGAGCTACCATCACTACAGGATTTTTGGGAATTCCTAGAAACGCGATTCACAGCATTAGAATCGTCTAGACGCAAACAAGACGCGCCGAAAATGAATCAACAAGACTTTACCAAAAAATCGCATTATAATAAGCCAAATCAAGGCACATCAAATAAAGCATTTATCAATTACACAAATTCAAAGACATTCCGACCCACGACACGCAAAAACACGTGCCAATTATGCAATAGTAGCAAGCGGCACGGAATATTTTATTGCAAAACATTTCTAGAAGCCAAACCGGAAATGAAACGCAAAATTGTATCGCAACAAAACTTATGGGAAAATTGTCTTTTCGATCATAATGGCAAGAAATGCTTTTCTGAAAAACGATGCGCGCACTGTCAAGGCAAGCACAATACATTGCTGCATGACGCCTATTTATCAAATAACAACGCGCCTAAAACGAGCAATGAAAAATCTTCGCAGCAGCGACACGTGACTCACGTTTCACAAGAGAACATCGCGGAAATTTTGCTAGCAACAGCCCAAATCAAGGTGCTATCAGCGAATGGAAGCTATGTTAAAATGCGAGCCCTAATCGATCAAGGGTCGCAGACATCCCTTATCACAGAAAATGCTGCTCAAAAACTTGGCTTACCACGCCAACGTTGCAAAGGCGTAATCTTTGGAATTGGCACTAAAGAAAATAATTGCAAAGGCACATTAAATATTACAGCAACAGCTACACATAGCGATTACACGTTCAGCACCAATGTTCTGATCATGAACAGCTTAGTAAATAACTTGCCACATCGATCATTCAATAAACCATCATGGGCGCATCTCGAGGGTATACAGCTCGCGGACCCAGAATTTAACATCAGCAGACCGATCGACATCTTGCTAGGAGCCGACATATACTCAAAAATCATCTTAAGTGGTATTATCAGAGAAGATGAGAATCAACCGATAGCACAGCAATCCCGCCTCGGTTGGATTATATGCGGTAATTTAAAATCGTATCAATGTAACGTTATCATGCTTAACCTAGAAGATATTTCAAGATTTTGGGCAATCGAAGATATTGCTGATAATTCGATCGATATGTCTACAGAATATACCTACTGTCTACAGCAATACAAGGCAGAAACAAAACGGCAAGAAGATGGTCGTTACGTAGTGAAACCAGAAATAAAAGAAAAGTTGGGAGAATCGAAGCAAAAGGCCGTAGCACAATTTCATCAATTAGACAAAAGATTCAGCAGACATGAAAACATATCAAAAGATTATAAATTATTTATGCACGAGTACATCGCATTGGGTCATATGCAACCGTGTAAAAGTAACAAGACACCGAGTTGCTACCTACCGCATCATTGTGTGCAACGCGCCGAGTCCACTACAACGAAACTTCGTGTAGTGTTTAATGCGTCATCAAAGACATCGTCAGGTTACAGCTTGAATGATTTGATGTACAGCGGGCCCAATTTACAAGCTGATTTATTATCTCTGATCTTAAAGTGGAGACAATACAAAATCGCTTATTCAGCAGATATTGAGAAAATGTTCAGGGCCATCCGCTGCAATGAAGAAGATCAAGTTTATCAGAAAATCTTGTGGAGAAATTCAGCAAGTGAACCACTGAAAGAATTTGCCTTATCAACGGTCACATATGAGACAAAAGCAGCGCCGTTCCTAGCAATGATGACGCTAAAGCAGTTAGCAATCGATGAGGGTCACCAATATCCTGAAGCAGCAAAAGTTTTGGCAGAGGATTTTTATATGGACGACCTTCTCAGGGGCCTCCACAGCATTGAAGCGGCAAAGAAGATGCAAAAGGACTTGATTAACCGACTCAAATCAGGGGGGTTCAATCTTAGAAAATGGTGTTCCAACAATAAAGAACTACTACAAGGGGTAGACACACCAAGTAACAACCAGCAAGCATTCGACTTCAGGCATCAGGAGTCAACAAAGACATTGGGATTACGCTGGAATCCACAAGAAGATGTATTCACCTTCCAACTAAAAATAAACACATCCTGTACAAAGCCAGTCACCAAACGATCACTGTTGTCAGATATATCTACAATATTTGACACTCTGGGGTGGCTGTGCCCTGTAACGACAAAGTTAAAGTTGCTGTTTCAATCAGTTTGGCAACAAGAACTGCAGTGGGATGATCAACTTCCTGAAAACATCTTGGAAGAGTGGTCGAAAGTGAAGCACGACTTGATGAACATCGACAAAATACAGATACCGAGATGGCTACAGAGTCACGAGCAAGATAACATAGAGCTACATGGATTCTGTGATTCATCAGAAAAAGCCTATGCAGCTGTAATCTATGGCAAAATCACAGCACGAAGGCAACCCTTCATCAGTGGTATTAATAGCAGCAAAATCAAGATTAGTACCCGCAAAGAAAGCCGTATCGCTGCCGAGGCTGGAACTGTGCGCTGCTCTCCTTCTATCCAAATTATTTGAAATAGTTTTACGAAGTTTATCTGAACATCATATCAAGATCTTCGGCTGGTCTGACTCCAAAACAGTCCTAGGATGGCTGCAGGGCGATATCAATCGCTGGAAGCCATTCGTAGCAAACAGGGTGCAAAAAATAAATAATATCATGCCTACCGACTGTTGGCGCTACATCAAATCCTCAGAAAACCCAGCAGATTGCGCCAGCCGTGGCATAACCACCACACAGTTAAGAGAACACTCTTTATGGTGGCAAGTTCCGACATGGCTATTCACATTTCAACCGGAAGCTGAAACAGTTCAGAAAAATTACGAAACTAATGAAGATATCAAAACATCAGCACAAATAAACGTTGCTACACAACGTCACGAGAATGACGTAATCGATGAGCTAATAAGCAGGCACAGCTCGCTCACTCGTCTGACGCGCGTACTAGCTTGGATACTACGGGCCGTATCATGTGACAAACAAACGACTCCGTATCTTACTGCACCTGAAATCAGAAAAGCAAAAATAAAAATTATAAAACATGTACAACAGGAATGTTTTACTGCTGAAATTCACGCACTGCAACATAATAAAAATGTGAAACCTGGAAGCAAAATTTCATCCTTAAACCCCTTTCTTGATCATGAGGGACTTTTAAGGGTTGGTAGTCGGATCAGGAACGCAAATATTGATGACGACATGAAACATCCTCTCATCATGCCACACGACGGTCACGTAACAAACCTGTTCATAGATAACGCCCATCAAATGACCTTTCATGGCGGAGCGCGTTTGACCGAAGCATGGTTGAGGAAGCAAGTCTGGATACTCGGTGGAAATAGATCTGTCAAAAAACGCATACATGATTGTGTTATATGCAGAAAACATAATCCAATCAAACAAAATCAAATGATGGGTGATTTACCTGCAGCTCGTTGTAATCCAACACGACCATTTTATCATACGGGTGTTGATTTCACCGGCTTTATCGACGTCAAATCAAATAAAGGTCGAGGCATAAAAACGACGAAAGGTTATGTTGCTGTGTTTGTGTGCATGGTCACAAAGGCTGTGCACCTAGAACTAGTATCAGACCTCACCTTATCAGCATTTTTGGCATCGCTGAGAAGACTAGCAGCCCGAAGAGGCAGCCCGCGTCACGTATACAGCGACAACGGGACAAACTTCGTCGGCGCCAGCAAACAGCTAAAACAAGAATTCATAAACCTAAAGAACACTTTGGATGACACATTCTTTTCAGCAATTTCTGGAATGGAAATAGAATGGCACTTCAACGCTCCCTCGTGGCCTAGTGCAGGTGGCCTCTGGGAGGCTGCTGTTAAGAGCCTGAAATTTCACCTTCGCAGGGTGATTGGAGAGCAAAAATTAACTTACGAAGAGCTAGCAACTCTTCTATCACAACTGGAAGCATGCCTTAATGCTAGGCCACTATGCGCAATGAGTGAAGATCCTGACGACGTCAACTTCCTTACACCATCACACTTCCTAGCTAGTGGACCTACATTGACGATCATCGAGACTGAAAACGATGAGCGAACCAGATGGCAACTCGTCCAAAAGATCTTTGCTGACATATGGAAAAGGTGGAAATTAGAGTATTTGTGTCAGCTAGCAGCCCGCAGCAAGTGGCAACAAAAAGGTGACAACATGAGTATTGGAGATATTATCGTCATACATGACGCAAATCTGCCACCAGGTAAATGGGCACTGGGAAAAGTTATCGACGTACATCCCGGCAATGACGGGCTGGTGAGAGTTGTATCCATCAAAACAAAAAATACAATTATCAAAAGACCCATCACAAAGGTATCTAAATTACTTTTAAACCAAAACAATCAAAGCAAACACGCTGTAGAAAGGCACAAACAAGAAACAACCCCTCCAGAGAGTAAAAAACGCAAATCAAGAACCAAAAAATCCTGTAACCTTATAACAATGTTACTCATGGTTATTTTTGCCATCATTTCGCCTGCTCAGTGTGACTACAATTTATTGAGCCTAAACAGCAATCAAAGTATCTACCTAGACAAGATTTCCAACATGCACCTGGTTCGAGATCAGTGGAAGCTGATCGTATATTACGACATGGAACCCTACTTGCAAGGACAGCAGCTATTAAATAAATATGTCAATAATTTAGAAAATGCATGCACCAGAGCGACACAGCAAACACAGTGTGATGTAGTTCTACTACAATTACGTCACGGCATAACTGAGCTTAAGTACTATAACAATATGTTGCTCAGTCAGCACGTCACACGCTCGAGGTGACGGCGAGGACTTATCAACGGAGTCGGATATCTAGCAAACAGCTTATTCGGCGTCCTCGACCAGCAGTTCGCCGAGCAGTATGAAAAAGAAAGTAACAATATGGCCAAAGAAGTTGTAGATATACAGAACATCAACGAATTTACCCTATCTTCCATCATTGCAAACAGCATTATGATGAACTTAAAAAACATTCAAGACACCTTATTGGATACGATCACAAATATTCACAACGGTAAATTCAACATTCATCTTCTAACACCGGAACAACTTCGAGATGAACTTAGTATCATATCAGGTCAAATATCAAAGGAATTCGCCCTTTCAGTAGAGAATATTCAGACTAATATACAAGGCATATATCAGTTCATTCATCATCATTCATCATCAGCCTATATTAGTCCACTGCTGGACATAGGCCTCCCCTAATGAGCGCCATAGCGCCCTGTCTTCGGCTCGACGCATCCAGCATCTGCCTGCAGCCTTTCGCAGATCGTCATCCCATCTGGCCGGAGGGCGCCCTACACTACGTTTGCCGAGTCGCGGTCTCCACTCCAGAACACGTCTACCCCAACGGTTGTCGGTTCTTCGCGAGATATGGCCGGCCCACTGCCACTTCAGCTTGCTAATTCTTTGAGCTATGTCGATAACTTTGGTTCTCTGTCGGATGTATTCGTTACGAATCCTATCCTTCAGAGAAACTCCGAGCATAGCTCTTTCCATAGCTCGCTGAGCGATCTTGAACTGGTGGACCAGCCCTACCGTGAGTGTCCACGTCTCAGCTCCGTTATTAAATCAGTTATATCAGTTATTAAAGGTAAAAGCAAGAATGACAAATCAATACTTCATTTTCGAAATAAAGATACCTTTAGTGACTAGAGACAGTTTCGAGATATACAAACTGATAGCAGTCCCACAGCAAATGGGTGAAAACATGGTTCGCATAAAACCAATAAGTAGTAATGTAGCAATAAACATCAGAAAGGATTCTTATATTCCCATGTCAGAGAACGAAGTTCAAAGATGTATTCAGTATGACACAGATTTATACTCGTGCCCCCTGCAAAGGCCAATTTTTCACATGGAATCGGACAACAGTCTGTGCATCCAAAGTACAAAATTAAGTCAATGCGAAACTGACACTACAACCTGTAAAAATACTTGGCTTGAACTTAATAGACTAAATACTTACCTGTACTTTTGTTGCGGTCAATGCTCCATAACAACAATATGCGAAGATCGGGTTGCAGCGCAGCAAGTCAGCAAGGCCGGCATTATCACGCTCGGAGATGGCTGCGTCATCAAGGGCGAAGGCTTTATGATCGTAGCCCATAAACAACAAACAAATAGCTTAAACATCAGGCCAGATCTCGCGAAGATAGAGATTCCATCTATCAACAATATAATTAATTTATCCATACCGATGAACAGCACCGAAATAAGTATACATTCTCAACACAGAGAGAATCAAGACCAATTTTTAAAAATCGGTCAACAAATAGACCAGATGAAGAACAGCGAGATTGAAGGCATTCTAGCAGATCGTGTAACAACGCACGATATACACCAATTTGTTGTGCTATATCTTTTTTTGGGTGCAGCAATCCTAGCAGGGATATTGTGCGCATGGCGGCGCCTGCGCGTGCGCTGTTCTGCGAGACTACTACAACCAGTACTTCCTTGCGACAGAGCAATTCCCCTCACTACTCATTTTGCGAGCTCAACAACAAATGCAGAGTATCAGGGACGACCTACAATCAAAGAAGACACCGTAAAAAATAACGTGTCTACAACCGCCGCCGCCGCCGGAACGAGTCGATCGAGTGCACGCGTACTCGATAAGGCGACCTCACCTGTTATTTGCAAACGCTACAGTGACAGTGAATAAAGTGCAGTGTGAAATATCATAAGTTATAATTTTATTAATTCTAGAGACTCTAAGCAAATGAGATATTTAAGCACATTATTATATCAAGTTGTAAATCTCATCTCATTCATCTCTTTGCTCTCGGCAGCATGTACGGTCTAAGTCGACCGCACAAATTATTCGTCAGCATTTTACTCAGTTGTATCATTTTTCATACCACGCGACCAGTACACATTTGACCGCGACAGTGTGTGTTCGTACATTTCATCATTTTGACAATTAAATACAAATTTCATAATATACCAGCAATTATCATTTTAAACAGCATTTAAGAGCACGGGTAGCAGCTCGTACAGTCGTAGTTAAAAGAAAAGATGATTGGGTAAATGTGCAGAAGGGAAGTGAATCCAGATATGACAGCTGATACGGATAAATGGAATCATATGACCTCCTGCGCTGACTGTATTATTGAGGTAAGTCGGTAGTAGGTACTGCTATATCCCCTTGCTCAGTGTTCGAAAATGCTGCTAAAATATAGGATATGCTGCGAAGGACTACGTGATCAAACATCCAACCTAAAGTACCAATAGCTAAATGAAATTGAGCTATTTCAATTTAGTAACGGTACGTTCATTAGGTTTCGAATTGGTTTTCGTTGAATGGAGCAAATTTAACGGAACTGACTTGAATAAATGTTACCGCAGCTAAACAGATGTTTTAGAAGTGAATGATTGATTTTAAAGATTTGGAGTCGGTTATAAATTTTGTTTAAATAGACCATTTTATAAATCCTACCTTGGTGTTTAACTAATAAATATCGATGTAAATAGGTAAAAAAATGGTAAATACCTAGTATTATTTAGATATATAAGAATTATAAAGTATTGGTTAATTAATGCGATCCACAATAACTTATTTGAAATGATTAAAAAAACACCTAAACAGAGCAATTTTAGCCTTCTAAAAATTCCTAGTTATAGTATGTTAACCATTTCATTGTAAGGGATTTTCATGTTAGAAAGTAGGTAAGAGATAGCTGTGATAGCCCCGCGGGGTCTTTAGCCCGCTTCTCATTCGTGAGGCTCGGATTCAAACGCTGGGCGAGGGCGACATGCCCAATGAGTTTATTTTTTAAACTTACATACCTACTCATTGCTAGCTGGACGGTGAAGGAAAACATCTTGAGAAAACCTGCTTGTCCCAGAAATAATTTTGATTTTGAGACATTTGTAACAGCACCTCGACCAACACCTATCACATTTAAGTGTCCAAAGAACATCTGGGGAATCGTATGTACATAGTAGAGTGAGTAATAAATAATAATAATAATATAATCTCACGCCTTTTTTATCCCCGAGGGGGTAGGCAGAGGTATTCCATTACTGGATATACCCACATTTCACGAGATATATTGGACCCTAAACGTGATAGGTGGTGAGCCCATCGCCGGACCGGGTCTGTTTACACATGTCTCAGAATTTATTCAGAGACCTGCGGGTTTCCTCACAATGTTTTCCTTCACCGTCGAGCTAGTGATAAATATGTAAGTACGTAAGTTTTTGAAAAACTCATTGGTACATGCCAGGATTCGAACCCGAGCCTCACTGATTTTCGGCCGGCTCTTTAACCGTCCGGGCTATCACTGCTCACAAAATCTTAAAATTACCTGTCGAAAATCAAAATAATAATGTCAAAATTACAGTCATTTAGTAGGCACTCGAGTAAGATTTGCTCTTTAAGCGATAAAATAGTTGATAGCCATTCGCTTTCCCGTCAGTGGTGGGGTAAGGCTTACATCCTAATATAGAAAAGATACATGTATCAACAAATTTTAATATGAAAATAAAAAACATACTTACTTGAAGTTCGTACCAATGTCCAATATATACCAACCCGCAATTGTAATTTTCATCAAATTAGTTGTATGTGTCAGTAATATGTATGATTTTAGAATATAGCAAAGAACATCTAAACACGGTAGTTGTACAAAATTGTTCTCTGAAAACGGAGCAGGGTTTATTTCGCCGTTCGGATCATTTATCAAGTCCCGCGCCCAGTCGAGCAACAAATATTGTGGCCTCCTTTTTATTGAGAAGAATTCGTTTTCGGACCAAAAGAAATCGGTAGATGCATATTTACTGCCAGGCAATCAGGTAGGTTCGTTGAAAAAGTGTTTATCCAAAAGGAAAAACGACTTAGACCCAATTGCACAGTGAAGTAGGATGCTTCACCTTATATTAACCCTACTAATATTATAAATGCGAATAAAACTATTTTTAGAGCAAGATAGCCCTACGGTTAAAGAGCCTGGTTCTTATTCGTGCGGCTTAGGTTCGAATCCTGGCATGTACCAATGAGTTTTTCACTACCTCGACGGTAAAGGAAAACATTGTCATGTGAGGAAACTCGCAGGTCCAGAATTAATACTGAGGCATGTGTAACAGACGGTCCGGCTATAAGCTCACCACCTTTGACGGTTAGGGATCAATAGCATAACTGGTGAAACTTGGGTATTTCCAGATACAGAAGGCGTGAGTGTTTTTCTACTTCTATTTGTCTGTTAATTTTGCACGGCTGAACTTATCTTGATGATATTTTCCTTCCTTGAGAAGATGTATGCCTTACAAGTTCTTGTCAACATTCACGTCTTTTAACCTCAGACGTATGTCAATTAGGAGTTTATTATTATTATAATCTCACGCCTTTCATCCCCGAGGGGGTAGGCAGAGGTATTCCATTACTGGATATACCCACATTTCACGAGATACATTGAACCCCTAAACGTGATAGGTGGTGAGCCCATCGCCGGACCGGGTCTATTTACACATGTCTCAGAATTAATTCTGAGACCTGCGGGTTTCCTCACGATGTTTTCCTTCACCGTCGAGCTAGTGATAAACATGTACGTAAGTTTTTGAAAAACTCATTGGTACATGCCAGGATTCGAACCCGAGCCTCACTGATTTTCGACCGGCTCTTTAACCGTCCGGGCTATCACTGCTCGCACTACTCAATTAGAAGTTGAATATCCAAAAACCGCTTCTACGCATTTACTGAATACAAAGAAATTTAAATACTTAGAATGGATATATGGATTTATAACTCAAGAACGGCTGAACCGATTTGGCTGAAAGTTGGTGGGGAGGTAGCTTAGAACCAGGAGACGGACATAGGATTTCTTTTGACTTTTTGTTTCGATATTCTAAAACGGGAACGGGAACTACGCGGGAACGGGAACGGGAACTACGCGGGTGAAACCGCGGAGCTCTATAATCCAAAAGTTATTACCTAGTAGCACAGAATAAGTAATTGTACTACCTAGTAGTCATAAGTCCTAGTGTGATACTTCCGAATGACAGCTCGCGTTCGTACTAACTATAAACTGACGCTTGAGAACAAAGTTTTTGTATGACAATATCCAAAATGGCCCCTCTATTTATATTTAAAAATCTCTTTGACTGAATATAAACACTGAACATTTTTTAAACATCTAGCTTAAACGATTTTTGCTACGCGTTGATTAGTCACTCTGTAAGGACAAAAGAAATCACGTGCGTCGAGTTTTATGGAATTTAATGACAATTCTTATGATAGACTATCTTTTCCCCGGTAGTGACCCGGTTACAAAAATACTGTGTATAGGTATATAGATAACTCGGCTTCGTATCAATATAGAATATGTAAGACCTTTAACAATACAACTGTGAAAACCGCATTCATTTCGTACCTACTGTAGTTTTTGCGTGACGTGCTTACAAACATGCGGACAGACAGACAGACAAAAATTATATAAATAATTGTGTGGACTTCTATTGCTGTTATAAAGACCCCTTACATTAAGTTTTCTTAAATATCTCCTATGTACAAACATGGGTACCTATGACTCGAGAGTTTTTAAACATACAATTTTAAATACAAAGTCTAAGGAACTATAAATAAAACGTAGACGAAACAAAATAGAAAAAATATTATATTTGTGTGCTGCAAAAATACTAAATTGCCGTGACTAAGTACGGTTAATTATAATAAATTCATTGTAAAGGTTTGTGCACTCTAGACTTTTTGAAGTTTTGTAATACCTACATAGGTATTGTTTAAAAAACATCCCAGGCAACTGTTCGTAACGTTACTAGAGGTAAATTTTTAAGACGTCTCGTTTTTCCTTTTCTGACAAAATATAAAAGAAATTCCGTTTGTGGTGTGGCACGTGGCACCACAACAAAGATAATTTTCTGCTATCTGTGTTAGTTCCTACATAATTTCATAGCGCACGAAATGCAAACTCGAGATAAGACGCGAATATTATGAAAATGCCTTCATTCATTCAAGTTATCTTAGCTCACTCCTGGGTAAAATTTTATTGTTATTGTGCTTTGTGGTCGCAATCGTAATAAGATTTCCACTACATTATCCATATTTCCACTTCTTCCATTATCTATTTTAAGTGGGTATATAGGTACATGTTGTATCGTTTTTCAGGTGACTAGTAAGGTCTTGGTAAGTTTTCGAGAGAATTGCTGTAAACAAAAAAGCAATTTATAAGTAGGCTTACGTTATTTTGTATTGTACTAAGTATGCTTCTTATTTCCGTTACATGTTCAAATTATACATAACATAATCTCATACATAATCTCACGCCTTTCATCCCCGAGGGGGTAGGCAGAGGTATATACCCACATTTCACGAGATACATTGGACCCCTAAACGTGATAGGTGGTGAGCCCATCGCCGGACCGGGTCTATTTACACATGTCTCAGAATTAATTCTGAGTCCTGCGGGTTTCCTCACGATGTTTTCCTTCACCGTCGAGCTAGTGATAAATATGTACGTAAGTTTTTGAAAAACTCATTGGTACATGCCAGGATTCGAACCCGAGCCTCACTGATTTTCGGCCGGCTCTTTAACCGTAAGGGCTATCACTGCTCAAATTATACTTTCAGCTTAATCAGCTTTTCTTGTTTCCTTTATAGTTCCACTACAAATGGACACGACTTCATTGTTCTTATGTGTTTCTATACAATCACAGTCGAGAAATTTATTTACACAGTCGTCCACTAAAGGCGTCTAGAGTCTAGACTAGACGGGTTAATCTTGCGGGGTGACCGGAGGAAAGTATGAGCCCAAACTGTCGTACTGATTACTGCTGTCTACTACTACTGTCGTCGTTAGCTTGTTCACAAATTTCAAACGAGAAAATAAGGTACAGACCTAGAGAGTACAGTCAACAAAGTTGTTAGGGTTACATGGCCAGAAACTAAGATTCAGTTTTCTCTTAAAACCTTAAATGTATTTATAGTTTTTTGGTAAATTATAGGGATCAATGATACCTATTGAAATAAACATTAATCAATAAGATTTATTAATGACTACCCTAGAAAAAATTGTTTTTAGTTACTGGCCATGTAACCCTAACAACTTTGATGACTGTACCTACTACAGGTTAGGGGAGATCGAGAAGGGTTAAATTACAGTTTAAATATTGTCGGTTTAAAAATAGTCCTACTCCTTTAAAAACTATGACACACTATCCAATAAGAATTGGTAAACGTATAGAATTCTAATAGAAATAACTTTAAACACTAAAACAACTTCCCGCATTACAAACTACTACCGAGGGTAAGTTAAAACGGAAGTCGGTGTGAGTTTGGGATTTGTGATCTGAGAGCGCGCGCGGTCTGTTTTGCGAAAACTTTACCTGACGATGACACACTCGTAGATCTAGTCTAGGTCGTTTCGACTTTTTTTAGGTTTTACTGAATTATAGCATTAAATTCAGTTCATAATTATATTTCCTTTTTTTTTCGTAATCTTCTTTGCAAATTGCAGGTGGTAAAATGACCGCGGCTTATTTCAATGTATGGGCAAACAATTTTCCAACTGAAAAGAAGATTGTCCCTCAGTTCAGTTTAGTTTTCTAAGTACAGTGGTACCTTCTGTGCACGAGTCCGACTCGCACTTGCCACAATATTGTACTGTACAAAATATGTTAGGTACCTATGCGACAACGCATCCCATAGTGAAAGTTAAAAATATAATTTATTCTAAGATATTTATTTAATCTAAGACTGGCAATAAAGTGTATATATACATATAATATTATAAGGATTTCTTTTGTTCTATTCAATGTTCGGAACCCTAACACTAATAACACTCCAAGATTAATTATATCCCTTTCCCGATAAAGTTAAAAATATAATTCAACAATGTACAGATTATTTTCAGAAAATTTATTATTATGACAGTAAAGGTTACCTATTGGTAGTTTTTTTCATTTCAGGCGAAGTGTAGGTATATTATCTATATATTATCTACTATATAAAAATAAGTCGGGTTTCCGATTTCCACGGTTTTGCATTCGTTGGAAAGGTCTCGGGCTCCGTGAGGTTTATAGCAAAGAAAATTCAGGGAAAATTTCAACAGACAAGCGGGAAAATCTTATAAGCATTGCACCCGTGCGAAGCCGGGGCGGGTCGCTAGTCTACTATATAAAAATAAGTCGGGTTTTCCTTCCTGACGCTATAACTCCAGAACGCACGAACCGATTTCCACGGTTTTGCATTCGTTGGAAAGGTCTTGGGCTCCGTGAGGTTTATAGCAAAGAAAATTCAGGAAAAATTTCAACAGACAAGCGGGAAAATCTTATAAGCATTGCACCCGTGCGAAGCCGGGGTGGGTCGCTAGTTTTTAATATATAAAAGGAGAAGCTAAATCTAAAAATCAAGACCCAGCCCAAACCGCTGAACATAGAAACATGAAATTTTGTGTGTATGTTACGTTTATTGTGTAGATGCTCACTAAGAAAAGATTTTACGAAATTCAACCCCTTAGGGGGTGAAAGAGGGGGTTAAAGTTTGTATGGGATAGTGTGATTTCTGCGTGTATCAACTTTAAACTTGGCACAAATACTCTTTAAAACAAACTATGACATGTTAGTTCTAGGATTTTTTGAAAATCATCCTCCAAGGGGGTGAAAGTAGGGGTTGAAGTTTGTATGGAAAACCTTCATTTTTGAGTATATCAATTCGAAACTTTGTAAAAATACTCCTCAAAATAAATATCAAGATACGTATTTCTGGATTTTTCTAAAATCACCCCCTAAAGGGGTGAAACAGGAAATTGGAGTTCATCAGCTTCATACTTGGCACAAATAGGTACTCTTAGAAATAAGTAATGAGACAGTGTTTTGGATTTTTCGAAAATTACCCTTACGGGGCAAAAGTAGGGGTTGAAGTTGGTATGGGTACATATACCCATTGGTATCAGTGCTACTCCGAATCGATAACACCTGGAAACTGGAAATATGTCATGTAGGTGGCTTATATGTCGTACGCAACCGCTCTATATGAAGGGATTTTTAGAAATTCCCATTACGGGAATATACTGGTCCCGCACGGGCAACGGATATTAGAAAAATAAACAGAACCTACTTATGTCCTGCATAAGGATACATTTACTCTAAGTTTATCCCGAAATGTTCAAAAAATTAATGTCCACCCGTGCGAAGCCGGGGCGGGCCGCTAGTATACTTATAATCAGTATTGTCCGTCTAAAGCTCTGTCAGCTTGTGACAGCTGCTTATTTTAGCGACTACTAGGTATTGCTATCGATGTGAAATTAGGAATAATTATAAATAACGTTTGGAAATTAAAAAATACATCTTTCACTATTGTGAACACCATTCAGACCCACAGAAGCACCACCCGCGTATCGACTTTCCGACTCGCTACCTCAGTTCCGGAGAAACGCTGCGGGCCAACTGCACCACCGCACCTGCTCTCCCTGCGCCGCATATCACTTGGTTCATTAACGGGAAAAAGGTCGGTATACTCATCCCCTTCAAAAGTATATTCAATTATTCGTCCTCTTTAAAATAATAATATAATCTTACGCCTTTTATCACCGATAGGGTAGGCAGAGGTATTCCATTTTTAGATATACCCAATTTTCGCGAGATAATCTTTGGACCCCTAAATGTGATAGGTGGTGAGCCCATCGCCGGACCGGGTCTTTTTACACATGTCTCAGATTTAGTTCTGGGACCTGCGGGTGCGGGTTTTCTCACGATGTTTTCCTTCACCGTCGAGCTAGTGATAAATATGTACTTATCACTAGCTCCTCTTTAAAAGAAAAAGTGATTATCTCCGAATAATTCTGAGATATTTTTTAAGTAGCTGCGCAAGTTTTTGAAGTGAAAACTTCTTTAGCGGCGTTGAGCACTTTTGTGGGATGGGTAAAAACTTTGATACTCGCGTCAGGTCACGTGTGCTGATCGAAAAACCGTAAGACGGTTGGAGAGTAGTGTTGTAGCACCGAAATCGATAATCAAGTTTTCACTTCTACCGGCACTCCCGGAGTGCAACCCGTGTTTTTTTGTATTTTTCCGAGGGAATGAGATGTATTCCTGCAATAAAAAAAGATCATAGGTAAACGCAGCTATCAACGACCCATCGAAAATCTGCAGGTATTGCCGACCCATTCAGCTTATTCTTATTTTTATCGGTTTGGAATTATTTGAGTCACAAGAGAGTATATAATACACATATGTTTGTATGTTTCCTAATTAATTTACTGGTGTTAGTGTACGTAGGTACACGGGAACGTGACCAAATACGTTAGTTTCTGTGAACGTAGCGAGTGCGCCGATCGTGTCATACTAACCCTTACTTCCTCAGGTAAGTACTCAAATTTTTTGCTTAAGATATTTTATATATAAATATTTACGTTAAGTTTATTCTGAATAACTCAATATATTCCTTTATTTGTATATTCCACATTTCGCAACTAAATTATTGTTTTTTAAGGGATTTTAAAAGGTATTTTTGAAATTAAAATAGAACGGCAATAGCTGCAGTGCATTTTAGTAGTGCAGTCATTACCGACCCATGGATCGGCAATGGCTGAGAGGTTCTATGTTCTATGTTAGGGGGTTTGGTTTCCGCACTTAGTCCTGAAGTGGACCATTGTACGTGAGCCATGGCGGCCGGTTACTCCAACCATCCTACCTCCTTCCAAAAGCAGATCAAACTTCCGAGTCTACTCAGGACGTCCGCAAGGGATTCTGATGTTCCGAGAATCTCCTTGCGGATCTGGGCAACGCCAACGCACTCAATGAGCACGTGCGCTACCGTCTCCTCCGCCTCCATGCACGCTCTGCATAGGGGGCTGTCTGTGATACCTAAGGTGTGTAAGTGTTTGTTCAGTGAGCAGTGTCCGGTGATGGTTCCCGACACCATTCTCAGGCTGTCCCTGTCCAGGCGCAGAAGGCGCTTGGTCAGTTTCCTATTCAAGGATGGCATAGCCTCCTTGGATTGCCTACATCCTGGCGTCGAGGCCCACCAAGTCTCCGCTTGAGTTTGAGTGTGTTCCCTTAACCAGCTCCTGAGCTGGTTAAACGGGATGGGTACAATGGGTTCGGGTCCGATGGGCTTCGTGTCAGAGCCCCTCCTGGCGAGTTCGTCCGCTGCGTCGTTCCCACGCGAGCCGCTGTGCCCTTTAATCCATTGTAGTGTCACTGTGTTGTGGTTTGGTACCGTAATGCGTTCTAGTGCATTGTGGCACTCCAATATAAGTCTCGAGGTGATCTGGTTTTTCTTTAGGGATTGAAGGACTGAGGCACTATCTGAGAGTATGCGGATATGAGTATCCGTGACTTCTCTGGCCTCTATGGCGTGTGCTGCCTGGATAATGCCCACACATTCTGCCTGGTAGACAGTGTTGAGCATCCCTAGTGGTCTGGATATTCTGATGTTGAGATCATCTGAGTAGACTCCGACTCCTGTTCCAGTGTCGGTTTTTGATCCATCAGTGTAGATCCTTAGCTCTTTTGGACCTGGGTGATCATACAACTCCGCTGTGAGCTCCAAGTTGTAGTGTTTTACAAAACAGTGTGTTTTCTGGATTCTATCGCTCGGTGATGCCATCATCGGGTGTCGCGAGAGAGCATCCTCTTTTATGCGTGTGTGTTTGATTCTGGAGTCCTTGTTTAGGGTGCCGGACAGCTCCAGCCTTAGTGTCGCTAGGGTTGCTTCCTCCCTCACTACAAGATGTAGGGGTGGCAACCCCAGCATCCCCTGTAGGGCAGCCGTGGGTGATGTTCTCATGCTGCCGGTAATTGCTACGCAGGCAAGTCTTTGTAGCTTCTCGAGGTCCTTCTGGGCTGTGCTCGTGTTAGTCCTGGGCCACCACACTAAGGAGCCGTATGTAACAATTGGTCGGATAACTGTGGTGTATAGCCAGTAGGTGATTTTGGGGCTTATGCCCCAGTTCCTACCTAGTAGCCTTTTGCATTGCCATAGGGCCATGCTGGCTTTTGCGGTGATGTGTTCAGTGTGTTTTGCCCAGTTCAGCTGTTTGTCCAAAAATATGCCCAGGTATTTGGACTCAGTTGATAGGGTTAGGGTGGATCCAAAGAAGCGCGGTAGTTGTAGGGTTGCCAGCTTCCTTTTCTTTGTGAATAGAACAAGTTCGGTTTTGGTGGGATTCACTGTTAGTTTGCATTCCTTGCACCAATCCTCTACTACCTTCAAGGCTTGGCGCATGAGGTTGCACAAAGTGTTTTCGTGTGTACCATTTATTATTATAGTTATGTCGTCAGCGTAGCCCACAGTGAAGTAGCCTTTATCATTTAGTCTTTTGATAAGGCTATCTACCACTAGATTCCACAGGAGTGGTGAGAGGACGCCTCCTTGTGGGCATCCCTTCGCCACAACGGCCCTCGTGGTGCTGTTCACTGTGACTTGGACGGCTCTGAGTCTCAGCATGTTTGTGATCCATCCTCGCAGGGTCGGGTCCACACCGTGCTCCTCGAGACCTGCGCTGATGCTGTCGAAAATGGTTTTATCAAAGGCCCCCTCTATGTCGATAAAAACCGCTAGTGAGGAGCATTTGTGGTCTACTGCACATTCAATCTTGGAGATCACACTATGTAGTGCGGATTCTGTCGATTTTCCTGTGGAGTAGGCGTATTGTTGTCTGTGTAGTGGGAGTTCCCGAAGGGGCCCGTCCCGAATATGTCGGTCACAGAGTCTCTCCAGGGTCTTAAGAAGGAAAGATGTCAGACTTATTGGTCTGTACGCCTTTGGTTGAGTATAATCGGTTTTGCCTGGTTTGGGGATGAAAATGACTTTCACCTCTCGCCATGTAAGCGGCATGTAGTTCTGTGCCAGACAGGCTTGATAGATTACAACCAGCCATGGTGATAGGAAATCCACTCCCCATTGCAGTAAGGCAGGGAAGATGCCGTCTAGGCCTGCGGATTTATACGGCTTGAAGGTTGTAATTGCCCATTTTATTCGTTCTTCTGTTACTACGGTACGGGCTCTGGACCAGTCTTGGTCATTGGGTATGTGTGAAGGTTCGCTTGCCCATGTTATGTCCTCCGAGAGGCTGCAGTCTGGGAAGTGAGTTTCGAGGAGAATTTTACTCGTCTCGTGGTCCGATTTAGTGTATGTATTGTCCGGGTTTCTCAGCGAGCCAAGGGTGCGGTTTTGGTCCGTAGATAGGATCTTCCTTACTCGCGCGGCCTCGCTGTTTGATTCGATGTCTTCACAGAATTTTCGCCAGGCTGCTCTACCGGCTTTCCTGATTTGCTTTTTGAAGGTATATTGTGTGCTTTTGTAAAGGTCCCAGTCTTCTGGGAGCCTTGAGTTTTTGGCTCTGTTGAATTGCTTGCGTACCGTTTGTCTGAGTTTACTAAGTTCTGTGTTCCACCAGGAGTTTCCCTTGCTCTTGGTGTTTGGATCTATTGGCTGAGAGGTTATTCTTTATTTTTTCCCTTTTTCGTTAATGCTTATAATAATTAAACAAGTTTTTATAGCACCATTTCAATTTTAAGTATTCTAAAATTATAATCATCTATTAGCGACATACACCATGTTATATTATAAACTTGTTTTTTCGAGATAAACTGCCACGCAGTATTAAACATTTAGACGTGGGATATGAAAGAAACTACATAGAGTTTTCTTCGTATTTATATGAAAATGGTGTATTTTTTTATAGTTTAGGACTAAATCAATAAATTATTGTATTAAAACGGATGGGGAAATATATTACAATAATATGGATTATTTTTCGTGGCTCGGTAAAAGATTTTTTAATTTTTGTATTTAACACTAATTAACGATCCATATGAATCGGTAATTGCAACAAAGATAAGCTATCACCGATTCTATACCGATTAATTGGTATTTTTTGATTAACGGTATGTAATGTCTAAAAGTAAAGCTACTAATTTGTTTCAATATAATGATTTGATTCAATGAGTTAGGTTAGGTTTAATTTAATTTAATGTCATTAAATTTCATTTTCATTTCATATCCATAAAAAAAATCTACTGAAGACTTGCCTGTATGTATAGTTCCCTTTGCCTACCCAGAATGGGTGCTTTTAATCTTTTACGGTTGGCGCGATTTTCCAAAAATGTTAGTTGAGTTTATTGGATTTTTATTATTTTATTAAATTGGTTCATTTTTTCGCAACTGTATTAAAAAGAGTTATTAAGTACACGTGCGGAACCGTCATTGCAACTTGTTCCGACAGTCAACCCCTTACCTTCGGCTGCGCTAAACTTGGGAAGTTTGAAAAAAAATTATAGGCTTTTTGGCAAATAAAAAAAAGGGTTTAAGTTATTTTGAAATAAAATTGTCTAATTATTTTTATTCAAAACATTTAAATTATATATTTATAATATTTTTTACTTTTATTTTCAGGTTTGTGACTCTGACTTAAATAGTAGATATAAAGTATTAGTGCTAGCCACGGTGGAGCAAATCATGATTCATGTGTGTAGAAGCACCAGCCACTATCCCAACTTGAAAAAATCTGTGCTGAAAATAAAACAGTTTGTTTTTATTTTATTAACATCTACACATTTACAAAATTATATCTGAATTTTGATAGTGAATATTTATATTTCAGGTGATTCAGTTATCCCCTATGTCAAACACAATTGACACTAGGATCAATTATTTTCTTCAACGGCACTACATGGAATTGCATTGACATTGTTTTAAGAAGTAATTACTATTAAGCAGGCTAATCAATTAGAAGGAAAGGCTATGGTAACTATATATGGTTTGCACTAGCTGGCCAAGCAGCAGGTTTCCGGGGGCGCAAGATAACAATACATGACCTATGTTCTCAATTTGATTTAATGAATGTTATTCTATTTACCATTTCTATTAAAGTCTATTTTCTTATATAACTAAAATTTCATTTATGTCCACCGAGAAATCAATACCTTTATTTTTATTGAGGTCCAAATGTGAAAACAATCTTTTAAAGAATCCACAAGCATTCCGAGGTTCACTGCGATTAGTTAGAAAGCATGGGCACTAGAAGAAGAAATCTACTTAACAATGAATTTCACGTTGGTTCTATTCATTTTTTTTTCACCCCTTACAGGGTAGGCAAAGGCATTACGCCATGCAGCCTCGTCATTAGTTAATGATATCCTTAAGTAAAAAAAATGGCTCTGCTTCAGAGTCCATGCACAAAAATACATTCTACATCCTTAACTTGGTTATCAACAGTAAAATAATAGCATTTTTACTAAAGACTTCATTGTGACTTCTTGAGGCAATCCAAAAATGTCCATATCTCGCATTTTATCAAATTTCCCATTCACTGCACACTTTCACGGACACTTGCCACATAATAAACTATCACTATTATGATGAGTCAAAACCCGAAATACACAGCAAAATGAAAATTATGCAAAAAACATGACGTCCCTCTTCGGTCAAAAAGTTTAAAGTCAAGTTTATCTCCATTTTCAGATTATTTTAGTAACTATTATTATTGTAATGAATCAAGTACAAAAATGGGAAGCAAATAAAAGTAAACGGGACATTTCGAAACGGTATATTTTGGGAAAGGGATATATGCTCAAATTAATAATTATTTTGAAAATCGAACGTGTACGTAGGTATTCTGTGAAAAAAAGTATGCTTTATTTACTTACGGTCGGTGTTAGATTCATAAAAATCGGTAATAGCTTCAAAGCGTTTCGGGTGGGTCGGTGATAGAAACAATTGACTTCAACAATCCTTTGATTATTTTTTCAATGAAAACATGATATTTATAAACAAGTGAAAATATAAATATAAAATATACAATCTATATTTAAATATAAAATAAAAAAATCTGGTGTGTTTGCCACCACTACCCTTAATTCTAATAATCAATTTCAAAACTTGCTTAAGGGGGTCGGTAATAGCTGCGTTTACCTTACTTACCCAAGTTCAATCGCAGGTCACCCAGGTATTTTTGCACGCTTACGCGCATTTGGCGTGATTCATTCATAGAAATACTATCATGATACTAAAAATTAAATTAAATCTAACTACCATTACAATTTTCCAAAATTATTCTATGTAAAGTCACGGTCTAGTTAAAGTTTTATATGTTTAGAATATTGTCAATACATATTATTACTGAAATACTGATGGCGACGCCGAAACTTGACAACGACAACCACCTAAATAATATTGTATATGGTGTCGTACCCCCTTTTGAAAAAGACTTCCTGGAATCCAAGTAAGTAATACCCTAATTCAGTAGATGAATATTTCAGATGGACGAAGTAGCAGCGCACTCGCACAAATACCGTGTGCCTCTAAGCGAGCGAAACGGACGCCGGGGGCTGCAGAGTGCTTATGACTACCACGCAAGCGACAGTACCCCGCCGTCGCTTGTCACCCTGACACACGCTTCGCACATCGCAACGCGCCCTCCTGGGTGCAGTCAACGCGAACACCAGGTACCTAGCCCAATGTTGTGAATGTAAAAGTTGTTAACCAAATTATGCCTCAGGAGTATGAACTCTTGGATAATGGGTTGGGAAACCAAAGAGATAAACATTATCATTGACGGGCCTGTTGGCTCAGTTGGTTGGTGACCCTGCCCTGACTCGCAGGTTGCAGGTTAGATATCCGCTCGGGCCCAACATTTGTGTGCATGAACATGTCTTATGGCTTCGTGTCTGGGTGTTTAATACTAATATAAGTATGTTTATCAGTTGGTTAGTTTCTATAATATATATAAACTGTACTTTGCCTAGGTTGGGACTGAATAACCGGCGCGATGAATTGTGGCCCACAATTGTATATTGTGTTGCTATCAAATCTTTTGGTGAAGGATCGCTAAACGTTTTTTTTTAAATTCCCAAGGGAACTTCGACAAAAGGGTTCCACGAGAGCAACGCTCTCCACCACTGATGTTATTTTCGCTGCCCGCTCATAATATAGTGTTCTCTTGCCGTGACGTTTTCTACCTACTTATAAGGGTGTATATTCGAGATGGGTCGGCCAGGGCAGCTACCTTAACCGTTGTAGCTAGACGAAAATGGTCTGAAGAGACTATCCACCATTTCTGAAAATATTTAGAACTGCATTTAAAGATTTTTGAAAAATGGTACAGTCAGCGAGAAAATCGTCGACTCCCACAAAAAATTTTTTTGATGCCATTCGATCCAGTTTCAGATAAGGATCAAAAGTCTCTAAGAGACTAAGGGTGAGGCCAAACGAGCGTAATTTCGGTTGCAGAATTTCGGTCGCTGAAATTCTGCTGCATTCGGTTTCATACAAAAGTCCTATTTGATTCACACGGCGACGCAAAATGAGTTGTCTGCCGACTCACATGCATTATGCGGACCGAATTTCAGTTCGCGGGGCGATGGGGTAGACACGGGCCGAGCAAAGCGTCAGTGTTTGTATACAATAATAGATAATGGAAAATGTGTGAAAGAGATACTAGAGTGGAATGTGACGGATCACTCAAGGGGGAGTGAGAAATAAAATATATTCTATAATGTTGTTTTCTCTTACTCCCCCTACGTCTCTTTAACTACAACCGAAATTCTGCTACTCACGACTCACAAAATAACGCTCCGTGTGGCAGCCCAACAGAATTTCTGTCGGGCAGAATTTCAGCGACCGAAATTCTGCTACTCACGACTCACAAAATTACGCTCGTTTGGCCTCACCCTAACTGAGGTCAAGGGGGTAGAAAAGTCAGGAAACGCAAAAAACGTTTTACATACATTTAGTAAGGAATAAAACTTCAACCGGAAAAAAAGTTATGTTTTTATTGTTAACAAAATAACCCTCTAATAATTCCAGTCTTTCCTGATTTGACAAGGTCATTGTTAAAAGTAATTAAAACAACAGAACACACATGACAGAAGCTTATGTTAGAAAAAAAGAAATAATACTTACCAAAAATTTAAGTTCGAAATTCAAATTATCTTTGTCTTCCACAGACTAAATATCGCGCCAAGTTGCCAAGTGGCCAGTAACGTATTCTAAAAAAAGAGATCTTAACTGACATTTAAAATTGTGACAAATAAGAAAAGATAGTATACCATGTTTTCCAAGGAGAACGCTGCTCAGATTTATAAGTTGAATCACCACTAAAGAGATTTTAGCATTTCATTGAACTTTTTTTTCCGGTTGAAGTTTTATTCCTTACTAAATGTATGTAAAACGTTTTTTGCGTTTCCTGACTTTTCTACCCCCTTGACCTCAGTTAGTCTCTTAGAGACTTTTGATCCTTATCTGAAACTGGATCGAATTGCATCAAAAATTGTTTTTGTGGGAATCGACGATTTTCTCGCTGACTGTACCATTTTTCAAAAATCTTTAAATGCAGTTCTAAATATTTTCAAAAATGGTGGATAGTCTCTTCAGACCATTTTCGTCTAGCTACAACGGTTAAGGTAGCTGCCCTGGCCGACCCATCTCAAATATCCACCCTGTATACCTACCTCTAGGTAGGGCTGCCATCACCTAAATTACCGACGCCGGAAAAACACGGCAAAAATCCCGGACATTTGGGCAAAACATGGTTTTTTCCCCGGACACCTCTGAAAAAGTGTTTTTTTTGCAACAAAAATAAAAACATCGTTTATTTTTTTGAATTTTTATTCATCTATACAACTTGTTATTACAATCGAATGAAGTACATAATATATAACCGCAACAAATAATAGACATTTTTAATAAAATGGAACACTCTTTCTGAGGTAATTTGGTAGCATGATTTTTTAACTAAGATTTAACTAAGATTATTTCAATTTATCGCTTATTTATAAAAAAAATGGATTTCCCCTGATAACAAAAGTGTCCGGGATACTTTTCAAAAACCCCTGCCGGACGGCCCCCGGACGCCCTTCAAACTAGGACAAATCCGGGGAATTCCGGAAGGATGGCAGCCCTATACCTATCTAGGTTCTAATGTAGACCACGCAACTAGATGGATGTGTTCTACAATTGTTACCTACGCTAATCAAATAGAATGATAAATATATGTGATTGATATACGTCGTCACGTTGTTTATGGTAAGAATCCCACTATAAGGAGACCAACTAAAATTGACGCAAAGCGCTTGTTTCAAGCCCCCGCGCCGGCCCGCCAAAAAGCGTATCAATAACGACGGGGCAGGCTGTGATCGGTTTATTAGGAATTTAGTGTGATTGCGGAATTGTTTGTGTGGTAGTGAGCGTTTGTGCAAAGCATGTTTACAAAATAGACTATATTTAATTTGTTAGAAAAAAACTAACGTATAACTATTTTATTTTACTTATATGTTAATTCAATAGGTACTTATCTCTTACATATTTTGTACCTACCCTTATAATATTTGCACTTGATTTAAAATGGCCTTAAATAAGTACCTACTGCCGCGGTGGATCTTGTCTAGAGGTCCGAGTAGGACAGCACTTGAACTGAGTGTCATGTCATGTATAGATGTAAATTTAGACTGTAATTCACAACTTCGACATTTATTATAGCGAATTTTACCAAAGCGAATGTTTGTGATCGCGATGTACGTTACAGCGAAAGTATTCGATGTCGACGTATGGGACTTCGACGGTTTGTCATCGCGATGTACGTTACAGTGAAAGTATCCGATAGCGAAGCATGCGACTTCGAATGTTTGTGATCGTGAGGTATCTTACAGCGAAATTAGGTAGGTTATCTCTAAGCATAAATCTTGCATACTAAACAAATCCAGGAGGTCAAACTGAATACATTAAATTTTGCTATTTATTATACTGTGCTTTCTGTCTGTCTCACGCACGGATCACGCAAAAAACTACCGGTCGAATTTTCTTGCTGTTTTCACAATAAATACATATATTCATACATAATCTTACGCTTTTCTCCCGTCGGGGTAGGCAGAGACAATCTCATTATAAGATAATTTATTGCTCAAATTCTAAACTCTTCAAGAAAAAAAATTTAAGGTATTCAGTTTGAGCTCATGGATTTGTTTAGTATGCAAGATTTATGCTTAGAGATAACCTACCTAATTTCGCTGTAAGATACCTCACGATCACAAACATTCGAAGTCGCATGCTTCGCTATCGGATACTTTCGCTGTAACGTACATCGCGATGACAAACCGTCGAAGTCCCATACGTCGACATCGAATACTTTCGCTGTAACGTACATCGCGATCACAAACATTCGCTTTGGTAAAATTCGCTGTAATAAATGTCGAAGTTGTGAATTACAGTCGTAAATTTATTCTTATGTATCTGAGTCTGCTTTCCGAACCAGACCTAAAAAGTTAAGTATGCAAGATGGTAATCCTTACTATAGGTATTCATTAGCGATAGCAAAGCCAGGCATAGGTTGCTGGTGGGTCGCTACCAGCGATTTATTTACTTTATTTAGATCGAGCACATCAAGGCCCAAGGAAATTACTTTTATGCAAATCAACCATTTTTGCTCCCCACTTTGCCCTTTGTTACGCTTGGCTCGGTCCATGTACCGTAATTAAAACTTTATTTTACTTAGCAGATTAATTTAAGGTAATGTTTTTTTTACTTCGCAAGCATATTATAAATCCTTTTAATATTTTATTGGACATTATCATTACGATATTCGACATTATCGTTTATATATTACACTAATCTTGTCTTGGTTTTTTTTTAGCTTGATAAATTACAAATGATACGTCTGCTGCACAGTTAACATACCTATAAATCGAAAATGGGAATAAGTTTTATACTTAGGTGTTTTGGGATATAGGTACCTACTTTTTAATAAATTATCAACAACAACATCAACATCGTAACAGCCCACTGCTCAGCTGAGCTGAGGGCCTTTCCTCCCCTATGAGTAAGTTTGGGCTCTCCCACAGCGGATTGGGAGATGGTGTTAAGCTAGGGCCACCTAACTTTCAGAATTTTTGAACTACCCAAGGGTGTCTGATATTGCTTAACGACTTCCATTATGCATAAACACTACAACGAAAAAAATAACATACAATTAATGATTACTCGCAATTTAATTTCGATACAGTGAAATACCGTATTAGACCCGTGTTTGACAAAAACAATCATAAGTATCTAGAATGTATTTACCTCTTGCAGATTGATGACGTAAGAGAGCATGAAGGGCCGAATGTTATCCGAACCACAAGTCGCCACAGGAGCCGAAGACCAACACGGGGAAGAGACTTGTACGTGACGGTGTCGGAACTGCAGTTGGTCGCGACCGGCCGCCTCGAGATCACGTGTGTCAGCACTATACCAGAGTTCAGAAGCATTCACGACAAGTTCGCTGATGTCAGAAATGACACTGTTCTCGGTGAGGAAGTTATGTCCAAATTTTTCATATATTTTCCCTATTAAAAAACACTCCAGTGGCACCAATCCAGCCCCCAAAAACTTAAGTGCTGACCAATTTAAGATTTTGTTTTTTAAGAACCGCGGTGCGTGCATCTGCAACCTAGTCACGGCTCCGCTAGCTAACTTTGGTGAAAGCAGTAGGTACTTATTTGTCATCATTTATGTACCTACTTATTTTTATCTCATTTCAGTGGACCTGATCAGACCATCGACGTACTTGCAACCATCTGCAAATCTGACAGAGCCAGAATCCAGCGTTTCAGCGGCTGACAAACCTTCGCTATCATACTCATTACTTTTTCTAGCTACTATTTATTTACCTATTATCGCTTGATAGGAAATTTACTTATAATAATTTTAATTAAACGGGCTGTGATAACAAGAATCTTATACGTTCACCTAAATATTATTCGCAATTTGGAGAGACGGGTGTCGCTTGTGTGGATTGTGATGTAGTTAGATATTAAACGACCGACACGTCTGCTTTTTAAGTCATTGGTCATTTTTTTGTGCAATTATAATACCACTAGTAAAATTATAATAATAATAAATCTTTATTTCAGGCAATATTTACATTAATAGATCTTAAATAACGTAAACAGAGGCCATAATATCACGGCTTTTTAAATAACCCTGCGACATACCTACATACTGTTATTGGAAACAAGTATTAGTAGGGCACGCTTTACAGTCCTAGTCTTCCTTTTTGCTAATCAACTAAAGGTTAAATAACCAGGACCTCGCCTTTCTATGAAATAGCCATAAAATATAGAACTTCTATGAATACCACAAGCTAGATTTTAAAAAATCTCTTACCTGTGCCGAGAACGATACAGTTTTTTTTAAGTACTGAAATACTTATGTAGGTACCTACTCAATTTCTTTTCTTTTCAATTTAAATTTCAAATTTCTTATGTTCAATGTTCGTTCCTATCAACTGTTCGCTCACGCCAACCTATACAAAGTACCACTAGAGCTCATCAAAGACGAGACCTCTGATGGTTGATTGATCAACAGTTATTAAAAATTAAAAATACTTAAATAAAAAATCACTTGACACTATAGTACCTAGTTACCTATCTGTCCAATGGAGCACAACGCTTGATGTGGTGCGTGAAATAAGTACCTACCTACCTAGGTCTTTCAATAATCAATTTCATATACGTACTTAAAGCTAATTCATCTAATAATATTCTATATAAACATTAACTTCATCTATAATTTCTAATTAGTTAAGTAGGTAGGTGCATACCTAAGGCTTGTTTCAACCCGCCACTAATGTGCCTAGATAATCTTCAAAATCGCCAAAATTATACATATCAATGCTCCTGAGGAGAGCAACAGGAACTATACTAATTACTGATAATATAGAAAATATTTTGTAGTTTATGGATAACATTGTTAGAAGCCAGGTAAGTCAATCGTATTTTTAAAGTCCTATTATGGATCTCCCAAATTGTTTTATTGATTGATTTATCGACGAACGAACACAATTACTTAATCATCTAATTAGTTGGGATGAAAGACTTAGGTAACCCCGACTTCCGAAAGGCAAATTAAACTAATAATAAGTACTTACGCCATTTATAGTAAATGTTATGTACACCGTAACGTAAGTGTCCTATACAATATTAAGTAAGTAGATGTAATATTACTAATTCACCTATTAGGTATTTATTTTGATAATGTGTTAATCTATATAATAATCGCATTTATTTACAAAGAAAATATACATTCATTTACAATAATTACAGTTAAAAAATGTCCTCCAAAGAGGAACCATGTGGGACAGTGCCCAGAAGACTGGCCACATTCCCTCTCTTGATAGCTAGGCTGATCCTTTGACAGAGATAGCCGCCAGCCCTCTGGTCACCTGAAGCCTCGACCAAACGCACTGACAGCTCTTTGGGGAGCTGCCGTGCCTCCGGCCCCCACGGTCCCATGGTCTCCACCCCAAACGGCACAAATATGTAGCCCTCATTGAGGTCGGCATATTTGCGCCGCTTCAGGCGTTCAGCGGCCGCAGCCGCCGCGCCAGCGCCCACAGAGGTGGCATCGATGTGGGATGGGGCCAATGTGTCGGCACATGTGGCATCCCACACCAGCGACCTGCCATGTTTCCATGGACCGACAGTCATCCCATCAAGCCTCCCGCCACCCATCCTTGTGATGCCGTTCGGCTCAAGAATAGCCGGAATACCGGCAGTGGTGAGAGCGGGAGCTTGCGGATGATATCGTTGAGAGACGTAGATATCTCTATATTATGTGCTTGTGGTTATTAAGTAAATAAAAATTTGCCGACAGACTGTTAAATGCTAGCTGTTCTGATTCGTTGAATAAACCATTAGATTTTTCAACAATCAATCAGAACAGTTAAAACATCAGTTTTATCAGTCCATAATTTTACTTTAATTTGCCTTTCTGAAACTGGAGGTTAGACCTTATTATGTGACACTTATAACTTTACAATCAGGTCTGCAATAATACGTTGGAGCTGTGAAAAAATCAAACTCCTAAGTCAAGGCGTACCTAGTACAGTCAAGAGCACTAATTGGAGCTTGACTCATTGAACTTTGTAACGTTCTTATTACAATCGCCTTAGAGGTTAGTCTCGCACTACAAGTGTAAAGCTTCATGTGCTCTTGACTGTACGTACCTACACAGTACACGGGCGTTTATATCACATATTTTGACAATCGCAAGGAAATCAAAACCTATAATTTTTTATCATGACTTTTATAATTTTTTTAACATATAAAGTAGATATATTTATTGATTTTGTTCTGTTACAAAAATTTGGTAAATTCAAATTAACCGTCCTCAGTCCATAAAACGCAAACTGAATATTATGCTTTTCGCTTTCGAGCATTGACAATTAGGGTTGGAATTATGGATCTATAAAATATTGCGGTAAGTCGGAAATATAAAGAAATATATTTTGCTGATGTAATGACCAACCAGCCTGACACCCCAACCCCCTTGGTGCTTACGTAATACCTACTTACAAACAGTCTGGATTTACTCGGTGATGTAGTATGGTAACTACTCGAGTAAAATTTACGTAAATCCACCATAGCTACTTGACACAATTAATTCATAGGTACAAACCTATGATATTAACTGACGACTCAATTCCTTAGTTTTCTCGGGATCAAATAATTTTAGAAAGTAGATAGGTACAAGTAGGTACCTACCTATATTGTGACATAAGAAAATTACTGGAATGCACCTACTTTGCATTGTAGAGTTATATGTAAGAACCAGCATTGTACCTTTATCTAGTAAGTAAGTATGATTCTTGATTAAGAAAAATGTGAAAAATATAAATAAAATGTAACGACATGTTTTTGTTTTTCGTAGGTTGTAATTCAGTAGGTACGAACTTCGTACTACTGAATTAAGTACCTACCTATTCCCTATCCAAGTAGGTACTTATCGGGTTAGTCACAAAATGAAGTCCTCCTGAAAATGTATCATGTACTTATAATATACAAATAAATAACTAAAGAAAGACAACTTCGAAATATTTTAAATCGAATTTGTGAATGAAATGAATGACTTATTCTGAATAGAAATGCTTGAAATATCGCTGAAAATATCAAAATCACTGTATGTATGTAAGTAGGTATGTAAGCCTATACCTAACATTTGAGGAGTTCCCTCACATTTCCTCATGGATCATATCGTCCGAACTCCGAACTGGATTTTGATAAAAATGGGACCATTAGGTAAGAAAGTAAAAATAGTAAGTTTTTATAAGTAGATACAAAGGTTGAAAGGAATCCATTCCAATTTATTTTATCACCGCATTCCCATGGCAACGGGAACTACGATGGCGAAACCGCGCTGAACTGCTAGTGTTGTGATATTTTTTTCAATTGTTTTTTAGACTCTAGTACCTATAATACCTAGTTACTTCAATTTCGATTTAAATGGGTTAATCACTAATAGTAATGCATTTTTTTTAAATGTAAATCCTCATTATAGGCAGCTTGTGATCATTAGGGCGGATGGAAATATATAATTGAACATCGTCTGCGTATTGATGAAATTTTCAATTGATTTTTTTTGACATGTGATGTCACCACTGTAGATAGGTGTATACAATATGAAAAGGAGTGGTCCAAGAATAGATCCTTGCGGGACTCTGCGGTTTACTGGCTTGTAGGTAGGTGCACATAACTTGTCATCAGCCAGTCTCGAAATATACCTTGCTGCGTTTACACCTTATTGTTTCTTTGTGCATACAAACCATTGGCGACGTACGGAAAAACTCGGAAAATATAGTTTCACCTCGTGTACTGTGTTGTGAACTGTTAAAATATGTCGATCGGAAAAATTAAAGAGTTCGATATGGTCAACGGGAACTGGCTATCGTATTGTGATCGCTTAAAAATGTACCTTACCGCTAACGACATAAAACCGGATTTGTATTTACCAACTTTAATTTCTATTGTGGGTGATCAAACCTATGAGTTAATAGTAAATCTTACAAGCCCGAAGAAAATCACGGAGTGCAAGTTTGAGGACGTGATTAAAATAGTGGGCGATCATTTGCAACCCGTACCGTCCGTAATGGCGGAGCGATACCGGTTCCGGCAGCGACGTCAGCTGGCCGGCGAAAACGTGGCACATTATTTGGCGGAGCTCAAGCGTTTGTCACGATACTGTGAGTTTGAAGCGGAGTTGGAGGACAATTTGCGAGACCAACTGGTCTGCGGGATCGCTAGCGACATCATCCGGCAACGGCTTTTCGCCGAGCGGAAGCCATCCTACGCGAGGGCTGTGTCTCTCGCCGTGGCTTTAGAGGCCGCGGAGAAGGATGCAGCTGCAGTCGACGGTGCAGCGCCCCAGGTGCAGGTGCAGGAGGGACTCAACGCGATGTTCGGCGGCGCCGGCGGCAGTAACCACTGCACGGCGTGCGGCGGTCGCGGACATGTCGCTATAGGCTGCAAGTTTAATGCATATCAGTGCAGTGAATGCAGTGCTGTGGGGCATTTGCGCCGAGTGTGCCCTCGCATACGTAGTGATGTTGAAGGTGCGCGCTTTACAGGCGCGTCAAGTCGAGGCTCGAGCGGCGCCGCGCCCGGCTCGGGGCGCCGCGGCGGGCGTTCCGAGGGCCGGGGCCGTGGGAAGCGCCGCGGACAAACGACACACTTTGTTGCGGAGGCGCCGGAGCCGCCACCAGAACCAGAAAGTGAAGAACTTTCCGAGGAAGAGCCTATGTATCAATTGTCTCTAAGGAACTATCCAGCGGTGAGCATTCTTATCAATATAGATAATAGGGAAGTACCGATGGAAGTGGACACAGGAAGTGCGTGTTCTTGCATAAGTAGTGAAACATATAACAGATTGTTTAAGCATTTACCGCTACAAAGGTGTTCTGTTACCCTTAGGTTTTACGACGGTAGTGTAATAAGACCTTTAGGTATATTGAGTGCTGAGGTCAGGTACGCCACGGTCAAAAAAATACTCGATTTATATGTTATTGAGGGTGGCACGACCTCGTTATTGGGCCGTCAGTGGTTGGCGGAGTTGTGTATTCAGTTGCCTATTTTTCAAACTAACAATGTAAATGTTCAACAGCAGGTACCTAGCAAGTCAGGGGCGAATGTAGATGTAGATGTTTGTTCGCTTGTTGACAGATACCCTAATTTATTCGACGGGTCGCTCGGGCAGTACTCGGGCGGGCGCGCGACGCTGCATGTGCGCGCGGGCGCGACGCCCGTGTACTGCCGCGCGCGGCCTCTGCCCTACTCGCTGCGCGACCAGGTTGACGCGGAGCTGGACAACATGTTACAAAACGGTACAATTGAACCAGTTGAATTTTCACAGTGGGCTACGCCCCTCGTTCCTGTCACTAAGCCTAATGGTAAAATTAGGGTGTGCGCAGACTTTAAAATAACTTTAAACCCTGCATTGTTGGTTGATAGGTACCCATTGCCGAAAGTAGAAGATTTGTTTGCCGGTCTCAGCGGGGGCCAGCAATTTACAAAAATTGATTTATTTTCAGCCTATAATCAAATTGAGTTAGACGAATCTTCAAAAGCGTACACGGTGATTAATACCCATAGGGGTCTTTTCAGATACAATCGTTTGGTCTTTGGATTGTCATCAAGTCCGGGCATATTCCAAAGGATCATGATTAACTTAATGAGAGATATTCCTAATGTTTTCGTATTCTGTGATGATCTACTTATCACAGGAAAAGATAGGACGTCGCATTTTAAATCGTTAGCATTGGTTTTTGATAAGTTAAGCGCTAACGGCCTTAGGCTCAACAAAAGCAAATGCGTATTTTTGGCCAATTCGGTGTCTTATTTGGGGCACATTATTGACAAAAACGGCATTCATACTGACCCAGAAAAGATTAAGGCCATACAAGAAATTCCTAAACCCAGTAGCGTATCGGAATTGCGGTCCTTTCTAGGGCTAATTCACTTTTATGGTAGGTTTGTAAAAAACCTAAGTACCCTTTTGTCACCGTTACATGAGTTATTAAAGAAGGCGTCACGTTGGAATTGGTCACATAAATGTCAGGTCGCGTTTGAACAAGTTAAAACACTATTAACTGGGGCGGAGGTGTTAAAGCACTATAATCAAGACGGTCAGCTGATTGTAACATGTGACGCAAGCTCTGTAGGTATCGGCGCGGTGTTATCGCAGCCGGAGAGCGGTGGAGGAGGCGGCGCGCGCGGGGAGCGCCCGGTGGCCTATGCGTCACGTGCGCTCACGCCGGCCGAGCGACAATATAGTCAAATTCAACGAGAAGCTCTTGCTATTATTTTTGCAGTAAAAAAATATCATCAGTACCTCTATGGTAGGCGTTTTTTGCTACGAACAGACCATAAGCCCTTAGTGTCCATTTTCGGTTCCAAGGCGGGTGTGCCTACAATGGCAGCAAGCCGATTGCAAAGGTGGGCTATAATTTTATCGGCGTATGAATACGATATTGAGTATGTGCGTACCAACGAAAATGGAGCGGATGGGCTGTCGCGGTTACCGTTACCGCTCGCCAAGTCTGCTATAGAAAATCCGGAGCAGACGTACTTGCATTTTGCGCGAGATGCATTTTTGCTAGATTTTAATATTCTCAAACAGGAAACTATTAACGATCCCATTTTAGGCAGAGTAGTTAGCTATACGCAGGATGGTTGGCCTGAGAAAGTTGAAATTCGTGAATTACAACCTTATTTTAATAGAAAAAAAGAAATTTATCTAGAATTAGGTTGCCTGATGTGGGGTCACCGGGTAATAGTGCCTGAAAAGTGCAGAGATCGCATTTTAAAAGAGCTGCATGAGACTCACATGGGTATGGTCAAGGCAAAAAGTTTAGCGCGCAGTTACGTGTGGTGGGCAGGAATAGACGAGGCAATCGAAGCGATGTGCCGTGCTTGCGTGACCTGCGCCGCGCACGCTCCCGCCCCGCCGGCGCACGCGCCGCGACCCTGGCCCTTCTGCGACAAGCCCTGGCGCAGAATCCATGTAGACTTTTTAGGGCCGTTATACGGATTAAAGTTTTTGGTGGTCGTGGACTCCTCATCGAAGTGGATCGAAATTTTTAAAATGAACACTACAACAGCTTCAGATGTGATAAGAAAATTTCGCCGTTTATTTTCGCAGTTCGGCTTGCCTTGCCAAATAGTATCAGATAACGGTCCACCTTTTACCAGTGAAATGTTTAAAGCATTCTTAAGTAGTAACAATATAGAGCAGTGTTTAACAGCCCCCTACCATCCGTCATCTAATGGTGCAGCCGAAAACGCGGTAAAACTTTGCAAGTCTGTTATTAAAAAAGCCGTAAGTGATGGCATTGATGTGGAAACAGCTCTCGATCGATTTTTACTGCTGTACAGAACCACGGAACACGCGACCACAGGTGAAAGTCCTGCTAGGGTGTTGCAGGGTAGATTGTTAAGAACAAGACTTGATACCGTTAAGCCCGATAGGTCACTCAGAGTGCAGCGGAAGCAGCAATCGCAAGTAGACTCTGCAGGGGGTTGTGAACGTGATTTAAGGTCAGGAGACCAGGTTTATCTTAGGGACTATAGTCGTAACCGCACAGGGGACTGGATTCCGGGTCAAATAGTGCAGCGGGTAGGTACCACTAATTACAGAGTCAGGGACAGTCTTGGCAATGAGGGTCACCGACATATTGATCAATTAAAGTCTAGAGGGTCCTTACTATTACCGACGGCTTCTAACAGTTTTGAAGGTCAAAATATCACTGGTTCAATTGATACTAGTAACAACGAAAATTGTGCGTTGTCGTCACCTGGTCCTAGCGCCATTGCATTGTCAACCCAAACTGGAATGTCAACAAGCGAGCTCGCTGTTACTGCGTCAGTTGTGATTCGGGGCTCTGGCACTGACCAACCACGGGAGCAAGGTTCCGATCCGTTGACGAGCTCGCCCCCATTACTGTGTCGGGACCGACCCAACCGTAATAAGGTTTTAGTCAAACGTTATGGGTTTGAAATAAGTAGATTAAGTTTAAATTGGTGACTGGGTTGTTGGTTAAAATTTATTCTAGTTATTAGTTGTATCTTAAAACATACTTAGTATATCACAGTACTATGTTACTAGTTAATATTATAGGCTCCTTTGTTAAGTTTTTGCTGTTGCCTAGAAATTTATGATTAAGCATGTACCTACTTGTAATTTAAGTAAGTAGTAATTAAGTGGTGAGATGTTATGTATGATGTAGGTAGGTGCACATAACTTGTCATCAGCCAGTCTCGAAATATACCTTGCTGCGTTTACACCTTATTGTTTCTTTGTGCATACAAACCAACTGGCTTGCGGTCACAAAACAACTTGGAATAACCATCCTCTCTAGTAATCTCTACAATTTGTGATCGATTATTAAGGTAGGTACCTAACTGTGAAAACATTTCCACATACAGCTATGAAGTCCGTAATATAATAGCATTAATAGCTTTGCCAAAAGAAGAGGTACCTCTCGTAAGTAATGTGTAATAAACCAACGCTACGCCGCGCCACTGACTCTGGATATGGGAGTTATTCGTGCTGCTTTCCATACACTATAGGAAAGGTAATACATAATACTTATATCTAAATGTTTCAATTGATCTAAGTATTTACGGTTGCAGTTAGTTTAGTGTAAACGGTATTTGTAGCAAAATCATCTAATGTAATCCCATCAAGTCCCTGTGCATTTGATTTGAAAGACAAAATAATTTAGTCTAGTTACCCAATTTCTTTTAAAGTTAAGGGATATTTCATTATCACTATATTTATGGGATTGAAAAAAAGTTACATTTCGGAAATAGGAACTGTATACCTACTCTGTCCCAGAATATTAAGAAAGTGGTCATTAATTATATTGGGATCGTTCAAATGTGCCGCTAGAGATCCTGCCTGTGTCCTTAAAGTCTGATAAAATATTAGTTTTAAGATTTTTCCATAACAACTTGTAACAACGTAAGTATTTGCTTAATCACAGAGTGATCAGAATAGCTCAATTCCATGGTGAGGCTTCTAACTTCACTTCATAACTATAGTTTCAGGTTTCTCTAGTAACTCTTACTAGTAAGCAAATAACGAAATATTAAGAGTTCAAACACCCGGTTCAAAACTAAGTACCTATCTCGAACGCCCGTAAAAGGTAGACAGCTACTAAAATTCCTAATAAGCCGTTTGCTATAAAGTTACTGTAAGGCGCTTTACCTGACTGGTCGCTCTCGAAAATAATGGAATATGTACTCATATTTCAAATGCTGCAGTAAATAGTTTTTTACCAGGCAATTTGACGTGACAAATGGCAGGCAGAATCTATACAATTATATTATTATGATGATAATACAGCAGGTAATTGCTGAATTATGCAGTTTTGACAGACAGACATGCAGTCCTTTAATAACAATTTGAAAACCATGGACGTACGTAGTATTTCTCGATAAATCTCTTCCTACTTCTTATGGTTAAGTAAGTCAATCAGTCAACATATTTTGTGTAGGTGAGCGAGCATAGTATTAAATGCTCTAAGATGTGTGAAGATCTTAAACCAGCGTGTAGCAGAGTTTTGGGTTTCTTTTTTAACATTTTGGCACTGTCGGCACTGAACCCTAAATAGATCCGACCGACAGATAGCAGTATAGGTAGCTAACAAAATAAAATAACAGCTGTAATCTTTATGTATGTGTTATGTTTTATTTGGATAACAATTATCTACATAATTATATTAGAATTATTAATTTATATTTTATATAATAAGTACCTGTACCTATTTATATAATTTATTATGTGCGAGTTAACAAACATCAAATGATCATTGTGATGATTATAATTTATTATAAATTAAGTAGAAACATTTTTGTATAGTAGGTAAGTACTATAATATACCAGTTCACTTTCCACACTACCTACAACTAATGTGTTTGCTGTGACAAGTTGTAAGTAGGTATCACACTTGACTCTATAATAGGTAATACCTACTTACTTATCGCGTAATTGAGTAAGCCCTAACCTTACCTAACCTAACGAAACACTAACCACAAGCGCTGGCGAGCGCACTATCGACTCCCCTATTGGCCGATGTAAAGAGGAGCCCTATCATTTGTGTCCACTACATTGGTTTACAAAATATCTCAAATATAATACACGAAGTTTGAATGAGAAGACCACCTACTTAGTAAAACTGGTGCTTTTAAAAACAAAGCCGAATGGAAAGCAGTGATATACTTATGTAGGTACGTACTATTATTATATATTAATATTCGTAAACTTACAAAAAAATACTCATTTACATAATATTATAATATCACATATTAAAATGCAGGTAACATAATAATATAAATAATCCATTAATTACTATATTCAACGAAATTTACACGCCTATATTAACAACTTCATGGGAATCTCTCAGAAGGTAGGTAGGTGCCCACCTATAACTTAAAAGATTGGCCATTCCTATTTATTTATTATCTAACTGTTGCACAATTTGGTTGGAAACAACCTTCGTAGCTATAGACGCATTAGGAATTAGGAACCGATCCATGTCTTTTATCAACAAATTGTCACCGTCTGGTATGCCATACTTAAATGTGATTAACTCTGGGTGCCTCTTTTTAGCAGTAATTTTGACTATAGTGGAAAGTGGTCTCCGTGACATTACTTTGGCAACGCCTTTTTTATTTGAAATGTCTCGCAAAACAACTAGATGTGTTTGTGTAATTATAAGATGAGAATCATGCATGTAGCCATTAAGTAATACTTCCTGGCAAGAGAATTTGTCAATAATACTATGTTCTTTCAGGTAAGATTGTATCTCAACAATTTCTTCTAATGAATCAGAATCGCGTATGTCTCTACGCAAATCTGTGCGTGAGTCATCCTCTTCGTCATTGATGCTAAAGACTGGAGGCACATTTCTGTACCTTTGTTCTTTAGCTCTATCACTAGCGGAAACATGCCATTCGCCGTTGTTAACTGTAGAATTCGGATTTACGATATATTCTATTAATTTTCCCTTAACTTCTTGGCTCTTCGCTCTCATAGCTGATGATAACTTACTGAAAAGCTGTATAGCAGGGACATTATCTCTGATATTAGACTGGTGCATAGGCATATCTTCGTTATTATTATTAGGCGCGCAAACTAGACATGTGGATGGATTGTGGTCTTCTAGGCAATCGGTCATGTGAGGACCAAAATAATCATGTATCGCCACAAAACCACCATCAAGCATAGATACATGTTTAGTGTTTCTTTTTAAGAAAGAAGCGACGACCATGTGCGCGTAGCTGTCTTCTTCAGTTCTTCCAGAACCCACAAAACATAGATGTTCACCAGCAGCTAGAGAGCCTGCAGCGAGAGCTTGACGTTGAGCGTTTAGTAATCCTTGTACAGCCGTATTAAAAGCATTAGGCTCTTGCAACATTAGATTGCAGTCCAGGTGGAAGGCAGTCGACAAATGGCCGGCATTGTACTGCTCTGTTGGTCGACAATCAACCAAAAAGAACTTGACACTATCTCCATCTGAAGCATCCACTGTAGCACTTTCTATTAACTCATGCACTGCAACTGGCAGACATAGAGCTTGTGAGTAGATTTTGGAGTTTATTTCCAAACCACTTTCCGAAAAAAGTACCTCTAGAACATCTTCTCGGAATGATACAGGAGTTTTCAGGGAATAGTAATGAGCTAATGAACAAAAATCAGAAACATCATTAGCCTCTAAGTCTGCTGGCATACCACTTAATGTTTCAATAATAGTTTTTTGATCCTCATTTTTCATTTGCAGTAACTGTTCTCTCGCATTAATTATCATTATGAGGCACAAGAAGAATATGAAAAAAGAATCAGACCTCTGAAAATATAGATCCCACATAAAAAGAACCACTTCCAAATTGCAAGTGCCTGCAAACAAAGATCTCAACCATGGCAAGCAGTACAGTTCAGGTGTTATTCGCTTAGTATCTAAGAATGAACACAATTCTGGATCATGATACTGAAGCACCAATCGTAATATGTGAAAAGGTACTCCATTTTTAGTGCATCCTTTAGGAATGTAAAGCTTTATAATTTTTTCAAATAAATTGTATGTATCGGAACGAGGCAACTTTAGACTAAGCAAAGGTAGCAAAATCTCTATCCATCCATTGTTAGATGTATAATTTATAGATTTCGATTTGCAATAGAAAGTAATGATAGACTCAATGTCTGAAGTAACTGCTAATTTGTCATCATCATCATTGCCAAGCCTTTTAACAAATTTTTTTACATCATCTCTTAGTTCATTCTGATTATGTAGATCAAATATTTCGTCAAACAAAAGCAATTGATTTCCAACTTCCTGACAGTTTAAACACAACAGCCAAACATCTGGACGTAGGCTTTCAGGGATTTTCTTGCCTTTTGTGAGTACATTTATTTCTTGCGCTGTACATCCATCTAGAAGCGCAGACTCCAACTCTATCAACCTGTAATATTAGAAAATATAATACTTTATGCATATTCACTCTTTAGAGTTTCATAATAAATATTTATAATTATTAGATATGTGGTATTGAATTGAACTAATTGTAATGTTTATTTAGTGACATTTATTTGAGATATTTTTGTAATGTTGTTGATTTGGTTTGCCTGTAATAACAACATTTTTAGATATGATGATGATAAATAAATAAATAAATAACAAAGTGAATTAACAAGTTCCTTCTATCACAGAGTTATATAAATTAACAAAAATCTTTTACAAACGAATTTCTTTGGACCCCTAAACACACAAACAAACTTAGTTATGGTGGGATTTTTAAGTTTATTTTTATACTAATAATAATGGTCTAGTGGTATGTATACGAGTATGAGGGTGGGGGATGGATACCCCACTGGCTCAATACTGAAATACATTTGGACAAGAACCATAATATAGAGCAACTCAAAAATCTACAGAAAATAGATTGAAAAGGAAAATGGGTTTTCATTTCCTTCATTGTATTTACAGTTCTACCCTAACCAATCCTACAGGAGTAATTGCAGGGGTTGCAGCGGCAGACGTTAAAATTAATATTTAGTTTTGTTATCTTTTATATATTTATTTATTTTCATTTTTAATTTGATTTGTGTTTGTGTTACATTTTATCATGTATGGACTAAATCTGAGTCTGAAATAAATGATTATTATTATTATTATTATGGAATTCCTGTAATCTATTACAATATTATATCTAGTGAAAACTTCAACATTTTGATTGATCCATGTTAGGAGAGTCGGGTCCCGGGTGGGGATTCCTAAATGGCCTTGCATGAAATGGGTACTGCTTTGCCAAAATTATTGATTTCAGTCAGAAGCAACTAGGAAACCACCCCAAAGACGAGACACTCTGACCAGATATTGTTTTCCAAGAAAGAAACATTGATTTCGTACCTACCAATGTTTTTTGTAGCTGTATTTTGTGGTATTTTAATGAAGGCTTAGTGGAAATCTTTGAATTTCTAGTTTAAATATAACAATGTATCTACCTTTAGGAGATTTACAAGGTTATCTGTACGTAGGTATTAAACACTTACATTTATTTTAAACAAAGTCTTACCATGTACCATCTTCCTCTTCACCAGCCATGGATTCGTTGATTAGTCTGTCCTAAAACAAAGTAGGTAAAAGTAGATAACTATCTATTTATTTATTCACTTTGTAACATTAGGTAGGTACAATAGTTATGGATAATTAACACGACATGCCACTGATACGGTGATACGATATGAGTCTCATAACCAACACCACAGTAAAAATAAAACACTGGCGACAATTACCACGGGGTTTGCCAATGAAAGGTGATAAATCTTCGCCTCTAAGGCTAAATCCAGCATAGGAATGAAAATTCTTTATATAAGTAATGCAACGCAGCTATGTATTCCTTTCGTAGTTTCCGTTTCGTACTTTTTACGGCTGGTCTGTGCTTTTTAACGTATGTCTTGGGTAGTTCGCGAACGACCTAGTTCGAAAGAGCGCTCTTGTAGGTGAAATATGCGAACTAGTTCGTCCACAGTCTCGCTCTTCTGACATCCGCTCCATTCAAAGAGATTATATATTTAAATCTCTTTGGCTCTATTATTGAGTGACGCTGCATGGCTAACCGACTAATTTTGTTTTAGTCTTGCCGAGTGGCTAAAGAAAAATTAGTACGTAAGAGTTTACGCGAGTTTCATAAGAAAAACATTTCCTTCTTGAACTATCTTCATATAAAAAAAAAAAAGAAATACGAACTAAACGAACGAACTACTTCGCGGTCGGAATGTGAACTAAATTCTATGCTAAAATCCGGAGAGATTATCATATCATGAACGTAGTATATTACCAATATACCATAGGGAATAAAATAAATATACCATAGGGAATAAATACCATAGGGACCAAGTGCGCCTAAGAAAGCTGCCAGTCCTATTGAGAGGCACTTTGAATAGTATTGTGTCCCTTTCTAATAGTGCAACCACAATTTTCTATAAAACATGGACAATTTGGCATTTTACATTGATTGTAGAGAGATTGTTTAAATAATATAAAGAATTTAAAAAATATTTTTTACTAGCAACACCCCCCCCGGTTTCACAAGCGTAGTTCACGTTCCCATGGGAATACGGGAATAAAATATAGCCTATGTGTTATTCTGATGTATAAGCTATTGAAAGTTTAATAAAAATCCGTTTAGTAGTTTTTGTGTAGAAGAGCAATAAACATCCATACATCCATCCATACCTTTGAGTATTAAACCAACAGTTTAATACTCAAAGGTATGGATGGATGTAGGCAGCACTAGTTTCTTTGCAAAAAAGTCTGCCAATTTCTGCGGGGGCAAAGAGGAAACAAACACAAATAATGTTGAAACTAATGCATTTTTTGAAAAAAACAATTAAACACTAACTTGAACTAGATGCAGACAAATACATTCACCAATCCAAGCACTCCGTGAACTCAAAAAAACTAGTTGTATATAACAGGTATGCGTGTTGACCGACACTTTTTTTTGGCGGAGGGGAACGCCTGTCAGTGGCGTCTCCGGTTGGATTAATACTCAAAGATCCATACTCACAAACGTTCGCGTTTATAGTATTAGTGGAATTTCACAGTTATGTACTTTTACTGTACTTTTTGTACTTCTATATTTCTATGTTTCTGTATTCTTGTATTGTTTACTTTCCTTGTATTCGAAATAAAAACTAGAGTGTTTGACGCGGGTGGAAGTTATCTATGTTAGAATCTCTTTGGTTAGATTTGTCTAGACGGTAACTTAGCAACTAACTCTGTTAGGAAAAAATACTGCTTCGCAATTTGATTTTTGAAAGGAAGAGCGTACTGAGCAAGCTTCATCTGAAAAAGAGACTATTATCAGTAAAATGTGGAGAAAATCAGAGTTTACAGGACCATTTCTTACAATTTGAGTCTATAGTAGCTGAGTTGGAGGTATCAGGCTGTAAGATGGATGAGTCTGATATGGTATGCCATTTACTGCTAACAATGCCCGAGAAATATGATACCGTCATAACAGCACTTGAGACATTGGACAAAGAATTGACAACTGACTGTGTGAAATCCCGCCTATTAGATACTGAGCTGAAATTAAAAGGTAAATCTAAAGATGAAAATGCAGATGATGATGACGTAGTAATGACGATGATTATTTGTTATAAATGTGGGAAAAAGGGCCATAAATCTTTTCAATGCGGTAAGAAATCAAATGGATAAGATGATAGAGGTCGAGATTACTACAGAGTTAGAATAGAAATAGCAGAGGCAGATTCCAAAGAGGCAGACAAAATAATAGATCGTATGGAAGAGCACAATATAATACTGAAGAAGGAGATTTATTCTTGACTTATTGCATGAATTGCACTAATACACAGAATCGAAATGAGTGTGAAGTAGACTTTATTGTGGATAGTGGTACGACCCACAATTTCATACAAGAGAAGTATGAGAAATATCTGAGGAATATAGAAGACGTTGATATAAACATAAGAGTAGCAGATGGAGGAATATTACATGGCAATAAACAAGGTTGGCTGACTACACTACTACAGCTAAAATATATAAAATGGATTAGCTAAGGCTGCTTATTATTAACTAAAATAGTCGGTCCCCAATAATCTATATAGCTAGTTATCATATTATATAGTTAAGTTATAAGTCGGACAATAAGTCTGACCTACCTAAAAACCTACCCTACCTATATTGTAAATAATGTCTACAAATATCATGGTCAACATGGTCACCTGTTCACATTGAACAAATGTCAATGGTTGATGTTGCCATCGTAGGTAAAATATCGTAACCCTAAAGGTATAATTTTTGGTATGCTAAATGTACTTTAATTTTAACATTGGACTCGATTCTGAAGACCAGTTAAAATTCCTAATTTTAAGTTAAACTACCCTTCTCCATAGAATACGGAAGAAAAAGGACAGAAACAAACCAAAGATAATAGAGTAATGTCAAACATGTAAAAACCAACTAATTTGAACCTTATGAACGTGCTTATCTGTCACTTTTATCAATGACCTTGTTACACCGTCGCTAAAATTGCTAAACACTTGTATTCGAATAAGATGTGAATGCGTTCATAAGGTTACATTTTGTTATTTTGACATTTGTGACATTGTAAATAAATATGGCGCTTATTTCTGTCCCTTTCCTTTCCAAAGCGATGGAAAAGAAAAGAGCTAACTTAAAATTAGGAATTTTAGCTGGTCTGCAGACTCAAGTCCAGTATCATATTAAACACAGATATTTTTAATCAGGAAACATATTTAAAAAAAAAACACTCCTTATTCACTATAGAAAGTACATTTATTTTATAGATTTTATCTTGGGATAAGTAAGTAAGAAAATGAAAAGGGGAATTTGGAACAGCTATGATGTCAATACTAGAAAGTGACACAACTCTTTATGAGGTGCCTCCCAATGAGACCGGCCGCTTTCTTAGGAGCGCTTGGTCCCTTTATGTAAAATACTTCCTCCATGGAAATTATCAAAGACAAAAACAAAGAGAGAAAAGGAGCACATACAAACCACAGAACACTGCACAAGTACTCCTAGCCATAGAGTAACTTGTTTTGGGCACTAGCACAGTTTAACAATAAACTGTGGCACTAGGTATATTTAGTTTTATTATTATTTGTCGTATCTAGTAACGGGTCTAGGTAAAAGTACAAAATCCGTTTTTTTTTTACGGTTAGGCATTTGGGACTATTTAAGTATTTATATTTGTCTATGGTCGAGAAGGAGAAATGATTTTTATTAAAGAAAAAACTCAAAAACTACTGGACCGATTTCAAACATTCTTTCACCATTAGAATGGTATAATCCCTCAGTTTAGTAACTTATACTATATTTTTTCCCCATATTCCCATGGGAACGGGAACTACACGGGTGAAGCCTCCAACCAACACCCAACTGCCTCTTATCCTTGTTGAGGATATGATCAAGAGAACTTTTCGCTAAATTTGGAAGCCCCTCAGGCCTGTATCCTTGTTTAGGAATTGATTAAGAGAACTTTTCGCTGACTTTGGAGGTCCCTCAGGACCAGAGGCCCGGGGCAGACCACCCCTTCCACCCCTATCTTAGTCCGCCAGTGTCAGCAGGTCACGTTTTAATTTAGAGTATACCTCCATACATTACAAACATGTATATCTAGTGTCAGACAAAAAAAAGTTCAATAGGTACAAAACAATACAAGACATCCTTATTTTCCTAACCCGTACGTATTTCTCTACGTACGTTTTTTCATAGGTAAATCCATTTACACAGTATATTTAAGTAGCTAAGTTGATAGCACTGGGCACAAGTACATTCGTTTGATTCGTTCGTAACGTAGTATTTATATTCTCTTTGGATTCGTTAGCTAACTGAAGGAAGGGAAGGACTCGTATCCATGGTCATGCATGGTTTAGGTTAGGATTACAAAAAAGGAATCATGGCGGATGTCTTGCGAACCGAATTTCGAACAGTGGTACCGAATACCTACATATTAAAGAATTGACAACAATATGAAATAGTTTTCTATATCTTGAACAATATTATATGAAGTGCTTTACCATATTATATTACTTATATTCATGATTCAGTGTTGTATCTGTGAAATATGAATACCTACATAGTGCCATAGCAACTATCGTTAATTTCACCCATTTCCTTTGTGATCTAGTTAGCTTATTTTCAGTGATAATGAACTTTTGCTTTACTCTGGTGACAGCAGGAGTAGAGATTTGTTTTATAAAATGAAGTGGTTTCATTTGCTAATGGTTTTGAAGAAAATTTTCTAGTTTTTATACGGTAACCTCACCAAGACGGAAGTTTGATTACATCCGAAAACCCGGTCATAATCAACTTTGTCAAGATCCTAACTATAATATAGTTTTGAATTGGTTATGATTTGAAGACAATGGTTGAGATAGGAGCCCCTCAACAGTCGGCAGATAATGGTTTGGAAAATGCAGAATGGTACTGGGGTGATATCACAAGGCAAGTATAACACCTTAGCACATAAAGTTCAGTTATATGCTTCAAACGCTCTATGTATGTGAGTTTGGAAAAATATTTCTATGTAAAATACATGTTTTAGTGTAATCATTACTCACACAGGTTACAGCCAAGGTGGATGACCTGCTGGCCTATTGCCTATTTACAATCTTAATCGCAATCGTCTTCATTTTGACGTATGTTGCTTCTTCCGTTCGTCTGTTATTACCACCAGTGTAAGAAGAGTAAGCACTGACCGTGTAACAAATGTCAAATAAAGACGATTGTGATTACAATTTTAACTAGACAATAAGGCCCCTGTAGGGCCTATGTGAACAAATGTTATAGGTACCTTTTTTTTTGTCATGAGCAGATAACCTTTTGTATATAACCATTATATCCTTGTCATTTATATTATTTGAATTATTACAGAGATGAGGCAAATGATAAACTTCGGGATACTCGTGATGGCACTTTTCTAGTACGCAATGCATCAAGCAAAGATAGTGGCTATACCTTAACTGTAAGAAAAGGTGGCACTAATAAATTGATAAAAATATACAATCAAGGTGGCCGCTATGGATTTTGTGAACCTTATGAGTTTAGTTCAGTTGTAGAATTGGTCAGATATTATACAGCATATTCTCTGGCTCACTGTAACAGTAGTTTAGATATCAAACTCGTATATCCATTATCCAGGCTACAAGAGAATGATGGTGGAGAACCAATAAATGATGAAATTCTTGAAATACGTTATAAGGAATTTCACAAAGAATTTGTTCTAAAAACTAGAGACTATGATGAACTGTCTGATAAATTTAAGAGACTAAGGGAAGAAGCCAAATTTAAAAGACAAGCTCTAGATGCTTTTATAGAAACTGTGAAAGTATGTGAAGATCATCTGAAATTGCAAGAAAAAATGCAGCTAGAAGCTCAACCTCATGAAAAAAATGATATTGCTGAAAACAATAGACAACTAATAATTCGGGTTGATAGTTTAAATCAAGCCCGGTTACAACTAACAAATATACTCCGAGAAACTGTTAACTCTAACATGGTTTTGGAGAGAGAAATCACTAAGCTAAAATCGGATATTATAAATCTTTTTAAAATAAAAGCACGATATAAAGTGTAAGTTAAATTGAACACAACTCGTTTTCAACATTTAAATATAAATATTCAAATAACCAACATCATTATTACTAACTCAATGTTGCAGGTTGCTACAAAGACAAGGCAAAACTGATGAATATTTGCAGGCATTGGAAGATGATAACATTCATAAATTAGAGGAATTGTATGCACACCGTGAATCGATAAGCTGGAAAGTTGAAAATTGCACTCGTGAGACAGCTGAAAAGCTTCTAGAAGGAAAACCTCAAGGCACTTTCCTGATTCGGCCTAATTCTACTGGGCATCTTGCTTTATCCATATGCTGTAACAACATGGTTTACCACTGCATAATTTTCAAGACAGAACGTGGTTATGGATTTGCAGAACCCTACAATGTATATAAGTAAGTTATAAAATACTAGCAGCGCCCCGCGGTTTCACCCGCGTAGTTCCCGTTCCCGTGGAAATACGGGGATAAAATATAGCCTATGTGTTATTCTGATGTATAAGCTATATAAGTGTAAAGTTTTATCAAAATCCGTTCAGTAGTTTTTGGGTGAAAGAGGAACAAACATCTATACATCCATCCATACAAACTTTCGCGTTTATAATATTAGTAGGATAATTGGTGGGAGACATTTACTGATATTCATCAGTGAATTTTCATTTATATTATCTACTAGCTGTTCCGCGCGATTTCATCCCCGTAAGTCCCATTCCCGTGGAATTACGGTTATAAAATATAGCCTATGTTACTCCCAGAAAAACAAGCTTGCCATTGGTGAAAAAATAAAAAATAGGTCCAGCAGTTTTGGAGTTTATTCATTACAAAAGTTCAAAATTTTTTTCTATATAGTATTAGATCGCATAGATTATAAGTAAATATTTTATAGCTGTTCCGCGCTCTTTCTCATTCCCGTAGTTCCCGATTCCGTGGGAATACGGGGATGAGATATAGCCTATATTACTCAGGGATATTGTAGCATTGCAATGGTGAAAGAATTTTAAAATTGGTCTTGTATTTTTTGAGTTTATTCCTTACAAACATACAGAAAAACAAATCTGTCCTCTTTATAATAAAATAAAAATTAATAAATAATCTCACGCCTTTTATTCCCGAGGGAGTAGGCATAGGTATTCCATTCCTGGAAATACCCACATTTCATCAGTTTAATATCTTTGGACCCCTTAACGTGATAGGTGGTGAGTCCATCGCCGGACCAGGTCTGTTACTACACATACCTCAGAATTTATTCTGAGACCTGCAGGTTTCCTCACGATGTTTTCCTTCACCGTCGAGCTAGTGATGAATATGTACGTAAGTTTTTGAAAAACTCATTGGTACATGCCAGGATTTGAACTCGAGCCTCCCTGATTATCATCATGAGAAGTAGGTTCTTTAACCGTAAAGCTATCACTGCGCTTTATAATATTATTATATAAGGATTATACAGATGATACCTAGTAACATTAAAAAATTATGAATACCTATGATTTGGATACCCAGAACATTAATGGATTTAGATTAAATAATTATGAGAAATTATATTGCTTATTATAGCTATAACAATAAACAAATATTATTTTTATTTATTATTTTCAGAACTTTGAATGAGCTTGTGCTACATTATGCTGTAAACTCATTAGAAGAACATAATGAACAATTGAGAACTGTTCTTAAATATCCCATTAATTCCCACCTTGTCAAGAAACCTGAAAAGAAACAGCAAGATTTACATCAAACTGAAGCACAATCACTAGCTGCTCAGCAATTGGCAAGTCCTCCACAACACTCACACCAACGTAAACCACGTAAGCAACGCCAGTAGCAAGTGTTTTCGGAAATTTCTTGTCAAATAAACGCTCTAGTCTTCTACTAAACTGACTATGAAGTTATAATAATCTGATGACATTCTGTGCATGATCTTTATCAATTATTTCAGGATAAATACAAAATCCAAACTTAATTGAAATGGCTATGGAACTTTACATAATTTTAGACACAATCGGATGTTGTCTATAATAAATTTATGTACACTTAAATTCTTGAGGTTGCAGATTGCAAACAAGCTCTATAATATTGCATAAATAAAGATTGACATCAGAACCCTGGAGCCCCGCATCTACAGAGCTGGCGAGTGGCCTAAGTTATTGTAGCGCCAGCTCCGTAGCTGCGGGGCTCGAGGGTTCTGATGTCATCATTAAGTATAGAGCTTGTTTCATAATTGAATAGGGACCTTGATTTAAAAAAACGTATTTGTGAATTGCTTGATTTTGAAGAATGTCTATTGTAACAGGATGTCAGAATTTTGATTTTGATGTATGTATTTGAAATCAATTACTCGCAATAGTAACATTATTGATGCTTTGCACTGATATTACTGGAGGGTTGATCTAAAATCTAAGGTGAAATAAAAATTATACTGAGTGTAGGTATATTGTAGAGTATTTTGATGTGATATATTATTATTATACCTACACTCTCATAAAAAAATCGAAATCTTTTCTAGTATTTTTTAATAAAAAATATTTTAAGCTATACTAAATATTCCACATTTAATGATCCGTAAAAATTGTGTTTTGTTCACTATGAATCATTTGGATATGGATGGATTGTAAGAATCCATATTTTTCGTCGAGGGAATGCTTTTATTATTTAAATGATCTAAATTTTCCTCTATGGCTGTTTTAGGGAGCAAAATCTTCTGCTTTAATTATTTCTTACAAATGTGGACTTATTTCGATTTTTTTAATAAGAAGTACCTATGTAATAAATATGCTCTAGATTCTTGAACAGGAAGGAAAATCGACCATAAACATGTGTGTCAGTATGAAAGCGGGATAATATGGAGACACATACATTGTTTCCCTAATAGTCCAGTCATAATATAAACATTTGGAAATGCAAATGAACCAAGGAGGCAGATTTTTTGATATTTTGAAGGGGGGCTTCGAAAAGTTTAACTTTAAATTGTCGACCTCGAGTTTTTATGCACGTTTGCCGCCATCTTGACAAAAGGGTTAAATTTCGTTTTGTGCGATAACTCTAATATCAAAAAAAAATTGCCTTCTCTGTTCATTTGCTTTTCTCGGCCTATTTTTTGTATATGACGACTATAATGGTAAATACTGTATATAAAATGAACTCATTTCTTAGGCCCAGTGTACCTACTCAATTTTACATCATAAATTGAGTTTGCAATTCCTGGCTTAACAACCAGAGTAGTTTTACGATGCGTCCAATTTTCGTATGGTGATTTTATGAAAGTATGTGTGATATAATTGATTAAACTGAATGTAAACAGAAAGAATATTTAATATTTGGAGCAAACGGTGTACAATTTATGCATGTATGTATTTAGGAGTAGGTAGAAGCTTTAAAAAGTGTCTTGTAATAATTGCCACTTTTGAAATATTATTTAAGTCTAATCAAGAAAGAATCATGCCCATAGCAAAATGCTCGATGACAATATTCTACTGGCTATTAGGCATTTTAAACCAACGCTAATAATATTTAATTTTGTATGGTTTGAATCTGTTTAAATTACACGTGGGTAATTAACCTAGTTCTTTCTGTTTATCTCACTTGCAATTTCCTAAACTAACTCTTAATCTTTTGAATCTACAATCATATTGATTGAATTCAAAGCACAATCATGTTATACTACCTTTATTAAACATCATTACATGTTTCATGACTGTTAATTAATTAATTAATTAATTAATTTAACAAACTATTGATAGCAGAAGTGGCTTTTGCAAAAAAAAAAGTGGTTAGTCTCATGGGTTGTATTAGACTGCATCACAGTTCCCGAACTCCACTCCATATAACTGAATTCAAACTGCTCACCAACTTCTACTTGGCAGTTGCGATGCAGTGGAATATAGCCCATATAGCATAGGCCCTGAGTGTATGATTAAATTTATGGTATTTGAGTCAAGGAGACTGTTTATTGGACTTCCATTCCATGGCATAGTAGTAATACAGAGTCCACATTTATTATGATTTAATTACATTTGTATTATAACCTAAAAAGAAAAAAGTTTTGTCTGAACTTCATCCTCGTTCCAGGATGAAAAGTAGACTATGGCATTCCTCAAGTTACAACCTATCTCCCTGTCAAATTCCATCAAGATCGGTTGAATTTAGCCCCGAACAGTAATAGACAGACAGACGATAATAGAGTCACAATAGTTGGGATTGGGATTTGGGATACAAAAGGTTTTCATACCGTTTAAAATAAAAAAATATAATAAAAAAATATGCACGCGTGTAGTGGGGCCTGTGGGGCTGATAAATGGTAAATGCGGATTCGGTATTCTTATAAGAAATGGCATAGGCTTAGATAATTATTTTGTGATAGTAATTGTTCGTGTGAATTTCATAATAGTTTGTAAATAAGTCATTTTATTTACTTTCTTGTGTCAGATAACAGAAATAAGGATAAAACCACATAGTCCAGTCAATAAATGGTTATAGAGTGCGTGAGCGGGGACTTCAGCTATTTATTCAGTAAGTTGTTCAGGGTGCTTAGGGAGTAAACATACTAAAAGTCCCGGCGTCTAGGAGGTCCGCCGGAGTGGGGAGGAGGGATTAAAGTTCCCACTTTTGAGTTTTTCGCTAATATCTTGTAAACGGTGTATCGTAGAGAAAACATATCTTCTACATAAAGAAAGCTCATAAAATATTCTGCAACTTTTATCTTATACACTTTTTTCAAATTCCTACCCGTTTTCGAACTACACGTTCCGGAAGAGTGATTTTTTTCGAAAAAAGTACTTTTATCAAACACTAGCTGTTGCCTGCTACTTCGTTCACGTTATTTCGGGATAAAAAGTAGCCTATATGTTAATCCAGGTCCTAATCTATCATCCTACCAAATTTCATCTAAATCCGTGCAGCCGCTATGTTATTTTCGTCTTTTATCACATAGATATCTACACTAATTTATACTTCTATACTAATATTATAAAGAGGAAAGATTTATATTTTTGTACGTTTGTTACGAATAAACTGAAAAACTACTGCACCGATTTTAAAAAATCTTTCACCAATGGAAAGCTAGAATATCCCTGAGTAACATAGGCTATATTTAATTCCCGTATTCCCACGGGAATGGGAACTACGAGGGTGAAACCGCGCGGAACCGCTATTTTGCATAACACTAGCGGTATTTGTAACGAAGAAATTCAAAAACTTCTGGGTCGATTTTGAAAATTCTTTCACCATTGGAAAGCTAAATCATCATTCAGTAACATAGGCTATATTTTATTCCCGTATTCCCACGGGAACGGGAACTACGCGGGTCAATCCGCTATAAATTGTAGCACTAGCGGTGTTTGTAACAAATAAACTCAAAAAAGACATGGCTGATTTAAAAAATTCTTTCACCAATGGAAAGCTAGAATATCCTTGAGTAACATAGGCTATAATTTATTCCCGTATTCCCACGGGAACGGGAACTATGCTGGTGAAACTGCGCGGAACCACTATTATATATGACACTAGCGGTTCTGCGCCGTTTCACCCTCGTCGTTTCCGTTCCCGTTGGAATACAGGAATAAAATATAGCCTATGTTACTCGGGGATATTCTAGCTTTCCATTGGTGAAAGAATTTTTTAAATCAGCCAAGTCTTTTTTGAGTTTATTCATTACAAACACCGCTAGTGCTACAATTTATAGCGGATTGACCCGCGTAGTTCCCGTTCCCGTGGGAATACGGGAATAAAATATAGCCTATGTTACTTAATGATGATGTAGCTTTCCATTGGTGAAAGAATTTTCAAAATCGGCCCAGCAGTTTTTGAGTTTATTCGTTACAAATACCGCTAGTGTTCTGTAAACTAGCGGTTCAGCGTGGTTTCACCCGCGTAGTTCCCATTCCCGTGGGAATACGGGAATTAAATATAGCCTATGTTACTCAGGGATATTCTAGCTTTCCATTGGTGAAAGATTTTTTAAAATCGGTGCAGTAGTTTTTCAGTTTATTCGTAACAAACGTACAAAAATATAAATATTTCCTCTTTATAATATTAGTATAGAAGTATAAATTAGTGTAGATATCTATGTGATAAAAGACGAAAATAACTTAGCGGCTGCACGGATTTAGATGAAATTTGGTAGGATGATAGATTAGGACCTGGATTAACATATAGGCTACTTTTTATCCCGAAATAACGCGAACGAAGTAGCAGGCAACAGCTAGTGTTTGATAAAAGTACTTTTTTCGAAAAAATTCACTCTTCCGGAACGTGTAGTTCGAAAACGGGTAGGAATTTGAAAAAAGTGTATAAGATAAAAGTTGCAGAATATTTTATGAGCTTTCTTTATGTAGAAGATATGTTTTCTCTACGATACACCGTTTTAAAGATATTAGCGAAAAACTCAAAAGTGGGAACTGTAGTCCCCCCTCCCCACTCCGGCGGACCTCCTAGACGCCGGGACTTTTAGTATGTTTACTCCCTATAAGCACCCTGAACAACTTACTGAAGAAATCGTTGAGGTCCCCGCTCACGCACTCTACACCTACTGTTGGGTTATTTATTGACTGGACTAACAGTATAATAAATAGTATGTACTATAAAACGTAGAAAAATTATGTAAATATGAAACAATATTACGAAAAACATTAATACAGCATTAACACACTATCAATTTGCCACATTATTATGAGTTTATTTGCTTAGTGATTCTCTATTTTATAGATCGAGATGACGTGTCAATTTTCGGCTATTGTTAGTGATCTTAGTGCGTATGTCTGAATGTTGTCTTGTGAAGATATGATAAATTGTCGTATAAATAGAATAGGTAGGACTAACAAATTATCACTTGAGAAATAATATTTATTGCTTATATGCGCAGTGCAATGGAATCATAGAATGCTCAATTGATAATAACACCAAATTGTACTTCTTCTCCAAAGATTCTAATATATTTGCCAGTGATCTGCACGACTCTTAGCTATCCTCAAGTTATCTTATTCTCTATAATAATGGTCGCGGCACAACCATACCCGACAAGCAACCCCACTGACAAAGTTAGCCTTACGTTATTGTAAAATACTAGAATCTTCCCACCAAGTAAAGGCAATCAATAACAGACAAAACTACTACCATGTTTCTGATATTTCAGGCAATCCGAACAAAACTTAAAATTATTTTTTTCACCATTTACACACGGTTATTCAGTCCCAACCTAGGCAGAGTCTGTACTATGGGTACTAAACATCTGATAGACATTCATAAAATAAAAATTAATACTGATTAATGTAGGTACTTAAGTGGATAATTTTATGTAAGTAGTGCCTTTGCGTTTTAGTTGTCAAACCTATTGACTGAACAGCTAATGAACGATTGAACTAAATATCTAAATTGGAATAGGTACCTACCCTGACTAAACACGGGCAAGCGACTAAACCAAACAAACATGGAATTTTATTGATGATGGATGACTGACAAATTTACAGAACAGTACGGTCAAGAGCACGTGGAGCTTGACACATTGACTTCATAACGTTCTTATTACAATCGCCTTAGAGGACAGACTCGCAGTACAAGTGTAAAGCTTCATGTGCTCTTTACTGTACTTACTGCTATAGGCTTAATACACTTCCACTACTTAAATTCTGAGACTGAATGATTCACTCCACTGAATCAAATGTAATAAGCCCTTAAGTTCTGAAAAAAGTGTTATTAATGAGATGTTCAACGTCTTTATGTGGAGTACGAACTGTACGAATGATTAATTAACACTATTAAGGCAGAGGAACAATAATTACCACCATAAATTGAACTCTATGTAAGTAAAATAAGATTCAAACTGACTTACGTAGACGTATTGACTAGGTTATCGAGAAACGCTGAGGTGGTTTGGAGTTGGATTACTGAGCGAATGGATTTTAAGCAAATAAAAGGATTTGATAGTCTAATGAATAAAACTACTAGACAGTAGGTACCTATATCAAGGATTGTAAGCTGGGAGCGCCAGAGAGACATCGCTGATCCGATCGATGTAGGCGTACCTAAATCCATCAGGTCGGCACTGTACCTACTCAAGAATAGCCAGATAAAAGACTACGAAACCGACGAGCATGGATGAGTCGATTGATGGATGTGGATGAAGCATGGGAGATGTGCCAGGTTCGTAGCAGGTGAGTCTTGCTTCTTGCTACATGTCGAGAAAAAAGCGTGAGAGTTTAAATATTTATTTATCTAAGTACATCATTATATTTTCAGATCGATACTACTTGTACATGCCTCGAAGTGTAACACGGGTTACTACGACGTCTTATAACATGACTATTTCTTTTTGTACCTAAAATGAAAAGGCTAAATGTCCCATATTAGGTATATTGTAAATAAAACCTGCTTTAGGCGAACATAGTAGCCCTTGTGCATATTGCATTAAAATATTGATTTATGAATTGCTTTAAAAATAAACATTTTTATATAAGAATACCCAAATTATCTATTATTTACAAATTTTAATATAACATAAATGTCTCATAACGAGTTTAGAATTTAAGTTATTTTTATTATAAGTAATTAGTATAAACTAAGTAGGTAGGTGTTATATGTACTAAAATTCAAATTATTTTTCACAAGATAATTGCCAAGTTGTCTATGAAACAAATTAAATGATCTCAAGGATAAACTATAAGCTTACATAAATCAAATGTTTGTGTCGAGATAAAGAATAAAAAAAATTAAAAGGGATAACTTTGTCACTGTAGAATTTAAATTAATTAAAGCAAAAAGAGGAAGATACGGTACCCGCGTACCGCGCGCGTGGTCCTACAAAAATTTGTCCAATGGAACTGCTACGTTTCAGTTTCCAAAGGAATAGCGACTTGTTTGTACAGTCAAGAGCATGTGGAGCTTGACAGACACATTGGAATTTGCAACGTTCGCGTTCTTATTACAATCGCCTTAGAAGAGCGGTCAGATTCGCACTACAAGTGTAAAGCTTCATGTGACTACGCTGAGGTTACAATTTTTTTTGTGAGAAAGAAAAGAGCGTTAAAAATGCTTTTATTTACATTTATTCAGTGCACAAACCACGCAAGGCACAAAACAAGACACATGAAATAACGTTTCACGAGTAAGTACCTACACCAAACAGTAATATTTTCAAGAAGATTCATAATAGAAAATACTCGTTCGGACATTTTTGAGTAAGCGAGATAAAAACTACGGCAAAGCTGCACGTGAGGGGGTGCGGTGACTATATCGTTACCTATCTCGTGTGCGCTCACGCCTGAGTACGTCTTTCTATCCTCGCTGTTGGTTGATTGCATGCGCATACGACAGAGTGGGGTGTAGTTCTGAGGATATAATTATTATATGTTTGTGTGTAGTTGTATGTAGCGCGGCGGAATTTTGAAGACAACAACTTAATATAATGGGCCATTTACACGAGGGCAATCCACTAAGACAATCCACTAAGACTGCATACAAAAAAAACGTCAGGACAATGGAATGGATTGTCCTCACGTTTTTTTGTATGCAGTCTTAGTGGAATGGCCTCGTATGAATGGCCCATAAGCCTCAACGACTTGGACATACGGTCAATAATTTTTTTTTTAAGAATAAGAATAATTTATTTCCAATAAAACATCACATTGATACAGATCCAGAAATAAAAGAACGGGGCGGAACGAATTAAGGCCTATATTAAATTGATGTCTTCAAATACACGCTTCCAGCGGTGTGCGCTAGGCCTTAGTACCTATGTCAGTTATCAATTAATTATGTATGCCGTATCTTCCTGCTTTTGCTTTATTCTAAGCTGTAGAAACCGAATATAAAGTGCATAACAAAAGTGGTTACATTACAAGTTATAGATAATACAAATTTCTTACAATCGCCATTTTATATTAACATAAAAGTAGTATTTTAATATGTGTTAAGATTAAACAAAACTATAAATTTTGTCAGTTGTTTGATACTTTCCTCAACTACCTTTCCTAAGTATAATAGTAGTATAGTATAATCTCACGCCTTTTTTATCCCCGAGGGGGTAGGCAGAGGTATTCCATTACTGGATATACTCACATTTCACGAGATATATTGGACCCCTAAACGTGATAGGTGGTGAGCCCATCGCCGGACCGGGTCTGTTTACACATGTCTCAGAATTAATTGCGACCTGCGGGTTTCCTCACGATGTTTTTCCTTCACCGTCGAGCTAGTGATAAATATGTACGTAAGTTTTTGAAAAACTCATTGGTACATGCCAGGATTGGAACCCGAGCCTCACTGATTTTCGGCCCGCTCTTTAACCGTCCGGGCTATCACTGCTCTTGCCTTTCCTAAGTACATGAAATAAAAATAAATTAGTACCTTTGCTTTCATTGACATCAGAACCCTGGAGCCCCGGAGCTACAGAGCTGTCGAGTGGCCTAAATTATTGTAGGAAAAATGATTGACATCAGAACCTTTGAGCCCCGGAGCTACAGAGCTGGCGAGTGGCCTAAATTATTGTAGTGAAAATGTAGTAGTCAAAAACACATCTCTTTGAATTTGTAGTTCTATAGTTCAGGAGTTATTCGACCTGAAAGCTAGAAATCATCAGGTCGGTGTGGCCCCGAGATCTCAGTAATTAGGGCAGTAACGGACGTTTGCTCTTAGACAAAGTTACTGTAATATTTAGGTAGTAGACAGAAAAACAAAGAATATAATTCGTAGTTCGATATTTTGGCAGTAATTCACGTTTGAAGTGCGTGACAATCAGGTCCCTGTAGCCCAGTGTTTTCTCTGAAACGAAGCATCCTAGCATAGTATGTTGTTTGAGTAAGTTTCTGTAGTTCTCGATTTAGGAATTCGTATGGAGCTAGTTTTTTATGTAGTTCTACGGTTTAATAGAATTTTGCACTCTTTCTAAAAACAATCAGAACGGTGTAGCCCAGTGTTTTCTCTGCAACGAAGCATCCTAGCATAGTATGTTGTTTGAAAAAATTTTTGTAGTTCTCGATTTAGGAATTCGTATGGAGCCCGTTTTTTATGTAGTTCTACAGTTTACGAATAATTCAGGTCGGAAGCTCCGAAATGACAGCTAACCTCACTCATTACATCTTTGGAACCAAACAAGCTAGCGAAACAGAAACTTGCACAACGATTTATTATCCATCGAATAATAAGTGTGCAAAATTTCATAGAGATCCATGCAGTATCTGTAAAGGAATTTAATATAAACACATTCGGTACCATTATCTGTATAATGGAAGAGGGTGACCATACATTTTATGTTAAAAAGGAAAAATATTCGAGCACTGAAATTTGATGGTGAAAGTAAGTATGATAAGACATCAAATAGTAGGTATTTATTGAAATTTGCTCTCAGGTTGTTTATTCATAAGTTTTAACATTAAGTAAATAAATAACTAAAAATAGTTAACATGGTTTTTTATTGAATTCATATACCCATGGTGGTTTTTTTAGATTGTGGTTTGGCTAATTGCTCGAACTAAACAAAGTCCATATATTATGGTTTTGTTACTTTATATTTACTTATGTGTTCTTGTCAGGTATAGGAAATCAAAGTCATGTAATTTCACTTTATGTTATATTGTTTATTAGAAACACTGTAAAGATTTACAATGGAATATTTGATTTAAATAGTGCGACACACACACGCGGTTAAGGTATACAGTAAGGCCAGTAGTTCGGCCACGCGGCTCAGGGAAGACTGGCGAAAACGCAGCACGACATTTGCCGCCGAGCCAGAAATGCTTCCCTAGCATTTTGTGTCACTACAATGGTATAAAGTAGTTACCTACTAGGTACCCACAGTTTCTTTTGAGCAAAGGAATAAAAAAGAGTTGTTCATCTGACTTTCTATATTATAAAAATAAGTGTCGTGTGTAGCAGTCAATAATTATATGAGTATTATTATTAAGAAGCAGGTATACAACACCCGAGCTTGACTCTCCAGTATTTTTTTAGAGACTCTAAAAAGTACACGTAATTTTGGGTATGGGTTAGTTTAAACATTACCTCGTTTAAATAGTTGCTAAAACATCACTTGATTAACGGACGATCCCTGAAACATATCAATGGCCCATATTTTTCAAATTAGTAGAATAGAACCTGCTAGAAGTTTATATTAAACTAGCGGCGCCTAATAATTTCACTCGCGTCAGTCCCGTTCCAGTGGAAAAATGTTACTCCCAGAAAAGTAATATTTCCATTAGTTAATTTTTTTTTAAGACTCACATGGTCAACTCTTTTTTATTCCTTTGCACAAAAGAAACCGTAGGTAGTAGGTAACTACTTTAAATATCATAATATATGAACTTTGTTTAGTTCAAGCAATTAGCCAAACCACGATCTAAAAAAACCACCATGGGTATATAAATTCAATAAAAAACTATGTAAACCATTTTTAGTTATGTTAAAACTTACTTAATGTTAAGACTTACGAATAAACAACCGGAGTGCAAATTTCAATAAATACCTACTATTTGATGTCTTATCATACTTACTTTCACCATCAAATTTCAGTGCTCGAATATTTTTCCTTTTTAACATAAAATGTATGGTCACCCTCTTCCATTATACAGATAATGGTACCGAATGTGTTTATATTAAATTCCTTTACAGATACTGCATGGATCTCTATGAAATTTTGCACACTTATTATTCGATGGATAATAAATCGTTGTGCAAGTTTCTGTTTCGCTAGCTTGTTTGGTTCCAAAGATGTAATGAGTGAGGTTAGCTGTCATTTCGGAGCTTCCGACCTGAATTATTCGTAAACTGTAGAACTACATAAAAAACGGGCTCCATACGAATTCCTAAATCGAGAACTACAAAAATTTTTTCAAACAACATACTATGCTAGGATGCTTCGTTGCAGAGAAAACACTGGGCTACACCGTTCTGATTGTTTTTAGAAAGAGTGCAAAATTCTATTAAACCGTAGAACTACATAAAAAACTAGCTCCATACGAATTCCTAAATCGAGAACTACAGAAACTTACTCAAACAACATACTATGCTAGGATGCTTCGTTTCAGAGAAAACACTGGGCTACAGGGACCTGATTGTCACGCACTTCAAACGTGAATTACTGCCAAAATATCGAACTACGAATTATATTCTTTGTTTTTCTGTCTACTACCTAAATATTACAGTAACTTTGTCTAAGAGCAAACGTCCGTTACTGCCCTAATTACTGAGATCTCGGGGCCACACCGACCTGATGATTTCTAGCTTTCAGGTCGAATAACTCCTGAACTATAGAACTACAAATTCAAAGAGATGTGTTTTTGACTACTACATTTTCACTACAATAATTTAGGCCACTCGCCAGCTCTGTAGCTCCGGGGCTCCAAGGTTCTGATGTCAATGGAAAATGTAGTACCTAGTCAAAAACACATCTCTTTGAATTTGTAGTTCTATAGTTCAGGAGTTATTAGACCTGAAAGCTAGAAATCATCAGGTCGGTGTGGCCTCGAGATCTTAGTAATTAGGGCAGTAACGGACGTTTGCTCTTTCTCTGAAACGAAGCATCCTAGCATAGTATGTTGTTTGAGAAAGTTTCTGTAGTTCTCGATTTATTAATTCGTATGGAGATAGTTTTTTATGTAGTTCTACGGTTTGATAGAATTTTGCACTCTTTCTAAAATCAATGAGAACGGTGGTGTAGCCCAGTGTTTTCTCTGCAACGAAGCATCCCAGCATAGTATGTTGTTTGAGAAAAATTTTGTAGTTCTCGATTTAGGAATTCGTATGGAGCCTGTTTTTTTATGCAGCTCTACAGTTTACGAATAATTCAGGTCGGAAGCTCTGAAATGACAGCTAACCTCACTCATTACATCTTTGGAACCAAATAAGCTAGCGAAACAGAAACTTACACAACGATTTATTATCCATCGAATAATAAGTGTGCAAAATTTCATAGAGATCCATGCAGTATTTGTAAAGGAATTTAATATAAACACATTCGGTACCATTATCTGTATAATGGAAGAGGGTGACCATACATTGTATGTTAAAAAGGAAAAATATTTGTGCACTGAAATTTGATGGTGAAAGTAAGTATGTTATGACATCAAATAGTAGGTATTTATTCAAATTTCCCATCATAGCCCATACAACTATAGGTACCTACTTTAAAATCGCGACTAAGAAGCAGTTTCTTTACCGTTGGGATAAATCACCTTTCCAACAAAAGAAGAATCTTGATGATTCTTCATCATAATCGACGAAGTTATCCGCGAACACACTTAAATATATCTACTATATAAAAATAAGTCGGGTTTTCCTTCCTGACGCTATAACTCCAGTGGGTCTAAAATGGCCACTTCGAGCAATTCCTCTGAGCAATTCTCCTTTTCTGAATTCTCAGTAAATCCTAAGCAATTCCTCTAAATTTCGTAAAATGGTCCCATAATTTAGTGATTCACTGACAATTCAATTAATTAGCAGATTCGTATTTGGTGAAAATTTCGAATATGAATCGAAATAGAATTCTATTATGATTCACCCGAAACGGCCTTTTTAGACCCGCAGAACGCACGAACCGATTTCCATGGTTTTGCAATCGTTGGAAAGGTCTCGGGCTCAATTTCAACAGAAAAGCGGGAAAATCTTATAAGCATTGCACCCGTGCGAAGCCGGGGCGGGTCGCTAGTTATATATACTTATAAGTATACAACATGTAACAGAATAAGCGCAATTTGCGATGTGAAGGAAGTGTGCGAAGATCGGGCAAAGTGGCGATCCATCGTCTCTGCCTACCCCTGTGGGAAGAAGGCGTGAGCTGTAAGTACCTATGTAAATTCTCAGTGTTCATAATTTATTTACTATCAACATGTATTGTGTGCTTTGAGTATTAAACCGACCGGAGACGCCACTGACAGGCGTTCCTGTCTGCCAAAAAAAGGGTCGGTCAATACGCATACTTGTTATACACTCGGCGTCAAAAAAATCGCACCTTCGAAAAATAATACTTTAAACCACTTTTAATCACATTTAGAATCTATGGTGATGGGACTATTAGGTATCATTTTAAACATTAATTCAACGACATTAAAATTAACAATCATTTATACCATAAAAAAAAAACATTTCTCCCAAATAACGACGTTAAGTATACAAAAATAATGTATAATTACTTTATAAAAGGGCCGCTAGTTGCGCTACCTTTTAGAGGTATAAAAGGGGGGGGCGGGGTAAAACTAGGTTTTAAGTTATTTTTAAGCATTTTTTTGTCTTACTTTAATTCTTTGTCAACAAACTTTTTCTTCTTCTTTTGCAATCACTTCTTTTTTTATGACCTAGCATGACTAAAGTACGATTTGCTGAATGTTGATGATTAGACCTATAAAATGATACCTAATAGTCCCATCATCATTGATTCTAAATGGGATTAAAAGTGGTTTTTCAAAGGTGCGATTTTTTTGACGCCGAGTGTATACAAGTAGGTTTTTTGAGTTCACGGAGCGCTTGGATTGGTGAATGTATTTGTCTGCATCTAGTTCAAACTAGTGTTTAATTGTTTTGTCAAAAAATGCGTTTGTTTTAACATTATTTGTGTTTGTTTCCTCGTCCCCCGCGCAGAAATTGGCACTTTTTTGCAAAGAAACTAGTGCGCGTGACGTCTCCTGTTGGTTTAATACTCAAAGATTGTGTGGCATGGCTACCTGTACCAGTTAATGACAGTTCCATAAAAGTTCAGTTCAGCACCATCTATTGACACCTTTGAATACTCAAGTGACAGCTGTCATCGAAAACGCCTAAAAAAAGTCATGCTTTTTGGCGGGAATCCGAAGAGGGACGTCAAGGTTTTTGTTTAATTTTCATTTTGCTGTGTATTTCGGGTTTTGACTCATAATAGTGATAGTTTATTATGTGGCAAGTGTCTGTGAAGGTGTGCAGTGATTCTGATGATGATGAGTTTGGATTGCCTCAAGAAGCCGCTTCAATCTTCAGTAAAAGTGAACTATCGTTTTACTGTTGATTACCAAGTAACATTGTTTTGAGAAAGTGTTAATGACACTGTATTTTTGTGCATAGACTCTAAAGCAGAGCTAAAACTCTTGAATTTTGTGTGGCGTGTTTAGTGCTGATGGCTAAATTGCCAATGCCTTAAAATAAGAAAAAAAAAGTCATCCTGTATATACGGAAATAGGGGTTATTACACTATCATTTATCTTGGATCATAGATCTATGAGTCAATGTTATTGGATAATTTAGTCTATTAGTTACTCTGTCTACGGAAATAGAGGTATACTATTCTCTAGTCTGTGGTATGGGTACACAAGAAATACAAGTATCAAATACGTTTTCTGTAGTATAGACAGTATTACCATGTGCAGTTTTTTTATTTCCAAATTTTTTTGACTTCTGCAGAGTTAGCGTGGCCAGACTCTATCAGTAAACTGAATCCCACAGCTGAATCCTTAGCGTGTGGCGGCATCTGGATTCTGTGGTGCCAACTATGGTTTTCTTTTTTTGGTAGGGTCGGATTTGAACATTTATTTTATTTCCTAACTAGTATTCAGAAATAAAACAAGTATTATGATACGAAAACATTTATTTATTGGACATCAAAGAGACTAAGTACAGAGTAGAGACTAAGTAAAACATAATACAACTGAAAACTTGAGTGTGGTGTGACATGCCATGAGCAAAATTCAAACGGTGTCCAAGTGAGTAAGCGAAGGTCTAAGGTCAGCAGAGGGTTCTTCGGGGTCCAAAAAGCAGTCCAGGTTCAAAGTAAAACACAGAAAGAGCACATTTACGAAATATAACGGAATTTGAAATGAACTGACAGATTGCCATTATACCTAGTTGTTTTATTTCGATTTGTATTTCAAACGAATCGCGCTGCTATTGCGAAAGCATGGTGGTGCCATCTTTTCTCATACAAAAGAGACTTCTATTGACTGAAACTCCACTGACATGAGCATTGTGACTTCATCGATGACGTCATCGATTGGTGCGAACAGTGCCAACAACGAGGAGGTAGTGCAATGTCTCCGGATCTGTCAAACACTTCGCTAGAAGTATAGTGTTCTGTGGTCAAACAGTTGTCAAACTTCAATGTGCGTGGTGTTTTTTCGTTTTTTGATTGTTCTGTTTTGTCCCGCCCCACGAACTTTTTCTTTTTCGTTGAGTATTATTTAAAATTAGGTATATCGTCCATCATTATTAATATTAACAGAAGTACATTGCGAAGCTTCGGGGGATTCTATATGACTGAATTTAACTTCAGAACAATATCAACGAGCAGCCTAACATTTAAAATACCTATTAGAATATAAAACCTAGTTTATTTGAAAACTACATAATAATAATATAATATTAAAAGAACTGTCATTTTTGACAAACGAAAACCTGTTCAAATTGTTTGCATGCTAACAATCGTAATCATCTTACGAACGTATTTACCATTTGCACAAAACGAACCGCACCATCCGCCCTAAAAAAGTCCTATGTTCCGCGGCCGCGGTCCGCCATTTTGAAATTAGCTTGTGGTTTTGTTGTTCAGTTTTGTTCAAAGAGTACCTACCTATAGTTGGTTTTGTTTGGGTTTGATGCACGATCATGGTTTGTTAATAGACTAAGCCAACGTGAACGATGATTTGTAATCTATGGTATAAATCACCTGAAAATATATTGTGTTGATTGATGTACAGGGTAACGTGAACATACATAATTAATAAATTTTAAGGAATTTGAAATTTATTCCGGTGAGTTATAGCCTGTTACACAAAATGCGTGTTCATACCTACTTTTCTGTTAAATTTTGTACAATCGTTTATTACTGATATTTCGTTATTTCAGTAAAAATGTCTCGACATGGTGACTGTAAAGTGTACGTTGGAGATTTGGGTAATAACGCTAGCAAACCAGAGCTGGAAGATGCATTTTCTTATTATGGGCCATTGAGAAATGTTTGGGTCGCTAGGAACCCACCCGGCTTCGCTTTTGTAGAGTTTGAAGACCCTCGTGATGCCGAAGATGCGGTAAGTTACAGATCCTTGACATTTCTGACATTCATCTTGTGAGTAGGTAGACTAGGCGTATTTGGTAAAAGCCATAATACACTTGGCTGAATTCAGTGATTGAATTTAGAAAGCTAATTAGATGCTTTTGATCACACTGTCTGTCCTAAATTCTCTTTAAATCAGATACTACTTATAGCGCGACGAAGTCGAATATGTCCAGTATGATCAATTGGTGTCATGTTCTTTTTTTTCAATGTTTTTTACTTTTATAGTGTTAATTTTATACTTAAATATAAATTAAACATTTATTTTAATTGAGTAGCACTTCGAAGCATTCATTTCATACAGTTTTTCATGAAATTTTATCATTTTGTGTATTTCATTTTATGTCACCCAGATCATAAAATTCTAAATCATTAATTTTCTGTAGGTACAAAAACTTCACTTAAAAATGTCAATAGTCTAATAGCAAGGCACTCTAAAGTTGTCCATGAAGATTGATTGGCTAAACGTTAACAGCAGCCTATCTCCACCGACGAGTTGCTGGTTCCAAGTGCAAGAAGAACCAGCAAGAAACTCGAAGGCTTTAAGGGTTTTAACTCATTAATTAAAATCTGTTGATAATAAAATACAAATACATACCATTCTAAAAACATAATCCTTCCTTTTGCCTTTGCCATAGTCAGGTAAAAAATACATTAAAACATGTCTTCATGTAGGAAGATACATGGACAAATGAAGAAACCAGTAATTTAATGACTAAATGCTGTTACACCTTCTAAATTATTTTCATTTTAGGCTACTGAATTCAGCAACCATACATGTTTCTGAATTTAGAAACTTAAACTTAAATTCATCCTTTCAGCCACACTGACATTTGTGTGTTGCACTATGCTAGTGCTGCACTGACAGTGCTGCCTTTTGTTTTTCTGTTTTGACAGTCACTGACAATACTGCTATGATACTGCTACAACAGCAGACTAACTATTATGATTACAAGCATAAGTATTGTTTTGATTTTAAGGTTCGTGGTCTTGATGGTCGAACAATATGTGGTCGGCGTGCTCGAGTGGAAATGTCTAACGGAAGTCGGGGTTATGGTGGTAGAGGTCCACCCCCACGTTCTCGGCTGCCACCAAGGCCTTACGACGACCGGTGCTATGACTGTGGGGACCGTGGCCACTACGCACGAGACTGCACACGGCGCCGCCGTAGGAGGTACAAAGCCCTCTTATGACTTGATAATTGACTGTAATTGTCTTGGAAGTATTAGTATGGCATGGAATCTTTGATACTAAAAATTTTAGTCTATATAGCTAAAATATAATATTTCCTTCAGAGAAGGAGAGACGTTAACTAGGATAAAAGAGTATGTACTTACTATATTATTATTTGTGTTATGGTGTAAAGATTCCATCCCTTGTTTTGAAATCACATCAACCAATGATAACTATGTTATAGGTTATCATTGGCCTGTGCGCCGAGAACGAACTCTTCAGTGTCTGCACTTCTTATTGTCTGCGCTACGTAGCTTTCACTTCGCAGCGAGTACTCCGCTAAAGTTGGCCGCATCTAACTTCGCTCTGTGAACTACATAGCTACGTGCACACTTCAGTAGTCGATGACTACACTGAGAGTAATGTTCATTCTGCGCGTCGCTACGCACATCTAATGTAATCACTGCGTGCACTCAGTGAGTTACACATTATTATCCAGTATTTGTGTACAAAGCAGACCTGCTTCTTGGTTATTTTTTGTTTTTCAGTTTTACAGTAAAATGATCTATGTAAGGTAATGTTAAGGTAAAATTTTCAAGTGTGTGTAGATTTGAAGATGAAGATTCTTATAACAACAAAATTATTGATCCAGAAAGCACCATATGTCCAGTCAACTTATGTATTACTTTTCAGCACTTTAATGTTCTTAGCTGTTTTTGGGATTATTTCAAAAGCAAGGACTTTAAAAATATACCTACTACATTAAGTGTTATTATTATAGGCACATGTTTGAGAAACAGTTAAAAAAATGTATACCTTAATAGCTTTCTACTTAGACATAAATGAATGACCTTATTACAAAGTTAAATTTAACACTGTCTAAATAGTAGATTGTTATACAAGGGTTGGAAGGAATCAATTCCCATACAAGGTGTTTAGACGCCCGAGCGTAGCGAGGGCGGATATAGTCCGAGTAGGAATTGATAATTTCCACCCGCGTTAAACACTCTACTTTTCATATCGAATACAAGGAAAGTAAACAAGAAAATGTCAACAATATACAACATTACAAAAATTTAAAAATGCAAAAAATCAATAATACCTACAAAAAAAACAGAGGTTGGAAGAAAGAGATTATTTTTCTTTTAAACGTCTTTGAATACAACATTACAAAAATAATATAAAAATCCTTCCTCTTAATGTATTTATTAGTGTCGATGAAAAACAAGATTTAGAGTTTTGGAACAGCCTACTAAATTATTAGTCTTTTTAAAATTTTAAATATGGAACACGTCACCGCTCCCAATGCCGCACCTTTTTTTTTAATTGATGTAAAAAGTTAAGTATCAGACCACCTAACCAAATGTACTACTATTTTTTAAATTTATTCCCGCCCTAAGGAGGGAAGCAATTACTATGAGTCTTTCCCGCCCGAGGGCGGGAATCATAGCCCTGAATCTCTCTGTGATGGGAATCATCGCTTCCGACCCGGTACTCATATCAAACATACACTACTTTCCGAGTATGAGATATGAAAAACACTTTTATCATTAGGCATAATATGTTTTAAACAGATTTTACTTTAAAACCTTGTTACTACTATAACTTTCTCTCAGGTTTGTAGTAAATTGTAGATATTATATTTGAGCATTCAAGACGATTATAGAAAAACAAAACCTGTGTAATGAGAGTTAGATGCCTATTATTGTACATGAAATTAATTTGATTAATATTTACGTTTGCAGCCGATCGAGGTCCCGCCGACGCACTCGTTCCCGTTCCCCGCGCTCGGGTACGCGCTCCCGCAGCCGCAGCCGTAGCCGTTCTCGCTCCAAAGGACGCTCCATATCGCGTTCCAGATCGCGCTCTCCATCCAAAGATTCTAAGAAATCAAATTAGAACACTAATTAAGTACAAATACATGATGGAACAATTTATGTTTATGTTTGAAGTTTCGTAATGAAAGTAAGTCATTGTAATTAGGGCGTGAAATGTGTAGGAATTGCTATTTACCTATTTTGCTTTCTTTATCATTCCCATATTAATTTACTACTGCAATAAGTACTGTTGCATATTTTATGGTCAATAAACTGATTTCTGTGCTGATTTCTTCTTTTGTTTTGTTTATGTAAACAGCTGTATTGTAGAAATCAAGTAGAAATCATAATCGCCAACGAAAACATTTTTAAAAATCGAAAAATTCAGATGGTCGCCGGAAGGCACTCCGTCCATACATTTTGTACTAAGCCCCGCACATTGTCAGAAGAAGTTGTCATTTTGCGTATTGGTCATTGTGCGTAGAGAGCAATTTTCTGTGGCGGATGCACGCCGGATTGCACCTACCGGACGTCAAATTTTCTGATAGAAATGTCGGAAGGCACGTTTTCAATCTATTTTTTTTTAGACCCCGCACACTGTCATAAATTCGCATCAGTTGAGCCGTTGCAGCCAGTGATATCGTAGGTACCTACACAAATTACCAGATTAAATCTCTTTGCAAATTACGATTTCTTATGGTGTGCGGGGTGCGTCCGTCCCACGTCCGGCGACCATCAGAATTTTTCTATTCGAAATTTCTTACAATATGCGGCCGCTGTTAACCGACTTCAAAAAGGAGGAGGTTATCAATTCGTCTCTTTTTTTTATGATTGTTACCTTAGAACTTTCGACTGGGTAAACCGAAGCTAGTGCTTCCAGCTTGGTCCCATTTTAATTTCGTCCAGTTCTGACAACGGCATCCATGAGAAAACCATATAAGTTGAAGATTGAAGTAGGTTTTTTTACTCTTTAGAGTAAGTTTTATCTTACATCATAGGCGGGTGCGACATTTTTGCCGACTTTCCTATTATGCCGATTTCTATTTTTTGTAAAGTCATACAGTATCTTTTACCGATATTAGTCCACTCAACAAAGGAGTTCGGGGTGCTTAGGGAGCAAACATACTAAAAGCACTTAAAAGTCCCCGCCTCTACGAGGTCCGCCGGATTGGGGGTGGGGGGGGGGGTCTCAAAGTTCCCACTTGAGTTTTTCGCTAATATCTAAAACGGTGTGTCGTACAGCAAAAATATCTTGTACGTAAAGAAAGGCCATAAAATATTCTGCAACTTTTATCTTATACACTTTTTTAAAATTCCTACTCGTTTTCGAACTACACGTTCCGGAAGGGTGAAAATTTTCCATAAAACACTAAATAATAAACTCAAAAACTACTGGGCTGATTTTAAAAATTCTTTCACCAACGGAAAGTTACATCATCAGTTCATCACTCACTAATTTAATCATCATCAACACTACACTATTATATATGATACATAGCTACAGTACGGCCATTCATGGGCGTACCCTGGGGGGGAGCCATAGAGATATTATGTCTATGGGGGGAGCCTTCCCCCCCCCTAAAAATCTCACAGAACATGTATGAACTCGCCTATTAATAATCAAATTGTAAACGGGGCCTAAAGTTCGCCATACACGGGAACGATCGGTCTGTACGATCCACCGCAACAGATAGATCGTAACGACGGATCGTCCGTGTATGTGAAGATCGTTAACGATTTACTTCATCGCAAGCGATATCGCAACAAAAACCCATATCGTAACGACGAATCGACAGTGTATGACTCGACGATGAACGATTCCATTTTGTCGTGTTGCCAGACTAGGCAATTTTACAAGCATTTATTTTATTAGCAGTGATAGCCTTACGGTTAAAGAGCCTGCTTCACATAATGAAAATCAGTGAGGCACGGGTTCGAATCCTGGCATGTACAGTCAAGAGCACGCTAAGCTTGACACTGGACTTTGACCCGGCTCTGTATTCTATGGCGCGCAGTACAAATCAGAGCTCAGCTTAAACTGGTAGTGTCAAGCTTGACTTGCTCTTGACTGTACTATATGAGTTTTTCGAAACTTACGTACATATTTATCACTAGCTCGATGGTGAAGGAAAACATCGTGAGGAAACCCGCAGGTAACAGAATTAATTCTGAGACATGCATAAACAGAATTAATTCTGAGACATGCATAAACAGACCCGGTCCGGCGATGGGCTCACCACCTATCACGTTTAGGGGTCCAAACAATATCTAATGAAAAGTGGGTATATCCAGAAATGGAATACCCCCTCGGGGATACAAGGCGTGAGATTATTTATTTATTATATATTTTTATTTATTTACATCCCTATGACGGTGGTATGGTTAAGTCCCACCATACCACCAGGGGTATGGCCGGTGGTACGGTGGGTCCGCAATAAATATAACTATGTATGTTCGGGTGGAAACTTGCTCAGTAATGTTTTTAGTACAATTTTAATTTTGTTGTCTATTTCAGGTTTTGACAAAGATTAGAGATAGTATATTATGTGCCAAGTGTCCGTGAAAGTATGCAGTGAGTGGGAATTTCGATAAAATGCGAGGGATGGCCATTTTTGGATTACTTTAAGAAGTCACAATGAAGTCAAATCAAATCATTTTACTGTCAGTAACTTTATTTTTTATTTTATTTATTTAGGAAAACAAACAGTCTCTAACTTAAACTTCTACATAACATATTAAGTGTAGACCTATAGCTCCCTTATTTTATATAAAACTATAAAGCACCAAAGTAAACCAAACTAGAAATATATTCTATAGGTACATTAACCAAGGGATGAATGTAGAAAGTGTTGAAGACACTGAATTTTTGTGCATGGACTTTGAAGCAGAGCCATTTAACTATTATTGTGTAAAATAAAGACTTGGTTTAAAAGCCTAGTAAAAAAACCATACTATGGCATTATAGGCCATTTACACGAGGGCAATCCACTAAGACAATCTACACAGACTGCGTACAAAAAAAACTTGAGGACAATCCATTCCATTGTCCTTAAGTTTTTTTTGTATGCAGTCTTAGTGGATTGCCCTCGTGTAAATGGCCCATTAGCATCGTTTGACAAGTCCAACGTGAAGTTAGTTGTGTGTGAATAAGATGTTTCATTCAGAGTGCTGTCTGATAAAATATTATCTATGTAATTTTATTTTACTAGATAAATAAAATTTAGTTTCTTCATTTATTTCACTTAACGTTGTTGCCCATATTTTACCGATTCAAAGACCTTTCCGCCCTTTTGCCCTTCTTTAAAAAAAACTAAAATTGCCCATGGCGTGGGTAATTGCCCACGGTCTGGCAACACGATAGATCGCTTGCGAGTTGCGACCGAGTAATAGTGTTCTGTGGACCGATCGTACAGACGGATCTCACAGACGGGACGGATCGTTCCGTGTATGGGCGTCAATTTCGTTAACGATGGATCGTACAGAGGGATCGTTCCGTGTATGTGCCACTTTATGCTCAAACTTTACATAAACCGCTCAGTAGACGCTGGCAAAATGCACGGTGCAATTGCCAAAAAACAGCGCGCGACGATGGCCGATATAGATTACCGAATCTAGCCGAGCGTTTGAACGCTCGGCTGTATTCGGTAATCTTCGATACGGAGTTGCGAGTGTTTTAAAAAAAACTTGTAAACAGTATGGGCCATATGAGCGATTCTTTCACGGATGACGTAATAAACCGTTTTGCAGATGATCCTCGGAATAGTATATTTCATTACAAGTGCGGGAAAGCCTGTCATTGCAACAAGTTCCGACAAATGTCTACCCGAGCCGAGGCGCAGCCGAAGGTGAAGGTTGACAGTCGGAACAAGTTGCAATGACGGTTCCGCACGTCTACCTACTGAACAACTATTTTTAATACAGTTGCGAAAAAATTAAGCAATTTAAATAAATAATAAAAACTAAACTCAACTAACATTTTTGGAAAATGGCGCCAACCGTTATAGAATTTAAGCAGAGATTTTTTTGTTTTCTTCACCCATTCTGGATAGGCAAAGGGAACCGCTCATACAGCCAAGTCTTCAGTAGATTTTTTTTATTGATATGTAATGAAAATGAAATTTAATGAGATGAAATGAAACCTAACCTAACTCATTGAATTAAATTTGAAATTGATACAAATTAGTAGCTTCTTTTTAGAAATATTTGCATGAAACTTCTATGAAGTTTTTTTAGTAAAAACTTTTTTCTTTTTAATAGACATTATTTTGACAGTTGGGAAAGAAAACGCACGAGTTCGGAAAAGGTAAAGAAAAAGCTCGAGTGCGTAATAAATAGCCCAAACGTTAGTGGTTATTCTCTTTGGCCCACATCCCGAACGCTATACGTCCCTGCAATATGCCACTTTTTGAGCAACACTGTATTAAAAATTACTTTAAAAACTAGAAGCGATTTAAATAAAAATGCATGCACGATCAAATTTACTTTTATTTATTTAACTTCCTATAAAGCAGGATCATTTGCCCTACAAACTGCACTAAATATAGGTAGGTACTTACCTAATGTTTGATGTAGGAAACTACACTATTTGGATGTAGGTGTGTTTGTGTAATGTGTAACAAAACAGCCGCGGAAGATCCGACCTAAAAAATCTTACATGCACAAACCCCCTAGGGAAGAAGCTGGGTACGCCCATGCGGCCGTTTTTACTTGGCTGCTCTGAATATAGGCTACGCTTGCGCAAACCGCCTCGTGCCGCAAAATGGTCGCTAAAAAATTTTATTGCGCAGTCATTTGCACAAATTCAGAGAACGGGAATAAAATATAGCCTATGTTACTCAGGGATATTCTAGCTTCCATTGGTGAAAGAATTTTTAAAACCAGTTTTTAATAAAAGACTTATGCGGCTTTATGGTATTGACAGTTGATACATTATAAGACAAAGCCTTAGAGATAACAAGGCTTTATTCAACTTTAAAATACGAGATAATATAAAAGTATTCGACAGACAATATTAACAGTTCTGACAACGTCATGACTCATATCACATCATAGAGTGCAACTAAGAAGTTCACATCATTCACCCCCCGTTGTTTTTGTCTATTACGTAGTGTGATAATCCTGCAAATAAGCAGGAGTCCTTCGTCTGCGAGTAGAGCTTCGAATGTGAACATACTGAGCTGAAGGTGCTGCATCCGTTTCCGGAGATGGCCGATCTCTTTCAGCTTCTGGAGGTGGTATTTCTCTTTCAGCTTGGGAAGGCAGCTCTTCTATTCTAGTAGGAGGCTCTTCATCTTCCGATAGATCATCAGTGTCATCCTCCCTTAGTGGTAGTGGAGCCAAACGCCTGTTTGAAACTGTGGTCTCTCGTCCGTCAGGCAATCGCACGTATGAGTATTCGGGATTGCTTTGCAAAAGTTCGACTTCTTCTACGGCAGCGTCATATTTCGAATTTTTTACATTTTTTTTCATAAATACTGGTCCTTGAACCATCAGCCATGATGGCATCGACTGACCATTGCCGGAACGACGAGGATGTTGAAACATTCGGTCATGCGGTGTCGCGTTAGTCCCAGTGGACAGGAGGGATCTTAAAGAATGGAGTGCTACTGGCAGGGCTTGTTCCCAATGGGCGTCGTCCAGATTCTTAGAACGCAGGTGGAGCTGAACAGCTTTCCAGGGCGTCCCATTAAGGCGCTCTACTAAACCGTTCCCCTGAGGGTTATATGGTGTCGTACGGCTGGTTGCAATGCCTAAGCTGATCAAGAATTTTCGCATTTCGTCTGAGAGAAAGGATGTCCCCCTGTCCGAATGAATATAAGCAGGAGTGCCAAGTAAGGAAAAAAGGTCTTTGAGGCATTTTATGACAGTTTCTGACGTCATATCCTTACAAGCGTATGCAAATGGGAATCTACGGTATTCGTCAATTATTGTAACTATATATTTGTTTGAAGAATTTGAGGGTAAAGGTCCCTTAAAGTCCAAATTAAGTCTCTCGAAAGGAGCCGTTGCCTTTATTAATTGTCCTTTGTTTTTGACATATCTGGGCTTTATCTCCGCACAGACCGGACAAGCGGCGATCATACGTTTGATTTCTTCGACAGAGTATGGTAAGTTTTTGGACCGGACCCAGTGAACCATTCTAGCTATCCCTGGATGGCATAAAGAGTCGTGAATTTCAATAAGTCTGCTGGGAGTCCCATCCGTCATAGCACATACGCGGGATAAAGCATCGGCTGCTACGTTGTCCTTCCCCGGACGATAGGAAATATCAAACTTGTAACACGATAGTTCTAAGCGCCATCTTTCTATTTTTTCATTCTTTATTTTGCTCGAGTGCGTTTGATCGAACATGAAGGCTACGGATCTTTGATCGGTCATAAGTAGGAAATGTCTTGCGATTAGATAGTGGCGCCATTTCCGTAGTGCTTCTACTATTTATTGCGCTGGCTTCTTTTTCAATGGAGGCCTGTCTTCTTTCCGAGTCGTTGAGTGTTCGCGTAAAAAATGCGAAAGGCCGTCCTTTTTGAGAAAGCGTCGCCGCAATTGCGTAATCAGACGCATCTGTTTCTACTGTAAATAATTCCTTTTCGTCGATTGAGGCGAGAACGGACTGCGCTATCTCTGATTTAAGTTTGTTAAAACACTCTTTTGCCTCTTGCGATAAAGGTAGAGGTGATTCGACAAGTGGCCTAATTTTGGCCGAGAAATTGTTAATCCACTTCGAGTAGTGCGCAAAGAGACCGAGGGTTTTCTTCAAAGTAGTATTGTCGGATGGAAATGGTAAGTTTATCAGAGGCTCCAAACGAATCTTGTCGGGCTTGATACAGTTTTTATGAATAGAGTAGCCGAGGAGGTTTATCGACTCCGTTTCGAAAATAGATTTGTCGAGGTTCAACGTGAGATTATATTTCTTGGCAGCTTCCTTGAATCTATCGAGATTTTCGTCATGTTCCTCCTTACCTTTGGCACCGCAAATGGTAACGTCGTCTAAGTAGGCGTAGGTACCGCTTAGTTTTTCCGTTCTTATGACGTGGTGCACTGTTCTTTGGAAAGCTGCAACTCCGTTTGTCACTCCAAACGGTATTCTTGTGAACTGATACAGATTCCTGCAAGCTTCAAAAGCGGTATACATTTTTTCTTTGGGAATTATTGGAACCTGGTGGTACGCGCTCTTAAGATCAATTTGGCTAAAATAATTGTACTTTGCAACTCGAGATACTATCGCGTCAATGTTCGGGATGGGATACGCATCTAATTCGGTGAAGCGATTAATTGTTCTCGAATAGTCGATCACCATCCGCTTTTTATGATTTCCTCCGCCTGCAATTAGGACTTGCGCTCTCCACGGAGATATGCTCGGTTCAATGACATTGTCTTTGAGAAGGTCTGCTACTTCCTTGGCAATAAATACTTCGTCTTCGGCTGAGTGACGTCTGGATAGTATCGCTATTGGTTTGATATTAGGCGACAGATTTGTGAAAACAGACGCAGGTGGTACGGACGCTTCCAAGACGTTACAGATTTTTAAAGGTCCTTTATTCCCGCCGAACTGCAATTCAAGAGAAGCATGATGTTTCAAAAGGTCGTGTCCGACGATGATATCGGCGCAAAGATTATCAATTATAAGAAGTGGCTGGTGTTTGTAGACGTGCGCGCCAATTTGTATAGTAGCATGACACATGCCGTTAACGTATGATGTGTTGCTTAATGAGGCTAGTGTTACTGTTTGGCTACACGGTCTCCTTCGTAGTTTCAATGCTTGAGCGAGTTCATTGCTTATAAAAGTTATAGAACTTCCTGTATCAATTAGTGCATCAGCCTTCAGGTTATTTACGGTAATAGTAATTGTGGCCTTACTTAAACTCGCAGGCGCTGCCGCGCAGATCGCAGCCAGAGATGTCACCGGGGAGACTTGAAAGGAAGGGTCGTCACTTATGGCGGCGTTGTAATTAACTCGGGGTCTTTGGCCAGAGCTGCGGCAGACACTGGCGAAGTGACCCTTTTTAAAACATAGCTGGCATTTGGCGTTTCGAGCTGGACACTTGAGCCTTTGATGTACGCTACCGCCACAAAAGAAACAACGGCAACGTGGTGCGTTATGTTGTCTAGAGGAAGAAGCAGCAAGATTTTGGGGGGCAGTATCAGATATAGCTTCGGGTAGTGCATTAAGCGGAGCGGGAGCTGTAGTTGACTGTAGAGCTTGAGAGGTACTTTCGGCTGTTTCCAGAGAGAGTGCAAGTTTTAAGGCATCTTCTAATGTTATATCCGATTTCTCGAGCAGCCTCTCGCGGAGCTTGGGAGCTGAAAGTCCAGCAATAAATGCCCCTCGAATTGCTTGACTTCTATGTTCATCCGCTGATACCTCTTTGAAGTCGCAGTCATGCGCTAGAGAAGTGAGGGCTCTTGAAAATTCTGCAACAGATTCCCCAGGCTGTTGTCTTCTTGATATTAGTCGGTGTCGGGAGAGAATTACGTTCGCTTTCTTGTCAAAGGTTTTGTCAAGAATGATCATGGCGTCGCTGTACTTTTTACAGTCCCGTATCAAATCAAATATAGATGTTGCCATATGATTGACAAGGATTTGAAGTTTTACCTCTTCGGTAGCCAACGCGGCTTCCATTTTCATGAAACTTTTAAACGAGGTGCTCCAGTGAGCCCATTGCAAGTTTGCACTTACGGATGATGGTTCCGTTTCGAACCGAGCCGAAGAACTGACGAAGGTTTCTGGGTGTCAGGCATTTTGTGAAAATTAAAGTTGAATAAATTGATACATTAAAAGACAAAGCCTTAGAGATAACAAGGCTTTATTCAACTTTAAAATACGAGATAATATAAAAGTATTCGACAGACAATATTAACAGTTCTGACAACGTCATGACTCATATCACATCATAGAGTGCAACTAAGAAGTTCACATCAACAGTAAAAGCCTACAAATTCCTTGGTACAACCACTTTAGTAAAAGTAATCATTGTCGATTACCAACTGAAATATAAAAAGGTGTTATGATTGATGAATCACAGGAAGTATTCTGTATCACCGTAGTGACGTGAAGTAGAAAGTAATAATCATCTGCTGCTCAATCTTACAACAATCTCATGCAGTCGGAGGCATCTAAGATGGGTACTATATTTTTGTTCATGGATTCAGCAGTAGTATGTTCATGGACTTCATAAGTTCATAAATTGGAAGGCGAGGCAGTATGGTCTATGAGCTTAGCCTGTTCTATCTCAAGTTAGTCTAAAGAAAAAAACATTTTTTCTTAAGTTACATGGCAAATAAAGACAAGGGCCTTACTGTTACATCGGACGAGGATGTGACAGTCAAGCTAAAAGCTACTGGTTTTTTTAACTACCTACTGTTCTATCATAAAATGTAAACTCATAAAGCAGCCTTTTTAGATTAGACAGTTTTTTTACATTATTATCATCCATCAGTTTGTAAGACTATTATACTACCACTATCACTTTTTTTGGCAGAATAATAATGTACGGCATTGGCCACATTAGCATTAAAAAAAATGAAACGCAAAGTAGCGAGCGGACGTCGTTTCGACTTTTCTATTCCGTCATACAATAATTTTTGTCATTCATGAATTCGGTGATAAAAAAGATTTTATATGGTGTCACCTACGTGAACATTAGTTGAAACATAGTTTTAATAATGTGTTAGTATAATATCATTTCGCGTAGTACATCGTAGTTCTTGATAAGTCTGTGACAAGTTCGGTAATGGTGGCCATGTCATGAAAATCCCCACAGCCATGGATGATAGCTCCGTGTCTCATCACAACGGAGGGCAAGTGGGATCTCAAATAGGAGTCAGTGTAAATAACAAACAAAATGACGAACCTAGTCAAAGTGTCCAGTATTCAATACCGGGCATTTTGCACTTCATTCAACACGAATGGGCGAGATTCGAGCTCGAGAGATCACAATGGGAGGTGGACAGAGCAGAGTTTGAGGTGAATGCTTTTTTTAGTTAAAATATTCGTATCATCTGCGCGAGAATATAGTTAATAATTTTTGCTGATATTGATTTTAGCTTTCATGTATTGGTTTCAATTGTATAGGTACACACATTTTAATATGTAAAAATTTATTCATTTATGAGCATTAAAGAAAGGATTCCATTTGTCTAGCATAGAAAAGAATAAGGGTAAAAACAAATTACTTTATTCAAACATAATTTCCGCTTGCAAGGTGATGATACTTTTTCATCTCTTGAAATTATTATTGATAATTTATTGAACAAAATAATAGTAAAATTGACAGTGATGAGATATTAATATATCTCTTTATTTTAAAAGGGGCTTTATTAAAAAATGCATTTTACAAATGTTTTAATAATCTTTAATAATTCAATTTAAAAAATTCTTGTCATGAATCAGCCTTTTATGCTATTTGTCAAATTAAAATATAAAAGATAATAATTATATTACTTACACTTTTTCCCAAAGGGGTTGACAGAGACATTCCATTTGTGGTAATACTTTTCAAAAGGTTTCTCCATTGTTGTTGTCTTTCGCTGTTAAGCTAGAGATAAAGATGTAATAATGAGTTTTTTAACAAGTTATTGGTATATGCCTTGGACAGCATTAAACAGATAAAAAACTATATATATTTTTAAATAAAATACAATATTTGGTTCTTTTCTGCTTTACTTTGATAAACAATCATTAGATTACATCCTTCCTGCAAATATAAAATTTATAGTGTTAATGTAGATAATCCTACTACGCGAAAGTTAATGAGTATGAATGGGTTTTGGTTGTTTTTTCATGCAAAAACTACTAGATAGATTTTGATAAAACTTATAACATTTACATAATTAAGCTACAGTAGGTAATTTACATCAGAATAACACATAGGCTACTTTTATTCACCAAACACGGGTGAAGTCACAGGTAAAAGTAAGTTATTTATAAACTCAATTCAACCCATGTTAATGATCAGTATAATAAGTAAAGTGGCTTCCCACTATACACTTAGATCTTTATTTATTCTTATTATGTTATTATTTATATTATATTTTATATTCCATACTATTTATTTAGATCAAATTACTAATTACTGTTGATCCCTGGACCATATCATTTTGTCACTCAGTTATCTCCTAGTAAAAGAGGAACCCTTATGGTACTGGTGTGTCTGTCTGTCAAAGCTGCTTTATTTAGGAAATATTAAGGGTATAATTATATGTGGACATTTGGAATATTTTTAAATAATGCTTGATCAACTTCTACATCACCTAAAATCTCCTAAAAGTTATTGGAATTGTAACAATTAAAGAAAAAATATTCAATTTTGGGATAAACAGAGCCAAATGGGTGGGATAAAAATTTGAAACTTGATAATGATGAATGGAGGCAGTATGTTGCGCAGGATATTATTAGTATGCACAAGCATTCGCACAGGCACACACTTGTTCACTCCCTTCTTGAGCCAGTGGAATGGTAAGCCGCTAGAACCAAAGGAGGGTTCAGATGATACTATGAACTATTTCAAACTAACTAGGTCAGGTATTATATGAAGGGCTTCATTTGCATGCACTTTTAAATAAAAAGAATGTCCTTATAGGTTCTGTACAATATTTTTACTATAAATCTTATAACAAGTAAAAAATGACCGTGTGTAAATTGTGTCCCACAATTTATTGTTATTATACCTATATTACAGGAAACAAAATACATATTAAGTTTAATAACCACTGGTTTTTATATCAATTAACAATTATTTACTAAACAGAACTTAGAAAAGTATGTATATATAACTAGGTATATTGCGGTACCCGCATAGGTCCCGTTCCTGATAAAAAATATACCCTATGTTACTCAGGAATATTGTAGCTTCCATTGGTAAACAAATTTTTAAAATCGTTCCAGTAGTTTTTGAGATTATTCATTACAAACATACAAATCTTTACTTTTTATAATATTAGTGTAGACTAATAATACCTATAGATATTCCTCATGCAATAGCGATGCGCGTCCTTCCAGGGGATATTCCTTCCAAGATATGTAGCCCTTGGTGAACAAGTTCTACTGGCACTTGGTCGAATATTTGTAGCACTAGTATTAAAATTTCAGGCTATCGCTATTTGCTAATCAGTATTGCAGTATCATCTGTAAATGTTGTGGTAACATTATTTAATTTGGGTGTCAGCTGTGTAAAAAGTGCCATAGCACATATACCAGAACTGAGCTGTAGAGGACACTGTTTCCAGACTATTGAGGTTGGTGCAGCTGCCTTGACTTGAAAAAGCATTTTGAAACATCATAAAAAACTTTCAGGGAGACAAGTCTGAATCACTACATAGTATAAAACAAAGTCGCTTTCTCTGTCCCTGTATCCCTAGGTATGCTTAAATCTTTAAAACTACGCAACGGATTTTGATGCGTTTTTTTTAACAGATAGAGCGATTCAAGAGGAAGTTTTTAGTATTAGCATTGCACCCGTGCGAAGCTGGGGCGGGTCGCTAGTTTTATATATATCAGTTTCATAGCTTATTAGATGCGCAAATTTAGACTTGTTAAATGGTTTAATGTCTTTATCTAAAACAAAATCGATGGTTGGGATTCGTATTCGTTTCTTCCAGCATAGGCTACTAACAAGTAGCTGTTTGCCAAAAGAAGCAGGCTGATTGGTTTTCATGGATCATGAGGGAAACATTACACCTACATTCTATTGTAGACCTTTGTCAATAAGAAAATAGCTTTCTTAGAGTTAAATTCCTTATATTACCACTTTTATATATGTATTTATATATTTGTACAACAATTTTGTTAAATTCAGGCACGGATCGCCTTCCTCCAAGGCGAGAGGAAGGGCCAGGAGAATCTAAAGAATGATCTTGTAAGGCGGATCAAGATGCTTGAGTACGCGTTAAAGCAAGAGCGAGCAAAGTTCCACAAGCTCAAATATGGGGTGGAGCTACAACAAGGGGACGTGCGTCCACCACCCGAGGAACCTCCAGCGGACCCCGAGCCGGCGGAGCGCGCGCAGTGGAAGCAGGGCCGACAGCTCATCAAACAGTACCTGCAGGTCTGTATTAAAATAAAAATATATTGATTAGTTACTAGCAGGTGCCCAGCGGCGAGCTGCAAAATCAAAGATTTTAAAAATCGGTCCAGCTGTTCTCGAGAAAAATGTGGTAACTAACCTAACTTTAATGTATTATATAATATACATATATGTTAGCGAGGACCCCTGGGTGACGTGACGGATCAGATAATTGTTAGCGATAGTTGGTGATATTCAGAGGTCTCCCGCGCATCAGAAGTTTTCGGGATATCCGATAGCGGTTACTTATACGATTTTTAATGTGGGCGTCTATTCTGGGCTGGGCAGTACTTAATTAAACTGATAATTCAATAAGTTACATAATCACTTTATTGAATAAGGTTACAAAGTACAGAATACTTAGTGCGGACTCTTAATAACGACTGCTCGGCACGGACTCTCGATGCGGAATGCTCGTAGCGGCGACCGCCTCGATCTTTTATAGTATTTTGCAGTAGCGGGGTGTAACACGTGTTCGACCGAAGAAGCGCAGGTGTTCAAACGATGAATCATGTGATGTTGCGTTCCGTCTCCGATTAATGTTGCTAGTTAACTCTCGTACTATTGACCTAGCTCTAACTTATATATTTATATATATAGATATAGCTAGGTATACATTATTTACTCGTATGTTTTCTTAACGGTGCGACTGTTCTTTATTTTATTTGGATTATTTTCCAGGAATGTTACGAATGACATTTAATTATACTGGGTCATAGTAATTTTTTCTTCATTTCAATATCCCACTAAAAACACCGGACGACCTAGAAACAGCGACGAAATATATCACCAATCTTATCCAAGAAGCTTGCTGGCTTAACACACCAGCCATAAAGAAAAAAAATGTAGTAACAAATTTCCTGCGGAAATAGAAAGAAAAAGAAGAAAGAAGAAAGAAAAACATTTAGAAAAACATTTATTTGCTTGGACAACACACATACACGTACAATACATACAAAGAGAAAGAAATAAAAACCTATACACAAGAGGTTGGCGTGTAGCGTATCGTGCAAGCAAAAGGGCCATGACTCAACACTCGTCACAGCTGGGAGACTGCGACTGGCTGTTGATTCTGTCACAGCCCAAAGGAAGCCGTCGCGCAATTATTGTACAGAATCAATAAATAGCCACAAAACAAAATTTTAATTCGGTCAATTGTGAGTAAATGTCATGCTATAGTGATTGAAATTATATAGAAAATATAAATAAAGATAGTAATTAATTAGAAAATATTTAGAAATATGTAATAATAAATAAGTAATAAAATTGTCAATAATACTTAGATGTCAATTTCGGAAAGTAGAAAGCGGGTATCATGCCAGTTAAAGTTGATGTGCGAGCAGATGTAACTTGTATTTTTTTTTAAACGTGCAAATCGTCTCCGTTTCACGTAATGGTGGGGGTATATTATTCCAACATTTACTGGCCCGATACCGGAAACTACCACGAAAAGCTGTGGATTTATGTGCGGGAATAGAGAGCGGAAAGGAACAGGTTCTTATTCTGATTTCGTCACGTTGACTACGCCAGGTGAGTTTTTCAAACAAATACTGTGGCACTTTTGTCTTTGTTATGCCAAACATCAGGGTAGCCAAATGGAATTTAAGTCGTGCGTCCATTTTCAGAATACCAGCGCTGTTAAGATATGGAGTAACATGTGTGCGTGGAGGTATCTTGAAGCAAAATCGTGCACAGGCGTTTTGAACACGTTGCAGTAAACGAAAAGACTGTTGTAGAAGACAAGGACCATATAGTTGTATACAGTAGTTAATTTTAGATAGGACCAGTGCATCACATAGTCTAGAACGAAGTTCCAGGGAGATATGATCACGTATTCTGTACAAAACTTTCAATCTGAAGAAACAATTACGAGCTACTTCAATTACGTGATTAGTGAAGCGTAAATGGCTATCAAAGAGAACGCCAAGTTTGCGAGCTTCTTCCGTGCGCTCGATGTTGACACCCGTTATGGCGATATTGGGATTGCACTCCACGATTTGAGAGACTCGTCGCTTCGAACCCAATACCATATATTTGGTTTTGCCCGGATTAAGAACTAACGAATTCTTGGAAGACCAATTGGCAAGATTGTGTAGGTCATCATTTATGTTAACAGTAACACGATTTATGTCGTTAACACTCAGAGGCATGTAAAGCTGCACGTCATCAGCATATAAGTGAAACTGACAGTGCCTGATCGAGTTTGTGATGTCAGCTGTATATAAAATGAATAAGAGAGGTCCTAAAATTGAGCCCTGCGGGACTCCTCGATTTACAGGACACAAGGCGGAAGAGGTGCTACTACCATCAGGATTAGTTATAACACTTTTTTGGAAACGTCCAGCTAGATAGCTGTTGAACCATTTCACGGATATTTGATCGAAATAAGGCCAAAAGTATTGGAAAAACGCAGACTACGAAGAGTGTGGCAACTAACTAGGCACAGAACCGACAAGAAAGCCCTAAATGCCGCTGCAGAGCAATTGAAGACAACGATCCAGAATTGGCACAACACTACCTTGGAATCGAAACTGGACTCTCTTACTGCAACGAATGCAACAAACTACTCTTTATGGAAGTTCACGAAGTCCTATAATAGACCACAGGAAGCAAAACCTCCGATCAGAAAGACCGACAACAGTTGGGCACGAACACCGCAGGAAAAAGCTGATACCTTCGCTGCTCACCTATCAGAAGTATTCGCTCCACATGATATTCACCATCAACAAAATGAAATGGAAACGGAGTGTATCTTAAAACACGACCTCCAATTATCGCTTCCACCAAAACCAGTAACACCACGTGAGGTATGCAGAATAATACGAGACCTAAAAGACAAAAAAGCGCCAGGATTTGACCTCATAACCAGGGAAGTACTAGTACAGCTGCCAAGAAAGGCAATAGTGTTCCTAACCATCTTGTTTAATGGAAACTTAAGAGTTCAATATTTTCCCAGACTGTGGAAAGTGTCCCAAATACTAATAGTACGTAAACCTGGAAAACCAGCCAACGAGGTCGCGTCATACAGGCCTATCAGTCTACTCCCAATCCTCTCTAAAGTTTTTGAGAAGGTCTTACTCAGAAGGATGCTACCCTTACTAGCCGCAAATAATGTTATACCTGACCACCAATTTGGCTTCCGTGAGCAGCACTCCACAGTGGAGCAGGTTCACCGAGTGTACAATAAAATAAGAAACACACTGGAAATTAAAGAATACTGCTCCTCTGTATTCCTTGATATACAGCAAGCCTTTGACAGGGTCTGGCATGATGGATTGCTCTGCAAGATTAAGTCTAATCTCCCACACAGCTATTATCTAGTGCTGAATTCTTATCTCAGAGACAGACTATTCTATGTAAAAGAAGCCGATGCGTCGTCAACGTTCTACGATGTAAAGGCAGGAGTGCCCCAAGGATCTATGCTAGGACCTGTCCTATATATCCTATATACTGCAGACCTACCACAAATAGAAGATACCACCATCGCTACTTTTGCGGATGACACGGCCATACTAGTCAACAACAAAGACCCTCAAAAGGCTACAGATATCCTGCAAAAAGGACTTGACCAAGTAACGGAATGGCTTCACAAATGGAAAATCAAAGCCAGCGCTAGTAAATCGGTACAGATCACCTTCACCCTAAGAAAGGGAGACTGCCCGCCAGTAAAACTGGAGGACATGACACTGCCACACAAGGATACTGTCAAATATCTAGGCCTACACCTCGATCGGCGGCTGACGTGGAGGCACCACATCAAAGCTAAAAGAGAGGAACTCAACATCAGATACAAAGAACTATATTGGCTAATGAAACGAAACAGCAAGCTATCTACAGATAATAAGTTATTGATTTACAAGGCAATACTCAAGCCGGTATGGACATATGGGATCCAACTGTGGGGTAGCGCCAGTGATTCCAATATCATGATACTGCAACGAATGCAGAATATTATCCTCAGAACAATATCTCAAGCACCATGGCTAGTTACCAACAACGAGATCCATAGACACCTACAAATGGATACTGTAAAAGAGGAAATTCAAGCCTTCACCAACAAATACCAGAAACGATTAGAAAAGCACCCGAATGCACTTGCGACTGAACTCTCCCGACAGAACTGTGCCAAGCGTCTGAAACGGAAACACATATTCCAAATGCACCCAACAAACTGACACAGTTGGCTCCTGAGTAGATGTCCTCATTGGAAGACACACTCGACATGACTCCATTCACATCTTCTAACAAACAGTAGATTACTGATTGCAGATAAAACTTAATATATATATATATATTCAAATTTAGCAAAATTATGTGTGTATGTTACAGAAATACATATAGTTTATCAGCTAAGTATTTTTTTAAGAAGATATGTGAATATAAAACTAATCTGAGCATGGCACAAAGTCTTGCTTACTTATTTTTCAATATATTTATTTAGTATTACCTATTTCTTTTAGTATTTACTTATATAATTCTGTTATAAATAGAGAAAACCTGTTTGACAACGCACAGTCGAAACTACTGAAGCTAGATATTTGTTAATTTCGAGAGTAGATTAATTTTATGACGTAGGTATGGGTAAAAATATGATTGCGAAATACCCTAGGGATCAATAAAAACATAGGATCCACACTGGCAACGCCGCTGGGTCGTTCTTCTTTTTAGCTACAATAGTTTGTCACTCACCTCATTTTGTGTCATATTAGAGTGTGGATTATTATGTATTTATTGTTTGAATTTATATCCTCATCGCTTTGTACCTTTTAATACTAAATAATCTTTAACTTTCGGTAGCCAATATTTTTTGCATGTGTTTATTTTTCACTAAATACCGTGACAGAGTGGTAATCCATAATGATGTCCTACCTAAAAAGGACCACTCTGTCACAGTGTTTTCTCGAAAATTGCCACAAAACAACCAACATTATGGGCATGAAAACAAAGATTATAAATGATCCACATGAAAATTTTATGCATTTGCAAAAAAAATATCTAACACTGAGATTAAAATATTGTTACTTGAAAAACTCGAAAAGTTGGAAAACACCAATTCATTGTCACAAAAAAAGAACAACCCGGGTGCCTCCTAGTACTAGTTTAAAATAAAAAGAATATTTTGCGGTTTTCCAACTTATTTCTGTTTTGTTTGTAGCCGGAATTATTTCAATAAGGATTTGTAAAGTTTCTAGACTATGTACAATATTCAAGAAAAACGCAACCCTATCAGTCTGTTACAAACAAATACATATTTACGGCTTGAAGAATGAATAACACGATATTGAGAAGCCCATATTTTTTTCGATTGGATGTCATCATTTGAAAATAATTTTCATAAAGTTAATAAAGGGACAACTATTGTGTGCAACATTAATGTGTGATGTTATATCCTTTTTAACAGGAAATAGGCTATACGGATACTATCCTGGACGTGCGCTCGAACCGCGTGCGGACTCTGCTAGGGCTAAACAATGAGGAACAGCAGGAAGACCCCAACTACAGAAACTACGACAAGCGCGATCGATGCGACTACTCCAACTACATGATCCGCAAGTATGATTATGGTATGTATCCTCCTTCGCCTTGAAACGTCGGAACCTGTAATATGCTAAGGTAGGGGGTTACCGTATTTACGATCCTCCGGCTGTTACTTTGGACTGATTGGTGTGAAAAGTAAAGTAAATCTTATATCCCAATTCAACAGAGTTTAATTTTTAGTGTCTGCTATGCATGATTGATGATGATGTGATAAAGCCATGACAAATTCCTTCCTTATAGCAGCCATGCGCCTTATGACTTCACTATACTATTGAGTCTGTACTGTTTTGGTCATATTTAATGTGAAGCTGATATGTAAGTCAAGATGTTTTTTTAATAATAAATAAATAATGAAATTTTATAGTAGGTATATAGATACCTTATACTCTCACATATTGCACTGCTTGTACCGCACCGACCGCTAGTACCGCATCTTAGGTGGAGAAAGACGTGCGCGGAGCGTAAGCTTACGGTAGAGCTGATGTGTTCCTCAAACTCACCGCACTACCTAAGGCGCGGTATAGCGCTTGCGGTCAGACAGACTATAAATAAATTGCGACAATACCAGATGGCATATTTTGGCAGGCAATTTCTAAGAGAAAAAGTACTTTTCCAATGACAAGTTTGTGCAGTAATAACCTGATATTTATTTACATTTCCATATTATCTATACTTCTATATTATAAAGTATATAATATTATAAAGAGGAAAGATTTGTATTTTTGTATGTTTGTTACGAATAAACTCAAAAAATACTGAACCGATTTTAAAAATTCTCTCACCAATAGAAAGCTAGAATGTCCCTGAGTAACATAGGCTATATTTTATTCCCGTATTTCCACGGGAACGGGACTTACACGGATGAAATCGCGCGGAACAGCTAGCTAAACTGACGAGCGTTGTTAGTGTATAGCGCATGTTACTCAGGGATATTCTAGCTTTCCATTGGTAAGCTAATTTTTAAAATCGGTCCAGTAGTTTTTGAGTTAATTCGTAACAGGGGAATAGGGGAATAGAATATAGCCTATGTAACTTCCTGATAATCTAGCTTTCCATTGGTAAAATATTCTTCTAAATCGGTCAAGTTGTTTTCGAGTTTTTTCGTTAACAATATACAAATATTAATTCCTCTTTATAATATTAGTATAGAAGTATAGATATATATGTATAGACATCATTGGTTTCTCAGGTGGCAAGGAACCACGTAAGGGAGGCGGTTCGACGGCTGGCAGCGGGTACAACGAAGAAGGGCTGTCTGTTCAGGAGACTGCCGCGGTGTTCGCCAACTTCGAGTTCCTCGCTAACCAGGAGATGGACATGGATGAAATTGATGACTTGGATGCAAAACAACCGCATCACGCTTCGGGTAAACAGGGTAAGATTTTTTTGTTTAGTTTTTGAGAATACTTACGAATCGTGAATCTACCCTATTTCGCTCCAAAGTGATCGATTAAGTAATTTGTTAATTCATGGCAATTTATCGTTTTTAGTTTATAACCAAAGGTGTCTCTCTGTACATCCGTCTGTCATAAGAAACGTCTTTTGAAACGTAATAGGTAGACACTTGAAATTTGGCCTCTACAACAAACCATAAAAGCTAAACATTAAAAGAGGCTAAAAATTCTAAAAGAAACGTATTGTTTTTATTGTACGGTGGTACGGAACCCTTCGTGCGCTAGTCCGACTTTCACTTCAGCCAGCATACAGCATAATAAACGAGCTTTTTAGGAAATATCATGTGTCACTATAGTTAAAGTCAAGTCTATGTTAAACAATAATTATTGTCTCGTCAAGGCGAGGAAGTCGATCATGAGGCTGAAGAAGTTCTCAACGAGTTGAACCTGTTGACTGAGAGCGAGGCTGATGCTGGTGGCCAGGGCGATGAGTACCCAGTCGGTAAGTTGAAGTTTATAAAAGTGCACCAAGAATCTGTCAAGTCGATTGTTCTGAATGCGCTGATGTGCACCATTACACATTTATACTCGTTAAGTATTAAAATCATACACGCATCTCGAAACATACATATTTTTATTTAATTCGAAATAAAAATCAACAATAGTCTTAAAATTGTATATACCGATGATATTTTTTGTTAGTGCTATATGTTGAAGTCGGTTTTGTTATTGTTTGAAGTTGATATTGTTTTGTTATCCAAATCCGAGAGAATATGAACAAGACTATATCACACCTTGGACACAAGCGATAAAATGTATGAAACAAACGCGTTGCTACGCACACAGTCTAAGCTCGTGTAGGTGAACGCGTACCATGCTCTGCGTACCGCGCGTCGTCGTCTTGTCCTAGCCAGCCGGTGACTGTGAGGTTACCAAGCGCGGGGTGGCGGCACTTTTAGCGGGAGGCAGGGAGTGGCCATACTGTATGCTAGTAATATTTATTATTACTGTGACTATATGTTGCAGCGAAATTCCCAGGCGGAGCGGGCGCGGCTGCTGCTACGGCTGCCGGCGGGGGCGCTGGCGAGGCTGACGAGGAGCCACTGGCCCTGGGCGAGCTGGCCCAGCTCACTGTCAGCAACGAACCCGAGGCTTACGACGTCAACAGCGCCAACAAGGAGTCATTCCGGAAGACCTGGAACGCCAAGTACACGCTGCGCTCGCATTTTGATGGGGTTAGTATGGGAATGTTGAGGACTGCTCCTCGAGCGCCAGGCGAGATGATCGAGCCTGGGGACCGAGGTCCGACGGTTGATGTTGGACAGTTGTATTTATACAAACTCATGAGAAAACTTCGATAGCGCGGTTTAGAACTTGCCGTCTAGGTAGTTCTTGAATGAGGGCCAGCATTCATTTAGAAAAAGGCATTGTTTAGTTCAGAGTTTTTCAAACTTTTTCATGACGCGACCCCCTTAGTATGAACAAAAATTTTCGCTACTCGTCCTCTGTATCTTCTCATAATCTGTATCTTATTATATTTCAAATACCTTTTACAAACATTTTTATTATTTTATAAATTAGCACCTGCCCGGAAAATCAATACGATGGCAGGCAGGTTTAAATACACTGTTTTAGTTGATATCGTCCTTGATTTATTGTTTAGGTCCGCGCCCTGGCTTTCCACCCGACCGAGGCGGCTCTAGTGACCGCTTCGGAAGACCACACTCTGAAGCTGTGGAACCTCCAGCGCACGGTCCCGGCGAAGAAGTCAGCTGGGCTGGACGTGGAGCCGCTGTATACGTTCCGAGCGCACACCGCGCCCGTGCTGTGCCTCGCCATGGGCGCGCCTCGCTCTGAGGAATGCTTCTCCGGAGGCCTCGACGGGACCATCCGCGTCTGGAACCTGCCGCCACCCACCGCAGACCCTTATGACCCTTACGATCCCGCAGTACAGGTATAGGTTGATGGAGGAAACACGTTTATGAACGTTAAACGTGGGATTGTTGAACGTTTTTTAAAGAGGGATTTTAATGAAAATGTGTTTTGGGGTTCGTGTTTTCTCTGAAATATATCCAAGAGTAACTTTACTGCTATAAATTAACAGATTTTCCTATTAAGTTTTAAGTGAGGCTCAATGAGCAGTTTTTTTTAATTTATCAAATGAACACCCTAATAATCTTAAGGCTACATACATTGCCCCACAAAACTGTGTCAACAGTTTGACTGTGGAATCGGGAGTCTCTGCTTATTACAATTTTAATATTAATACATTTTTTTAAAATATTATTACGTTGTAATTATTATATACCTCTCTCTAGATTAAAATTGTACATAGTTGTACATAATCGTACATGGGCGACGGTAGTCACTTGCCATCAGGTGACCCGTCTGCTCGTTTGCCCCCTTTTTATATAATGTTAATTGTAATCTAGAGCAGCGTTGCCAGACGTCCCGATTTTTAAATCAAAATTTAATGTCCCGGGCGGGACAGACTCAGTCCCGCTTCTCGAGTATAACTCAGAACTTTATTTTCATACTTTTATTCCGAAGACAATAAGACTCAACTATTTAACGATAGGGTAATTAATCTGATTTAAAATGTCATATTTTTATTGAAATACATTTTCTATGGCTATTTTTGCTATCTATTGTCACGTAAACGTAATTTAACTCAAATAAAAAGATAAATATAAAAATATGATTATATACGTTTTTCTCCTATGTCCCGCTTTCGACGAAAGAATCCCGCTTTTTTCACTCAAAAATAAAAATCCCGACTTGGTAAAAAAAAACTGGCAACGCTGATCTAGGGAGAGGTAATGTTTCTTTAATAGTTTACAAAGTAATCAGCGCCTGATGCTGTCCAGGGGCCGGTGCTGCGCGACCACACGGACGCTGTGTGGTCGTTGTCTAGCGCGCACGGGCGGCTGTTGTCCACGTCCGCGGACGGCACGGCGCGGCTGTGGGCTCCTCGAGCCGCACGCCCTCTGCTGTGCACGTTGCGCAACGAGGACTCGCCCAGCGCTCCCTCGCCCGCCGCCGCTGACTTCGCTGACGCCGCGTCTCGCGCCGCTGTCGTCTACCGCGACGGCACGCTGCTCCTCTACGACCTCGAGACCGGACAGGTAATATACAAGGCGTAACAGTATGCGCAATTCCTCATACAATCCTAGTATATTAATATAAAATAAATGATGGATTTGTACTTTAGTTGTGCCTTACCAATTTTCTTAAATAAAGAGCAATAATAGCGCAGTTTCCATAGGTAGCACTAAATTCAGCTATGATAATTCATTTGTCGGAAAAATTTAACACATTAAAATAGTTGAAATCGGTTAAGTAGTCGGTACTGAACAAACTAATTTCAGGAATTGCGCTTATTCTGTTACATATTGTATTTTTCAATATTTATTTTTCTATCTGTGAGAACCTGTAATTGGCCTAAATGTTTATAATATTTTTAACTAATACGCTAACCAGAGACGTTTAAAAAGAGAATGATTTTCTTCCAACCTCTGACGCTGACGTTTGGTATGGCTGAATAAATAAATACATTTGTTCAAAAATCCACTTACAACGCCTGTATACTTTATTCTAAAATAAAAAATACGTAACATAAAACGGAACGTACAGTAAAATAGGTACTCTCACATAAGTATTTTACTGCACCTTCCGTTGCGTATCCTTTATAGCCTGCGCAGACGACACACTTTTGTCCCCGTATTTTTTTGTCCGCCAAAATAGAACTCTTACAACTGTATCGACTAACGCACACGAGGGATTTAAAGTATGGCGTACAAAATCCCCGAATAATCGCGGACACCGAGGGGCGGTACAGGACAAAAAGAGACGGACATGTTTTTTTACGATTCGGGATTGTCCTCCGGGGAAAAAGTCCGTTGTTTGCGCAGGCTATTACCGTTTTTTCTTCCCTACAAATATATAAGAATGAGAAGTAATTAAATGGGCAGCAATAATAAAATTTGGTTAGCCACAAAAAATCAGCATTTAAATCATTTGGTCGCAAATAAAAAAATCAGGCAACAATCCTTGTTCAGCAAATAATTTTGATAACGGTCAAAAATTTAATCAGAAATAGGCAGCTTACAATAACATGGGTTTGCATAATAAACATTCAGTCCGCAAAATAGATACTTGGTCCGCAAAATAACTACTTGGTCAGCAAGATTTCATGATTGAACAGCAGAGAAAACATGTCTTAAAAATATACTTTAACTCCCACTCCCACCCCCACCTAAACAGTAGCAGCTCATTGCAGCTCAAAAATTATTACAGCCATCCAGAATGACATAAATTGCTGATTGATTTTGTAATGTTTGCTGGCCATGAGTTGCTGACCAATTAGCTATTTCTGCTAACAGATTATATTTTTCTGCTCACTAAAATACGAATACTCTGCTAACCATTTAAATAACACCCTATAAGAATTGCACCAAGGAGTTTCAACCTGAATGATCGACCCTCTTTGGAAGCGCTTTTGCTCAATACGTTTGTTTCACTTTAATACTAAAGAGAAAATGAGTCGCAAGATGTAGTTCTATTTTTCACCACGCGCACGTGGCACCATTTGCTCATTCGCTCCATTTTCATACTAGAAACGTTAAAGAAGAATTTGTCTCTAAAAATGTTATTCTGCAGCCATTTGCTCAACTTCAGAGCTGAGAAGTTAAAACGGCCGTACTGTAAGTAAAACTAAGAACTTGTTATGTATGGATGAAAAGACCATAATCCTTGATACTTAAAATCAACGAGCGTCCATCCTAACTGTTGGATGTGAAATGAGTCACGGGACCGGTATAGTATCTTCAAACTTGTCCGCAGCCCATTCTGCGCGTGCCGTGCGACAGTCCGGCCAATCGCGTGCGGTCTCACCCGACCTTGCCGCTGCTGGTGACGGCGCACGAGGACCGACACATCCGCTTCTGGGACGCGGTGTCCGGCCGATGCGCGCACGCAATGGTGGCCCATCTGGACGCGGTCACCGGTCTAGCGCTCGATCCGAATGGTCTATTCCTTCTGTCGGGCTCGCACGACTGTTCCGTGCGCCTCTGGAACTTGGACACGAAGACCTGCGTGCAGGAGATCACTGCGCACCGCAAGAAATTCGACGAGAGCATCCTCGACGTCGCCTTCCACCCGCTGCGACCCTACATCGCGAGCGCCGGCGCCGACGGCCTTGCCAAGGTCTTCGTGTGAGCGCCCACCACTATATACATAGTATATATATAACATGTAATTTTAGTTTCGTTACGAAATCTTCAGCGCAGTAGCGAGTCGCGACATCACTCGTAGATGGGCGACCGGTTCGGATATGTGTCTAGTCGTACGGTAACGCTCTGCGATGCGACGACTGCGGCGTATACGGTGGCGCGATGTCGTTTTGTCGTATTTAAAAAATATTGTATTGGACGTGCGCCCGACGCTCGTTATAAGCGCGTAGTGAACACTCATCTATGTATAGACATTTGAAATCTATTATAATATATTTTTAGACTTTCAGTATGTGGATTTTAGGTTTTTATCGCGACTTTTTCACTGAATTACATTACACAGTGATAATATTGTGCGTTTTTATGCATCTCTAAGCGACCCTGTAATAAATATCATGTGTATACCGACGACATTGCATTGATACTTTTTTGTGTTTCGTGTCTGTACAGTGTTATGCAATATTTGGTATCTTTTGCAAGAACGAATGATGTTTCTTTAGCTAGAATACTTTATTTAAATCGATTCGATTTCTATAGAGAATATGATTTGTTTTGTGACATGTAATGGTTAAACATGTTCTCATGATATTCAAATGAGCGAGCGAACAAAGATATGATTGAGTAGAAGTACTATTTCGAAAATAAGTAATGTTTGTTCATAACGAGTACTGCAATGTAGAATATATACATACATATAATATAAAACTAAATATTTCTTTGTTTTCCTCAAATTCATACTTGTACACATACATCCAAAATTGATAGTAAAAAGCAACATAACCGAACTGCATATTGTTTTTTTTTAACATTGTTTTACATAGTACCCTTTAAAGTGTTGTAGAAAAGTCGAATAAACTGTCTATCTATGATGTCCCAACTTTTATTTAGTTATTTTCTTCTTGTAGACATAAGTTTCCATTATTCATTCATTTTCTATTGATCTCTAGTATAAATAATAGACAGATTATTGCGATTAAATGTCTATAAATTAATATTTTTTTATTATTAACATCCATCTAGTCAAGCATATAGCATGCCTACGGGCGGATAAGGGAAATAAATGTTGTGTTTGCATCTTGATACCGGACGGGGTTACAAGTCTGAACCACTCCATGAATCATTTTATGGTTTCACAAAAAACCTTATAGTACCGCTCTGTGTTTGTTACAGTAGGTTATTTCAACAACTATGACATAGACTTGGAATAGTTTAAAATCATCTTTGTCATTTGAAAGTAGCGATCTGCCCTCGCTTCGCTTTTGGTGTACCTATACTATATTTATATTCATATCTGTTACACCCATGATATCGAAATGGAGTACCTATACAGGAAAATTTAAGTTCAAGTTCCTGTTATAATCCCTAAAATTTTCATTGAAATCCTTTAAAGTCGTTTCGCAGCCTATCACAATAGACATACTTTCAGACAGAAAGACAAAAATCGGTCATTTATGATAAAGCATCGTATTCAGTTTCCACAATTTTTTTTTTTTTTTTATTTCCTACAGACGCTTCAATTTTATTTTGGGTAAAGAATCTATACGTATTATATGTCAATTATATCTATACATATAAAAAAACTAACGGGGCCGTGTCTGTACATGAAATATTTTTTGAAAATTTTAGCGGTAGTGTTTATACAGGGTGAATTTTTCAAGTCGGCGTCAATCATCATCATCATCAACCCGCAACAGTCCACTGCTGAGCTAAGGGTCTTTCCTCACACATGAGGAAGTATGGGCAATAATCTCCCACGCGAGCCCACTGCTGATTGGGAGATGGTGTTAAGCTAGTGGCCACTTAACAGTCAGAATGTTTCAAGCCACCCAAGGGTATCGGACATGGCTTAACGACTTCCATTGCGCGTAACACAACGGAAACACGGAAGCGCTCGTAATATGAATGCCACTATGCGGTCACCCATCCACTGGCTGACCGCACCCAACTTTGCTTAACCAGTGTGATCGTCACAAACACTGGCACCGCAGGGCTACGAGCGCTTGGAGCGAATTTTTCAAGTGGGCCTTAATGGCTAAATCAGAAACTTATGAGAAATAGCGAAAGTACTCAAAGGAGTCTCGGGTCCGATTTTGATGTTAAATATTCCTAGCCAGGAATCGAACACGTTGATTTTGGAAAAAGAAAACATATACTGTATTATTACACCATTCGATAATGTCACAGGTAAGAAATGACCATGAAATGACATACGGCAAAAACAGGTTCCGCACGGGCAACGTCGCTGGGCATCCGCTTTTTGAAATATGGTATGTAGTGTAGGTGTCTTATATTTATGTCGTACTACGACGACCTACGACAGTCGTAGGCATAGGCAATTACTATAAACGGATTTTTGGAAATTCCCACGGTAACTGGAATTAATGGGCCATTTATACGAGGCCATTCCACTAAGACAATCCACTAATGGCTTCGTGTAAATGGAGAGTCCACTGCAATGGATTGTCCTCAAGTTTTTGCAGTTTGGATTGGCTTAGTGGATTGTCTCAGTGGAATGGCCTCGTATAAATGACCCCTAACTGGATCCGCGCGGGCAACGCCGTTAGTTAAAATAAAAAAGTGGCTATATGTAGGTAAATTATAACTAGATGAAAGAAAAACTAAAACATTACTAGTTTCGGGACTGTAATTATAAAGTGGGGTCTTATTAATGAGCTTTTGTTGCACATTTTACAAAAAAATGCCCTTTATCCCCCAGGGAGTAGGCAGAGGTATTCCATTTCTGGAAATACATACCCACTTTTCACTCGACCCCTAATCGTGATAGGTGGTGCCAATTGCCCATCGCCAGACCGTCTGTTGCACATGCCTCAGAATTAGGTTATTCTGTTTTGTTGTTTCGGATGTTTTCCTTCACCATCGAGCTAGTGATGAATATGTACGTAACTTTTGAAAAACTCATTGGTACTGTATGCCAGGATTTGAACCCGAGCCTCACTGATTATCATCATGAGAAGCCGGCTCTTTAACGGTAAAAGGCTATCGTTGCTACAATATATATATATATATATATATATATATATATAATAATCTAGACTAATATAATAAAGAGGATAGATTTGTATTCTTGTATTTATGTACTCGTATGTTTGTAACGAATAAACTTAAAAACTACTGGACCGATTTTAGAAATTCTTTCACCATTAGAATGCTACAACATCCCTGGTTTTATACCCGTATTCCCACGGGAACGGGAGCTAGGCTGGTGAAACTGCGCAGATTTTGTAGATTAATATATTTAATGTCGGCGGGGACCCCTGTGAGCTGGGATAAATCAGATCAGTATGAGATTCAGAGGTCTCAGAAGTGCCTAGAACTGTAGAACTGGTCAGGATCGCTCGCTTATGAATCGCCTACCCATATACGATGTCAATATGGGTATCTATTCTGGGCAAGGTAATACATAGGTCTATAAGACATTATGACACAATTAAACTGGTTGTTAAGGAAGGTAGGTAGGTACATAGTCACTTTATTAAATAAGGTTAAGGTGAGCAGATGGGGTAAGACCAAAGAGATTTAAATATAATAAGGCATAGAGGGGACAAAGCGAGGAAAATTTGAAGTCAAAAGTTATTCCAAGTGGAATAAGTCTAGTACAATTTCGACCGAATGACAGCTCGCCCATATAACCATTTTTGGTCGCAGATTTTTAAAAGGCGTAACAAGTCGCATCAGTTTCGTAACTTATACGACACCTTGTGACTGTGTGGGGGTTCGCTTCTATGTGTCGTAACCGTTTAGTAACAAAGTGACAGAAAGTAGTTTTAGTAACTTTGTGTTGTAGCTGTGTCGACTTGTTACGGAAATATTTGTGTAGACATGTTTTACACACTTTGTGTAATGTAGGTATGTAACTAGTGTACAGTATTGGTAACAATGTGTAGTAAGTGGGTGGTAGCATGTGTAGTAACGTTACGTCAATGTTTCGGTATACTTATAACACTAACTTGGATAAATGGATATCACCAGATCCAGTGACTCTCAAACTGTGTCTTGTGTTAACCGACCGGTTTACTGTTTAATTAAAATAAAAAATTAGAAAACAAATCAAAATATCACGTAGATTCCTATGCACTTCAAAAGTTTACAGGAGAGTTAAGGAATTAACGAACCATAATTTTTACCAAAAAAACAGACTTCAAACAGGAAACTAAAAAAAACTAAAAAAGCACTTGTCGCCATTACGATTTTCGAAGGTTCCCCTTGATTTCTCTTGGATGCCAGCATCAGATCCTAGTTTTATCATCATAGTACCATCGTTGGGGTAGATATCACCGTATCAACGTTTGTGAAGATGGATGTTTGTCGGTCTTTCACGCAAAAACTACTAAACGAGTTTTGATGAAATTTTACTCCAGAATAACACATAGGCTTTCATCTCACTGCTATTGCTGAAATGAAGTACCTACGCAATTTCTGCGAATGACAAAATTAAAAGCGTGTGAAATAATATGAAAAACAATTTTGATTTATTTTGAACGACCGTTGGATTCTTCGCATATCGATATATAATGCACCATCACTTGATTATGTAGCAAAAAAATCCATAGAATACAATTTGCAAGATGTGAAATGTAAACTTTTATGTATGCTTTGCAACTCCTAAATGGTACTCGTATTTATTCCTGTATTGACAACGTTAGGGGTAATAAAAAATGAAAACATATCAACAATAGGAACGATTTTTATTTCAAAGTCACAAATTTATCACTGACACTTTCCCTATACTTTTACTTTACCAGCATTAGCTACTTGCCACTAATAATCTACAGATAATTTTAAAGACCTGCGTCAATCTAAAAGAGCTATGTACTTAACATAAGTTTAATATACAGTTATATAAAGTGGTATCAAAAATAGTAGGTATATTTGTACGTATTGAGTATTGGTTAGTAAACCTAAATATATCAATAGGTAATCACAATAAAATTGTATAATGTAACTTCTTAATCACTGTCATCTATCAAACATCAAGATAATTTCTCAGCATCTTCGTAGTAAATCACTGTTTGTGCTTTTGCTGCACAGTAGGTATATTTAAGTAAGTTATATTTTGGACTTCAGTTTTAAATTCAAGATCTTGTTTTCTATTTTGATGCTTTGATGGAATATTTTTTTGTATCTGGCGTTTCTTCGTCTGTAAAAGAATAATTGATACTTATAACTTAAACAATAGAATGTAAATGTATCAATAACATATTTTCTGAGAAATTAAAGTTTGAGAAACTGTAAACAAAAAATCAAGGAGAGACCATTTTAAAAATTCAGTTACTTTGTGACGACTTTACGTAACATGTCTACACAATCACGTAATTTTGTAACTATGTAGTTATGACCAAAATATTTTTCACTTAATAAAATATATTTTTTCATTATTTGTCGAAATTACAGTTTATAACTTCTAAAATTGTTCGTTATTACATTTTCAACTTTATCATTGCATTCAAATAGAAGTTTTTGAAAACAGAAAATAAAAAAATATTATAAAAAAAACTAATGCGTATTTTCGTCGGAATGGTTAAATTATGATAATAATGTGGCCCGTTGGTAAATTTCAACCTATACCACTAAATTACACGATGAATTTAATTTCCCATTAAGATTTGAGTATTGAAAACCATAATAAATCAATAAAAACTAAATATTTGTTTACTTACCTCGGTGATATTTTGATGGCGGTTTCTTATTTTTTATTTTAATAATTCACGTCACTTGTCAATGTCGACGAATGAGCGATTATGAGCGATTGAATGAATGATTTTTTTTTAGGAACTCTGGTTAAAATATGGTAACAATGTTACGACACGGCGACGTAAATTAAAAACCGCATGCGACTGTGTCGACTCGTCCCCATTTTTGGTTGCAGCGACTACTCTAACACTAAACGGCGACCAGATTATGTGTCGAGAATCAATCAGTGTAGACACTAGGTTTTGAAACCGTTACGTCGTGTTCCAAAAAATGGTTATATGGGCGCGTTCATACTAACTGACATGACAAGGACATGACGCTTAGGCTTCAAAGTTTTGTATGACAATATTCCCAATGCCCCCTCTATGCCCTATTATATTTAAATCTCTTTGGGTAAGACGGAGGAAGCGGGAACAGAAACATTGGCTTGTAATCAGAAATATATTATACTTACCTACCTACAGCCAAGCTCTAAAAATCACCTAAAAATGCAAAGTTGTAGAAAAGAAACTACTTACCTACCTTAATCTTGAAAGTGGAACATAGGTTTGTTCTTTTATCCCTTCAGAGGTAGGTAACAAAGTTTTTTTTATATACGTAGGTAATATTGACTACAAATATTTTTTTCAACACACTTGCTCATAAAGTGGCTCTAATTTCACTGCAATTAGGCACATAATGACACCTATAATCAAACTGAGACTTTTTGTTTGCTATTATTCACTAGTGAGTTATAGATTTTTTTTTTCAATTTTGTTGCTAGAGTTGCTTTGTTCTTAAAAAAGTTTCGATACAAAAAAGATCGTATTCAATCGTACTAATAAATTAATACACAAATATGGCTTGCTCATTTCATGCAACTTCGTATTTAAATAGATCATTTCAACTTGTACGTGTTTAATAAACAAAACTTTCACTCAAATATAACTTTGGTTTTCTCTGTAAAAACTTTAAATACCCCATTTTGTACGTGGCTAAAACGCTATCCACGACAAACCAAAGAAAAAGAAACCTAATTTTTTTAGTCCATGGCCGATCGCCATTGTAAGATGCGAGCGCATAGGAAAACGAGGCTGTATGGGCCTAGATCCTTTTGCCTTTTCCAAATTATATAAATAAAAAATTGGAAAACCAATTAATTTTCCCCGCCATTGCGAATGATTATTTTAAAATGATTTTTTAGTATTATTTATTCACAAGTGTGTTGAAAAACGTCGTATGATACACGTGTGTATTGATGATTACCGTCCTCGGCTCTCTTATGACCCTCGCCTACGGCTCGGGTCTCAATGGCGCCTCAGCGGTAATCACCAACTTTACTCACTTGTACCATAATGTACTATTATTCGTTCATCCCTACTTATGTATTATAATAACCGTTAGATTTCAAATGTTTTATGGTCGACTCTGACCACATCCAACGCCGTTTATGTCGAATATTTACTTATACATTCTAGAAATTTTGTACGTATTTTCATTTCACTTCATTTTTTTTTATTTCGTTTTCCGATTTATCCCTGGCCATACCATAATTATCTAGATGGCATGCTATCGACTGATAAACACACCCTCCGCACTCGGGTAAAGAATCTAGAATGAGTACCTAACTAAGTAAGTACCTATTTAACATCTTGAATGAGAGGTCGGTACGTATATCACTGTTTAGTTTATAATTTCTTTTAAAAAGAGTGCTTTTCTGGGCTTTGAGTGTTTTTAAATAGCGCTGTTTGTAAGTGGACTACCTACCTATCTACTGACTTGGGAGTTGGTAGTAGTAGTATAGTTCCCTATATGATGATGCTGTTTGCAGCCGAAGGATGAAGACGCTTTTGATCGCCGCTCTGAAAGACAATGGGGAAGGCTTATAAGTATGTTCCGCAGTGGACCCTGTGGCTGCAATGTTGATGACTGCTGTTTGTGTAGGTAGGTATACTAGGTACGGCATGTAGGTATTCGTATGGCACTATTTATTTATTTATTTATTTATTTATTTATTTATTTCTTCAACTTACTATACTATCTTACAGGTTTGGCACCTAATGCGACAGTGTAGGTAATCTATTTTTCCATATCAATATTTAAACTCTATCTATAGCAACAATACTTAATGTAACTTTGGAAAATTCGCTCAAAGAACAAGAGAATAGATCGATTTTTTCGGCAACCGAATTTAGCGTGTGCATGGCACGAGTCAGGGGCGCTTTGCCGAGCATGTTGGTTCTCCCACGCGGGACTGCAAACAATCTCGGTCGGCGCCGACGCTGCACGTACCCGTCGGGCACGCACAAGCCTACCCACTGTAGAACGCCTGGGTTGCAGATTTTGCCTCGGATAACACCCAGCATGTAACACGCAAGAGACAAATCTCTCCGGGCTTGTAACCTGTTGTATCCCACCATGCCCAGAACGAACATCGTTGGATACATCAACGGGTAGAATGGATAGACACCGTACAGTCTCAAATATAAATATCTCAAATATTTATTCTGTATGCGCTCCAGCATGAGACTGTATTTAGCCTCATGTGGAGCCCATATGGCAGAATTACATTCTAACCGACTCCTTATCAGAGCATCATATAATACTTTTATGGCTTTAGTATTAGTAAAGCCCTGCGCTCGCCGAAGTAAGAAGCCTAGACTTTGATAAGCTTTTTTACAGATGCTGATGATGTGCTCACGAAATGTCAACTCTTTGTCGAGGCAGACTCCTAGGTCTCTCACCAACTCTGTCCGCTTCATCTGTGCACCGTCTACCATGTAATTGTACTTTCGAGGGGCCCTTGATCGACTAAAAGAGATTACTGAGCATTTCGCAAGATTGAACTGCAAGTTATTTTGTCGGCTCCACTCTACCACCCTATCTATATCCATTTGAAAACGGTCACAGTCGTCCCCCTGCTTGACGGCCATAAGCAACTTGAGGTCGTCAGCAAAAAGTAGGCATCGAGCATTCTGGACCACCTCTGGCAGGTCGTTAATCATGACGATAAACTCCAAGGGTCCCAAGTTACTTCCTTGACTTACGCCTGACCTAGTGAAATATGGGTCCGAAATGCATCCTGAAAACTCCACATATTGTTGCCTGTCCCGCATATAGCTTGCGAATAATTTAAGCACCTTCGGGGTACAACCTATCGCCGCTAACTTTGACAATAAGATATCATTATCAACCAAGTCAAATGCTTTCTGAAAGTCAAAGTATGCGGCGTCGACTTGTATCCCCGCATCGATATATGGGACCATATATGCCATAGCGTTGAGCAGGTTGCTAGTGGTACTGCGAGACGACCTAAATCCATGTTGGGCGTCCGATAGATAAGGTGACACCTGATCGTAAATACACCGCTGCAGCGTCGATTCAAATACCTTTGCAGGTGTCGACAGGATCGCCACTGGCCGATAGCCGCTGACATCTGACCCCGCTGGACCCTTGGGAACTGGAATTACCCGAGTAATTTTCCATCTTTTCGGAAAATATGATTCCTCTAAACATAAATTAAAAACATGCATAAGCGGTTCCGCCAAAACAGTACCACAATCCCTAACTACAAAGGCAGGTATTCCATCGGGGCCAGCAGAGCGCTTCGGCTTTAAGCGCGCCAGCGCCGCCCGCACCTGTTCCAAATTCAAGCGAGAGAGGTGGACTCGAGCACTGTTCAACCCGCTAAACGATGCTGCCTCCGCGTCTAATTGTGGCGTTACGCTCCTATAAATGGAATGAAAATAATTCGCAAACTCCGTAGCGCTTTCCTGGTCTGACAGAACTTTTCCATCTCTAATAATATTTTTGCGATTTAGTGTGCCTTTTTTGGATCTTACGTAATTCCAAAATTCCTTAGGATCTTTAAGTAAATGACGCTGCACTCGATCCAAATGTTGTTCGTGCGCTTTACATATCATGTTTTTAACTTCAGCCCTGAACTTAGAAAACGTGTTATAGTCGTCCCTACTCCGACTTGACTTATATAATTTATGAAATTTCGCTTTTAGCTTTAAATGTCTAATAATTTCACGTGTATACCATTCTGGGTAATTGTACCTAGTATTCACTCTCTTTTTTTGTTTAATAGGCGCACATAAATCTATTACACTATTTAGTATATCATAAAAATATTGTAATGCTTCCTCTGGGTCCCCTATTTTGTACATGGGACTCCAATCAATACCCAATATTGAAGCGTACAACAAGTGAAAATCCGCCTTTGCGAAGTTCCACTGCGGTCCCCTATCTGGTGGATGAATCCTACTAGATGCAGAGGCAGAGGCAGAGGCCGGTGGTGTCGGAGCGGTTTGCGCTGTATTATGTCGCACCGTGATGGTAAGTGGCGGGTGGTACTCATCCACCGGCACAAGCGCCTCGTCCGCCTCACAAACATGCACGCCGTTACTACCGAAACTATCCTGACTCAATGAACTCAACACTAAATCCAGTTGCCGTCCCATAAAGTTACGAACGTTATTTCTTTGAGCAAATCCACAAAAAGATTTGAAGTATTCAAAGTAATTAATTACATTTTCTCCACTCGAGTGTAAATTAAAATCACCTATCACTAATACCTCATTATATTTAACACATAAGTTTTCTATAATTCTAAACAAAACCATGTAATCATTTTCATTACTACTCGGTGGTATGTAAACAATGCAACATAGAAACAAATACTTATAATGAATATGCACGGTAGCACAAACCAGTTCGAATATGCAGTCATCAATGTTAACATCACCCGGTATCTTCACTCTCCGTAGCTCTAACCTATGTGTGGCCACTAGAAAAGCGCCGCCTTGCTTTCGCCCGTCCGCTCGATCGCATCTTATTATATGATAGCCTGGTGGTACAATTTCAGCATCTTCTATGGATGAATTGCAGCCTGTCTCTGTGATTGCAAACAAATCAGCCCCTGCGGATTCGACGTTATTTTGAAAAAGATTTAACTTCGTTCGAAGACCTCTTGCATTTTGGTAGAATATTTCTATATTACTATTAGTTTTCTTCAAACGACTTATTTCTTGATCTCCGAAACCAAATCCACTGTGCAAATTCTGCATTCACAGGCCAAACATTCGGTTGACCCAATTTATCATACACTTCCTCTGGTACACTGATGATAAAAGACGCATAATCTCTTTCCGTCTTATGTTTTATCTTTTCGATCTTAATAGAAGTTTCCAAGCCGCCTACCTTTTTCACATGAGACAATATCTGATCTTCCGTGGTTTCAACAGCTAAACGCCATACGTGCAGATGTTTTTTACGTTGTGTAGCCTGTATATTTGTTAGAGTCGTATTTTCTCCTCTCTTTACGTCCTTAGCTTGAAATTTTTTGGTTTTCTTATGAACTGTAGTCCAATCATTCTTCCTATCATGACCTTTACTAAACTCCATCTCTTCCGAAGCTTTCTCCGCAAAATTTATTTCATCGGGTTTCGTGGCCACACCTGTATTACTACCTACCCTTTGCTGTACGTTAGTTGCTTTGTTCTCGCCATTAGGAACTCGATTTTTTACCGTATTGGCAAATGTTCTCGGTTTTGTAGCCTCTTTAGGTGTGGGTGGTGTGACGCTAGATGATTGATATTTGTTGGTACTAACTAAAATCTCCAGTTGTTGATTACGGAGAGATAGCACTTGTAGTTGATTCTGTAACTCCTCCATCTTACGATTATTTTCTTGATGTATTTCCATTGTGGTTTTTAGTTCTTGCAATTCGTTTTTAGTTATATCGCATACTTGTTGTAGATTATTAATCACCTTGGTCTGGGCATCCAAGCGATTTAACATTTCCATTCTAAACTGTTTAAAATACGCCAACAACTCACATTCTACTTGCTTAGTCGGACTTATAGGTGTTTGCATCCTACTACCGCGTTGATTGTTGACATTTTTGCTGACTGGAAAAGTCTTCATTGGCTCCGGTGTACTGCGAACAGGAGTATCCGAGTCATTGCGTTTTGGTTTGGGCTTAGCACAAACGCACTCAGGACATACCCATTTCAACTTTTCTTCCGAGGTAAAAGACTCAAAAACCGCCTGTGTTATTCCAAGACATTTTATGTCATACAGTTTATCGCACTTTTCTTTGGAACACTGCATGAATAGTTTGTTTGGAACGACTTCACCACAGCCACGACAATTCATAATAGATATTTCTTTTACCAGTAAACAAATTCATTAACACTCGTAACACACGTCCGTCCAGTAAGCGCGCAACATTTCTTTTCGTATGGCACTAGTAAATTTACTAGTGCCATACGAAAACAATTAGGTAGGCGCATTAAATTAGTGATCGGTTACCTACCACTTGTTTTGTAAGTAGGTATACCTAATAGCACAGAATAAGTAGATAATAGTGCTAATATAGTCCAAGATACTAATATAAGACTACCTTCACCGAGCTGCTTATTGGATAAAACGTATTTTATATCAAATTTAATATGTTAAAAACGATATCGCAAGTGGGTTGGCTGAAAAAATTCAGTCCAGGATAAAAAAAAAAAAATCAACATTGCACTGGTTTGTTCAATAGAAAAATTACATGCCAATCGAAAGTATGAAGTCTAGATAGAATATGAAAACAATCTTGAAATTTATGAATTCCGGTTGTAAAAATCAAAATATTGCTGCAAGTGATTAAAACGGACGACTGAAAAGTCTCTTTTCGTCGACTGAAAAATGAAAGAGAGTGCGCATGCTATTTGCCGTGAAATAGAAAAGGATAGCGATACACTAAATAATCATATCCTGGAATGATTTTTTTCAGGCAACCCACTCGCGATATCTTTTTTAACATATTAAATTTGATATAGAATACCTACTTTTCATCCAATAAGCAGTTCGGTGAAGGTCGTCTTAAATTCGTATCTTAGACTATAAGTAGGTATTTGCGTCTTGAAATAATAGAGCCACGACTAGATCACTTTCTATTGAAACATCAAAAGCTTTTTGTTATGTATTTAGGTAACTACCACGTTATTGGATTATGCACGGTCAAGGTACTATTGTTTATTGACTTGTTTTATTGAATTTCTTGAATGTTTGTTTTCATTGTTATCGTTTTCTTATAAAAACGAATTATAGAATTATACAAGTTCATTTATCGTTAATATTTACAGTAACATGGGTTTATTCGCGTAGTGAGTATATCTGGCATACCTACTTTTACATGTATATATCTCTATAAAAATATAGGTACCTACTTAGTGTTTGAGTATAGGTAATATAATTTTTAAAAGACCTAAAACAAGGGCAATGTAAAGTAAACATAACACATTTTTATCAACTACGTTTACTATTTTAATAAGTAGGTAGGTATATAGTTAGGTACTTACCCACCCACCTACCTAGTTAGGTACATGATTTATTTAACTGGGAGTGTCTACACCAGAAATAAATCTTTTATTTTTACATAAGTCTTGAAAACTTATTTTTTTAATTATATATTATTATATACCTACCTATTAACTTTTTGTCATAGCAGATGTTGCTGGTGTTCAAAGTAGGTACATAGCGTCAGCAAAAATATACCTATTTGAGTGCATCTTCTATTTTTATTAATAAATGACTATAGGTACCTATCTATAAGTATTTCATAGTTAGCATCAACCTCTTCTCTTCTTTTTGTTAAGTAGGAACTTAAGTTTACAACAGAAAAGTAGAAAAGTATTTAGGTACCTATTTACTAGGTACCTACTTAATAATGTAATTTTGTGTAGTGGTGTATTCCTGTATGCGCTCCGATGGCTCCACTTGACACTGGACAAGCTGCCGGCGCCTCCGGAACCCGATGCTCCCACAACCCCGGCCTTCGATCGTCATATGATACCAGAATTTGGCCCAGCACGAGGCTAATTACAGGTACGTACCTAACCTACACACCCAACAACTATACTATATTAAGTAAGTACCTACCTATGAATACAGAATGTTAGGGAAACGTTGTGTGATGTGTCCCACAAGGTTATTCATAAATATTAATTTAGAAAAATAAATTATAGTTTCTTTTTACGATGACCAATGAAAAATTTAATAGAATTTATAAAAAAGTTGATATTTTGTAAAAAAATTTTTGTCGAGAATAAGGAACCAACACAAGGAAATAAACTAGAAGAAAAACAAAAAAACAACGTTTTAAGAACAATGTTTAACCACATTTTAACGCCTAAATTTTATACCTTACCTAGTTTAATATACCTTGCCTTTGGAAATCTTCGATTTACCTATTGGTCGTTTCTTAGTCCCGAGTCTACTAAACGACGCGACAGGTAAAACTATAATCAGGTGCCCACTGGCCATCACCATAAGTGTCATCTTTATACTTCTATTCTATGCGTAGTGTATGTCATTGAACTCCTGCTAAACGGCTTAACCGATTTCGACGGATTTTTTGTGTGTATATGAGTACCTAAGTCCCTGCATGGTTTAGAATAACAATTGAATCCGATAGGTCGCGTTCTCTGTGCCAGGACAACCACTGACCGAGCCCCTTGTATAATATAATTTTATCTACTTTATTAGTAGGTAAGTAAATAGGTAGGTACCTACTCGTTTATTTTGAAGTGCAAAATATTTTGGTGAAATTTCTTGAGCCCTGATATTATTATGACTATTTTTCCACTATCGTACTCTTAAAATGAATGAAAAGTAGGTACCTAAGTACCAAAGAAAGGTATAATAGAGTCATTAATGCCTGCTTCTCATGCCTAAAATGGTAGATAGATAACCACATAGTTCTATCTTATCTGTATATATAATGAATCTGCTGCTGACGCTATTAATTATTATTAGTTTACAATTTACGTTTCTTTCTTCATTGTGCAATTGTTACAATTTGTTATTAGTTACAGTGTGAAACTGTATATAAAGGTTTATTAGTAGATGTACCGGTTAAACTTTGTTGCAGATTCGTTTTAGCAATCAGATCATCGAGATTATTCTGTTCAGCGGTAATGGGTTTCAAAATGTAAGTGTAGTTCATTATTTCCTATAATTTATGTAATGGCATTGTTTGTTCGCGTGCCAATGCATAAATAAGTACCGATATCCCTACTCGTACAACTGATATTGTTACCTACGCTATGAATAAACTATTTGATCGGAGAGATAATTTTAAAATTTTTATAATAATTTTAACAACAACTTTAGGTTTTCATAGTAACTAGGTATTCAAGGATTTTGCATTTAGTTAAAAATTTTACTTGTCCAGTATTCCAGGGGTGGGGTTGTTCGTGTATGTCTTACTGTGGCTGACGACGAAGCTTGTACAGCTGCCAGAACCACCGCCTCCAGGCACTCTACCGCCGCCTGTACACCACCGGCTCCTTGTGCCAGCAGGACAAGCTCGGACTTGATGCCCACCAGTCATTAAAAAAATTCACACTTCTTCTTACATAGTTTTTAAGTTGTTAAATAAATGCTTGAAGTTGCCAACCAAGAATAATAAAATTGCAGTTTTTGCAAAATAACTTTAGAATAAGATCTTATTCTTCATTGGTCGAAATTCAGTGAGAATAGGTAGTAAGCCCTAAAAGTTAATGCGTAAGTCTTATAGATAGTCGCTGGGGTCGTAGCCGTATTTTCGCAACAATTTTTTATACTTTTATATATCCAGGATATAGAACATTATTTCACCCGGTCGAAATAAGTTTTGGCATAAAGTGGCATGCACTTATTTCCCATAATAGGTACCTATTCGAAGACAAAATCATCTTCTTGCATATACTTAGTTTTATATCAGAATTAGTGTGTAAAACTTGTTTCTCTATTTTAATACAACAAACGACGCAGTTAATTTAGTTGTAGTAGGTTAGTTGGGTTGTGGCGCTCGCCGAGCCGCTTGGCCGTGGCGCACTCGCTTCACTCGCTCAGCTTTACGCTTCGCAATGAAGATAGTCCACACTCCACAGATATTTACTGGCTGTTTGAGTTTGTCTACATCTCAATAAGGAAATTAAAAAACTAATTACTTTTTACTAAATAGGGACTAAAGTGGTCACTGAAATAGTATATTTTATATCGAGGGACTAACTAAACAAAGCCATTAATATACCAGAGGTGGTTTGACTTAAGACAATTTTTCACTTCTCATGCTCTAAAAGTACGTCAATATAGCCCTACAAAGCATAACTTTTAGAGCATGAGAAGTGAAAACAATTTTTCACTTGTCATGCTCTAAAAGTACGTTAATATAGCCCTACGACGCGGGACTAAAGTGACCACTTTAGTCTCTACAGAGCTTCTACAGAGTGAAAAGTAATTAGTTTTTTAATTTCCATAATGAGATGTAGACAAACTCAAACAGCCAGTAAATATCTGTGGACTTGTGGAGTGTGGACCATCTTCATTGCGAAAATGTTGAGACTTTTAGTTCCATGGTGTTTCCGCATAGAAGGTGGCGCCATGTATTTTAAAAGAGATTTAAATCTCTTTGTTAATTTAGTCCCTCGATACAAAATATACTATTATTATTGTGCTATTAAATTTTCATTTCAACCATTTAGCTAATCCCAGTTCTGTGAAATAAACTATTGTCATTATTAACAATGATGAATGGAACCTATGTATTTGTTACATGATTGTGGGCTCATTATTGATACTCAGGCGTAAGCTATAGGTGCATATTGTTGATACTGCAAATCCATTTGGTATATCTCGGTGTAATAAAAAAATAATAAAAAAATAAACTACTTATTACCTACCTACCTACCTACCTACCTACTTATTGCGATTTACATAAATGTATTCTAATAACAAAATCATGACCATTTCTTTACTTGTACCTTTACTTATAACAAGTGTATTCTTGGTAGAAAATTCAACTTCGGAAGATGTATACGTGAGTGTTTTTCTTCTAATATTTAAATAAATTTAAAATAGTTTTAGACTTAGCTCCCAAAAACTAGCAGCTATAGGTATAGCAGTCAGTTTTGTGTTGTAGGATTTGTTGGCTCACATTTTTATAAATAATTTATTCAGTCCCAAACTAGGCAGAGCCTGAACTTGGAGTACTAAGCAAATGATAAACATACTTAAATAAATATGTAAAGACCCAGACAGGAAGCCAACAGACATGATCATGCACACAAATTTTGGCGCCGAGCGGGGATCGAACCCGCCACCTCCGACTCAGAAGGTAGGGTCACAACCAACTGAGCCAGCAGGCCCGTCAAACACTTACCTACCTATATTTTAAGAGGCTTACTATCTGTCACATTTAGGGGTCCGAGAAATATAGGTAGGTAGATACTGGTGTAAAGTGAGTACCTACTTCCAGTACCTAATGGAATAATTAGGCCGGGGTCCTCGGGGATAAGGCGTGACCATTTTTCCTCTTTTATTTCTATACCATGTTTTTTATTTTAATCATAATTATTGAATTAATTTCAACTGTTTTAATTTATATTTAAGTACTTATAGGTAGGTCTATGTACTGAATAAATAAATTATATTATCTTCAGGGACCATATAACATAGAGTGGAGCGAATATTCAATGTGTCCCAGTTCGAAAGCGACGAGCAATAAATATTCAAGTTTCTGGACCAATATGACGAAGAAAAACGATCACTATATTGCCGCAATAAATTTTACGTTTGCGGAGGATACGCCTATTGATATGGTTTGTAATTAATTAAAACAACCTTAAAAAAAGTTGCTGGAAAATGAGGTCACTGTAGCAAATTTATATGGTACCTTATCGTACCGTGATATATTATTATACCGTAGTAGGTACCTAACCTACCTACTTCGCACTGAGATACGTTGTGTTTAACTATTTTTTATGTTTTAACAGGTGAACGTGATAAGAAAACCGTAAGATATTGTTATTAGAACGTAAATTAGCAAAACCGTGTGAGAATAATTACTTACTTGCTATGGTTGTCGAAAAATTCTTTGGAATGTCCAACTGCATTATGAAAAAGGTAAACCTACTGATTTTTCGTGTCAGTCACTGACTACTATCTTAGGGTTCCTTGACTATGTCATCAATAAAAAGTTTATAAGTTTCTGTTTGCTTAAAATTAGGGATTCTTCGATAAGCCTTTTTGCCGATACGATACCGATACTCTTACTAAAATATCGGCGATACTGATACCGATACCGTTACGCTTATGGAATTCAAAAAGGAAGGGAGAATAAATAAAACACAATTAATTAATAGTTTTAGTAATCAAAATTATCATTTATAAATATAAAGCGAGAGGTTTCCTCGAGCATAGTAAGTTCGTGCCTCGTTTGCAAAGAAATTTTTAGTTTACATTACATTTTTAAAGCGCGAATTTTGAAAAGTATAGTTGAATCTGCCATAAAAATATCGCCGATACTGATATATCGGCAAACCCGGAGTATCTCCGATATATCGGTATCGGATGTTCCTAGTTAAAATTGAGAAGATGCAAATCACTAAATTGATTTATGCTTGTGCCTTTATAGCGGCAAATGGCTCACCCAAACTGTTTTCGCCTTTGAAGGTGTGAAACTGTTCGCTGACAGAACATATTTATGTCCACATTCGAAATAAAACAACTCGTTCTTTATTTAATATAATAAAGAATATATATTTAGATATCTAGATAGCGACGTGGATTACGAAAAGCTATATAATATACCTACTTGCTCATAAAGTGGCTCTAATTTCACTGCAATTAGGCTCATAATGACACCTGTAATCAAACTGTGACTTTTTCATTGCTATTATTCCAAAGAGAGCTATAGATTGTTTTTTTCTACATATGATACAAAAAAGGTCGTGTTCAATAGTACAAATTATCGCTTGCTCATTTCATGCAACTTCGTATTTAAATAGATAATTTCAACTTGTACGTGTTTAATAAACAAAACTTTCACTCAAATATATATCTTTTGTTTTCTCTGTAAAAACTTTAAATTCCCCATTTTGTACGTGGCTAAAACGATATCCGCGAAAAAAAAAAAAAAAGAAACCTTATTCTTTTATGTAGGTACTAGCAGAGCCCCGCGGTTTCACCCGCGTAGTTCCCATTCCCGTCCCCGCGTAGTTCCCGTTCCCGCAAAGTTCCAGTTCCCGTTTCCGTGGGAATATCGGAATAAAAAGTATCCTATGTCCGTCTCCTGGTTCTAAGCTACCTCCCCACCAACTTTCAGCCAAATCGGTTCAGCCATTCACGCGTGATGCCGTGACCAAGGGAAAAAGGGATTCATTTGTATATATATAGACTAGATGTCGCGCGGTGCGCGAGGCCGCAAGCGGCCACGCGTGTCTCTGTGGTGTGGTATTTTGACAAAAAAATATAGTCTTATTTTGGGCAGCCATCTTGTTTTAGCCATTTTCGATAATTTTCTATGTGAATATAGTAAATTTTAAAGTCGAAAAATAATAAATTTTGTAAAATATTATTTTTCATGGCAACACTGTTTACTAAGACCCACAATCGCTCTGTACAACCCAACTTTCCAAAGTGTTGCCATCTTGCCTAAAAATACCGATGAAAATTATGAAAATCCAATTTTTTCAGTAAAGAGAGAATACCGGAGCGGCCATCTTGTTTTTCCAGTTTTTCGGATTTTTCTGGTAAACTACAGAATATGCCCTGTGCAATGACACTAATCACGTCTCTATAGCATATTGGCATCTGGGAGATCAATTCGGGTCTTTTGAGGTCTACCCTAAAAATTCAATCGGCCATAACTTTCAGTGTTGCCAGGTGAAATTTAAAAAACCTACAAAAGGTCATAGGGAGGGATAAAATGTACCGTTGACTTTTACTCGTTTTTGCAAAATGGTAAAATTTCGAGTTTTGACTTTTTGCATTAAAAGTAAAAAAATACCCCAAATTTTGGGAAACTTGTTAAACATGGCAACACTCCGTAATAAGACCTCTAACCCCGCCATACAAGCTAACTCGCTCAGGTGTCGCCATCTTGCCGAAAATCGACATTCAAAATCTGGTAGAATTCATATTTTTCTTTGGGAGCCAATCACAGGGCGGCCATCTTGGATTTTCAGTTTTTCGGATTTTTCTGGTAAACTAAAGGACATGACCTACGTGATGACACTTAAAACATCTCCGTAACATATTAGCATCTGGGAGATCAATTAGGGTCAACTGGGGTCTAAAACCACTCCAACTTTGAAACACTATTACGCGGCCGCCATTTTGTTTTTTCAACTTTTTAAAATTTTTTTGTAAATCATTTAAAAGATTTAACAGATTACAAAAATTTGAACCGAATCGGCCGCAAAACAAAAGAGATACGATAAAGGTCACAGCACACTTATCAACTCGGAAAGGGATCGTCACCGTATCGCCTCGAGCCGTTCAGTATTGTTTGTATGAAACTCCCTACTGCAACGCACACTAATTGGAAACGTAACGTAATCGCCTCGCCTCGGAACAGGCTCCAAACCGCGATGCGGTGAGTGGTCAACTTGCAGTTCCCGCGCTTACGGCTCGCTGTCCCCCCGCTTACGTCTCTCCGTACGCGAGCTCACGGCTCTTCGTCCCACCCTTGCCCGTGTCCCCTCCTGCGACTTGCCTGCTGACCGTGCCGCCGCCCGCCATTCGCAAGGCAACTTCCTTTCGTGTTGCGCGTAAGTTTTATTGAACACTCAACGTTTGGATTCAAACTGATTTCGTGCCAACCCGGTCAGCCAGCGGTCGGCGAGGCGTAAGCGCGGTGACGCCTAGCCGTAGCCGAGTTGACGTACAGGAGCCGCTGCTACGCTTTGGTTACATGCATACGTTAGGTTGACGCCTGGTTGACGGCGAGGCGAAAGGCGATACGGTGCCGATCCCTTTCCGAGTTGATATGTGTGCTGTGACCCTAAGCAAGTCTGGCCGCCATTTTGTTTTTTTGAAAAGTCGGAATTTTCCCTTGGTTACCCCGCCATCTTGAACACTTTTTTTCTACAAGACTTCTCCAAAACGACTCCTTCTGGGAGAACAATTATGTCAATCAGTCAGTGAGTGAGTCAGTGAGGCAGTGAGTGGTAGTCGAGCTTTATATATTTATTTATATATTTATAATATATAAAGCTGGACTACCACTCACTGACTCACTGACTCACTGACTGATTGACATAATTGTTCTCCCAGAAGGAGTCGTTTTGGAGAAAAGTCTTGTAGGGGAAAAGTGTTCAAGATGGCGAAGTGACCCAGGAAAAATTCCGACTTTTCAAAAAAACAAAATGGCGGCCAGGCTTGCTTATCTCATCTCTTTTGTATTCCGGCCGATCCGGTTGAAATTTTTGGAATCGGTTAAACTTTTAGGATGATTTACGAATATTTTTAAAAAAGTTGAAAATACAAGATGGCGGCCGCGTAGTAATGTTTCAAAGTTTAGGCTATTGTAGACCCCACTTGACCCGAATTAGTAGCATGGTTGTCGACTTCGTGCAGTTACAAATGGCACGTCGTCTTTTTAGGCATGACCCGTAGCTTACCAGAAAAATCCGAAAAACTCAAAATCAAAGATGGCCGCCCTGTGATTGGCTCTTAAAGAAAATGATGGATTTTACCAGATTTTAAATGTCGATTTTCAGCAAGATGGCGACACCTGAGCGAGTTGGCGTGTATGGCGGGGTTGGAGGTCACATTACGTAGTGTTGCCATGTTTAAGAATTTTTCCAAAATTTTGCGTATTTTTTTTAATTTAAATGCATAATGACAAAACTCTAAATTTGACCACTATGCAAAAACGGTGACAGTCAAAAGTTACTGTCAATAAAACATTTTACTACTCCCTATGACTTTTGGTAGGTATTTTAATTTTCGCATGGCAGCACTGAAAGTTATGGCTAATTGAATTTTCCGAGTAGACCTCAAAAGACCCGAATTGATCTGCCAGATGCCAATATGCTATAGAGACGTGACTGGTGTCATCGCATAGGGCATATCCTGCAGTTTACTAGAAAAATCCAAAAAACTGAAAAAACAAGATGGCCGCTCCGGTATTTTCTCTTAACTAAAAAATTAAGATTTTTATAATTTTTATCGGCATTTTTCAGCATGTTGGCAACACTTTGGAAAGTTGGGTTGTATGGAGCGATTGTGGGTCTCAGTAATCAGTGTTGCCATGTAAAGAAATATTTAACAAAATTTTATTATTTTTCGACTTATACTAAAAAAAGACAAAATTCACATAGAAAATTATCAAAAATGGCTAAAACAAGATGGGCGCCCAAAGTTAGACTTTATTTTTCTGTCAAAATACGACCCAACAGAGACACGCGTGGCCGCTGGCGGCCTCGCGCACCGCGCGACATCTAGTATCTATAATATATAAAGCTCGACTACCACTGACTCACTGACTGATTGACATAATTGTTCTCCCAGAAGGAGTCGTTTTAGAGACAAGTCATGTATGAAAAAAGTGTTCAAGATGGCGGGGTGACCTAGGGAAAATTCCGACTTTTCAAAAAAACAAAATGGCGGCCAGACTTGCTTATCGTATCTCTTTTGTTTTCCGGCCGGTTCGATTCAAATTTTTGTAATCTGTTAAACCTTTTAAATGATTTAGAAAAATTTGTTAAAAAGTTGAAAAAACAAAATGGCGGCCGCGTAATAGTGTTTCAAAGTTGGAGTGGTTCTAGACCCCAGTTGACCCTAATTGATCTCCCAGATGCTAATATGTAACGGAGATGTTTTAAGTGTCATCACGTAGGTCATGTCCTGCTGTTTACCAGAAAAATCCGAAAAACTGAAAATCCAAGATGGCCGCCCTGTGAGTGGCTCCCAAAGAAAAAGATGAATTTTACCATATTTTGAATGTCGATTTTTGGCAAGATGGCGACAGCTGAGCGAGTTAGCTTGTATGGCGGGGTTGGAGGTCTCATTACGTAGTGTTGCCATGTTTAAGAATTTTCCCGAAATTTGGCGTATTTTATAACTTTTAACGCAAAATGTCAAAACTCGAAATTTTACCATTTTGCAAAAACAAGTGACAGTCAACGGAACATTTTATCTCTCCCTATGACCTTTTGTAGGTTTTTTGATTTTCGTCTGGCAACACTGAAAGTTATGGCTGATTGAATTTTTAGGGTAGACCTCAAAAGACCCGAATTGATCTCCCAGATGCCAATATGCTATAGAGACGTGATTGGTGTTATTGCACAGGGCATATCCTGTAGTTTACTAGAAAAATCCGAAAAACTGAAAAAACAAGATGGCCGCTCCGGTATTCTGTCTTTACTGAAAAATTGGATTTTTATAATTATTATCAGTATTTTTAGGCAAGTTGGCAACACTTTGGAAAGTTGGGTTGTATGGAGCGATTGTGGGTCTCAGTAAACAGTGTTGCCATGAAAAGAAATATTTAAGAAAATGGTATTATTTTTTGACTTAAAATGGCTAAAACAAGATGGCCGCCCAAAATTAGACTTTATTTGTCTGTCAAAATACGACCCCACAGAGACACGCGTGGCCGCTTGCGGCCTCGCGCACCGCGCGACATCTAGTCTATAATATATAAAGCTCGACTACCACTCACTCACTCACTGATTGACATAATTGTTCTTCCAGAAGGAGTCGTTTTGGAGTCAAGTCATATATAAGAAAAGTGTGCAAGATGGCGGAGTGACCCAGGGAAAATTCCGACTTTTCAAAAAAACAAAATGGCGGCCAGGCTTGCCTATCGTATCTCTTTTGTTTTCCGGCCGATCCGGTTGAAATTTTTGGAATCTGTAGAAATGTTTAAATGATTTACGAAAATAGTTAAAAAAGTTGAAAAAACAAAATGGCGGCCGCATAGTAGTGTTTCAAAGTTGGAGTGGTTTTAGACCCCACTTGACCCGAATTGATCTCCCCGATGCTAATATGCTAAAGGGATGTGTTTGGTGTCATCACACAGGGCATATCCTGTAGTTTACCAGAAAATCCCGAAAATCTGAAAAACCAAGATGGCCGCCCTGTAATTGGCTCCCAAAGAAAAAGATGAATTTTACCAGATTTTGAATGTCGATTTTCGGCAAGATGGCGACACCTGAGCGAGTTGGCTTGTATGGCGGGGTTAGAGGTCTCATTATGTAGTGTTGCCATGTTTAAGAATATTCCCGGAATTAGGCGTATTTTTTTACTTTTAATGCAAAATGTCAAAACTCTAAATTTTACCATTTTGCAAAAACAAGTGACAGTCAGTGAAACATTTTATCTCTCCTTATGACCTTTTGTAGGTTTTTTGATTTTCGCCTGGCAACACTGAAAGTTATGGTTGATTTAATTTTTAGAGTAGACCTCAAAAGACCCGAATTGATCTCCTAGATGCCGATATGCTACAGGGATGTGTTTGGTGTCATCGCATAGGGTATATCCTGTAGTTTACTAGAAAATCCCGAAAAAAGAAAAAACAAGATGGCCGCCCCGTTATTTTTGTTTTACTGAAAAATTTCAATTTTCTTAATAATAATCGGCATTTTTTAGCCAGTTGGCAACACTTTGGAGAGTTGGCTTGTATGATGCGATTGTAGGTCTCAGTAAACAGTGTTGTCATGAAAAAAAATATTTAGCAAAATTTTGTTATTTTTCGACTTAAAATGGCTAAAACAAGATGGGCGCCCAAAATTAGACTCTATTTTTCTGTTAAAATAAGACCCCACAGAGACACGCGTGGCCGCTTGCGGCCTCGCGCACCGCGCGACATCTAGTCTATTTATAATATATAAAGCTGGACTACCACTCACTCACTCACTCACTCACTGACTGACTGATTGACATAATTGTTCTCCCAGAAGGAGTCGTTTTGGAGTCAAGTCATATATGAAAAAAGTTTTCAAGATGGCGGGGTGACCCCGGGAAAATTCCGACTTTTCAAAAAAACTAAATGGCGGCCAGGCTTGCCTATCGTATCTCTTTTGTTTTCCGGCCGATCCGGCTGAAATTTTTGGAATCTGTAGTACTGCTTAGATGATTTACGAAAATAGTTAAAAAAGTTGAAAAAACAAAATGGCGGCCGCGTAGTAGTGTTTCAAAGTTGGAGTGGTTTTAGACCCCACTTGACCCGAATTGATCTCCCAGATGCCAATATGCTAAAGGGATGTGTTTGGTGTCATCGCACAGGGCATATCCTGTAGTTTACCAGAAAATCCCGAAAATTTGAAAAACCAAGATGGCCGACCGGTGATTTGCTCCCAAAGAAAAGTATTTTTATTTTTTATTTTTTATTTATTTATTTAAACAAGGTCCACCAACAACCATTACACCAATACATAAACTTAATACAAACATAATATACTCTGTAGTAAGTGCAATGGTCACTTACAGGCAGACACTACATGTACATAGTAAAAAAAAAAAAAAAACAGAAATAAACAGCATTATTTGGTTACATTACTACAAATTATTCATAGAAATACTTTCGTACACTATCCTATAAAATTTACTTAAAGTATCCAAATGTATGTCTATACGATCGCTGCATGCATTGACAGCTTTACACAACCTACTAACTGGAGAACAGGAACCTAGGAGTGTTCTTCTGAGAGGAGGACTAAATGGCGTAATAGGATTTCTCGGTATTCTATATGGAACTCGGAAGCGGAACTCACTCAGCAGACGTGGACAATCTATAATATGATTCATAATCTTAAATATGAAAATTGCATCTAACAAATCTCTGCGCATGGCTAAGGAACTCATATAAAAAAATTGCTATCTGCTTTTGTAAGATTTCCTTATTTTCGCAATGCCAGCAGAATACGACAAGTGCCAAAGGAACCGTTTTTGAACTCTTTCCATTCGTAATGAGTGAGTAGCATAGTGCGGCCGCCAGATCACACTACAGTATTCTAAAGTGCTTCGAACGAGACTATTATAGAGAATAATTTTAACTTTACTATTATTGAAGATTTTACAATTACGTATTACAAAACCAAGCATTTTTGAAGCTTTTTTAATTATGTTGTCTACATGAGGTACAAAAGTTAGCTTTCTATCATACGTAACACCTAGATCTCTTATAGTTTCTACTTCTTGAATCTCTTCGCAGCCAATACTATATTTAGAATTAATAAGATTATGTTTCCTTGATATTTTCATATGGTAACACTTCTTATGATTTAAGTGCATGTCGTTATATCCACACCATAGGACGAGTCTATCCAGGTCAGACTGAATAAGAGAGGCATCTTCAACAGAATCAACAACTCTTGCAAATTTCAGGTCATCAGCATAAATAAACACCTCAGAAAAATAGAAGATTTCATGAACATCATTTATGAAATAATTAAAGAGTACCGGCCCGAGATGGGACCCTTGGGGTACACCTGACGTTATGTCTCTGGGGGTTGATTGGGTTCCATTTACCACGACGTGGAATTTTCTGCATTTTAGATATGAATCTATGAACTTCAGTAAGGATCCGGTTATTCCATAGGCTGATAATTTATATAATAAGATTTTATGAGAGACTTTATCGAATGCCTTACTGAAGTCTGTATACAAAACATCGATCTGTTTTCCGGAATCAATCTTATCGGTTAGGTATTCGGTAAAGGTAATTAGATTTGTGCAAGTTGAGCGCGCTTCCACAAAACCGTGTTGGTGATCGTTTATGTATAATTTGAGGTGACTTTGCAAGTATGGGCATATTAAAGACTCCAATATTTTACTGAAAGTGGACAAGACAGATATAGGCCTATAGTTAGAAATAATTTCGTCACTGTCCGATTTAAAGACGGGAACCACTTTTGCAAGTTTCCATTTTGAAGGAAATGTACCTGTAGTTAAACACTTGTTATAAATGGAATGGAGCGGTTTGACAAGTGCTGAGGCACAAGACCGGACAAAGATAGGCGGGATTCCGTCCGGTCCAGCACCTTTATTGATATCCAGAGTATTTAGCTTATTGTAGATAGACTCTCTGCTTATCGCAGGGCATGTTAAGCACTGACTACCAGCTTCAAGAGAACTGAGAAACTTTGAGTCTTTCGCGAATCCATCCTCAGTATTAATTTGATATACCGAGGAGAAGTACGTAGCAAACATTTCGCATATTGCAATCCGATCAGAAGTAGTTGATGCACCGTCTGTCATACTAATAGGATACGAACTTTTCCCTCCACGTTTAGCTTTTATATAGGACCAGAAATGTTTGGGATTTAGTGATAAGTTTTCTTCAAGTTTTTGTATATATCTCATATAAGAAACCTTTGCGAGCTTATCACAACGCTTGCTTAATAATTGTAGTGCAATTTCATCTAAAGGGTTTTCATATGTTTTGTAACGTTTCCTTAATTTATTCTTTTCATTTAGTGCCCTTATTAAGTTTCGATCAAACCAGGCGGGATACTTACTACTTTTAGATCTACAGATAGGTACGAACTTTTCAATTACTTCATCCAGTAACCCATAGAAAATATCAATCATGACGTTAACGTCGTCTACTTCCTTAAATCCTTCATCCCAATTTACATTATTTAAAAACTTTGAAATTTTTTCGTAACAGCCTTTATAAAAATTAGGTCTTACATTAATATTGTAAGGCAAACAAGGCTTGTCAATTATAGCAATATTTATTTCTAGGGGAGGATGATACTGATCAATGTTGCTTAATGCACTGGTGCCTGCGCTCACTGTGCATGTAAGTACATCTGAAAATACAAGATCAAGAATTCGACCTGCGCTGTTGAGTATATTGTTTGATTGAGTCATCTTATTAACACACAAAAAATCTACCAAAGATTCGCACACGTTAGGTGGAATATAGTTACTGGTTGAGTCATAAAATAATTTCTAATTGAAATTACCCAGATTAAAGTCACCTATGATAGATTTGTAAGCATTTGATTTTTCAACTACAGCGTTGCAATGATCCACAAAGTACTCCAAAGTGGATCGTTTGACGGGCGGTGGCAGATAAACTGCACAAAGGGCGATTTGATGGACTTTATGTGTGGATGATATATCTAAAATTATCCAGAGATCCTCAAGATTGCTTTCCCAATCCAGTATACGTTTCGATTTTATGACCTTTTTAACAGCAATCAAAACACCTCCTCCCTCTTTCCCTTGTAATGTAAGCGAACTATCCCTGTCCCTCCTGTAGACAACATACCTATCGTCGAACAATTCACTACTTAGTACCGAACTATTCAGCCATGTCTCAGTCAGAATTATAATGTCGAAATCATTGCATGCAACATTACAAGAAAAAATATGTGTTTTTGTTCTCAATCCTCTACTATTCTGATAATATATCTTAAGCTTATTGAATGATAAAAACAATAAATCCAAATAACACGATCCCAATAAAAAGAAAAATAGAACTTAAATAACTTTGTTCAAACTGTCCATATTTTTAATGTGTATATATTCAGCATCATCGCTTTTCCTGATGAAGATACGACCGCTTCTCACCCAGACGTAAACCCTTCTCCTTCGCCTTGATCCTGGTAGCTGCGTGTAATTTTTTGTTGAAGGGAGATAAATGTTCAATGACATATATTGGTGATTTGGCACCAGCAAGTCCAATGTGGGAGGTACTAAGCTTATCCTGGTGATTTGTTTTATTAAATTTAATAGTGGATGCAAGAAATAGGTCCCGCATTTTTGGGGAGCCTAGTTGAACTACAATCGACCTTGGACGGGAATCAGCTGGGTTAAGTTTACAATATCAGCATCGTTTGTATTGCAACCAACCACTGATCCTAGCTGCTTCACAATTGTTAAAAGATTTTCATTCTTATGTTCAGGCACACATTGTATCTCCAGGTTACTTGATCTTGATTGTTGTTCTATGTAATTTATGCGTTGGGTGAGATCTACAACTGTGCTGGTTAACTTAATATTTTCTGATTGCAAGTCCTTCAATACTTTCTTTGTAGATGCTTGTTCATATTCTATCTCGTCGAACCTATTACTCATAAACGTCATAGAATCTTTAATTTCTCTCATTTCCTTTTTAATAGGTTCAAGGCTCTTGTCGATCACGCTCGCCAGATTGTCATTAATCTGTTTTATAATAATGGCGAGTTCCTCCTTCATGGTCTCCTTTATAATACATCGCACCTCGTCACCCGTGACAACAGCCGGTTCAGGTGGAGAGTTCAGTGCCGGCCTCTTGTTACCTCGTGAATTACATACGTTACGTCTGGGAGTTGATACATCTGTAAGCGGTTTATTGCTTAAACTTATGCAAGTTGAACACATCCAGTTTTTCAACAATTCTGAGTCATTGGTTGTGTCCGGCATATCTAGACATAAGAGATGATAAGCTTTCCGACACTTAGTACAATTAATAAATTCCTCGTTCGTTCCATCTTTATTGGTACAACAGCCCCATTGAAGTGATACTGAAGTCATTTTATTGACTAAAAACGGTTGACGGATGACTCCGGATTTAAAAGATTGTATCCACAGTTGAAGCTGAAAAAAGTATTAATTTTACCACATTTTGATTGTCGATTTTCGGCAAGATGGCAACACCTGAGCGAGTTGGTCTGTATAGCGGGATTGGAGGTCTTGCTACATTGTGTTGCCGTGTTTAAGAATATTCCCGGAATTTGGAGTATTTTTTTACTTTTAACGCAAAATGTCAAAACTCTAAATTTTACCATATTGCAAAAACAAGTGACAGCCAGTGAAACATTTTATCTCTCTTTATGACTTTTTGTAGGTTTTTTGATTTTCGCCTGGCAACACTGAAAGTTATGGTTGATTTAATTTTTAGGGTAGACCTCAAAAGACCCGAATTGATCTCCCAGATGCCGATATGCTACAGGGATGTGTTTGGTGTCATCGCATAGGGTATATCCTGTAGTTTACTAGAAAATCCCGAAAAATAGAAAAAACAAGATGGCCGCCCCGTTATTTTTGTTTTACTGAAAAATTTAAATTTTCTTAATCTTAATAGGCATTTTTTAGCCTGTTGGCAACACTTTGGAAAGTTGGCTTGTATGGAGCGATTGTGGGTCTCAGTAAAAAGTGTTGCCATGAAAAAAAATATTTAACAAAATTTTATTATTTTTCTACTTAAAACGGCTAAAACAAGATGGACACCCAAAATTAGACTTTATTTTTCTGTCAAAATACGACCCCACAGAGACACGCGTGGCCGCTTGCGACACACACCTGACATCTAGTTTATAATATATAAAGCTCGACTACCACTGACTGACTCACTCACTCACTGATTGACATAATTGTTCTCCCAGAAGGAGTCGTTTTGGAGTCAAGTCATGTAGGGGAAAAGTGTGCAAAGTGGCGGGGTGACCCCAGGAAAATTCCGACTTTTCAAAAAAACAAAATGGCGGCCGGGCTTGCCTATCGTATCTCTTTTGTTTTCCGGCCGATTTGTTTTAAATTTTTTGTATGGGTTTAACTTTTCAGATTATTTACGAAAATTATTTTAAAAGTTGAAAAAACAAAATGGCGGCCACGTAGTAGTGTTTCAAAGTTGGAGTGGTTTTAGACCCCACTTGACCCGAATTAGACGCATGGTTGCCGAAATTGTACAGTTACAAGTGGCACGTCATCTTTTTAGGTACATCCCGTAGTTTACCAAAAAACTGAAAATCCAAGATGGCCGCCCTGTGATTGGCTCCCAAAGAAAAAGATGAATTTTACCAGATTTTGAATGTCGATTTTCGGCAAGATGGCGACACCTGAGCGAGTTGGCTTGTATGGTGGGGTTAGAGGTCTAATTACAGAGTGTTACCATGTTTAACAATTTTCCCAAAATTTGGGGTATTTTTTTACTTTTAATGCAAAAATTCAAAACTCGAAATTTTACCATTTTGCGAAAACGAGTAACAGTCAACGGTACATTTTATCTCTCCCTATGACTTTTTGTGGGTTTTTTGATTTTCACCTGGCAACACTGAAAGTTATGGCCGATTGAATTTTTAGGGTAGCCCTCAAAAGACCCGAATTGATCTCCTAGATGCCAATATGCTATAGAGACGTGATTGGTGTCATTGCATAGGGCATATCCTGTAGTTTACCAGAAAAATCCAAAAAACTGAAAATCCAAGATGGCCGCCCTGTGATTGGCTTCCAAAGAAAAAGATGAATTTTACCAGATTTTGAATGTCGATTTTCGGCAAGATGGCGACACCTGAGCGAGTTAGCTTGTATGGCGGGGTTAGAGGTCTTATTACGAAGTGTTGCCATGTTTAACAAGTTTCCCAAAATTTGGGATATTTTTTTACTTTTAACGAAAAATGTCAAAACTTTAAATTTTACCATTTCGCAAAAACAAGTGACAGTCAACGGAAAATTTTATCTCTCCCTTTGACCTTTTGTAGGTTTTTTTTATTTCAGCTTGCAACACTGAAAGTAATGGCCGATTGAATTTTTAGGGTAGACGTCAAAAGACCCGAATTGATCTCCCAGATTCCAATATGCTATAAATACGTGTTTGGTGTCATCGCATAGGGAGTATCCTGTAGTTTAGGGGAAAATCCAGAAAAACTGGAAAAACAAGATGGCCGCTCCGGTATTCTCTCTTTTCTGAAAAAATTGGGTTATTATAATTTTTATCGGTATTTTTAGGCAAGTTGGCAACACTTTGGAAAGTTGGCTTGTATGGAGCGATTGTGGGTCTTAGTAAACAGTGTTGCCATGAAAAGTAATATTTAACAAATTTTATTATTTTTTGACTTGTACTAAAAATGGCTAAAACAAGATGGGTGCCCAAAATTAGACTTTATTTTTCTGTCAAAATACGACCCCACAGAGACACGCGTGGCCGCTTGCGGCCTCGCGCACCGCGCGACATCTAGTTTACAATATATAAAGCTCGACTACCACTCACTGACTCACTCACTCACTGATTGACATAATTGTTCTCCCAGAAGGAGTCGTTTTGGAGTAAAGTCTTGTAGGTAAAAAGTATTCAAGATGGCGGTGTGACCCCAGGAAAATTCCGACTTTTCAAAAAAACAAAATGGCGGCCAAGCTTGCTTATCGTATCTCTTTTGTTTTTCGGCCGATTCGGTTCAAATTTTTGGCATCTATAGAATTGTTTAGATGATTTGCAAATATTATTTAAGAAGTTGAAAAAACAAAATGGCGGCCGCGTAGTAATGTTTCAAAGTTTAGGCTATTGTAGACCCCACTTGACCCGAATTGATCTCCCAGACGCCAATCTGTTATAGGGATGTGTTTGGTGTCATCGCATAGGGAATATCCTGTTGTTTACCAGAAAATCCCGAAAATTTGAAAAACCAAGATGGCCGACCGGTGATTTGCTCCCGAAGAAAAAGATGAATTTTACCAGATTTTGAATGTCAATTTTCGACAAGATGGCGACACCTGAGCGAGTTGGCTTGTATAGCGGGGTTAGAGGTCTCATTACTTAGTGTTGTCATGTTTAAGAATTTTCCCAAAATTTGGGGTATTTTTTTACTTTTAATGCAAAATGTCAGAACTAAAAATTTTACCATTTCACAAAAACGAGTAAAAGTCAACGGTACATTTTATCTCTCCCTATGACCTTTAGTAGGTTTTTGATTTTCGCCTGGCAACACTGAAAGTTATGGTAGATTGAAATTTTAGGGTAGACGTCAAAAGACCCGAATTGATCTCCCAGATTCCAATATGCTATAAATACGTGTTTGGTGTCATCGCATAGGGAGTATCCTGTAGTTTAGGGGAAAATCCCGAAAAACAGGAAAAACAAGATGGCCGCCCCTTTATTTTCGTTATACTAAAAAAATTTTATTTTGTTTATTTTTATAGGCATTTTTCAGCCAGTTGGCAACACTTTGAAAAGATGGATTGTATGGATCGATTGTGGGTCTTAGTAAACAGTGTTACTATAAAAAGAAATATTTGACAAATTAATATTAATTTTTGACTTATGGTAAAAAAATGTTTTATCCAAAATATTTAAACTTTACAAATGCAGAAGTATATCTACCGGGTACAATCACTTAAGCTAAACCATCAAAATAAATTTTGTCAAATTTAAATGGCAACACTGATAATTATGACCACTTGAAATCACGAAAAGATCCCAAAAGACACCAATTGATCTCCTAGATGCCAATATGCTACAAGCACGTGTTTGGTGTCATTGCATAGGGCGTATCATGTTGTTTATCAGAAAAATCCAAAAAAACTGAAAAAACAAGATGGCCGACTCGTAATTTTCGTTGCTCTGAAAAATTTTTATTTTGTTAATCATAATGGGCATTTTTCAGCCAGTTGGCAACACTTTTTAAAGTTGGCTTGTATCAAGCGATTGTGGGTCTCAGTAAATAGTATTGCCATTAGAAATAATATTAAACAAAATTTTATTATTTTTCGACTTATACTAAAAAAAGACAAAATTCACATAGAAAATTATCAAAAATGGCTAAAACAAGATGGGCGCCCAAAATTAGACTTTATTTTTCTGTCAAAATACGACCCCACGGAGACACGCGTGGCCGCTTGCGGCCTCGCGCACCGCGCGACATCTAGTTTATTTATTTATTTTATTTATTTATTATTTATTTATATTTTTATTCATTTTTATTTTTATTATGTTTATTTATATTATTATATTATTATTATTATTATAATATATAAAGCTGGACTACCACTCACTCACTTACTGATTGACATAATTGTTCTCCCAGAAGGAGTCGTTTTGGAGTCAAGTCATTTAGGAAAAAAGTATGCAAGATGGCGGGGTGACCCCAGGAAAATTCCGACTTTTCAAAAAAACAAAATGGCCGCCAGGCTTGTCTATCGTATCTCTTTTGTTTTCTGGCCGATTCGGTTCAAATTTTCGGCATCTGTAGGATCGCTTGTATGATTTACGAAAATAATTTTAAAATTTGAAAAAACAAAATGGCGGCCGCGTAATAGTGTTTCAAAGTTGAAGTTGTTTTAGACCCCACTTGACCCGAATTAGACGCATGGTTGCCGACGTTGTGCAGTTACAAGTGGCACGTCATCTTTTTAAGCACATCCCGTAGTTTACCAGAAAAATCCGAAAAACTAAAAATCAAAGATGGCCGCCCTGTGATTGGCTCCCAAAGAAAAAGATGAATTTTACCATATTTTGAATGTCGATTTTCGGCAAGATGGCCACACCTGAGCGAGTTTGCTTGTATGGCGGGGTTGGAGGTCTCATTACGTAGTATTGCCATGTTTAAGAATTTTCCCAAAATTTAGGGTATTTTTTTACTTTTAATGCAAAAAGTCAAAACTCAAAATTTTACCATTTTGCAAAAACGAGTAACAGTCAACGGTACATTTTATCTCTCCCTATGACCTTTTGTAGGTTTTTTGAATTTCACCTGGCAACACTGAAAGTTATGGCCGATTGAATTTTTAGGGTAGACCTCAAAAGACCCGAATTGATCTCCCAGATGCCAATATGCTACAGAGACGTGATTGGTATCATTGCACAGAACATATCCTGTAGTTTACCAGAAAAATCCGAAAAACTGGAAAAACAAGATGGCCGCTCCGGTATCCTCTCTTTACTGAAAAAATTGGGTTTTTATAATTTTCATCGGTATTTTTAGGCAAGTTGGCAACACTTTGGAAAGTTGGGTTGTATAGAGCGATTGTGGGTCTCAGTAAACAGTATTGCCATGAAAAGTAATATTTTACAAAATTTAATTATTTTTCGACTTATACTAAAAAAAGACAAAATTCACATAGAAAATTATCAAAAATGGCTAAAACGAGATGGCCGCCCAAAATTTCTTTATTTTTTCTGTCAAAATACTACCCCACAGAGACACGCGTGGCCGCTTGCGGCCTCGCGCACCGCGCGACATCTAGTTTATAATATATAAAGCTCGACTACCACTCACTGACTCACTCACTGATTGACATAATTGTTCTCCCAGAAGGAGTCGTTTTGGAGTCAAGTCATGTAGGGGAAAAGTGTGCAAAGTGGCGGGGTGACCCCAGGAAAATTCCGACTTTTCAAAAAAACAAGATGGCGGCCGGGCTTGCCTATCGTATCTCTTTTGTTTTCCGATTCGGTTGAAATTTTTGGTATCTGTAGTATTGCTTAGATGATTTACAAATATTACTCAAAAATTTAGAAAAACAAAATGGCGGCCTCGTAATAGTGTATCAAAGTTTGAGTGGTTTTAGACCCCACTTGACCCGAATTAGACACATGGTTGCCGAAATCGTACAGTTACAAGTGGCATGTCAGCTTTTTAGGCACATCCCGTAGTTTACCAGAAAAATCCGAAAAACTGAAAATACAAAATGGCCGCCCTGTGATTGGCTCCCAAAGAAAAAGATTAATTTTACCAGATTTTGAATGTCAATTTTCGGCAAGATGGCGACACCTGAGCGAGTTGGCGTGTACGGCGCGGTTGGAGGTCTCATTACGTTGTGTTGCCATGTTTAACAATTTTCCCAAAATTTGGGGTATTTTTTCACTTTTAATGCAAAAAGTCAAAACTCAAAATTTTACCATTTTGCAAAAACGAGTAACAGTCAACGGTACATTTTATCTCTCCTTATGACCTTTTGTAGGTTTTTTGATTTTCGCCTGGCAACACTGAAAGTTATGGTTGATTTAATTTTTAGGGTAGACCTCAAAAGACCCGAATTGATCTCCTAGATGCCGATATGCTACAGGGATGTGTTTGGTGTCATCGCATAGGGTATATCCTGTAGTTTACTAGAAAATCCCGAAAAATAGAAAAAACAAGATGGCCGCCCCGTTATTTTTGTTTTACTGAAAAATTTCAATTTTCTTAATCTGAATCGGCATTTTTTAGCCAGTTGGCAACACTTTGGAAAGTTGACTTGTATGGAGCGATTGTGGGTCTCAGTAAACAGTGTTGCCATGAAAAGTAATATTTAATAAAATTTTATTATTTTTTGACTTGTACTAAAAAATGGCTAAAAAAAGATGGGCGCCCAAAGTTAGACTTTATTTTTCTGTCAAAATACGACCCCACAGAGACACGCGTGGCCGCTTGCGGCCTCGCGCACCGCGCGACATCTAGTCTATTTATATTATATAAAGCTCGACTACCACTCACTGACTGATTGACATAATTGTTCTCCCAGAAGGAGTCGTTTTGGAGACAAGTCATGTAGAGAAAAAGTGTTCAAGATGGCGGGGTGACCCAGGGAAAATTCCGACTTTTCAAAAAAACAAAATGGCGGCCAGGCTTGCCTATCGTATCTCTTTTGTTTTCCGGCCGATTCGGTTTAAATTTTCGGCATCTGTAGAATCGCTTGTATGATTTACGAAAATAATTAAAAAAAATCTAAAAACAAAATGGCGGCCGCGTAGTAGTGTTTCAAAGTTGGAGTGGTTTTAGACCCCACTTGACCCGAATCGATCTCCCAGATGCCAATATGCTAAAGGGATGTGTTTGGTGTCATCGCACAGGGCATATCCTGTAGTTTACCAGAAAATCCCGAAAATTTGAAAAACCAAGATGGCCGACCGGTGATTTGCTCCCAAAGAAAAGTATTATTTTTACCACATTTTGATTGTCGATTTTCGGCACGATGGCAACACCTGAGCGAGTTGGTCTGTATAGCGGGGTTAGAGGTCTTGCTACGTAGTGTTGCCGTGTTTAAGAATTTTCACGGAATTTAACGTATTTTTTTACTTTTAACGCAAAATGTCAAAACTCTAAATTTTACCATTTTGCAAAAAAAAGTGACAGTCAGTGAAACATTTTATCTCTCTTTATGACTTTTTGTAGGTTTTTGATTTTCGCCTGGCAACACTGAAAGTTATGGTTGATTTAATTTTTAGGGTAGACCTCAAAAGACCCGAATTGATCTCCCAGATGCCGATATGCTACAGGGATGTGTTTGGTGTCATCGCATAGGGTATATCCTGTAGTTTACTAGAAAATCCCGAAAATCTGAAAAAACAAGATGGCCGCCCCGTTATTTTTGTTTTACTGAAAAATTTAAATTTTCATAATAATAATCGGCTTTTTTAGCCAGTTGGCAACACTTTGGAAAGTTGACTTGTATGGAGCGATTGTGGGTCTCAGTTAACAGTGTTGCCGTGAAAAAAAATATTTCACAAAATTTTATTATTTTTCGACTTAAAACGGCTAAAACAAGATGGCCGCCCCAAAAGTAGACTCTATTTTTCTGTCACAATCAAACCGCACAGAGACACGCGTGGCCGCTTGCGGCCTCGCGCACCGCGCGACATCTAGTTTATAATATATAAAGCTCGACTACCACTCACTCACTGACTGATTGACATAATTGTTCTCCCAGAAGGAGTCGTTTTGGAGACAAGTCATAAATGAGAAAAGTGTTCAAGATGGCGAGGTGACCCCGGGAAAATTTCGACTTTTCAAAAAAACAAAATGGCGGCCAGGCTTGCCTACCGTATCTCTTTTGTTTTCCGGCCGATCCGGTTCAAATTTTTGACATCTGTAGTATTGCTTGGATGATTAACTAAAATAATTTAAAAAATTGAAAAAACAAAATGGCAGCCGCGTAGTAGTGTTTCAAAGTTGGAGTGGTTTTAGACCCCACTTGACCCGAATTGATCTCCCAGATGCCAATATGCTACAGGGATGTGATTGGTGTCATCACATAGATCATGTCCTGTAGTTTACCAGAAAATCCCGAAAATCTGAAAAACCAAGATGGCCGACCGGTGATTTGCTCCCAAAGAAAAGTATTAATTTTACCACATTTTGATTGTCGATTTTCGGCAAGATGGCAACACCTGAGCGAGTTGGTCTGTATAGCGGGGTTGGAGGTCTTGCTACATTGTGTTGCCGTGTTTAAGAATATTCCCGGAATTTGGAGTATTTTTTTACTTTTAACGCAAAATGTCAAAACTCTAAATTTTACCACATTGCAAAAATAAGTGACAGCCAGTGAAACATTTTATCTCTCTTTATGACTTTTTGTAGGTTTTTTGATTTTCGCCTGGCAACACTGAAAGTTATGGTTGATTTAATTTTTAGGGTAGACCTCAAAAGACCCGAATTGATCTCCCAGATGCCGATATGCTACAGGGATGTGTTAGGTGTCATCGCATAGGGTATATCCTGTAGTTTACTAGAAAATCCCGAAAAATAGAAAAAACAAGATGGCCGCCCCGTTATTTTTGTTTTACTGAAAAATTTTAATTTTCTTAATCTTAATAGGCATTTTTTAGCCTGTTGGCAATACTTTGGAAAGTTGGCTTGTATGGAGCGATTGTGGGTCTCAGTAAACAGTGTTGCCATGAAAAAAAATATTTAATTTTTTTTTTATTATTTTTCGACTTAAAACGGCTAAAACAAGATGGGCACCCAAAATTAGACTTTATTTTTCTGTCAAAATACGACCCCACAGAGACACGCGTGGCCGCTTGCGGCCTCGCGCACCGCGCGACATCTAGTCTATAATATATAAAGCTAGACTACCACTCACTCACTGACTCACTGACATAATTGTTCTCCCAGAAGGAGTCGTTTTGGAGTCAATTCATATATGAGAAAAGTGTGCAAGATGGCGGGGTGACCCAGGGAAAATTCCGACTTTTCAAAAAAACAAAATGGCGGCCAAGGTTGCCTATCGTATCTCTTTTGTTTTTTAGCCGATTCGGTTCAAATTTTTGTAATCTGTACAACCTTGTAGATGATTTACGAATATTATTTAAAAAGTTGAAAAAACAAAATGGCGGCCGCGTAGTAGTATTTCAAAGTTGGAGTGGTTTTAGACCCCACTTGACCCGAATTGATCTCCCAGATGCCAATATGCTACAGGGATGTGTTTGGTGTCATCACATAGGTCATATCCTGTAGTTTACCAGAAAATCCCGAAAATTTGAAAAACCAAGATGGCCGACCGGTGATTTGCTCCCAAAGAAAAGTATTAATTTTACCACATTTTGATTGTTGATTTTCGGCAAGATGGCAACACCTGAGCGAGTTGGTCTGTACAGCGGGGTTGGAGGTCTTGCTACGTAGTGTGGCCGTGTTGAAGAATTTTCCCGGAATTTTTCGTATTTTTTTACTTTTAACGCAAAATGTCAAAAGTCTAAATTTTACCATTTTGCAAAAACAAGTGACAGTCAGTGAAACATTTTATTCCTCCCTATGACCTTTTGTAGGTTTTTTGAATTTCACCTGGCAACACTGAAAGTTATGGCCGATTGAATTTTTAGGGTAGACCTCAAAAGACCCGAATTGATCTCCCAGATGCCGATATGCTACAGGGATGTGTTTGGTGTCACCGCATAGGGTATATCCTGTAGTTTACTAGAAAATCCCGAAAAATAGAAAAAACAAGATGGCCGCCCCGTTATTTTGTTTTACTGAAAAATTTAAATTTTCTTAATCTTAATAGGCATTTTTTAGCCTGTTGGCAACACTTTGGAAAGTTGGCTTGTATGGAGCGATTGTGGGTCTCAGTAAACAGTGTTGCCATGAAAAAAAATATTTAACAAAATTTTATTATTTTTCGACTTAAAACGGCTAAAACAAGATGGGCACACAAAATTAGACTTTATTTTTCTGTCAAAATACGACCCCACAGAGACACGCGTCTAGTTTATAATATATAAAGCTCGACTACCACTCACTCACTGACTCATTGACATAATTGTTCTCCCAGAAGGAGTCGTTTTGGAGTCAAGTCATGCCGAGGAAAAGTGTTCAAAATGGCGGGGTGACCTAGGGAAAATTCCGACTTTTCAAAAAAACAAAATGGCGGCCAAGGTTGCCTATCGTATCTCTTTTGTTTTCCGGCCGCTTCAGTTCAAATTTTGGGAATCTGTAGTATTGCTTAGATGATTTACGAATATTATTTAAAAAGTTAAAAAAACAAAATGGCAGCCGCGTAGTAGTGTTTCAAAGTTGGAGTGGTTTTAGACCCCACTTGACCCGAATTGATCTCCCAGATGCCAATATGCTACAGGGATGTGTTTGGTGTCATCACATAGGTCATATCCTGTAGTTTACCAGAAAATCCCGAAAATCTGAAAAACCAAGATGGCCGACCGGTGATTTGCTCCCAAAGAAAAGTATTAATTTTACCACATTTTGATTGTCGATTTTCGGCGAGATGGCGACACCTGAGCGAGTTGACTTGTATGGCGGGGTTAGAGGTCTCAATACCGCGTGTTGCCATGTTTAACAATTTTCCCAAAATTTGGGGTATTTTTTTACTTTTAATGCAAAAAGTCAAAACTCGAAATTTTACCATTTTGCAAAAACGAGTAACAGTCAACGGTACATTTTATCTCTCCCTTTGACCTTTTGTAGGTTTTTTTATTTTTGCCTTGCAACACTGAAAGTTATTTTTGTTTTAAGATTTAGGGTAGACGCCAAAAGACCCGAATTGATCTCCCAGATTCCGATATGCTACAGGGATGTGTTTGGTATCATCGCACAGGGCATATCCTGTAGTTTACCAGAAAATCCCGAAAAACTGGAAAAACAAGATGGCCGCTCCGGTATTCTCTCTTTTCTGAAAAAATTGGGTTATTATAATTTTTATCGGTATTTTTAGGCAAGTTGGCAACACTTTGGAAAGTTGGCTTGTATGGAGCGATTGTGGGTCTTAGTAAACAGTGTTGCCATGAAAAGTAATATTTAACAAATTTTATTATTTTTTGACTTGTACTAAAAATGGCTAAAACAAGATGGGTGCCCAAAATTAGACTTTATTTTTCTGTCAAAATACGACCCCACAGAGACACGCGTGGCCGCTTGCGGCCTCGCGCACCGCGCGACATCTAGTTTACAATATATAAAGCTCGACTACCACTCACTGACTCACTCACTCACTGATTGACATAATTGTTCTCCCAGAAGGAGTCGTTTTGGAGTAAAGTCTTGTAGGTAAAAAGTATTCAAGATGGCGGTGTGACCCCAGGAAAATTCCGACTTTTCAAAAAAACAAAATGGCGGCCAAGCTTGCCTATCGTATCTCTTTTGTTTTTCGGCCGATTCGGTTCAAATTTTCGGCATCTATAGAATTGTTTAGATGATTTGCAAATATTATTTAAGAAGTTGAAAAAACAAAATGGCGGCCGCGTAGTAATGTTTCAAAGTTTAGGCTATTGTAGACCCCACTTGACCCGAATTGATCTCCCAGACGCCAATCTGTTATAGGGATGTGTTTGGTGTCATCGCATAGGGAATATCCTGTTGTTTACCAGAAAATCCCGAAAATTTGAAAAACCAAGATGGCCGACCGGTGATTTGCTCCCGAAGAAAAAGATGAATTTTACCAGATTTTGAATGTCAATTTTCGACAAGATGGCGACACCTGAGCGAGTTGGCTTGTATAGCGGGGTTAGAGGTCTCATTACTTAGTGTTGTCATGTTTAAGGATTTTCCCAAAATTTGGGGTATTTTTTTACTTTTAATGCAAAATGTCAGAACTAAAAATTTTACCATTTCCCAAAAACAAGTAACAGTCAACGGTACATTTTATCTCTCCCTATGACCTTTAGTAGGTTTTTTGATGTTTGCCTGGCAACACTGAAAGTTATGGCCGATTGAATTTTTAGAGTAGACCTCAAAAGACCCGAATTGATCTCCCAGAAGCCAATATGCTACAGAGACGTGATTAGTGTCATTGCATAGGGCATATCCTGTAGTTTACCAGAAAAATCCGAAAAACTGGAAAAACAAGATGGCCGCTCCGGTATTCTCTCTTTTCTGAAAAAATTGGGTTATTATAATTTTTATCGGTATTTTTAGGCAAGTTGGCAACACTTTGGAAAGTTGGCTTGTATGGAGCGATTGTGGGTCTTAGTAAACAGTGTTGCCATGAAAAGTAATATTTAACAAATTTTATTATTTTTTGACTTGTACTAAAAATGGCTAAAACAAGATGGGTGCCCAAAATTAGACTTTATTTTTCTGTCAAAATACGACCCCACAGAGACACGCGTGGCCGCTTGCGGCCTCGCGCACCGCGCGACATCTAGTTTACAATATATAAAGCTCGACTACCACTCACTGACTCACTCACTCACTGATTGACATAATTGTTCTCCCAGAAGGAGTCGTTTTGGAGTAAAGTCTTGTAGGTAAAAAGTATTCAAGATGGCGGTGTGACCCCAGGAAAATTCCGACTTTTCAAAAAAACAAAATGGAGGCCAAGCTTGCCTATCGTATCTCTTTTGTTTTTCGGCCGATTCGGTTCAAATTTTCGGCATCTATAGAATTGTTTAGATGATTTGCAAATATTATTTAAGAAGTTGAAAAAACAAAATGGCGGCCGCGTAGTAATGTTTCAAAGTTTAGGCTATTGTAGACCCCACTTGACCCGAATTGATCTCCCAGACGCCAATCTGTTATAGGGATGTGTTTGGTGTCATCGCATAGGGAATATCCTGTTGTTTACCAGAAAATCCCGAAAATTTGAAAAACCACGATGGCCGACCGGTGATTTGCTCCCGAAGAAAAAGATGAATTTTACCAGATTTTGAATGTCAATTTTCGACAAGATGGCGACACCTGAGCGAGTTGGCTTGTATAGCGGGGTTAGAGGTCTCATTACTTAGTGTTGTCATGTTTAAGAATTTTCCCAAAATTTGGGGTATTTTTTTACTTTTAATGCAAAATGTCAGAACTAAAAATTTTACCATTTCACAAAAACGAGTAACAGTCAACGGTACATTTTATCTCTCCCTATGACCTTTAGTAGGTTTTTTGATTTTCGCCTGGCAACACTGAAAGTTATGGTAGATTGAAATTTTAGGGTAGACGTCAAAAGACCCGAATTGATCTCCCAGATTCCAATATGCTATAAATACGTGTTTGGTGTCATCGCATAGGGAGTATCCTGTAGTTTAGGGGAAAATCCCGAAAAACAGGAAAAACAAGATGGCCGCCCCTTTATTTTCGTTATACTAAAAAAATTTTATTTTGTTTATTTTTATAGGCATTTTTCAGCCAGTTGGCAACACTTTGAAAAGATGGATTGTATGGATCGATTGTGGGTCTTAGTAAACAGTGTTACTATAAAAAGAAATATTTGACAAATTAATATTAATTTTTGACTTATGGTAAAAAAATGTTTTATCCAAAATATTTAAACTTTACAAATGCAGAAGTATATCTACCGGGTACAATCACTTAAGCTAAACCATCAAAATAAATTTTGTCAAATTTAAATGGCAACACTGATAATTATGACCACTTGAAATCACGAAAAGATCCCAAAAGACACCAATTGATCTCCTAGATGCCAATATGCTACAAGCACGTGTTTGGTGTCATTGCATAGGGCGTATCATGTAGTTTATCAGAAAAATCCAAAAAAACTGAAAAAACAAGATGGCCGACTCGTAATTTTCGTTGCTCTGAAAAATTTTTATTTTGTTAATCATAATGGGCATTTTTCAGCCAGTTGGCAACACTTTTTAAAGTTGGCTTGTATCAAGCGATTGTGGGTCTCAGTAAATAGTATTGCCATTAGAAATAATATTAAACAAAATTTTATTATTTTTCGACTTATACTAAAAAAAGACAAAATTCACATAGAAAATTATCAAAAATGGCTAAAACAAGATGGGCGCCCAAAATTAGACTTTATTTTTCTGTCAAAATACGACCCCACGGAGACACGCGTGGCCGCTTGCGGCCTCGCGCACCGCGCGACATCTAGTTTATTTATTTATTTTATTTATTTATTATTTATTTATATTTTTATTCATTTTTATTTTTATTATGTTTATTTATATTATTATATTATTATTATTATTATAATATATAAAGCTGGACTACCACTCACTCACTTACTGATTGACATAATTGTTCTCCCAGAAGGAGTCGTTTTGGAGTCAAGTCATTTAGGAAAAAAGTATGCAAGATGGCGGGGTGACCCCAGGAAAATTCCGACTTTTCAAAAAAACAAAATGGCCGCCAGGCTTGTCTATCGTATCTCTTTTGTTTTCTGGCCGATTCGGTTCAAATTTTCGGCATCTGTAGGATCGCTTGTATGATTTACGAAAATAATTTTAAAATTTGAAAAAACAAAATGGCGGCCGCGTAATAGTGTTTCAAAGTTGAAGTTGTTTTAGACCCCACTTGACCCGAATTAGACGCATGGTTGCCGACGTTGTGCAGTTACAAGTGGCACGTCATCTTTTTAAGCACATCCCGTAGTTTACCAGAAAAATCCGAAAAACTAAAAATCAAAGATGGCCGCCCTGTGATTGGCTCCCAAAGAAAAAGATGAATTTTACCATATTTTGAATGTCGATTTTCGGCAAGATGGCCACACCTGAGCGAGTTTGCTTGTATGGCGGGGTTGGAGGTCTCATTACGTAGTATTGCCATGTTTAAGAATTTTCCCAAAATTTAGGGTATTTTTTTACTTTTAATGCAAAAAGTCAAAACTCAAAATTTTACCATTTTGCAAAAACGAGTAACAGTCAACGGTACATTTTATCTCTCCCTATGACCTTTTGTAGGTTTTTTGAATTTCACCTGGCAACACTGAAAGTTATGGCCGATTGAATTTTTAGGGTAGACCTCAAAAGACCCGAATTGATCTCCCAGATGCCAATATGCTACAGAGACGTGATTGGTATCATTGCACAGAACATATCCTGTAGTTTACCAGAAAAATCCGAAAAACTGGAAAAACAAGATGGCCGCTCCGGTATCCTCTCTTTACTGAAAAAATTGGGTTTTTATAATTTTCATCGGTATTTTTAGGCAAGTTGGCAACACTTTGGAAAGTTGGGTTGTATAGAGCGATTGTGGGTCTCAGTAAACAGTATTGCCATGAAAAGTAATATTTTACAAAATTTAATTATTTTTCGACTTATACTAAAAAAAGACAAAATTCACATAGAAAATTATCAAAAATGGCTAAAACGAGATGGCCGCCCAAAATTTCTTTATTTTTTCTGTCAAAATACTACCCCACAGAGACACGCGTGGCCGCTTGCGGCCTCGCGCACCGCGCGACATCTAGTTTATAATATATAAAGCTCGACTACCACTCACTGACTCACTCACTGATTGACATAATTGTTCTCCCAGAAGGAGTCGTTTTGGAGTCAAGTCATGTAGGGGAAAAGTGTGCAAAGTGGCGGGGTGACCCCAGGAAAATTCCGACTTTTCAAAAAAACAAGATGGCGGCCGGGCTTGCCTATCGTATCTCTTTTGTTTTCCGATTCGGTTGAAATTTTTGGTATCTGTAGTATTGCTTAGATGATTTACAAATATTACTCAAAAATTTAGAAAAACAAAATGGCGGCCTCGTAATAGTGTATCAAAGTTTGAGTGGTTTTAGACCCCACTTGACCCGAATTAGACACATGGTTGCCGAAATCGTACAGTTACAAGTGGCATGTCAGCTTTTTAGGCACATCCCGTAGTTTACCAGAAAAATCCGAAAAACTGAAAATACAAGATGGCCGCCCTGTGATTGGCTCCCAAAGAAAAAGATTAATTTTACCAGATTTTGAATGTCAATTTTCGGCAAGATGGCGACACCTGAGCGAGTTGGCGTGTACGGCCGGGTTGGAGGTCTCATTACGTTATGTTGCCATGTTTAACAATTTTCCCAAAATTTGGGGTATTTTTTCACTTTTAATGCAAAATGTCAAAACTCAAAATTTTACCATTTTGCAAAAACGAGTAACAGTCAACGGTACATTTTATCTCTCCTTATGACCTTTTGTAGGTTTTTTGATTTTCGCCTGGCAACACTGAAAGTTATGGTTGATTTAATTTTTAGGGTAGACCTCAAAAGACCCGAATTGATCTCCTAGATGCCGATATGCTACAGGGATGTGTTTGGTGTCATCGCATAGGGTATATCCTGTAGTTTACTAGAAAATCCCGAAAAATAGAAAAAACAAGATGGCCGCCCCGTTATTTTTGTTTTACTGAAAAATTTAAATTTTCTTAATCTGAATCGGCATTTTTTAGCCAGTTGGCAACACTTTGGAAAGTTGACTTGTATGGAGCGATTGTGGGTCTCAGTAAACAGTGTTGCCGTGAAAAAAAATATTTCACAAAATTTTATTATTTTTCGACTTAAAACGGCTAAAACAAGATGGCCGCCCCAAAAGTAGACTCTATTTTTCTGTGACAATCAAACCGCACAGAGACACGCGTGGCCGCTTGCGGCCTCGCGCACCGCGCGACATCTAGTTTATAATATATAAAGCTCGACTACCACTCACTCACTGACTGATTGACATAATTGTTCTCCCAGAAGGAGTCGTTTTGGAGACAAGTCATAAATGAGAAAAGTGTTCAAGATGGCAGGGTGACCCCGGGAAAATTCCGACTTTTCAAAAAAACAAAATGGCGGCCAGGCTTGCCTACCGTATCTCTTTTGTTTTCCGGCCGATCCGGTTCAAATTTTTGACATCTGTAGTATTGCTTGGATGATTAACTAAAATAATTTAAAAAATTGAAAAAAACAAAATGGCAGCCGGGTAGTAGTGTTTCAAAGTTGGAGTGGTTTTAGACCCCACTTGACCCGAATTGATCTCCCAGATGCCAATATGCTACAGGGATGTGATTGGTGTCATCACATAGATCATGTCCTGTAGTTTACCAGAAAATCCCGAAAATCTGAAAAACCAAGATGGCCGACCGGTGATTTGCTCCCAAAGAAAAGTATTAATTTTACCACATTTTGATTGTCGATTTTCGGCAAGATGGCAACACCTGAGCGAGTTGGTCTGTATAGCGGGGTTGGAGGTCTTGCTACATTGTGTTGCCGTGTTTAAGAATATTCCCGGAATTTGGAGTATTTTTTTACTTTTAACGCAAAATGTCAAAACTCTAAATTTTACCACATTGCAAAAATAAGTGACAGCCAGTGAAACATTTTATCTCTCTTTATGACTTTTTGTAGGTTTTTTGATTTTCGCCTGGCAACACTGAAAGTTATGGTTGATTTAATTTTTAGGGTAGACCTCAAAAGACCCGAATTGATCTCCCAGATGCCGATATGCTACAGGGATGTGTTAGGTGTCATCGCATAGGGTATATCCTGTAGTTTACTAGAAAATCCCGAAAAATAGAAAAAACAAGATGGCCGCCCCGTTATTTTTGTTTTACTGAAAAATTTTAATTTTCTTAATCTGAATCGGCATTTTTTAGCCAGTTGGCAACACTTTGGAAAGTTGACTTGTATGGAGCGATTGTGGGTCTCAGTAAACAGTGTTGCCGTGAAAAAAAATATTTCACAAAATTTTATTATTTTTCGACTTAAAACGGCTAAAACAAGATGGCCGCCCCAAAAGTAGACTCTATTTTTCTGTGACAATCAAACCGCACAGAGACACGCGTGGCCGCTTGCGGCCTCGCGCACCGCGCGACATCTAGTTTATAATATATAAAGCTCGACTACCACTCACTCACTGACTGATTGACATAATTGTTCTCCCAGAAGGAGTCGTTTTGGAGACAAGTCATAAATGAGAAAAGTGTTCAAGATGGCAGGGTGACCCCGGGAAAATTCCGACTTTTCAAAAAAACAAAATGGCGGCCAGGCTTGCCTACCGTATCTCTTTTGTTTTCCGGCCGATCCGGTTCAAATTTTTGACATCTGTAGTATTGCTTGGATGATTAACTAAAATAATTTAAAAAATTGAAAAAAACAAAATGGCAGCCGGGTAGTAGTGTTTCAAAGTTGGAGTGGTTTTAGACCCCACTTGACCCGAATTGATCTCCCAGATGCCAATATGCTACAGGGATGTGATTGGTGTCATCACATAGATCATGTCCTGTAGTTTACCAGAAAATCCCGAAAATCTGAAAAACCAAGATGGCCGACCGGTGATTTGCTCCCAAAGAAAAGTATTAATTTTACCACATTTTGATTGTCGATTTTCGGCAAGATGGCAACACCTGAGCGAGTTGGTCTGTATAGCGGGGTTGGAGGTCTTGCTACATTGTGTTGCCGTGTTTAAGAATATTCCCGGAATTTGGAGTATTTTTTTACTTTTAACGCAAAATGTCAAAACTCTAAATTTTACCACATTGCAAAAATAAGTGACAGCCAGTGAAACATTTTATCTCTCTTTATGACTTTTTGTAGGTTTTTTGATTTTCGCCTGGCAACACTGAAAGTTATGGTTGATTTAATTTTTAGGGTAGACCTCAAAAGACCCGAATTGATCTCCCAGATGCCGATATGCTACAGGGATGTGTTAGGTGTCATCGCATAGGGTATATCCTTTTACTGAAAAATTTTAATTTTCTTGATCTTAATAGGCATTTTTTAGCCTGTTGGCAACACTTTGGAAAGTTGGCTTGTATGGAGCGATTGTGGGTCTCAGTAAACAGTGTTGCCATGAAAAAAAATATTTAATTTTTTTTTTATTATTTTTCGACTTAAAACGGCTAAAACAAGATGGGCACCCAAAATTAGACTTTATTTTTCTGTCAAAATACGACCCCACAGAGACACGCGTGGCCGCTTGCGGCCTCGCGCACCGCGCGACATCTAGTCTATAATATATAAAGCTAGACTACCACTCACTCACTGACTCACTGACATAATTGTTCTCCCAGAAGGAGTCGTTTTGGAGTCAATTCATATATGAGAAAAGTGTGCAAGATGGCGGGGTGACCCAGGGAAAATTCCGACTTTTCAAAAAAACAAAATGGCGGCCAAGGTTGCCTATCGTATCTCTTTTGTTTTTTAGCCGATTCGGTTCAAATTTTTGTAATCTGTACAACCTTGTAGATGATTTACGAATATTATTTAAAAAGTTGAAAAAACAAAATGGCGGCCGCGTAGTAGTATTTCAAAGTTGGAGTGGTTTTAGACCCCACTTGACCCGAATTGATCTCCCAGATGCCAATATGCTACAGGGATGTGTTTGGTGTCATCACATAGGTCATATCCTGTAGTTTACCAGAAAATCCCGAAAATTTGAAAAACCAAGATGGCCGACCGGTGATTTGCTCCCAAAGAAAAGTGTTAATTTTACCACATTTTGATTGTCGATTTTCGGCAAGATGGCAACACCTGAGCGAGTTGGTCTGTACAGCGGGGTTGGAGGTCTTGCTACGTAGTGTGGCCGTGTTGAAGAATTTTCCCGGAATTTTTCGTATTTTTTAACTTTTAATGCAAAAAGTCAAAACTCGAAATTTTATCATTTTGCAAAAACGAGTGACAGTCAACGGTACATTTTATCTCTCCCTATGACCTTTTGTAGGTTTTTTGATTTTTGCCTGGCAACACCGAAAGTTATGGTTGATTGAATTTTTAGGGTAGACCTCAAAAGACCCGAATTGATCTCCCAGATGCCGATATGCTACAGGGATGTGTTTGGTGTCATCGCATAGGGTATATCCTGTAGTTTACTAGAAAATCCCGAAAATCTGAAAAAACAAGATGGCCGCCCCGTTATTTTTGTTTTACTGAAAAATTTAAATTTTCATAATAATAATCGGCTTTTTTAGCCAGTTGGCAACACTTTGGAAAGTTGACTTGTATGGAGCGATTGTGGGTCTCAGTAAACAGTGTTGCCATGAAAAAAAATATTTAACAATTTTTTTTTGTTTTTCGATTTAAAATGGCTAAAACAAGATGGGCGCCCAAAATTAGACTTTATTTTTCTGTCTAAATACGACCCCACAGAGACACGCGTGGCCGCTTGCGGCCTCGCGCACCGCGCGACATCTAGTCTATAATATATAAAGCTCGATTACCACTGACTGACTCACTGACATAATTGTTCTCCCAGAAGGAGTCGTTTTGGAGGCAAGTCATATAAGAAAAAAGTGTTCAAAATGGCGGGGTGACCCAGGGAAAATTCCGACTTTTCAAAAAAACAAAATGGCGGCCGAGCTTGCCTACCGTATCTCTTTTGTTTTCCGACCGATTCGGTTCAAATTTTTGGCATCTGTACAACCTTTCAGATGATTTACGAATATTATTTAAAAAATTGTAAAAACAAAATGGCGGCCGCGTAGTAATGTTTCAAAGTTGGAGTGGTTTTAGACCCCACTTGACCCGAATTGATCTCCCCGATGCTAATATGCTAAAGGGATGTGTTTGATGTCATCGCACAGGGCATATCCTGTAGTTTTCCAGAAAATCCCGAAAATCTGAAAAACCAAGATGGCCGCCCTGTAATTGGCTCCCAAAGAAAAAGATGAATTTTACCAGATTTTGAATGTCGATTTTCGGCAAGATGGCGACACCTGAGCGAGTTGGCTTGTATGGCGGGGTTAGAGGTCTCATTACGTAGTGTTGCCATGTTTAAGAATATTCCCGGAATTAGGCGTATTTTTTTACTTTTAATGCAAAATGTCAAAACTCTAAATTTTACCATTTTGCAAAAACAAGTTACAGTCAGTGAAACATTTTATCTCTCCTTATGACCTTATGTAGGATTTTTTATTTTTGACTGGCAACACTGAAAGTTGTGGTTGATTTAATTTTTAGGGTAGACCTCAAAAGACCCGAATTGATCTCCCAGATGCCGATATCCTACAGGGATGTGTTTGATGTCACCACATAGGTCATATCCTTTAGTATACCAGAAAATCCCAAAAATTTAAAAAAACAAGATGGCCGCCCCGTTATTTTTGTTTTACTGAAAAAAATCAATTTTCTTAATCTTAATCGGCATTTTTTACACAGTTGGCAACACTTTGGAAAGTTGGCTTGTATGGAGCGATTGTGGGTCTCAGTAAACAGTGTTGCCATGAAAAGAAATATTTAAGAAAATTTTATTATTTTTCGACTTAAAATGGCTAAAACAAGATGGCCGCCCAAAATTAGACTTTATTTTTCTATCACAATCGAACCACACAGAGACACGCGTGGCCGCTTGCGGCCTCGCGCACCGCGCGACATCTAGTTATAAATTATACTATATATATTCTATGGCCGATCGCCATTGTTAGATACGCGCTCATTGGAAAATTAATTTTTGTTTCACGGCATTGTGAAAAATGATGCATGTATGTTAAAATGATTTTTAAGTATTATTTTATTGAAAGAAGTCGTATGACACACGTGTGTATTTTTGATTACCGTCCTCGGCTCTCTTATGACCGCCGCTCAATGGCGCCTTAGCGGTAATCACCAACATTACACACTTGTACCATAATGTACTATAATAGGGTATTACACCCATTTTGAAAAGTATCTCAAATAGATTGTATAGTCCTAATAATAAGCCACTAAAATTTTTTTTATGCAATCAACCCTAATAAGGGCATACTTAATAGTTTTCTATATACATATAATAAAACTCTAACGGGGCCGTATCTGTACATTAAATATTTTTTGAAAATTTTAACGGTAGTGTATATAGTTATCGATATAGATACCGAAACACCAATTTATGGAATTTTTGTCTGTCTGTTTGTCTGGTTGTGCACGCATCACTTAAAAACTACTGGACGGATTTTGATGAAATTTGGTATGGAGATAACTGAGTACCCGGGTCAACATCTAGGGTACTTTTTATTCCAGGAAAATATCTCATTCCCACGGGAAAATATAAAAACTGGTTAAAAAGAGAAATACGTACTACTCCGAAACGATAACACCTAGAAACTTGAAAAATGGTATGAAGGTGTCTGATATGTCATAGGAAATTGGTACGAAGGGATTTTTGGAAATTCCCACGGGAACAGGAATAAACTAAATCCAAGCGGGAAAACGCCACTGGGCACCCGCTATTTGAAATATGGTTTGTAGGTGTCATAAATATGTCGTAGGCAACCAATATGAAGGGATTTTCGGAAATTCCCACGGGAACGGGAATAAACGGAATCCGCGCGGGCAACGCCGCTGGGCATCCGCTAGTATATTAATATTTGTGTTTTAATTTCAGGGTAACCTTTCATATGATATTGATTTTACTGAATTGACGAACATTTATATTGGTAATAAAGCTCCGTACGGGACGTACTCAATTAAATCAAACGTTTTCTCCAAGAAAAGACAGTTTGCATGCATATCATTAGTTACTACAGTTTGTAAAAAGAATTGATTATTAAAATTTAATATTGGATAATAGTTTTTTTATTTCGTTTGTTTTATTTCGTGAGCTGCCCTTGAGTTTCCTGATGGTTCTTCTCAGGGTACCTATACTGCATTTGGAACCAACAATTATTGCTCGGTGAAGACAGCTGCAGTGTCCATTCAGGAAATCTCCATGGAAAGGTTTAGATTCCCTTGTTATTAGACTATTGACGTTTCTCAGTGTAGGTAGATATCAAGAAACAATTTCATTATTGCGTATTAATAATACCCATAGATTCATAGAAAAGGACCGGAACCCTTCGTGCGAGAGCTGACTCGCACTTGGTGGGTTTTTAGGGTTCGGTAGTTTTATTTTATAAATTTATAATGATGATCAGACCGCTTGTTTTCTGAGCATTGATAAAACTCCCCTTATCTCAAAACGCCTTGAACTGTGCCATAGTAACAAGCCATCAAATTATACTTAAGTATGTACTCTCAAAGAGTTTTATTACCTACTGAGCAAACTGAAACAGAAGTCTTATTTTTTAGGCCCGTCATGTGCTGTCACAGTTATGGTGATTAATTTTGAGAATAGCTGGAGAAATATAATAAAGGAAAATGCATAGGTACTTAACCCTATACATTTTTTTTAATGTAAGTACCTACAACGATTTTTTTCTGGCTGCGAAGAAGAAACGGCAAAAGAAACTTCATATCAAGATGTAAACAATATAATAAAATAAATAATATTTAAAACTAACTATACATTAATACAAGTAATAGTTCACCTCATTATCATGATCATCATGTGAACCAAATTGCATATTGATCGAATAATCGGAAGTGACTTAAGTTTCAATCACCTAAAAAATGATTGTTTAAATTTTAAATTTAAATCGTCGTGAAATGAAATAATTTAATTTTTCTTAATTAAAATTCCAATAATAACATTGTGGGACACAATTGACATAGTTATTTAGTACCAAACTAGGCAAAACGGTTTTAATTTGTACCCTGGATTCAGAAGCGTTCTAATAAACGAAATGTCAACAATATTGATAAAAAAATTATTAATATCTTTTAAAAACATTTATGAAACGTATTTTTTTTGTATGTGCGATATAGCCTATATTTTCTTACCATTAATTTAATAAGTAAACTTAAAAAAATACAATTAAATAAAATAGGGTTGTAAAGTGAGCCATATAAATGTACCTAAATTTATTTTATTTAATGGCTAAAATTATTATCTATATTTAGCCATTAATTTGATATGGATCACATATTAAGAATACTATTATATCAAAGTATTATCTACTACATGTTTGTACTTTAAATACTGGGCATCCGATTCCAAAATTATTACTTATTTTCAAAGGTGCCTACCGAAGAACATTGTTTTTAGGGCATTACCTAATGGCGTATTATGTTATGACGTCGTCGTTATAAGTAAAGTGCATTTTTATCTATGTAATACGTACATTTTAGAATTCGTGCTTTAACAAACTTTTATTTGACATGAGAGAGACGAAGATCTTATACTTTTTAGTTTAATTCCTTAATGACTACCCAAAATTAATCAGTAGGTACCCCTCCTTACATTTGATTGAAACCAGCTTTAACTACCGATACCAAGATTTAAAAAACTAAGAAACACGCTTATGATATGTGTATGATAAATATGGCAAGGGTCGAATCAAATCAGTTGAGCCCAAACTCCGAGGGGTTAGACGTTTAGAAATTCTTCTATACACTTTCTAGCTCCATCATCAAACCCTTGCCGCCATAATGTATGGAACTCGTCGAAACAAATCAAATAATCCCAACTTGAGGAATTTACCAGTAGCCATTGAGGAGATCCATTTTCATACTCCTGGTTAAATTACTTATATTATCAGATCAGATCGATGTTAACAAATTATTGTATTGTCTTAAAAATAAAATAACTTCCATCAATGTGTGAATTGGGCTCACGCTACGGATACATTATTAGGTATAGTAGGTACCTCTATCGACCGGACCAATTTCGTCAAAATCGGTCCCCTGGCGAAAAGGTAACAAACAAACAGAGAGAGTTATTTTCTAATTTGTAATATTGCATAATGTTAAATTTATAATTTATTGGTATTTAGGTATTTACCAATAAATTTTAAATTTAACATTGTGTTTAGTGGTATGCTTGACTGTAGTGGATGAACTGATGAAAATCATAAAGTATATTATCACAAAAGCGTGGCCGATGTGATAACACACTATTATCTAGTTTTTTGTCCTTGGCTAGGTAGGCACTTCCGCTTTTTTTCCGCTACCAGTAGAACTTTTATTTACTACCGTAAGCCACTAGTAAGCTGTAGTTGGCCCTCACGTTGACAAGTCTGTCTTCGTTGTTGTTCACTTCGTTTATCATCCTCATGTCTTGACAAACTTGTAAGTATTCTTCTAAAAATTCTTCCTGCATTTCAGTTGGTATTTTGAAAGGATTCACAGCTAATACTGCTTCTGAAAAACAATAGTTATTTGTTATGCAAGGCTGCAAAGTTGATTTTTGGCGCGAGCACTTTTATAGAATCCTGAGCATAGCGAGGGTTTCAAAGGTACGAGACGCAGAATAACTTTGCTGCTTTGCGAGCTTCTAAGGACAACATTTAATTTTTTAAATGTTGTTTTTATTTGTTTAAGTGCGTAGGTAAGTCAAGCAGTAGGTAGTACATACAGATCCTAAATACTCATTTAATTAACTAGCAGGCGCACCGTTGCCTGCATGGAATCGTCCCCGTTGGAACTAAAAAAAAAAACCTTCTAAATGAGTGTCTACCTAGATTGTTAATATTATAGATTCGGAGGTTTTGTGAACAGTTAAGTGGTGCATTATATTAAAATAAAATGCTATATATTATGATAGGTAAATGCATATCGCGCATAACGGCACTCATTGTGATGATGACCTGTCTTAGTAGATAGATCTTATAGATAGAAATTCATGTTTTAATCCGAAGAATATAAAAATAAATCCGTTGAGAAAAAAAAAACAAAGTTAGTTTAGTTGCTATTGGCAATAGCACCTATAATGAAGTATGGATTTCAGAACAAATAGAAGTGTTTTTGGGTAATACTTGCTTTTGCAATCTTCTAATTTTTCGTACACGTAGAACATTTCCTTGCATTGCACATCGATCTTTTTGAAACCTATTTTCGCCATAGTTCTCCGGACCTCCTTTTCTGGGTCCTGAAATAATAAAAAAATAGTACATAATTTTGTTCTTCAAACTATTTTTTAACGTGCAAGTTCAACATGACAACAAAAATAGTCACTAAATAAGATTTAGGCAGATTTTTTATGATATATACGATACGTAGTCCAGTCATTATACCTACATATACATTTGGAAATTCAAATGAACCGAGAAGATTGATTTTTAAATATGTACCTATTATTTTGTACCTATTTAGAAAAGCTTAACTTAAAAATGTCGACCACGATTTCCTCTGTGCGTTTTCCGCCATCTTGGAAAAAGGGTTGAATGTCGTTTTTAGGGTTCCGTACCTAAAAATGAAAAAACGGAACCCTTATAGGATCACTTTGTTGTCCGTCTGTCTGTCTGTCTGTCAACACCCTTTGTCTCGAGAACGCGTGGAGGTATGGAGTTGAAATTAAAATTAGACCCTAATTAGAGTTACACAATGAGAAGCCAGTAAAACCGTCTTTTTTTCTATTCCGATCCATTCATCGACACTATATGGTCATAAACATGAAAGAAACACTTTTTTGTAATTGTCATTTTTACTATAAGTGAAGGCTTTCTCGCCACGGGGTGGTAAAAGATAGCTGCTAGCTAAAATGACACTTAGGTGTATCAGGCAGAACTTTTTTCGATAGTACCTACTCCGGTCTACGGTCCCTTGATGCTGTGAAAAAAATCAAACCTCTAAGTTAACGTAAAAAAAGATACAACCGTTTATGTCGCAAAAAACGTACATTTCGATACTAGCAAGGGAATCAAAGTTCATACGGTACTTCCCGTTGACCTAGAACTATGAAAATTGGCAAGTAATATTGTCATATATACTATAAATACAGAAAAAAGTGTGAAAACTATACATTTGTAATTAAATCATCAAAAAATTTGTCAGTAAGTATTTAGTAAGTTTGTACGTTATCAATCATCAAGATTTATTTAAAACTGGCGGCGGCGCTCCGTGGTTTTACCAACATAGTACCCGTTCCCGTGGAAATATGGGGAGAAAATATAGCCTGTATTTCTCTTTGATAATGTAGCTTTTCATTTATGAAACAATTTTTAAAATCGGTTTAGTGGTATAGGTATAAAAACTAAAACAAACAAACAAAGACACTTTCGCATATATAATATTTAGTTAGGATGTAGGTACCGACAAACGTTTGTACGGAACTCTCGGTGGACGACTCCGACTCGCACTTGTCTGCGATAACTCTACTTAGCTTCGTGATACGAGAATTATGATGCTACACTTGTTTTGTTGCTTTATTTGCGCTCTATACAATTTAGGTCCTATGAATTTTTAAGCTGCTGTTGATGCCTGTTGAGTGAGATATCGAGCGCGAAAGTAAACAATAAAGTCATCATAACTATTATTCTTGTTATTTTCACCTTTTCGAAAAAAAAAAAAATTGTTGGTATTAGCGTGCTCTACCAGTTTTATAATTGTAAATTTTTCAATATATATCACGTGAAAATAGCAAAATGCTCACGCACCTGTGCATAGTGTAGGTAATGAATATTATGTTGGTCGTCTATCACTGAGAGAGAGACTCAGCACAACCCGCATATCTCCACGGGGTTAGCTACTGAATATTTTCTAAGATAAGGATACAGAGTACATTATCGCAGTTTACCCGTGAATCATGGTATGGAGACACGAAGCGTTCCACGTCTCTCAGCCACGAACACCACTTGGTGCGACGTGACAGAGTTCTAAACACTTCGAAGATTGGCATGTGAGCCAGGAATATGAGCAGGCAGTCTCCGCCGCCAGTCAGCATGTTGTATATGTTGGTAAACACTCGCCTGCAATGATAATATAATGACTGGAATCATATGCCGGTTGACTGCCAAAGGGACATCTGTGTGCATGCACATTAAATACGAGTATTTCTGTTAGTTTCGTTATATGGGTAAAATAATATAAATTAATAAAATACACATATACACACACGCTTTATAGTCCTATATTAAACAGAGCCTACACAATAGGTGTACTAAACAACTGATAGACTGACCTAAATGCATAAAACCAATACAACATAAAGTATTCTACATAAATGTTAGGTGGGAATCGAACCGGCATCCTCCGAATCAGGAGGCAGGGTCATCACCAATTGAGCTAACATGCCTTTCATTAGGGAATATATGTACATACATATTTAAGTATGTTTACCAGATGTTTAGTTTGGCACTAACTAAACAGTATGTAAAATCGTTATTTTATTGGGTAGCGGTTATGTTTTCGTCGATTTTAGTAAAATGTGTAACTGTTCATTTTTGTGTGTCATGTCTTCGACTTTTTCTTTAAAGAATTCATATTTATCAATTAACTCGTAACCACAATATACCTAAGCTTCCCAGTATAATATGGTCTGTTCTCAAATTGATGCTGTTGTTCGTCGCATAGCCCGGGGGCTATGCGACGAACAACAGCATCAATATAGAGCGGGCTCTAGATTCACGTAATCAAGACATGAAATTTGTAGTCTAAAATATGACGATTGAAGTGGATTCGACATTCACTTGTATATAGCAACGGTTGCCTTTGACTCCTTATCTATAAGAAATATTCTTTATATACATACAGGTGTAATGTAATAAAAAGTGCTATGAATATTTAAACAATGTACACGTTTGTTGAAAAAAGTACAACTTATTTTATCCACTAATAGCTATTTAAATGTGTTAAACAAAAAAATATAAGTTAGTTATGACATGCCTTCCTCTTTCAGCAATCCCTACAGTTCGATACGTTTGTACCTACTGAGTTAATACTAATAATAATAATTATTAATTTATTTTATTAATTTAGGTAGGTAATTTTATTCTGTGTTTTGACGGACCAGCCCCCCTATCCCCCACAATCTAATCGAATGTTCCTATAGATTGATATGACATGTATGGGTTTGACATTAGCGTTAGCGCTCGTTGGCAAGTGCTTAAGTCAATCCCATATATGTCATTCTAAAAGAACATTCGATTAAATTGTGCAATGCCACTTGGCTAGGGGGGCAGGAGTTGAGTGTAATCTATATTTCTATACTATGAGGTGAAGTTGTGTGTTTGCATGTTGGGTTCACGGATCTACCAAACGATTTTAAAATTTATTTCAATAATATGAAGCTACATTTTCTATAGGCTTTATATTGATAAAACTGTGCGAACCGAGGGCATGTTGCTAGTCTTAGATAGAAATTTTTGGTAGGTACACTTTGTTTAAAACGAGAAACTAAATTAGTTATGAATATTTCAACAAACCAATCGGACTTAGAAAGTATTTGAATGGAAATTTTGAAGATAGATAGATTTCAGGAAGTTGACACATCAAGAAAATGTTTCCCAAAATTCCCACGGGAATGAGAAATTAAAACCGGACAAGTGCGAGTTAGATTCGCGCTCAGAGGGTTACGTACATTTACTATCTACTAAATAACTAACTACCGTATATAAATCATTTATTGCTCAATAATAATAGTTTTTCATGGGTACATTGTTATGAAATCGTGAAAAAAATATCATTATGTTTAATATGCCAATAAAATTGCATTTTTATAAATTATACATGCATATGGTAATGGTACATTAAAATAAGTGAACTAGGCAAAACGTTCCATTACAGTCATTTTTATATGTAAGTTGGTTTTGTTAGTATCGTGCCGATGTCAGTTTAGAATGTGCTTTTGTAGGTACCCGTCAGACTCAGATACAGAATCTTTCGAAAATAAGTTACTACGACAGAATAAATAATAGTACTTTACTATACTGCCCCGTCTACTCTAGTTATATTTTTAACTCGGCTTTTAATACATGGTATTATGTCAAAGTCATTAATTCTTGATTTGTGAAGAGATCGCTAAAAACGGTAAGACGGTGCACGGTGGTCTAACCGCTTGTAAGACCTATTGTACTTTATTTAATTCTTGTATCTCTTTTGTAATGTTTTTAGAGCAAGAAATGAATTTTATTAAATTGTTTTGTAAAATAGACATGGGAATGGATTTTTGGTATTTTATTATATCCATATGCAGGGCTATATAATGGCCCCTAGACATATTAAACATAGATTATTTTTAAGTACCGACAAAGAGAGTAAAGAAGCACGTTTGGCTACTTTTATTCTGATTGAACGAGTAAATATCTGCTTAAGGTTAATTAGAGCTTGGTAAGGTAGTTTTAATTAATATGGAAACGGATAGGTAGTTAATTTATAAGCGAAACGTATGCGTATATAAACGATTATAAAAAAATGAACTTACTCTTGATCCTTGATCCAGTGTAGCGCGTAAAACGAAAACGCGTGGTTGAAGCTATCATACACATTCCGCGGCACGGCGCCTCCTATGTCCAGTACTACGAACGTCGTTTTGTCATCCCCATAATGTTTATTCGCGAATCGTACCATTCTTTCATTAATGTCACACCCTACCAAATGTTTGAAATTTAAAGGCATGAATTTTTTCAAAACATTCGTCGTCACTCCACCATCGCCGCAGCCGATATCGATGACGGAGTCTAAACATCGCCAATTAATTTTCTTTGCATATTCTTCAAGACACTGCAGAGCATCTCGTCTCTGTAAACTATTGTTGCCATGGTACAATTCGGCATCCATAATTATTGGAAGTTATCATGGACTGTTTAGTTTCAGTCACTTGAAATTTCTTAATAATTATTATATTAATTATAATATTTAGGAAGGTGTGCGCGCGCGCTAGGTCGCCGTACTTGACGCGGCGCGGTTTCGGCGGGCAGTCTCGGCAGAGACGGAGTTCTTATCCATTTATATGTGCAACTAAACGCATGGCTCTTGGCCGGTTGGTTCATTCGGCCTCAACAACGGGAACCACTGCGTCCGCCCAGCAACTAAACAGAAAGAGAGAGAAGGCATTTGTCATGTGAATAAAATTTTTTTCGGAAATACTGCTGAAGAACTAAAATCAAACAAAATAATTTCAACATAAAAATCTCATATTACTACATTCTATGAAATGAAGTAATATTTATTCAATGACCAAGAAAATACAGCATCTATCCGGAAGTCATTCTGTGTCTGTCACTGAACAAACTAAAAATATATTTTAACATAAAATAGCGACCAAGTAGCCTAATGTCTATTTACAACCTTAATCGCAATCAGGTTTACACGAGTAGGTATACTGGATAATTTTTTTTACCGTCTGGAAAAAAATATGCCGTATAAGGTATCTAGAGCCGAAGTTATACACGAGATTAATTGTTAAATATAGTCATGTTTAATGGATAATAAATTATGGACTATGTCTGAAATAAATTATTATTATTATTATTATTAATGCAATTTACAAAATCTAGAAAACTACGCACAGTACTACGCGCAGCTGGCGGTTGTAGGTAAATTGCGCATTAATGGAAGCTACGAGCCTGTTTCTTTTTAAAATACTATTTCAAATAGTTCAGTGTGTATTATTGACTACAATTGAGTAATGTATGGGTAGTTCTCATTATGAAGGAATAAAACTGGACCTTTTTGGTTCCACACTTTTTTTTACTAGATTTAGTATACAAACTACCCAGACATCAAGGATATGACATAAATAAGCTAAAGTATTGCGGGTCAGACAAAATATTTGCAAATTATCAAATTATGGCCGTTTTAAGATTTTCACATGACAGGCAAGTGAGACGTGGCGCAGGAAAATGAAATCAGTGGTTTAAAATGTTTAAAAATGCATAATAAGTTAATAGCATAGTACTAAACATGTATGTTTTATCCTTGGATTGAAAACCAATATAAAATACCACTATAACAACATTAATTTACTACCAGGAAAATGAGGAGAACCAGGAAAGTGAAATTATCACACACAAATGTCCATATTTATTGTTTATTTAAAAACAAATAATCACAAAGAGTAAACAGTGGAGTACTAGCAATCATCAGCGTTTTAAATAAATCTTTGTTTAATAAAAATTCACTCTAGAGCAAAGAATCTGGGTCACTTAAATATACTTGAAAATCTTGGAAACTAATAGGACCAGCTAAATAAATTTTTTTTTGTTTAATAGACATTTAAATACTCCTTAAATGAAGGTATTAAACCATCTAAGTAATACTGAAGTTATGTCATAGAAAATCAAATTTGAAAAAGGGATACTTTCGAAGATTTGGTACTGGCATTTGTTTTTGTTTTTGTTTCTAATCTGTGATTTAAGTGGGTATATAAACCATGTTTATAGTGTTAAATATTTATTATTCAAGCTGTAATCATGTCGCTTATACCTGAATAATGCACCAGAACTGACACAATGCTGGAAACCAGCCGGAGGCAGCGCAATACAGCCATGACTGTCGGTGTGCCACTATCAACAGTACAAAGAGTTCTCTGACGTTTTGAGGAAACTGGCTCTAACCTACGCAGACCAGAAACAGGTAGAACCAGGTGTCCCACAGCACGAGAAGATCGATACTTTGTGAACTCCATGCTTCGTTATCGAAGAACTGAACTTACAAATAATGTCGACGCCTTGGAGGAAGTAACCCAAGGACAGTAAGATGACCACTTACTGAAGGTAACTTGAAACCACTTACCCTAAGCTGGAGCATGGGTATTGTATTTCAAGACTAAGATATGTTTATAACCACTTAAATTGGAGTGTTGAAGATTGGTCAAAAGTTATGTTCTCTAACAAATCAAAATTTATGTGCTACAAGCACGATGGAGGACACAGAGTGTGTAGAAGACAAGGGGAACGATTCAAGCAAGCATGCATCCAGGAAAATGGGTCTGTACTTGATTGCTTCTGAGAGTCACATAAAACTGGTGTTTAAAGAAAATGGCTCTTTAACTAGCGAAAGATACACACAGAACACGTTGATCCATATATGGTCAATTGGTGAGGATGCTATTTTTATGCAATACATGAAATAAAATCTAGTGACTCCGAAATTTTATTACTTTCATTTAAGGGGTATTATAGTGTCTATTTAGCACAATTTATTTCATTAAGCTAGCATTCTTAGTTTCCGAAATTTGATTAATTTCTCTCGAGTGTCTTAAGCTTATGCAGTAGTTCTTGACTACTATTACTAGTTATTTCTTCCCGGCTCTTCTTTTTCTTAGGTGGCATTTTAGATTCTGTGGAAAAGTCCTCAATAAGTTAATAATACTTAACCACACAAACTAGAAGACAATTGGAATCTAATATATTTGTTTCGTCCCGGTAACTAAGTAATAGACAAATAAAACAATAACAACTACACGTATACGTACTTTAAATCCTTTAAAGTACCTAATTTTCATCTCTCAGGTACGTTATTACATACAGGAACAACAAATCTGTGAATTTTTATCATTTTCCTGCAGTGTTATCATTCTCCTGTCTAAGTGGATTCAGACAAGTGATATACAGGAAAGTGGTAATTTTAAGGTTTTTCATGAATTCTACAAAAATGCTGTCTTTGATTGCAATTTCAAGGCTTTTTATTATATTTACACTAGGTATAGTAGTTAAAACTATTAAAAATATTTAAAAAAAATATATATTGATTACGTAAGTACTTACCATACGAGTGAGAACTTGTCTGACCCGAACACGTTTGCGCTAGAAGAAATCTCCGTCCCGACTGGCTGATTATCTAATTGGCTGCGGATTGAGCGGCAATGGACACATTGAGGTAGGCACTTTGCATCGAAAGTCTGGCAACTTCGCTTATCGTTTAAATTGTTGGTGTTTTATCATGTTTTTTAACTCACAGGAATGTGATACGAAATTCTTGTCGCCTCTATTCTCTTATGGAAAAATTATTAAAAAGAGGGAGTTACGTATATTTTTTTTATGTATTAGCAAAGTTATATTAATTCTTACTGTAATTTGTTGCTAATCTGTTTGATTATGTACATATTTTGCTTATTTTTCCGGTAGAAAGCTTCAGTTTTGGAAAATCGCCCCACAGGAAAGTGACAAATTTGATCACATTTGGGCTTACTTTTGCAAGAAATAAGTTTCTTACAGCTCTGAATTTCAGTGCCCAAATAGTAGACCATTAGTTAACTGTCTCAGATAAAAAACAAATCAGGAATATTTAAAACTTTAGAAGCTACGGGCTGAGCCCACCAAAATTCCTTCACTGTAAGAACTACCCGTGTATTAGTTTAAGCAAGATTTTTTTTTTTAAATTTTTTTTTAAGTAGGTAACATTGCCAAATGAATCTATTACACTTACCTACCACACCACATTTTTTTCCAGACGGTAAAAAAAGTCATCCTGTATATGCACATGGTACATTTGTATTTTGTAAATTGCTTCTGACGTACATCTACCATTAGTGAATGGGTATGGAGAGCAACTGGCGCGGCCAGTTGCTCAAAATGTCAAATAAAGACGATTCCGATTTCAATTTTAATTAAACAATAAGGCTCTAGCCTTGGCTTCGCTGTGCTTTACAAAAATAAAATATATCTTCTGAACTGGAACATACAAGACAATTTAAGTTAAAGTAATCGTTTTAATCCCTAAAGTTTTCGAGGCAAACTTTCAGACACACAAAATAAAAAAAAACTTCAATTATTATTTTATTAGGCATCTATTGAAAAAACTATTTTTACATAACTTTTTGGAATTTGGTCAAAGTTACACACTTCTTTTTTTTATATTCCTTTTTTTAGATTCCTTTTTATATTTGGATGAATCCCATAATTGTCAGCTAATCAAAAGAACACTTTCAAATCACTGTTAAATTTTCTCAGACACGCTGTATAGTTTCCTCCAGAACAGCACCCAACATTTCTCTACCACGGCAACAAACGTACCTATTTGTCAATTCTATTGGTGATGGAGCACAGATTAGATTAGAGATAGATTCGTTATTTGATTAATTAATTATGTTTGTGTATGATGATGTATTTTAGCTCCAGCATTTCCAACTAAGTACGTACGCCGTGGAGTAGACAGTATCCAAAATGAATTACGTGTTTCCTTGATGAAATAAGTACAGTAGGTACGTGAAAAATTTCATCTACCTATAAAGAAATAAAATAACAAAAAAACGACAAACATTTAACTAAAAGGTATTTATATATATAACTTATAGGTATAGTATATAGTGTAGGTATGTACTTGATTAATTGCCTAATAAATTTTAGGGCTTATTTTTCTTATTTGAGTTAATCCTACTAATATTATAAACACGAAAGTTTGTGTGTATATTGTGAATGTATGGATGTTTGTTTCTCTTTTGCGCAAAAACTACCGAACGGATTTTGATAAACTTTACAGTTATATAGCTTATACATCAGAATAACACATAGGCTACATTTTATACCCGTATTCCCATGGGAACGCGAATTACGCGGGTGAAACCGCATGGCGCTGGTATTTTATAAGGAGTAGATTTTTTGTTATTTTAATAATATAAATAGTTTTACTAATAAAGGAGTTGTTTAGTTAACTATAGAATAGAATAGAATATGTTTTATTTGTACAATATGGTCTTAAAATTAGAGAAGTACTTAGAACCAACAGTTTGTCCTGTTCGGACGTACCTACAAATACAAAATTTAATAATTGGTTATATAACATCCATAAGGGACCGATCCAGTGTAATGCCTTGTCGATTGTCGACACTACAGCTAATACGCCTTACGTTAAACTTACTTTTTAACCGACTTCAAAAAGGAGGAGGTTATCAATTCGTCTGTTTTTTTTTATGTTTGTTACCTCAGAACTTTCGACTGGGTGAACCGACTTGGATGATTCTATTTTTATTTGATAGCCGGTGCTTCCAGATTGGTCCCATTTCGTTCAATTCTGACAACGGCATCCACGAGAAAACCATATAAGTTGAAGATTGAAGTCGGTTTTTTTTACTCTTTAGAGTGGTTATTATTTGAAGATTAGGTCAAAATGGTAGAATACATTTTTTATAACATACATAATATATAATAAATTGTGGTCCTTCGTCTTTTTGATCTGCAAAGCCATATTGAAAAAATATAGCCTTGTCACTCCTACATTAAAAATACCCCATGTGTTAAAATCGATCAAGCCATTTAGCCGTTATACGACCCTCAAAACACATTATCCTCTTTTTGAGGCAGTCGGGTATAAATAAATTTCTAAGTCGTTGCACTTGCTTAGTAGTTTTAGGCCATACGCTGTTTTACATAACAAAAGTCAAAAAGTCATTTGTTATTCTACTTCCTCTAGTTTTTCAGCACGTTTATCATCAGCATCACATCATACATTCCTGTTGCAATACTTAGATCGGGAGTTGTTGAATCTACATTTAAAGATTTTGGATAAACATTGAGCTGGTAACCTATGCTTTTTTTATGGTTTTTATTTGTTTTTTTTAGTCTTTATAATTTTTCACAGGTTTAATTATACTTCAGGTTTTGAGTGAGATGCGCAGGTGTCTCCGTCAATCATAATTGTATAAGGGTGCGAAATATCAGTCTGGTCAAAACTTCGGGAAACTTCGAGTGACCGCTCGGTCGCCCAGTTTATACTATTTATAGGCTAAGATATAAAGCACCAGCTGCAACAGATGTATTACTTACTAGCTTTTACTCGCGGCTTCGCTCGCGCACGTTTATTTCACCCCCTTAGGGGTTGAATTTAGCAAAATCCTTTCTTAGTGGATGCCTACACTGTATAAGCTATCTATGTGCAAAATTTCAAGTCTCTAGACCCATCCTTTTGGGCTGTGCTTGATATATATCACCAATCAGTCAGTTTATCATTTTATATATATACAACATGTAACAGAATAAGCGCAATTCTTGAAATTGGTTTGTTCAGTATCGACTACTTATTCGATTTCAGCTATTTTTAATATGTGTTAAATAATTTCCAAAAATGAATTAGCGTAGCTGAATTTCGTACTTTCTATGAAAATCGTGGTATTATTAATTCGATATTTAAGAAAATTGGTTAGACACAACTAAAGTTCGATTGCATCATATTTTTTTTATATTAGTATACTAATTGGTGTGTATGAGGAATTGCGCTTTTTCTGTTACGCTTTGTAGATAAAGCCAAAAATTCTAATACATTTATTATATTTTCCGATGTTGAAACAGCTGCTGTATTATTAGAGTTTTCCTTTTAGCTATTGTAGCTTTACAACAAAGTAGGCGATTTCGTACACAGCTATCCGAAAATAGATCAAGATTATCTACTTTTTTCGACGACAACGTGCTTGCTCCGTTCGTAAACACTCTTTTGTATTATAATTTATTGAATCGGTGACCTTTATCTCTACTATTTTCTATTGTATTTTGCTCTGTAATGCTGAACGATGAGTAAGGCTTACTCGGAAGTAAAATCGCAAAATGCTATAGAATTTTTGAACGTTATCCTTTAATATTATGTATGGGACTGATTGTAATTTTTTACAAAATACGAATTCCACGTTTATGAGTAGTCATAAAAATAGTTTTAATTTTATTTTAACTATTATATTAAAAATTATAACTTTTTTTAAATTCTGTAAGTACCTATTTATTATTTGATTCCAATTGTTCCTTGTAATAACTATTTTCGCAACGAATTTCCTGTATTTATTATCTATATATATAAAATGATAAACTGACTGACTGATTGGTGATGTATCAATGCACAGCCCTAAACTGCTGGGTCTAGAGACTTGAAATTTTGCACATTGATAGCTTATACAGTGTAGGCATCCACTAAGAAAGGATTTTGCAAAATTCAACCCCTAAGGAGGTGAAAAAATGCGCGAGCGAAGCCGCGGGTAAAAGCTAGTATCTTAATATATAAACAAAGTAGAAAAAAATATGTTAATGAGTAATTATGTCTGCCCAAGCAGCTAAAACGAGAACTTACAAAAATTGTGTAGTACAGTAGCGTTTAATGACGTAAGTACTAAGTACCTAAGCACACTATGAATGGATATTGGGAGCAATTGATACAATGATGTAGGGAAATGAGACGTGAAAGATCGTTTAATCGATTGAAAACTATGCGGCAACCATTTGGACACCGATACTCCGGAAAAGCAGTGGACAGCAATTAGCTGAAATGATGATGATTATGATGACTCCGAAAAAAAGTATTTAAACCAGCAGACGTATTCACAAAGACTCGATACCGTTTCCGTTCGATTCGAGTCGAATCTATCTATATATTATGACAGTTGGTGTCACATATGACATTAGTTTTCGATACCAACATCAGCGCATCTCGATAGATTCGTTTCCGATGTCGATAGATTCGACTCGAATCGAACGGAAACGGTATCGAGTCTCTGTGAATACGTCTGCTGGTCGACCTATTCTGAATTTTAAGTCAATAGCATATAGTTACTGAAATAAGCTGCTTTGAGACATACAGAACAGACCCAAAAACGACGTTTATATCTTGACGTTAGTGTTGACTTTACATTCAAAAACGGAGTGTGTTTTTTTGGTTGTAAGTTATTTGAATAATATTGGCGCCTGTATAGCAAAAACAAGTTCACGTTCGGTATAAAAGTATGTTGACGTATTAGGATCTTACATAGTTAGGATTCCAAAGTCAACGTTCATCTGCGAGTCTGTCTGTCTGTACGCGACTTTATTCAGACACTCTTAGTACTAGAGAGCTGTACCTAGACATGGGTATACCTACAAATATATTATCTTATTCACGGCAACAAATTAGAATAGTAAAATAAAATATAGTTTTATTATTTGTGTCGTTGTAACGGTCGTTCCGATATTCGGGAGGGTTTTCACCAGTGGCGTAGCGTGCCTTGGCGGGGCCCCGTATAAAAAATTGTTCGGGGGCCCTTATGAAGGGTAAGAATTTCTCAAAAAAATGTTTGTATAAAATTAAAAGAAATATTTAGGGCTGATTCACGTTACACCGGGCCGGGCCCCGTCTGGGGCACGTCCACCGTATCGTCCTCCTCGACATGTCGACGCCGTATCCCGTCCGGGCCCTGACGGGCCACGGTCAAGCACTTTATACCGAAATTATACTATAGATGTTTGACCGTGCCCCGTCCAGGGCCCAGACCCAGGCCGGTGTAACCTGAATCAGCCTTTATTCATCATAATTATCTACCTGTCACTTTTTCCAATATTTTTACAAACAATTGTAATTAAATATACACTCTCCTTACCTTTTTTTCGGCAAACTGATTTATTAAGTCATTTATAGCTGATGATGACTTAGGTTTTTCTAAAGTTTCTGCCTCTATGGACAATACTGACAGGTCTGACAGCCGTGGATGTCCCTTCAAAGTTCTTAGCAATTTTTTATAAGTTTAAAAGTTGTTATTAATTTTTGCTTGCGTATAATTGATACGGCTGATACGGCGGTAGCTACGCCCCTGGTTTTTACACACCACTAAGCTTTAAAGTGCTATTTTTTTTACCGACTTCAAAAAGGAGGAGGTTATCAATTCGTCTGTATGTTTTTTATTTTTATTTTTTATTTTTTTTATGTTTTTGTTACCTCAGAACTTTCGACTTTGTGAACCGATTTGTATGATTCTTTTTTCATTTGAAAGCTGGTGCTTCGAGATTAGTTCCATTTTAATTTCGTCCAGTTCTGACAACAGCATTCATGACAAAACCATATAAGTTGAAGATTGAAGTCAGTTTTTTTTACTCTTTAGAGTGGTTATCTTCGAGTCAAGTGCCGGCCTGCCAGCTAAATTGTAGTTTTTGGATGTGTCAAAGTTTCACGCTAGTAGTATAGGTATATAACGAAATTAAAAGCAAAATCATGGTTACCTACCGAGTGATAATCGATCTAATGTGAGCCGCCGTTAGCCGTTAAACCAATGAACTTAATTAATGTACGTATATTATAGTATCGAACACAAAAACCCCTTCTAAGTTCGCATATTATGATGGTCAACTGCAGTAGTAGTAGTAGATGGTTAGTTTTTGTAATGCAATCGTCTTCATTTTGATGTACGTAACTTTTTCTGTACATCTGTACCTAATTACTGCCAGTGTAAGCAGACCAAGCACTTCTCTTCTCTATATCTACTAATTCTGCAGCCGGATCTTATAGGCTAAAAGCGGGCAGCTCCTATAGTGCCGTAGTATACCTATGGCTCTGACAAACAGAAGGTTGGACTGGAAGATTTCATCAATATTCCATCGTTTCTCAATTTGGTACGGAGCTCTAAAGATTTACACTATCACTCACCTATTACCAGAAAACCCTTTAAATTCATAATTTCAAATGAATCTTGTATATTTTACTAGATATTAAGAAATTTAATGACATAGCAAGTAGTTTGGATATATTTATGAAGTAGAACCTCCAAGCTCCAGCTGCTTATTTCAGTAACCACAAATTCCTATTGATCAGAAATTTTACTAGGGCAGGTGGAGTGAGGTGTTCGACCTTACAAATAAAAAAAACCAGCCAAGTGCGAGTCAGTCAAATCACGGTTCCGTTTATACCATTATCTATAAAAACGGCAAAACATCACGTTTATTGTATGGGAGCCCCCTCTAAACATTTACTTTATTTAGTATTTTTTTTGTATTTGTTGTTATAGCGGCAACAGAAATACATCATCTGTAAAAATTTCAACTGTCTAACTATCACGGTTCATGAGATAAAGCCTGGTGGTAGACGGACGGACAGCGGAGTCTTAGTAATAGGTTCCCGTTTTATATTTTTGGTACGGAACCCTAAAAAGTACTTAAACAAAACCTCCGCTCTATCTCCGAAGTTTACAAAGTAACTTGTAAAAATCTAAATACAAGTTTTAAATATCACAAGTGCGTGATGCGGTATCCTGAAATGAGTTAATATTACTCATGCAAAGAAAACGAGTTGAGTGTGTAAAGTTCATTTTATTTTCGGGTTGCCAAGTTAAGATAGGTCTTTACTTATATAGAGACATGAAATTTTGATAGTACACTTTCAGCTTTTGCAAAAAGATTGGAATTTCAATGAAGGATGTGACTTGAATTGTCATGCAGCGCACAGAGTTTGTGCAGGACCAGTGTTCGGTGATCTTCGTTGACCGCTCACGAAAAAGTGCATTGCCCTGTGCCTGCGCGTCGGTCTTACATTTTATTCACCGCTTTTTGCGACCTCGGAATCTACTCGGTTGTTAGGATCCTTGACCTAGCCTAATACGATTTGTATTGATGACGCGGTTGCAGTGATTTAACAGTTTAGTCTTGCAACTTTAATTCGCGAACTTATTGCTATATTTGATTTTATGTACACTTACTTACCTAAATTATAGTTCACAAATGTTCTCTACGTTTATTTCTGTGGTTAATCTAACATGTATTTAACTATATGTTTTTTTCAAGTTCTGATCCAAATTATAAAAGAGCATGTTTATAAAAATCTTAATTTACGTTTACACCGAGAACGTAAGAATTCTTTAAGTTCAAATGCCAAGCACTCAGATACTCACAGATACTGCACTCATACGTGAACACATTAAACCAAGCGTTTCTGTTAATACGCACACGGTAATCTAAACATGAAATTCAAGGACAAGGTAAAACCGGCGAAAAAATTCACGTCGGTGCATCCATACTCTAAAATACAAGTGCACTGTGCATTTAAATTAGAGCACGGAAGAGCTATTTTGATCCTTGTAAGAATAAATTAAAATAACTTGTAAATTTTATTAAAATCGTGCTCAAGTAAAATGCAACAATGATAATAAGTGGATATTTATTATCGAAATTTTTAGGTAATTTTAGAACTAATGTTAAGTAAATAGTTCTTAACGACGTCCTATGCAAGTGACTTTGCATTGTATAAAATGATAAATAAGTTTATGGGAATTATATAATTACACAAATCAGCTATAGTACTTGTATATCGGCTTTAAGGTATTGCAATAAAGTGAATTAGCAAAAATGGAATAGAAAAGTTTCGTACGGTTTCCATAGATAGCCTAGCCCTTATACTAATTCATTAATTAATTAGTTATACTAATTCATTTTTCGGAAACATTTAACACATTAATAATAGCTAAAATCGATTAAGTAGTCGATGCTGAACAAACTAATTTCAGGAATTGCGCTTATTCTGTTACATATTGTATAGTTTCGAAATATCATCGTCTACGCTAACTAAATTAAAAAAAAACCATAAAGCTAATTCTGATTAGTTAGCTACCAGATTTGTAGCTCCTTGTAATTCAAATTGTCTGTACGTAGCCCATCGTATTTTAAAGATTAAGATTTTTGGTTTAAAACTGTGAAAGAAAGTACCAAGACTAGAAAGAGAGCTACAGTGGATATCATAAGTACTCGTTCGCAATGTCACCTCGTGCGGGTTCAACCGCCGCCGATCGTGGAGGGCCTCGTTACGCCTCGGTTTGTCAAAATAAAATAAAGAAATTATTAGTCGGGGATAACGTAGCTTCCTATTACTGAAAGAAGTATGAAAATCGTTTCACTAGTTCCAAAGATTACAAGACACACAATTTCACCTCTTTGAAATATCAGTACCTATATGTAGATAGACTAGGGCTCTTGTTTTGCCCTATCAGAAATACATTGAACGCCGATAAAGGCATAGTTTCCGCAGTCATCTAAACAGTGTTCCACAACTTATTTGATAATAATACGTAAATATCTATAGACATTTGATCACCTAATTGAAGATATTTACCTTAACTTAAACCTATTTCATTTCCCATCTTTTCACATTACACAATTACGACACTATTTTAATCTTTCAATGTGTTTTTGACCTTCCGATCCGAAATCACTTTCTCCTATTTGAAAAGTGTCGTGCGCTAGTTAGACGCATCCTGTAATACTGGTTTATTTGGAGGTAATTCGGGTTCAACAGGAGTTAGGTTTAAAAGTGTTTAATATAATCAAGCGGTTATTTATTCACATCTATGCTGTTTTTGAGGAGGTTGTGGGTCCCTCCCAATTAATAGAAGTCCAAATTGTTGTCGTTTTAGACTGAAACCGAGTCGTGTTTAGGTGAGCACTTTATAGTTGGAACAACTTTCATTAACATTAACCTAACCGCGAGATTTTAATTTCGCAGTATTTCGGTGTTGCTCTCAGTAATAAAAGCAAGTTGATCAACTTATGTATAACTAGCGACCCCTCCGGCTTCGCACGGGTGCAATGCTAACACTAAAACCTTCCTCTTGAATCACTCTATATATTAAAAAAAACCGCATCAAAATTCGTTGCGTAGTTTTAAAGATTTAAGCATACAAAGGGACATAGGGACATAGGGATATAGGGACAGAGAAAACGACTTTGTTTTATACTATATAGTGATAGTGAAGTTAGGACAATTTGACTCTAAAACTACTATACTACAGTTTATAATATATTAGTAGGAAGCAGTATAATCGAGATTCGAGGTAACTTCTGATTATTTTATCATTAAAGTTTATTGACCACTCATTCGAGTCATTGGATGACCAACGTCAATTTCGTCATCAAAGGGTAACGACATTTTTAATGACGAAATAGGGAAGTGAAAGTTAGGAAAGTTGCCCTATTACCGGTAGGGCGTGTTTTGTAAGATATCTATGAATTTGGTTAATAAGTTGTATGTATTAGGGCTTTCGAATACCGGTATTAATGTATGGAAGTATCAAAAATCTGTCTTTCTTTTACGATTGAGCGTGTTGCACATAGAAAGTATAACTATAAATAAAATAAAACATTTATTTGAAGATTTAAATTAAATGAAGATTTCTACCTTTTGAAATTTCGCTCAGGCGCCAGAGGTCTACTTCTCAATTAAACCTAGATATTTTGTAATATACCTACTTGTAAAAAGAGATGCTCCGAAATTCTTTTCACATTCAGTAAAACTGAAGTTCGGCCCCTTTTTAATAATTTTCGAAAAAACATGCCAAACTTCTGTTACATATATCAGATACCACAACCACATGTTCGGCAATTTAAAATAAAAACCAAATATAATCGACACAAATTTCTTCATTAAGTACCTAGATACTTGTAGAAGAATGTAAATTTCTACAATATATATTTTTTATATTGATAAAATACCTTTATACAATCACTACATCACTACATAGTATAAAACAAAGTCGCTTTCTCTGTCCCTATATCCCTAATATGTCTCTATATCCCTATGTCCCTATGCTACGTAACGGATTTTGATGCGGTTTTAGGTATTAGCATTGCACCCGTGCGAAGCCGGGGCGGGTCGCTAGTATTTTATAAGTTACTCGCACTCATTATGTTAATATGTCTATAACTCATTAGGTACCTACTGTTACACAGTAATTTATTTATTTCATTTTTATGTGGTGACAGTGACGGAATAGCAACTTACAGGCCGCGGTACCGGTCAATCAATTAACTTTTATGTGAGACTATCGGTTCTGCGCGGTTTTACCAGCGTAGTTCCCGTACGGGAATAAAATACCTATAGCATATGTTACACAGGGATATTCTAGCTTTCCATTGGTAAAATAATTTTTAAAATCGGTCTAGTTGTTTTTGAGATTATTCGTAACAAACATACAAAAATACTAATCTTTCCTCTTTATAATATTAGTATTGATAATATATTATGTATTGTTATCTTACGCCCGCGGAACTAACAGGGGTGGCGAAATCGTGAGAAAAGAATACGTGCATAAAAGAAAAGGGAAGCGGTAATTAAAATGCGTTGTCTTGTAACGAGTCGTGAACTGTCCGTCACATAAGACTTTTGCCGAATATCGGCTGAAATTCGTCTTCGGCAGACTTTTGAACCGATCATTCCGTCAAATTTAAAGCTTGTATTTATCAATAACTTTTTATTATGTATTTTTAGGAAAATATTTTGTCTTCTAAATATTACAAGTAGAGATGCACTGAATGTGGGTACTTTCGAATTTAGAGTGATATTGTACTTGAAAGAGCATAACATTAGTTAATAACTAGATTGAGATTTTTAAATAGATAGGTATCTATATGTGTAGGGAATATGCAACCCCACATTAATGATATGGCCAAATGTTGATAAACATGTTGAACATTAAATAAAATGGACAGTAATCGTTGATTATACCATGAAAGAGAATACCATTTCATGAAAAGGCCGAATAATTTATGATGTGATTATTAATATATAATTTATGAATTCTATAATTGGGCACGACATCTAAAAGGTCTTACTACAAAACTTTTACTTAGGTTGTTGCAAAAAAATTCGTACTTTCGTCCTCTCCCAACCAGTTATCGAGTGCATTGCCCCTCGACATTACTACCCAAAAATTAAAATTTATTTGTTTTCTTTATCGCACTTGGGGTTTACTAGATACGTGTAAAAGAAACGGTAGTATCGGTTAGTCATCGTTGGTGATGCGATACGACATAAGTCCCACTGTGTCGGATCTTAAGGCAGGTTATGTTTGTATGATTAGAGGTCATAAAATGGTCTGTTGTCGTAGGTTTAGAAGATTTATATAACATCAAATTCTACCTGAATGTTTGAATAAATAAATTAATCAAATAAATTGTGGGGTACGATTTATACACGGTTATTCAGTCCCAAACTAGGCAGAGCCTGTACTATGGGTACTGCGCAACTGATAAACATACTTAAATAAATATTAAACACACCCAGACACGAAGCCAACAGACATGTTCATGCATGTTGGCCCCAAAGGATCGAACCCGCGACCTCCGACTCAGAAAGCAGGGTCATTACCAACTGAGCCAACAGGCCCGTACGATACCTATTTGAATATTATAATATGAATTCAGGCAATTTAACGTGTATGAGCGTACAGTGTGCATCATACTGTTAATGTCACGCACGTGTGTGGTTCTGATTGCTACCTACTAGGTAGTGATTATGGATTATTGTAATATAACATGTTAAGAATAAATAAATAAAAATGTAGGTAAATAGAACATCTCCTACAATAAGTGTGTCGTAATCAATCTTGAACTTTTTTTTTTGTTTCTTTGTAATAAATGGACTACTGGTCCGATTTATGAGAGAGAAACTAAATATATTTAATTTAAATTTATATATACAAAATACGAAAAGACTGTTTCCCTTACGTTGTTTCCGCTTGTCCTCCTGAAATTATCGTACTGTAAATTATTTTTCAACACACTTGCTCATAAAGTGGCTCTAATTTCACTGCAATTAGGCACATAATGACACCTATAATCAAACTGAGACTTTTTGTTTGCTATTATTCACTAGTGAGTTATAGATTTTTTTTTTCAATTTTGTTGCTAGAGTTGCTTTGTTCTTAAAAAAGTTTCGATACAAAAAAGATCGTATTCAATCGTACTAATAAATTAATACACAAATATGGCTTGCTCATTTCATGCAACTTCGTATTTAAATAGATCATTTCAACTTGTACGTGTTTAATAAACAAAACTTTCACTCAAATATAACTTTGGTTTTCTCTGTAAAAACTTTAAATACCCCATTTTGTACGTGGCTAAAACGCTATCCACGACAAACCAAAGAAAAAGAAACCTAATTTTTTTAGTCCATGGCCGATCGCCATTGTAAGATGCGAGCGCATAGGAAAACGAGGCTGTATGGGCCTAGATCCTTTTGCCTTTTCCAAATTATATAAATAAAAAATTGGAAAACCAATTAATTTTCCCCGCCATTGCGAATGATTATTTTAAAATGATTTTTTAGTATTATTTATTCACAAGTGTGTTGAAAAACGTCGTATGATACACGTGTGTATTGATGATTACCGTCCTCGGCTCTCTTATGACCCTCGCCTACGGCTCGGGTCTCAATGGCGCCTCAGCGGTAATCACCAACTTTACTCACTTGTACCATAATGTACTATTAATGGATAAATGTAATCTGTATTGGAACAATAGATTAAAAAGTTAATACGTAAGAAAATAGAGCAACTGTTTTTAAGAAACAAGAATTATTTTGAATTTGCAAAAAATATCTCTTAATACAAAGTGGTCTGATGCTATTATTATAATACAAAGGAGAGCGCTTACAAAGAGACGGATTGTTATAACCGAGTCTGTCAGAAGAAAGCATAGTGCGTGACGTCATTTTATATCAAATATCAAACTTCGCAAATAATATTTATGATAGGCTTTATTTAATCACTATCTTTTGCCCGCCACATCGTCCCCGCCCCGTGTAACACACTATATTACTCGTATATAAAACGCGCCAACAGACAGCCGAGTTCTAAACCGCGCTATCGAAGCGCGCTATCGATGTTTTCTAAGTTTTGTATAAATACAACTGTCCAACATGGCTGCGGTCCCCAGACACGATCACCTCGCCTGAAGGAAAATCTTAATTTTTCACAATGGAGGAGCATTACACGTGCGTGCGTTGGAAAACATATTATTTAACCTATACTTAGATTTATGTGAGCGCAATTATAAGTATGTACCTATTATTATATTAATATAATACATCGATGACATATTTTAGTGCTATTCGTGAAGTCGGTTTTTTAATCTTTAGAGTTCTTTGTGATGAACTATGGGCGTCCTACTCAAATAAGAAACAGTACGAAAAACGTATTTATAATTAAATCCAAATATTGCAAACCACTTGGTTACATAATTTATAGGTAATGGGTCTTGTGACGGCGACTTTAGGTAGAAAATTATTTATTAATAAATTAATAAAAATATTAGGTACCTACCTTCCTTTTGAGGCAGTCGGGTAAAATGTAACCAGATATTAGTTAAAAAATTTTAAGACTTTTTTAAGGGGGCTTACAAATTTATATATTTTTTATGGGGTACCTAACTAAGTACCTACTCGTAGGTTTAAGTTTGACAACCACTAACTTTTAATTGGCATGTGGTTATGTGTACAAGCTAATGAACTATGGATCTGGTGAATTAATTTGCCCAAATTGTAAACCATATTTATAACTCATACTTCCTTATGTTTGAGGAAAGACCCTCTCTCAGTGGGCTGTTACGGGGTGCTGATAAAATTTTTATGATGATGAAATTTTAACCCAATGCTTCCGCCATCTATATTTCCCTCACTGAACTCTGCAGGCACCATTGCTGCAAGCTAACTACGAGCAACTACCTACAACGAAGGGATCTTACTTGGTATCACGACGTTTCAATACATTCTACAAGATGGCGGGCAGTTGAAGTCATATCGCTATGAAAGTTAACAAAGATTTTGTAGCTCAGATATTTTGTACAGAACCATCTGACGGCGGTGGAAGTACTGAGCGAGCGTTACGTTTTAGTTTACACCAAAAATCTACACTATGCTATAAGGCCCGTCACATACTTACCTACACTAGACTTGTTTTCCTGTTTGCGACAAATGTGTGTGACATTCTATTGACATTCTATGGATTTGTTGCTTTCGGAGAATCCGAATCGAAAAACGAATTCGGACCTATCAATATTCGGAACCTATCTATTTTCTTTCTGTTTATAATTTGCATTTCCCGCCTGCCACTAAACCTAAATGCGGGTAGGTACCTATTTAACTTAGGCTTCTAGCGTTTACTTTGTTTATAGTTTATTTTAATTTTGTTTTCTATTCTCTATGTTGTTTCGGTCTTTTTAGTGCATTACTTTTAAATATAATTTTTGGAGCCAGGTTTTTTATTTTTATACCTAGTACATGATGATGCAAGTACGGTAAGCTATAGATAGTTTAAGGCACGAGGCCGATGACTATAACAGCTACGAGTAGCTTACTGAGTACGTTTTTCAATACATTTCCGATTGCCATAAAATAAAACAAGAATTGGAATTGAATTTGTGTAAATTTATGACATTTTTATATGACTGGTTAATAATTATTAATGATAAGTATTGTATAAGTTTTATATTTGTTGTAATTAACTTTGCATGCCTGATGATTGGCGAAATATGGGACAACTATATTTTATGTAAACCTCAAAAACTCTATTGGCAAATAAATACTTTATTATTATTATTATTATTATTATTGAACCATATTCCTTGCAAACAAATTATCATTATCATTAATTATATTTAGCAGATGTAGAATTTGTAGTAATTGGGTGCATTAATTCAGGTATTTTTTTCAAAAATAACTTATCCCACGTTCAGCATGAAAACTTTTTGCTCGGTTTCTATAAAAAAAGGCTCAATTTGTGCTTGACTAGTGTTATGAAAATGCCCTAGTCCGTAAAATAAAACATTACGATCCAAGTTTCGATGTCAAAAAGACCATATTAATAGCAAATGTATTGAAAAAATATTTATTTTATTTAAGACTTTTTAGCGTCTCGACAAGATTGGGCTACGTATATTTATAGCTATTTAAAATTTCATAATATGATGGCACGAGGTCTGACACAAACATGGACTATTGTTACGCTATCATTTTTAAACCAATTTATTATTTCTTGTAAAATCTATACTAATATTATAAAGAGGAAAGATTTGTATTTTTGTATCTTTGTTACGAACAAACTCAAAAACTACTGGACCTATTTAAAAAAATCTTTCACCATTGTAAAGATAAAAAATCCCTGAGTAACCTAGGCTATGTTTATTCCCATATTCCCACGGGTATGGGAACTACGCGGGTGAAACCGCGCAGAACCGCTAGTAAGTAGTATTATAAAGAGGAAAGATTTGTATTTTTGTATGTTTGTTAGAAACAAACTCAAAAACTACTGGACCGATTTTAAAAATTCTTTTACCAATGGAAAGCTAGAATATCCCTGAGTAACATAAGTTATATTTTATTCCCGTATTCCCGAGGTAACGGTAACTACGCGGGTGAAACCGCGCCGAACCGCTAGTTTCTAATAATCCGAAATAAAATTAAACGTAAAACTTGTGTATATTTTTGTTATCTTCTTTATTTTTAATTTTGATACCCTAGTCGACAGATTTGTTGATTTGACCTTATACGCGTGACATATTATACCCCTAGGGAAGTAAAATAAGAAATGTCTCTTCCTTATTTACTTCCCGAAGTGTGGTGGTGGAATGCAACTTTGTTTAGCGCAGCGGGATGAAATTTGCCACTTTCCGCCCAGAGAGATAAAAAAACATAACCACTCCTGGCATCAGGGAAAATAAATATGATTTGTCCTTGTAGTGAAGGTTTATACGTAGATAGTATTATTTTTATTTTGATACAAGCTAAGCGTCATTGCGTCGGGGGACCGCTCTGTGGCGAATAATTCGGAGTAAATTAATTGCGAGATAGACTTGAAGATTTTTATGATGGTAAATTGGTAATGGTAAATTTTGCTACATGGCCTGGGTAGCTTATTTACTATTCATTTTTAGTCGTATCCTCTTTTTATTTTATTACCTTGGCTATCCCCAATGCAACGCAGCAACGGTTGGATCAAAATATTCTATCTACTTATAACTTATTAAACTTTACTACTTGGGCTTATTCATATATTTTTTTTACTTTTAATAAGTATTTTTCTGTGTCAGGGTTTTTTTTTATTTTAATTTTATTTAGGTATTTAGTACTTTTTATATTACTAGTAGATACGCTATAATTGAATGTTTCTGTAATCTACTCCACTCAACTCTACTCTACTCAACTCAACTTGACTCAACTCATTTCAACTCAATTAAATTTAACTCCTCTCACTCATACAATAATTCCACAAACGGTAGATAATATACTACTTACATCGTATACCCAAATTTCATATCAATTGAACGAGTGAAAGTAGCTTAGAATCCTTCACCAATTTATCCTCATATCTCTGTCTTGCTGCGTCATCAGACCCTGTTCTCCATCTATATATCCTATTCCTCAATACCATTTTAATGAGCTCAGACACGATACCTCTGCTGTAAGTTTGTAATGGTTAGTATGTTCTCGCAATATCTTTGAAGTAATAGAATACCGGATATTGAGCAGTGATATCCCAGCGATTAAAGAGCCCGACTCTCGCGTGAGGTTTCTCGGGTTCGAATCCTGGCATGTACCTACCTACCCATGAGTTTTCAAAATCTTACGTAGGTAGGTACCTACTTATTTATCACTAGATCGACAGTGAAGGAAAACATAGTGAGGAATTAATTCTGAGAAGTGTGCAACAGACCCGCCGATGTGCTCACCACCTAAGATTATACTGGTGAAATTTTAGTATTTTCTGAAATGGAATACCTCTGCTCAAAACAGATTTTTTTAAAACTCTCGATGAAGTCACCTTTCAAACAAAAAAAAAAACGAAATGAAAATCAGTTCAGCCGTTTGTGAGCTACGATGTAACATACAGATACACAGATACATAGATACAAGAAAGAAAGAAAGCTATGTTCCACTAAGTATTTCAAAAGTAATGACAATCATAACTCATAATACAACTTTGGTTCAGTGTTGTTTGTATATGCAACCATCAGTTATTTACCATTATGCATGTAAAGAGACTACTAAGTATTTACAGTTACTGACGCACATAAAGACTTTTCCACCTAAAGAATACCTAAAAAACATACAAAAACCTTTTCCTTAGAATAAGCGGGACGGAGTACGGATCTTATTTTTCTCGCGGACGTTTCAGTCGCTCTCGGTGGGGGGGAGGGGGCGCCCAATGTGCCGGGAGTGGGGGAACAGTCCCCCCTGCAATAATACTGCGTCACTATTTTGCGCCATTACCTACACTCGCTTCCTATTCTATAAGTAGCGACACCCGTAGAAGGTACCCTCTTAAAAGTTCATGTATACGGGCTGTATAAAGGCTATACAAAAAAAAAAACAAATAATTATTGCTAAAAAGGTTAGGTCTTTGTCCCATAAAGTACCTAGTCTCAAAATTGTAAGTATTTTTTTTTCATTTTCTAGACACCTAAGAAAAACAGGAAGAATACAATTTATTTTAAACTCCCAGCGCCCTGCGGTTTCACCCGCTTAGTTCCCGTCCCGAATACGGGTATAAAATAGCTCCCGTTTCCGTAGGAATACGGGGATAAAATTTAGCATATGTGTTATTTTGATGTATAAGCTATATAACTGTAAAGTTTGACCAAAATCCGTTCAGTAGTTTTTGCGTGAAAGAGGAACAAACATTCATACATCTATGCATCCACACATATACAAACTTTCGCGTTTATATTAGTAAGATAGGATAGGATAAGTGCAATTCCTGAAATTAGTTTGTTCAGTAACGACTACTAGAAATATTTCACCCATGGAAAGCTGCATTATCCCTGAGTAACATAGGCTATATTTAGACCCTTTATTCCATCGGGAACGTTTTGTTTTGTATTGGTTTGTATTAGGTTTTCTTTGTAATTTCAGTTTCAATATAATCTTCTGAAAATATTTTTTCTCACTTTCATTTTGTAACAAATAAATACAAAATTAAATTGACATTTGCATTGAACAAATATCAAAAACGTCAATAAGATTTTGTCAATGAAAAATTAAATAGCAATAAATCAGAAAAAAGTATGGATTTGACAATAAGAATACCCAATTCATTAGGTTCCCAATGAACACGATTTTTTCTAAATCCATTTATAGCGGTTCCCTACGACATATTTCAAGACCTACAAACCATATTTCAAGTTTTTAGGTGTCATAATTTTTATCTTCATACCAAATTTAATCAAAATCCATCCAGTAGTTTTTGCGTGATGCGTGCACAGCCAGACAGACAGACAGACAAAAATTAAGTTTTGGTATCTACATCGATAACTATATACACTACCCTTAAAATTAAAAAAAAAAAAATCACGTAGAGACACGGCCCCGTTAGAGTTTTATTATATGTATAGATTACTACATACGGAAGGCAATATAAATATGAATGCTGTTAAAGAAAAGGCTGTAATATGCAAAACTAGCGGGTGCCCAGCGGTGTTGCCCGCGCGAATCCTGTTTATTCCCGTTCCCATGGGAATTTCCAAAAATCCCTTAATAGAGCTCATTTACGTCATTAATGGAACCTTTGGGAAAAAATTCATGCTACCCAGCGGTTTCGGTTGTGCGTTATCGATCAGTCAGTTTTGTCCATAATATATACAAAATAATACTACTCAATAATATAAAACACTTCAATAAACGTTAGCAAAAAAAGATTAAAAAGTTATTTTACTGTAATTATTATTTTATTACCTTACAATGATATCACGGAGAGTGTTGAAGTTGTGTTGAGTCAACGTTCGACGAGCAAATTGACTGTTCAGTAAAAGCTGTGGTAATAGTTATTGTATAATAACTTACCTATTTGTTTCTCAAGGACTGTTTCAATACTAGCGACTCCCCGCGGTTATGTTTAAATATTAAGATCCGTTCACGAACACTAAAATATTGTGTGTGTTTATTACAGAAAATTATTAAGTTTAATCATCTACACACAATATATATTTTTTAATTGAAGAAGAGTATGATTGTAAATCATCTGAGCATCAGATCGGGCAACACTTGGTTCTTTTTTTAGTTTATTTAAAATTTTTACTTTTTTAATTAATAATTCTTCAGTTTTTTTATATATATGTTAATTTTACTAAGTAGAAAATTTTTGAATTCAATTTTCGGGTCAATTGCAAAATTATTAAACCATTATTTAGAATTTTTATGCAATGAGGCATTTAAAGAAAAGAAAAACTAGATCTCGAATTTAACTGTTTTCTTTTTTTTTTTAATGAGTGCAAGTCAGTACTGTGTTTGATTCTGCTTTACACCGACTAAACTTATTTTAGTTTAGTCCTGTCTTTGTTTTACCTCAAAAAAAAAGAAAAGGGATAGAAGCTAACTTACCGAGTTTAGTCCTGTCAGAGGCTGTATTTTAGTCGTGATTTCTTTACTTTGCACTAAACATGTTATAAAATGCCTTAGTTGACAGGACTAATTTTAATTTGACAGGACTAAATATCTCTCGTCTCTTCTTTTCAAGGAAAAAGAGAATGACAGGAGTAAACTAAAATAAGTTTAGTTGCTGTAAAGCAGAATCGAACCCAAGTGTTTAACAAAAAAATATCCAATCAATAACAATTTAAAATACCTATATAAAATACCTATTCGAATTCACTGTGATAATTGTCATGTCACATTGAAATGCTTTTATGGTGTATGGGTTCTGACATAATATTTTATGATATTTAATTAAGGTTTTAGTTCTATAGTTCTTCAGTGCTATCTATCGACACCATTGACAGATTTAACTGCAAAAGCCTTATTTCACATGGTAGAACCCAATATGCTTAATAAAGATTTGTATTTTTGTATGTTTGTTACGAATAAACTCAAAAATTAATGGACCGGTTTTAAAAATTGTTTTACCAATGGAAAGCTAGATTATCCCTGAGTAACACAGGCTACATTTTATTTCCGTGTTCCCACTGGAACGGGAACTACGCGGGTGAAACCGCGCATAACCGCTAAGACGTATATCATACAGATGACATGATCTATGTTTTAAGTTGGACCTAAAAATGTCAAACAGCAAAAACCTCGGTAAATTGTGTTCAATAGTTTTCCATTCGAACAATGAACAAACATACATGGTGCTTGTAACAGTTGAATCTACAGTTTAGAATAAGATAGAGTAAGTATTTTTTTTCAAGAATGTAGGTACGGATCTATTGTTTTGTTTAAATGAAATGAAAATTTATTCGCATAATAATTAAGAAATAATTTTGTATTCATTTAAAGATTTGACAAAAATGTGGTTTACAAGGTCTTCAATTTCAACAATTTTTCTCGCATTTATCCAAATGTGGCATGAAAAATATTTAACGATCGTACAATGTTAATGGAATTTAAGCGAATGCCTGAGCAACACGACATACCTAACCGTCGTTTTTAATTAGTTATTAAACTTCATTTTAAATAATTTTTAATTTGGAGAAAAACAAACAATCGTTTGTTATTGCTTGTAGCAATATCTTCGACCGTACTAATCAATATTACACATAAGTATATTATTGTATATGGCTATCACAGACGATCATGAAAAATATTCATTGGTAAATTATTTAAAAGTGTAAAAACGATCACTCAACGGATTTTGTAGAAAAAAAATTAGATACTATGAGAAATAATAATATCGATAAATCTTTAAATACAAGTCAATGTAATGAAGAAAAAAAATCTTCGTGATTTTATCTTTTCGGTTACGTTCTATGTCAGCAGGATTTGGAGTACTAGTTGTGTAGCTCCGTTATATGTGTTGCACCAACTCGTAGGTGGTTGCTCCACCACACACCCCGATGTACCTTACTACTTGAAACGTGAACGTAATGAATTAAATTTTAAGATTTTACCTAGTGTATTCCATACACCCTACAGGTTTGACTAAAAAGTTACGACTACAAGTTTAACTATATATTTCCAGAGTATAACGCTCTTTAGTCATTTGTTCTATATACCTACTCTAATTTATAACGAATAAGTTAAAAACAAACTAGTTGCCTTTTATCCCCGAGGGGGTAGGACGACGTACTTATTTCATTTCTGGAAATACCTACGATTCCAGTATACTTATTCTTTGAACATCTAAACGTGACAGGTGGTGAGCCCATCGCCGGACCGGAGTGTTGTTTACACATGTCTCAGAATTAATTCTGGGGCCTGCGGGTTCTTCACAATGTTTTCCTTCTCCACCAAGCTAGTAAATATGTGTACGTAGGTTTTTGGAAAACTCATTGGTACATTCCCTCGACAAGAATCGAACCCGAGCCTTACGTATGCGTATACAATCGAACAAAATTCGAATCGAATACAATTATGAATATAAACCATCCCGGGATCCACTCAAATTCACATAAAACATTTCTGTCAATTGGCTCACCACCTGTCATGTTTATGGGTCTAGAGATTACTTATACTAGTAAAACGCAAGTATTTCCAGATATGAATACCTCTGCCTACCCCCTCGTTGATAAAAGGAGTGAGCATAAGTATTTTGTTTATTTTTATCTGAGTTGAAACCCGAAGTGCTGAGGTTCAACTTACTGAGAACTATCTCACTGACAGCAGACAAATAATTGACCAGCTATACAAAGCGTAACAGAAAAAGCGCAATTTCTCATACACCCCAATTAGTATAGGTATTAATATAAAAAAAATATGATGCAATCGAACTTTATTTGTGTCTAATAAATTTTCTTAAATATCGATTAATAATAGCACGATTTCCATAGAAAGCACTAAATTCAGCTACGCTAATTCATTTTTGGATTCGGATGTTATTAGCAGCAGAGCAGAATAAAATAGTAAAATGGCTAAATTTACAATTTTCGTTGAACATATTAAATATCATCATTAAAAGACCTGACATTCAACATACTAGGCAATAATTTTCGCAAACAATGAGCTTGGTATCCGGTATCACGAGCACAAATTATCGACCATCGATACTGCGCATTGATGCAACTTGCATCATCTCATTTGAAGGAATTATGCATAATTCCTATTTACAGAAATGGTTATTGATGAAACCATTTATAGGTGGGTTAAAAGCTAGGCACGATCTTATATAATGAATGCCTTAGCAGAAGTAGATTATGGGTGATTCGGGAAATTAATTATTCAAATCGCTAATTCATAGTGAAGGCAACTCAAACCATACATTTAGTTCAAATTACAATGATGAAGTAGGTGATATACATGACGTCAACTACCTACTCTACCTACAATTTTTTTGTCAAACATATACAAAAATAAAAACACGGTCACGTGCGAGTCGAACCTTTTCTATAAGTGGTATAGGTAAAACAGCTAGCAGAGTCTGTGGCACCATAAGTTTTCTGTTTACAATTTTGATATGTAGGTAACCCTAAATAGCACTACGGTAGATATACGCATGAGCAAGGTGTACAAGAAGAGTGGACGGCTTCGAAACTGTCTAAGTTGATTCATAGGAAAATGAATATACCAAACACTGTTAATCTTTAATGAACCTCAGGAATACTTACACATAAGCTAACTGGAAATGCAACTATCTGGTCTGGGGACACTAAACATACCATTCCAGATATAGGCTTGGTTGGAGACAAAGTTTTCACCACTGGACTAGTTTAAAACAACTTCAAAACTGTGTGCTGCTTTCACTGTGCCTTTAAAAGTGTAAACGTGGACAGCGAGAGAGAAAACTACGCAATGGTTGCAGTCCAAAGTGAAGTTTTTCATATTCGCAAAGGTGGGAGGATGTTTGAATACAGAGTTTGGTGTGAGGCGACGGTCCTTTGATTCTGGCGAGATTAAACGTGCGGCAGACGGTAGCGCCTCTATCGATTGTTGTTGTAATTACAACGCTATCCTCGTCCAGTCGCAAATGAAATTGTTCCGGACAAAGCCAGCTGTGGATGCCAACGTGTTGTTGCAGTTGTGGCTACATTGTATATTCGACTGTAGACAAAAGCCGTGAGAACGGGTATGTGCCATCATTGGGAAAATTTGAAATTGCTGGAATGGATTGCTTGGAGCTACTAACATTTACATAGTCTAGACACTGTAGTTGAGTTAGTAAAGGATACTAAGTTAGCTTTTGCTAGCGACTTCTCAATCGTTCTCGGAATTAAAAGTGGCCTATGAGTGGTTCTGATGTATAAGCTATATCACTGTAAAGTTAAAACCGTTCAGTAGTTTTAGCGTGAAAGAGCAACAAACATCCATACTCACAAACATTCATAATGAATGAGGTTGTTCCAATGCACAATTCGTCGCTGTTCCGTCATCGTAGCGGAAAATGAACGAATGTGACACAGACTAAATCATAGTTTTCCGGATACTTGTAGTTTTTAGGGTTCCGTAGGTTTATCCGAGACCTGTATTTTGGCATGATTATACCTACGTATTAATCACATCGACAACTTGGTAAAAGAAAATCTATTTTTTTTTTATTGTAGGCTCGACTACACTCTTCACACACACGTAACTAACATGTATTCCGTACGCGTATACCTAGAGGGGATGTGGTATATTTTCTCGCCTTTTCCATGGTGTGGAATGTCGTTGAATAGGTCAAAGATTGGGATCCGTTTCAATTTGTTTTTCTTTTTGTTTTATATTCTAATTCTACTTATATTTTTGAGCAAAGAATCTAAAAAGAATAAGACATTAGAATATAGTCTGCCGTAACAAATTTTTTTTAGATTTTTTGAAACTGATCGCAAACTTATTTTTATGTGTCTAGATTGTACCTTAGATTGTAGATATGAATAAATTTAATTTTAATTTTGATGGGAAAGCAAACAGCTGTCTTAACTAAATAACATAAATTCACATGCCAATTATATGTTTTCGCATATACATAGTTACGAATATCATGCCTGTACATAATATGTCCAATTGGTTCTTTTCTCGACTGTCGATCTATTTTCAAAATGTAGACATTTTGCGACTATGTTATTATACGATTTAGTCATAATGCGAAGTAGAGAATATGAGATGTGGATTATTTATTACATAGGTTTTTGTATTGTAGGTATTGACAGTCGGACCCTGTGAAATATTAAACTGTTATTAGAGTTATGTGTCTGCCACCGAAATAGGTGTTTTTGTGATATGTGAAAAAAATCACGGCTATATGTAGGTAGTTTATATGACGAAATTGATTGGAAAACTATTACCTACAGCTAAGTAGGCGTAAGTTTTACAAGTTAACAAGTAATTGACAACAAATTTAAAAAAATAATACAATAAAATGTGAGCTCCATTTATATTCATATTATCAAACAAACCCCCTTCATATAATATTGCTTATGTCCGCATAATATTGCGACGCACAACTACGGAACCCTATATTCGCTGGCTTTTTTCCCTCGAATTATACAGAACTGTTTTGAAACATTATGTGAGTTTCATAAAGATCAGACGTCTATCTGTAAAATAATGTGTAACACGAGTAACAATAAAAAACAAATTAACATTAGGATTTCATACGTCTTCATACCAAAGTGGCATATAAGAAACCAATACAGGTGCCGCCCCTATTTCCTTTTGTCTGTCAAAACAGCGACTACTAATATTATCGACTTGTGATTTGGAACAGTATCAAATAACGCATAACTTACTTCTTTGGAGTTAAAAATAAAAAAACACTGGTCACGACCCTGTCGGATTCGCACACGAAGGCAGAAACTGCCAAAAAACACGTCTATTGTATGGGGAACCGCTATATTTTAAACTTTATTATTTGTTTTTATGGCGATTATACGAATACACATTATATGTAAACATTTTAAGCATCTACCTTTTGCTATTTTAAAATCTCTTTTTTTTTTTTCAATGTTCTTTTACCAACAGATAGCTTATTTTTGTGGGAGTAACATGGGCTATAATTTTCCCACGAGAACGGGACTCAGGCGGGTGAAATCGCGGGGAACAGATTATTAAATTAGAATCATAATATGCTCATTTTGGTACAGTCGGTGACCTTGGCTACCTCTATTACCGATACAAGAACAACTATGAAAAATGAATTTCAATCCGGCCTCTTTGATATTATGTTTTTGATATTTTGTTTTGTCATGAATTCCGATCAGTTCACGTTATTGTAGAGTTATTGAATACGACAGAAATTCTAATGTTTATTTTATAAATCCACAAAGATTAGTTAAAACTACAGACGTTCTGTTGAAGATGGTGATGTATTGAAGAAAAGCCAGATGAATGAGCAAGTATGAACCGATTGATATGCATGTGTATGTTCTGTTGAAATCCCATAAAAAAATATTTGCATTTTTTCCGAAATTTCCAATTTTCCGGGAAACTTCCTTTTTTATTTCGTTCTTTAAAAACCTTATTCGGACTACCACTAATATTTATAAAAAACGGTCCAAGCATTCTTAAGTGATGCGCTAACCAACAACGCACAGCATTTAATTCTTATTTATATTGATATGATAAAGCTTCAGTCTTAACTTATTTCATTTATTTATTTATTTTACTAAATGTACCAAAAAACCGTACACATGGCGAACTTAATGCCTAAAGGCATTCTCTACCAGTCAACCATCAGGCTAAGCAGAAATTATTTGTAGGGATTGGCCGAAAATTATAAAAATAATCAGTGAAACATTACCTTACGATAAATCCTATTACTTATATAATGTTGATAAAATAAATCTTATCAGTAGGAGGTCCTATTTCAAAATAGAATGCTACGACTGCGCACTGAAGCACTGAAACCGCCGCGAATCCACATCCCAATCTGAAATACGAATGGAAACACAGAGAGAAATCCAATAAAACATTCGTAACCCTCAAACGTATCTACGTCTACGTGACGTAGCCACCTCCCTCGACGCATGCGCGCCACACTAGTACAGAACAAACGGACAGTTCCAATTTCAATTGTAGAAAAAAAAATAACCAATTCGAAATGGAGAAGGCTTTGCTGCGACCAATGGGAGCGCTTACATTCGTAATGCCAACTGTGTAGGCGGGGCGAATGATATCTAGCATTGGAATGTTCTTGTATTTGTTTTGCTGGATGCGGAGGCTTTATTGCTCGGTGTTTGAGCCTCTTTCCCCTTGAGGGTGGGATCGGCGGAAAGCTCGATATGGTTTTGGGATGAGGCAATTCACATTATGTACCAAGTCCTTTGCAGCCTCAGATGGGTGACCTACATACGAAGTGTCAGGATGGGGTATGTTATTTATTGTATGGTCCATCAATCCAATAATTAATCAATCAATTATACTGCTAATCTGTTGATTAACTTTTGATAAACTTAAGACAAGTCATTAAACGACGGATTAGATTCAATGTGAGTTACATAAACCTACTTAACTTTATCTAAGAACTTTCTAAAGAGGAAATACGAAGGCAAAGTTTCACTGCATTATAAAATTAAAGAGTGTCGCTGTGCCGACTTAACTGTAAGTATTGATTTTTCTGATAGGGAAAAAATGAAGGCAACGATCTATGCAGATCTGGAGTGCTCTCGGCACATCAGATGGCACCGGCGGGGCAGCCTCCGCAGACAATCGAACGGTGGGGGGGACCCCCACTGGAGGTCGGGGAACTGTCACAGACTATGTATCTGGTTTTGAAACTGTAGACTTGCTAGTAGGTTCAATACCCTTGAATTTCCATAAGTAAATCAAGTCAGGATTTTGTCCGATTTTAAACAATTTCGGTCGTGTTGACATTTAGTACAACTAAGATTAATTTAAGAAAAACTCATAAAAAAATGAGCCCACCAAAGTAATTTTACAACAAATATATTTGTCCAAAACCCATGTTATGTAAGAGATCCGTAACGTCTACGAATTGCCTTATCTATGTCGATATCGACCCGTCGACGGCGGCGACTTCCCATTCTCGAAGTAAAACACGGCGGGAAGGAAACCGCGGGATAAACCTCCCCTCGCCCACCACCACCCGATCTTTACGTTTCAGGAATAAATATTTCAGAGCGTGTGCTCGAGAAGTTAAAGTTATGTATCGCCCACGCCGCCGCCGGTAACAATCTGAGAATGAGAAAAGCGAGCTGTACTGTACTTTTATGTTGGTCGCCTTTGTGCTTCTAATGTATTTGAGGTTTTAAATAAGTGTGTGTATGGCGTACACTTTGATTTTTTTTATTACAAAAGTTCTTTGTTATTTCGTTTATTTACCCATATCTTTTATAGAGTCGATTTGAAAGAGTTTCCATGACACCAATATACCCAAGCAGCGATTTCCTTTTAGGGTTCCTTACCCAAAGGGTGCCAACGAGATCCTATTACTAGGCCTCCATCCCTGCGTCTATCTGTCTGGCTGTCTATAGCTGCTGTATCTCATAAACCGTAAAAGGTTGAGGCTTGAAATCTTCACAGTGTGTAATATCTACCTACTATAGGGCCGAAAAAAACAAATAATAAAAATAAAATGAAGTTTAAAATTACAGGGGGTTCCCATACAAGATACGTGTTGTATATTGTGCTGTGGTGTGGAACCCTTTACACAACACAATACTTGACCAGTTTTTTACCTTTGTTTAAAGCTGAATTGTATTGAAAATATAAATGACAATGCTAAGACAATTAGCTTAATCCACTATCATACACAACTTTATGATATGTGACAAAAATTAGTCGATGTAGAAAACATTTGAACATCATTACCGCCAATTTATGTTGAACAAGAAATGACCGCGTAATAAATGTCAAATAAAGACGATTATTACAATAATATATTAATTGTCTATTTATAATTGTAATCATAATCGTCTTTATTTGACATTTGTTACGCGATCAGTGCTTGCTCTTCTTTCACTGACTGTATTGACAGATGTCAAAATGAAGACGATTGCGATTACAATTATAAATAGACCATAAGGCCATAGGTCCGTGTACTCATTTAGTATCTACTAATAGGTGTAAATTTTTCAGTACCATAACAAAACTACAATATACGAGTACTAGATTCAGTTTTATGGCTGCACGGTGGTGAAGTTGGTATCGGTGAGGTCGTTGATAAGAGATCGCCTTGACCAGTCGGAACCATATCAAGTAGGTACCTACTTAAGGGCTCTTGGGAAACATTATACTGTACATATAGTTATTTAATTACAATCCTCAATTAAAATTTTAAGGTTCAGTACCCACTTCAGTCTTTTGGATGTACGTCCGGTGGTGAGTTTATCTATACCACTATTCTTTTTTATAGGGTATGATGTTGTAACTCAAGTTTCATAATTATGGTTTACAAAATATTTTTTATTATAATTTTTTTATTAATTGCAGAACGGATTAAAAATTAAGAAGAATTTTAAATAAATATTTCCATGTTTAACACATACAACCGTTTTATGAGAGTGGTAAATGCGCAAGCCGTGCGAGGCCATAAAAAAATAAAAAAACACAAGGAAAATTCAGAGATACCCACTCCAATTATACGATATCTATCAATTTCATAAAGTTTCAGACCTAGGTCTGAAACTATTTAAAATGTTAGTATGAGTATAGTACTTACATTGTAAATTATTTCTTTGTCGTAATCTTATTAAAAATATCACTTATAAATTTTGCATAAATGTTTACAAAGTTAACAAGAACAAACAAATCACTTATGATGCGACTCAGTATATTATAAAAGAATTAACAGAACGCTAAGTAACTATTCGCGCACACATTCCTTATAAAAGATGAAGTTGAATGTGAATGAAAAGTTTAATAAAACGTAGTATTTATAGTAAGGTGGTGGGTACCTAGTTCACGCGAATGTGATACGCTATTCGTTTACCTATTGCGTGTGCATTTTCTCTACTACGCATTTATCGCTTAGTAAATTTAATCTAACAAACAGTGATGTCCTATGTTCTGAATTATTTAATAGACGTTGTGGATTCGATGTAGATAGGTCAGAGTTAACTAGTTTAATGGCTTTGACAATGATGTCTATATAATATTTATAGGGAAAAGATAATTCTGCTCATGTCAAGTATTATGAATAACGATTGCTCTTTACACAGCGTGAGGAAAACATTAGATCACAGGATTGGTTCTCAGCCATAACCAGCGACCTTAGATCTATCTATAATTATAATTGCAATCGTCGTTGTTTGACATTTGTTATGCGGATAGTGCTTGCTCTACTTAAACTGGCGGTAACAACAGATGTACGGAAGCAGCAACGTACTTCAAAATGGAGACGATTTTAAGTAAGGTTGTAAATAGGCAATAGGCCAGCTGGTCCGGCGATACCAGCCACCAACTGTCACGGTACGGTGCGCAAAATACACTGGTGAAGAGTGATTGAGTAGTTTTAAAATTTAGAGGTGATTGGTTGCGTTATTGGATATTTAGCTTAGATGACAATAACATGATTTTGTTGACGTTTTACGAGGTAAAGATATTAATTAAATATATAGTTCTGTGCAATTAGGTAATCATTTTGAGTACATGGAACGTATTTTATTTTGTAGCATGACACACATTTTTCTCACAGCGTTGTCCTATTTTGAATTATGATGACACGGTTGGTTTGTTGGTAACGTATGACTCTTAAACCACTGTCGATTAATAATCAATATTTCTACCTATTGTACTGGAAAATCCAAATGGTGCTTAGTTGATGGTGCTATGTGGGTATACTTTGTAATTAAATGACTACTTGTGCAACATGTAATCGCCATTCTAAATAGTCAAGTCAATTGTCATTAGCGCAGTCATGACCGTGAATACGCTGCATTTAGAATAATTGAAATCATTGCAGTGCACTTGGGGCTAAAACCAGTAAGTATGTGTAATGTACATGTGTTAAATATTATTGAATTGTGTTTCTCTCTTTTATTGGTCATTGTTATAGAAAAGCAGTTGTTGGAGCTCTACTGCATTACGTAAACTTTAGACGTAGGTACTCGTAACTCCGACGGTCATTAAAATCAGTTACTATGCACATAATGTAAGTATTTAATTTTATCCTATGTTATAGCATTACATTATCAATGATAAATAATATGTAAACTTGTAAACTAATAATATTATAAAGAAAAAAAATGTTTGTTTGTATAGAATAGGCTCCGAAATTACAGGACCAATTGGGTATTTGACTGTATCTAAATTAAATTGTGAGTAATCATTAATTAAAAAGATTACCCCAAAAAATCTCTTAAATGGATTTAGATCAGGGATGTTGCGAATATTCGCATCCGCATCCGCAAAAGCGGAGCTTCCGCATAGATTTAGACATCTGCATCCGCATCCGCATCCGCATTAATCAATGCGGATATTTCTGCGGATGCGGATGTAATACAAGTTGCGACAAGAAAGAAATTGGGCGGCACCCGCGAATGGCACGTGCCGTTCGCATGAGACAATGACCGATGGGAGCGAAAAAATTGGTGACAAAATCCGACGCATTTGTTGTGGTACATCCTTTGTTTCTTGTAACTAAATTATTACGTGTTTGTTTGCGCTGTGGGCTACTTATCGTAAAGATAGATATTTTGAGTGTGTAGCGACACTACATAGAACGCGCCAATAGAAGGCCGAGTTACTTATTGTGATCAGTGATCATTGTGTGTAGATAATTGAGTATTGGGAAATCTTTATATCAGTCTTAGCTCAGCTTATGAAATTAAAATCACCAGGAAAAGTAGTAAGTATTGTAGGTAAAGTTTATAGTTTTATAACAGTATTCTTGATTTTTCCAGTGAGGTTCCTGTTATTGATTGAGTAGAATAGAATATTTCTTTATTTGCGTCAAACTTGGGTACAGATTAAAAAATACAATTTTGGCAGTGCATACATGTTCACTATAATTAAAAGATATGCAAACAGCTTTGACATAATGGACATACTTATTTTATTTTTTAATAAATTGATTAATATTGAAAAAAAAACCCGTTCATTAAGCTATTTATACAATTTTCTTTTAGTAATTTTAACGGGTAAGTCATTAATGTCATTCAAGATTTTATTATACATAATAATATATTCTAATACTCAGTCAATTTTAAGATAATTTAATAATTTTTGTAATTGTTTCAAAGACAAGAGTGTTTCGGTCTCTGTGACTACGAGGGTTTATGTTACAAATTTTTCTAAACAATTCCCCATATTATGCTGTTTAGCAAAAACGCAAATCTCATTCATGTTAGATGATAATGTCAATAAGCCATGAAGGTCTTTAAAGAATGATCTGCAAGAGTCAAAGCGAGATATTCCCGTTATTGCTCTAATATTTTTTTCTGCAGAATGAATGCTCTACCTACCTACGTTTTTACTGTTGCCCCATAGGATGATACCTTTACCTATAGTAAGATAATTCTTCATTTATATACGATCCCAAACATCCGCATCCGCGGATGTGAGCCTTCAAAAATCCGCATCCGCATTCGCATCCGCGGATGTGAAAAAATCGGCATCCGCAACATCCCTGATTTAGATTTTCATTTTACAATTTTATTATAACTTAATTTTTAAATAATAAAACAATAAAAAAAAAGTGATTTTTGAGTGACTTTAGGGTTCCTTACCCAAAGGGTGCCAACGAGATCCTATTACTAGGCCTCCATCCCTGCGTCTATCTGTCTGGCTGTCTATAGCTGCTGTATCTCATAAACCGTAAAAGGTTGAGGCTTGAAATCTTCACAGTGTGTAATATCTACCTACTATAGGGCCGAAAAAAACAAATAATAAAAATAAAATGAAGTTTAAAATTACAGGGGGTTCCCATACAAGATACGTGTTGTATATTGTGCTGTGGTGTGGAACCCTTTACACAACACAATACTTGACCAGTTTTTTACCTTTGTTTAAAGCTGAATTGTATTGAAAATATAAATGACAATGCTAAGACAATTAGCTTAATCCACTATCATACACAACTTTATGATATGTGACAAAAATTAGTCGATGTAGAAAACATTTGAACATCATTACCGCCAATTTATGTTGAACAAGAAATGACCGCGTAATAAATGTCAAATAAAGACGATTATTACAATAATATATTAATTGTCTATTTATAATTGTAATCATAATCGTCTTTATTTGACATTTGTTACGCGATCAGTGCTTGCTCTTCTTTCACTGACTGTATTGACAGATGTCAAAATGAAGACGATTGCGATTACAATTATAAATAGACCATAAGGCCATAGGTCCGTGTACTCATTTAGTATCTACTAATAGGTGTAAATTTTTCAGTACCATAACAAAACTACAATATACGAGTACTAGATTCAGTTTTATGGCTGCACGGTGGTGAAGTTGGTATCGGTGAGGTCGTTGATAAGAGATCGCCTTGACCAGTCGGAACCATATCAAGTAGGTACCTACTTAAGGGCTCTTGGGAAACATTATACTGTACATATAGTTATTTAATTACAATCCTCAATTAAAATTTTAAGGTTCAGTACCCACTTCAGTCTTTTGGATGTACGTCCGGTGGTGAGTTTATCTATACCACTATTCTTTTTTATAGGGTATGATGTTGTAACTCAAGTTTCATAATTATGGTTTACAAAATATTTTTTAATTATAATTTTTTTATTAATTGCAGAACGGATTAAAAATTAAGAAGAATTTTAAATAAATATTTCCATGTTTAACACATACAACCGTTTTATGAGAGTGGTAAATGCGCAAGCCGTGCGAGGCCATAAAAAAATAAAAAAACACAAGGAAAATTCAGAGATACCCACTCCAATTATACGATATCTATCAATTTCATAAAGTTTCTATAAAGATAATGAAGGTCTGAAACTATTTAAAATGTTAGTATGAGTATAGTACTTACATTGTAAATTATTTCTTTGTCGTAATCTTATTAAAAATATCACTTATAAATTTTGCATAAATGTTTACAAAGTTAACAAGAACAAACAAATCACTTATGATGCGACTCAGTATATTATAAAAGAATTAACAGAACGCTAAGTAACTATTCGCGCACACATTCCTTATAAAAGATGAAGTTGAATGTGAATGAAAAGTTTAATAAAACGTAGTATTTATAGTAAGGTGGTGGGTACCTAGTTCACGCGAATGTGATACGCTATTCGTTTACCTATTGCGTGTGCATTTTCTCTACTACGCATTTATCGCTTAGTAAATTTAATCTAACAAACAGTGATGTCCTATGTTCTGAATTATTTAATAGACGTTGTGGATTCGATGTAGATAGGTCAGAGTTAACTAGTTTAATGGCTTTGACAATGATGTCTATATAATATTTATAGGGAAAAGATAATTCTGCTCATGTCAAGTATTATGAATAACGATTGCTCTTTACACAGCGTGAGGAAAACATTAGATCACAGGATTGGTTCTCAGCCATAACCAGCGACCTTAGATCTATCTATAATTATAATTGCAATCGTCGTTGTTTGACATTTGTTATGCGGATAGTGCTTGCTCTACTTAAACTGGCGGTAACAACAGATGTACGGAAGCAGCAACGTACTTCAAAATGGAGACGATTTTAAGTAAGGTTGTAAATAGGCAATAGGCCAGCTGGTCCGGCGATACCAGCCACCAACTGTCACGGTACGGTGCGCAAAATACACTGGTGAAGAGTGATTGAGTAGTTTTAAAATTTAGAGGTGATTGGTTGCGTTATTGGATATTTAGCTTAGATGACAATAACATGATTTTGTTGACGTTTTACGAGGTAAAGATATTAATTAAATATATAGTTCTGTGCAATTAGGTAATCATTTTGAGTACATGGAACGTATTTTATTTTGTAGCATGACACACATTTTTCTCACAGCGTTGTCCTATTTTGAATTATGATGACACGGTTGGTTTGTTGGTAACGTATGACTCTTAAACCACTGTCGATTAATAATCAATATTTCTACCTATTGTACTGGAAAATCCAAATGGTGCTTAGTTGATGGTGCTATGTGGGTATACTTTGTAATTAAATGACTACTTGTGCAACATGTAATCGCCATTCTAAATAGTCAAGTCAATTGTCATTAGCGCAGTCATGACCGTGAATACGCTGCATTTAGAATAATTGAAATCATTGCAGTGCACTTGGGGCTAAAACCAGTAAGTATGTGTAATGTACATGTGTTAAATATTATTGAATTGTGTTTCTCTCTTTTATTGGTCATTGTTATAGAAAAGCAGTTGTTGGAGCTCTACTGCATTACGTAAACTTTAGACGTAGGTACTCGTAACTCCGACGGTCATTAAAATCAGTTACTATGCACATAATGTAAGTATTTAATTTTATCCTATGTTATAGCATTACATTATCAATGATAAATAATATGTAAACTTGTAAACTAATAATATTATAAAGAAAAAAAATGTTTGTTTGTATAGAATAGGCTCCGAAATTACAGGACCAATTGGGTATTTGACTGTATCTAAATTAAATTGTGAGTAATCATTAATTAAAAAGATTACCCCAAAAAATCTCTTAAATGGATTTAGATCAGGGATGTTGCGAATATTCGCATCCGCATCCGCAAAAGCGGAGCTTCCGCATAGATTTAGACATCTGCATCCGCATCCGCATCCGCATTAATCAATGCGGATATTTATGCGGATGCGGATGTAATACAAGTTGCGACAAGAAAGAAATTGGGCGGCACCCGCGAATGGCACGTGCCGTTCGCATGAGACAATGACCGATGGGAGCGAAAAAATTGGTGACAAAATCCGACGCATTTGTTGTGGTACATCCTTTGTTTCTTGTAACTAAATTATTACGTGTTTGTTTGCGCTGTGGGCTACTTATCGTAAAGATAGATATTTTGAGTGTGTAGCGACACTACATAGAACGCGCCAATAGAAGGCCGAGTTACTTATTGTGATCAGTGATCATTGTGTGTAGATAATTGAGTATTGGGAAATCTTTATATCAGTCTTAGCTCAGCTTATGAAATTAAAATCACCAGGAAAAGTAGTAAGTATTGTAGGTAAAGTTTATAGTTTTATAACAGTATTCTTGATTTTTCCAGTGAGGTTCCTGTTATTGATTGAGTAGAATAGAATATTTCTTTATTTGCGTCAAACTTGGGTACAGATTAAAAAATACAATTTTGGCAGTGCATACATGTTCACTATAATTAAAAGATATGCAAACAGCTTTGACATAATGGACATACTTATTTTATTTTTTAATAAATTGATTAATATTGAAAAAAAAACCCGTTCATTAAGCTATTTATACAATTTTCTTTTAGTAATTTTAACGGGTAAGTCATTAATGTCATTCAAGATTTTATTATACATAATAATATATTCTAATACTCAGTCAATTTTAAGATAATTTAATAATTTTTGTAATTGTTTCAAAGACAAGAGTGTTTCGGTCTCTGTGACTACGAGGGTTTATGTTACAAATTTTTCTAAACAATTCCCCATATTATGCTGTTTAGCAAAAACGCAAATCTCATTCATGTTAGATGATAATGTCAATAAGCCATGAAGGTCTTTAAAGAATGATCTGCAAGAGTCAAAGCGAGATATTCCCGTTATTGCTCTAATATTTTTTTCTGCAGAATGAATGCTCTACCTACCTACGTTTTTACTGTTGCCCCATAGGATGATACCTTTACCTATAGTAAGATAATTCTTCATTTATATACGATCCCAAACATCCGCATCCGCGGATGTGAGCCTTCAAAAATCCGCATCCGCATTCGCATCCGCGGATGTGAAAAAATCGGCATCCGCAACATCCCTGATTTAGATTTTCATTTTACAATTTTATTATAACTTAATTTTTAAATAATAAAACAATAAAAAAAAAGTGATTTTTGAGTGACTTTAGGGTTCCTTACCCAAAGGGTGCCAACGAGATCCTATTACTAGGCCTCCATCCCTGCGTCTATCTGTCTGGCTGTCTATAGCTGCTGTATCTCATAAACCGTAAAAGGTTGAGGCTTGAAATCTTCACAGTGTGTAATATCTACCTACTATAGGGCCGAAAAAAACAAATAATAAAAATAAAATGAAGTTTAAAATTACAGGGGGTTCCCATACAAGATACGTGTTGTATATTGTGCTGTGGTGTGGAACCCTTTACACAACACAATACTTGACCAGTTTTTTACCTTTGTTTAAAGCTGAATTGTATTGAAAATATAAATGACAATGCTAAGACAATTAGCTTAATCCACTATCATACACAACTTTATGATATGTGACAAAAATTAGTCGATGTAGAAAACATTTGAACATCATTACCGCCAATTTATGTTGAACAAGAAATGACCGCGTAATAAATGTCAAATAAAGACGATTATTACAATAATATATTAATTGTCTATTTATAATTGTAATCATAATCGTCTTTATTTGACATTTGTTACGCGATCAGTGCTTGCTCTTCTTTCACTGACTGTATTGACAGATGTCAAAATGAAGACGATTGCGATTACAATTATAAATAGACCATAAGGCCATAGGTCCGTGTACTCATTTAGTATCTACTAATAGGTGTAAATTTTTCAGTACCATAACAAAACTACAATATACGAGTACTAGATTCAGTTTTATGGCTGCACGGTGGTGAAGTTGGTATCGGTGAGGTCGTTGATAAGAGATCGCCTTGACCAGTCGGAACCATATCAAGTAGGTACCTACTTAAGGGCTCTTGGGAAACATTATACTGTACATATAGTTATTTAATTACAATCCTCAATTAAAATTTTAAGGTTCAGTACCCACTTCAGTCTTTTGGATGTACGTCCGGTGGTGAGTTTATCTATACCACTATTCTTTTTTATAGGGTATGATGTTGTAACTCAAGTTTCATAATTATGGTTTACAAAATATTTTTTAATTATAATTTTTTTATTAATTGCAGAACGGATTAAAAATTAAGAAGAATTTTAAATAAATATTTCCATGTTTAACACATACAACCGTTTTATGAGAGTGGTAAATGCGCAAGCCGTGCGAGGCCATAAAAAAATAAAAAAACACAAGGAAAATTCAGAGATACCCACTCCAATTATACGATATCTATCAATTTCATAAAGTTTCTATAAAGATAATGAAGGTCTGAAACTATTTAAAATGTTAGTATGAGTATAGTACTTACATTGTAAATTATTTCTTTGTCGTAATCTTATTAAAAATATCACTTATAAATTTTGCATAAATGTTTACAAAGTTAACAAGAACAAACAAATCACTTATGATGCGACTCAGTATATTATAAAAGAATTAACAGAACGCTAAGTAACTATTCGCGCACACATTCCTTATAAAAGATGAAGTTGAATGTGAATGAAAAGTTTAATAAAACGTAGTATTTATAGTAAGGTGGTGGGTACCTAGTTCACGCGAATGTGATACGCTATTCGTTTACCTATTGCGTGTGCATTTTCTCTACTACGCATTTATCGCTTAGTAAATTTAATCTAACAAACAGTGATGTCCTATGTTCTGAATTATTTAATAGACGTTGTGGATTCGATGTAGATAGGTCAGAGTTAACTAGTTTAATGGCTTTGACAATGATGTCTATATAATATTTATAGGGAAAAGATAATTCTGCTCATGTCAAGTATTATGAATAACGATTGCTCTTTACACAGCGTGAGGAAAACATTAGATCACAGGATTGGTTCTCAGCCATAACCAGCGACCTTAGATCTATCTATAATTATAATTGCAATCGTCGTTGTTTGACATTTGTTATGCGGATAGTGCTTGCTCTACTTAAACTGGCGGTAACAACAGATGTACGGAAGCAGCAACGTACTTCAAAATGGAGACGATTTTAAGTAAGGTTGTAAATAGGCAATAGGCCAGCTGGTCCGGCGATACCAGCCACCAACTGTCACGGTACGGTGCGCAAAATACACTGGTGAAGAGTGATTGAGTAGTTTTAAAATTTAGAGGTGATTGGTTGCGTTATTGGATATTTAGCTTAGATGACAATAACATGATTTTGTTGACGTTTTACGAGGTAAAGATATTAATTAAATATATAGTTCTGTGCAATTAGGTAATCATTTTGAGTACATGGAACGTATTTTATTTTGTAGCATGACACACATTTTTCTCACAGCGTTGTCCTATTTTGAATTATGATGACACGGTTGGTTTGTTGGTAACGTATGACTCTTAAACCACTGTCGATTAATAATCAATATTTCTACCTATTGTACTGGAAAATCCAAATGGTGCTTAGTTGATGGTGCTATGTGGGTATACTTTGTAATTAAATGACTACTTGTGCAACATGTAATCGCCATTCTAAATAGTCAAGTCAATTGTCATTAGCGCAGTCATGACCGTGAATACGCTGCATTTAGAATAATTGAAATCATTGCAGTGCACTTGGGGCTAAAACCAGTAAGTATGTGTAATGTACATGTGTTAAATATTATTGAATTGTGTTTCTCTCTTTTATTGGTCATTGTTATAGAAAAGCAGTTGTTGGAGCTCTACTGCATTACGTAAACTTTAGACGTAGGTACTCGTAACTCCGACGGTCATTAAAATCAGTTACTATGCACATAATGTAAGTATTTAATTTTATCCTATGTTATAGCATTACATTATCAATGATAAATAATATGTAAACTTGTAAACTAATAATATTATAAAGAAAAAAAATGTTTGTTTGTATAGAATAGGCTCCGAAATTACAGGACCAATTGGGTATTTGACTGTATCTAAATTAAATTGTGAGTAATCATTAATTAAAAAGATTACCCCAAAAAATCTCTTAAATGGATTTAGATCAGGGATGTTGCGAATATTCGCATCCGCATCCGCAAAAGCGGAGCTTCCGCATAGATTTAGACATCTGCATCCGCATCCGCATCCGCATTAATCAATGCGGATATTTATGCGGATGCGGATGTAATACAAGTTGCGACAAGAAAGAAATTGGGCGGCACCCGCGAATGGCACGTGCCGTTCGCATGAGACAATGACCGATGGGAGCGAAAAAATTGGTGACAAAATCCGACGCATTTGTTGTGGTACATCCTTTGTTTCTTGTAACTAAATTATTACGTGTTTGTTTGCGCTGTGGGCTACTTATCGTAAAGATAGATATTTTGAGTGTGTAGCGACACTACATAGAACGCGCCAATAGAAGGCCGAGTTACTTATTGTGATCAGTGATCATTGTGTGTAGATAATTGAGTATTGGGAAATCTTTATATCAGTCTTAGCTCAGCTTATGAAATTAAAATCACCAGGAAAAGTAGTAAGTATTGTAGGTAAAGTTTATAGTTTTATAACAGTATTCTTGATTTTTCCAGTGAGGTTCCTGTTATTGATTGAGTAGAATAGAATATTTCTTTATTTGCGTCAAACTTGGGTACAGATTAAAAAATACAATTTTGGCAGTGCATACATGTTCACTATAATTAAAAGATATGCAAACAGCTTTGACATAATGGACATACTTATTTTATTTTTTAATAAATTGATTAATATTGAAAAAAAAACCCGTTCATTAAGCTATTTATACAATTTTCTTTTAGTAATTTTAACGGGTAAGTCATTAATGTCATTCAAGATTTTATTATACATAATAATATATTCTAATACTCAGTCAATTTTAAGATAATTTAATAATTTTTGTAATTGTTTCAAAGACAAGAGTGTTTCGGTCTCTGTGACTACGAGGGTTTATGTTACAAATTTTTCTAAACAATTCCCCATATTATGCTGTTTAGCAAAACGCAAATCTCATTCATGTTAGATGATAATGTCAATAAGCCATGAAGGTCTTTAAAGAATGATCTGCAAGAGTCAAAGCGAGATATTCCCGTTATTGCTCTAATATTTTTTTCTGCAGAATGAATGCTCTACCTACCTACGTTTTTACTGTTGCCCCATAGGATGATACCTTTACCTATAGTAAGATAATTCTTCATTTATATACGATCCCAAACATCCGCATCCGCGGATGTGAGCCTTCAAAAATCCGCATCCGCATTCGCATCCGCGGATGTGAAAAAATCGGCATCCGCAACATCCCTGATTTAGATTTTCATTTTACAATTTTATTATAACTTAATTTTTAAATAATAAAACAATAAAAAAAAAGTGATGCCATTGAGTACTAAAAATGATGAGTCACACACAACACAGTATTCAATACATTTTCCATAGTAAAATTTCGTTTTGACAGATCATAAAAAGTAACTCATTTGACTAGGCACTCAAATACCCTATTATGAATTTTTTTCACCAATGGAAAGCTTAGTTTTCTGGGAGTGACATAAGATGCCATTTTTTCACGGAAACGGGACTTTCCCGAATGAAATAGTGTGGAACAACTAGTCCAAAATACGAATATAATAGTTTAATCAATCACATCAATCACTTATGTACTCGTAGTTAGCAGTCGGGTATTGTTTCGTATGATTTTAAAATGCGTTAAAGTTTTTGGTTGCAAAAAGCTTACAACGTGTCTTATTCTATAGACGACCTATCAAGTAACGGAATGTGGACATAATAGATTGACTTTTGTCCTAGAGGGCCCTGGGACGCTGATGTTGGACTGGATATGGTGGTATCATAGTGTATACTGACTGCTGTTTCCATTAGCTATGTTGTTGATCACCGAGTAACTTTTGGGGTCATAGGTTGGCTCGGGATGTTTTCATTTGTCTAGCAAATTATCTATTAGTAGATAATCTATAATATAAAATGATAAACTGTCTGACTGATTGGTGATGTATCAATGCACAGCCTAAACGGCTGGGTCTACAGACTTGAAATTTTGCACACAGATAGCTTATACAGTGTAAGCATCCACTAAGAAAGGATTTTGCTAAATTTAACCCCTAAGGGTAAAATAAACGTGCGAGAGCGAAGCCGCGGGTAAAAGCTACTTCATTCTAAATTTCAAAAGACAGTGTTTACCCAGAATTGAATCAACATCAAAAAAAAGAGAAAAAGGCCATTACTAAATGGATTACCTACTACAACGTGTGAAAATTATGATAAATATTTTGATAAACTCAAGAAGAATCAAGAACCACCTTAAGTGATCTAAGAAATATTAAATTGGTGAGTTGTCTCAAGGAAAGTAATTCTGGCTGTCTATCTGTTTAACTGATCTTGATGAAATTTTTAAGATATATACATATTACGTGTTGAGGATGAAAATAGGATTCGCAAACGTAAAAGGAGTCACGGACTATAGCTTATCTACCTACACTAATATTATATTATAATATATATATAATATTATATAGAGCAGTGATAGCCCGGACGGTTAAAGAGCCGGTCGAAAATCAGTGAGGCTCGGGTTCGAATCCTGGCATGTACCAATGAGTTTTTCAAAAACTTACGTACATATTTATCACTAGCTCGACGGTGAAGGAAAACATCGTGAGGAAACCCGCAGGTCTCAGAATTAATTCTGAGACATGTGTAAATAGACCCGGTCCGGCGATGGGCTCACCACCTGTCACGTTTAGGGGTCCAATGTATCTCGTGAAATGTGGGTATATCCAGTAATGGAATACCTCTGCCTACCCCCTCGGGGATGAAAGGCGTGAGATTATATTTATATATATACTAATATTATAAGGAGGAAAGAATTGTTTGTTTGAATTGGATAGGCACCGAAACTACTTGACCGATTTTAATAATTCTTTCACCAATGAAAAACTACATAATCAGGGAGTAACAAAGGTTATATTTTATTCCACCACCACGGTAAAACCACGCGGAATAGCTAGTCAACAATAAACATTTATATTTTGGATTGTGTCGATATATTGGTGCTGTCCTCCCACGTACCTATAAAAGTATCGAAAATTATAAAATCGAAATTAAAAGAAAATTGTTCTGTTTGCAATTACTTTCGAATACCTTTTTTACATCAAAAAGGTATGTGACGAACTTTGTTTTACGCTCTACTCTTAGATTGTTAAGCGAAGGAACCTATGCGAACACAACTGTCACCTCTATTTATATAGGCACCTTTGTAATCTAAACAAATGATACTAAGAACTATCCGATTCCCGAATTGCACTTGGTTAGTTCTTGAACAGATTTCAATAACACTAGGTACTTACTTACCAAAACGCGAAGCGACACGTTTATTAAATACACTTCCTGATATTCCACAAGATTAATTTAATCACGTAAATAAACAGCGGGGTCGAGCAATAATATGATGCCGATGTCACAAAATCATCACAGTTACGTCACATACATAGAGTAATAAAATTATATTATCGTTTTATGATTTTAACGTGTGTTACAGTTCGTAGGTCTGTTACTAATGTCATAATATTAAGGTGACGACTTTCACCGTGATTGCTCATTAGGTACAGTATGCGCACAAATCTAGGCGAGGATGTTTCCACATCATCAGAGGTGGTTCTCATCACCTCCATCCAATAGAAGAAAATTCTCATAATTATGGCTATTAATAAATATGCTTAGCAGAAATCTTACATAAAAGATGTTCATAGTTCTGTCCGGTTTGGTAAAAATTCTACGATGTATGCTTATGTATTGTCAACTCTTGTGGTAGAAACAGAAAAACAAAACAATTGGATCAACTGCTTATTAATATGATATCGATCTATACAACATGTAATAGAATAAGCGCAATTCCTGAAATTACTTTGTTTAGTATCGACTATTTATTCGATTTCAGCTATTTTTAATATATTGTGTTAAATTTAAAAAAAAATTATCGTAGCTGCATTTAGTGCTTTCTACAGAAATCGTGCTATTATTAATCGATATTTATGAAAATTGGTGAGACACAACTAAAGTTCGATTACATCATATTTTTTTTATATTAATATACTAGTTGGGGTGTATGAGGAATTGCGCTTTTTCTGTTACGTGTTGTATAATTAAATTTTTTTGCTCATGTTAAGTGTTATGGACAATTTAAATTTTGTAAAAGCAAGTCCCGTGTCATTATATATTTTCATTTATGGCAATCTGTACTTTGAAGTCAAACAACCATTACTGATAAGCAAAGCTAATCATTCCCTATACTTAATATAAAACTAAGTGAACTTTATTCGTTTTACCGGACGAATAATTATATTTATTCATCCGGTTATCGGACGCCTAGCAATAGCCAATATAAATTAACCTATTTAAACAGCCAACTTATGAAACCAAGAATGCACTCTATTGTATATCCGTAGGCTTAAGTTACGAAATAAATATTATTATTATTATGAAACAGTTGTCAAATCACTTGTCGACCACATTGCTACACATTTGAAGTACCTACCTACTAAGTTACTAGGTTATTGACTTGCGACAGCAGAAGTATGTATGTGTCAAATATTGGAAACCATACTATTTAGGATATTATTTATACTAGGTACATAAAACAATTCGTAATATTTTTACGACTTTTAGTCACGCTAACAGTGTTTTGCGACGTTATTTGAGAAGTGGTACGTTTTATTTATACATTGTATGCATTTTATCTAGTCTACCTGCAGTGAATATGCAATTATTGGAAGAAATAATGCAGGACACTCTACGGCAAGTTTTATAATTAATAAAATAATTCATTTAAACTTATTAGGGTTCCGTATCAAGAGGGAAAAAACTGAAACTACGTCCGACTGCGTACGAAATGTAGAGTTACTAGGTCAAGTGGTTTACTTTTATCACATGAAGGGATTTCATTTCCAAATTAAAGCTATTTAAGTATTTTCAATTATTTTTATGTCGCATAGTTTTCAAATAAATTACTAATAGCAAAATATTGAAAACAACGAAAATCTAGTCAAAAACAGTTACTAAGTTTTTGAGTCACTCTGAAAGTAGTGTCTCAAAAACTAATTACCCGTGGCCCATATGAATAGTTGAACTGTTAAAATACTGAATTTTGCGTAATGCGCACACAGACAGGAAAAACAAAATGTTTGGTTTTTATTGCTTTTGTTATAGTGCCTCCCCCCTAAAAATACTTTTAATCAAATCAAAACCCGCCTGCTGACTTCCGCGTTGGCTGTGAATTTATTTATTTATTTTGGGTGTATTCCTAGTTTTACATCTACTAAACGATTTACGACAAAATCATAATTTTGACGTAAAATAATTATTCGCCTAATTAATAAATCAAGTCTAGGGATACACTATAAGACAAATGTCTCACAACATGTCAAGCAAAGCCGGGCAATTTCGCCTGACATATCGCAACATTGCGACTTATGTCCGTAGCAAAGTAAGCGAAGTCCGGCAACCTCGCGTAATTCACCCGATGATGCTGGTAACGCGTATCGCAGGACATTTGCCCGTAGTGTATCCCTGGCGTAACGAAAAAAAACCGGCCCAGCGCGAGTCTGAGAATGAAAGGTAAATTGCGGCTTATGACGTATTAAAAAAAACAACTTACTGAAAAAGATCTCGTTTAAACCAATTTTTGATTGTAATGTTTATCATAATATATATTTTTTGTTTTATCATTCTGCAATTTTAGAAGTTACATTGGGGGGGACACATTTTACCAGTTTGAAAGTGTCTCTTGCGCAAACTATTCAGTTTATAAAAAAATGATATTAGAAACCTCAATATAATTTTTAAATACCTATCCATAGATACCCCACACGTATGGGATTGTTTAAAAAAAATGAGTTTCATGCAGTTCTGAGTATGGGCAACCCTCAAAATTTATTGTTTTTGTTTTCTATTTTTGTGTGAAAATCAGTTCAGTCAGTACAGTTCTTATAGTTTCGGAGAAAATAGTCTGTCTGTCGGACAGACAGACATACATGACGAATCCATAAGGTTTCCGTTTTTGCCATTTGGCTACGGAATTCTAAAAAGGACTCTGGAAAAACGCGGCTAATTAAAATTTTTTTTTATGTTAACACTAATTAATATCAAACCAAAAGTATGCATCAAAGTTACTTTAGTAGGAAAAAGTAACTTTGATGCATACTTTTGGTCTTTGATTATTTACATAATCAAAGCTTTTGGTTTGATATTTTCTAATCATTTTTAGAAAAAGAAATTGAACAAAGTACCTACCTACCTACTACCGAAAAGAAAATATCGCACACCGAGATCTAAAGGGAGCTAACTCAAAAATCTAATATTTTGAGTTATGCACACCATCGAATTCCTTGTACGAATACCTATCGACCAATTAAACAGATTTAAAAGTATGTCCACTACTCGACGTTAGATGGCAGTAAGTTTCCCTTTTGTTGAACAAGGGAGCCCCACTCCCCTCCTATCAAAACAGGGACATCTTTAGTTGCAATCAGAATCACAACTGGATTAGACGTGCCCGTGCAGTATTATTTTGAGTTGTCGACTTTTAGATGGTTAGTTGCTGAGTAAATGAATACACATTTTGAGTTGAACCCGTATTGCTGACGGCGTAAGAAAATTTTTAATTTTTATTTTGAGTTGTCACCATATTGTTGAAACATTTTTTGAGTTTGTAGTTGACTCTGTTTTGTTGAGTCATATTTTAAACTCTTATATTTCTTTAAAAATCGATTTAAATTGAACTTTTTTGCTATTGGCAATTGGAATCTTTCCATCTTAGTATAGTTTTATTATCATACTGGAATTTACTGAGTTTGTTTCCTTTTTTATGAAAAATTTTGAGTTAGATCTTTTTAGATGGATTCCGCCAAATATAAATTTTACAAGATCGCTAATGAGATCAAAGATGTTATATTGATGGCTTTTTAAATCGATTTAGCGCATGTAAACCTATAAATAAGCAAAATAAAATTTTTATAATTCAGGCAAAACAGTGGTTTTTAGTAAATATGGTAGAAGAAATGGACAAAGAAAACATCACTCCTCCTATCATTTTTACACAATATGCAACCCTGGAAAATGACTTTAAGATGTCATCAAGTGATGAAGTCTCATCTAAGGAAATTCGTGCCGTCTTATCAGTGGTTGATACTACATCTATTTACAGTCGGTTTACAGACGATAAATTTGCGTGATAACTTCGTAAGAAAAGCTTTATGAAAAATTGCATACTGGAGTGGAAATGAGATGCGTCACAAGCCGACCGCTCAGGTCGATCGTGCCTCTCTATCGCTTGTTCCGTGCTCGGGTCAGGCGGAACGTGACACTTTTTCGTGCGTGCAGCCGGAGTTTAACGATTTATAATACGTTATCACGTCAAAAACGTTCTTTTTCATTTCTCAGGGCGGAAAGCGGCAAATTTCGTTATTAAGTTGCTGTTTTCCGCCTCCGTCCAAAAGAAAAAAGTATACACACCTCAGATAAAAATATTTTCCTACAAATAAAAAATTACATTGGTTTATCTCAAAATTTTAAATGCTATTAAATTTTAACCGAACCCTGAGCATAATTTTGTAGGTATGGTTTTTATTAAAATCGGGTACGTACTAAGAATCAATAGAGAAAAGTCTGTATAAGTGAAATTCGATTTTTGATGTGCAATTGTATTTCATAGAACGGAAGTTTCCTATATTTTTTATGTAATTCTAAAAATTTATAAAGAAAATGTATTTTTAGTAAACATTTTATAATTAAAAAGGGACATAAGAGACTGTCATTAGTGATTTTTAAAGTATTTTTAATGAATAATATTAATCGACTTCAGTACTACTAGTGTTTTCTTGCTAATTCACGATCCAATATACTCCTTCTCCTGGTCACAGATCACTCTATCAATGGGACTAATTAAAAATAATAAAAATGCTTACATTTTTAAATTTATGGTGCTTCTTCAAAAGAGAGCCAACTCAAAATTAATCCACCAATACAGGCTCAACTCAAAATAATGCAACAAATAAACATACATAGTTCAAGCAACAGGGAAATAACACAAAAAATCCAATTTTCAACCCCTAAAACATGATTAAAACACGAGATTCCTACAATATATTTATTCTAGCTGCTTATAAAAAGCATTATTCTATACAGGAAACTCCTGCAGTGCACAGGGCCATAGTAATCAGTTTTTCGCCTTTTCTGAAAAAAGTGTTTTTTTGAGTTAATACCTCTTTAGATCTGGGTGTGCGATATATTTAAAGTATGTTTTGATTAAAGATGACAATGTATTTATTTTTTCTGTAGGTAATTAAAAATTACACTTAGGAAAGTCAGTAGTAGAATAACAAGGGACTCTAAACTCCGCCATGAAGCTTGTCTAAATGTAAACAGCAGCCCATCTCCACAGACTAGATGCTGGTTCCAAATGCAGTACCCTGAGAATAACTAGCAAGAAACTGTAGGGCAGATGTGATTTGCATGATTTGTGTATTATTATTAATTATGAATCTAGTTGTAAAATTTGTATGGCTAATTTACAAATTACTGGTACAGGCTCAGTACAAAAACACAGTCAAAAAATTTTACGAGGTCGCTTCACAAACAACTTTTAGGAAATACTTTTAATGCGAAACTCTTTGTATATCTTTAATAAAACTATTTCAGACCAATACATTTGCAATACTTTGCTTTAACCCATATGATCAGCGCATAAAGTAAGCTACCTGATTATTCATCCACTTCATTTACAAATATAGTGATTTTTAAACGTTGTATGTCGTCAAATCGTCTCGATTTCTCTAGAATACTGTAGCTTACTATCAGTGAATTTATTGTAGAATCGGATCTGTAGCTGCAGAGATACTACAAAAATACTTACTCAACAACTTTACCACTTCAAAATATTAATATAGATAAAACTAGGTATAAATAAAGTTAAATTGAAGTAATTTCCTAAATAAGGTACTTCACTAGATCTAGTAACCTCGTTTTAAAATATTGACTAACCAACCCATTTTGACCCCTTTTGCAATGAAAAAAAAAATCGTTCATTTGCACCAAAGCGGGCAAACATTATTTAAAATTATTCAAGTAACAGCTCATTTCGTCTCTCTCAACTCATCATCATCATCATGATAAATTTTGCAAATTAACAACCGGAAAAAAAATTACACTTCTCATAATGTCGTTTACCATTTTCGTACGGAACCCTAAACGTTAGTATATGATGTATAATTATACATCGACTCGTCTTGCAAGTCGATGTACTCGTATCAACAAGAGTTATGTAATTATTTTACCTATAAGTAAACTTACTACGTAGTTGAATCAGGTATATTAAGTCTGTTTCTTAAGAGTATTTATAACGAATAATAAATGAGATAAGCAGAATCAATTTATTGTATGAATCAGAGGTTGCATCAAAACAAATCACAATCATGACAATTACAAGGTTGCAAACTAGGTAGGTATATTATCTGTTTAGCTTTCATTTTGTATTGAGAAAGAAACTATTTTTTGCAATTTAGTACGAGTAGGTATATAAACATTACGAGCTTTATGATATCTAGCAGTGATAGACAAACATAAGACAATAAAAAATAACTATTGATCTCTATTCTCTATGCTCGGAAGGCGCCATTTTGGGTCCCAACTCAAATTGCAACTAAATGCCATTGGACCCTATCGAATATTCAAAGATTTTCTTAGATAGTCGGCCTGCAATTCAGTAATAAAACACGAAGCGGTGTGTAAAAAGAAAACCAAAGAGATATAAAAACCTTAATAAAATGCGGGACTTGGTAGAGTCATCGTGCGTAGTCGTACGTAGATAGAGCTGGGTAAAGAATGATTGTTACATGAGACAGCACGCGGGATAATAACAACCCACTGCTGGAGTATCCGCCTCCAACTTGAAAACGTTTTACTACTGTACTGACGTTATGTATACACATATGTATAATATGACAATTTTATTATAAATAATAAAATTTTAATTTTGCTGATGTCTGTGGATAGGAGGTATTTAAGAAAACTTAATTTGAGAAGTTTCTGTAACATCAATAAATGCTAAAACAATTATTTTTATATTTGTTGTCTGCCTGACTGTCCTTACGCACATCACGCAAAAACTACGGAACAAAAATTGTTGCCGATAAAGTATCATCTTTCTTTTTGATACGCCGCTTAATCCAAGTTACCTAAACGAGTGATGTTTTTTTAACTGGGTAGCATCCGCTTTAATAAATAATTGAAGGACATTCAATGTCAAAAATGTTATTCTATTTTGATTTTTCGATTTCGCACTTCAATCAACGCAGCCACGAAAGTCGTGCCATAAGTTTTGTATCCCTACTGAGTCAAGAATAAGCCTGCAAACGAAAAATATCGGTAAAGAAAAAAAACGTATAGAACGTGTTGCTTATTTTGATTATTTCTTGTTATAGTGGCAATAGGTAGTTTCAACAGTATAGATACCTATTACGGTTCATGAGATACCTGCTGCTGACAGACAAACAGACGGAGGGACGCGGGACGGGCGGATGGACGGATAACGAAGGCTTAGTAATAGGGTCCGGTTTGGATACGGAAGTGTCTTTGTAATTCAGAGAAGACAAAGTTTCGCCGTAAATAAATGTTGGCCCTTCTCCGAAAATAAAGATGTGACACAACCGAAGTCGAAAGGGCCACGCGGTGGCGGCCCACAAAAATCAGCGGCGATGACTGGTCGATTCCAATCGGGTTGCGTTCCGAATCCCGAACCCTTCCTCGCAATATGATTTGCGTCAGTGGAGATGCGTTCAGAACAGATCACCGGACGGTAACCGAGTGGAAAAAGCGCTTCTCATCGGGACCATTACTGAATATCGTTTGAATTCGAGTGTCGTTCGTAAACGTAAGAAAAACGTGGCTCTTATGTAAGCGACGCAATTTTCTTCCAGAACATTTCGTAATGTAGCTTTTTAGGCCTTCGTATCAAAGTGTTGTAAAAAAGAAACACTTGCTTATGGTGCTGCTCTGTCTGTCTGTCACTTTTGTTTATTTAAGTACTGATTTTGAAATTTGGAATAGTTTTAAATAACGCTTGCCTAAATTTATTGCAAATCGGAATTATACGTACGAATATTAAATTTTGAGGAAATATTCCATGTGTTTTGGAGCCCCCTGATTTGAGTCGTATGGACGGGAAAAGACCTGATGGGCTAATCCTTGTGCCATGGCAAAAGGGGAAGTCTCTCTTATGGGATGCAATGCATATTAGCCTCACATGTTCGTCATACTTCACGTGTGGAAATCAAAACATTTCAAATATGCGAATCTGCAGCCTTGTATGACTGCAGGTCCGTGGGGCTCAGAGGCAAAGCAATTTATTAGGGCTCTGGGTCAATATCTCAGGTCTCGGGTTCTTGATTCCCGTTCTGGGGCATACCTGGTCCAACGAGTTGCTATAGAAATTCAGCGCGGGAACGCTGCTAGCGTAATGGGGACCTTTGGGCCAGGAATGGCTCAGGGGGAGAATAGATTAATTTGACGAAGTTTGTTACGGATTTTCAGCTGTTCTCGTCCTGACGAAACGTGTGTGTGGATCATTCTTGTGTAAATATTACCGACGAAGCATGTTGCGGATATAAATATGTTAATAGCTAATGTTATTTTCACTAAAATATATTTGCAACATATCTTTTAAAGTGAAAACACTTATTTGAAGTAGGTATTTGTTCTTATACCACTTTAGTTTATGACTTTAGGATGAAAAATAAAATATACTCGTATTTAGCTACTACATTTTTTTGTATAAATCGGCAATTCGAACGAATTTAGACTAAATGTAAATGATTTTATTATTAAATTTATTTTATTTCTTTAGACTTACCTAAATAAATGTTCATGCACACAAATGTTGGCTGTGAGCGAAAATTTTTTATTGGAATTGAATCGAACCCGCGACCTCCAGTCAGAAGGCAGAGGTCACTACCAACCAAGCTAACGGCCCTTCAAAAAAGTTAAGATTATAATTAACCAAACAGTAGTAGGTACCTTTCGGAGCTCATTGTACTTGCAATCCTCAAGTTATTGTGAAGGCGTTCGACCACAAGATGAGTAATGTTATCATTCCATTAATTACAATAACCACCCCCTACTTTTTAAAAGTAAATTAATCCGATTAAGGGGGAATCGAAGAACCCGCTCCGCCCAAGTTTATTCAGGCAACTTTCTTTCGAATAATTATTTTTTGTAATTAAATCCATCAACACGATTTTTTCCTAATGATTCTCCCGCGGGAACAGGGAGGCGGGTGACCGAGATGAGGGTGGTTTTATATTTTCTTCAGTTTTCGAATTTCATAATAACAGTGCTATGTAGGTACGTTATCAAATGAGGATATACTGAGAAATACTTAGTAAGATATGGATTATTGGTTTTGTTTATTTTAATGGATTTATTTAGTAGTCAGGCTGTAGATTTTGTTCTTCTTCTTGTAGTATGTAATTGAATCATCATCATCATCATCATCATTCAATTCAATTACATCATTACATGATGATGTAATTGAATAGTTTGGTTCTATTTTTACACATTTCATTTCTGGGGTGACGCGACAACCGAGGTGTATCAACCTATTTTCACAGTCTTTTTGTAACCTGTGGTGGATTGCATGATCACTTGTTTCTCAATGTTTTCAGATGCTCCCCTCCGCCGCGTGTTAATGATATCTCGCTTTTAAAGGGCACATCATTTACTTATTTCTGCGAAAATTAATTGAAATGAGTTTTAGCGGTGAAAAGATCCCTATACAAAAGAGAAAGGCCGCTAGGTGTCGCTCCGAGATAACTTGCTCATCTTTAATTAATTATTTTGTGGCAAAGAATTTGTTCGCTTTGATATTAGGGCTCTATTCAGTGGCTTGCAGTTAGGACTTGAGTAGGTATACAATGAAATGTACATTACCTTAATTGTATTTTTACGGCTTTTTATATTATTTACGTTATTAACCAATGCTGGAAATGCTATTAAAAACATGCTAATGACTTATGGATTCTGACTTAGGTGGCAACTCGTATAGGTAGTCAAAAAATGTTCTACGCGTGCCAGAAGGCTATTTAAAAGAATGAAAGGTTTCGCTGGCCCGAAGGCTCGTGCTAATTAGTCCAAAGAACACTAGTGATCCACTCGTCACACATTTTTGGCTTTCTTAGTCTACCGGTACCAAAATAGGGTAAGTACCTACTATTAAGGAAGGATATTATATTCTACTAGCCAGTGCCCAGTGGCGTTGCTCGGGCGGATCCAGTGTGTTCTCGTTCCCGTGGGCAATTTCAAAAAAACTTTTCATAGCGGTTGACTAGGACATAATAATTTAAGACACATACATACCATATTTCAAGGTTCTAGGTGTTTCGTTTCTAAGTAGTAATTACTTCTCTTTGTAACCAGTTTTTATATTTTCCCGTGCTAATGATATATTTTTATATAGTAAAAAGTACCCAGATGTTGACCCAGTTGCTCAGTTATCACCATACCAAATTTCATCAAGATCTGTCTGGTAGTTTTGCGTGATACGTGCACAGATATACAGACAAAAACAAAAGTGATATTTTAATATCTAAATCGACACTACCGTAAAAAAAACCAAAAATATTGCATGTACAGACACGGTGTTGTTACAGTTTTATTATATTTAATTATTTATAGATAGATTACGTATAGATTGTATTTTAATAGGGTTTGTTTTGTGTATTTATTTAACTTCATGTACCAAGAAAATGTATACATGGCGAACTTAATGCGTT